>JAINEY010000005.1:1296092-2592184 GCA_020002365.1 Trichoderma gracile
GGAAAGAAAACGATGAAAAACAAACACGTCAAAAATAAAAAGCAACTGAGTAAGTCAAATGAGACAAAAGGGATATCATAGTAAGAAAGACTTTGCAGGGCAAAGGTGCAAAGAAAAAGCATTGTTTGCCTTTTGAGTCCCTCCAAATCTGCACAACGAGAGTGAGGTTTTGTTTTTCACTCAAGCTATGAAAGTTAAGGAGGATAATCGGAACAGATATATGACAAGGATGCTTCTCGAGGGAAAGGACTGGAGACGGCGAGTAGTAGGAAGAAGAATGCAGTGATCATGGCCTTCATAAACGCAATGAGAATGAAAGATGAGCGCCGATGGATGTCATCAGCCGCTGAAGAAGAGAAGAGTAAGAGTAGAGAAGATAAGAAAAAGTAATGAGTAGAACGCCATGTAAATCCGAATGAGCGCCTGTGTATCCCCGATATCCCGAGATGCAGCTATACGTGCATAAAAGTATATGCTGTCGCAAATACGAAAGAAACAAAGAAAAGAGAAGGATAGAAAGAAACAAAGACAAGGAAATATTGCAGCAGCCTTGGGCAAAAGGAGGAGTGAGAAAGGAAGTAAAAGACGAGATATCCATGAGTGGTGATGTGAATGAGAGCAAGCAGTAAATGCACCGTGGAAATGGGCATATCGGCTGGTCGATATGCAAAGTAGAAGAAGAAGAATCCGGCTGGCCGTCCTCTCCGTGGTGTTTGCAAAGAGTCGGTTAGCTAGTGACCCGCAACAGGCAGTTCTATGCCGCTGTCACGATCCTGTGCTTCTTTCGGCCATGCCTCCGCTTCGGATTCGATATTCGAGACGGTATCATCGTCGAACCGCGACGCGGAAACGGTGGATACCGTATCATCTTCGACTTGGGACGTGTCGTCGCCGTAGTCGTAGTACGAAGCTGCCAGGACGCGGCCGGGCATGGCGTCCACGTCGGCAATTCGCACCCGGTAGGCCAATGCCTTCTGGCCCTCTTTGATGAGCACCTCTGTCCAGTCCAGACACTTCTTGAGGCTCTGGTTCATCTTCTGGCTGTCGAGCAAAAGCTCTTGGTGTCTCGTGAGGTCGAGCTGGAGACGGCGCTCGTCCCGTTTCCGCCGCTTGTCGCCAGGTGATTCCACCTTTGACTGAGAAGCGGTAGAATTGGGGTCGGCGGCTGAGTTTCCGTGAGACAAGTCAGAGTCGACTAGGGAGTCTTCATCCTCCTCGTCCTCCTCGTCCTCTTCGTCTTCATCCTCGTCCAGTTCTCCATTCAGTTTTGCGGCATCTTCCTCCCTTTCACTAACGTCGGTGAGGGCCCCCGAGGCGTCTGGCACGGTTAGAGAGGCACCGCCTTGGCTGGAAGCTCCAGCGCCGCTGGGAAGGCGCCCGGCTCTGGACAAGCGTCGGAAGCGGCGCAATTCTGCGGATTGTTTGCGCAGCTGCCTCTCAAGGGTTCTGTTGATGGCCTCGAGAGAGGCGTTTGTAATTTCCAAGTCCTGAACTTTGCGCTCACGCCGGGCGCTCAGGACAAGGTGACTAAGAGGTTCGGAATTCTGAGAAGATCTCTTACGACTGACGGAGTCGGTTTCTGAGTCGTCGCTATCTCCATCTTCTCCGTCCTCCCCCTCGCCTTCGCTCCCGTCTTCATCATCCTCTTCATCCTCATCTTCCATCTCGTCGGCCATTTGTAGAATCGACGCCATCGTCATTGGCTGTGCTAGTTGCGCCAGTCCGGGGCTCAAAAGTGGCGGTGTCATATCGGGCGCATGGATCGTGGGCGGTACGCTTGTCGGTGAGGCGATCTTTGG
Organism: Trichoderma gracile; assembly: GCA_020002365.1. NCBI lineage: Eukaryota > Fungi > Ascomycota > Sordariomycetes > Hypocreales > Hypocreaceae > Trichoderma > Trichoderma gracile. Next base: position 1,297,892 of record JAINEY010000005.1, read on the forward strand.
TACGGCAGCTCCTCCTTCCACAGAAACGACGCTGCCTGCGCGACCGTGCCCCTTGTTTAGCCGCAGAGGCGATTCGATGCTCACTCTCCTCTTGTTGGCCTGGGCAGGGGCGGCCGCCAGCTTCGGAGCCGGGTGAGCCGAGGCTCTAATCGGGGAGGTAGGCGACATGGCACTGGCTCGCAGCGTCGGTTGCGCATGCTGCTGCTGGGGTAGTGTAGGGTGCGAAAGGTTCTTTGATGGTGATGCTGGCCGTGAGTATAGCTGAGTCGTGCTGGATCCCACGGCCGAGGAGTTGCTGGTGTTGGCGCGCGTCGCCCTGGAGCCGCTGGAGATGGTCGAGCCCGTCCCGGAGCTGCGGGCAGACAGCCTCGCGTCCATGTCAGGCGCGCCATTCGCGTAGAAGAATTTCGTAGCGACGCCCTCTTGCGCCGAGGCCAGCGAGTGGGTGCTTGAGCTGGGGTATGCCGGAGGGCTCGTCACTCGCTTGCTGGCGGCATCGCTCGCGTAGAAGAAGGTTGGTGTACTCTTAGTATGGACAACCGAGGCCGGTCGGGGCGGCGGCGCCTGGGCCGAGGGCTTGACGCTGCTCGCGTAGAAGAACTTGGAGTCCTCGCCGGGCCCGGTGGACGAGGAGCTGGTGACGCTCCTGCGGGAGCTCAGGCTATCGTTACGAGCCAGGGGCGAGACGCCCAGACCGCGGTTACTCCTCGTCTCCCACCCGCCATCGCTCATCTTGTCGAGGTTCGTCGAGCTGCCCGGCGTCGAAACGGTGCTCTCGGCACGGGACTGCCTGGCGCCCGACCGCGGGGTGCTGGTATGGCTGAGATATGCACCCGGAGGAGCTGCGCCGCTCTCGCCGCGCGGCGACTGCTGCGCGCTGACGACGGACGAGGACTTGCGAGCCAGCGGCGTGGTTGCTGGCGGCCCCTTGACGGCGACCTTGGGGGTCAGGGGCGTTCGGGTCATGCCTCGGGCGGCTCCAGCGCTCAGCTGGGGCTGGCGAGGCTTGTCGCCGGGAGGCATCGTGGCGGCGTCCCTCTTGGTGGAAGAACGCGTAGTCGGAGCAGCGGCAGTCCTCACAGAAAGCACATGTTGATTCGGCTGTCGAGCAGCTGTCGGGCGGGTGAGGGGCGGCGGTCCCTGGGAAATGGGCGGAGTCGAGCCCAATCGAGGTGCAGGAGTCGTTGTTGTCGTCGAGGCTTTGGTCGCTGGTCGCTGCGGCGCGGGCTTGCAGGCGGACAGTCGCGAGGCGGAGGAGGGTTGCGGCTTGGGGGAAGGGCGCGGTTGCTGCTGGTGGTGGTGATGGCTGGGTTGAGGCCGAAGCTGAGATTGCGGTTGCAGTTGGGGTTGAGGTTGAGACTGAGGTCGAGGTTGCAGATGAGGCTTGGGCTTGGGCCTGGACGTGGCTCGGGGATTGTCGACGACAGCGTCCGAGCATGCGTTGCCTGAGCCTGAGCGCATCCTCCGGGCGTCCCAAAGTCGCGCGCAACAGCGCCACTGCAGGGCCTCGGGCAGCGCTGGCAGGTAATTAAGGCCGCTGTGGTGACTAGCCCGGGCCAGAAATTAGGGGGCGTGTGGAGGGATAAAAGGAGCCGGGAAGAGCCTTGGGCGAGGTCCACTGGCGCAGCTATATGGAGGGATGTCGCAGGTAGCCGTACGAGTAAGTGGGTGATGGTAATACGGAACAGAACAGAGCAGAACAGGCACAGGGACGGACGGAGAGGCAGAGCAGACGAATAGATAGACAGACAGACAGACAGACAGACAGACACGGCACGGACAGACGGGGACGATTCAAATGCGCAACAGCCGGGCAGAGCACCGCAGATCGGGGGGGCCCTTTTTACGTTGCGCAAACGAGGCGGCGATACCTGCAGGCGGACGGCATCGCATCGTCTGACGATGTGAGGAGACCGCAGCTGCACCCGCTGCGAGAATGGCCCAATCCATTCAAGCGCAAGGGTTTATGCCCCCCCGCAAGTCTGTATCCAGAAAGGCGGTAAGGGGCCTCTGGTGCAAGATGCATCGAAGCCGTCCAGTGAGAGCGTGAGAAGCGAGCAGAGGGAGATGCCCAAGTCCACTGCATGCGCGCACATGCCCGTCGAAGAGGGCACCAGGATGGGCTTTGATGGGGTCGGCAGTGCTCGGTACGAGTAAGAATGCGCTCGCCTCGCGCGTCTACGATGTACAGTATTCGTCCAAGCTTGCATGTACGAGCATGGAGCAGTTGCGAGGAGATGGTCGTTCGTGACAGGTATTAGTCCATCTAGCAGCGTATGATGGGGGGCCGGTGGATATCGAGCAATGCAAGATGGGCTGCTATGAGGCTATCTGACTTGTCCAGTGCCACATACGTCGACGTTCGTCGCACTCGTGCATGCAAATGCCATCGAATCAGGCCCCTGGCTCCGGCAGAGGCAGAGGGTGATGAGATCCATGTGCGCCCACGGCACAGATTGGAGATTGGGCTACGAGAAAAATCCTCCGTACCGAATGGAGTTTGCTCCTTTTACCTTACATAACCTTGCTTAATACCCTTGATACCTTATTACCTTGCCTATTACTAGACCTTGTATGTATGTATCTATGTTCTCGAAGGACCACGGACGAGCCTCAGCGATGGCGTCAACGGGTAAATCCCATGATCGGATCGCCCACTTGTTTGTTTGTTTGTTTGCATGAACCCAGTACTAGTACGTACCCAAATATTTTCACCCGAAAATAGATGGTAAATAAATCAGCCACGCAAAGTCATCACGCCTAAAGAAACAGAGCGTTAGACGAACAGCTCCCCTGAATGAAACAAAACAACACCAAAAAGCGAGCAGCTGCCTCAACAACCCATTTCTTCTTCATCTCTTCTCTTACCGCATCAAGCCTAGTCCCCCCTCTCACCGGGTCTCGCGCTAGTAAGATCCCGGCCACCTCATAACTCAGCCTCCCATTGGCTGCGCAAACCCAAGGGACCACCCCTATTTGCGGTTTAGGGCGCGAACGCCATGCCTTCCAAATTTAGCTGTAGAAGCCCCAGATGCATGCCTTTTTGCATTTGCCGTCATCTTTTTTATGGCGATTTCTCGATTTGACTATATGAACTGATTATTGGCAATTCTTTTGCGCCTCGTCTGGAATCTCCCTTCATTTCGCTCATTTCTCTCGCCGTCTCAGAGCCTGCCATGGCCCTGCTTGGCATCTCGCTCATTGTCGTTTCCTTCGTCTTCGTGGCGCTGAGGCAGCCGCAGTGGCTGCGATGGCCGTGGCAGAGCCTCGGCGGAGGAGTCGGCGCCATCACGGACGGCAAGGAGAACCAGACACTCTCAGATCAAGAGCGGAGGAATAGGACGGCGCAACAGAGCGGGAAAGGCGCCAGCCATGGAGCCGCACCAGAGATCGCGCTTCAGCCACCGGACGACGAGGACGACGACACAGAGCTAGTCTCGAGAGGCTCGTCATCAGCTTCTTCCACCGATCGAACCTCTTCGACCTTGAGACAGCGCAAACCCGACAATGTCCCTCCCTCGATACTCCCGATCATCCAACCGCCCACGATCATGCCTCCCACGATGACATCTCCAGTCATCCATGAGCCAGAAAGTCCAACCACGCCCAAGGCCGAGGCCACGAGCCTGTCGCAACCCGTCCCCAGCCTCTCCCTCGCCGAGTCACCCTCCCTCATGATGCCCCCTCCGCCTCTCCCTTCGTCCCGACCCAACGGCCGCATTCCCGCCCTCAACCAATACCCAGCCCCGAACTCGGCCCAGCGAGCCCGTGGCCCGACTCCCAACAGAGGCCCTCCGGCCGCATCATCCTCCTCCTCCGGCCTCGCGCCTCCTCCAACGCACTCCTCCAAGCCCGCCAAACCCAGCCGCCAAGTCGTCCTCACGCCGGGCCACTCCCCGCTGGACTGGGCTCGCATCTCCGGCCCCAACTCCGACCTCCGCGGCGTGCCCGCTGCGACGCCCTACCTGCGCGTGACGCCCTCGATGCTCAAGGCGCAGACGGGCCGCAAGGGCAAGGATGCCTGGATGGCCATCAACGGCAAAGTGTACAACGTCACGCCCTACGCAAAGTTCCATCCCGGAGGCGTGCCGGAGCTGATGAGGGGCGCGGGGAGGGATGGTACCAAGCTGTTTGGGGAGATCCATCCTTGGGTCAACTACGAGACTATGCTGGCTGCGTGTCTTGTGGGACTGCTGGTTGACGAGCCGGAAGGCAAGGAGAGTGAGATGGACAGCATGGACTAGATGGGTCGACGCCTTGCCACGAGACGAAGTACTCAGTATCAATGTGCAACGCAAAGAGCAAAGAAGCATCTAGGTCATGAGTGCTACTCATTCACAGTTAGAAAGATACCCCCCGAGTTGGCCGGATAGAATTACATGTAGAATTATAGAGATGGCATTGACGCTGAACGACACGCTCAACGCACAAACTACGATTATCGTCTCTTGCCAAATCGAAACTTGAGCTCGTCGTCGCTATCATCACTGTCCGCAACATCCAGCAGCTTCGGCGCCACCCTCGACCTCTTCGGCGGCGGCGCGTTCCTAGCTGCCGCCGGCTCCGTGGCCGCTCTCTTCGCTTGACTCGTGGCCCGGGACTGCCCGCCGGTCAGCTGGCTTCGTGTGCCCCTCTGCGACTCCTCCTTGCTTCCGCCTCTTCTCGACGCCGCAGCTCTGGCAGACGAGACCTCCGGCGTTGCTTCTGCTACTTCCTCTTCATCGCTATTATCGGAGGCAATAACTCGCGCCGAAGAGGCACCACGCGCTGTCGTCCTCGGCAGCGACGGCTCCGTGAATGGGGAATTGGAGTTCCTCGCCTCGCTCGCGCCAACGGCAGAGCGCTGGCTCGTTGCCCTTCTGCGGTTACTACTGACGTCTTCCAGCCAGTAATTGTCGCCAACTCCAAATTCCTTGGCCTTGACTCCGGTGAGGCCGACGATGACTCGCGCAGGCTGCCTTCCCGTTGCCTCGCCCCTTTTCCGGAACTTCTTGAAGTTCTTCATGCCGTTCCACTTGGGGTTCCATCGTCCGTCCGCAATGTCCTGTTCCCTCGTCCTGTCCGAAACCCTGTCTACGGCGCGAGGTTGAATCTCCTCGACAATGTGAAGCCGACGTAGCTCGGCCAGGTCAATGTCCTCTGGTAGATGGGCCAGGTCCTCAGCCTCGGCTCGGGCCCGGGCTTCCGCCTCTTCGCGGTTCTTCGCAGCCAGTTCCAGGACGTTTAACTTTGTATTGACCTTTAGCGCCTTTCCGCTGGATGACTTTGCTTGTTCAGGTTCTTGCGGCGCAGGTTCAGGAGAAGGCTCAGCAAAGCGCCCTCCCCTTTCGAGACGTTGCCGCTTGAACTTTGCCACAGCCGGCGCCATGCCCTCCATCAGGTCAGCTTCCGGTAAAGAAGGCGCTCTCTTTCTCTGTGATCGAAAGGTACCACGCTGGGTGTCTGGCGCCACTGGGGCATCATCCTCTTGTGACACAAACAACCCTCCTTCGTCCTCCTGCGCTGGTGACTGTGGTCTCGCTGCGGCTTGGGCAGGGGGCGGCGGGGTTTCTTCTATAGCCATCTCATCGTCGTCGTCGTCAAAGCCCGCAAACCTCCTCTTGACTGGTCTCCGCACCTTGCTGCGTCGGGGAAGGGATTGTGCACTGTTCTCTTGAGAGAGCTCGTTCGCCCCTGTTGTCATCTGACTCTCCGAAGTTGGTTGAGTGATCCGCTCTGGCTGTACATTCTCGGTAGGCTGCGCGTCCTGGGACCTGAGGGACGATTCTACCTCCAATGGTCGTCGCAGTTGCCTCGCATCTTTGATAAGAATCGCTTCTAGAAACTCGTTCTGTTCGATAGGTCTGTGGTCTAACAGCAGCGACACCGCGGTGATGAATTCGGTGTACCAGCCAACAAGCTCTCCTTTAGCCGGCAGAAACCTCACCAAAACAACTCCTTTGCCTTCGCTCCCATCATCAAAAGATCCAGTTCCCTTTTCACCCGCAACTCCTTTCACATATCGGACAAAGTCGTCGGGTCGCGTCTCTTCCGGCTGAATGGGATGCAGCATCGCCTTGCCGCCCCCGTTCGTGATTGGCGCCATGAGGTTATCGTACTGGATCTGGCTGTAGAAGATGAAGGTATATCCATCAAAGACGTCTTTTCTCCCGCTGTCAGGCGCATACAGTTCGTCCGGGTGCTGCACTGGTTCAGCTCCCCGAGGCGGCAAATGTTCCAGCTCATTGGGCCAGAAGCTGTCAAAGTCAGTCTCCAAAGAGCTAGGCTCTTGGCTGTCTGCGCCTCCAGACAGTTCGGTGGCTGCGGATATTGCATCGAGGAAGGACTCCGTGACGATGTATCTGCCGTTGATAAGGGCCTGCAGGCCCTTTGCTGTATTTCGCTTCTTCGAAATGACGTGTGTCGTGTGCTTCACGCTGTAGTCCGTCAACAGCTTGATGTCCAGCTGCTCAAATCGTTCTTTGAGGGAGGCGAGTGGCTGCGTCTGCAACTCTTTATTCGTAAATGAGAAGGTGAAGACTTTTGGGTTCCATTTCAGCCTGAAAATCCTGTCAGCAGATCGCACTTGTTCAGACATCCGCATCCGAGACGAGGTTGTGGCGCAAGTACCTGAACATCTCTGGGCATTTGCCCAGCATGATTTCGTATTCCTCGACCTGGACATCGTAGACCTCTCCTTTGATCTTCTGTCCATTGACCACCGTGCCTATCTTAGTTGCGAGGTCTTCGATCTTGATGTTGGACCGGCTCGAGAGATTGTGTGCGTGCCCTTCGACAACGGGGTCGACCGTGATTGTCAGGTGTTTGCGCGAGATGGTATTGTGCGAAAGTACTAGCTGGCCAGCTGTTGTCGTCTCGATCAGCACTTATCGGTAAGAAGAGTCACTCGAAGAGAATCGCAAACCCGTCACTCACGCTCCGATGCCGTCCTCCCAAAGAGGTACGTTTTGCCCGGCCGCAGCCAAAGTGTGCGCCCTGCACAAAAGAGTAAGTCAGCTCCAGGCATCTGGCGCAGAACACGCGCGTCTTCAAGCTCACCTTGAAAGGCCCCTTCATTTTCCAGCAGCCACATCGCCACAGGCTGTGATTCATGCTATGCCACAGGCCATTTCCTGGAGGCTCATATAATAACGGGAGGTTGCAAGTAGGAAGTGGTAGGTGAATAGGTAGTGTTGAAAGGCGATGACGCCGCGCACTTGGTTGGTCGTGAATCCTTTGCGGGGCGGCGCGTCAAACTCGGGCTCGTCTTCGACGCCAGTTCACGTGCCGTTTAAACTGCGTCTTCCTCGGTGCGTTTTGCAAGGGCTTACATACTCCATTACTTCTCCCATCATTCTTGAACTACACTACTCCAATCATTGTCAGAGACATCAGATCGGCTTATATGCTTCTTTAAATGTGGTGATCTACAAGGATTCTGAAAGAGATCGGATTCAAGCCTCCCAGGCCGAGAGACATGGAATGAACAAGAGGAAATCAGCATATCAAAATCCATCAACAATCACCTATTTCACAACGAGTGACAGCTTTCCTATATCCCCGTATATACATTATGGAGAGCGTCAATGCTATATGTACAAAGGTGGGCGTCGGTATATACCTTGGCCGTCATTACATGTTCTGCTGCCAGTCACCCAGGCTTCTCGCTCAATGCATAATTCACATCGCTCATTATAAAATGCAGCTTGTCTTCAATCCTCAGACAATCCTTTTCCTGTAAAAGTCAACCAGCATACGTCGTCGACCTGCCTTTCTGCCTTGCTCAACCAGTTCCTCCCCGTTGTTCGTCTTGTACGGGTCAAGCTCTTCCGGCCGTTCATTGTTCGCCCTCGCGAGCTCCTCAATCTCACCAATCTTCCATCCACGGAGTATGACCATGCAGACTGTAGCAGCAATGAACATCAGCCCCGTCCATAGCTGTGTGCCGAGATAGCTGCCCGTTCCAGTCACAATCTGCAGGGCAATAGGCTCGCTGAAAGTGCATGGAGGTAGAATCATCAGCCACAAAAGATTGAGTGCTGAGGGCACATCCTGCAGCCCGACAATCTCAGCCGCAACAGGACCGACCACCGTCCAGAATGTGCCCGCAACAGTTCCGCAGATGATGGCATAGAAGATCAATACGCCATATACTTTGGCATTGACCCAGACGACTAGCGAGAAGATGCCGGCCAAGAAGCTGCAGACGGCAGCCATGTTCATCCGCCCAGTTCGATCACTGGAATATCCCATAATCGGCCGGCCGATGCTCTGACCTAGGTTGAAAAACGCGTTGATGAGGGCTGCTTGGGACGACTCAAGGCCGATTTCATTGGCATAGTTGGCAAGACTGAAAATCACCACCGAATAACCCAAGATGCTGAACCAGCCGAACAGGATAAACAGCAGGAATTCGGGCCTCGCCAGAAGAGTGCTCTTGAAGGCTATGTGTGTCGATCCCACAATCTTGTTGCGATCCTTGACCAGGAGACTGCAGGTGAAGTTGACGACAAATGCGATGATGCCAAGTATTCGGAAAGCCCATGCAAGCCCCAAGTTCTGGATCATGGCGCCGGCAGCGAAAGAGTACACAAGGCCTCCCAGGCCTGATCCGGCAGCGGCGATTCCATTGGCCAGGGAACGATGAGTCGTGAACCACTGCGGAATGATGCCCACTGTGGCCGTGAAGAGGCATCCCATGCCCAGGCCGAAGCAGACGCCCTGCGCGAGAAAGAGATGCCATATCTTGTGGGCGAAGCTTGCTGCAATCCAACTGGCTGCTTCCACAAAAACGCCGAGCAGCATCACTTGTCTAGTGCCAAACTTCTTTACAGCCCACGTCGCAAACGGAGAGATGCCCATGGCGCAGCTGATGCTAAGAGATCCCACAAAAGCATACTGCAGAGTCGTGGCCCCTGGAAACGTGTTGTTCTTGATGTAATAAGCCAGGAAGACGCCGTAACTCGAGTTCATGCCCCATGTGTGGGCGTTGACGATGCAGATGGCGGCGGTGACAACCCAGCCATAGCCCCCATTTGGGGGTGGTGGAGGCGAATTCCTCTCGGGCTGCTGACCTTGTGATTCAACCAGGAGTTGCAGGTTTCGCTTTTCCGTTCCATCGCTCATGATTCCTTGGTCATTGTTGTCCAGGCGAGGCTCCGAGGCCGACAGGATCGTGTTGTCTGTGTCATACTTGTCGCTCGGCGTGTGGCCGTGGTTCATCTTTCCCGCCCAAACTCTTCAAACTGCTTCCGAGACTGCACAGGTTGACTATCGAGTCAGATGGCCTGCCAGTAAGAGGAAACCAATTGCTTGCTTGGAAGACACAGCAAGAGCAAGGGAGAGACGATACAGGAGAGAAATTGTTGCGTGGCGATAGGCTGAATGGGCAGCATTATGTATGTCCTGTTGGATGGTCATTGGGGGGCCAAATCGGCCCCATTATCCGCAAAGATCTGAAGAGGCAACTAATTACTAAAAAATTGCTTTCAGTTTTTGCTGTTTTGGGCCACGCCGAAGCTTGGCTTGACATCTAACGTGAAGGGCGCGGTCAACAATCTCTTCGCTCAAAGCCGGGAATATCTGCCGGGGATTAATGAGTGTGAATGGGGGTTAGCAAGACTCAGCTACTCTTGCAGCTACCTACTCTTGCAGCTACCTACTCTTGCAGCTACCTACTGGCATTCTTGACTAAGGTACCTAGTCTTAATAGGCAGTTCTGCGCCCACGATATCAGATAGAGGTTTTCTCACTATCGGTGAGCGCGTCCATCGAAAATGTCTGATGGAGGTGTCAAGTAGCGAAACATGAGCGGAACACATCCATTGCAAGGAGTTGAGCCCAAGCAACAGGTCAGTGGCCAGCTCCAGTCTGTCACCAAAGGTAATACAGGAGAAAGCAGCGGCGGACCAGCCAAAATGCAGGCGGAAGAGAGGTCTGCGCCCGGTCAGTCGCCCCGCATCGGTCGATGAGAAACAGCAAAGTCCCGGATTGCAGACTGACCACTTTTCAGTGCCGGGACGGAAGCCGGAGGACTCTCCCGTTCCGCATCCCGGGAGATCTTCAGAACACTGCACATATTACTTCGGCTTTCGTATTACTCGTTGAGCCGTGCGCATGATGACTTATCAGGTCGGGATAGGGCCAGGAGAGCCTCATACCAAGTCTCCATTCGGCGCCAGGGATCAACAGACTCTTGCTGCTCTGCTGCTGCGCCTCTTGATGGAAATGGAGATCTTCTGTTCAGAGCATGAACCTCACCTTACTTGAAACATGCTAGCAGGGGGCGCCTCCCGCTCTCTTGAGATTGCTCTGAGACCGGCACTTTGAAACCCGTCGGTAGGGCTGCCAAGCCGGTCGCTCGGTTGCGCCAACAGATAGAACATCTCGCTGTACCTTGCATTAGGTGTAGAAGAAGCGAAACGTTGGCGCTTGTTTGAGTGTTGGTCGTCTATAGCTAGACAATCGCCTCGACGACCTTTAGGTAGTGTTGATGGCGTGAAAACGTGGTCAAAGCAGAAGTGCCTAGTAGACGGAGACACTGGCGCGGTTGGACTCTCTGTTGACGACGTATCTGCTCATATCTCAGGACTCGTGTCCCGAACAGCAGCAAAGCCCAGTGGATGAACGCCTGGACGGTAAATTGCAGCAAGGTACCTAGAATTTGAATGATCTTCGTGATCCTCACGGTGAAACATCATGTGCCGCAAACCATTGCTGTCGACTGAGATGATGCCATACAAGACAGTGGATGCTAGTAATTCACACTTGTAGACCGGCATCTCCTAATCTGTAAGAGGAAGATCTGAGACAGAATACTGCACCAGAAGACGGCAATCACGACGAGGGGGGTATTGCCTGAATACTACATCTGCCGGTTGTCAACTGCTGCAGATAGGTCCTGCCCCGAAAGAGTCTCTGAAGATTTTGAGGAAGGTGCTGTCATGTTCGCACCTCGCCTTATGCAGTATTGGCAGGTAGGAAGGTGAGGTAAGGTAGGTAGGCACCGAGAGGTAGTCGGGCAGGTGGCACAATCAATGGTCACGGTGGCACTTTCCGATAGTTGGGCAGACGCAAACGTCATTTTCATTAATGGTATATCAGCAGCTGGGAAGCCGCTTCCTGTATTACATCGCAGTACGTTTGGGAATCAGAAAATGAGAAACAGATAAAAGAAACGCCAGGTTCAAGATAAGGATATTGGTTCCTGCTCGCAGCCCAGCCCGCCAGGAACCACGACTTCGCTTCACTCAGGTATCAATCCACGCTCCTCCGACATCGCTCACACGCTACCAAGCACACGCTTCACTGGTCTTCAACGGGAGTTTAGGCCTGAGCGCGCTCAGACTTGCTGGCACGGCGCTGACGAGCCTGCTCAGACCAGGGGAAGTGGATGACGGGGACCTGGAAGAAGGAGTTGCTATTGATTGGTCAGCAGGCGAGCAACATACAAACGCGCCGACATGTCTAGAGGATACGAACCTGCTGTCCTGAATACCGGCCAGGGCGTTGTACCAGGCCAAGAAGGCGGCCAAGAAGCCGAACAGACCACCAGTCTTCTGCAGGGCGAGGGCAGCGGAGGCGTTGCCCAGGTCAGAGGCGTACTGCTCGCAGGCCAGGAAGAGGAAGGCCAGGTCGAGAGTGAAGAAGAGGAGGAAGAAGGCAAGGGTGGATCGCAGAGTGCAGAGAAGCAGGACGGTGGTGAAGATGAACCAGCCAGTCAGGAAGAAGCCCAGGACGCTGGCAACATCGCCCTTGTAAGGGCCGTCGGGAGCCGTGATGCCCCATTCGGGAGTCAGGAGGATACCGTACGAGATCCAGAAGCCGCCGTAAGAGCTCAGGGCGGTGGCACCAAAGGTGTTACCAGCAGCAATCTCCCTGATTGAAGACATGTCATCAGCACTCGGCTCCACTTGTGCAACAGCGGGCGGTCCCAAAGAATCTTAAAACTTACCACATGCCAGCGAGCAATTGGACAAGACCGCCATAGCCGAAGGCGAGGGACACAACGACGTTGGGCTCGGAGACGCCTCGAGCGTGCATGTTGATGGCCGACAGGACAAACGTGGTCAGGGCGAAAGCGGAAAGACCCAGAGGAGCAGGGTTGGCGAGCTTTCGGTGCTCATATGGCCTCCAGGCACCGGGCTGAAGAGCACCACCAAAGGCCTGAGCATACTGGCCAAGGGTCATCTCGCTGAAGTCGCCGTGGTGGCTGTGTCTGAATCCATGGCGCGGGGTGGTTGTCTGCTCGACACCGTTGGTCTCCTTCTCGTTGGGAGCGACGTGGACTTCGTCAGCCATTGCGATTGCTGTTTGCTTGGGTTTCGATCGAATTGGTTGGGAACACGAAGATGAGGCTGAATGAAGAGCTTTCTTTATAGACCAGCTACGACCCGAGGGTATTGTGGGTTGAGTGAGAGAGCAGAGCTTCACGACAGAGCAGCTGCTAATACAATTTGAATTAGGAACGACCGGAGCAAGAGGAGAGGGTAGCAAGAAGAGAGGGTGGGGAGCAGAGAAGCTTTTATAAACAGGGCATATTGCTACATTGAGCGCGCTATGCCTTGCTGCCGTACGCAGGGTCGGACAAAACGAGACCGATGGCTGAGACTTTCGTCGGCGGATACCCAATGTCCCCAAAGGTCGCGGTCTGGTACCGCAGCTGCTTTCGTACTCCGTGCCTACAGCTAGCACCGCACTGCGGGATACAGGGGGACAATCCGGCGGTCGCGAGTCAATCAACAACGTGCGACAGATCTAGCAGGTGGAGACTGGCGAAAGAAAAGGGTTGCAACGAGTGACACGCTGGCGACGGACTTGTCCCGTAGGCCCCGGGGGAGCTTTCGTTATGGGGTCATTGGGATATTCTTGCATCCAGTATGTGATGTACGGCTCTCCGTACCGCGTACGTCCAGCAGTTACATGAAGGATTTTAGTCCCGTTGCCAGCAAGCCAAAGAGGTGTGTGGCGAGCCTGCTGTGTCCACCTCGACTTGGTGCCGCTCCTTTTCGAAAGCTAATCAACATACGGAGAACCTCCAGGTGGTTGTCAAGCACGTCAATTGCGCTCGTCACTTCGCTACGACAAGCACCACAAGTCAGGTACTCGCAGTTCATACGAGTTGCTACCTTCTGCACCTACCTACCTTGTATGGGGGGCCCATGGGCTGTCCCCTGGGCCATGTTCAGAACGGTCGACTTCCTTGCCGAGGACTGTTCCCGCAAGCCCCATCTAGCTCAAGGCTAGGAGCTAGGCGAAGAGCGCAGGTTCCGTTCATGGCGTTCTCTGCCGCCCATTACACGTCGAATTATCTCACTAGGATTACGGGACACTCCGTTGCTCGAGGCTATGTTTGAGCTTGTGGAAAGGCTACCTCCCGCTAGGGTGGATGGACGAAGGGAACTACAGACTCCAAAATTCTGCGGCCAAAAAAAGAAAGAACCAATTGTCAAACGAGAGAGCAACGATTGGGGTAGAGGAGTGGGGAGAGCTTGGGGTTCCAGATCCTTGCCCTCCAGAGTCAAGCCCGTCGAATGAGCCCAGGATTGGGGTAGTATTGACCCACATCCTCCTTGAGCTGACGAAGGGCCTTGTTGCCGAAGAGGCGTCGCCTGGTGCTTGATCTCATGCATGCTTAGGCCGCCATCCGTCGTCTTTGGTGGTTGCAACGGTGAAAGGGCGAGACACGGCGAGAAAAGAGAGAGGAAAAGTCATCCTTACCCCCGGCACAGGCCGCCACGACGGATTAGGGCCAAGCCTGGCCAGCCACTTTTGCCCAGGCTTTTCTGGAAATTTTTCAGAGTTTAGGCTATTTGGGCGTGTCACCGAGCCCAATGACAAGAACCAACAACAGTCGAGAGGATTGGTCGCTGTGAAAAAGAGACGTGTCGAGCCTTGGCGAGGCCCATGCATGTTGAATGAGCAAAGGAATTACAGTACGGCCTGGCCAGAAGGAGAATGAGAAGCGTCGTTAGGCTGTCCGCTCGTAAGGCTGCTGGCCACCCGCTGGAGTACTGTATCGTACACCGTACTGTACCTCGTACTTCTCACAGCGACCCATCTGCTATTAGCCTCTATGTACGAGGTGGCTAGATCCGCGATGGAAGAAGCAATTAGAAGGGACGGTGAGATGTGATCACACTCCCTTTGGACCGGCCTGGCTCCAATCAGAGCCTGCTCGCAGCTGCGTACCTGTAAAGGTAAGCATGCAAACACTCCCCCCCAATGGCTATCACTGGCTTCTGAGGCGTCTCCTGTCTCGTGCGCGGAAGGCTAACGGTTGCACACATGTGCAGTGTGTAGAAATTGCTGTTGTTGTTGGCCCAATGCGAGCGGGTCCAGGTCGTTGACGATTCTCCTGACAATCAATGCGAACATTAATATCACTCATGGCAAAAGCGGCTCAAAGTGCTGTTGGTAGTGACACGGTGCACCAACCTCAGAGTAGTAGCTGACGCATGGCAAGTTACAGGTTGGCCACATCGCAATGGGAAGCAATAACAAGCAGCACCCGGTTTCGATGGCACGCAAAAATATCACCGAGCACTCGAGACCCGGTCTGACCAACATTGATCCCTCACCCCTGTCCGCCACTCGAACGCCCGGCAAAGGGATGCTAGCTCCATGCGGTGACGGACCCTGGGCTGCCTGGTGCTTTTGGCAGCGGTACTGGGGGATCGCCAGAGAACCCAAGTCGAGCCCATGCCTCCATTCGGACAGGAGCTCCGTGCGCGAGTCAAGCCTGGTGGCCATTGTCTGGGTCGCTAATCAAATGCTGCATGACGCTTCTGCATCGTCGAGCCAGGGTCAGGTCCAAGCGCGCAACCTCTTGCTACTATTGCTGCTGCTGTTGCTGTTGCTGCTCCTCTGTGCAATCGGTGAAGGCAGATTCAATTGAAGAGGGAAAAAAGCAAGGAATAATTGAAGGGTCAAAAAGGCGAGAGCATGTGCTTGAACTTATTCTGGGGTTTACAGTGTGACTTGCGAGTCTGCCTGATCCCGGCCAGGAGCGTCATGACATCGGGAACAATATATCGACCGTCAATCTCGATGCTCTTGATCATCTAATCATCCCTCCAGGCCTTTTCGTTCCAGGAACCTGTCGGCCTGTGGAGAGAATGGAAAGGGGCCTGCAGAGATCTGTCTGTCTTCGGTCGCTACGAACATTGTGGAGTCCCGCCATATTACTCCGTGCAGATACCACCGATGCTGGTGCCTCGCGCATATCTTCATTTTCCCTTTCACAGGGAGATAACCGCCGTGGTCGTATGGCCGGCGGCGACGGAAGGGGGATTCGCAAGATTGTCCAAAATTCGCTAGGAGGCGGCTAATCTAACACGCCGCCTGATGTTCCGCACCCTTCCTCATCAGAGTCGAGTCAATGATTTGCGGATCGTCGGAGGAAAGCAAATGTCCATGGGGAACTAGTAGCATGGAGGCTGGCTGCTGGGACGGAGAAAATAGAGGAGCTCCGGGTGTACGGCTGTCGAGCTACTCATACGATCGTTCAGCAAGCTCCTCCTGGCCCCCCTCTCGAGCCCCTCCTCGTCTTCTCCTCAGGAGAGCTTGTTTGCAACTCGTGCGGCATCCATGCATTGGTAGGGGAAACATGACTGGCTATTATGACCGCCAAACCTCTTTTCATCTTAACTGCATGACGCCTCCGTGGTTTGTCTCCATGCTACAAATATCGCCAAGCCCACATATTGGCGCGATCGACCGTCAGAGCTTCATGTCTGCTCGTCAGTCGGGAGAACAAGCCATGAAACTCAAGTTGCGATCTTCGGAACATTCTCGTACGTTTCAAACCCCTCGGAAACCCAGGCGCCTTATCACGTCCTGTCCCGGCGTTTCGCTCGTGTGCTCGGATCGTTACTCCAAGTACGAGTACTGTTTGCGACATATGGCTTGATGACGAGGTTATCGTACTCTCTACAAGCACGCAGAAAAGAATCGGAAGCGAAAACACTGCCACCGCCATCCGAGACGGTATCGATGTCAGCCCTTCCCCTGGTGCGAGCCGCTTCAGTGTGTTCTGACTGTGGCTTTTCAATCAGACCATGTCGTCACTTGAGCGCAGCGAAATGGCTCGGGACTTGGAGGTGGCGTGGGTGAGCGGGCACGAAGAAGCAAGCTTGTATCTGCATGCTTTACCGACAGCCACCCGCCACGCCGGTTGTGTTTTCATCGCGCAGAGGTGGGCGCTCGTCATGGTCGGTTGAAGGGCCTTTCGCCTTGGTGTCGTGGCTTTTTAGTTGCTGGTCCACGATCTTGGCCCCTCTCCCTCCGCACAAACCAAAATCGTCATCTGGGGCACAACCGCAGATCCTCAACCTGCCAGATCGATCAACTAGTCATGATGAACTGGCTCGGGTTGCACAACGCGTCTTTGTTTGTCAGAATGGAGAATAATGATGCTGCTTGCTATGACGAGGCAGTTTGCTTATGGCCCCGATCCCCCGCAATATGGCTTGTCGTTTGTCAACTCTAGCGTTGTGGGTGAACTAAGCATCTTATTCCCCCAGATTCGGTGTTCGGGATTTCTGATCTGTCGAGATTTGGGTCTCCAACCCGCTTCCCCAGCATCGGCTCCCCCCGCACGAAACACATCTTGCTTGCTACCCGCAATAGACCCAAGGCGATGGGCATCGATGGAGTCATCGGCTGAGCGGGAAATGGGCTGTTCATCGAACTAGCCAATCGTGGAGTTGAGGCGCCCTCGTACGGAGTCGATCCGTGGCCAAATCTCTACGAAGCTGAAAACGAAGAAAAAGCCAAGACCGTCTAGAGTTTCTCCAAGAGATCCTTGTTGGCCTAGAGCAAAGTCCGGGCGTTTTAACGCTCTCGAGTGACTACGTCTCGTTTTGCGTCTGATACGAGTTCTACCAAAGCCATCGTCACTTACACGGCGATGAGCTTCTCCCGTCGCTTCTTTGAGCGTACGTCGAATCCGTCTGTACGAGGTACGAAATACTCGAACAAACGAACATGCCTCCATTGTTCCTGAGATGCCGTTATCCGGTCGGAATTCATTTGTGCTCCCCGAGAGCGCTCGTCCAGTCGTGGGGTCTTGCGGGCTGTGTCCTCGCCCACAGCAGCTCACAGTAGCTCACATGCCTCTGGTCTTGACTGTCTCCAACAGTGATTGTCGCTCCTTTGCGGAGTCAGTCGACGGTGATGGGGTTCGTGACGGCATCACTGAGTCCTGCAGCTACCCCAAATGTCATCTTGACGGTGAGTACGCCAAGCAGACATGGCTGGTTTTAGCTTCTGATGGTCGTGGATTTTGGCGCTTGCCGGTGTTATATACGTCTGACGTCTCCTTTAGTCCGAGAAGTCCTTAGACCTCGGTAAACTGCACCGCTTATGAAATCATCAACCTCTGTACGAGTAATACGCGTACCTACGAACCGTCAACTCGGACGAATTGGTCGTGAAACCGTAAACCACCCGAGTGCCATCTGTTTCTCTTCGGAGGGTTTATTCTTCCTCACCGGTCTTTTTTCCTTGGCTTACATACCGCCACATGTGGTGTCGCGGCGTGACCTGTCCGCCAAGGTTATCAGAAAAAAAAATCGCCGGCTATTGCGTAATTTGCTGCAGGGTAGGTAGCCGGCCGCCGTTTGCACCACCAGTCTTTTTTTCTGCTCTACCCTATCAAAAAGGAACGGCTGATGGCATTCCAGGACGAATAAGAGAACAGATGGGCAAGCTGTAAAGTGTATTCGAGTGACACGGAAGAGCACAGAAAAGAAGGAGGAGAATTCCTCCGCGGCTGCATGCATGCTACCATCTAGTATACTATATAAAATACGAACTATTTGTGGCACATACATGCAATGCAGCCCTCTCCGTCGCTCCAAGGAGAAAAGATAGATAGAATAAAGCTGCGGGTGATACAACATCCATATCCAAATTGCTGCGAGTCGTATTCGCCTAACCTGCCAGCAACCACAACTTTATGGGTGACACCCGCCTTGACCCCCCCCTTTCTGTGCAACTCTTTTCCAAGGAGCTCCTGTCCCAGCTGGTTGGGCCAATGTCTCGGGATCCTACCGTGACGTGACCCTTTTGGAAGAAGGCCGATGGAACAATTGCCAAGGGGTAGGAGGGGGAGGGCAGAGTTAAACCTGGGAATGGGTGGTGATACAGTGCTCACAAGGCTGGTGTTGGGTGTACCTTACCTCGTACCCCAGTACGGACCACGACATGGAATAGCAAACACATGGGATGGATAGCCGCCTTATCAGGGGCAGACTCTTCACACACTGGCCGTCGTTCTGTTGGCGAGCGTGTTCGGAATCTTCACCAGATGTGAGCCAGCGTCTCTCCGTTGTCTGAGCAATGTTCGTGCGAGCTCGCGCAACGGCTGTGGAAACTTGTTGTACCTCCATGTGGACATCTAATACGCAATTCGTACATCTCGTGGCCTCGTTCAGCTACGCCATCACCGGAACATCCCCCTCCTGATGAGCCAACAGGCAGCTGGTATTGAAGGCGTGTCAGTCATTTTCTTGGATGGCCAAAGCTGTTGCGAATCGGTAAATCTGATATATGCCATTCGTAATCTAACTTCTCAGGTCTGAGGATAGTCCACCATAAGCCAAATATTATACACATCAAGCCCCTCCCCATCGAAATGATGTCCAGCTGGTAAAACGAAATATATTCCCCCAAGGCACAGGAGTTCACTCCCCTCAAACGTTGTTAAACCCCCTATAATGATGGACGTAGTATTCGAAGTCGATTGCCGCACGAGAGTCTTTGCGAGAAGAGAGGCTGGTGCCCCTCGGATAATGGAACTGCCTCAAATGTAATGGTGAATCGTGCCTCTGCTGTTGCCTCTGAAGGTTGACAGGAGCCGATACATGAACCCGCCGGTTGGTTCATCAGGTGCTTGTGGCCCCGCTTCGTCAGAGCATGAGAAGACATTCACTGTCCAGTTGCCGCCGCAGTTCTCGGTTGGTTGGCCAACACAAGGCTCGTTGCACTGCGAATCTGGAAGCTGCACAGCATCATCTCGAAGGGAGGTTCCACACCAGCATTCATTACCATTCTCTGTCCCAGCAAACTCATACCCACCAGAATGGCAGTGGTCGGCGCACGCCTTGGAAGACATGTCTCCCTGTACAAAACTGACGTGCTTGCTGTCGAGCAAGACTCTGGAAATCTCATCCTGGTAACAACCGAGATGATCCCAGCCGGCTGGAAGGCCACCGGCACTGGGAAGACCACTGGAACTAGGAAGACCACTGGAACTAGGAAGACCACTGGCACTGGGTAGACCACTGGCACTGGGTAGACCACCGGCACTGGAAAGATCACCGGCACTGGGAAGATCACTGGGACCAGGATGAGCCGTTGGAGCTGCGTCGCTGTTTGTGCCTGGCTTTCCCGTGTCCTTGGAGGAGGGCTCTACCGCGGTACTTGGAGGAGGTGTTGGACCAGGTGTTGCATCGGGAGTGCAGAACCAGCCTTCTGAACAATGGTAGCATGGCCACCCGAGTCCGCATGGGACAACTTGCGCCGGAGTTTCTTGTGGAGGGCAAAACCACCCGTCAAGGCAGTCGTCGCACCTATAGCCCCTTCCAGGACAAGGGCCTATTGAAGCATCAGGTGGCTGGTCGTCACTTGTTCCATCTGGGCCCTTTACCGAACAGATCTTGGCAGTGCACTGTTCGCAAGATGGACATTGTGGACAAGCCGAAGTAGGGGACGGTGTTTCCGCCGGGGCACCGCCGTTTGATACAGGCCCGTTCTCATCCTCCCCATTCGTGGGCGACGGACTGCTTGTCTTCGATGAACTTCCTGCCGCAGGTTGTGACGGAGAAGCCGGGTTCGGTGATGGCGCCTGATTTCCCGATGAGTATGGGGGAGGCTGTTCCATTGCGGTGCTCGCCCCTGAACTGGAAGAATGATGTGTTGGGTCAGCTAGCATAGGTGCAGCCAATGTTGTGAGCTGACCGGTCGCATTGAGGGACTGTGCTTCGGCAGAGTCGCAAGGTATGACTGCCTCAAAGGAGGTTGTATCCACGACCCGGTCAACAGCGCAAAGAGGCTTTTCCAGGTAGTTGGCAACAGCAGCAACAATCATAGCAAGCTCATTCAAGACACTGAGAAGAGACGGATCAGTAATGTTTTGCATGCCCTTGCTGAGATCGTTGATGACTGTTGTGCCTTGCTGCAGAACTTTGTCTAGAGTCTCCGCCATGTCCAGTGAGCTCACAGAAGGCACTTGCGGCAGAGGCTGGTCCATGGCCTGAGCAACAGCAGGTATAACGAGAGGCAGTAGGTCAGCAGCCGAAACAGAAGTTTGGTTTGCCACCTTTGGGACAGCTGAAGCAATGACGGATGAGTCAACATGAAGAGCGTCGAGGACTGCGTCCGTGAGCTTGGCGGCTGCTATGGGATCAATATCCGATATCTCTGCAATGATTTTGGACACGTCGCTCAAGAAAGAGGGACCACCAGCAAGAGATTGAGACGAGGGTTCATTTGCCATTGCGCGGGTATTGTGAACTCGCAGTACCAGACCATCTCCGGAGACGCCACCAAGGATCCCATCCGGGGATATTCGACGATTCCTTTCGGAACTTGGACGTGGTGCTTGAGGAGAAGAGAATAAAGAGTCCAGCAACACTGGCTCTGAATTGGGCTGGCTGCCAATAATGTCGGATAGAGCGCTCTTCTGATCATGGTTTGGCATGCTTGACGGGAGCTGTTTGGACTTGACGATTGCCTCCTTGACTGCGGCTGCTAAGGTTTCCAGCAATTCATCGGGATCGCTACCAAGATGATCCGACTTGTGTGCCTCCTGCGTGTTTTCTTTTGAAAGTTCAGGGAGGCTGTTTGCTGCTGCAGACGTCTCTACCATAACGCTTGCTGTCCATGAAGGGGCAGTGGCATCTTGCTTCGCAGGTTGAGCCACCGTTAGTGTTTCGATAGGCTTGGTCCCGATGACCTTTTCTTTGTTCAGTGATGATGGCACAGAAGATGAGAAAAAGGATGTGAATACCTCTCGAAACACGCTTCCCAGAAACCCACCGAGCTGGAATTGCCGCTTGACAAGAGACTGTTGCTCAAGTGTTGACACCTCGATCGTAACGAGCCTGACAAAGAGAGTTGCAGAGAGAGACAGCACAAACAAACCAACGAGGACCAGTGCTCGCCGCCGGACGGCAGAGAGCCTATGGGGTGGCCAGTTGGGGCCGATGCTCTCAGGAGGCTGATTCGTCATGGTGTTGTGCGTTTTGGAGTGAATAGGGAGGAAAGTCGACTGAGAAAATGGTTACGATGCTTCCAAAAGAGCAGCCAAAACTGGATTCCAAAAAGAAGCGCCCAAAAAGTTGTCGGAATTTTGAAGTATGGAGCGAAAATGGTTGAGGAGAAAAGGCAGGACAAGATCGAAGAGAGGGAGACGAGCAGGTTGGCGAAGTGATGGAGGCATCGGTCACGCCTCGCCTCGCTTGAGACAGTTTTGAGGTCGCTCCTTCTCATGATATGGTATCTACTATACGTTGGACTTGCGGATGTTCCTTCCGTATTTGTAGATACACCTGAGTATAGGGAAAGAGGTACGCTGAAGGAAGCAGTCGCGGTTGGAAGCAAAGAAGCCTCTACGAGAGAAGAGTCTTCAACTGCACCAAGCTTTTGGACATCCATGGTCCGCCAGCTGCTACCTATGTAATAGGTACCTAAGCCTATAAGTAAGGTTCCGAGGGCCTCACTGATAAGGTAGGTAGGAGGTGGGTAACTGTGAGATTGTTCAGGAATTTGCAGAGTACCGAGAGCAATTCTCGTGGTCGAAGATATGGACCTCAAACGATGTGCCCTCATCTTGTTCAGTCTGACGCCCAATACGAGCGAGATACACGTCGATGTAGTATGGCATGACTTCAAATGAGAGGAGTGCCAATCACAACCCATTTTGAGACCTCATATCGAAACAAGGCATCCGTAACCAGGTGAATCACGGATATGGCATTTTCTTACGCCTTCATGGAGGCTGCGGTGATGCATCGAATCCACTATGGCAGATTTATAGGGGACCAAAACGCGCTGCAGCGGACAAGGCGCTGCTACAGGCCGATTATTGGTGGGGTGGAGGGGCAGCCGTGCATGGGCCGCTGCTTAATTCGTCAGGCCTAAAAAATTTCTAGGCAAGGCTGGAACTTTTTTTTTTTTTTTTTTCTCTTTGTAGCATCACGACCGACGGCGTTGCGCTTCATCCTTCACAGCTTTGGCGTATTTCTTTCTCTGGGAACGCGTCGAGCATTGGCAGTGGTTCAATTCAGCCTCGAAAGTCGACGGGCAATTTGGATCCATCGCCGCCATGGATATCCATCGCTGCCGGTTCGTGCCCTACAAGCCCTCGGCCGTCAATGCCGTAGCCTTCTCCCACCCCAAGACCAAGTCTGCCAAGCAGGGCGCTGTTGCGCGGTTGGCAGTCGGACGAGCCAACGGTGACATTGAGATCTGGAACCCTTCAAACGGAAAATGGCATCAGGAGTTGGTCATTCGCGGCGGCAAGGATCGCAGCGTTGACGGTCTTGTTTGGGTCAACGAGCCCAACCAGGACCTGGGCGATGGCAGGATCGTCGTGGGCAAGTCGCGTCTTTTCAGTATCGGATATACTTCTACGGTGACCGAGTGGGATCTCGAAAAGGGCAAGCCCAAGAGGCACGCCAGCGGACAGCATGGCGACATCTGGTGCCTGGCCGCTCAGCCTCCCGCCTTGACCGGGGCCTCGGACGAACTGCACACCAACAAGCTGATTGCTGGCACCATTCACGGCGAGCTGGCCATGTACTCGATCGAGGACGATGACCTGCGCTTCCAACGAGTCGTTGTACGATCCCCCACGAAGAAGGCGCAGATGGTCAGCATCACGTTCCAGTCCCGCAAGATCGCAGTCGTGGGCTGCTCAGACAGCACCATCCGAATCTACGACGTTACAAAGGGCCATATGCTCCGCCACATGACTCTGGGCGCCGATCTAGCCGGAGGCTCGAAAGATATCATCGTGTGGTCGGTCAAGTGCCTACCTGACGGTAATATTGTCTCGGCCGACTCTACAGGCCAAGTCTGCATCTGGGATGGCAGGACCTACACACAGTCTCAACGGTTGCAGAGCCACAAGCAAGACGTCCTCAGTCTCGCCATCAGCGCGGATGGATCTACTATCACGAGTGGAGGAATGGATCGCCGCACTGTTCTGTACAAGCAAAACGTTGGAGCGGGTAATCGCTGGACGAAGGTTTGGGGACGAAGATACCATGACCACGACGTCAAGACCATGGCATCATTCGAGAACGGCCGCATGAGTGTTGTTGTCACTGGAGGTGAGATGATGATGATGATCCAAAAATTGAAAGGTATCGATGGCTAACTTGCTCTACACAGGTCCTGATTCAAACCTCATGCTTGTTCCCCTCAAGGAAATGGGCCGCGAAAATCACCGAACAATCAGCAATCTTCCACAGCAGCCGCCCCTTGCGAGCGCACGCAAGGCAAGGTTTATCACCAGCTGGTGGGATAGGGAGGTTCATATCTGGACTCTGCGAAAGCCTGCTACGGAGATCTTCAACACGACCGGAGAGGAATTTGATCTGAATCAGAACCGCAAACTTCTCAAGACGATTGTCATCAAGGGCGACTCCAACATTAGCTCTGCCACAATCAACCCGGAGGGCACTCTCCTGGTTGTCGCGACCGCAACAGATATGAAAGCCTTCCGGCTGGAGCACCAAGACCCGATTAAGCCCTCAGACGTCAAGTTGTCTGCGCTTGAACTTCCAGATAAGCTCAAGAGTCATGGTGCTTCCAAGGTGGAGCTTTCTGCAGATGGAAGATGGCTCTGCGCTGTCAGGGATGGCTCTCGCGTTGTCATGGCTAGCCTTGAGGAGGTCAATGAGCCGGACCAACCACCACGATTTGCTTCTCGTCTGCAGCGACTTCCTCGTCTCCGACGCCATATCCCGCGATACATCAAGAATGGAGGATTGAGGAGCTATGAGAGGAACATTACCCACATCTCATTCACTTCCGACTCGAAGATGGTTGCGGTCGCTGACATTGCCGGTTACGTCGACACCTGGATCTTACGCGGCTCAGAGGAGAACATGCAGGACAACGCTGAAGTAGATGGAGAAGATGACGCGGCATCGTCATCAGATAGTGCTAGCGACAGCGACAGCGACTCGTCGGGTGACGAGGAAGACCCGGCCAGCAGCGTCAGTAGCCGCTGGGTTCGCAACCCGAGCGCAAACCTGCTCCCCAAGCTGCCCTCACCTCCCGTCGTCTTGTCATTCTCGGATGCTGTACCCTCAGAAGCTGCGGGTGACGACGGAGTGGAGGCCGTTCAGGACTACACCCTCGCCGCCATTACGACCTCGTGGAACGTGTTGACCTTCCACCCTCTGCAAGGCTCGCTCACGCCATGGTCACGCAGAAACCCTCGGAAAGCTCTCCCGGCTCCCGTTCAGGACCTGCTGGACTTGGCCAAGGGCGCCCTGTGGCAGGGATCCCGCCTCTGGGTCTACGGCGTATCGTTCCTTCTCATGCTCGACACTGCTCAAGACCTTCCCAAGCCCGCGTCCGAGAGCGATGCTGTGGTCAGCAACGGAGCTCAGCCGGGTATGAAGCGCAAGAGAACCGGCCATACCAGCGGTGCCGGAGGCAAGATGGCTGAGAACCTGGCACCACACCGTGTCGGCAAGTATGTCGACGGGCAGTGGGTGCATGTTGACGTGGATGCCACCTCTCCCCACGAGGACGGGAGCGAGAGCGACGACGACGACGACGACGACATGCCTGATGCTCCCGAGGGCGACCTGGCCCAGCTCCGCGGCATTAACGGGAACACCAACGGCAGCTCCAGCGGCTCGGGAAGTGACCGCAAGAGCTGGTGGATAACGTACAAGTACCGTCCGATCCTTGGTATCGTCGCCCTCAACGCTGCGGACCAGCCGCTCGAGGTTGCGCTGGTGGAGAGGCCGACATGGGATGTGGAGATGCCTGAGAAGTATTACGCCGGGGAGGAATGGGAGAAGAAATAAAACTGTTTCTCTTTCTTTCTAATTCTTTATCTAATGGCAGGTGGCTGTTGTATGGGTTTAAAAGCAAAAACGGGAGACGGGGATAGAGAAGCCATGATATGGCCTGGCCTGGCTGAGCAACGCGGACGGAATGAGGGTTTTTCATCAAGATCACAGAGTACATATGTAGGAGTCATGTATTGGAGCTTGGGCTGTCTAAGTATTCCTGGTTGATGTTCTATAAGAAGGCCGGTTGCGGCTCGTAGCATATAAAAGGGAGTTGAACTGTGGATTTTTCACCCAAGGGGATGCTTTCAGGCATGGTGTACGTCATGAGATATTACCCCAGGTACTAATCATTCTAGTCAGATGAACTACCTGATGTTATAATACCTTGACTAATTCAACTGGGATTCTTTGGCGTCGTTCGGGGTTGATACGTAATGCTTCGCCCTAGTAGTATATGATCCCAGAGTGCGTATAAGCCTGCACAAGGATTCACCATTTCTTGGCCTCACCATTTCAACTTCGTATACAAAACATAGAGTGATGTGCCTCATCTCTATGAGGATGGTTCGACTTATGGGACGATCTACGTTCAACCTTATAAGGGAGGCAGTAAGTCGATATATACATTGTCTCTTACATAGGCGTACAAGCAGCCTAAGTCTCTTTACCTCAAGATATTGGAGAGAAACACTGACCCTAGCAAGCATGACGACAACGAAGACGAGATTTGAGCAGGCAGGTGGGCGGGCGAGGTCCCGTTAACGCGCGTCCCCATGCAAAAAGCCGCGCTTGAGCAAGGACAGCCAGGCACCCTAGCCCGTTCGTAGCCTCTTACAAGGTACGAAGTGTGTGAAATCAAGCCGCTGTGTATGGAAAGAGATCTTGTGAAGCGAGGAGGGCCGTCAAAGACGACTGTAAACCGGGCAGGCTTCATGGGCTAGACTCAGATCAGGGGGAATGACTCCTGATGTGGTTCTGTATACCAAGATACGGCTGGATGAGGGCCATGATATCAGAACCCTTGCGTGGGATGGCCATGTCTCCAATATAAGTTGTAAGATGGCCAGTAAGGGTAAGCATAACGAGGCGTACTGTATGGGCCTTCGACACACTTGACCCATCCAGTGTCCGCTCAATATGCAGAAAGTGGAACGCAAAAGTTCTTTGCGGTGTTGTTTGGATGATGGGCAATGCAGGGCAAGTCTGGGCTGAGCGTTGTGTTAGCAGGCAGTACATATGCTAGTAGCTAATATATTCGTGCCCTAGCATCCCACGAGGACTGTAGGGCAACCAGCCAGACGGCAGATGTAGTGGACCAAGATCCGCCCTTGGGCTGTGGTTAATGACCTTGTGATTTCGGTTGGCTGTACTTCGTAGGGCAGTCAAGCCTCAATAGTATGCCTCAGTGGGTGATGGGCAGCATTCGCGTCCACCGACAATGTCAGACGACATGCCCCGTGACGCTGTGATGTCTTCTGAGCCTTCTATTAGGCGGCGAAGTGGCTAATACCAGGCTTCTCGACGTATGTATAACAGCCAGGTTACCGATATCCGTGGGTGTAGAGTGATCCATACCACAAACATGGAGTCGGCGTAGGTTCGTATGATTTGGCTCTTTTGCATTGCGCGGTAGGTTGCTCCGCTGTTCTTGGAGTTCTGCAACATAGTCAAATTGTCTTCTTGAGCCTCAAAACCACGCGTTGGTGACTATTTCTTGATAGTAGGCGAAGGTATCAAAGGGAATGTCCCCTTGCCTAACAAGCGGACAGTGGCGATTGGACGTTGTAGCACCTTGCACGCAGGACCCCATTTTGCGTACGAAGTACGGGCAAAACCCAGAGAAGCGGATGACGCGGCCTCGCGCCCCTAACACCACGCCCCAGCTGTGAGCGTAAACTAGAGGAATTGTGTTCCGAGCTTGTGATTGGACCGCGGCTGGAAGAAGAATGTCCTACTTCATTTGTCGAGAAGTAGGTACAAGCAATGGTTTCCAAAAGCCCTTGCTCTGGGTAGCTTGCGTATCCGGTCCTGTCTCGAAGCTGAGCCGGAATCCTGACAATATGAACCGCTGGCTGAAGAAGAGTCAGCAACGTACAGTATTAAGGCATGGCTCTCTGGCAGTTGTATGCTCTAGGTTATGGCATCAGACTCGGGAGGAGCGGGTAGATGGGTAAAGACATTCAGCAAAACACTGGGGCGGCGAGAAGAATCGGAGCGTGATATGCTTGCAGGGAGAACCACTAGCAACCGAAGGTTTTGATGAAGACATTGCCTTGCTGGCAGTCTGAAATATGAGCCGCCTCTTGAGCCGATCTCCTTGATGAACCGAATCTGCCATTGATCGTGCTTGGTACCCTCTTATCCGTCACCATAGCAGAGGTGGGAATCTTGATGCCTTGACCACGGCAAGGCCAGGAATGAACTCGCAAGGCTGATCACACAAGCCCTTATGGGACGCCTGCGGCACAAAACCCGTGGCCGCGGAGGTCGAAGTGCCAGCCGTACGGTGTTGAAAGGCGCATCGCATACTGTATATGCGGATGGGCCATGTTCCGACTGACAAACTGGTTCCTGTTCCTCTCACTTTCAAATCACACGCTGCCGCGGTTTCCCAGTTTCCCGAGCCCTGTACAGGTAAGCTAGCCCCGGACACTTCTATTCTGAAGAGGGTCAGAACCTCGAAGAGGTGTTATCGGCATTCTGATAAGGGCGTGAGTGGATGTGACCGCGTGATTGTTGTGGCCACTTGCTGATCCCAACGATCCTCGACCTGGAGATCACCGGGAAAAGTTTGAGGCGAAGAGGCAATAGAGGGGAACGGATAATGCAAAAGCAATGAATTGTACATGTACAGACGTGTGAAATGGAGAGTCTCCCATTTGACGCAAGTCAAAGAGGGCTGGGCCAAGAAGCAGTTGGGTTGTATCGGCAGCGGTTGCATGAGCCATCTGGACAAGTTGGTACCTATTACGGTTAGCAATACTGAATACGGCAGGGGTCGAATCAGCTGGTGCCTCGTAGCCGCGAGAACGGAGAAAAAGGGTCAGGAAACCGTATGAGGAGAGAATGAATGGGCTTGTGTCACAGGTCAGGCGCGAGACACGAGAACAGAACGTCGACGGCTGCCCAGCGAAGGCACGATAATAGCAGAAACGGAGTTGAGGCGCTTGCATCGCCTCCGTTTGCTGAGCACAGTATACTGTGCTCAGTGTCAGAGACTTAGAAACACTGGTAAGCCGCGCGGAAGACGTGCCTCTCAGGCTTTGGGCGCACAGTGCGCAACGCCGCAATGCGCAGCCATGGCGCTAGCATCTTGGCATCGGCTGTGCCACAGCAGAAACGGGGAAGGCGCATCATGCGCTGCGTGCCTCGTCATCGCCGCGTGCTGGAGGGACCCAAGTCTCGGTACTTGCGGGAGGCCCAGCAGGAGAGCCGCGGAACCTCTGCGCTTGGTCGCCCACACAGTTGCGAAGTATTGCAGGTGATGCTCGCAGTTTGTTACCTTAGATCGTAGTTCTTTTGGGTAGCGACTTTATGGGACCGCCTGCGAGCTGGAGGCGCTTGATCATTTAATACTCCCCCTTTTCGAGTCTTGCTCCCTGGCGGATCATTTTCGTGGGTGTAATCGCAGCCGCGCGTGTCCACGATAAGCTGTGGATATGGCACTGACGCATGCTGGTCCGAGGACGAACAACCTGGCGGAAACCGGAAGCAGAGCCTCCCTGGATCTTGTGCCTTTCACTCGCTCGGTGTAGGATTCTGAGAAACAACTGAAATCGGGATAGGGAAGGT
Source organism: Trichoderma gracile (assembly GCA_020002365.1). Classification (NCBI taxonomy): domain Eukaryota; kingdom Fungi; phylum Ascomycota; class Sordariomycetes; order Hypocreales; family Hypocreaceae; genus Trichoderma; species Trichoderma gracile. The sequence goes on from JAINEY010000005.1 coordinate 1,326,706, forward strand.
GAAAAAGAGGAAAACATCATCCATAGAGGGAAGACAGTTTTGCGGCGAGCCGAGATTTCAGCGTATACAGGCATCGTATCAAGATGACGGACGCTTTACTTTGAAAGTACTGCGTTGAAGGCATCGCGGCAATGCAATAGGACCAGCCGACTCTTCAAACACCTTACTTCCAGTCGTAACAACAGCTCATTTTGAGCAACAAAGCTTTGTAGAAATACAGAATCTCTGACTTGGCTCTATCTTCCAAGACATATAGCGCTTTGCTTGAATCTCTCTGAAGTCGTTCGCCAGCCGCCGCATCTTCGATCTGCGGCTCCAACTTAGGTACAGTACGGGTACAGTGTAGAGTACCCCGACTTCGCCGCATTGTAGCGGTACCCGCGCCGGGTCGTTCTCACCGAGCAAAACTAGCCCTGGGATGGGCCAGACGGCGGCTGTGATTGGCTGCACGAACCAGCTGACGCGTAAACCGCCAGCAATGGCTTTCCAAAGAGGAAGCGGCACCCCAGCGCAGAGCAGAAAGAGAGCAACCACCGGTCGCTCTTACTGCACTGCTGGCGTGGTCCCTTTATTTCGCCCGGGCCGCCCTGTAGGAGGTACGCAAGTGCTGTACCTTACGTACACGCAGCAGTTCAGTGGTCCTCAGGCCTCTTGACCCCCCAAAAAGAGGCCCATGTCCACGCCATCGCCTACAACATCTGCTAAGCCCCCGTCTGCCTCTTTTTCCCACTGTTCATCTCATGCTCATGCTCAGACTTCTTCCTCCCACCCAGCGCTTCTCTCTGGCGACGGCTTGAACTTTCCGAGCGTCGACGGCAGTCGATTACAGGGACAAGGCGAGGACTCGCCAGCGAACAAGCAGCCGGGAAAACATACCGCAGAACACGCGGCCAGGGCAGTTCGTTTCGGCGCACGCTGAGGGGTGCTGGGACAGTCACTGTGGCAATTTCAGTGGCCTACGCATCCGCAGCTGACGACGCTGTCGCCTACGACCCAGATCTCCATCGACGACGACGACGCAATCTCTCCCCAGCTCTTGTCTATTTACACTGCGTCTTTGCAGCGCCCTCGATCTGAATTGAGATCGAAGACAGGATCGATCTCGTCCCAGACGATAAACCAAATTCATCCGCATCGGCGTCTTTTTCTCACGCACCTCGCTGTCGACCCGCTTCGCTCGTTAACCGATCACAATCTCCTCTCTACCCGTCTTCATCCGCACAATGCACGGCCGAGACTCTCCTGCCCGCTCGGGGCACCCATCAGAGGGCGGCAGCTATGGGCAAGAATGGGCTCACGGGCTGTCGGTCCGCTTCGAGGGCATGATGCGCGACAAGCGCATGAACGACCTTCGCTCTCTGAGCTTGCAAGACCGGCCGTCGAACGCCTATCGCGAAGCCTCACCTAGCAGCGACTACTTGCGCTCATCCCACGCATCGACGACGCCGCCCTCATACTCAGCATTGCGCCACCTTCCTAAGATCCCAACGCCCCCCGCCGCTGCCGATCGAGACTCACAAAAATTCCGAAACCTCCTACTCAGCCTATCACTCACACCAACAAAATACGAAAACCCTGGTCTGCTTGATGAAGCCCTTCAGACCATTCCCCTTGATCGCATCTATGGAGAGGCCGAAGAGGAGAGCCAGGTTCTGCAGGCTCAGGCAGAGAGTATGGGTGATGGTCGGAGACCGGAATGGGGATACCAAGACTGCGTCATTCGAGCTCTTCTTCGGTAGGTTTTGATGATATGGAATCACATCCCAATACCTCCTACTTTGATGCATATGGAGCCCTAACCTTGTATCCTTACGCAACAGATGGTTCCGGCGATCATTCTTCACATGGGTGAACAACCCCCCATGCCCAGTGTGCTTGTCACCCACAATCGCGCAGGGGATGACAGCACCGACTCCCGAGGAGAGAGCGTGTGCCGCGCTACGAGTTGAGCTCTATCGATGCTCTGCTGAGAGCTGCGGTGCCTATGAACGCTTTCCACGCTACGGCGACGTGTGGCGTCTGTTGCAGACCCGGAGAGGCCGTGTCGGGGAGTGGGCCAACTGCTTCAGCATGCTCTGCCGCGCGGTAGGGGGCCGTGTCCGATGGGTTTGGAATGCCGAAGACCACGTCTGGACAGAGGTTTACTCTGACCATCAGAAGAGATGGATTCACGTCGACGCCTGCGAGGAAGCCTGGGACAACCCGCGCCTCTACACCGAAGGGTGGGGAAAGAAGATGTCGTACTGTATCGCCTTCTCAACGGATGGAGCCACCGATGTGACTCGACGATATGTGCGTACAAACGAGGCCGCAAACGAGCGCAACCGATGCCCCGAGGAAGTCATGCTCTACATCATGCAGGAGATCAAGAATCTCCGCCGGGCCAACAAGTCCAAGGAAGAGCGTTTCCGCCTCGAAAAGGAAGACCAGCAAGAGGACCAGGAGCTTCGGGGTTACGTCGTGGCAACTATTGCTCAAGCTGTCACGGACATCATTCCCGGAGCTTCAAGCTCTGCGGGCAACCGTGCCGGCAGCGCCAGCGGCAGCGGCGCGGGACAGGACACAAAGTTACCAGCTGAGAATCCCTCGCGCCAAGTTGGATCGACCGAATGGCTGGCGGCCCAGCAGCGGCAACACGACCGGCAGTGCCAGCCCCGTGATCCTAGTCACAGACGGCATCTTCCTTGAGGAAGTAAACGAGGGCAGATGTTACATGCGACCATTCCTTCTCATCTAACCATCTTCTCATGTCGGCCGACCCAGCTCCATGCGGCTGGTGGCCTTACAACGTAACACACGAGAGATTTCTTAACGTCGATGATACCCAACGACTACCAACGAAAGTCAACCATGTCTTGTCGAGGACATGGCTACTATCCGATTCCTGAACATTAACACTACTACTACTGGAGGCCGATCTGCCTTTTCTTTGCTTCAACCACACCTTTCTCTCACATAATTTCACCAATCTCTGCATAGACTCGGCGTTTCTTTATCAACCGAAGAAAATTCAACCTACTCTTGTCGTCCCTGAGAAGGGTCGACTTGTATCTGTCACTTATAACTCAATTTTCCTATATATCTTCTCCTTTGTTTGGTAAGGTGAGCTCTGGGCGTATCTGGTGGGAGGATCGGGACGAAATTGTCGCGCACGGGCGTGAGCCCCTGATGTTTTTCTTGGCTTTTTGGGAATTGAGATGGGGTTATACCCGAAACCCCATGGGGCGTACGGCTGTTTTGGGATAGCATCTTGTCAAGGAGGAGAGGATTTCGGGGATGAAGAGATGGGCAAAAAGTATTTGCAGGCGCTGTTTTGATTTTTGTTGGCAGCAGGGTAGACTTGTGGATGTATACCATGTTTGATATAGGTAGCTATTGACGGTAGCGTAGCGCAGCAGAGGCATGCGTCTCTTTGAAGTGGCAGCATCTGTAATACACATTTGCGATACACGTCTGATGTAGCAGAAAGGCCTGCACCATCTTTGTTTCTTCGTCTTGATGAGTATTGTAAAGGCTCGGTGTTACCATACGTCCTGGTGGTGTTGATGGCGGCATCTCGGCGGAGAAGACGTAGTAAGTCCGATGACGAAGGATGGATGGGATGAACCAAGCATCACACGCCACGACTTGATTGGAAATGCGAGTGACTCTTCTATATGTAAAGAAGAGTAGCATGGAAGACAATAGAAGAGACGAGGCTGCAACTCCGCTGTTGCGGACTGTCGCTGGGAGGTAAAGACGTGGGCATCGAGACTGATATGCTGTATATTTTCGACGATGGATCGCCAAGATGGGGAGACGGGAGCCTTTTGGTCTCGGCGGCCCGCTGGATCGGAACGAGACCCACCGAACGCCGAATGGCCCAAGTCCGCCGCCGAAGTGAGATCCCATGGTCACATTGGGGCGGTATAATCGATGCATGGGCTGTTCTGTCCCTTTGAAGGGTTTGCATGTATATAAACCGATATATCTTCAGCTGTAGACGATGATTTGCGGATGGACCGTATTATTTCCCTCTATTCTCTTCCAGGCTGTGTTGCATTGGCTTGTCGTACATTGAGCTTGAGGATTGAGATATACGGAGGGTCTTCAAAGCTGTTCACTTACAAGTCTTGGTGCTGCCTTGCAGAGAGCATACATCGCCATCACCATGGATATTCCGGCGACAATGCGCTCGCTTATGGCGACGCGAAAGGGCGGACCCGAGGCCTATGAACTACGAGAGCTGCCGGTGCCGAGCATCACGCTGCCGACGCATGTACTCCTGAAGATACACGCAGCAGGCGTCAACACGGGTGAGCTGCAAGCTGTCAGGGGAAAGCTGGGACTGTTTTACACCCCGACGTAAGCAATCTCATCACGATGCTCGCCTCTTTCACATTGCGGTTCAAGCTCTTGTACATGTACATGGAAATGAAGAGCAATTATCTGACTGCGAATGGCAGTTACCCAACACAGCTCGGCGTAGAGGGCGCCGGCGCCGTCGTAGCCGTAGGAAGCGCCGTCAAGGACCTCAAGGTCGGCGACGAGGTCTACGGCGCCTACATCGACAAGCCCATGTTCGCGCACCCGCCGCCAGGCTTCCTGTCCGAGTACGCGCTGGCCGAGGAGCGCTTCCTGCTGCGCAAGCCGGCGCACCTGTCCTTTGAGCAGGCGGCCTGCATGGCGACGCTGGTCACGACGTCGTACCAGACCTGGCGGCGCGGCCTGCAGCTCCTGGGCGCGGACGGACTCGAGGGCAAGACGGTGTTCATCCCGGCCGGGCTGAGCGGGACGGGGACCATGGCGGCGCAGATGGCGCGCAGCGTGTTTGGCGCGACGAAGATTATCACGACTGTGTCGACGAAGAAGATGGGGTTGGTGGATGAGTACCTGCCGGGCGTGTATGACTGCGTGATTGACTACCAGACGCAGCGGCCGAGGGACGTGGTGCCGCCTGGCAGGGTGGACATCATGTACAACACGCAGTGGGACAGCATGGACGACGGCATCCCGCTGCTCAACCCCCGGACGGGCGTCCTCGTGTCCATCTCGAGCACGCCGTCCAAGGCGACGGCGAAGAGCATCGTCGGCGAGTAGCGGTGGCGGTGGTGGCACGCGGTGCTGCTGGACCTGTCGCAGCTGGTGTACTGGTGGAAGCTCCGGGGCACGAGCATCAAGTAGGAGATGGTGTCGGGCAGCCTCGACGTCCGCGAGGACCTGGAGAGGGCGGGCGAGATTGTGGCGTTGGGCAAGGTGAAGCCGGTGATGAGGGTCGTGGACTTGGGAGATTTGGAGGCGGTGCGGAAGGGGTGCGAGGAGGTTGTCTATGGCAAGGGAGGGCTGGGCAAGCTGGTGGTGAGGGTTGTGTAGGAGGAAGAGCTTGTTGATAGGGGTGCATTAGGTATATGTAGTTGGTCAGTCACGTGTAAGGTAGCATCGAATGCCATCTGCTCGATGTTCGATTTGAAGTTGCCTCACAATATAGATATATATCGCAGGCAACCTTGAATCATCATATTTCTCGCAATTGGCCTGCTCAAGATCCGGCCATGAGCCATTGAACTTCTGTTGTTGATATCCATGCACCCTCAATGCCTGTAGATGCCGTCATCACCGAATCCCGTCCTCATTAGCCTTGTCGCGAACCAGCACGAGCGCAAACAAAAATGCCACTCTACGCGTTGCACGAAATTAACCAGAGAAAAAAAAGTGCAAAAACCGCGAAGATTCGCGCCAATCTCCTCAGCGTCTCTTGTCGCGCTTCTCAGCTGCTGACACAAATACCGGCCGAGGGGAGGAGACCCGCCTTCCAGTTCCCTCAACGACCACCATTTGATTCCTTTTGTCGTCTCACTCTTACTTTGTTCTTCTTCCCAGCTTCTGTTTTCTTCCCCAAAACTCAATTCGTCCAGATCTCGTCTTCATTCTGTCCCTGCGTCATTTTCTCTTTATCAATTGCTACAGCAGTTTGTTTCAAATCATCGTCTTCCAACAAAGCATTGAGCAGCGTGCGTGCGTGCAGTTGTCACATCAGTTTCTTCTCATCGCCATTAGCACCTCATTCTCACAACCCTTCGCCCAAAGCATCACATTCAAGAGATGGCTCTCCTCAAGCGCAAGCGCTCCGCCGCCCAGCTCTTCCCGCCATCCGCCCACGAAAGCTCCATGATGGCCCTCGACGCGCCGGCCCTGCACAGCCGCACCCTCAAGCGCTACCGCGACAACAGGCCGTCGGACGAGGAGGTCCATCGTAAGTTCTACGAATGGCGCGCCCACCACCACCGTCTGAGCCCACACTCATGCCCGCCCGCAGAGCACACTCTTGATCTGTTGTACTCGGCACAGCAAAGGCAGCAGCCGCAAGAGCAGGACCAGCATCATCATCATCATCACCAGCACGGCGTCACCGCCATCACGCAGGACCTCGCCGCGACCCAGATGCTGCCGCTGCCCGTCTCGAGTGCGTCCGACCCGAGCCCCCTCCCGACGCCGCCGCCGACGACGACGTCCTCCACGCACGCCGGCCAGCAGTCGCTGCACCGCTTCTGGAACATTGGCTCCCAGCCCAGCTCCGGCACGTCGTCGCCCGGCCTCCTCGCCGATCCCCTCTGCGCCGCGCCGGCGCCCACCGCCTGCGACGACTGCGGCGCTCCGCTGGCCGGATCCGATGACGGTGCCGGCGACGACGGCATGGACCTGGACGGCAGCGCGGCGCAGGACACGGCGTGCGGCGCGTGCGGGAAGCACGTCTGCTTCAGCTGCTCGGTGAGCAACCTCGGCGAGGAGAAGCGCTGCCTGCAGTGCGCCGGCCGGAGGGTCTGGATTGGCGGCATCGGCTGGACGAATGCCGGCGTGTCGGTTTGCTAGGGCATGGAGGTCGGTATGAAATGTGTGTTGTAATGTGCTCTTATTTTTTTTCGTTCTCTCCATGAGGCGAGCCTGCGAGGAGCCTTTTTCCATTGCTTTGGTTTAGCTGGCGTTTTGACGGTTTTGCGTTTGTATCATGTCTGCACGGCAGTAACCATGAGAAAAGCCCCGAGTTGGCTGCATAGTCGCCATGTTTAGCGGGCAACGATTTACTCTATGACAAGAAGATTCTGATCTTCGTTGGCCCCCTGAATCGGCGTCATGTTGGTACATCAAGCTCACTCATGCTCAGAACTCTGTTATTCGACGCTCCGTGAAGAGCAGAAATAGTATTGCTATATGAGATAAAACATTAAGCCAAGCATTTCAGGCGTTTCCACCACGATACTCTCCATTAGTTTATGCCTCTGCCTATATATATTCCCCACCAAGACACCAGAATAAGAGACGTATTGTAGAAATCTTCGTCTAGCCACGGCGCCGAGTGGTGGGGCCCTTCTTCGCAACAGAAGTCGAGCTTCCGGGGGCGTTGTGGTGGGCATCCACGGGGACGACCTCTCTCCGCTTGCCCCTGGCCTTGGCCGACGGGGCGTTCCAATAGTAAATCATCTGCAAAGCGAGGATGGCGTTGAGCGCAAAGCCGGCAACGAAGCCGTACAGGATGAGCTTGTCGTCGACTTCCTGGATCGTGGTGAAGATGCGGGTCAGCGAGCCGGCCAAGTAGTTGAAGACCTAGACATTTGACAGCTGTTAGCGGTGTTACTGTTGGACGAAAGGACACAGTAGTGGGAGACGAACCGTGAACGCGCTGAGCTGGCCGGTGCCTCCCTCCTTCCAGATGGCCAGGATCTGAGGAACCTTGCTGGCGACACCAAGGATGCCGGCACCCGCCTGCAGGTAGCCCAAGGTCTGCATATCAATCGGGCTCTCCGTAAACAGGTTGAAGGCGCAGACGGCCAGCAGGGCGACGAAGATGGCGGCCGGGCCGGGCTGGCCGGAGTAGTTGAGCACGAGCATGCTGATGACGATGTTCTGGCCGAGGATAAAGGCCGTCTCGCCATAGGTGCTAAACGGGAAGCCGTTGCGCACGTTGTAGGCCAGCGAGATGAGGTACGCGCTCGTCTCCAGCGCGTACGACAGGAAGGACACGCCCTCGGCGGACTTGGACCGCAGCAGCTTGAGGATCTGCGGCACCTTGACGACGAGCGAGGCGCCGACGATGCCGATGCCCAGGCCCTTGCTGACGGCCAGCTTGAGGCATTCCGCGTTCTCCACGTCCACGTCCAGCAGCAGCGCCTTGTAGCAGGTGGCGCCCAGGATGGACACGCCCAGGTCCCGGATGGGGGCCGGCAGGTTCTGCGTGACGGGCTGGACGAGGGACCGAACGGCGTCCATGGTGTACGAGAGGCGAAGACGCTGGTGCGAGGCTGAGACTTGGACCGAGGCGAGACGAGGCGGTTTCGGGGGGTGTCGTTGGCTGTTTGCGACTAAGAGGGAGTCCGTGTAAGAGGAAAGAAAATGGAAGATGGAAAAAAAGTTTCCCGGCGATATGCGCCTCTTGCGCCTCTTGCGCCTAGATCCAAGTGGAGCTCAAAGAATGTTGGAGCCCTCCTCTCGCAGTTGCGCCGCAATGCCCAGAATAGCAAGATGGTCGCAGCTCCAAGCTCCAAGCTTTGTTACTTCTTTTTGTTCTTTCTGTCTTCCGTGTTTGTCGCCAAACTCGCCGATGCGCAATGCGACGCTTCGTGTCCGAGCCCCGGTCAGTTCGGCTTCAGGCCAGATTGCGCTTGTGCCTGGATGACATCAGGCATGGCGGGGAGGTGAACGTTTCCGGGGTCTGATGTGGCTCAGCTGTGAGGCTGGTGCTTGCTTGCCTGGACATTGTTGACAATCGGGGCAGACACTTTTGGAGGGTAAGACAATAGGGTTGGAATAGGATCGAGGACAAACTCGGGTTTATTACGGAGTGGTAACGTGAAGAGAATCTTCACATGTGGTGTTGTGCATGGTTCTGACGAGTAGTGTTCAAGATATTGTACAGAAGGGCTCACCGCTGCCATTTTCCGCGTCTTTGCTGCCTGAGTCTCGCTCTATGTCCACCTAGACTCTGTCGATCTCATGGCGCTGGCAGTGGGCCTGGAGACAGCTGGAGAGGCGATCAGCCGCCAGAAGAACAGCGGGCTTTAGCGGGTGTGAGGGGGCAGTTGGAGGCGGGCAAGCGGGCAGCTGGGACCTGGAAGCTGCATCTCCACCCACTGCAAGCACAGAAACTGCAGGAGCCCGTCTGGAAGCAATCCAAGGTAGGTACCAGAACATGCGGATATCGACTTCCACTTCTCTCAGCTTTCCATTTCCTTCCACCTTCATGCAATGCTGTCTCTAACAAGAACATCACCATCACCGCCTCGTCTGCTTTCTTGTCCCCCCTGCTCAAGCAGTGCTCTTCTCGCTTGCTCGGTGACATCATTTGCGTGTACTGCAGAGAACGACATATCGTACAGCACAAGCGCATGCGCCAGTCCATCTGCTGCACACCTCAGTCTGCCAGCTAATAGCACCGCAAGCGATCAACCGCCTCGCCCCAACCACCGCGCAGCAGCAGGCTACTCCAGCCTAGTCGTCGACATGCCTCGCCCGTGGCCATCGTCCAGCCACGCCAGGCTCGCACCACCTGCAGCCACGACGCACGTGTCAGCCCGTGAGGGTCCGTGAGGGTCCGTGAGGGGCCCTTTGCGCCATTCGTGTCTGGTCTCGTCTGGTCACCAGCAATCGATGCTCATCACGGGCCTTGTCAGTCGTTGGTCATACTCTGCAGCACTGCACTCTTTATTACTCGTACCATAGCCAAGACCCAAGGCTTCAAATTCCCATCCGCGTGGAATCCAATGACTGTCAGCATTTGCCTCTGCCTGGCCAGCCTTTGATACGCCAGCCTTCTTCTTCTTCTTTTTTGCTAACTACATACTCATCACAGCTCAGCCGAGACCTGTTTCTCTCTCTTGATTCTGCGTCTGCTCCGCCTGCTCGCTTGATTTATCGCTTGCTTTGTTATTTCGACCGTTGTGGTGTGGCGCACAGCTTGCTCAGCCTAGGCTTGTTGGACCGCCTCTAAAATCACAGCCTATTTAGCTATTTTGCTCCCCAGGCCCGGGCCCTGCCGCAGCTAGTGACATCAACCACCTTCGCCCACCCACCTTCTTTCTTTCTTTGTCCCTCAGCTTCTGTTGTTCGTTCCTGGATCGAGAAAAAAAGGGGAAAAGCATACGCCCACAGACTCGAGTTGAATGCGATCCCCTCACGCCACCAGTCGCCGTTCAGAATGGCCGTTCCGCGATCGAATGGCGCATCGCCAGCGGGGGACATCAGCTATGCCTACATGTTCGAGGCGGACAAGAGCCCGACGATGCAGTTCGATGCGCTGCTGAGAGCAATGGCGCGCTTTATCGTACGCCTTCTCCAACCTCGACCGACATGGACAAGAGACAACATGGCTGATTAGAATGGACTTGGCGACAGGTCACTGAGCTCGGCGATAGGAATGATGCCCATCTCAACCCCAAGAAGCTCGCTGCCTTCTACAAGGCCGTCGGCGGCGATTACGATTGTACGTCAAGTGGCATGCGGGCAAAGACGGAACCGCGCACATACATGTATTGACTCGCCGCAACAGCACTCTTCCTGGAGACGCCGCACTCAGCCATCTCCTACATATGGCAAGTGACGGGCTGCCAGCACAGTCTACAGCCTACCGATAACGACTTCGCACCGCCTTCTATTCCTACCCTCACGCCTCGAGGCTTCTCGCGATGGGAGTCCATAGAGATCCTTCTCGAGCCCGAAATGCATGTCCCCTTCATTCAGTATGCTGTCAAACATTGGGCCCTGAGGCACCCCGAGACGGGCCAGGCTTTCCCGCCCGACCTGCCGGCCAGCGTCTTTCCATCAGAGCCAGATCCTATGGTCGATCGTTGGCACAAGCAATGCGCCGAGAAAATGCGCGATGAAGCCTCCAAGGAGGAGGAGGGAGCCAGCATACCCAGCTCCGGCTCCGCGCCTCGACCCCCGCCGTTTGCTGAACCTGCTGCGCCCAGGTTCGCCTACGTCCACACCGCGGATCCCTTCCGCTCGACTTCGCCGCGGTCGAGAGCTGCTGATCCAAACCAGTACGAAAGGTTCACTTATGTCCGTGTAGGCGAAAGCCATGGGGCTAATTTCGGCCAAAGGCCTTCGATGCGGTCGCCCGAACGCTCTCGCCGCCCGCGACCCGCCGACGACGCTGGCAGACGTCGAAGCTTTTCCGACTACGCTTCCACACGCCAGCCACACAGAGATTCCATCCGCCATAGCTATTCCGGCACCTACCTCAACCCTGATTCTACTAGAACAACGCCCAACCGGCCCAGCCAGAATCGTCGACATAGCCACTTCCCGCGATACTCGTCCGATTCGTCGGGCGATGAATCCGTAGACGAGTCCATGCACACGAGGGCCAGGCGGCGACACCGCACTGGCTCGCCCACTACCCCTGGAGTCCGTCGCGTTGTTCCCCCATCAGCATCGGGCCCTCCACCGCCGTCGGCGGGCTCGAGCGTCCCATCTTTCCGGACCCATCGCAGCGACAGTCGGGCTGAAGAAGCAAGGAGAAGAGGCAGCCCTTTTGGCGGCTTCAGGGAGAAGCTCTCAGAGACGGTCAACAACATTATTCCAGGCAGCCGCAACAGCTCAAGGGGGCACAGCTCCGCCAACGACCCGATCCGTGTGCGCAGGAGCCGCGAACACATCCCCCCTTCACGGCTGAATCAGAACCACTCGGATCTTGCCTCGGACGGGCTGTCGGAAGGATCGAGCGAAGAGGAGCGCCGCCGCCGCCACCGACTGCGTGAAGAGCGGGACCGCTACCGCGCCGACGACGCTGACTCGGGCGGGCGCAGGGAGCGGCAGCAGCATCCACGCCGGCCTGAGTCGCAGCGGCGGACTAGTAGTCATGCCGATGCCGACAGGCGACAGGGGCCAGGATGGGATGTGCGAGACAGAGATCGCATACGGGAGGAGAGGAAGAAGTGGGATAGGCGATCTGTGGAAGACGACCTGGGAGGCTCTGGAGCCATGCCCAGCCGGCGATACCAGGAGTCTGCGTACACTTGAAGATTGTCTATATGGAGAGGAGGAGCGCTGCTCTTTTATCACGACGTTATGAAAAGGAACGACTATTCTTTCGGAGTTCAGCGAGTTAAGCTCTTTTTCTCTTGGCTTTCTGATTCATTTTGCTCTTTGAAACGACACAACGTATAGCAGCTCATAGATACAGTGTTGCGTGTACACGAATCACAGCAACAACCAAAAAGGCTTTAGCGTCTGGATATGACGACTGTTTGTACACTGGATTTCTAAATCTTCTGCCTTGAAGTTCATGAGAGTCTTTCCATGTAACTCTGTGATGTCCGTTTCATGACGTCCATCTGTATGTCCCGAGTCCATATACCCCATTTCCCCTCTCTTATCATTCCATATGTAGGTATTATACGTTGAATGCCACATGCTGAGCGCTGAGGTCTGCATCCCATCTATACTGTTGCAGATGCAGACTCATCAATGCTCTTTATATTAGGAAGCGCCATTCTCCCATTCTCTTCCCCCTGCTTGCAGCAGCAATATCGATCCTCTGCCTCGCTATGAGGGAGGAGCTTTTTGGACCAGATGGCTAAGCACAGCAGACGGGAGAACAGGAGAACGGCAGTCTCTAAAAGAACAGCACTGATTAGCCTGCATCTGCCACAGATAAAGAGGGGAGATTGGCCAAGACGCTGCGACATGTGTAACCGCCACGGCGTGAAGGGAACCTTCTGGCCTTTTGTTTTCCCTTCTTAAGCTAACCGGTTGTGTTTCCTTGAGAAGGTTTCATCTTACAAATGACTTCCTCCTCTCACAGCCCGATTAGACGGACATGTTCATGGGAATCGACTTGTGGGGGTCATATCCCTTGACGACAAAGTCCTCGACCTTCCAGCCGTCGATGCTGCCACCCTTTTCCCGCGTAATCTCCAGCTCGGGGAACGGCCGCGGTTCGCGCTCGAGCTGTGTCTGGAGGGCCTCGATGTGGTCGATGTAGACGTGCGCGTCGCCCATGACGTGGGTGAGGCTCCCCGGCACCAGGTCGCACACGTGGGCGAGCATGTGGGTGAGCAGCGCGTAGCTCGCAATGTTGAAGGGGATGCCGAGCCCCATGTCGCAGGACCGCTGGTACAGCTGGCAGTGGAGGTGGCCCTTTGGCTTGTTCTCCTCCGAGGGCTCCGGAGCGCCGACGCCGCGGCCGCGGCCCGGGTACGAGACGTAGAACTGGGCGAACATGTGGCAGGGCGGGAGGGCCATGCTCTTGAAGTCGCGCGGGTTCCAGGCGCTGAGGATCATGCGGCGGTCATACGGGTTGGTGCGCAGCTTGTGGACGATCTCGGCCAGCTGGTCGACGCCCTTGCCGGCGTAGTCGGTGTGGGCATCGACGTACTCGGCGCCAAAGTGCCGCCACTGGAAGCCGTAGACGGGGCCCAGGTCGCCGACGTCGCGGTGGGCCAGGCCGACGCTGTCGAGGAACTCGCGGGAGCCGTTGCCGTCCCAGATCTTGACGCCGACGTCGCTGAGGGCCTTGGACGAGGTGTTGCCCTCGATGAACCAGAGGAGCTCGGCGACGACGGCGCGGAGGAAGACGCGCTTCGTGGTGAGGAGGGGGAGGATCGGGTGGCCGTTGTCGTTGAGCTTGAACTTGAAGCTTGCGGGGGCGAAGATTGACAGGGTTCCTGTTCCTGTGCTGCGAGGGACGGATTTGTTCAGTCTGGGGATTTTTTCTTGTTTCGATCGATTCATGCATGCATGTCACCGGTGGCTTACCGATCGGGTCTTCGCTCACCCTGGTCCAGGATCTCGCGGACCAGGTTGAGGTACTGATACTCTTCGTGTTGTGTCGTAGAACCCATGGTTTTTACTGGAGATGGAAACAGCGCAAACAGGAAAATGGGACAAAGAGCGCCTAGTCTGTGAGAGAGAAACGAGTGTACAAATGGCCAGACTTTGTCGTGAGGAGGGAAGAGGAGACACAAATGGAGGGGCAGTTGTGAGAAGCTGATGTGACACAATTTCTGTGAGGCAAACGCGCTGGGACGCGCTCAGTCAATTAAAGGCGAAAGGGCTACACGTGATTTCGCGCATCTGTCCATCAAGGTCATTGCGCGCTACTACCGTTTTCACAGTACAAGAAAAAGTACATGTTCTCCAATCTCAAGAATGATATCCAACATTTGCCTGCTATATTCAACGAGGTTTGAGACCGGCATCTTCTAGCTTGCAGAAGGGATGATTTGCTGTTTGAACCTCAACTCGTCATTTCCTTCTCTGGCGCAAGGCACGCGAAGGCAACCATGGTGGCCTGCTGGTCCTTGTAAGCCTCTCGGGGATCTGGACCTGTCCACTCCCTGAACGCTGCGAATCCCGACTTTTCCAAAATTCTCCTACTCCCCGGATTGTTCGTGTCTACCACAGCTACCAGCCTCTCCGCTGCAAAGAAACCCTCACTCTCCCGTGCTTGGGCATCCAACGCTGTCGCTTCGACCTCAATTTCAGCCTCCCTGCGAGGCAAACCCCACCAGTTCTCGACAAAGGCAGTCAAGAACTCGGTGCCGTATCCCTTCCCCCACGTCTCTGGCCTGAAGGAATAGCCAATCTCTGGCCATCCCAGATTCCGCCCTGAGATGCCGTGCAAACCGCCCTTGCCAATCAAGTCGCCCGTGTCTCGCTGGAAGATGAGAAAGTAGTACGTCTTGCTGTCGTTGGGAGGGAGCAGCTCGTCCAGGCTCCTGCGAGTGTCTTCGAGTGTCTTGTCTGCGCCCTTTGAGGCATACTTCATGGTTTCGGGCTGCGTGCGGAGCGTGTGCAGAGCAGGCACGTCGGAGATGCGCGGTGGTCGGATGATGAGCCGGGGAGTGTGGATTTCATTGCGAGACTCGATGGGCGGGAGGACGGGGAGCGTTGTCCGGATCTTGACTCGTTTCTGATGCTCCATTTTCACGTGAAGCAGTTGGATGAAGTATAAGTGTTGATGTTGATGCTACCGTCTAGACGCCAGGACAAGCTTATCCCTCATTTTCACTCGATGAGTCAACAACTGCTACCTAGGTAGCCAGCAGACATACTATCATGTCTACACGGCGAAAATATGACGCCTTGCATTTCTAGCAACTGGACAAGGCCACGTCGGCGATTTTATTTGTCTGTGATTTGATTTCTCATCATAACGGAAGCCTAATCAACAACGCGCCGCCATCGTACACGGATCATCCTACCTTATGCTTCATTGCCGGATTCTTAGCAAGGCAACGCCGTCTCGGCCGCTTTTCAGGCACCGGTTTCCTGCGCCCAATGCTTACGGCTGATGGCGGTTCGGATTGCATCCGGGTCGGCTTGGGGAGAATCAAGGTACTACTAACGCGAAACCCAAGAAAAAGCCCCTGGATGCGATCTCAAGCACGCCCGGTTTATTTTTTTGTTGCAGTGAAGAGACTGTGTAAGCTCTGCATATGTATGAAGTATCCAGCCAAAGGATCTCCGGAAGAGCACTGCTTTCGTTCGAGCTGCATCACTATGGGAATGATGCCTCCTGCATTGATCTTATTCAGTCCATGTCAACTTTCAGGCACAGATACAGGCACCCAAAAGCGCCACAGGTGACTTCGGGACCCCTACAAGGGACCGCCGCCCGCTAAAGAGATAGCGCCAGGCTGCTGAAACCTCCATCCCATCTCTTCAACCACTTCAGTCCCTCCTCGTCGCCGAACGACCCGATCAAGCAGCGCCCGTCACTCATACTGCAGAGGCCGAGCCAGCTTCATCACAATCGGATCAACTGCTGCTTGTTCGAGGCAACATAAGGTACCTAAGGTACAGAACACTTGTGCTGTCATTGTGCGAGTTCCTTAGTACAGTACTTGTCCAAACTGTCCTCGACAACCGGCGGCAGCTTCTGTCTGTTTAGGTGGCGTCAGGTCCCTTGCCGCAGGAACGGGTGGTGGACAGACCCCTAGTAGGCAGCCTCTTTGATCGGCACCGGCGCCCTGAGGTGCCTTTTGTTCTTCTTCCCCAACCTTCTCTTCCATTCCCCTGTACGTACGAGGCGCTACAGATTATTACATATTTACCGAGCATCGTGCACTTGTTATCCACTCGCTCACTCACTCGTTCATTCACCTCCAGCAGCCACAGGGACCGGCATTCGCTCACTCACCATACACAATCATTATACCTCGATCCTCACCTACCGGTTCCTCAACCCAAAGACCCCGGATTCACCGTCCTCCACAGCGGCCAGACAAACGTCATATCGCCAGCTGTGAAACGACTGTTGCGCCTTTTCCGCCTGCGGCTCGCCCGAGCGTCTTCCCTGGCCCCCGTTCGAAGATTCCAGGTCTCCCTGTCCCGTGCGTGGGCGCTCTTTCGGATCGACCCCAAAATAATCTCGGACAGGCATTGTCTTCATTCCTTGGCCGACTCCCAACCCGAGCCCGCCCGCCAGCCAATTTTCCGTGACGACCGGCCTTTCTGGCCTGTTTGTGCAAACACACGACAACCTCGTCCGACTTGGTCTTCTCTCCTCCAAACAGCTCTTCTGGCCCCCTCACTCGGTCGTGGCATCTGTCCGTAACCGGCCGAATCTCTTTCCACGACCGCCTGGTAACCCTTCTTTCGCCCTCGCCCGCTTTCGGCCACCTCCATCAGACGACTGGTGACACTCCTGACAGTTCGGCGCAATAAGCCCAGACCCCCGACTCGTGAATCGACCACTCTGCCGGACCAGACAACGCAACCATGAGGGGCCCGCCTATCGACCAGCTCGTGTACGAGCACATGTTTCCCAAGCCCAAGACCTTCGACCCCCAGGATTTCTCAGCGCTGCTTCAGCGCAGCCTCATCCCCGAAGTCCGCCAGGAGACGCACGCCTTCTACGGGCACCTCGACACTCAAGAAGCAAAGTATCCGGGGCTGGACTACACGCATCCGACTCACCGTATCCGACTCAGCCGGTGGCAGTGGCACCGTCGCCTCTTCCGAGCCTTTGACGCCCTAGGCCTCACGCACGCCGAAATCTCCTCTCTTACCAAGTGGGAGGGGACCAAGTGGGCCAAGGAGAAGTTCGAGGCCGAGCAAGGCATTGTGATTCGAGATACGGCAGCCGATGGCCTCCCCGACTGGACGGAGCCCGCTGCCCGCCCGTCCACCCAGCCGGCGCGGACCGTTAGGATGAGCACCCTCGCTATGCCGAGCCTGGACGACGACAACATGGACGTGGAAGAGAGCGACGAGGAGCTGGCGAGCGTCGGCGTGCCGCTCAACGAGCGTCTGCGCGCACAGGCGGCCAGGCGCGAGGCTGGTGACACATCCGTCGTGTTGGACGAAGAGTGGGAGCAGTGGCTCAAGAATGCGATTGATAGCGGCGAGCTGGCTGTCTTGACAGACAGAATGACGGCCGAAATGCTTGGCCAGTCCCGTTCGTCCGGCTCCGGGGCCTCTCACTCCCTTTCCGACGGCATGCTTCACAGGGCTCGCGCTGGCCAATGGTCGGAGATTCCCGAGATCCTCCAGCCCCTGCTCCGGCGCACAATCGACAACGAGAACTCCATCCGCAGTGGGCAGATCTTGATTTCTGCGACGCGATCGACCCTGCAGTCGGGCCTCGGTCAATCACCCTCCTCTCGACGGAACTATTCGAACCTGCGACTACCAGCAGCCGATTCTTCGCCCAGTCAGCCGGGAGCCCGGGCTGGAGGCGCGTGAAGACCGCCTTATCGCGACCTAGTATCTGCGGGAGCTGACAGAGCAACTCAAAGGCGCTCTTTTCTTTTCTTG
Organism: Trichoderma gracile; assembly: GCA_020002365.1. Taxonomy (NCBI): domain Eukaryota; kingdom Fungi; phylum Ascomycota; class Sordariomycetes; order Hypocreales; family Hypocreaceae; genus Trichoderma; species Trichoderma gracile. Next base: position 1,344,442 of record JAINEY010000005.1, read on the forward strand.
GCGTTTATTAGACCTCTCAAAAGCGCGATTTATAGATGTTTCCCCCTTGTTGTCGCTATTCCCAACACTCCTCTTTCTCAGCGCTTTGGTCGCAATTTTCTGAGGAATGATGGTAGCTTTGTTTTGTGGATTTTTGGCTGTCTTTTCTGGACTTCCCTTTCTTTTCTCTTCCCTCGCTCGGAGTATCGGCGGTCAAGCGCGTTTGATGTTTTCACTTCTTTCTTTATTTGGGGTTCCCATAGCTTTTCTTGTGCTTTTTGTCTCTTATGAGATCGTTATCTATCTTCTATTGTTTTCTTGGTTCCGGACTCCGGTCGGAACGCAACATTTGTGTAGAGCTACCTAGGTAGAAAGGGGGAGTGAGTAGAGACCGTGTCCCGATTTTTTTTGGGGGGGAGGCGCTTTTAGAGAAAATGGAGAGAAGCGACAAATATGCGTATGTCTTGAAGCGATGATGCTTTTGTTAAGCAGAGGGTTCGATATTGAGATGGACATTCGGGTCACTGAATAGTTGACGAGGCAGAAGACCATAGACGAATGTTACCAATACAAGATGAGGTCCATGGGCACATCTGGCATGTTGCCCCTGTCTTCTTTTCAAACTATCTACCTAGTAGACTATGATGCGCTTCCTGTGGCGCTTCAGCCCTCATGACGCTCGTTGAGATGATTCAGATTCAAAGCGTTGGTATGAAGCAACGTAATGCATTCGTTGGACAAGCTCCCCGTTGAAACGCTTCCTTTTACGTCTGTAAAGCTCAAACTGAGAAAAAAGAAAAGAAATCAATCCAGAAACGCCCCTTACCCGTGCCGGGACGCCATTGCTCTTACCAAACTTCCAACGAGAAACCAATGTGGTGTAAGAAAAGCAAAGCAAAGGAGGATTAAGGAAGAGTAGGATAAATGAAGCAGATAAGGCAACTGAAGGCACGCCTTTGTTGGATCTGTGCTTCAACTTCAGCGTGTTGTGTAACCAATAATGACGACAGTTGTCTACTTCTCCGGCTCAAGATGCGACCACTCGGGCACGGCCTTGATCTGCTGCCACATGAACCGCTCGAGCTTGTTGGCCGACTTGGCGTAGGGCGTGCTCTCGTTGTTGTACTTGCGGCAGTTGTCAAAGATGAGCTTGGCGTCCTTGATGAAGTCCTCCGGCGTGGCGTACTGGTCGGCCTCGAGCTTGCTCTCCATGGTGCTGAGATCCATGGGCTCCTTGATCACGTCGTAGTAGTCGGCCACGTCGTCTCTATTGACGGGGACCAGGAACGGCCAGGCAGAGTTGTGATTCTGGAGGTCGTTGAGCAGGTGGAGAAGCTGGTTGTAGTTGGGTCCGTGGCGCGGCTGACGCGCCAGCTCGTCCATGTCGGGGGACCAGCCGGACGCGCGGATGGCGGGTATGTCGAGCGGGTTGATGGGGCGGATGCCATTTTTCCACTCCTTGGGGGGGGCGTGGATGTTGTGCGACTTGGAGTACGCTCGAATCTTGGCCTGGACGCATTCCTTCTGCTTAAGGAGCATGCGGCCCATTTCCAGATATCGAATGCGCGGGAGCATGGAGCATTGCATGATGGTGCCGCCCTCGTAGTCTTTGATGTATCCCATCCAGACGTGCTTGGGCAGCGTAATCTCTTTGGTGAAGCCTTGCTTCTTGAAATAACCAATGGCATAGTTGTCGGCGTACGTCAAGAAGTGCATGACGTCGCTTGTGGCCTTGACGTAGTCCTTCAGATGCGACATGAGATGCGCGCCGTAACCCTTGACTTGCTGGTCAGAACTAATGGCACAGAAGACGATTTCGGCAAACTGGCGCCCCTTGAAGGGCCGGTATGTGATGCCACCGACGACCTCGAGCGGCTTCTTGACGATGGCGATGGAGAGATGCGTCCGGTCGTAGACGAGTCGCGCGATGTAGTCCTTGGGCATCTTGGGGAGCTGCTTCTGGAAGATGCACTTGAGACCGGTGAGGATGATGAGGGACTCGCGCTCGTTGTCATTGTTGACCACGCGGAATTCGATTTCGCCGTTGCGCTCTTCGATGACGGCGGGCTAAGACGAGGTCAGTATGAAAGGAACAAGATCGTAGGGGTATGCGTGATCGTGGGGGATCAGATGCGCACCTTTTCGGGAAAGGGAATTGGCTTCATCTCGACGGGCTTCTGCTCTGTTGACTCGGCTGCATCTTCGTCGTGCTTAACCCGCTTAGATGCTGCGGGAGAGACGGGATCGTCCTCGGCTTTGCGCTTGCCATCTGCGACGATGCGTCAGTTGGTGTTTGGCGGGACGTGGAAGTAAACTGAGAGGGGAGTCGCCTTACTCTCTTCCTTGACATCGGCCATGGTGTCGGACTGCGCCGGTTCGGCTGGGCCTCGAGACGCAAATCGATGCGAGATGCCTTTGGGGTTGTGCAGAGTTGAGGATGTCATGTGTGGTGTAAGTGTAAGATAAGGTAAGAGACGGAGTTGATACGAAAGTCACAGGCGTGACGTTTGACGCGGGTTCGAGAAAGTTCATGGTCCAAGCGTTCGATTGCGCTGGCTTAGGTAAGTCGATGTGGGGAGAAGGAGTTCAAGAGCTCGCAGGGACGGACTAGGCCGGATTTGCTTCCGACTGTGGAGGTTGCTGCTTACATCATCCATTGCCTAGCCGCGAATCGCGCTAATCCCGATTTGCCTAATCGGCCAGATATCCAACGTGGACAGCTGGAGGCATTGGACGAGCTTCTCTCAAGCTTCAACAATCTCGCAACCACGGCGCGATTGATTGATTGATTGACTAATTGTTCGATCTACAACAAGTCGATCACCTCGAGATTCCTCCCTGCCATCGCTCGTGAGAACCAGCCCGGAGTCATCAATCGCTCGTTTGCACAACGGAGCAGCACATGGATTCCTCACTGCACCAAGTCTGGCAAGCTGCTGCTGGCAGTCCGTTCATCCCTGTTATTGCTAAGGAGAGCCAATTCACCGTCGCCTTCCTGCTTCTCTCTCTGGGAATCGCCATTACCGGTGTATTTGCGCTGAGTGAGTCTTCTGCATTCCGAAACCGTGTCCAAATGGGGACATACAACTAATTACCTGCTCTGATAGATCGTTCTCTGGTCAGCGTCGTTGCGCTCGGCGTTCCGGCCTCTCTAGCAATTGCGTATGACAAACCCTCGGCGATGCGTGACTCGACTGGTTGCCGAGTATGTGCTAACTCATCTCAGCTTTGGAACCGTGTACATGTTCTGTGCGGTCGGAGTTTATGTCTAAGATACCCATTGTATACTAGTTGGCGAAAGAAGAAAAGCAAAAAGAAGGCTTTTGGAGCGAGTTGTTTTTGTTCTTCTGCCGTTTCGACCTTGAATTACGGCCCATCAGATCCGTTCACGACACCTGTTTCACTTCCTCCACCATTTGACCACCACCCGCCGTCCTAAAGGGACAATTTCTTCAGCTATGGCTACGGAAGCAAAGCCCATCTTTCGAGCGGTTTCGACGTCTCCGAGACCGTTATACCAACTTCTTCGATGCATAGACTTTGCACAGAGGGTGCACGTCCAGATTACCGAGGATGGCATCCGCTTTGCGGCCGACAATTCACGAGTAATGCAAGGTGCGAGAGCACCACCTCTTTGGATAATCGTAGAAGAGAAAACTAACAGTGGACGCAGGGGTTGCATTTCTGGACAAGACGCTGTTTTCTGCGTACACTGTGAACTTTCCTATACCAGAAGATGGCGAGCCAGAATACCCCAACTTTCAAATCCCACTCTCGACATTCCTTGAGGTGCTGCAGATCTTTGGGTCTGTGGATGTGGCTGCTCGAGCTCAGAAGGCCGACCAAGACCCATATCGAAGTAACATACGCAACTACAGGCCAAGTGCGTTTAGCAACCAGACTCTTGGCATACCTGGAACCTGCACATTGTTATACGCGGAAGAGGGCGATGCCTTCAAAGTCACCCTCGAAGAATCCGGCATCAAGACTACCGCGGGACTGGCGACCTACCTGCCCGAGATGCCAGAAGACATCCCCTTTGACCGGAACGACTTGACGTTCAAGATCATCATGTCATCTCGCACCCTGTTTGACTGCATCGCCGAGATCATACCGGCGGGACCCGTCAAGCTGAACATTGCAGCCACCAAGACCTCGCCGTTTCTGACCCTGTCTTGCGCCGGAGATATAGGTAGCTCTAGCGTGGACTTTGCACGAGGCAAAGACCTCCTCGAGACCTTCACCATCAACGACCGCTGGTCGCAGGCATACAAGTTTGACTTTATCAGACACGCCAGCGAGGCGATGCGCATTGCAAGCAAAGTCAGTCTTCGAGGCGACAGCCAGGGCGTCTTGAGCCTGCAGTTTATGGTGGATGTGGAGGGAGGGAAGAGGAGCTTTTTGGACTTTCGGTTCGTTCCGTTTGCCACGCACGATGATGGAGATGAAGATGGCGAGGTTGATTCGGAAGCATATGAGTAAGGCGGGCAGTTACATACATCTAGCGCACAGCAGTGAAAGCAATCGGAGAGCACACCACGATGTCAAGTCTTAGCCAGTGGCCTACCATTGTAGTTCCTATTCGCCTCCCATTCCGGACTTTGCTTGATAGAATGGTGCGGCGGCCGGCTCGTCATGGTACGGTATGAAGGCCATTATCCAATGTGTGAGACATCAATTAGAGACCAAAAGGCCGCTGTTTCTCAAATGCGTTGAGAACAACCCCCTTACGTTCAGATAACGAGAGAGCTCCACCAATGTGTGAGACTTTGCAAAGCGAGATAAGGCGGTCGCCTAGGAGGTTGATGGAATGCATCTCGACTATTGTTGCTCAAGTGAGATGTCGGTCGTCATTGTTATATAGAGCTGGGCTCCATGAAGCGAGGTTTCTACTTGTCATTCGTTTTTCTTATACTCACCAATTCAAGAAGCCTTTCACGAGTATCTCGAGACTTCTCTAACTGCACTTCACAAGCTCTGGATGAAACTTATTGTTGTCCATCCCTTTCCTAGTACTCTAACTATCTCACACATAATCTCTATATCTTTTGCACCATGTTTCATACAAAGGGCTTCCGAATCAGTTCCCAACCTTCCCCTCTCCCACCTCCCCTCTTCTACACCCCCGAGCCGCCCACCTCATGGCACTCAGATGTCCTACAATCCATCAAGAGACTATTCACCATGTGTTGCGGCCACCGAACAGCATACAAGACGAGCGACGCGGCAGTCAGGATACTAGAGGAGGGAAAGAACAAGCGCGAGGAGGATTGCGAGCCCCTGATTGAGAGCGGCGTGGAGGAGGAGAAGAAGGAGAAGCTGGAGGTGTTGAGGGTAACGTTTCCGAAGCATGCGGCTGCGTCGTTTTTGAAGACGGGGACGTCGAGGGGAATGATGGAGGCGAATTGGGTGTTGTGAGGCTTTCTTTAAGGGGGGATAAAGTGGCGTTTGTGATGCAGAATTACCGATTTGATACAACTTAACACCTATCTCTCCACGACTCGGCATGAACTACGCAGGTCTTCTTTAGAAAGCATTATGGTTTGGTAAGGTATGAGTTGAAAGGCAATAGCAGCAGCAATGACTACGACTCATTCTAAGCAGATGCGTTATTCCCACGACAAACAGTGTAGTATCAAGTAGAACGTGATCCCATCGTGAGCCCCGATATCAGTATGGAAAACTTCCCCGCATAGAATAGTTGGCGTGTAACGTCGTCCGGGACGGTGAAATATATTAAACTACCTTACGTACCTCTGCATTGCCATTACATTCCAAAGTTGCCGTCAAGGCTACTGGGGTATTGAGGTGAGCAAAAGGGTATTTATTGGCCTCAGTGACGTTTCAGCGCAATGGTAGTATATCTGTTCGCAGGCCAAGTTAACAGGACGTCACAAACAGGACGACAATCGTCTCGTGGTTGAAAGCAAATGGCTTCCGTCGGCGAAACACGCGGGCGCTCCATTTCTGGCTAAAGTGAGAGGGAACAACAGGCCCTTTTGCTGTGTACTGTATGTACTTGGAGCTGCCTCTCTCGACAAGGGCAGCATGCAAGATGACAGATGACTCGAGAATTGGCCCGAAGCTACCGGGACGTTTGTCGACTGCAACTTGTCAGTACAGTATAGCCGCCTTGAGAAAAAGACATTCCGGTCTTTTTCTTTTTGTTCTCAATGTTACAGTCTTGTGGGTTGTAGAAGTCGTTCTTTTGTTCTATTTGTTCACTCGTCCATTTCACCGTGGATGCAACCTGGCATCGTGAGAGCCTGCTTGTGCGAATGAGCATGACATGGCATGCAATGCGATTTAGCAGACCACCTCTGGCCACCTCCTACTGTGGATAGATTCCACGTCCTGCTGTGTGTCGGTGTTCCTGCCTCATGGTAGATCTTACTTGACCAGGTCCTTGTCGTGCTGGATATACCTGGCCAGACATTGTCGAATCCACGGTACCATGTGAGCAGATGTCTCATCCGTCAGCAAGCAGGGCGAGGCCGGATCATGGATTTATTATTCTGGCTGCCTAGAGAGAGCTGATTCAGAGCGTGCATTCGCCTGCAGCTGGCTAGTAATAGCGACTACATGCATGTATGTATGTCCTCTCTACCTACGCACAGCTTCAAAGGCACAAGCTTCCTTTCATGGATTCCCCGTCCTGCAGCCACCATGAACATGTTCATGCCCCGCCGAGGCCCCCCGATCGGCTGCTGTGGGAGGAGGAGTAGGAGGAGCGTGGCAACGGGGCATTTTAAGACGCTGTCGTGCTTTTGGGCTTCCATCTTTTTTGCCTGCCTCGGGATCTAGAACTTGTCTACGAATGATAATAGCCGCGTGGGTTCTTTCTCGGCCGACGGGTGGCCAAGAGGTGTGGATTATCAGCATGTGGGCAGCGATCCTAGTCGGATACTGACAAGGTGCTCCGTAAGGTGGGATCTTGACGTGAGGGGTAATAGCAGTTGGGCATGACATGACACCTACTGTCTCTGGTTAATCCTCCTACAGAGGTATAGATGACCTATACAAATGACTACGAGGTAGATACGCACTATTACTGGCAGGAGACGAGTCAGATGAAATCAATTTGATGACTCTTGAGTGAGACTTGCTTGTGGTGATACCGCCATGTCACAATAGTAGGGAATCGAAATTGGTTCTGGAATTGTGGCAAGGAAAGTCCAGATGGCGGTCCAGGCGATGCGGCCGTGAAACATGGATGATCAAAATGGCTGAATAGCTGCATAGCTGGGCGTAGTAAGTAATAAGAGTATTATTGACAATGATAATAGTTGGCCCTCAGGAGCCTGGATTGTCTGGTAGTATTAGTGTGGTGGTGGCATTTGCCCGCTGGGGATCATGGGATCCAACAAGCCTGGACTCTTCTTTTCTGTCCGACAAGGATTCCTGGTGGATGCCGATCCAGAGAAGTTCGCCCATGCTCCTTATCAGGTAGCAGCAAGCAGTAATAATAATACTCCGCACAAACGACCAGGCAGGGTAACACAGAGCAATTCGTGCATGGCCAGATCGTACGTCCATGTACCTACTAGGTGGTTGTATTACGCATGCTGTCGGCTTCCGAAGGATCAAATGCTGGATAAATTGAACGGAGGAAACACAGCGCAGCTTCTTTCTCCTCCCGGTCCTCCGAAGTGGCAGCATGTTTGATGCGATGCCATGCCATGCCATGCGTGCTTCGGCACTGGCGGAATGCGCTGATGTCTGTCCGTCTGACTGAGTGAGTACCTAGTAACTGGATTTCTTACATGCAATCTCAGAGCACAGGCAATGGCTATTGTTAAACCATTCTCGCTGTTGCTTCGTCCTTTGATCATAATAAAGTAGGGCCCGTTCGACTTGGGGCGCCATGATGTGGATGAGGCAATTGAATAGGTATTTCATACACTGCGACTCGCCCCGTGCCCCCGTATGGCAGGTCCTTGCGCTTTCATCATGCAAGTCAGGGTTCGATACGATACACAGATGCCGACAACAAGTCACGATGACGGTGTCTCGTCTCGTCTCGTCCCGCTTCGTCTCGTCTCGTTTCGTCCCGGTCACTTCCAAATCCCTCATCAATGCTTGCCTTTGTCCTGCTGAGCAGCAAATGCCGAACATCGGGCTGTGTGCCATTCGAGGCCCTAGGAGAATACCTTAGTATAGCGTGTCAAGAGATAGGTAGGTAGCCTGATGCAGCTAGGCCCCGTTGGTCGCAGCGGACTTCACCGAGCCCAGAACGAGGATCAAAAGAGCCCAAGATATTGATGGATTGTATTATGTATGTATTATTTGATTTCGCGGGGAAGCCATCAACCATCCACGGAGCGTAAATCGCTAGTGTCCTTAGCTGGGCGCCACCCATCACAATAAGCCGGGATGGTCCGTAAGGGAGGGGGGAGGGATCCAAGATCTGGCCTTGGTTCTGGATTCGTTCTTGGTCCGAGTACAAGCACCTGTTCAGGTTGGGTTTCATGGTAACAAGGTAGGTAGTCACGGAGACAGCATTGGAGTGTAGACGCTACAGTCCTTGTCCAGCAGCTCGCCATGAAGCTGAGAGAAAAAAGGAGCTCACGATGATGAACCAGGCGGAACCCACACGCAGCGATGGGCAGTTACAGAATGCTCCATATCAGTGGGTAACCTGTACGTACCCCGCGATGAGGCCGCTCGGCAATTTTGGCGGAGCACGGCGCTCTGTCCACGTACTGGTACAGTCTACACTCGTACCTTTTATGGTAGCAGGTAAGGAGGTAGGTACCTTGAGCTGGTGACAGTGGCATCGGCCCGTCCATCTCATCGTGTGAGCAGCTGGTCCAGCAATGCGCATGCTTGTGCCGACTTCAAACACCGCGCATCATGTTAGAGTCAATGTTGCAAATGCGAGGAGGTGCGCTTGGCATGATTTACCTCAACTGCCAAGGTAAATCAAGGATGCAGGCGGAGAAACGGAAGACTTACGGTGAAGAGATGCGCGCAGGTGCTAAGGTAGTGCTAGCATTGTCTGTACAGTACCTCCCTGGGCACTTTTGGCGTCGACGATACTAGGTACTTACCGTACATACATTTGGCCATGGCAATTTGTTGGATCTCATGAAACTCCTTGGTCAATGCCGCAGTGTTTGAGGAAGATGTCTGTGAGTTGAAACAGGACAGGCTATTATTAGAAGTGGTGATACTATAGTCTTGGGAGTACTACCAGGTGTAGCTGAGCTGGCAGCTGAAGGAGAGCACTTGCAGCCTGATGTAAGAAAGCGTCCAAGCTGATAACTCGTCATACAGCCAAGGTTGCCCAGTAGCGTGCTCACTGTCAATGCTGAGCCCTGCTCCGAGCAAAGCAAAGCACTGACTGGCAGATGGAATTCGACTCAGTCCCCTTGCCTCTCATTACTCGCTGCTCGGCATCGACGAGTACAAGTACTAGTATCATCAAGTTCTCTGCATCTTCTGTCCTGCAACGCAGATGCGGGGCCCTTGGAAGTGTCCTAGAACGGTCCTTGTACGTGAGCAGTTACTCCCTCCGCACCCCGAACAAAGGCCATGCGGCGTCAACTCCATCGACTCGGCCCATGAACGATTCTCGGCGAGAAGAGAGACTCAACGTAGCAGCAGCTGACACCTTGGGGGCCCATCTGTGGGGTGAGGCCGGCATCTGAGCTGCTCCAGCAAGTCCAGGTGCTTTTCGAGGGCGGTTTACGTACATTGCGCTAGGCCTCGCCAGGGATGGCCCGGCTGCTTAGGGGCACCTCTGCAATGGCCGCCGTCGCTAACGAATCATCAGCGCCATTGCCGCCTAATACTCCGGATGTAGCCTGTACTTTGGAGCCTGTATGACCTGAACACCACCGAATCCAAGATCCATCGATTCCATCCGGCTTTTGTGCAACGACCATCTCTCTCTCTCTCGGTCTTCCTTCTTGCCTCGTCCACCACTATTCTCGTCGACACCGAGAGTTTTTGGCCACCCTTAGGCCACCCCACCGCAGCCGCGCCGAAAGAACTTCAATAGCTGAGCGGCGCAAGTGCCAAATTCAGTGATCTGGCAGTCGGAGGCAAAGGCAAACTATCGGCTCCTCTCATCGGTGCTACCGCATATTGCCTTGCTCGTGCGGATTACGAACACGAACATCTGGCCCTCGCAGTGGTGGATCGTGAGCCCGAGCTGAAGATGCATCGTCATCTGTACGAACCTTGAGGTGCCCGTGCTGCAAATCGCCCTGATTAGCCAAATTGCAGGCAAGACAAAAGGGAAGAAAAAGAAATTGTATCAAAAAGAAGAAGAGTGAAGAGCACTTGTCAGAAACTACTTCCCCGCTAGGACTGGTCTTGCCGGACAGAGGTCTCGGTTAGGCTTGGCCTTGCGTGCTAGGGCAGTGAGCAGCTCCGAGGTGGCTCCTGCCTGCCCTGTGCCTTGTACCTTTCCCCCAACCAAGACGCCATCCCATCAGTCGCTCCAATGGCAGTCATTGGCTGCAGCTGCCCCGGTTTAGCCCCGTCGGTCGGACTCTTCGTTTGTACCGGATACTTTGCGCTTGTCCGGCCACCTTTGCAACGTCTGCAAGGGAAGGAGCCTTCAGACCAATGCACGCCGGGATTTCCCAAAGATGATGGACATGGCCATGGCATGATATCGCACCTCCGCTTGTACTGTTCTTCGTACCTTCTGGATGGACTTGCCTCTTAAGTCAAACCATCCCCACGCAAGTCGCGAAGCCTCGCTCCTGCACGTTTCCATATACTTTCCCTTATCTGCTGCGATATCCATCGCCCCAGACTTTCTCCTCCATCTAGGAGGCCCATTTTCCTTCCTTTCCCTTCCTCTTCCTCTTCCTCTTCCTCTTGTTCCTCTTCTTCTCCTTGCTCCTCCTGGTCGGCCGATGCCGCCAACAAGGTCAAACGCCATCAGATCTTTTTAGCCTTCCCTAGTCCGCTGCTCATCGCCCCCAACAGCTGCACGAGTCAACAACTTGTCGTCGGAAAAAGCAAGCAAAAAAAGCGAGCACGCACCAGAGCAAACGAAGCAAACCGACGACCGCCTCACTTTGCACGCCCGACCAACACAGAGATCACTTTCTTGGTGATACTACCATGCCTACCCACAGCTCCACCCTTCCTATCGCCTGCGCCTGGTAGGACGTTGGAACCTTCTGCGCAATCCCGCTCGGTCATCACTCCCGCATTGTCCAGTCTTTGGTCGCCGGTCTCTTTTGTTCTTTTCTTCTTCTTTGATACCCTGCGCAGTTGGCTTTTGCGCAACTATTTATATACACCAGCGCTCGTCTCAACCGGCTCAATCCGTCGACAGTTGTTTGCTTCTGGAAAATGACGAGATTAACCAAGCGGCTCGACTTCCAGAAGGAGTCGAGCGGATTAGGTCTGCTTCGCTCACACTCACGCGCCAAGTCCGGCGATGCACTCAAGGCCGATGGAGCTCCAGCCGAGCCTGAGGATGCAGCAAAGGACAAGAAGCAGGAGAGGTCACGGTCATGGTTTTCTCCTCACAGGAGAAAGGATTCGGTCGCCTCGACTATTCTACGAAGCACCAAGAGCCTTCGCCGCTTATCCGCAGTCTCATCATCGGCCTCGTCTCAACCCGCATTGTCGACACCAACCACCCCATCCTTTTCGCGAGGCAGTTACGAAAGCGATGCAACCTTCCATCACAGGAAGCTCTCTTCTGTTGGCAGCGGTGATGCGACGAGACCTGGAATGACGGCGGAAACTGCTCCAACAGACCCGCCTTCGATTCCTTATCCCCCACACCGACCAGAGCGGCCGCAAGAGGATCTCTTTGAGGGCACGGTGCTTGAGAAAGCCAACCCGCCCAGTCACCGCCATAGTCGGAGCCGTAGCATACTGCGACAGTTCTCGCCCTTCCCTGGCCCTTCCATCAAAGACATGCGACGCTCCAGCCAACAGTCTGAACACAAGCTGCAGACAAACATTGTGACAGCGGCCACCGCCGTGACTGCGGCCAATCAGTCTTCGCCAGATACCGATCAGGCGCACAATCCCGCAGATGCAGGCACAGATGCAGCTTCGTCTAATGCACCTGTGTATGAATCGCCCGCAACGGGATCTAGTGTTCCCAAACGTCGCTCCGGCTACTGGATTCACAGCCACGGAACAGAATGCGGCGTGACACGCAAAACATCTGTTGCCAGTTCCTTTCATTTCCCCGTGCATAGGCGACCAAGTCAAGTGACGGCTGAGGTAGAGTCACGCAAGCATGCACGGTCTTCTCGGTGGACCTTGACGGAGAACATGGCCGAGATGTTCAAGTCGCAACACATCAAGACCGACAAGCAGCCTTTGAGCCCATCTCAAATCGAAGCTATCTGGAATGGCCAAGACAACGGCAAGAAGTCGCCTAAGCGAAAAAGCAAAGACAGACGGAAGAAGGCAGCGTCAGACATTTCTGCAAGCATGCCACGTCAGTTTGGAGGTCCACTTGGCGAACAACAAAGCCCATTGTTCCGTGACTCGTTCCAGTGGCCGGACAGAGGAACCACGCCTATTCCCATGAGCAGGGCTGACATTAAGAAGAGGGCCCTTCCCTTTGAAATCACGGTTCCACCACCGCCGTCCACCATCCTTGTCTCCCCAGAGATTATACACGGCGACGTCTCACCGAAGTCGCCGTCCAAGGTTGACAGGAGGCAGCTAGGACAGTTGCCATTGCCGCAGGTGGTGCTGTATCAAGCCGAGGAGGAGGAGGAAGAGGCTGTCGTTGAAGACGACGACTCGTCTTCCACCAGATCAGTGCTGCCAGTAGTGCCACCCAAGAACCCGGCGAGGTTTGCAGTCAGAGCCCCAACAATGCCACTCCTGCCTCCCATCCCGGAGGGCTTCCGATCGGCCACGGGCAGTAATAGGAGCTCAGGCATATCCGGCCACCGCCGAAGTCGCAGCATGAACAATGCATTGGAGGTGAAAGACGAGACTGTTCAGTTCAACAGCACCCCCTTTTCCATGACTACTCCCCCCTTCCGACACGGCCCAATTGTCTTGAGTGACACTGGCAGCCGCAGCTCGGTGGCAACGGTGGAAGCGACGGAAGACGAGCATCCCGTTGATTGGACGGCATTTCAGACGGCCATTCTGGGCGGTGCCAGCGCAGACTTGGACGGCCTGTTTCCGGAGGAGGTTGCGCAACCAGATGAAGAGGAGGGCCATCTGGCTGAGGACGTGACAACTTGGTTCGAAGGGTTCGGCTTCGAGACTCATGGCGAGCTCATCGCCTCGGACAAGTCATCGCAGCAGAAGTCTGAGCGGTCGGCCCAGCGAGATTCTTCGGGTAGCATGACATCGGCTGCATCAACCCCTTCGACGGTGCAGACAGATGCTGAAGCGGAGCTGCAGACGCCCGTGAGCGCTCAACCGCAGCACCACATCTTTGATACCATTCGGCAGCTCCGCGATGGCTGCGAGAGCATGTACAGCGCCAGCATCTACACAACCGACAGCACGGATGGTCCCTGGGTGCCGGCAGATGACGAGATGGGCCATGAGGAAGTCGGCCGTCTGCCGCCCCCGTCTGGGGGCTCAAAGCAAGTTATGGAGCATGGACTTGAGGCTTTCCTTGGGTTCAAGATTGATGACGCTTATTGAAGCGTCGAGTATGATTTATTGGTTGGCTTTCATTTGGGATTTTCCTTTCTATTTGGGTAACAACTTGCATGAAGAGATGGCTTGGGATATCACGGGAACACGTGCCAAACGCCGCATTTCATTTCCTTTGTCACCATATACCATGGTAGGAAGTTGGAAAGATGAGAGCTGAGTCGGTCTTTATGGATGCAGATACCAGTTGTTGAATGATACCACAACGCGAAGAGCGATGATTTGTCTATGCGACCTGTATTAATATTGTTGATGTGCAAGTACGACGACTTGGCCATTTCATAACTGTAACAGTATAGATATGTAATTGTAATAGTAATAGAACTAGACATAGAACTTCAGTGTTTTGTTTTTTGTGTGTGTGTATTGTGTGCGTCGTTTGAACTTTTGGTGTCTCATATTGAAGAGGCAGTCACGCCGGCCCCCCACCCTGCCTTGCGATTGCCGCGCCTTGCCTTTTAGCTCCAGATCTCTTGAACCTCACTCAGCTCAACCTCTCTTTTATATCATCAACACCACGAACAGATTCACGTTTCGACAGCCCCCGTGATACACACTCTGCTTTGACTGGTTTCAAAAGGGCAACACATTTCTCCCACGAAGCCTCGTCTACCTTTGCTGCAAAGGCATATTTCCCATCTCATTCACGGTTCATCACGTCGCGGGAGTGAGAAGATCCAAGTAGAGCCCGCAGTCTACTTCTTCTATCCTACTACTTCAGCGGCACCAAATTGAAATCAAGGCATATTTATCATCGCTGATCTTTTCCCGGCCCCCGGAAACAAGAGGCGCAACACGCCCAAAAAAGAAAGGGAACCACACCAGCCAAAGAAAGGGGAGAACAGAGAACGATAGACTATCCAGAACAAGAAAAGTTTAGAGGGGGGAAAAAACAATGCTTCGCCGCCCGCCTACGACGCTGCAAATCACGGCCGAGGACATTGCCTCGTACGAAGACCGGCGCGCGAGCGAGGCTCTGAGGGCGGCGCAGCAGGCTCACGCGGCGGAGGTTGCGGCTCGGGCTACGAGCGCCGCGTCCAAGAGCGCTGGTGCTAGCGGTAGTGACGGAAGCGCTTCTGCTGCAGCGGGGGTAGGGGGAGGAGGGGAGGCGGCGACGCAGCAGACTACGGCGGCGATGGGGGATCTCGGGTTGGGGCAGGGACAGCAGGGGCAGGCGATGGAGGGCGTGCAGGAGGAGAGGGAGGGCAGGGCGAGGAGGGCGAGGGAGGAGAGGATTGGGGTTGGGAGGAGGGCGAGGTGATGGGAGCTTGAAGATGAGGGATGGGATGCAGAGACTTTGCTTTTGATTGGCATTGGGATTCAATTGTCCTGATTGCCTATTTACTTTATATCATGCTGTAACGGGAAAAAGATTGATGATGCGATTATGGTACAGTTTGGAATTGAAATGCTTGGTATCAACCTGTCCTAGCCATTGTCCTGATGCTGATGATGATGATGTAGCTTCCGCTCTTTGCCCATTTTAACCAGCGTGATGCTGTGTGTTTGTCATCCCCCAATCAATGATTAGATCAATAAAGTAGCATTTACAGTCCCCCATTCATATACAGAATACCCAAAGTAAAGAAGTAGAAAAAGAACACCACTCGTCCATTCTAATTTGTTGCGCAAGGAAAAGGGACCCCTTCAACCATTCCGTATCAGATAGATCCAGATGAGCACCGAGATCCAAGTCACCCTCCACGTCGTGGTCCACATCTCCGTGGCCATGACCTTGAAGGAGAACCTATCTCCGCGGCCCGTCGTCGTCTTCCACGCCTTGCCGCCGTCGTAGTAGTCCTCGTTGATGGTGATGCGCGGGCCCCTGGACCCGTCGGTGCTCCAGCGATGCCTGTGCTTGCCCTTCTTACCGGCCCAGCGCGTGCTACCACCGCCGCCGTTGCTCGTGCCGGACGAGGGTGTAATGGGTGGTTCGATCTTATCTTTGTAGATGGGGAGGGAGGCGCTACCTCGTTCGGGCGGCAGCGCAAACGGCGTGAGGCGGAGGACGGGGACGAAGAAGGCCCTGATGGCGAGGACGATGAGGGAGAAGATGGTGAATGCAATGTAGTTCATGTACTTGGAGAGCTGGTTGGGCAGCAGGCAGAGATGGGTCTGCACAGTCTGCTCGGGCGCGCCGGGCAGGGGCTTGCCGTCCTTGTCGATTGGGTTCCAGAGGCTGACCATGAGGAAGCCAGGCGTCGGCACTCCTTGCGTCATGCTCATGGTCTTGACGGTGATCTCGCGCACGTTCTCCTTGGAGTCGGAGTGCACGAGCTCGCAGTAATCGTGGTCGTCGCCCGAGAAGACGTGGACCACGTTGCCGACGCTCTTGACGAGCCTGACGGAATCCTCTTCCGACAGCACGTTCTGATACTGGTATCCAGCCACCACTGATATAGCATTGGCGGGATCTTTCTCGTTGGAGCCCTTCTTCTGCGGCCAGTGCTCACGCTGCGGGCCGCAGGGCGTTGCAGGTTCGCGATACAGAGGAACGTGGGTGAGGAGAAGCGTGGGAAAGTCGGCAGCCCCTGGCCCTGGGTCTCTCGGCCACCGGGTCAAGTCCGCCTTGTCCAGGTCCTCGACGTTGTGCTTGTGCTTGATGCCGCGCTCAATGCCGTACCAGAAGCCGAGCTCGCTCTGCGCCATCTTTCGCTTTGTGGCCTGGACGCCATCCAGGAACTCGTGTACGGGGCCGTAGATGGCAGACAGATCGTGCTCGGCCCTCTGCGCAGACGTTCCGGCGCTCAGGGACACGGAGTCGACCGAGACAATGGTGTGGTTCCCTATCACATCGACCCGGTTGCCCTCTCCAAAGTAGGCCTGGAAACGATCTCGAACGGGCAGCTGGACCATGGCGCCGAAGCCGATGTCGTGGTTGCCGGGCAAGCTCGCCACCAGCTTGCGACCCCTCTGCCAGGGGCCCGGCTTGCTGCCGGCGTCGTTCCAGGGGGCGAAGAAGATGTTGCCGAAGCGCTGGTACTCGCGCAGCCAGAAGTCGTCGCCGTACTTGCGGTGCCACGTCTTGACCCAGCGCTGCTCCTTGGCCGTGCGCCCGCGGGACCCCCATTTGGGGTCGACGAAGTGGCCCTGCCTCGTCTTCCACTCGCGCCCGCCCTCGAGCATGTCGCCGAGGAAGAAGAGGCTGTCCGGGTGCAGCTGGTGCAGCAGCGCGTGGTAGCCCTGCTTGAGGTATCGGTCCGTGACGGCGACGACGGTGGCCAGCACCGGCGAGGGCCAGTCGGGGTTCGTGTGAGGGTCGAGGATCTGCGGGTCGGCGATGAGGACGAGGTGGTGGGGAGTCGCACCCTTGGGCTGTTGTTGTTATTGTCAGCCGTCTCTCTCTCTCTCTCTCTCTTGCTCTCTTCCTTCAAGTGATATCCCAAGAGGGTGCCATTCCCACGTAGCAAACTCACCCACTTCTCCCAGTTCTTCCAGTCGCAGACGCTGACATGGCTCGTAAAGATCCAGCGCTCCCCCCAGAGCAGCAGCAGCATCCAGAAAAAGGCCAGCAGGTGCGGGAAGCTCAGCAGCCTCCTAGCCGTCATGTTCCGCCTGACCTGGCGCATCACCACCGCGGCGGCGGCGGCGGCCCTGTGCATGCCCGGGCCCTTGACCCATTGCCACAGCAGACGCAGCAGGCTCGCGAGGCCCCTGTATATCTCCTCGGCCACCGAGAGGTCGGAAGGGGGCATCTTTTTGAGGCCCGATTGCTGCTGGCCGCGGCCCTTCGCCTCGCGCAGCGGGTTTCAATGGGGGGTGTTCGATGGGCGCTTGTCGACAACGATAGATTGAGAGAATGTTGCGTGGGGTCGGTATGATATGGATGGTGGGCAGAAGCAATGGCTTGGTGTTGTCGGACCAGCACAGATGGATATTAATGACAGCACACTTTCGGGTGTTTCTGCTTGTTCCCTTTTGGGGGGTTGTCGAAGGGACAGCTGAAGTGACCGGGGTCTGTCTGTCCGTCTCTCTGTCTGTGCTGCGCGTGCTTTGAACCCCCGGACAAGAGATGGGATTGAAGAAGGGAAAAAGACAAACGACAAGAAAAGAAGTGCTTCGCTTTGGATCAATTACTCAATGCAGGGCTGGCATATCAAACACAGCACAGATAAGACAAGGCTGCCAGAGAGAAGAGAAACAAGGCGAGCAACAATGACGATGCCGCGCTCGAGGAAGATGGAGGATTGGATGCCCAAAAGTTCATGTATGTACGGAGATGCCACTACCGGTACATGTACTGTATGCAAAAGCTGTGGGGGGAAGATCAATCTGCTCCGAGGCACAGCGAGGTCCAGGCCTTGGTGGCGGGGCCGCTACAACTCCCCTAATCTACAGGCGCAGTCCCGCTGAAGCTACAGGAGGCGCTTTGAAGGGGCAGAGCGCAGTGCTTGTTTGCTTCTGCCCAAGTTACGACCAGAATGCAGCCTCTAGGACAAGGCCACAGGGTAAACAGCCATAGGACTCACTTACAAGGCTTTGCAAATATGCCTTGGTTATGAATTTCAGCCGTACCGTCTTCCAACCATCGCGGCGGTTGTCGCAGAATGTCTATATACTTGACTGGCGTACAAACGAGCATCGAAAAGCCCGCTTGGCTAAGCGGTATAGCGTGTCACTAGTAAACTACTTGACATGACAAGGTGATCAGTTCGACTCTGATAGTGGGCATTCATTTTTTGCACCTTTTTTTGGTCCTCACGATTACTTCAGCTTCTCCTTTCTCTATTCCTTTCGTTTCATACCAGTAATAGTTCAGTAAAGAACCCTATAGCTCAAACATCCGTTGAACAGTGGACTCGTATACTTCAGGTACGACCAGCACTGAGCGGGTATCAATCAAGCTCTCAATTCGAATCATCATCCGCATATGGAGTTCTGTACTATCATGTCCATATATCCAAATATTCACAAAAAGAAAAGTATCCAAGATCCCCATATACTCAGTCAAGACTCCAAACGTCTGTCATCAAATAATATACCAAGCCATCACGGGAAAGGAAAACACACCCAGGCTCATCAATCAAAGAGACAGACAAGAAAGGTAATTACAAGTTGTAAACGCATCTCATCCTTTCTCAAGCACACATATTTCCAAGCATTCGATACACAAGTTCAATCGCAGTGCGTATATACCTCACCTTAGTATCTCTCGTCCTCCAAGTCTTCGTCATCGTATCCCATCTCCTCTGCAGGCTCCGGCTCCGTCTCCGGCTCCCCGGAAGGGGCCTTTTGCTTCTTCCTGAAGCTGAACAGTTTCCGAATGCCAGTTGGCTCCGCCGTCGCAAACAAGTCGTCCTTGGACGAGGGTTCATAAAACAGCTTGGGCACCAGGATCCGGTACGGCACGGTGATGCCCATGGGGTCCTTGGAGTTGACTTCCATGTTCAGCGAGATATCCAGGCCGCCTTCGAGGTTGACTTCGAATTTTTCAGGGTCCTTCACGTCCTTCAAGGACAAGCCCGTGGGTGCTCGATGATACGGACGGCCAGACGGGCTGATCACCTCGTGGCTACCAGCAGGCCCGGCGGGGTAGTTGACCGTCTGTGCGCGTCGAGGTGTTTGTGCCGTAAAGTAGGCCTCGTCACCCGCCGAAAACTCCTCGAAGTCGCTGCCGCCGCCGCCACGGAGGCCCGAGGCCCGAGGCTGCCCCTGTGCGCGGTGGTCAATGTATCCGCTATCAAACTCGCCGCTCCATTGACCGCTCATGTTCCTGTCGTCAAATCGGCCCTGGCTACCGTGCTGTCCATGATGCACAAAGTCGTCCCTGTGCTGCGCAGCCTCTCCGCGGCCAAGTGACATTGTTCGAGTCACACCTCCACCGGGCCGTTGTTGGTCAACCGAGCCCCGTCGTGAAAAGTTCCTGAAAAGGCCTCCTGCTCCGGAAATCGGAGGTCGAGGCCCTCGCACAGATTCCCGTGAGACATCGAACGGTTGTTGCGAAGTAGACTTGCGCCGCCTCGAGGAAAGTCTCCTGAGCAAGCTCCCGCCTCCCGGGCTTCGACTCCTCCCTCGGTCAGACGACGGGGGCGATGGCGGCGGCGTGGTGCCTGGCGCCCACATGCGGATGGAGCACCAGTTGCGATGGGGGAGGAGATTCTTATTGTTTCTCGGCTTGCCATCAACGCCGGTTTGAAAGATTGGGATCATGGCCTCATCAGTCTCCTTGTCAAAGTGATGGACCTTGTTCCGCTTGTTGAGCAAGTCGGCAACAATGTCCGGTGGTGGGTGGTTGACGATGGCCGAAGACACAATGTTGGGCATGTATCTCGGGTCCTTGTGCTTCGGTAGACCGAGCTTGGGGTTGGAATAGAACTGGCCAATGGCACCGAGGTGCACGTCGCCGCTCAATATTGTGATTCGCACAGATCGGTCAATAGCCAGATCTTGCAGATCCTCAATGATGATTGTGCGCTCCTTTTTGTGGTTCCTGGCCGTCCAGTGATCATTGAGGTCGTCAAGGATCTCATAGCCTCCGTTGAGATTGTTCAGGTGTTTGCCAAGCACTCCTGTCCTGCCAAGCGCCTTGACCGGGCTCATCAACTTTGAGGTCAATCTACCGACGTTAGTATAACAGAAAAGGGCTGACAATCAAGTCCGGGAGCAAAGCAAAGTCATCACTTACATATTTTCCAGCCAGACCAGACGGGGATAGGCAATTGGAACACCCAGAAGCACAAGCAAATGCTCAATCTGTCCCCGCCTGACTTCGGCATACAGCCTACTTATAATTTTCTCCCATGTCTTCTCATCCAAGACTACGTTTTCGGTTCTCTCCGTACGACAGTCAACGGCAAGCAGAGCAACCTTGCCGCCCATTGACATGTAGAGACTGCGGCTGACCTCCTGGATGTAGGGGCCTGGCTGCTCACCCAGGATCCAACTAGGCTCGCTCACCTCCGTCTCCGGCACAATGCTTTGATGCTGGAAGAGCAGGTAGTATTTGAAGGCAACACGTCCCAGTCCAGAAAAAACGGGTGAGCTCATGTCCATATGAGCGTAGGAACCGTATCCATCAAACACGTCGTGGTCATCGTACATGTTGACCATTGGGATTTGTGAAGTGGCCAAGCCGAACAGGCCTTGTGAGAACCAGGTGCAGTATCGCTCCAGATAGAAGCGCTCCAGCTCAGCCTGCAACTCGGGCGTGAAGGCCGCGTTGAGCTTCTTTTCCGCAACATTAATCTGCAGCCACTCGTCAAAGAGCGGGCTGTCAAAGGCCACGCAATCGTTGTAAATCTGGTCGCCTCCGCCAATCATGGCATGGAATGGCCGTGTTTGGTGCGAGTTCAAAACGTCGCGCCACATGGGATCGGGTCCGCATAGCTCGTTTGAGTTGACGCTGATGCTGAAGCCATTGCACGTATAGAACATCATGTTCATGGTTTGTCCGCGTGCAGGCACCCAGAAGGCCATCGCTGGACCACGATTGATGCGATATGCAATCCGCTGTTGCTGCTCCCGTAGTTCAACCTCAATGTTGAACCGCCAGAATGTGCTGCCCTGTTCGGCATGAAGACGGAAGCCCCTAACGTCCTTGTACTTCTGCATCTTTTCTCCGTCGATATCAACTCGTCCTCGGCGGCTCGCAAAGGACCCCGGATAGTCTTTGAGGCCTTGAGACAAAGGCTCGTCTGGCACACTCCTAACTTTCTCGAATAAACCATCCTCAGACTCGTCGTGCGATAGGTCTCTCCCTTCTTCAAGGTGGTCCACTGGCCGAACGTATAGCGTCTCACCGCGACGACCCAGCTTTGGGTGCCCGGCGATGGGATCCACGTACTCGGGCGAAAGCTCACCGTCGACCTGGTGTGGGGGAGGAGGTAACAGTTCGATGTCCTGCACAAACAGCCGGAGCGTCGGCGCGATTTCATAGGAAGACTCGGCGTCGTTGGTGACGATCATGACGCTTCCCCTCCAGATCTCACGATCTTCCACGACATTTGGCCCTCGGGGCCGAGGCGGGACTTTCTCGTGACGCAGGCCACAGTACCTCAGCAGCGGGCCGCACTTGAGATACAGCGGCGGCTTGAATCGAGTTGGTGCACCATTCGTGTTGTCATACTCGCCATCAAACGCTTCGGCCCTGCGCGGCCTCGCCGCGCTGCTGACCCTTCTGTGGTGGCCTCCCTGCTCCCTGTCGAGCCAAGCGTCGTTCTTCTCTGTCAGTCCAACTGGCTTGTTGCCAGTCAGGTCGAGCAGAGTGCCAGATAGGGTGCCGACAGTGCCCTTCTTCCACTCATCCAGCCATTGTGGGGAGCTGTAAAGACCATCACCGGGGCGCATCTCCTCTGGGTCCTTGAAAACCAGTCTTGACTCGGGGCGCTCAAAGGGCTCTGGCGACTCTTGGAGCAAACGGTCCTGCGGCACACGCAATGCTTGAGGTTCCTGCGGCATATGCAGCATATGCGGTTCCAGTGGTTCCTGTGGCTCCTGTGTGTCCTTGATTAGATCATACCCCGTTTGATCTTCCAAGCTCTTTACTGCTGAATTCGGCTGCGGAAAGCGTCCTCGGGCTTTTTGACTCGCCTCATAAATGATCCTGCCAATGGCAGCTGCGGGGGCATAGTCGGCATTCAGCCCTCGCTCTTCCCGAGCATAGACGGGCTCCGTGACTCGCCGTTGCATGGGTTCGATCTCGGCCTCGGCAGCAGATTGGGGAGCTCTCTTCGCTTCCGGTCGAACATTGGTCTCATCCTTCATCACAAGGGGAAGTGGAGGCAGCTCTTTGCTCCGTGATTGCGCAGCTGCCGGTGGCACTCCTGTTGCGGCTGGGGGAGACCGAGCCGGGTCCTTGTATTGAGACTGTGCGGGCTGCTGCTGCGCCGATGGCAGTCGTCGCTCGGCGTCAGAGCGAATGCGATGCCAAACTTCCTCCGGAGGCTCTTTTCTCAGTTTGTTGCTTCCACTACGCGTCAAAGAGAAGCCGCTCGATTCCTTTGCGGACTGGTTCGCGTCCGCATCATGCGGCCTGCCTTCACGCGAGACGTCGCGTTCCCGGAAGCTGAGATTGCGCTTAGGAACATCCGCTGCCGGGACGAAAGCCCGCTGGTCCATACTAGCAGCGCGAGAGTGGTGAGGAGCCTCTTGGCTGGTGTATCGACGTTGGTCATCAAATCGCGGCCCCTCTTGCGGGTATCTGCGCTGTTCATCACGTATAGGCGGCTGAGGTAGCTGTCTTGGTTGTTGGCCTTCACGTACAGGTGGCTGGGGCAATTGCCTCGGCTGCTGCTGCTCCTCGCGCACCGGGGGTTGGGGCAGTTGCCTGGGTTGCTGACGGGGCACATCTTGAGTCTGGGGGTAGTATTGGTCCTCGACGGCTCGTTGTGGTTGCGCGCCGACTCTGGGTGGATTGGCAACCCGCTGAGACGCGGCTCTTTGTGATTTCGGAGGAGTCGCCTCAGGTGTCGCCTCGGGCGGCTGTTGTTGACGTTGGATGGGGGCCGGAGGCGAGAGCGGCTGGTTGACGGCCTGAGAGCGGCTTTCGGCAGCTTCAGCAGCCCTCTTGGCAGCCCTCGCTCTCGCTCGTGCCTCTGCAGCTTGCACCCGCGCCCTCTTTTCCTCCTTGGTCATGCTGTCGAGCGTCAGCTCAAGCTTCTGGAGAGGTGATCGATGGTCTGCCAACTTTTTGCGCCGTTCGGACGATCCAGACAACGGGCTTCCTTGAGGCTGGGCAGACGCCATGCTATCTGTTCGGACGAGTCCACCATCGAAAAGCGTCGGGAAAGTAGAAAGATCGATGGGGTTCATTGGCCGCGAAGACTGTGTTGATTGACCAGGGTATTGGTAAGATCCGTCTCCGTATGAATCACGGGAGTCCATTGGTGGCTGTCGAACGACTGTATCCGTAGCAGAAGGAGCTGGAGAGATGCTCTCGTACTTGTCGGGGACAGTGGTTCGATTGGGCCGGCGATCTTGCCTATCGTATCCTTCATAGGCTTTTTCTTGAGGGAACGGGCGATGTGAGGCCGGTCTGGGAGCCAGGCCTTGATAGTAGTCCGGTATCGACGTCGGGGAGTTGGGGCTAAACGTTGTCTCGGAGGGAGCATCGGTGTAAGCTGTCTGGACTGAGTTGCGGTTCGCCTTGCGTTGAGGCTGGACGTCGAGCGAACGCCGTTGGTCATTTTGCGCGAATTCATTAGTGTAATCTGCTGAGACTCGCCGGCTGTGGACGCCCTTGGGCTGGGGCAATGAACCCCAATACGGCGCAGACATGGTCGCGCCTGTGATGTTCGAGTAACTTTTGGAGGATGGTGGTGTAGCCAAGGCAGCACCGAGGCTGGGCGCGAGACTAACTCAGCGCAAAAGGAGACGGTGGTTAGCCGTGCACTGAGGCCGAGCACGGCAAGGTGAGGTGTATGGTGCCGTGATCGAAGCTCCCCAAAATACAATTCAGGACTCGTTTAACCAAAAGAGAGCCAAAGGCGTGAGGTGTGAGGCGAAGGTGTATGGGGGAGATTGCCTCCGGTCAGCTGCTAGGGCTCCTGCAGCTGTCAACCTCTGTTCTCTAAGGCAATCCAGAAGCGCGCAGCCTACCGAGTGCGGGCAGATGCTGTCGTTCGCTTTGGGTCGAACGTCAGGGCAAGGGGAGTGAACAGAGCTGAAGGAAAAGATTTCCGCCGGTTAGGTAACTGGCAGAAGCTGCGAGTGCTTAAAAAGGGCCTTCGTCCGCGAAACAAAAACGAGCCGGGGGGGCTGCGAAGCTGCCTCTGCTCGGTCTTGGGCTGGATGATGCCGTGACAGAAAAGGCCAAGTCCAAGTCCAAGCTGCGATTGGAGCCCAATTGAGCGAGCGGCGGGACGAATCAGCGCAGGCCCTGCGATCGGGGGAAAAGAGGCGGTCGGGAGCTGCAGGTCGAGGTGGAGGAGCGACCGGGGTGAGGCAGTGGAGGCGAGGAGCCGGCGAGCGATAATATTGGGTGGCTGGAGGTTTTGATGCTTGAGCGAGCAGCGGTAAGATGCAAGGCACCGGGCGAGAGAGAGAGAGGCCACGCATGTGCTGCGGCTGAGGAACCGGGGAGCGCAACGGGGCGGAGCTGAGTGTGCTGGATGAGTCGAGGGGCTACTGCAAGTACTTTGAGCAGAGCGGCAGGAGGATGGATTCCTTGTCCTGTCCTGTTGTAGCTGGAGTATGGAGTCATGATGGAGGAGTACAGGTTCGATGAAGCTGGTGGTGTTAGGTACCTATATGGTAGACTAATGGCTGGAGGTGCACCGCAAATCTACTTGTAGTGCCGGTGTCTGGCAACAATACACCACAGCCTACCGACTAGATATCATCATACTAGTACTCGGTATTCAATGCCAACTCTTGGTTTTGCCGTGGAATATGATTCTCAACTTCTCTCTCTCCCGTCATTCATTCCATTTTAGCACCTGCGGGCTGGGCCGAACAGGAGCTGCGTCCCCACAATAGGTAGCCATGGGCCGTTCAACGCCATCTCGGCTTTGTCTGACTGCTAGTAGCTCCCACTTCTGATTAAGCCGCGGGCGTCAGCCACCAGCCACCATCCAGCCAGCCCCCTGCCTGTGGGTTGGGACAGACGGACTTGAACATCACCAACCTCCTCACCGGCGCCCATACGATGGATCTGGGTCCTTGGTCAGCAAGCAGGAACTCCGCCTAATTGCCTTGCTTGATCATCTCTCAACGGCCATCCACTCGTACAGCTCAGGAGTAGCTTCGGGCTTTGGTTGTGAATCTTGTTGTTACAGCTACCTAGGTAGAAAACGTGTGGAACCGGGATGACGCCCAATCTCCTGCATGTTGTGTCTCTGTGTCCATGTGGAACTACCATCTGTAGGCAGCCCACAGCTACTCAAGATGCCCATGTTCGTCGTCCACTTCCTTGGAACGAAGGAAAACTGCCCCATGCCAGCGGGTTGGCTTAGGGCGATGCAACGAAGAACTTTTAGATATACGAACGCGAAAGAAAAACCAGTACCTCTGTCCTCTGCTTTTTTATTTTCATCGCTTAAACACCATTTGCCTTTTCCTCCAGCACGGAGACGATGTTAGGCGTCTCCTGTGAGGGGCCGTTCGCAACAGGCTTCAGCAGAGGGCTGGTGGGTCTGCTCGTCAAGAACTGCAGATTCGAAAAGCACCATGGTCAGCCATCAACTCATAAGATACTTCCATCGATGCATACGAGAACTTACGTTGCTTGCCGCACTCAGCATGGCCAGGAGCGAGCTGTATACCACATCTTCGTGAATACCAACACCCCATACAGTCTGCTTGCTGCCCGTAGGCTTGCATTCCAGATAGGAGGCGGCCTTGACACCACGACCTTCTCCGATGGCATGTTCCTTGTAGTCGTGAACGTCGAGATCAATGCCGACTTCCTTCAGCGAAGCTGCCATGCTAGAGATGGGTCCATTGCCCCGACCACGCAGTTTGTATTCGACACCGTCCAGGAGGATAACGCCCTCGAAGATACGGATCATGCTCTTTGTGTCCTGAGTTCTGCCATTTGCAGCGGGCATGGGCGACTGTGTTCGGTCTGGGCTGATGCTGTAGTCGACCAGGCTCAGGCGAGGGTTTTCGCGGAGGAAGTAGGTTTCCTCGAAGAGATCCGTAATCTCGTTGGCCAGCAGCTCGCGTCCAAGCTCCTCGGCGCGGCGCTGAACAACCTTGGAGAAGGCAACCTGAAGGCCGCGAGGGAGGTCGAGCTGCAGCTTCGAGTGCAGGATAAAGGCGCTTCCACCTTTACCAGACTGCGAGTTGACGCGGATGATAGCCTCGTAATTGCGGCCGATATCCTGGGGATCCAGGGGCAAGTAAGGCATGCCGGCCCACGGGTCCTCGTTGGAGAGTCCGAGGCGAGCGCGGTTCTGGAATCCCTTCTTGATGGCATCCTGATGGCTGCCCGAGAAGGCCGCACATACCAGGCTACCGCCGTAGGGAGCACGCGGGTGGACGGGAATCTTTGTGCAGGATTCGACAACCTCGATAACTGCGTTCATATCGGAGAAGTCGATCAGTGGGCTCACGCCCTGTGTGTAAAGGTTGAGAGCCAAGGTGACGAGATCGACATTGCCCGTTCTCTCTCCATTACTACAGAAGGGTCAGCGGTGTCTCGGGGAAATTACACAAGGACACTGGAAGATACGAACCCAAACAAGCAGCCCTCTACTCGGTCAGCTCCAGCCATCTGGCCCAGTTCTGCTGCTGCGACACCTGTAACACGTCAGTGACCGCATGCACGACGCCATGATTGGCACAACTTACTACATCCGCGATCGTTGTGAGGGTGCTACCGAGAACTGTCAGCATGACTGAGACATGAAGGTCAGAGACAAAGAAAGTTTCACTTACCAGAGACACGCACACGCTCTCCCTGTCTCCGATGTTGGTAGAAAAGTACTCCACCAGATCGGCGTAAATGTTTGGCGTTGACAGCTCGACCGTAGCAGGCAGGTTGAAGATGATCTGGTCCCCAGCTGCACCATTAGGGCCCCACGCAGCTTTCACAGCGCGGCACACTCTCAAGGCATAGTCGGGGTCTGTGTCGGAGAAGCACTCGGGCGAGAATTCGAACTGCCAATTGGTCCCAGCGGTCGTAGGGTCGTCCTTGGTCAGAGACCTGACCAGCTTGGTGCATTCCACGGCAAGCTCCAGGGTCTGCTCCTCCGTATAGCCGAAGACGACTTGCCGGAAGCACTCGCTCGTCGCGAGGTAGATGTGGATGATGGCATTCTTGGCGCCGCGGACTGACTCTACAGTCCTGCGGATGAGGTCGGGTCGGCACGGGGAGAGAACCTGCAGGTAGACATCGTCCGGCACGGCTCCCGGGGTCTCGATCAGGCGGCGGGTGAAGTCGAAGTCGATCTGGGACGCAGAGGGGAAAGAAACCTCAATCTCCTTGTAGCCGAGGGCGCACAGCATCTTAAAGTAGCGCCACTTCTCCTCGCCGTTCTGTTTGTTCCACCAGCACATGTCAGTTCTGAGACACAGGTAGGGATGCCGGCTTTTGTTAACAGAAGCTAATGTGAGGGAAACGTACCATTGGATCAGGCAGACTCTGGTTGCCATCACGCAGACAAGAGCTTCGGCCAGTGTTAGCAAAGCCTCATACGCTCGAATTGAAGATGTATCGGTCGACATACGACAGCCAGCGAGGGGCCTTCTCGATGACCTTGTCGGGCCATTGCCGGTTCGGCAGATGCAGCGGCTAGATCAGGTTAGTCGAAGGGTCAAAGCTGAGAGCGCAGAGACGTGAAGCTTGCCTTGAAGGGCTTGTACTTCTTCCACGGCTCCTTGAGGCTGTAGGCGAGGCGCGAGATTGTTGGTCAGCGTCCAATTGTTCGAATTGCTCGAGTGAGGGTTGAAGAGCGCGAGATTCAGACATACATGGGCATCTTAGCGGCGGGATGTCGTCTGCCTTCTTTGGCACGACCCAGTTGGTGCGGGGTGGGAATCTCTGGTGCGAGGGGTTAAGACGAGCTGCTGTTCCAATTGCGACAAGAGGCAAGGCAAAGAATCTCCCAGACAACCACGAGGGAGAAGCAGAAGATGGACGATGAATAAAAGGAAGCAGAGCGTTCGATCGGCAGCGAGAAGTCGAAAAAGTTTTGAGTCACACAAACGACGTCGATGGGCTGCAAGGCAATGACGGGCGCCGTGCGAACTACCCAATCGCAGCATCTCCAAATGCAAGCGCCCTATTCGTGGGGTCGAGCGCTGGGGGTCCACTCGACTTCTTGACGCCTCCGAACACGGACTGCCCGAGTCTCAAGGCCGGACCGGCAGCCGGACCTCGACAGGACTTAGTAATGCCTCATTGTTATTATTACCTTATAGCAAAGACAGTTTTGCTTTCTCAAGTTCTGTCAAGCAGTAGAATGACAGTTGCCAAGCTTTTGTCTCCGAAACTGGACGAGGTATCAGATGGTGCATTGAAGGGGTACTCGAGAAACGCAGGAGTCGTGGCTGTCTTGGGAGTCTTACTACTACATATACAAAAGACACTAAGGTAGACCCTGAACAAGCACTCGTCGAGTACAGCAAACGTCTTCAGCACAGTCAGTTATGAATGGTGGTTCTGGATCGGTTGTAACTAAAGGGGTTAAAAGGCTGTCAAGCTTGTCAAATTGATTGGATGAGACAGCAAGGCGCTGTGCCGTCTCTGTCTATAGACCAAGCCTCGTTCAAACTATGATGTGATACGGTCCGTGACGGCTTGTCAAACTTATAGTAAGACTTATAGTCCGAAACGGAATTCGCATACCATCAATAGCTTGATTAGAGGATGCCTGATGCGATGATCCCAGTTGGAATTCCGGAGTTTGTTGTTGAGATCAACTACCTACCAGCGGGACGAGGGATGACACCGGTGATAGCATGCAGCGAGCCATCTCTCTCACGTCAGTGATCTATGGTCATCTCAGGTAACAGACATCCATGATGTTGCTGCCAAGTTTGCGGCGACAATTCTTCAAACTGAGATATAATCCCTTGTCTGAAAGGAGGCCATCTGTAGCTCAGACGGATTGTACCTTGTCACATCTTGCACGCATCACAAGATGCAGGCGAATTACCTGAAGAAGGCACACAACTGCCGATGCGATGTGACGGCTCAGGGGCGCACGGCATGGAAGATGTCACTCGCCATCAATCGACATCGTCTGCCAAATCTACTGCTTTCATCACTCAATTAATCACATCGTTTGCGTCTCGCAATCTTCTATAACAGCCTACCCTACAGTCAGCCTCCCAGACTCGGGTCCGATCAATCGGGTCAAGACAGTGAAAGAAAGGATGACTGGAAGAGGCGATAATACATCGCTGGGCGCCGCTTGAATGCCTCATGAATGCTGCAGAGATTTTTGGGAGACGCGAGCAGTGGTCACAGTGGGTAAGAATCACGATGTTTCTGGAGTAGCACATATTTTCCCCTCCGTCAATGCTCTTGTCACGCTTGAAATCATGCACATTCAGCAATTAATATGAGAAATACTGTTTCCTTGGGCCACTCAAGAACAAAATACATGGAATTCAGCTCTAGTTGGTTGCAAAAAGCGCACAAAAATGATACATGACCAGTGTTTCCTCCAAAAGGTATCATCCAACACCAAACGCCTCCTACCTTCAATGTTATCCTCTTCCCACACACGCGTAAGAAGAAAAGTCGTACCCAGATATAGGCCCTTATCCAGTCCAAGACCAACCGGTATTCACAACATTATACCGCGTATTGACCTCAGTCTGCTGAAGGATGACACCCAGCCACCACTTCAAGCCCTGAAAAGACAAACAAATCGGCAACAGCATCATCTCGCGATACACCCCAGGCACGCAGCTCCAAGCTCCAAACGCCATCAACCCCAGTATACCCACGAGGCAAACCAGCGCCAGCAGTCGCACAGCATTCACCAGCAGCGCCAAAAGCCGAATGGGAGACGAAAATAGCCCGCTACGGACGTGACTCTGCAGCGCAACACCAACGCCGTCCTCCCAGTCCCTAAAGGGCCCCGTGTATGTGAACACATGCGGCTTCATCACGTCGTACGTCTCCGTGCCTCCGAAGAAGCCCTTGCTGGAGCGCACATGTCGCGTGATTTTCGGTGTCGTGGAGATCATGACGCGAGCGCGGACCCGATGGCTCTCCGATGAATTTGTGCTGGTTTGTTTGTCCTCTCCAACGGAGATGAAGCTGTGTCGATATGCTTCGCCGGGCTGGACCCATTCGAACGTCGTTACCTTGGAGGAGAGTCGCATCGCGACGTTGAGCCATCCTGCGAGCGCAACAATGTCATGCAGGGCCTGATACGATGATGGCGACGCGACTTCTCCTCCAACGGCTGCGGAAAGAGGTGCCAGGAGTTCCGTGATCTGAGCGGTGATGCTGTCTACGCGCTTCCAGAAGAGCGGAGGGGTTCCGCCTGTTGCCTCGAGATAGACTCTGTTGGTGTCTGCGCGAAGGGCCGTACGTCGAAAGCCTGTAAGTTTGCACACCTATTGTGAGTAGGGTATCTCATGGAAAGAGGATAAAAAACAAAGAATGCTCGAAAACATCTTGGAGAAGCTCCATTGAGGACATCACGTACCTTCAACATTGACCATGGAACTGTCCTCCATCCGCAGCACCTCCGCCTGCTCCTCCCCAGCCCCGAACAAGAGATTCGAAAAGACGTGCTTCTCAAGAAGCACCATCACCACGCCCGTCAAAAGCGCACACCGATACGATCGCGACCTAAGCAGCTTCTCCCAATTCCCGTCAGCGCCCGGTCGAGCGACCATGGTCGCGAAGCTCAGGAACTCTTCAGAGTGTTTCAGCCTCCATAGTGATTTGCTTGTGCTGGCGACTCTCTTGCCGATGCCGTTCTTGATGAATTCGGTGAGTTCGGCATGAAGCATCGCGAATGTCTTTTCATGGCTTTCGTCGGAAATGCTTCCTAGAAGCGAGGTGAAGGGGAGTTTGCGCTGGGTTGGGGGATCGGCTTTGAGCTGGCGAGACATTTTCGCGGAGAGACTGCTGTTGCATCGTTTCATTTTCTGACTGGTTGGCATCATGGAACGACTCTTTGGCTCGAGTTGAACCTGAGACTGTACGGTGGTGGTAAAAGAATGGGAAGAAGGGGGTTTAGAGGTAGACGGATGCTCTTATAGATGTGGTCAAGCTCGGTGACATGTCAGACTAGCGGTCAATCCTGCATCTTCTTATGCCATACGTCCTTTAAGGTCTGTTGGCAGGTCTCTGAAAACAATGACTTTCACAAGGGAATGATCCTACTTGTTGAGAGATATACTATTCTATGCCCAAGTGCGCAGTTCTTTCATTGTTGTGGTGTCCGTTCAGTGCATTGTCATATGAAAGGCTTGTGCACATATTGAACACAGATCATAGCGATGCAACATTGAGAGGCAGCATCAAGTCAGCCTTTGAGACCCTGTTATTAAAAGCAATTCGTCATGAGAACACATGTCTTTATTTCCAACAAAACTTCCAACTGGCCGTTCGCGACCCCATGTCGCTGCTGCCCCCTGCTACCAGTAGTAGACCAAATGCGGCCCTTTGCACTCCATAGATGCGAACTCCTACGAGGTTCACACGTACCATCATGCTTGGTGTCAATCCTTTGAAATATGAAACGGGGAAGAACAAAAAAGAAAGTTGATATTTGTCTGGTATATAGAGGAGATTCGGTGATATTTCTGTGGCTTTGGAAATTAAAAGTGCTCTTTCCAGAAGCGGAACTCGACTTCGCGCGCCGTAGCAGCCTTGCAGGCAGTCTTGATGTCACGAGCTAGAGAGAGAGAAAGATGGCATGTTAGCGGAAATCTTCTGAGAATAGTTTGCCAGAGACGCTGAAAGCTTACCTGCAACAGAAGGGCCACAGAAGTAGACACCAACGGTCGTCTTCATGCTTCCCTCCAAACCGCCGAGATATGTCCTGTCGAGAATACCATCGCGCATAGTTCTGAACAGGCGGGAGAAGTTGGGTCGGCCAAACTGGGTCCGTGACTTGAGCTCAGTGAGGGGATCCATATCGGCACCGACACTGTTCAGCACAATGTTCTGGGCGGTGTCCATATCCAGCCTCTGAGTGAGATAGGTGTGGATCTTGAGGAACTCCACGCCGGAGCTCCCCGGAACACGGGCAGCCTCGTTAGACTGCTCCTCCAGAGAAGACAAAAGCGTCTGGAACCATTCAAAAGAGCCAGTATCCTTGCACACCCAGATAAACTCAACACGACGAAGACGGGTAGGAGGGTTGGGTGAGTTGCGGAGATGCCAGATGTTCTTCAGGATAGACGCCCAGGGAGTGACGCCGATACCAGTTCCGATGAGAACAGCAATTTCGTTCTCGAACACGTCTTCGGCCGGAGCTCCATAAGGTCCATCGATGCGCAGAGCAGGCATCTGCTGGCCGTTTTGCAGAGCAACCTCGTACATACCCATGGGGTCGACGCCGTCGTAGAACTTGGCTTGGGCGGCACCAGCACCAAGAGCATCACCCAGCTGCTTGGTGAAGTCACCAACCTGACGGACGTGGACGGAGACATAGGGATCAAAGGGGCACGACGTGATGGTAAAGGGGTGCCACTGGTACTTTGAGATGGACGGCACCTGGAGGAACAACCACTGGCCAGCCTTGTACTTGAAGGAGGGCTTGTTGAACTGGATCTCGACGACGTCATACGGATGGCGGATGACACGAGTGATCTTGGTCTCGCGGCGGGCACGAACCTCGCGATACAGACGCTCAATCAGGTAGAAGCCTCCGGTGAAGAGCTCCCATCGCCATCCCAGATAACCAATGCAGTGCGACCAGAACTGCTCACCGGCGAATGGCGAGAAGCCATCGGGTGTATCACGGACGAAGCAGCCAACAGTGTGCGTGTACAGCGCGAGGAAGAAGGGGATAAACAGGTGATGCGTGTACCAGAACGTCTCGAAGGATTGCTGACGGATCCGGGCATGAGCAGTGGTATACATGAGCAGCATGCAGAGGAGCATAACGTGGCCGGTGATACCGCCGGGCTGCGCGTAGTGAATTTGCAGGGCGGTGACGGGGCGGATCTGCCTCTTCTCGACGTTGTAAAAGTTGACATAGTGAGCGGACGTGTGGCAGATGGCGAAGAACAGCATCGAGTAGGCAAGCTGGCGGTGCATCCACAGGTTCTCATCGAGGGGCAGGAAGCGGATCTTGGGTCGGATCCAGCGCATAATGGTTCGGCAGACGGGCAGTAGGATGAGCATGCAGTCGACGCTGAGCACCAGACCGGCGCCTCGAGAGATCCATACTGAGTACTTGAGTGTGTTCAGACCCGCCAGTCTTTCATCGGCTGCCTGTTTCCACCTGGGCGACATGTTAGTATCAAGACTGCATTCTCTACCTCCAGCTAAAGCGGGTTCGTTCGGGACGTGTATGGACTCACCATCCATAAGCAAAGATGCCAAAGTGAAATGTCCAAAACAGAAAGTGGAAGAAGAGCTTTTGAGCGGTGAATTGCTTGCGGATCAGTTCACCGTATCCAAGTTGGCCGGCCATGTTGGGCTGTTTGGTTTTCGAAATTCCTCCTCTTGATAGTTGATGCCTTGATAATTAAGAATGTCGCCCGCGACAATGCTGGAATATGAAAACGAGACGCCCTTGAGATTACCCGAAGCAAGCAATCCTCTGGCTCCAAACAAGATGCCGTTCTTTTACTATTCCCAAGATCACCAATCCTCCAGCTCTGACAAGTCGACTGTGGATCGACCTCAAATCGTACGTTCAAGGAAGAAGAAATGATCGAGCCAAAAATCGGAGTCGGTGGGAAACGAAGGTTTGTGATTAAGAAAATACAAGCAAAAGAGTGACCTGAGCCAGCAGAGGATTGAAGGATAAGGCCCAACGGGACGTCCGTAGATAGAAGCGAAAGTAAAGAAAACGGCTGCGATTTATCGGCCCGCCTGACGACAGCTGAGGGGAGGAGGGAGGAGAAGAAGCCAAGATCTGGGAGCCAGGCGGTGATAAAGACGGCGGCTGGTGGCGGAGGGTGGATTGTTCCGAACTGATGGGTTCCAGGTCCTGTCGGGCTGTCCTTTCCTTCCAAGGTTCCAAGGTCCCCAAGCCAGGCTCTTCGGATGCAGAGCTTCCCTGTAGCTTGAAACTCTACCCAGGCCCCCTGTAGCAGTGAAGCGATCCGCCTAGCGATGCAGCGAGGGTTCGCGGGCCGGGAGCTTCCAACGCTGCAGCAAACGCCAGGCCGGGGACAAGCGACCGGCAGCTGCAAAATTCGGGGGTGGAAAAGAGTCGACAGCGAAGAACTACGGCGCAAAAGTGAGACTGTCGTGCGGATTGTGCGACGGCGAGTGTGAGAGAGCTGGCCGAGGGGCTGCTGTAGCGGCGTTTCGGGCGCTGGTCCAGGGGGGTTCTTTGGGGCGGCGCTCAGGGGAGTGGCTGCTGGGGGCGTGTGTGTTTGAGGGTTCGAGACGAGCCTTTTGTGCTGTTTCGACGGGGCGCCGGGCTGCGATGTTTCAACAGAAGTGCCCGGGCAATCTGACGAAGGAGATGCTCTGGAGATTGCAGATGCCGCAGAGGCGGAGGAGGTGGAAGAATCAGGACAGAATGGGCAGCCCCGGTGGTACAAGTATGTAATATTGATTACCTCGGTCAGGATTGGAGGTCGGTCAAAGAAACACCACAAACGATGCCCGAAGCTGTACCTGGATTGGACGCTGACTTCACGTCACCTGCAGGCCCTAGATGCCCGCTACTATCCAGCTCCCCCGCTCCTGGGACGCTGCTACGCCTCGAGCTGCTGCTGGTCATCCCATAAATAGCTGGACGAGTCGTCGAGAACATCAGCCATCACATCGAAGCCGCCGCCCATCTGTGTCCTTGCATCTGTCGTGGAGGCCCCAGATGCGCTGTGACTGGTCTGTCCAGAGCGCCAGGGTCCTGCAAGGCGCGATGCCAGACCCAATGAGGCAACGGGGCCTGGAGTCGGCGCTTAAAACGCAAGATGGCTGGCCAACAAGAGATTCGATTTGTGTCCCCTGAGCCAAGCTGCACGGTGACGGGCTGCTACGAGTAAAAGGCTCTCGCAACCCCTTGTCTCGTCTGGTGTGCAAGCCTCTGCGCTGGAGGGACGTGCCACGAGGCTGGCTTGCTTCGCAGCACTCGATCTGCTGTCCTGGCCAGACATAAAACAGCGTATCTGGAGAAATCAGCTGTTGGACGGGTGACGGAGCTGTCAAATCGAACCATGTGTCGATGCTGGAACGGCAGTGCATCTTCATCAGTCGATGGGATGCTCGCCAAGGCCGTCGTCCATTCGGAATAAGCTTCATTGGTTCATAATTCCGGGATCTCAAGGATCATGACGATGGCTAGCTACCGCAATAGGCAGAGAGTATTACGGATCAATCTAGCCGTTCCTTCATCTACCTGTCAAAATCCTTCCAATCAATAAATCATATTTCAAAGTGCCCGCTTCTGATTGTTTGGTGTGTCCCAGGATGGCGGCTCCCGGTATCCCGTCCAGCCACGATGCTCATACAAGGTCTGGTACCTGACATCTTCCATCTGTTTGGTCCAACATAGAGTAGTATTGAATATAACCGGCTACTATCAAAAGATTCTAGCCAAATTCTGCTGATTTCCCTTTTTCTCCTTGCCTTGCTGGAGACGGCGGCGTCCACAGATATTAACTCTTGCCTACTAGGAGCACATGGTTCCGTGTAATAAGACCTTGCTCTCAACTGAAACGAGCAACCTAAAACGTTAGCGGTCGTGATAGATGGACGCCCTGCCACTTTCGCGCACAGAACCTGAACGAAGAAGTTTTGGGCATGGCTTCGCTTCGGACTTGTCCTCTTTCGACCCCGTGAAATCTTTAGCCCAGCCCCTGCAACCCCGTCCATCCGAGCGTTTGAGAGGCCCTTCGCTGTTGGCGTTTTGGTCCCCTGCAAAGCCTGGCTAGCATCAGAGGCGGCTGTTTGCATTGGCGGACGTCGTATCGAGACATCTGAAGGAAACATTTATGCTATGATGAAAGAATCGTACGACTTTTCGTTGACGAAACTCCAATTCTTCACGTGGCGGGATCCAGCAGTTTGGCTATAAAACGATGCCTTTCGCATCATCTAGATCGATCTGTTTCTCTGTTTTGCATACCTTGGACCACCGATTTCTTTCTCGACGCCTCGACCGCCGAAATGCTGCGAATTGCTACGACTGCCGGCCCCGACTCGAGCAGCCCTGGTCCCAATTGGAAAGCCGAATAGGAGATGCACAAAACCGGATATAGCGTGTAAGAGGATGGAGGGACGAGAAGCGTCACGAATTCGTGCGGCAGAAAGCAAAACACGGCCCGGTGCTCGTTGGAGTTGATTCGACGTCAATTGGACAGGCTCCTGGAATCACCCTCAAATCTGCAACTGGTCCAACTGGCTCCCAACTGGTCCCACAACGCTGATACCGTTCGAGTAGGAATGCCTGTCGATTCGAGGCCGATCAGGGCAGCATCGGCGCCGCGCGAAAATGGCCTCCCTTTGGCGACTACGAGCATGCACATCAAATGGGTTAGGACAAGCCACCGACGGCCTTTGGCGAGTTGCTGCTCGTTCGTAGGGGCGACAAGTGGCGGTTGGTGCTTTTTTTGGTGCCTTGGATGCTGCACAAGCGACCTGGCGCTGCTTTCGATTCCCAAGTGCTACCACACGAAGGATCCTGGCCGGATTGCATGGCGGAGTGCAGGCGCACAGCCTGGAAAGTGAAGCTGCGCATGAATGAATGACGTTCCGTTGCAAGCAAAACGTCGCGTAAAAGCCAATCGCCGTTCGCTGTCCTTTTCCCGTTGTCTCGGCAGTGGCCACTGAGCAGCGCGGCCAACGTAATGAAATGCGATGCTACGGCGCACCTGCCCAGTTCAACACCGTGCTGCCGTGTGGGGTTTGCCCGTGTTTGGACGCGCATGACGTAGTTGTGATAACCCCAACCCAAGATCGAACGATGGCCATCGTGGCTGCCGTCATCAGGGAATTGTTGACAAAAGCCAGACGTGTTATTGTTGTTTCCATTTTTATAAGAAAGCTTTCATTCAACCAAGTTTTGAACTATCCAGAAACATGAGCACCGTATCTTGATTCCTTTCCAATGTGTACACACATAGTTTGATCACTTCAATTTCGAAGCTTCACCATGGCTGGCAGGGAAGATGTCGAACAGAACCGGCACTACGAACATCCATACAGCGAACGACACCCTATCCCGACCATCGGCAAGTACAAGGAGGAGAGAGAGGAGAGACAGCAGAATGCGTTAGAGGGTGATGCAGATGGCATCGATGAACAGCCACCCCAGGGTCATGGGAGGGACGATCGAAGCCAGTATGAGCAAGGCGAAGAGGAAGGCGAAGCGGAAGCTTCTCAATCAGAGAGTGACGACCCTATCCAAGACACCTCAGAAGTCGACCCCGGGGCCCTCAGTCCACAGAAACTGAAGAAGGAAAAATCCAAGAAAGAGAGGGCTGAGCGTGAGGTTACTGATCCGGTAACTCATCTGCCGATCAAGATCCACGACTTCACAGACAGCGCCCTCAAAGAATTAGACGTCAACGAGGATCCGTTTGAACAGTCGAAAAAAACCTCGGGATTCGAAGAAAAGGACAAGTCCGAGAGCGAACTTCGCAAAGAACAAGGCCATTCGCAAGAGAAGCATCATGCGTTGATGGACCAATTCCCGCCGCCCGATCTCGATTTCTTGCGCCAGGAAGTCTGCCGGGCAAGCAACCGCGGGTTTGTCGTTTCGCTGGCTGGCGCCTGCGGCATCTTTGTCGTTGTCTGCATGATTCGCGAGGTGATGCTTATAGATGCCCATCAAGATCAAGGATGGAAGACTGCCGCCCAAAGGACGGTGCCATGGCTTGCTCTGGTCGCTCTGGGCGCGGGCGCATTCTGCGCCTTGATCCTCGGTGTAAGAGACTGGACAGCGAAGAAAGTCGACGACGCCATCCAGGACGAGATCTGGCGCTCGCAGCGTCGGCAGATGGAGAAGCAGGCCAAGAAACACGAACGGGAGACGACCTTGTGGCTCAATTCCCTCCTAAGCTCCGTGTGGCCGCTCATCAACCCCGACCTGTTCGCCAGCCTGGCAGATATGCTGGAGGATGTCATGCAGGCTTCATTACCCAAAATGGTGCGCATGGTCAGTGTCGAAGATATCGGACAAGGTAGTGAGTCGATGCGCATCCTCGGAATCCGATGGCTGCCCACCGGAGCGGCTGCACAGGCCGTTGGTGAGGACGGAAAGGTCATGTCCGACAAAGACCAAAAGGAACGCAGCAATACAAGCCTCGGAGGCGAAGATGCGGACAGCGAAAGCGACCAGTCTATGTCGCGGGGCATGGAGGCGGAGGAAGGTGACTTCATCAACCTGGAGGTTGCTTTCGCCTACAGGACGCGATCGACCAGCAAGTCCTTCAAGGAGCGAAGCAAAGACATGCACCTCTACTTGGCATTTTACCTTCCTGGAAACATCAAGGTCCCCGTCTGGGTCGATTTGCAGGGTGCAGTTGGTACCGTGAGGCTGCGTCTTCAGTTGACTCCGGACCCTCCCTTTTTCGATCTGTGCACCCTGACACTTCTCGGCCAGCCAAAAGTCGACTTGAGCTGTGTCCCTCTGAGCAAGCATGGACTGAACATCATGGATGTGCCATTCATCAGCAACTTCGTGCAATCAGCTGTCGATGCGGCAATGGCGCAGTATGTCGCACCCAAGAGTCTGACACTGAACCTCAAGGAATTGCTCGCCGGCGATGACTTCAAGAAGGACACATACGCAAAGGGTGTCATCATGGTCCATATCAAGCGGGGATACGATTTCAAGATGGGAGATTCCGGCATGCTCCTTCTCAAGGACTCTGGATCAGACCCGTACGTCTCTGTTGGATGGGCGAAGTTCGGCAAGGTGCTCTGGAGTACACGCATCTTAAAGGCCGAGATGGAACCATATTGGGACGAGACGTGCTTTATGCTGGTGACTCCCGAGGAGCTCAACATTGACGAAAAACTGCGCATCCAGCTTTGGGACTCTGACCGCTTCACGGCTGATGACGACCTCGGGCGAATTGAGGTGGATCTCAAAGAGCTGATGCAAAAGGAAGAGTCCAACGGGCGCATGTGGTCCCGTACAGATGGCTTCCGAGCACTCAAATCTGGCGACGACATGCCCGGGAAGCTCGAATGGAGCGTTGGCTATTTCTCGAAAGCACGGATCCAGCAATGCCAATTCGAGCAGCAGACGCATGACCCGGAGGTCAGATCAATGGAGCAGCTTGAAGAAAAGGTCGGCAAGAGCTGCGACCGTAAGCTCAGAGAAGCCATGCTGAAAGAAAAAACGACTGATCACGACAACGGAGAGCTTGAGCAGCTGAAGATGCAGGAGATGAAGAACGAACAAGACGCCATGATCATTTCGGCACCGCCACCGGACGGGTACCCAAGCGGTATCTTTAGCTTGCAAATTCACAACATCACCGGGCTCGAAGTTCAGCAGTTGAGTAAGAACCAAAATGACAAGGATGGAAATGCGAGTGACGAGGAGACTGGAGAAGGCCTGCCGAGCGCCTACTGCACCGTAATCATCAATCATAAGAAGACGTACAGAACGCGCACCAAGCCCCAGAACACGAAGCCCTTCTTCAACGCAAACTGCGAACGCTTCATTCGAGACTGGAAGTCCTGCGAAGTCTATGTCGCCGTGAGGGATGCTAGGCTGCATGAGGATGACCCGCTACTGGGTATCGTCCATCTGCCTCTGCGCGAAGTGTTTAAGCATCGCTCGCAGAGGAATGGGTTCTGGCCCATTTCCGGAGGCATTGGCTATGGGAAGATTCGACTGTCCATGGTCTGGCGCAGCGTTCAGCTTCAGGCCCCACAGAGCCTCCTCGGATGGCAGTATGGCACTGTCAACGTGCAGCCCGTCGCGACGAGTTCGGACTGTCCCGACGATTTGCGACATGCGAAATTGAAGCTGAAAACTGACATTAGTTCTGCCAAGATGTACTCTCGCGGATCCGGTGATGAGGCCGCGTGGGCTGCCAGCAGAGAGCGGCCGCTCAACCTTGCCGTGCAGACTAGATACGGCAGCTGCTTGTCCATTGCGTTCAAGGACAAGAAGGTTTTGGGCAAGGAAGTTGTTGCTTTCAGCGTGTTCTGGCTGAAAGATATTGCGGACGGAGAAGAAACGACACTGGAGCTGCCAATCTGGAAAGGCGACTACAACAGAGCTACATCGTGCTGCTTGGATGAATGTGGTGAAAGGATCGGGACCTTGAAGCTCAAAGTCACATTCTGGCCAGGAATGGTAAGTTGATATCCGCCCCGACTACCCTGTACCTCCGCAAAACCTTGAAAAGAGAATTAGACTGACATATCCTCATAGGGCGCCGCGCATTCCCAATGGGCCAACAGTAGCGAGCAGCTCCGAGACGTTGTCGAAGTCATCGATGCTGCCAGAGACACTCTTGGGGACGAAGAGATGGAAAAGGCGGCAGGAATTGTGGACGAGGAAGTTTCGAGTGACAGCGATAGCTCCGATGAGCGCGAATATGTCCCAGATGGCAGTCCCGAGCATAAGCAGGGTCCCATCGACCAAATACGAGACTATAAACAGAGAGATAAAGCCCTGCACAGACAGCACCGGGGGCTTATGCAGTGGAAGGTAAGGCACATCACAAAAAAGAACAAGAGACGATCTTTTTCGAGATGATTGAAAGCTAACTCGTGGGGCAGGCGCCTCGAACGGCGAAATGGATGAAGCATCAGGTGGACAAGGTTGAAAACAGTGTTAGCGGCATGCTCGATCACAAGAGCAAGGAAGCTGGAGTCGAAACCGAAGTATAACTCATTGCAGCTCAAGAAAAGGGGCGGATATCATGTATTGTCAAGCAAACGACGACGGTTTAATGATGTAATGACGGTGGCTAGTCTAAGTATAGGTACTTTGAAATAATAATAACTCCTTCAAACAAATTGCGCCCCAAGAGGTTTCCCGTGAAGAAAGAGATATACGAGCAAGGTTAACAGATGTGTAAAGCGTAGACATGAATGCGGACGCAACGACATGACATCGACCCCGGGAATATCGACTGCAGTCTTTCGAGCAATTTCTACTGCAAAGCAAAAGCCGTTGAGGGAATCAAAACAGTTGTCCTTGGCCCCAGTTAGTCAGCTCTCACAGATGAGTCCCCAAGCTGGTCGGTCTCCGAGGCCTCGTCAGATGGTGCGGGAGTGGCTTTGGTCTTACGAGTCCTCTTCGGTCGCACCTCGACCGCCTCGGGCTGCGGCGTCGTCTCGTCATCTTCGGGTTCGTCGCGGTAGCGCTCGGGGTCATCTTCCGCCAGCAACGGGGCGAGCAAGGGCGCGTCGTCGTCACTACGACGCCACGGAAATCTTAGACCCAAGTTCAAACTCTTAATGCTCTGGAACCAGGGGATCTCGGGCAGTGACGTGGGTCGCAGGTGGTGCTCGCAGTTGGGGCAACTGGAAGGAAGAATCTGCCAGGCAACCCACTGTAAGAGGCCGTGAATAGCGAGCCCTTGGTAGACGGCCAGGGCGGCGGCGAGGAGGTGGCAGAAGCTGCGCGGCGCAGGTTAATTAATTTAATCTTCAAGCCACGGGTATGCAAGGAGCCGAATGCGGGCATCTCGCAGCAGGGATCACATATCCATCTTCTTCAGAGGAGCGTGGGGGGCAGCAGCAGCAGCAGCAGCAGCACACATGTACATACAAGCTCGTCAAGAGAGGCAGCGTAGCATAAGCAGCCAGCATACTAAGCGAAGCAGAGCGGCCGTGATGGGTCCAGGTGAAGACGAGGACGACCATGAGGGCAGTAGCGAGAATTGCATCCTGTACAAAGACGGTGATTGGATGCGTGAGAAAGACGCGGACGGAAAAGGTGCTGCGGCCGGCGGAGTCGATGGACTCGACGTCTGGCTCGGCGCTTTGGCCGCTGGCGCTGGCGGTGGAGCGGAGGAGCGCGATCGATGTGGCGACGGAGACGGCTTGGGGCACCAGGCCAACAGCCGGCACGGCCTTGTGCGACAGGACGCCGTGGGCGATGCTCAGGGCAAAGGACGGGACGAAGGACGCGACGGCGACGAAGCGCAGCGGACGGACAGCCGCGGCGATGGATGGCGATGATTCTTCCATGGCGGGCGGCGGCGGTGAATCGAAGCTGAGCTGGAGGCGTCACTGAGGCCGTGAAAGCAGGTGGCAAGCGGGTATATAGGAAGCTTCAAGGAGAGGTGCGATCAAGGCCAGCCCAGTCGACGAGTTTGTCGATTGTCAGTCGCTGGCAGCAGTTCTGTGAGGATCCCGTGTCTTTACTTATTTCTTGGGGGCGCACACGGTAATACTGGTGGCTGTCAGGAGGAGCTGCAGCTGGCGGAGAACAAGCGCGGCAGGCGCTGCCCCTCACTGTGACCCCTGTCCTGAAAGTACAAACTCAGTTAGTGGCTGGCCGGTGGCGGGAGCTTGTACCTGCGCGACAGGAGCTTGGCTGACTAGGGGAGTGGACAAGGTGGGGTGGTGACACCGATTGCGAGCTTGATTCAACGACATGTCGCTGCTTTGGACGTCACGACTGGACGGCATCGCAAAGAACACTGCGAAAGATTGCGGCAAATATCAAACAAAGATAAGAAATAAAAAGCGAGAGCCCATAGGAATATAAGTAAGTAACTTGCATCAACATTTCTTTTCATTTGATTTCGCTGTGGTGGTGCTGAGTGGCCTAGAGTGTCGTGCTTGAGGACCAAAACACCAAGCCTCGAGGGGAGCCGTGCCATCGCGATGCCACACGAAACTTCACCACCACCCACGAACGCGTGACGCGAGAACGCCGCCTGGCACGTCAATTTCGAATAATATTGTTGTCGTCACCTCACTCTTAGAGCTGGCACCTGTCAACAGGGCCCCAAAGTGAGAAAAAGTGAGGCCATGCCCTGATTCTGCCCTATCGACTCGCCAGCTGGCGAACACTCCCGCCCACGAAAACACGGTGAAAAATCTCAGAACGCGCTCAATTGGTCAGAAAGAAGCGAGGTCATGTGCGCACGGCTGCCTAGCCAGAAAAAAATATATCCCCCCGCCCCCCAGCTCTTCTCTTCCCTCTCTTCTCTCTCTTTCTCCAGTTTCCATCATCATCATCACCACCATCATCATCAACAAGCACCAACGCACACACCAACGAACGACCTCACCCCTGACAGACAAGATGCAGTTCTCAACCATCTTTACCCTCGTTCCCTATCCCAAGCGCGCCACCCTTGGTGATATCTCTCTCTTCCTGCCCCTGTGGGCATTTCTTTTTCTCGTGTGGGTGCTTACGAAAGTGGCCATTGCCCTATGGCCCACGGTCTTCGCCTACCTGTCCTTTGTCGCAGCATTTGCCCCGGACCAGAACCTTGCTGTCGCTGTCGTGTCCTGGCTTTCTTTGCTTCGGTACTGGAAGCCATGGGCGCCGGCGACCGCTGACCTACGTCGTGAAGTCGATCTCGCGATTGACTTCACATTTCTCGCGTGGTTCCTGATCGGCTCGCCCTTCATTGTCTTGACAATCTGGGCAGGCCTGAAGGAGGTTCTTCGTCTTGTCGCCAACGCCATCATCCGCCGAATCCATGCCGCCATGGAGTTCGAATTCGACCTTACGGATTATGTCGTCAAATGCTACTCGCCTATGGAGCCCGGATCCATGGGTGACCGAGTTTACCGCCGCCTCTTTCCCGACTTCGACTGGTACCGCGATGAGTATTTGAAGTACTATCGCCGTAACAGTCCTCGGGATTGGCCATCGTGCCCTCCCCCTCCTTTGACGTACCCTCGTGTGGTAACCCCTCATGTCTCTACGGAGCATGACCCCGCCGAGAATCGCCGAACCAGAGATTGGGCCCGACAGAAGCTCGCCGACATTCGGGCAGCGAAGATCGCTGCTGCGCAGCCGACCGATCAGAACACGACACCATTCGACAGCGAGACAGTGCCTCAGTCAAGGGAGGCTGCCGCCAACGCGGTCCAGTCCTCTGCTTGGCCCACTGTCCCCGACTCGGATCCCGTCGCCGACGACGCCACGACTGCCAGCAATTTTACGAAGACTCAGGAACCTGCGGACCAGAAGGAGTCCAAGGGTGAAAGTCTGGTCGGAGCCGGCCCCAAGGCACCAGAGCCCGAGGTCTCACTTGAGGCGGAAGGCAATGGCTTGCTGGAAGGTGCCGAAGACAGCAGGGCCCAGGAACCCGAGACCTCGCATGGGGAGGACGGTGAAAGCCCGCTGTATATTCAGAGCCCGGAGGCCCAGGAACCCGAGTCCTCTCGCGAGGAGGAAGGTGAAAGCTCTCCCGCCGACGGACCCAAGTCTTCATCTGGAGAGGAGGGTGAAGGCCCGCTTCGCACGAACAGCCACGCCAAGGAACCCGAATTCGATATCAAGAAGGAGGGAGACGGCTTCAGGCCCGAGGAACTGGAGACCTCACTTGAGGAGGAAAGAGAAGGACCCGCTCAGGAACCCGAGTCCTCACCGGAGGAGGAGGGTGAAAGCTCGCTGTTCGTGCACGACCCTGCCAACGACCCCGAGGCCTCACTTGAGGTGGAAGGCGAGGCCACGTCATTCGCCAAGGTACCCCAAGCAGCTCAGGAACCCGAAGCCTCATCTGGGGTGGAAGGAGACGGCATGCTCATGGTCATCGACACAGACCGCACCCAGGAACCCGAGG
The DNA here is from genome assembly GCA_020002365.1 of Trichoderma gracile. NCBI lineage: Eukaryota > Fungi > Ascomycota > Sordariomycetes > Hypocreales > Hypocreaceae > Trichoderma > Trichoderma gracile. Next base: position 1,389,247 of record JAINEY010000005.1, read on the forward strand.
CCTCACTTGAGGTGGAAGGTGAAAGTGACGGCATGCTGATGATCATCGACTCAGCCCTCACGGAGGACGAGGCCTCACTTGAGGTGGACTTCGACGTTGAGATGGCCGACGTCGACATCATGGTACCGCGGCCCCCATCCCCATCTGGCAACCCCAGCTCACCGGTACCCATCCTGCCATTGGAAGTCGTGGCCCCATGGTCTCCTGCTGGTCAGGCGCCTGGATTCCACGATGAAACCCGCGGATGTATGGACTTGTCGCCTGTTGTCGAGGGCGCCCAGATTCTTGTCGAGGCCCAGTAGGACGGGATCGACTTGGAGATGGGCCTCTCATCAGACGCTGACTTGCTGCCGTACCTGGAGACTGAGTATGCCAGCATGGATCCCGACCTTCTCGATCGCGAGATCGACAACCTTCTCGCCGACACCGACGAAATGGAGCCCAGTTTTGTGAACGACGACGATTTCGAGGCGTACGCATCGTTCCTCAGCTCCATTCCCGACGATGTCGTTGTTTCGTTCCCTGGCGCCGACGCCTACGACGACGACGAAGTGATGCAGGATGTGGCTATTGCCCAGCCTGCACCTTTCGACTCCTTCGACGACTCAGACACCATCCAGGATTCGCCAATCTCGGATTTCTTCGGTCTGGGCATCCTTCGGGATTCCGGCCTGGACGAGGAAATGGCCTCCCTGGATCTGAACGGCGCCACGGCCGACCCCGAGGTAGAGTTCCTGACCGCAGCTTTGGCGCGGTTGACTCTTACTTCGCATGTCGGCGACGATATCACCATGGAGCAGCAGCCCCCGCAGGAAGATGTCGCAATGGTGGTGCTCCAAGGGCCAATTCCCCCTGCCACTGTCGTCGTAGACATGGCAGAGCCCGCGGAGCCGGCCCAGCCTGTCCCTGTCGTGGACATGGCCGAGCCGGAGGAGCCAGCTCCTCCCACCGGCAACCCGACGGAACTCAACGGGCCAATTCCCCGCGCAGTCGAGGTGATCCCCGTCACCGAGACCGCGCAGCCCGAAGAGCCAACCCCCGACGTCGGCGACATTGTTCCGGATGCTGCTCCGGACTCCCCCCAGAGCGCCTCGCCCCCGCGATGGCCCTCTGCCGGAGAAGGTGAAGAGGATTGGAGAGAGCAGAGCGCCTGGTCCGACGACGACTTGCACCAGCAGGTCCCGTCGAGGCCATTCACGCCTCCTCATCGCGAAGCGGAGATCCGGCCGGGCATTTCCCCTGGATCGTCCCTCGAGGAGGAGATGATTTGCGCTCTGCTCGGAATAGCACCCGGCAATCTTTCACGGTCGCCATCGCCTGCCTCCGACAACGAGGACGCTCCCCTGTGGGCGTTCCCGCCAGGCATGGCCGACATCCCCGGTGGTGCGACTTCCACCAATCTATCGTTGAACGATCTCTTCGATCTCCGCCAGCAGATCGAACCCACTCCCCTGTGGGCATTCCCGCCAGAGATGGCGGACGCTGGCGCCACCAACAGGTCGCTCAACGACCTATTCCGGACGGCGAGCGAGGGCACTCCTACCACCGAAGGCGCCGCTGACGAACCTTCAACGGAGGAGCAAGCCCCAGCCGACCCTGTTGTGCCCGGACCGGATCCAGTCGCAGAGGCGCAAGAGCCAACTCCAGAGGACCAGCCCCAGGCGGGCAGTTCTGAGTCCCCCGACGACGACAAGGCCACCCTGGCCCCTGGAGAGGAGGTTGCTGAAGAGCAGCCACCAGCGACAGAGACTCCGGCCCCAGCCAACATTCCGGAAATCATTGTGACCCCCGAGCCACAGAGAGTGGTTCAGGTTGACGTCGCGCCTATCAAGATAGGGGGGCTTTTCTTCCCCGGTGGGAATACCATCCTGCCCGCGACGCCCGCTCCCGTGACCCCGTTGCCGCAGCCAGTCAAGAAAGGTCCCGACCCAGAGGCTGTGAAAGAAGCCCTGGCGAGGGATCTGCGCAACATCATGAGGAGGCGACAACAACCTGCTTCCATTTTCCACGCGAGGCGCCCGGAGAAGTCTTCGGCTCTGATTCGCTCGCCGGCGGCCGCGGAGAGAGATGCTCAGCTTCGATCTCCGCAGTCCCTCCGAACCCTCGCGGGTGCTGGAGCGGATGCCAATGGCGGAGCGGATGCCGCTGACGAGGCTCCGGCCACCGTGACGATCGCATCGCCTGCCGTTATGAAGGCGATCCGAGAGAGTGAGGCTCGGAGGGGAGTCCAGCGTTTGGGCAACGCGGACGAGCGATGAAGGATGAGCGTGGTGGCTCATATCCTGTGTGCTCTTTTCCCCTTTTTTCCTTTTCTTTTCCGAACGATTAATTTTTAATTTTTAATATTAATCTTTAATGTTCGACGATCGATGATGATACGATGATGATACGGCAATTACGAGCTCTACGACTGCTTTTTTTCTTTTTTTCTTTCTTGATTCCTTTCGCTTGTTGGAGTTCCGGTTTCTCTTTGGTTATCCGACATATTTCGAACATCTTGGTTATTGCGCAGGTCGAATCACTCCTCTTGTCACTTCTTGGAGCTGAGCGCATATCGTGTCTGGACATTCTTCATTTTGGACACACGACGAGATTCGAAAAGCGACTGGGAAAGAAAGCAGCGGAGCTTGGGCTCTCTCGATATGGTTTTTGGGGCACACGAGCAAAAAAACGTCTTCTGTCAGAGACTTGGAACGCGGATCCGACTTCACTCATTCAGTCGTCCGCCGACCGTTTTGCTTATTCTTGGCCCTTTGTTGGATACATATTGTGAGGATGTGTGTCTGACGTGGCATTTTTCGTTTATGACCATTGAGAGAGAGCCTCATATTGCTATGTTTACTTTTTCTTTTTTTTGGACAAGCGATTTTGACGACGACATATATTTGGACGACTCTCTTCTTGTTACGAGTCTCTTTTTTGTTGTTGCAATCGCTTCGTCCATGTGTCAACACCATGACACAATGTGATGGAAACCACATTTCTTTTTGTTTCTTGGGAAGGGCGCGGCTATATATACTTGGGCACAGATGATACTTCATGATACAGCAATCATCAGTCGCCAGCCGCCTTTCCCGAGGAAGTCTGAAGATGTCGATAACAGTCTACACCATTTCGACATCTTGGACATACCATATTTCGGGGATCATTGCGACGAGTCGGAGGAGCGACGCGAACAAACAATTTTCAGTCTACTATATGCCGCTCGCACACTCCGACTTGCAATGATGCCGAGCCACGTCGACAATCTACACACTTTACGACGTGTGCTCGGCACAAACACATTCAGTCAGCATCGCGGACGGGGGAGCAGGGCAAAAACCAAACCAGCATCTACTTTCGAGGCGGATATTCACGCCGACTTCAGCTCTGCTCTGCTTCTCTGTCTGCAACTCTGTCGTTGTCGATTCGAACAATACAATCTAGAATTCGACAACGATACACGTCTTGGGGGCAGGATATGGGAGGGTCATTGGGTTCGGTCAACGTCTGGTTCGGTCACGATTCGGTCACGCGGCAAGAACTGCTATCAACACAGCAGTTTCTTCATACATACCAACAGCTACTCCATTGGGAGTATTTCCACAAACAAACAACTACTCCTCTTGGAGTATTTCCACATACAAACAAACAAACCACAACACATGGAGGACTTCACCAAACAAACCATTACCACTACAACACAGGTCCTCCATCACAAAACTGACAGCTTCGTCAGAAGTTGTCCACAACAAGCCACTTCCAGTCGGATATCATTCCAGCTGGACCTTCAGACAAACAAGCACTTCGAATGGATCACACTCCATCCGGAGTACTCCATTCGATCCGAGTACTTCTCCAAACACAGTACTCCTTCCAACAAACACACCAGACCACATCAGACCAGACCAGACCAGGCCAGACTCAACCATACCACATGGCAGTTGCACGGACGCAAGTTGACGCAGCTGTGATCCGACCATCATCTTGCTCCCGGGACCGGGGCATTGGAATCGAGCGCATGATAGCGAACGGGGAAACACATATCATATTTTGATCGCTAGCTACGCAAGGTTCCAGTGTCCCAGTGTGTCGAGGGCCAAACCAACCATTGTCTTTCACGCCCTTGACGCACAACTTTGGGGAAAACACGTCTGTCAAAGAGCATAACTATCAATTACAACTTCGCTCTTTGACACACGACAACGGGGAACTTGGGAGTGATCAGAACCATCAGCTACCTTTCGCGTTCTGATCCTCCCGCAAACACAAACATCAAACGGGGAACTTGGAGTGATCAGAGACTTCATCATTCATCAATAGTCAACTTCTATCTGATCCTCCCACACACTGAGAATCATCGCGCACTCGCCTATCACATTCATCAGGCTCGACTTACCTGCGCGATGATTCTCAAACGTGTGTCGAAACCAATCTTCATGGCACGACGCACACAAATCGGGGACTTGCCAGAAATGAGAGAGTCAGTCGGACATCTCATCACTCTCTTCATTTCTCGGCACAAACATCAAAGCGACCAGAGACCAGAGGATACCGATATTTATCTTGACCATGATCACACCCTCCTGGTCTCGCGGCGCATCTCGGAGATATTGCAACCATGGGCACAGCGCGGCGACACGACTCAAACAATCCAAGTCGCTGCGCACACGATCCATCACTATCAATCACTTTGCGATCCATTTCGCCCAGCGATATCTCCGAGCTTCATGCACTCAAACATGAACACTCTCACGAATCTTCAAAAGGCGATCAAATCCAAATTCTCATCGCCTTTCCCAGGTTCGCGCGGTGGTGGACATCGACCTCAGACTCGAACCGATCCTCAATGGAGACAACTCAATTCACGATCCAACTCTCAATCAAGGATCATCGTCTTCACCATTGAGTTGAGCGGAGATTTTTTTCTCATATCGGTCTGATGTCCACCACCACCACCTCCAGCTCAAGAACCAAACACTTCGCTGGAGCCCAAACACCAAGGCGAACCAAAACATTACGCCTTGCGACTTGGAAAACACTCAGCCGTGGCTGCCCTCCGTCAGGACCGGCACCAAACGGGAGGAACACGAATCTCTCGAATTGGTAACAAGCCACGGCTGCCTCTTGGATGAGACAAACCATCAATCAAGGAACATCTTATACACGAACTTTCAAGGAATTCACAAAACTTACAAGGGGGTCACATGTCGCAGCTCGCCCTCCGAAAGGACTGGCCCCAAACGTGAGGCAAACGAATCTCGCGAATTGGGAGCAGGCTGTCGGCGACCCCCTACGAATCATCCAAGACCATGGGGGAAAATCACCTACGAGAACAGTGTCTGGCTGCCCTCCTTTGTGGATCAACATATTCACATTGGACTGGCCCCAAACGGGAGATAAAGAATCTCTCGAATTGGGAGCAGGCCATGACACGACCCATGGGAAACACCAAGTCGCTGAGCTATGCACGAAACTCAATATCCAACAAGCATGCTCACTTCAAAGAGAGAGAAACAGACAGCAGGACCAACAAATGACTACAATCGAATGCATACTCTACAAATTTGGAGATGGCCTGTCTGACTTACTACTACTGGTTCTCTCTCTGCCGACTCATGAAGACGCAAAACAAGATCTTCATTCGGACAAGTTTGCCGGGGCAAATATACACTCTGATTACGATCTTCCCGGGCAAACAAACACCAACCACAACTTCAACCAAAATTACGAAGTTCAACAATCACCTTTGCCGCCTCAAAAAAAAAAAAAAGAGTGGCACAAAGAAGAAGAATGTGAACTCAAAAAGTTCACCTGTGATGCTCCAAAAAAGAAAAGTGTTGGCTTACAAAATGAACATAAAATGTTCACACGGCACGCTCCAATAATTGCTGGCAACCATCAGATGAAGGAACAAGACAACAAAGACACAGGCAACCTGAACAAAAAATGTTCAAGGTCTACGCTGCACAAACCAAAAAAGCAGCAAAAGCCAACACGGAGAATTCACATCACAGCAACGCAAAGGAACTCTGGGTGGGAAAGAATCTCATTCATGCTGGGGTCTAGAGTCTAACAATCATCTGCTCTTGACCTTCATCCACCCATTCGAATTGCTAGTCCTCGGCGAGTCCTTTCCATCAAAAAGACCGCCGCCATTCCTGCTTCCCGCAGCCTTTGGATCAAACGCCCCGTTGCCAGCCAGGCCCTCGTCCTTCCATTCATCGTCGCCAAGGACCTCCCAGTCAGGCGCGGGCGCGTCTCCGAGAAGCTTCTTCTTCAGCTTATCGGCGAGTTTCAACGGGTTGGGGAGCTTGAAGGACTTGACCAGTTGGGTTCCTTCTTCGCCGGCAAGGAAGTAGAAGGTTGAGCCGTGAGCGAAGCGTCCAATCCAGCTGGGACCATCGTCGGCATCACTTCCTGGCGCGCCAATCGAGTACTGCTTGGCAGCGGCCGACGACTGGTTGTTCATCAACAGACTATACATGTTGCGGCCCATGTTGCAAATGTCCTCAAAAGAGGTCCTGTCGCCAATGTTGACGCCTTGCGAACAGCAAAGCCAGGCAACGTCATAGGCGAGCAACGTGGCGCCTTCAAGGAACAGGGAATAGGTGGAGGGATCCTCTTTGGACAGCTGCGTCAAAGGCTTGTCCACGTAGAGAGGTCGAGGTCGAGGGACGTGGTTGGAAAAGGGGGTGTCAGAGAGGGGAGCCAGGGTACCGGGAAACGTGATATCGCCGTGGCGATAGGAGTTCTGGATGGTGAACATGGTTGGTCGGGGGTAGTCTCGGTGAGGGAGGGTGATCTCGGCAGGAAGGCGGATGGAAAGGTAATGGGAGACAAGGACGATGACATGGGCGATGTGGGAGAGGGAGGTGGATATGACCTCGGGCTCAAGGGCTGGGAATGAGTTAGCATGTTTCCTGATGCGGGTTTGGGGTTTTCTTTGGTCTCTTCGTTTTCCTTCCTCTCTTCTCTGTTTGTGTCTTTATTTCTTTCCTGTCATTTTGCCCTCTCTTTTCTCTTTCTCTCCTGTCATTTTCTCCTCATTTTCAGTTTCCATCTTCCTTCTCTTTTCATCATCTTCTCCAGTATATAGCTCTTCTTTTTCCTTTGCCTCTTCTTCTTTCTCTAGTATATAGCTCTCTTTTTTCTTTTCTTCTTCTTCTTCTTCTTTCTCCAGTATATAGCTCTCTCTCTTTTTCCTCTTCTTGTTTCTTCTTTTCTCTCTCCTCTCCTCTCCTCTTCTTTCTTCAAGTATATAGCTCTCCTTTTCCCTTACTTCTTTTCTTTTTATTTTTCTTCTAGTACATAGCTCTCTTTTTTCCTTGCTTTTCTTTCGTATTCCTTCTAGTATATAACTCTCCTATTTCCTACTCTTTTATATAGACACGGACAGGGAAGGGAAGGAAAGGGAAGGGGAAAACTTGGAGAGCAAAGGGAGGCTTGGGAAACATGGGAGCGACTCACAGTCCATAGAGGTCAGATCAACAATGGGAATCCTGCCGAGACTATATCCATAGCGCCCCGTGATGCCTTTCTTCGCCACCCGTTTAAGACCGTAGAGCCGGACGGCCTCCGTACATAAAAAGGTCCGAGTAGACGCCGTGTCCTCGGCGGTCTGCGACCACCGGAACTTGAGCATCTGAGTCGACTTTTCCACGTCCTTGAGCTGCTTGGCCCTCCGTTCCGCCAGACCGGCCGAGACGGAAGCCAGATCGGATCTCCGGCGAGCGAGCGCCGCCTTGCGGGCCTGGATCTCGTCTCTGGCGGCCTTGATCTCGTCGCGCAGCTTATCGGCGGCGGCCAGGATCTCGTCCGTCTTGTGCTCGGCGGCCTCCTTGCGAGCGACGGCCTCGTCCCAGGTGTGCTTGCTTGGCCGGGAACCCTCCAGGAGCTCGTTGATCTGCGCCTTGAGCGCGTCGCTCTCGAGCACGACTTGCAGGTGCCTCATGCGGCCGTCGTAGATCTTATTCCGGGCGTCCACGGCGCACAGGAACGGCCGGCGCTGGGCGTCGTGCGGGCGGTGGCAGATGTCGCATTCCATGTTGGCGGCCAACTTATTAGTTCCTCGCCACAGAAATTTAGGATGCCGGAGATGGTTGCGTAGGAGATTGTAAGTAAGACAATAAGATAAGGCAGGGAACAGTCAGTCCTAGGCAGATGGCGGGATGCAGAGGCGGGATGTCGGCATGGAAGATGGGATGAAGAGTGACGTGAGGTTCCGAAAGAGGCTCCGATTATGTACAGAGACGGCGGAAGATGCGAGCGAGTAGCGACGACGTTGTTCTTAAATATCCGATAGGCCTGTCTTTATATAAGGCAGGAGGACGTATATTAAATGAGAGTGAAAGAGAGAGAGAGGAAACAAAGAAGAAAGAAAAGAGAGAGATGCGATGGATGAACAGATGACTGCCTACATGGATGGATGTCAAGGGCAGACGTTGAGCAAATGAGATCACGGGGTCGCGGGCGATAACGAGCTCGACTGCTGGAACCTCGAGGGCTAATAAGGGAGGCTGCTGCTGTGGCTCTCCACTGCTAGCGCCGTCCAGGTGGGAGCTGCCGCTACCGTCAAAGCCTCCAGCGGCCTGCGTCCACTGTAACTGTCAACCGGTGCCTACACGGAACAGCTGCGCCTACAAACAGCCGTGTCCATTTATTGGCTGGTCATCTGTCATTCATTGCCCCGGATCAACCAGACATCGAATGGACTGGAAGGTCAAGCTTCTGCTGCCTGGAAACAGCCTCTTTGTTCGTTCAGGCGTTCCTGTGAATCGCTCAGACTGACGTCGATTGCGGGAGTTAGCGGCATCTCTTCACTGGCCGGGAGTTGCGACATCGCTGCGCCGATTGTTGCCAGGGCAGTCTCTTTGTCCCGACCATCCAATCTTTGTTCGGCTCTGCTGGTTGATTTGGCTCGATCTGATTGATTCAACTCGAAACGGCGCGGCCACACACGCGTCCACTTCTGGTGGCGGCCTCACAGAAACCGCGACAAGAAACAAGCTTGCCAAGTTTGCCTCTCCGGACCGGCTCCGCCCTGATTCAAGAACTCCCTCCAAGCAAAAGACGGGAGCCAATACCGAAGCTTCAAGCCCCCTTTTGCGCCCCTTCGCAGCCACGCACGACGCCTGAGAGAACCACGACAAGGCGCAAGGATCATCACTCCAGCTCCACCGCCCGCAACAAAGCATCGTCAGCCTCTCCCCCCATGGCCTCATCAAATTCACCAAACGGTGCGGACCGCCTCCCCGTCTATGGGACGAAGGAGGATGCCAAGGATGAGACGGCCGTGTTGGATTTCGACAGGCCTCGCCAGGCACGGGTTCAAACGCCTGAGCCTGAGGAGCAACAGAACGGCGGCTTGACGCCCAATGGTCCGGGTATTCTTGGGCCGTTTGATTGGGATGATTTTGAAGCGCGGTACGAGAAAGCGCTGGTAGAAGCGGACGACCAGGAGCGAGAAATCCTCAAGGAGGCTGAGAGTCTTGCCAAGGTTCGACATGCTGCTCTATTCCCACTCAGTGCCTTACAACATCTTCTAACCAAGGGAAAACGCCCTTGTTTATATGCAGTATTTTCAAGTATGGTCCTCGGCTGCCTCAGCTTACGACGATGAGCGAGCGGTGAAGCGTCTGCAGACGCGACAGCGGTTTGTCAACATCGCCGAGGAAAAGATGGCCCAGCGGCAACAGCATCGTGAGTATCGTCGCCAGGCATTTTGCTCGATTTTAAAGCTAATGTTATCATCAGACGAAGAGGTTGTACGTGCATTTGAGAGTGCATTGGCGCTGCTTCGGTCTACCTAGACTGAGATGATGATGGCCTGGCCAGTACTGCCAACAACAGCCCAAAGCCCAGCAAAGAGGCTGGCAAAAAAATGCCAACTGGCGCAGTCCAATCCTTCCCTCTTCTTCTCTTCATTTTCTTTTCCCTTTCCCACCTTTTCTTTGGCATAGACCTGGCGCCGACGGCCATGATTCACTCGGTTGCTGGGCTGCGTTCTGGAGCACGTGACCCAGGACGTCTTTTGACAAACCCGCCATTGCAGCAGCCTAGACCAACCATTCCTTAGCCTGCAGAAGCGCGTCACGATGTCGGTTGTTGACGACCTTCCGTTCAAGATACCCCAAATATCCAGCGACGAGTTACTGGCATTTCAGAAAAGCCATTTTTCAAGCGAGGCGGCCGCTGAATTTGGTCATACTTTTACAGGACTTCCGCCGCAGGAGACCTCCGAGGCTCAACCATACGAGGACTGGTGGGAGGAGGAAGAGGATGACGGCCTGGGATACTACGAAGATGGCGTCAAGAGAACCCTGACGGACGAGCAGATTGCCATCTTCCGCCACTCCGAGCTTCGAGAGCTCCGCCGGCAACAGGAAAAGCAAGCCGGGTCCAAAGCGCCAGAGCTGTCGCTAGAGGCCTCTGCAAATGACCCGGAGGCTGCCTCGCCACAGGACTCGGGCGGCGTTGTCGACTCTCAAAGCAAGAAGAGGAAGAGGAAGAAGTCAAAGGCGGCTAAGCAAGAACCCAAGCCGGACTTGCGGAAGCGCACCTGGGATGTGGTCGAAGCAGGGCTCGATTCTCTCGATTACGACTGAAGCCGACGGTTTGCGAAGCTCGTGGAACTTGGTTCTCTATCTCATCAAAAGCAGCCAATCTTGCTACAGCTAGCAGGTACTGCATCTCAAGCAGATTTGCAGCTTGATGCGATTGCATGGCATCTCAAGAGGTAAGCACTCATTCATCTCGTCTCTCGACCCAGCCCTTACCGCATCGTGATGAGAACACTTGTATCGTCATCCTTAGTCAGATCGCGCGTGGAGGCCCGAAGAACCAATGACCAATCCTGGGGAGGGCCGACAACAGCGGCGTGACGAATCCTTATAATCTTCTCTCTGAGACTACGCGGTCTATCTACCTGTTTGTTGATTACTTGGCTGTGTTACTTGGCGGCTAACGGAATGCTCTTGAGTTACCTAGGCAGTCTCGATGTTTGGCAAGATACTTGGGATGGCGGTTGGTGTTTGGACTGATGTATGATGAGCTCTGATGGCTTTTCGAGGTGACGGATTGGGCCTACGACTATTGAAGGGCATGTCGCTGGATCTAAGGGCATGGATGGCACTGCAACCCGTAATGAGATACCCAGATACCTAACGAAGCAAATGATTGATGATCCAAAATGTCGAGCATTTTCTCAAGTGAAGAACGCCTCCATGTGCAGCAGCCGATGAATGATGCCCCCTAACCCTGGACGAATGCATCCAGATGCGATCCAGCACGTCTCCATTATACGTACTGCCCTAGGACTCCGGCTCTCGTTCACATGCGGCGATGGAATTCAGGGTCTTACCTACAGAAGGGCTACAAGCTAGGTAAGCCTCTGTTATCGCCTGGTACTTTTTCCTGACTCAGCAGGCTCCCAAACTCTGTTTGTCGGCTGCCCAGCAAAAAATCGGCTAAGCGATAAGCGCGGCAGCCAATGAGGGCTCGCAGCCGGCGCCAAACAGTGGAGCCATGGCCCGGGCGGCACATCCCACCTCTGCAACTGATTCTCACGTCCCTCGTCGCCAGAAGTCTTGCCCATCAGCCTCGCCCAGACGCATCGCCAGCATCGTTTCCTCGCCCTCCCGCCGTCCCTCCATCCGCCGTCTCCCGTCTGCGTCGCCGACCCGCGACCCAAGGCCTGCCAAGATGGCGCGCGTCTACGCCGACGTCAACCAGAACATGCCCCGCAGCTACTGGGACTACGACAGCGTCAACATCAGTGCGGAGATCCTGCCCTTGAATCCCATCCCAACATCCCCCACGTGAGGAGGCTGCGGACTAACCATTGGGCGTGTCACAGGCTGGGGGGTTCTCGAGAACTACGAGGTCGTCCGCAAGATTGGTATGTGCTCCCGTCCGCGCCTCGTTTATGCGCTTTGCTCCGTTGCTCTTGTGCGCTTTGTTGTTCGCTGGGCATCAAGTCAGGGACGCGTGGTTAACCCGGGATTTGCGCAACTATAGGCCGTGGTAAATACTCCGAGGTTTTCGAGGGCATCAACGTTGTCAACTACCAGAAGTGTGTTGTCAAGGTCCTCAAGCCCGTCAAGAAGAAGAAGATCAAGCGAGAGATCAAGATCCTGCAGAACTTGGCCGGCGGGCCCAATGTTGTTGCGCTGCTTGATGTCGTTAGAGACTCACAGGTCAGTGGCTGCCATGCCATACGTTCCACCTCCTCATTCATGTCATGAGCTGACGAAGAAACGCGGAATTGCGTTTGGCGTGTCACAGAGCAAGACGCCTTCCCTCATCTTCGAATATGTCAACAACACCGACTTTCGAAGCCTGTACCCCAAGTTCAACGACCTGGATGTGCGATTCTACATTCTCGAGCTGCTCAAGGCTCTGGACTACTGCCACAGCAAGGGAATTATGCACCGAGACGTCAAACCTCATAACGTTATGATCGACCATGAGAACAGAAAGGTACCGCCGCGCTGCCACTGCTACCCCCTGTTGTCCCACAACACCCGTGTTGAACCACCACTGACTTGACATGATAGCTTCGTCTGATCGATTGGGGTCTGGCCGAGTTCTACCACCCTGGAACCGAGTACAACGTCCGCGTGGCTTCTCGTTATTTCAAGGGCCCCGAACTGCTCGTCGACTTCCAGGAATACGACTACAGCCTCGACATGTGGAGTCTCGGCGCCATGTTCGCCTCCATGATCTTCCGCAAAGAGCCCTTCTTCCACGGCAACAGTAACTCTGATCAGCTAGTTAAGATCGCCAAGGTTCTCGGCACGGATGACCTCTTTGACTACCTCGACAAGTACGAGATCGAGCTGGACCAACAATATGACGATATTCTGGGACGCTTCCAGAAGAAACCTTGGCACAGCTTTGTCACGTCGGAGAACCAGCGGTTCGTCTCTAACGAAGCCATCGATTTTCTCGACAAACTGCTGCGTTACGATCATCAGGTTCGTGAAAACCCCATAGTAATTTCCTTGAGGATATTATTCTAACCCACTACGTACAGGAGCGTCTTACGGCAAAGGAGGCCCAGGCTCACCCTTACTTCGACCCTGTTCGGGATCCCGAGGTTTTCAAGCAAAACTTGATTGGTGCAAACGGAGGCCCTTACAAGACATCATGAGATCATGATGCATCTTCTTCCATTTCCTCTGACTTTATCCTCGCGAGTATCTCGTTTCCGTCTGCTTCCCCCTGCCCCCATCAAGCCACTCAAACCATTGCCTCTCCTCCCAGACAACGTTAGCTATTCCAGCCGTGCTGCCAAAGGGGGCTCATGCGTTTCTTCACAGACAAACTAGTGCAAGGAGGGATTCATCGTGGATAAGAAGAATGAGGTGGCCAAAAGAAAAAAAGAAAAGATGAGCGGCAAAAATCTACATGTCATGCGTGCGGAAGTGTGACCAACAATATTGGGTGCTGGATATGAGAAAGAAAGCAAGCGGTTAGGAAATGACTACAGCGAAAAAGAATCTCCATTCCCCCCTCTCCCCCCAACTCATCCCTCGCCCCCTCCCCTGTCAGTTTCTTTCACCAGTTCTTATGATATCTGGGACCCTGATCATACTCAGACCAGTCCCGTTGGCTCGGACAGCATTCAATCAGTCGGTCTATGGCGTTTCGGGGGAAATATCGGGGGCATATGACGAACTCGGAGTGGCGAGGCTGGGAAGGAAGGAGAGGGAAGCGAAACTCCAACATATCCATGGTTTTTACGCGCTTCTTATTTATGACTTGGAACAATTTTTTTTTGTTTTCGTTTGCGGGTAGCTAATATGAGGTAGCGGGTAATACATTGCCATTTTACACTGCTTTTCCTATCTCTTGTAGATCTCCCCTGATGCACTCGGCAGGAAAACGAGGGGAAGAAATTGCTGAAGAGATTGACCAGCCCGTTACGTTACTCTGCTTGATTGCCCAAACGCTCTGTCTCTCCCCCATATATGTACTGAACCTGTTTTCTCCCAAGACATTATACCTATGAATAAGTATCGCAGATATCTATGCTCTCCTTACAAACAAGTAAAGCAGAAATCCCGTCCACACCTATACCCATCCACCCCACAAGCCCTCAGCGTGCCCCCAGGCGTCTTGACGAGACTCCCCGGGCTAACAGGCTCCGAGGCCCGTTTCTTCACAGGCGTGCGATACACCTCGCGGGTGCGGGAGCTGGACCTCCACACCTTGCGCGCCGTCGTCTGCGCCACGGAACTCTGCAGCCCGGGCATCGCGGCCAGGTTGCGGCCCAGCTCGTCAATCTCCTCGTCCTCGTCCTCCTCGTCGGATAGCAGAGACAGGATGGAGTGGCGGGAGGAGGGGACTTTGAGGCGGCGCTTGGGGCGGCGGGGGGTTTGCGGCGGGTTGCTTAGGGAGGGCAGAGGCTCTTCGGTTTCGGTGGCAGCAGGGCGTTTTGAAGGGTTCTTTGCGGGGCTCTTGGATGGAGATACTGGGTGGACTTTTAAAGATTGTGTAGTTGGTCGAGTGGCTGCGTCTGGAGGCAAGACTGTCCGTTTGGGTGACGGAGGAGCTGGCTCATCATGCAGAGAAGCCTTGGTGGGAGAAGAAGATTCAATGTGTAAGGAATCATCGGACGTTTCGTAAGAGCTGTCCTCAATGACGATGGGCAGAGCTGTAGCCTTCGCCACCTGTTTTAACTGGGCGATTTCCGCGGTGAGTTGCTTGACGACGGGGCTGGTGGGCTTCTTGGACTGGTGTCTCCTCCGCCTAGAGGCCGTGGGCTTCGGGGCGTCTTCATCAACGGAAGCATATGGGCTTGAAGATTGAACAGCCTCAGGCTCAGGCTGGTGGCTGGCTTTCTCCGATGTGGTGTCCAAGGGCAGTGGAGTGTCGTCTAGGGATACGTTGAGAGTGATCCGGGATAGGAAGCGCGTGGGAGACGAGGACAAAGGAGCCACGCCGCTGGAGTCTTCGGATGGGACGTCACGATGCCCAACGCTGCTCTTAGTCGCCGTTGGGGACAAGTCCAGTACGGCATCCGCCTTTCCGCTGCGTTTCTTGCTAGACTGATTCGGCCGCCCTCCTTTACTGGCATTTGGCGGAGATTGTTTAATATGCGCCTGAGCTTTGACATTGCGGATCTCTCGTAGTGGGAGAACATCCTCGTGCCTCTTCTGTGGGATTGATTTCCTTGGCTTGGAGAGACTGGTTGGGGCCTCGTCGTCGGATAGGAGGCATCCAGAATCGGTAGTCTTGAAGGGGAATCCAGCTGGAGCTTGCACATGGCGATGCTCCGCGATATCGGGATGGCGAATTTGGGTTCCGCGTAAAGTCGGCAATTCGATTGAAAGAGGTGGAATTTGCCTTTCCTCCTCTTCTCTTTCTTCTGCTTCATGGCCTTCTTCCTGTTCCCTTTCCGTACCCACCACATCCTCCGCTTCCCCTTCTCCCTCTTCCTCTTCTTCGTCCTGTTCCTCCTCATCGTCTTCGGCGGCCGAGTCCGGAATACAATCATGCTCCGACCCTGTCAGGGCGGCCTGTTCTTCATCTTCAGAGTCCGGCCCAGTGCTACTCTCCTCTTCCGCATGTGCGTCGTCGTCGCTTGTATGCGAAGCTTCAGCAGGAAGCGACAAGGCCTGCCTTTCAGCCTTTTGCTCTGCCAAGGCTTGAGCCCAAGGGATCTTATTTAAATATTCGACCTGCTTTCTCATCCGTCCAGAGCGTCTGCAGCCGCTTCTTTCCTCGGCGAGCTCCAGGGCTGTTGTCGTTGGGGCTGATTTCTTTGCTTCGAGTGGAAGTCTCTTTGGTTTTCGATCGGAAGACTTTTTCGTTTTCCCAGGAGGTGTGACCAGATTCTCATCTCTCGTAGGTCCTTCGTCCGCCCTTTGTTTTCGCTTTCTGCTTTTCCTTGTGCTTTGAGCGGACTTGTAGCCGCTGTCGCTTGAGGTTCCCTCTCCACCCCTTTCCTCAGCCCCCTTTCCGGTCGAGTTGTTGGCCGTACGCAAATCGCCGGTATGCTCGGAAGCTTCCGTTGGGTTCTCTCCGGATCTCTTCCCCGTCAGGATCACATCCTCGTCCTCTTCATCCTCCTCAGCTTCTGTTCTGCCATCATCTCCCTGTCCATTCAAGTTGGTAGAAGGGAGCAGTAATGGATGCTTAAGAATCTTCCTCCTCCTCGGAAGCATATGCCTTCCAAATGTGACAGCAAACGCAGATGGGAGAGGTTCTTCGTCCTCAGCTCGAAACCTCGACCCAGGCGCCCAGATGGAGCTTTTGCCGCTCCGCGCCGGGAAATGGTAGCGACTGGGCTTGAGTGGCAACTGCTGGCTCGGTGGCCGTTGGACTGCGAACAAATCGGGTCGATCCCAAAGAGGGTCGGAGTATTGACCAGGATATCCCCAGGGGTCTGAAGCGAACGGTGATCCGTCGAAAGAGAATGGCGAAGAGGCAAAGGGCAGCTCTGTAGGAGGCTCAAAGTGCAAGGGACTTGCATTGTGCACGCCAAAAGGCGACGTTCGGGCGAGCGATGCGTTCCTCGACGATGATCCCAAGACCAAAGCCGTTGAATGCGAGTCGCGAGTTGCCTGGCGTCCCTGAATTATACGGTCTTCTTCGTCGTCATCGTCCGCATCGTTGCCACTATGCGCTCCCTCTCTTCCAAGGCCGACAGGGTTCTTCTTGTCTCTCGTCTCCTCCTCTTCGTCCTCTTCCTCGTCGCCGTAGAGATCCTCCAGCAGGATTCCCTCATCCTCGTCGTCCTCGCCGTCCGCCAGATCGCCTCGTAGGCCGTCTCCGACGTCACCTTCGTCCCGCATATTGCGCACATGGCCGTTGTTCACCACGATCTCGCCCGTCACAAGATCGATCTCGTCGCCGATGCCCTCGAAGTCGCGCCCGTACTTCTCAAAGATATGCGCCATGGTAGCTTGGAAGCGCTGGTCGGCGTAGGCTCTCTCGACAGAAAGCTTGTAATCGGGGTCTCGCTTGGCCTCAACCTCGAATGGCCGAAAGGCGAGCTCGTCGTCGTCTTCGTCGGCATTGTCCTTGTCCAGCAGCAGCTGGCTCATGCGACGGCGCTTTGCCGGCGGTTCCATGGCTGTCTCGAGCTTGCGACAGTGTTGATGCTGGTATAGTAGCTGCAGAGAGGGAAGAGAGTGATGCCAATTGATATTGAAAAAAAATACCCGGCGCTGGAGACTGCCAATCACCGGCCAAGTCTCGAGCTTTGAGAATGGGCGAAAATGCGACAAGTTGAAGCTTGGATCAAAAAAGATTGGTTGCGGGAGCAACGGGGTGTGCGACAGGGATTGAGAGACGGGAACTTGGATGTACAAGTACAAGTACCGCGAAGGACTGGAGCTTCGCGTCGCGATCTTCAGGTCGGCTCGCGGCTGCGCGTTAAGTGGCTGCACCTCCGCTGCCGGAGCGGTCTAGCGCTGGACCGACTGGAATTACAGCGCTGTCAGTCCGCTACCGATCCATGCCCACAGGGGAGAGCTGCCTGTCTCGAGCTCTGTAAGCTTGCCGAAAGGTTCGGTAGGTTGCCCATGAACACCCGACACAAAGGCGTTGGGTGGGGCTGGCAGGCTCCCTTATGGCGTCACAAGATACAACCATTCACTGCGTCTCCAGGCCACTTGCTTCGTACTCAACTTCTACCACCAACTTCCACCTCAAACTCACGACCAGATTCCTGCAGATTGCACAGTCGCACTCGCTACCTACTCTGCAAATCCCTCTGTCTCTCTTCATCTAGCTACATCATCCGATCGACAGCCGGGGCATGCAAAGGACTCTTCGACCTTCAACCAAACCACCTCCTCCTCCTCCAACTCCCCTGCCCTCGCGATGCACTGCCAAAAGTGCCGCCAGCCGCTGAGGCTCGACAGCTCTCTCGACGACCTCAACCCGGCCGCATATGACCTTCTTGTCTGTAAGCATTGCTCATCTTGTTACCGCTAAAGATATACACAGTTGCTCATCACTTCGTCGTACAGCAGCAACATCATCTCCGCAAACAGCGATCAAACCCTCGAGCGCGCAACCCTCAACGCTCCAAGCGCAGGAGCAGTCGCGAAAGTCTCTCTACGACAAAGTCTCCCAGAATGCTGGCGCGCCGACATTCAAGCGGTACCGTGGCGGCCAGCCCCGCGATAACACCATGTCGTTCATCTACCTCACGGAGTCGCAGGTCGGGCATCCTCTGCCGCCCCAGCAGCAGCAAAAGGAGCGAGCAATGGTCCCTCCTCGCCGACGAGCCTCTAGCACCAATGGGGCTCCCGAAGACGAGCCCCAGGCAGACATGGGGCATGACATAGACAAGATCAACCGGCTGTTCGAAATCTTGTCCGCCAGGTCCGACATCGATCACCCGGTGTGTGTGGATTGCACCGAACTGCTGGTGGAAGGCCTCCAGAAGAAGCTCGATGCTGCATCCAAGGAAAGGGACGCCTATGTCCAGCACCTCAAAGACGTGCAGAGCAACCAGCCGAGTGAAGAAGACGCCAAGGCCTGGAAAGAAGCTCTGATTAAAGCAGAGAAGGATAAAACCGCTGCGATGGAAGAGCTGAAAAAGCTGGAAGCCGAGAAGGATGCTCTGGATGACGAGATCTGGGCATTAGAGGAAGAGTCACGCCAGCTGGACAAAGAGGAGGAGAATTTTTGGAGGGAGAGAAACGCCTTTGCCGCCAAAATGGCAGAGTTCCAGGCCGAGCGCGACAGCGTCAATGCAAAGTACAACAATGACTCGCAGCTGCTGGAGAAGCTACAACGGTCCAACGTCTACAACGACACCTTCTGCATCAGCCACGATGGAAGCTTTGCTACCATCAACGGCCTGCGCCTCGGCAGGCTCTCCAACAAGCCCGTCGATTGGCCAGAAGTCAATGCCGCTTGGGGCCATGCGCTGCTCCTGCTCGTGACGGTCGCCGATAAGCTCGGGTATAAGTTCCAGGGCTACGATCCGGTGCCTCTGGGCAGCACCTCCAAGATCATCCGGTACGAGGTTCCCAACCCGGCATCCAGCAGGCTTGGCGGGAGACCGATGCACGCACCGCCAAAGAAGCACGTTCTAGAGTTGTACAGCTCAGGAGACATGCCGCTTGGGCTCACCTTTATGCACCGCAAGTTCGACACTGCCATGGTTGCTTTTCTCGAGCTAGTCCGCCAGCTAGGTATCTTTGTCCAACAGCAAACAGAATCGACGGGTGTCCCATTGACATTACCATACAAGATTGAGGGAGACAAGATAGGGGAAACCAGCATCAAGCTCGGCATTGCACAAGATGATGGATGGACCAAAGCATGCAAACTCACACTTACATGCTGCAAGTTCCTGCTTGCCCACGCCAGCAACGTGACTTCAAATGCGAGAAATGGTGCCTAGAGCAATGAGGCGAGGAAAAGGGTTTCAGGGCATCAGGTCAGCATGTTACGCGAGAGCCATTCGCTCCCACTTTACCAGCATCCTTGCAGCAGGATATTTCGGGTATGTCGTCTGTCCTCTTCCTTGTTGTATCCTCGAATTATTTTGTCTCGTTTCTGCCGTCTTACACTCACCGAATGTCCGTTTGGCGCGCTAATCTCTTGAGCCAGGCGCTGTCAGCTCTGTGAAGCGGTTTGCGACAGCCAAGTGGCATATGCCAGATGCAGCGGCGAGAGAAGCACAACGAATGGAGCGTCAAGCATCGAGACGTTCCCCTCGTTGATTAGAGTGGGACGGCATCTCCTACTCACGAGCAGTATCACAGGAAGCAGATGTCCTGATTTCATAGTCACAGGGGCGAATAGATCTTCCTCGCACAGCAATTTCACGCCGCACGACTGGTTTCCTGGCGCCAAACAGCCAGTTCAACTCAGCGATTTATGTGGTCGGACTGAGCTCCATTCCCTCAGGATGTTTGTGAGATGCTCCTTCAGCCCCCTGGTGGGCGGCTGCATGAAAAATGACAACACAGCACCGGGTTGGACCAACGAGCGTTGCAGTTCTCAGCCTCTTACAGGCTTCCCCTCCGCTCGATTCACACCCAGCCGGCATTCACCCACACTGTAGGCCTGCTGTGATGGCCCGGCGATTGTCGTGCATCAGGTCTAGTCCTGATTGATGATCGCATGGCACCGGTTGCTTTCTGCGGGCTGAGCGTCAGGCAGACAGCCTCACTAGCCTGGCTAGGCTGCGACCAGGAGCTGCTGCCTTGGAGCGACCCGATGGGTAACACAATTACATACACTTCCTGCCTCAGTGGCCAACGTCCAATTCGATGAGCCGGGAGTCTAAGTGGTTATAAAGGCGTCTGTCTGCCCGCTGCTATCAAGCCAAACGCTCTATTCGATACTTTCCACTGCTTCTTGTGTACCGCATATTCGCCCATCTATCACGTACCTCGGTCTGCTTCTTCACACTCGTCCTTTCAATTCCTTTGTGTGTAATACCGTGTGAGCATTATGGCCGGCCGTCGCATCGTTCGGGACTACGAACCTCGTCTCCCCTTGAGCCGAGATTATGACTCTCGCGAGGGCAGCGTGAGCGATGGCTTCGAGGAGCTGGGACCGCGCAGCATGCTGCCCAATCCGCGACAACTCAAGTATGCCGTTGACGGCGAGGTGCCCGACGTTCTCTACACCCTCAATCATGTTTCTCAGACCAGACGCTTTCTTGGGCGTAAGTTGCAATCCTCTTTTCCACATGGATGAAGCCACTGCTGATCGCTTGGCTGGCAGGCCAACGAAGCTCGAAGCCGTTTGAGAATGTGACTTCCTATGAGATCAAAAGCGATGGGCTCGATGAGGAGGGCGAACTTGTCAAGAAGCCCGTCTTTGAGATTGTCACCACTGTCTGCATTGAGGGCAGATCTGATGATGGCAGGCGCATAGTCCATCCTCGTCGGGGACACCCTCAGATGGAGCGCCCCATTACATCAGCCTTTGACAATGTCGACTATCGAAGTGATGGTTATTATACCGAGGAAGAGCAGTACTATGACCCGCCGGGGACTCCCCAGGCCGAGACTCCCGTGATGGTCATCTACTCGGAGTATCTCATCAATGCCCTTCGAGCCGTCGTTCGATACTACCCAAATCTCAACCTCGGAGGCAAGTCTGTTCAGATCACCGCACCCTACCGCGTGCTGTATCATCACCGCCAGGAGCTGTCCGACTACCGCGAAAACCAGCCTGTCGGGCACAGTGCCGAATATATCGAGACGACCAACCATCACATCGATGTCCTTCTCAAATTCCTCGATGAGAGTCTCAAAGACGAAATCAGCAAGGAAGAGGAACGTCATCAGCTCGAGACGCCCACAGCCACTTTTGAGCATTTCTGGCTGCTTCTCAAACCCGGCGAGGTCATGTACACTAAGAAACACGACATCTGGACACCATTCGTCATCAGCAGTGTCGGTGTTGGAAACCGTTCCCACGGTAACCTCGACAATTACCGAATCAGCTGCTGGCTGCTGGAGTCCAACGGCGTCAAAGTTGGTCGGTTCATGGAGAGCTACGTTGTCACGCCATGGCCGGGTGAGCAAGCCATCAGCTCCCTGTCGGTCATCCCTGCAAAGTTCTGGAAAGAAGACTTTGCTGCTCAGGGTAATCGCACGATGCGTGAGAAGCTCGTCGAGGAAGGCAAGCTATACTGGGAGCTTCTGAAGCGACCTACTTATATGGAGTACGATGGGCTTCTTGTCAACTCAGGCTCTGGCAGCAGACTTCCTGGTGGCCCGACTGGCTTCATGAACGGTCGTGTAATTTGCGATCCTTCTGGGTTCGACAAGTACTATGATTCAGCTCCTGATATGGAGGGTCGGCGATATCCTCTTCCCGGTCGCCGCCGTGCGACTCAAGGGGTTCCGAACAAAGATTTCCTTCCTCAGAATCTCCCTAGATGCGGTTGCGCTGTTTGTGATGAAGGTCGGGTCATGGAGAACGATGGTCCGTACGTCGGGTTTGAGGATCTCGATCCTCTCTGTGACGCGCCCCCAAGCAACGACCTCTTTTTTTACGTTCTCAGCAAGACAATCCCCGGCTTCATCCTAGGCACTCGCCGCTGGGGAAACCTTCACGTCGCTAATCTCAGCCCCGTCAAGCCCGACAAGGAGGCCTTCAAGTATCTTGTTCTGGACGACGACATTAAAATGACCGTGAGAGCCCTTATTGGCCAATATACCACTGGAGTGGACGGTCAGGTCGCTCCCTGGGGCAACGACTTTATCCGCAACAAGGGCGAGGGCCGCATTTTCCTGCTACACGGAGCTCCAGGTACGATATCACAGTCTCCCAGGAATTGAGCACAAGTCATGGCTAACAGTGAACGCAGGCGTGGGCAAGACGTGTACCGCCGAGTGTATTGCCGAGCTGACCAACCGACCGCTCATTGCCCTTACGAGCGGCGACCTGAGCGTCGACGCATTCCGTGTCGAGTCCAACCTCAACTACTTCCTGGAGCTGGGCCAGCGCTACGGAGCCCTGGTGCTGCTTGACGAGGCCGACGTCTATCTCGAGCGCCGCCGTGCCAAGAACATTTCGCGCAACGGCCTCGTCTCCGTCTTCCTCCGCGCGCTGGAGTACTATCGCGGCGTTCTCTTCCTGACCACCAACCGCGTGCGCTCCTTTGACACGGCCTTCCTCAGCCGCATCCACGTGGCGCTGCACTACAAGAATCTCGGCGACGAGGAGCGCGAGCGCATCTGGACTCACAACTTTGACCGTCTGGACCGCGACTCGCGCGGCAAGATCCGCGTCGCCATGGCGGCTCGCGAGTTCGTCTGGTCGAGCCAGGAGGTCCGCGCGCTCAGGTGGAACGGACGAGAGATTCGCAACGCCATGCAGACGGCGCTGGCGCTGGCTGAGAGCGACTCCAACGAGGAGGGGCTGCAGACTATCACCATTGGCGAGAAGCATATTCGCGCCGTGGTCAAGATGAGCAAGGGTTTCAAGGACTACATCAAGTCGGTTGTGCCCGTAGGCTCGGACGATGTCGATTATGATGGTGATAGCGATGACGCGGATGCTAATTGACGGGAGTGATGATGAAGTCAAAATCTACCTACCTACTCAGACTGTTACCAGGTGTGCTAGATGGAAGACGCGACGATGGAAACGAAAGGGTAACCCCGTCCCCTTTTTTGTTGTGGGATTAAGGACTTCACGACTTTATGCAAGAATGTTATTCAGTACTACTCAGATAGTTGGTCACCAATGATGAGACACGAAATCATGACCATGCAAAGAATCTTTTGAGTATTCTACCCAGTGAGTTTGCAGCGCTTCTACCGCTGCCTGTGTATGCAGCATGTAATATACCAGAAGACGAAAAGAGAAAAAAAAAAAAACTTTCCAAGCAAAGGCAAGAAATTCAAACAATCAACCAAAATTCACCGCTTTTGTGCCCCGTTCTGTATAGCTTTTCGTTGCCAATCCCCCTGAATCCCACGCAATCATTTGCCCAAAATCGTCTCGCGCAGCTTATCCTTCTCGCCACTGCTCTCGCACATATCCCTGAAGACACCCCCTTCCTTCTCCCACAGCTCCTTCGGCGTCCCAAACTCTGCCACGACGCCCTCGCTGAGAACGAGGATGCGGTCAAAGTCGGCAATCGTGCTGAGGCGATGCGCAATCACGATGAGCGTGCTGTCCGTAAACTCCTCGCGGATGCTGCGCTGGATGAGCGTGTCGGTGGCCATGTCCACGGCCGAGGTGGCCTCGTCGAGCACCATGATCTTAGGTCGTGACACAATGGCCCGCGCCATGCAGAGGAGCTGGCGCTGGCCTTGGGATAGGTTGCCTCCAGACTCGGCAATGCCGCTCGAGAGATCGCGGAAGATGTTGACATTGGCTGGAGAGGCGGTTGAGCCAGCGGCAGAGGATGGCTCGTTGGCGGGTGTCGCCGGCTGCGAGTCGACCAGGTGAACGCGGTGGAGCGACTCGCGGAGCTCTTCGTCAGTGCGTTCGTTGAAAGGGTCAAGGTTGCTCCTGATGGTTCCAGAAAACAACACGGGGTCCTAAAAGAGTTTCAAACGTTAGCAATATGCATAGATAAAGATAATGTATGTAACTTGCCTGAGGAATGATGGCCAGTCTGGACCGCAGGCTGTGGAGGTCAATCTTGGAGATATCCACGCCATCAATCAAGATAGTGCCAGAACGAGCCTCCAGGAAACGGAAGAGGGCCAGAGTCAGAGACGACTTTCCAGCGCCGGTACGGCCAATAACGCCGACACGCTCGTTATTCTTCACATTAAATGATACGCCCTTTAGGACGGCCGGTAAATCTTCAGCATAGCCAACGACGAGGTCCTTGACCTCAATGTCTCCTGATGTAGGCCAGGCTGCGGGAGGCTTCTCGCCACCCAGCGGCTCCGTCTGGAGGTCTGCGTATTCAATGACACGCTCTGTAGCATTCATGTCCAGTTCCAGGCTGGTGTAGCTCCAAAGAGTCATCAGGATGTTTCCAGAGAGGTCCACAGCAAACGCCAAGGTGAAGCCAGCCATGGAGGCGTCGATATAAGGAGACAGGGCAACGACGACGCCAACGATGGAGGTGAATGTAGTGCCGATCAAAGCCATGCGAAAGCTCATCCACCGATTGAACAGACTGCCATATATACTCACGGCATCCCAGGCATCGAGATGGCCGTGCATACGTTCCACATATACTTGGGTCTTCTGATAGGCTCGGAGCGTCGCTACGCCCGACAATGTCGCGTTGAACTGCTCAAAGACGGGTGACTTGGAGGTGCTTTCGAGGCGCTTCATCGGTCTGGCACCAGCCATGTACTGTTTGGCAACAGCGACAGCGAAGAAGACCAAAACGAAAGCCATGGGGAGGATATAAGGTGAAACGAGAGTTGCAGCAATGCAGACGCCGACCAGGCCAAGACCACGCCAAAGCAAGAGTCCGAAATCCATGTTGATCCGGTTGTCGATGATGTCGAAATCGGCCGTCAGACGGTTCAGAATGCGGCCGACGGGAACTGTGTCAAGCCAACGTAGCGGAGTCCGCAGGACAGTGAAGAGAATCAGGTTGAACAGGGTCCTGCTGGCCCTGATGCTCATGATGAAGGACCAGATGAAGCGCAGCGTCCCTACGAACGCACTGGCGCCCGAGAGAGCGACATAGATCAACAAGTAGTACGACAGGTTGTGCTCTT
The DNA here is from genome assembly GCA_020002365.1 of Trichoderma gracile. Lineage (NCBI taxonomy): Eukaryota > Fungi > Ascomycota > Sordariomycetes > Hypocreales > Hypocreaceae > Trichoderma > Trichoderma gracile. Next base: position 1,414,362 of record JAINEY010000005.1, read on the forward strand.
TCGACTCGGTGTTTAGCGGACCGGAAGCAACATGGAATGGGCCGTGTTGGAAGGACAAGCTGTATGCAACGCCATGCTTCTGCTCCGCTTCGTACGCATGCAAGCCACCAGCTTGCTCTTCACTTCCTTCTGTCCAGATCTTGACCCACCAGTTGCGAGCCAGATTCCCTGCCTCAAAGCTGGAGAAGAGAAGGGCGAGTACAATCCAGAAAAGCCAGCCACCGCTGTGCTGGAGATAGGTCAGGTAGATGCGGCTCTTGACTTTTCCCTTGTCGCGAGTTTCCTTCTCGACAAAGTCTTTAGCGGCCTTATCCTTGGCTGGCTCTCCTTCGGTGGTGCTTCCACTTGATTCTCCATCAGCACCAGCAACGGATGCCTCTTCAGAGTTGACGACCGTTGAGGCCTCAGCGGCCGCTTCTTCCTGCTGAATTTCCTCCTGCGTTTGTTCGTTGGTCTTGATCCTTTCCAGGGTGCCGTCCTCAGCAAGCTCAGATGTCAGGCCAGCGTGCAGGACTGTGCCTTCGCCAAGTTCAACCAGGTACTTGGCCTTGGACTCAACCAGTGCCACATGGTGCGTGACCAGGATTCGGGTGCGCCCTTCGCAGATGTCGCCGCTGATACACTTTTCAAAAATGTGCCGACCAACGTGAGCGTCAACAGCGCTGAAGATGTCGTCCATGACCAGGATCTCGGCGCGTGAGTAAATGGCTCGTGCCAAGGTAACTCTCCATTTCTGACCGCCGCTGAGATTGATCCCGTTGGCTCCAAGCTCAGTCTTGTCGCCATCAGCCAAGATCTCGAGGTCCTTCTTTAGTGCGCAGGTTTCGATAACCTTTTGGTATCGAGCTTCGATATACGGGAGGCCGAACAGAATGTTGTCTCGGAAAGACGCACTCTCAAGCCAAGGCGTCTGGGCCACGTATGCAACGGAGCCAGGAAGAATCCAGTTTCCTGGGTGAGCTTTGTGGTCATTTCGGTCAAGGGCTGATACGGTAGGGGGTGTGTAAATGGCGCCTTCGAGAAGATCGACTTCGCCAAGGACAGCGGAAAGCAAAAGACTCTTTCCAGTCCCCGTTTTCCCAGATATAACAGAGAGCTCGCCGGCGGGGAACGACAGGTTGACATTCTTGAGGATGAAGCGCTCTTCGTCGGGAGTCTCGACATCAACAGGCCATGAGATGGTGGCATTGTCGAAGGCAACATCCGGGCCATCAGACACAACCTTCTTCATCTCGGGGCCGCTGAGATACTTGTCAATTCGCCGGATTGACACAAGCGTATCGACTGAAGCCGTAAGAAGTTCAGGGAGGGCTGAAAGAGTGGCTTCCAAGCTCTTGAAGATGCTGATACTGACAAAGGCAACCGATGCGGACAGGTTACCATGCAACAGGGCGTAGACGGCCAGTGAGGCAGCCGCGAGGAAAATGGGGCTGATCACCCAGCAAGCGAACAGCACGGAGTCAGCCATGAATGTCTTCTTCAAAGTCGCCAGCTCTTGCTCTCTGGCTTCCTGGATACGCTTCTCCCACTGATCCTCCAGAGCCGAGAATTTGATTTGACGGATGCCCAACAGCGCTTCATTGACAATGGCCAGCTTGGCATCACGATTCTTCATGAGCTTGGCCTGGTACCTCATGTAGAACTTGGTGGCGTATGTGTTGACCGGCATGACGAGAGCCCAAGCCAGAATGCCGGCAGCAAAAGGCAAGAAACCGATCAAGCCAAGGAGAAATCCGCAGTAAACAAAAAGATTTGCCAAACTGCTAATGATGAAAAATTGGTAGGACGCGAGGTTGGAGACGTGGCGGACATCAACACCAACAAGATTCACAATAGCCTGGCGAGACTTGAGAACGGTGTCTTCTTCGGGCTTCTTCGGGTGGTCATCGCTTTCGGCGGCATCTCCGTCCGGCTTTGGCGTCTCCTTCTCTGCCATTTTAACATTTTTGCGTTTCAAAGACTTCTCAAAGATCAGAGCCGAAAGTTGGCCTCGGAGAGGAATCGATGTCTTGTACATGGCAAACCAGTTGACCCATCCTTGCAACCACTGTCCAGGAGGCATCAGTCAGCTGGTGTTTTCCACGGGCTTGTTAAAGAGTGATTGTTTGTTCATACCTGCGAGAAAAGAGAGAAAACGGCAAGGGAAATGATGTATGCCAATATCTGGCCCATTGGACGTTCGCCTGAGCCGGAACTCCGTTCTAAGAGCTCAATCACGCGCAGCATGGCCCAAAACGGCCCGAGGCCGACAAATGAGCGAGTGATTGTGACAACCCATTGAAGTACAAAGAGAGGTAGATAAGCCCGAAGAAGTTTCTTTAGAAGCGTGCCCTCGAATTTGAAGTTGTTCCACGCCTCGACCAAGTCACGAGCTCTGAAGTTGTGATCCGGTCCCGGAATGTCCTTTTCGTCCAGATCGCCCTTCTTGGTCGCCAGCGCTACCAGGGGCTTTCCCCAGGACCATGTGATTCGGCTCAGAACAGACGTTGTGAATTGTGCATCTACCGGTTTGTCTTTGTAGAAGACGACGGGTCGTCGCGGGATCGAGATGTTTGCAAACAGCAATGGGACCGCGACCGCCAAGCTGACCAGTCGAAGAACGAAGATGGGGTCATCCTTTGTAGCACCAATCTGCACAGCGTGGAGCGACTGAAGGAGGACGATCAAGATGCTGACAAATGTCGAGGCAAATGCCCAAATGCCGAGATCATGGGATTTAACAGGTGCTCGGTGAGCAAATATGCAGACGGCCTGGATAACAACGGCACCCTTTGATGAGCTGTTAGCCACTCTGCGAATCAACTGCGCTGATAGGACTTGCGGGAATGATTGGACTTACAAGAGCAGCAGTTGCCAGCCAGTTGGGAATGAAGAGGTCGTCTTGATCGGAATGAAGGGTTGACAAGACGGAGAGGGCCAGAGATGGACCGAATGTTGCTAAGGACGAGACAAGAATAGCAATTTTGGGCCACTTGTTGGAAAACGAAGCAACAGCCTCGGGCGTACTTGTGCCATCGACATCCTGGTAGAAGTTGTCCTTGGGCGTTCGATTTCGGATTTGGTGGAGGAGAGCAAAGACAGCAGGCAGAGTCAGGAGTCCAACCACGGCCGCACCGGCAATGGAGGCCGGCAGCACCAATGAGTCCAGGGGGTCCTGTCTGGCGATGGCGCCGAGCACCATCTGGTGAGGCATCACGGCGAGAAAGGCTCGCCGGCGCACCGGTTGAAGCTCAAGGCGACGAAGCTGGTGTGATGTACTGAAGCCGACAGCAGTAACTTGGAACCAATTCACGGACGTCGTCAGTGGGAGCTTCAATGAGCACGCTGGACGGATTGCGCAGAAACGGAGCAGAGCGCCTCTCTGTCCACCCACAGCCCAGCAGAAGACGCAAACTGATGAACAGGAAGAGAAGGCAAAATAGTGATAGCGATAAGGAATAAAATAAAGTCTGAGAATAAGAGGGTGTTCAAAGACGACGATGCGTCGTAGTTATCAGCGTCCAGTCGGTTCGCGTCACGGGAGGCCAAAGCGGTTTATCGCAGGAGCGGCATGCCGGCTCCCAAGCTGCGATATCCACAGCACCCGCAGGCTAGCAGATGCAACGTCAAATCCTCCAGGCTTGCAAGCTGCTCAGTGCTGCAGCTGCTGGGATACCCCGGCCGGATGGCGCATCTCAGGCGCGTTAGAAGCAGCAGAGGCAGCCGTTCTCCGTGGTTCCGCTCCGTTAGTACCTACCTACTATCTAGTATCTCGCTGGGAGGTGTGGATGGAGAGGTACTCGTGTGTGTGTCGGAGCCTGGGGCAGTCCGCTGTTGGTTCGATCAGGATAGTAGTAGTACGGTATGCGGCTTGGGTGCGGCCAGCCAGAAGGAGCTTGGGCAAGGGTCCAGGCGCTTGTCTGGCCAGGAAATAGCTGCACTTTTGATAGGCCCAGATAGGCGTTCGTTCGACCGTGCCTTGGAAGAAGAAGCAAGGAGGAGCATCACCAAGCTGTGACCTGTGATTGCCGAATGCAGCTCCCTCTGAGGTTGACTTAGCAAGGTGCTTACCTAGGTAGGTACATGTACCTTGTGCCTCAGGCTGCCACCATCGATACTCCTATATTTCTGCCTACGACCTGATTTTCAGTCAACGAGGCAGCAAGAAATTGATGCAGATACTACTCTACTATGAAGCCACCATAACTATCTGCCCGTTATTTGGGTGCCTGATCGGTGAACAAGGCATCAGCATTAATATCACCAGGAAGCAGGACACATTGAACAACCCCCTATTCTGGGCCGAACGTACAGTATGTAGGCCGCCAGCCATGCAAGACGGCAGCATATCGCGACCCGAGATCTCCAGATGCTGGCTGGTGCTAAGCCTCATCAAAAAGACCTTGAGCAACGCCATCAGGCACGCCACTGATTGGCTCGATGTCGCCGCCACGGGCACTCGGACTACTGCAGGCCGCACTGTCGAGCTGTTGCGGGGAACTACTGACTGGCGCTGGCACCGAGTAATACGAGTTGATGAACTCCAGAGCGTCTATTTCAGCGCTTTTGGGAGAGCACCATGTAGTGGTTGGAGGGATGATGTTGAATCTTTTTCAGAAAATAGGTACACGTTGTCTGCAACAAGTCCGGCAGATACACCATCTTTGTTCCATTGTTCTATTTCGATTCCCGAGACAGAGACTCAAAAAGCAGATTCCCCGTCGTATCCGTGCCATGACAGCCAACAATCCAGTCGAACCTCACCGCTCTCTCTGTGGCCTCTGCTTGACTAAGGCGGGACGCTCATATACAAAGATATTCGCTATGTGTCTCCTTCTTTGATCGGCTCACTTCATCAGAGTGTTCAGCGGTTGTCATTGTACGGATACATGCACGCCTCATGCTTTTGCTGCATCCTATGGGCCGTCACAGCTTCATGTTCCATCCAGGCACATACCAAAGGCGTTAGCTTGTCCCGCGGGTCACCAAACAGTCATCCGGCGGGCTTGAAGAACGTATGGGTGCGGTACCCCCAGTTGCCTGTTTGGAACGATGGTCAAGGCAAAGCCTTTGTCAAACAAAAGCTATGTACTTGGAGCGATTGAATCTATCACGAGCGCCGAAAGAGTTTTTCGAAGCAGCTTATAGATTTCCTTGGGCAGACTCGCAGCCGTGATTGAAGTATCTCAGATGCCGCATTCGGGGCATATCCTGGAATGAAAGAAGGAACATGAAGATAGCATCCAACAGATAACAACAACACATCCGCTTCCAGCGGCAACGTCTAGCCACCGCCGTTTAATTTAACCCGCATGCAAATGACCCTGCGGAGGGCTGCCTGATCCGTCTTGCCGTGAAGTGACTCACACGGCGCACGACTTGGTGTTCAGTGAATGCCCAGCAGGCTACGGAGTAATCGCTTCGGCGTATCATCGCGTATCTCATTCGCCCAGTATTCATTCCATCCTCACTATTGCATCGCATTGACCAGCACCGCACTATGTACTGTATAATGCTGATCTATCGGATGGAACTGCTCGCTGTATGAGCGGTGCTGTCCCGAGGGTAGCACCGCTTCACTAGACATCGTGGCTGCGATATGCACTCTATCCAGCAGGAGGTGAATATGACGGAAGCCTGTTGTAATGGTCTGGCCACCTGACACACAGCATAAGGACCGGAACATCGTACAGACCAGGCAGTTATTCTGCCGCTTTCTGGGAGCACGAGGCGCTGCCTGCTGATGAATGGCCCTTGGTGATTGGCTCCTTGCCATCCCGCCCTTCAGCCTTAGTCTGACGACTACCTTGTCGAAGGATTCTATGTTCACATCTTGGACTCGTACAATATGTACTGCGGGCGAACCATAAGATCACCGCGCCAGTTGCTGGAGCTGTCACCCGACTGGTGCCGAGTGAAAGATCTCGCTTAACTGCTCTATTGGTGACTGCAAGTGTTGGCGGACCATGGAGGAACGATAGGGGAGAGACTGTTTATGAGTAGACGTCGTGCTTTGCTACTCTTCGTCTCGCCCAAGAGCATAGGTACAGGCCAGAGGCAACATTAATCATCTTCATTGTCAGTTCCACGTTCTGATAGATCAATGTTTGAAGCCGGCTTCTTCACAAATTCCTCACACCCGAGGGTTTTCCATGTGAACACCTTGTAACGTGTATGTGCGTTTCCAGACAAGGACATGCTTTGTTTCGGAGGCGAGTATTGTAACTCAACGCACATCTGATTGAGTAAAAGCTATGCCATAATTTCGCAGGAGAATGGTAATGCTTGTCAGAACCATGCTCTAGTACCTGAAAGATACCTGAGGAGAAAAGCAGGATAAGCGAAAGACAAGGAGGGGGTCCACGGAGGGCAGAATCATGCAGTCAGCCATAGAAAAACAGGAGATCATCAGTGCGGTAGGGGCTTCACAGTAATAGCATCAACAAAGAGATCTTGGATGTCTTCAAAGTTTTGAGGCGTGTTGCCTTTCAATCCCATCCAATCCATGCCAATCAAGTCTCCCCATGGCTCTGTAGGGCGCAGCAACTGAGGAGGCAACCACTTACCGTCAACGTGATGCACTGAAACCGCATCAATGGTCCGTCCCTCCGCCGGCGCCTGGGACAATAACGCAGCGCCTCTGTCGGGCCAGCCAGTTGCCAACGGCGTTGCTCCGTGGCGTGTTTGCCCAGTCGATTGCAGAGCAGCTGGTGCGGCATGATGCAGGGCGTCGAGGCTGGATGTGAGATACGATGGCCAAGTATCTCGTATGTGACGAGGGCGGGCCAATCAGCAGAGCAGAGACAGCGGCAGACGGGCAAGCATCTGACACGGTGCTCTTGGCTGTTCATGTTCAATGTTCCCTTTTTGTCGCAAGGCGTAGGGCCAACATTCATCTTGTTTGGACGCTCGATGGCCAGCCAGACTCGACTCGTCTCCTGTGCCCCGGTACTACTAATAGCTGGAGGTCAATGCTAGAATGCGTTCAGTGTTTGTGCTCGTACGACTGCCGGCGGTGTCCTCGCATCGTGAGGCTGTCGCAGATGAAACCTGGAACTGCACAGGGCGGTTCCTTGGCAGCTCACCCCAGAGCCTCCTCCATTCAGCGCTCGGCTGCTACAGGTACCTCAACACCTGCAACAGCGCTGGAGTGCAGCCCAGCCCCCCTCAAGATTAGGTACAGCACAGTGGATGGAGGTCACCACCCGCGCCGTAGCCTCTAGCAGCTTGAGCCTCTGGCAGTGGAGCCTAGAGCCCGCTGATCACGCTGCTGCCGCCCCTCGATTTCAGCCGGGCCGCCAATAATATTTCCACGGCAAGCAGCATGGAAAGCTTGCCAAAGGTTCCAGTTCTTTGTCGTGGGCCAGCCTCTTTTTTCCATCTTCCATCTCCCGTCCTTTGACTTTGCAACAACCACGATCCTCTGCCGCCAGCGCTCTGCACGCGTTTGCGACCAGCTGCCGGCAGCCCGAGCCTTCAAATACCGTCTCGTTTCCTCATCCAGCCTCCCTCCTCAGCACATCGCATCGACGACGCAGCAGCGCAAAACCATCTTGTCTTGCACCTCCTCCAAACGCAGCTCCCAGAAGCTCCTCCATGCCGCTTGTCCGACAGCCGCCCTAACACGACCGAGTCAGGATGAAAGCCTCGCCGCTCATCATCAATTGGCATGATCAGAATGCCCCGATTTACTCTGCTCACTTTGAGCCAAACGGCAAGGGCCGTCTGGCCACGGCTGGTGGTGACAACCACGTGAGAGTCTGGAAGGTCGAAGCCGACGGCCCCGAACGCAAGGTTGAGTATCTGTCGACGCTCTCCAAGCACAACCAGGCTGTCAACGTGGTGCGATGGGCTCCCAAGGGTAAGCATCGGCTGGCCTTCGATATCACAACGACTGCCTTTTCAATGTCCAGCTCCAGAGAACTAACAATGGCTGCCACATTCTAGGAGAGACGATTGCCTCGGCCGGTGATGACGGCAATGTCATCCTATGGGTTCCCAGCGAGATTCCGACCACCAACTTTGGTTCGGAGGGTCTAGATGATAAGGAGTCCTGGAGAGCCAAGCACATGTGTCGCTCTAGCGGAGCCGAGATATACGACTTGGCATGGTCGCCAGATGCCGTGTACTTCATCATCGGCAGCATGGATAACATAGCTCGAATCTACAACGCCAGCTCAGGTGTGTACTTGCAATGGGGTATCGCCAAGCTACATCTCGTGTGTCGGCAGCTAACATGATGCCATCAGGAACCCTCGTCAGGCAAATCGCCGAGCATAGCCACTACGTGCAGGGAGTGACTTGGGACCCGTTGAACGAGTACATCGCGACTCAGTCGTCCGATCGATCCGTCCACATCTACTCCCTCAGGACCAAGGACGGCCAATATACCCTGAGCCAGGACGACAAACTGCCACGGCTCGCGAGCCATATCAAGGCCGATCTCCCTCCTCGACGAATCTCCTCGAGCAGTCCTGCGCCGCCTGAATTCGGTCATCGAGCCCAGCTATCCACCGTGGACTCGGCTACATCAGTGGGATCACCGGCTCCCTCAGCCCCGAGCACTCCTACTTCTGCCCCTCTGCCCATGAACCCGCCGAGCGTAATCAGCCACAGCCGCCGATCTTCGATCTCCTCCCGTCGCTCCGTCTCCCCGGCGCCTTCTCTGCCTCTTCCGGCTGTCATGCCGATGGAGACATCGCCGAAGCCTCACCATCCCCTCAGCGCCAATTGGGCCCTGGGAGCGAAGAATGCAAGTCTCTACGCGAACGAGACCCTCACATCCTTCTTCCGACGACTCACATTCACTCCGGACGGAAGCCTTCTGCTCACGCCATCCGGTCAGTACCAGATACAGCACCAGACGGACAAGGACGCAAAGCCAACCCACGAAATCATCAATACCGTGTACATCTACACTCGAGGTGGCATCAACAAGCCTCCGATCGCTCACTTGTCTGGCCATAAGAAGCCGTCCGTGGTCGTCAAGTGCTCCCCTATCTTCTACACCCTCCGCCAGTCTCCGCCGGTGACCAAACATGTCACCATTGACACCTCTTCGGCAGAAGACACCATTCCGTCCCTCCCAGATCCTGTTTCCAAGCCATCAGCCACGCCATCTATCATGGAGCCTCCCCCGCTACCCACGCTCACCGCGACCAACGCTACTACTGCCGCCGCCGCCGAAGGGGCTGCCCCTTCGAAAGGGACAGCAACTGAAAACAGCGCCTCAACGCCAGGTCCGAAACCCGCCTTTGCCCTTCCGTATCGGATGGTGTACGCAGTTGCCACACAGGACTCTGTCCTGCTGTATGATACACAGCAGAAGACTCCGATATGCATCGTTAGCAACTTGCACTGCGCAACCTTTACCGATCTGGCCTGGTGCGTATATACTGCCGCTCGAATTTCTTCGTGAATGGATGTAGGCTAACTCGTGATCCCAACGTAGGTCAACTGACGGGCTCACTCTCATTATCTCGTCGTCGGACGGGTTCTGCTCTACGCTTACCTTTGCCCCTGGCGAGCTCGGCGAGGTTTACAAGGGCGAGGTTGGCGCAAAGGCAGTCTCGGCAAGCCAAAATGCGTCCACCCCGACTCCCACTTCCAACTTTGCCTCCCCTTCCCCTTTCGCCGGCGGGCCGCAGCATCAGTCGCGCAGCTCGGCAAGTTCATTTACGGCGCCCTCGCCGCCGTCCGCATCGGCGCTTCCATCTCATCGCCCATCCTCGCCGACAAGGTCAAACTCCGCGTCGTCTGTGGCCACACAACCTTCTGGTGTCGTGAGCAACCCGCCGCTCATTAGTGGGAGCGTGCCATCCATCACGGCTGCCAGCTCCGGCAGGGTCACGGGCGTGCCGTTGACCACGCCCCCGGAGACGCCCAAAGTGGTCCCCGGACCCGAACCTGGAGCTGCCACTACTGCTAGTGCGGGCGTGAAGAGAGACGCCGACGAAGCAGAGAAGGACGATGGCAAGGAGCCTAAGAAGAGGAGAATCGCTCCCACTCTTATCTCATGATGCCTGTTTTTCTTGTGTTCGGTCGTCATTTCTGCTCTCGATGTCCCGATTTTTCTCTCATTTCTTTCCTACCTTTGTGTCTTTTTTGGAGCGAGTTGTTATATTTCTATGCAATGTCTCGTCCTCCCTCCGGTGGAGCTAGGCATTCGACGTGGACAAGATGAGGAACGTGGTCAACCGATGAATTATATAGAGGGATGGTAGTGCGTGCCGACTACCTATCACGGGCATAGACTGGCGTTTTGCGGCTTGGCGTAGTTTGTACTCTTGTTTTCATGGCAGCGGCTGAGGCGCGCACGAATCTGCGCGAACCTACCTAAGTTGCATTCAATTGTTTGTGACCAGCATGCCAGCTTTCTACGCTATGGTTCTTGATCTCTCGGTATTTTATTCAGACATGGGCGGTTTGTCCAGTCACTTGAGTGGGAGCAGGCAGATTCAGCATTGGCGAAAAACGCAGCAGTATGGTAGTTTTATTACCCAGGTAGTTAATGTTAAGAGAAGCAAATCCGAATGCTTGACCTGGTTCTCGTAGGAAAAAGGGCACTTGCTCTTGATGGTGCAGGATATCTTATCAGACCTTACGACGTCGATGATTACCCAGCTTGTTCAAATCAACAGTTTTACGTGGCCTACAAAAGGAGCAATCATCGCCTCTTCAGATTCATTCATTTCAGCACAGGCATCCACCCCTTCCGGGGAATGAAGCCAGTCACGCCCTCATCCCGCAGAACATCCTCCGCCAGCCGGCCCGTAACGACGCTCCGCTCAAACCGCGGGCCCCGGACGTAAAACGGGTACGAGAGCCGGCTAGGTCCCGGCTCCGGGTCATCGTCTGCAGTGGGCGGTGTTGACAGCGACGACAACGACGACGATGCTGCTGCTGCTGCTGCCGGCGGAGGAGAAGAAGAAGAAGAAGAAGAAGAAGAAGGCGGCGGATGAGGGGGAGGTTCCCACAGGCTACGGCCGCCACGGCGCCGCTTCTCGGTGAAGCCAGATGCGCGGCGGTCGAGCGAGAGGTACCATTTCCGCTGGTACACGCTGCCGATGGTGTTGGACGCGCCGTGGTAGGCGTTTGTGAGACGGACTTGTGCGTCTTGCTCTTTGAGATGCTCCTCGCTTACGGAGGGAGCATCTTGATTGGCTCGATGTCGGGAGTGTTTACTGTTGTCCTCTCCCTCGATCAGATTCAGCCCGTCATCATGTTTCTGGCCCTCATCATCGTCATCAGAAGAAGAAGAAGAAGAGGCGCTGCTAGTCTCAGGCTCCCGTGGCCGAACCTGCGCAGTCCTCCCTCGCCGCCTCCTCGTCCCCACAGCCCGCGTCCTCAGGCCCCTAGACCGCCCAGCGGCATCCTCCGACTTGGTCAGGCGGAGGTTGATGACGTACGGGTCGGGGAGCTTTGCTCCGTGGAGACGCAGCCGGATCTTGCGGGTCTGGAAGGCGGCGTGAAGCAGAGATTGGGCCGTCTCCTGCGGATGAGGATGAGGAGGGGACTGCTGCTGCTGTTGCAGCGGCGATGAGAGAGGAGATGCTTCTGATGGCGGTGAGGATGGGTCTTCTGGAGGGGCGTGCTTGCTGCGGCGCGGGAGGACGGAGTATGAGCCCGTGTCCCAGATGAGGAGGGAGCCTGTGTCTGGGGAAGCGGTTTCGACGAGGTGGTTCTGTTTCTTTGGTACGTAGTGTGTGTTCAGCGGTCAGTGAGACTATTTATCAGCGGTAGTGATACTTCATAGCAGTGAGTGGTTCTATAGGGTCATGTAGTAGTAAAACAGTGATACAGCAAGTGGTGATGTCAGCGGTGCGAATCAAACGACAAGAACAGCAGACTTGCCCAAAGACAGTGGACGCGGGTCTCGGTGGCATTGCGGCTCAGGCGGCTGCTGTTGGCATCGCCGGGCAGGCCGTACATGACGGCCCAGCTGACGCTGCTGGTCTCGTTGATCTGGAGGCGGAGGTCGTAGTGGGTGCCGGCGACGGGGTGGTCGTGCTGATGCACCACGAAATGCGCACCGCCGGGGCTGCCCGCGCAGGTCTCGTACAGGCGCGCGTAGCGGGCGATGGACAGCCGAGGGACGTCGGCCGATGTCGGGCGCAGGTGCGACGAGAGGGAGGACGAGAAGCGCGTCAGATGGTCGGATATTTGGACGGCTCCGGCCTCGATCTGGGCGGTGGTGGTGGTTGTTGTTGTTGAGGCGGGAGCTGTTGGTTTGCTGGTGGTGGTGGTGGTGGGAGGAGGAGATATTGGGCGAGGCGGAGGGAGGTGAGATGATGGAGAGTCGAGGGACCAGTCGAGGTTTCGTTTCTTGATGAGGGGATTGGGGATGAGGTCCGGACTGGCAGGCCGTTTGCGTGGTTGGTCCATGAGATGCGGTCTGGCGGGTTCTGATGGTGATGCAGCGAAGTTGACGAGATGGTCTTTGGTGAGAAGCGGATAGTTTCGTATAAGACTGAGGTATGTACCGTCTATTACGCACTAGTAGCACATCAGCACCTTGTGATGCTTTGAGTGTCCATTTGACGACTTGATCAATACATCTCATTGCTACAAGGCTACCGTAGACATCCACTTGTCGTCATTTGCAGGGTAATTCTTGACAATCATTTAGCATTCATTTCCACTCATCTAACGGGTGCTGATGCCCAAATGCGCAGGCGTGCAGACTGCATATACGAGTACATGTTGTATTACTACTAGGTATGGGCACCTACAACGGCAGCGCACAGGCAATATCCGCATCCAATGTACATGTAAGGAAACTCTCCCGCTGACCGGCCATCAAAAGCCCTCAATACCACATGTCATGTGAGCCAATCGACGGTCAATACAAGCAGCAGCCGTGGGGTGCATGCTTAGTTGTTTTCATTTCAATGCTGACAGGTGCTTGTATGTACTATTGTATGTACGAGGCATGCATTGCCATGGATCATATGCGTGAGACTCGGCTCATGCAACCTGGCAGCCAGTCACAGGCCCGAGACGGACCGCGGCTCTGAGAGCTGAAAGCTGAACAGCTGCGCGTTGTGGGTTGAGCCGACGACTGCACAGGTCCAATGGAGAGCAGCAAACAAGCGATGATATAAAACCAATCTTTTTCTAAAAATACGGTCTGGAGTTGCTGGACACGACAATGTCCTCCTCCTTGCGCCGACAGGAGTTTGTACATGTATGTAAGGTGTCTGCGGTATAACAGCAAACAATTGGTCGCGCAAAGCGCTGCACGATGCGCAGCCCGCCTCCCCTCCAGAGGTCGCTACAAGCGGCGACGTGCAGTCGAGTTGCAGCGCAGTGCAGGCAAATTGCATCGTTGCACATTCGCACCCTGACCAGATGCAACGCCCGTTCGAATCGGTACGCAGTCGACGTACAAATCAGGTCGGCCGGCAGCCACCCGTCGGTCGTCATGGAAATGCCGAGGCAAACACAAAACCTTGGAAACCAGCAAAACCAGCAGAGCCCGCGGCGCCCCGCTTTTCCTCCCCCCGGAAGCGCCCATAGAAAGGCCAGGCCCGGCTCCGCCTCAGTGGGCAAGATTGGCAAGCTGCAAGGGAGATACCTTTTCGGTACCCCCTGCGCCGCGTCAGCAGGGATGGCAGCGCCCGTACTCAGCCCGTACCCTGTGCGAGCCCACGCGAGCCCCGGGATTTCCAGGTCTCGATTAATTACCAAGCCGGGGGCTTGTGATTGCAGTGTGGATTGCCTCCAGCCTCCAGCCTCCAGCCAGCCGCTTGTGTCCCCTCAAACCTCTCTTCTCTCGGCCTCTCTCTCTCTCGCGCGCTCAAGCCTTATCGCATCTCAACCCTTCCCTCTCAATTCCCGCCCCGTCCATCGTCCCGTCCCTTCATCGAATCTCTGTCTCCATCGCCGAGATTCATCGCCTCCGTCCATCGTCCACGCCTGGTCTTGCGCCATCTGCCTCCTCCGATCCCCTCGTCGTGCCGGTCGCTTATCTCCCTCTTACACACCGGGGCCTGTCGCAGCCCCAGCTGAAAAATCCAAACGAAATCACCTCCAACAGATCCTTCGGCAACGCCAGCCATCTTCCCTCTTCTGCTCCTTATTTGTTATTACTACTACCAGCCACACCTCAGCCAAATACGAACAGACGCACGCGCTCTCCCTTTTGCGGCAATAACATTGTGATACCCCGGTTGCTGTTGTTGTCTCTCTCCTTCATTTCACAGACCATCCCCCATAATGGCCTCGCCACCTAAGCCCTGGGAGCGAGCTGGTGCTGGTCCTTCACGTAAGTCCAACCCGCGGAGCTGCTTCCTGTCTTGTTTCCATTTGCTTTCTACTCTAGCCCAGATCGCGCCCGCTCGTGACCTTCACATGCTGACTCGCCTCCCTCCCCAGTCAACATTCCCTCCTCGCCAGCCTCTTCATCAGCAGCGCCGTTATCGCCTGCATCATCAGTCGCCTCCATGGACGCTCCCCCGATACCAGAGCGCCCTGCCTCGCTCTCCGCCTCCATCAACCAGAACGCCGCTGCTCACGCCCGCGTCGGCGCCATGGGGACCATGGGAGCCATGGGAGCCTCGCCCTACGGTGCTTACAACAGCGCATACTCGTCGCCCTACTCAAGTCCTTACTCACGCTTCGGAGGCGGGTATGGAGGATATGGCGGCATGTATGGCGGATACGGGGGCATGGGCGGCATGTACGGCGGCGGCATGTATGGCGGCATGCCCATGGGCGACCCCAACAGCCTGGCGAACCGCTTCAGCAACGGCACCGCCGCCACGTTCCAGATGCTCGAGGGCGTTGTCACTGCCTTTGGCGGCTTTGCGCAGATGCTCGAGAGCACATACATGGCCACTCACTCTTCCTTCTTTGGTAAGTCTCCAGCGCCGTGGTTATCTATTCGCCATTATGGCTGCTAACACATGGACTAGCCATGATCTCTGTTGCCGAGCAGTTCAGCAACCTACGTGACACCCTGGGATCCTTGCTCGGAATCTTCACCCTCATTCGCTGGATCCGGACTGTCCTTGCAAAGCTCACCGGTCGTCCCCTGCCGGCCGATGCCGCGTCCCTCACTCCATCAGACTTCGCCCGATTCCAAGGTCGATCCAGCAGCCCCGGCGGCTCCCCCCAGCCCCCCAAGGCGAGCCGAAAGCCCCTCCTCTTCTTCCTCCTCGCCGCCTTCGGCCTTCCCTACCTCATGTCGAAGCTCATCAGGAGTATCACCGCCAACGCCGAAGAGGAAGAGAAACGCCTCGAGCTGCAGGCCCTCGAGGCCCAGAAGCCCGTCGACCCTGCCAAGCTCGAGTTCTGCCGCCTCCGCTTCGACTTTACCCCCCAGCAGCCCAACGGCATGGAGCTGGAGGCTCGCAAGGGAGATCTCGTTGCCGTGCTGAGCAAGAACGACCCTGCTGGCCAGCCCAGCGAGTGGTGGCACTGCCGAAGCCGTGACGGTCGCCAGGGCTATCTGCCCTCAACCTACCTCGAGGTCCTCAAGCGATCTGCGTCTGAGCCGAAGAAGCTCAAGGCTGCTCCCGACAGCAGGGCCAACTCGTTGACCAGTTCATCGACGTCGGAGGAGGGCAAGAAGGAATATGCCACCGCCGACGGCATGCAGAGGAGTCACTTCTATTCTTGAACGAGATGTCTCCTTTTATCCTCGTTTTGCACCGTAATGATCAGATTCGCAGCTTTGGCATAAAGCAGTTCAATTCTCGTTTGGGCGAAAAGAATTCGCCATTTCTTTTTCGTTTCATCTTGTCAATATTATTACACCGCGGGAGTTGAGAGCGTAAGAGCTTCTATCTTTGGGAAACGAACATGCTGTCCACATTGAGCTTCATGAAACAATGCGCTTCGACGGAGAATGGTGGGATTGGGTCCCCCTTTGATCTTGTGATCTTCTTTTGTGTACAAAAGTCGGGCGTGGGCGTGTCTTGGGAACTACCATTGTATTATCACTTGTTACATATGTCCTTTCTTTCTCTTAATCTACGTTACGAAGTTTGGAACAGCATCTACGACCAGTCGGACCTTTGTGTGTGATTTTTAAAAGAGAAAAACCTCTACCACGTTGCATAGTTTAACAAGCCGAATGTTTTCTTAAAGGTCAAGTCATCTGTTCATCATTTGTCTACTAGTCCATGATGGACCCTGCTAGAGCTGTAGCAAACACCTCGTGTCTCATGTCTAGATGCCTACATCTGTTATATGGTCCAGACGGCGGTGTCGAGCACCATTCACTAGCCTTCAGCTTCGTAGGCATTCGATTTGTGCTTGGGCTGGAACTGGAAGCCTGGGTGGACCGGTCCGAGGAACATCTCGCTATTAAGTACGCGTTAGCACAATTCAACTCATCGGCATCATGATCTGCAAGCCAAATAGAATGAATAGGAGAGATGTCGGTGATAACAAAGGCGACAATGCAGCAAACGTACCTAATCTTGATCCAGTCCTTGTAGTTATCCGACGCCATCAACGTCTCCATCTCGTCTCTACCCCTGTACGCCGGCGGCCGGTCGTTCAACCGCGGAGGCAAGTGCTCCAGCAAGCCAATCGGCACATAGCGGTGCGCGAAGCTCAGATACTCGAGCAGGAAGCGCCTGGTGTAGCCGATGCCCAGCTCGTCGGAGCCCCAGGCCTCGAGGCCGTACTTGACAAACTTCTCAATGTAGCCGAGACGCTCGGTGGACGACTTGTCAAGGTACTGGCCCTTTTCAATCTCCTCAAAGATCCAGGGCTTGATGAGGGCGCCGCGGCCAATCATGACCGTGTCGACGCGGGCGTTGTCAATGTGCTCGTAGTAGTCGACGTGGGAGAAGCAGTCGCCGTTGCCGAGGAAGTACATGCGCCCGTCCTTGGCGTTGGGCAGCGTGCTCTCGTCCGGCTCGGCAATCGTGTCGGTCATCTTGGCCTTCTCCTCGTTGTACGTCTTGATGAGGGCGGCGCATTCGCCAATGTAGCCCCAGTCCGCTGTCTTGGTGTACCGCTGCTCGCGGCTGCGGCCGTGCAGAGTCAGCGCGGCGCATCCAGGAGCTCCGAGGCGTTCACGATGCTCGCGAGCTCCAAAGGCCAGCTTGCCAATGACCTGGGTCGCTGTTGGTCGATCCTTGCGAACTCCGGTCCTGATCTTGGCCGTGATGGGAATCTCGCCGGACACGGCATTCATGCCTCGAATCATGCGCTCCAACTTGCCACTGGCCTCCAGAAGCGCAGATCCAGCGCCGCCCTTGAAGACCTTGTCGATTGGGCAGCCGCAGTTGAGGTCAATGAGGCGGAGATGGGGGCAGTAGCGGTTGAGAACGTCGGCCGCCTTGGTGACGACCCAGTGAGCACTACCGGAGATCTGGGCGCCAAACTTGAGATCCCGTGAGTTGTCGTAGTCGTCGAACAACGGAACGGCTCCAGGGTTCATCTTGGGAGGCGTAATCTCTGACTTGTGGGCGCGCATCAGAGTCCAGTCAGGCTTGGAGCCCTGGAGAAGAGGCATTCCCAGGGCCATTTCCGAGTAGGTGGCCTGACAGCCGAGCTCAACGCACAGCCGTCGGAATGGAAGGTTTCCCTGGGTGGTCAGAGGAGCAAGCGTCGGGGTCTCTGGGCCAAAGTACAGGCGGCGCTTCTCGGATGGCTTGAACGGCGGGTCGACAAATCGAGCGCGGAGGTCTTCGAGCCCCATCGCGGGTTGATCTTTTCGGCGGTGATGGAAGTCTTGGCTGATGCCACCCTCATGGTTCAGCCATTGAATGTATTGGTCCGCCTTGGTGAAGTCGAGTCTCTTGCGGTTGAGCTGGATCTTCTGGCCCATCGTGACGACGTTGTAGATACCAGGCCGCAGCTCATCTTCACTTTTCGCCCGCTCCTCACCATCCGGCCCCTTTTCCTCAGAAGCCTTTGGCTCGGCAGAGTCATCCTCCTTAGGCTTGGGTGCTTCCTCGGGTTCTGCTTTGGGCGGACGGTTATCGCACAATACCAGCTCCTTCCTGCCATCCGCGTGCTCGATTTCTTGCATATGGCTCTTGACGAACCGGCACTTCCAGCCCGAAGCACAGTAGCCATAAGCCTCGAAAGCAGGGCATTTCCCGCCGAGAGCCTCGACATCTCCGCGGCGGCCCTCGCTCAAGTATTTGCGCAGATCGTGGCACATCTTGCACGAGTCGCCGTAGCGGCACTCCTTTGGTGAGAATTCCGGGGAATAGGCCCTGCTGCTACAGAGGGGAATAGCATCGTCGAATCTTCCGAATGAACGATCCGTATTCTGGCCCTTTGCCTTCTTCTTTCCCTTCTTTCCCTGCGACCTGGAGTCTTCACCGTCTCTCTGAGACTGGTCTCGGCCAGTTGTGCCCCGGCCTTCAGCGGCGTCATCATCCGCAGTTGGGGGACGCTCATCCTGGCTCCTTGACATGTCGATGAGATATCTAGAGTGTTCGGGTTAGTTGAGATGTTGCGTGAGACACTATGCTATGGCGCTTACTCTTTCTTGATGGGAGCCATGCCCTTAACACGGTCTGCCGGTCCGCCATTCGCCTCCGATGGTTTTGAAGCCTCGGGCGTGGGTTGAGTTTGGTTGCTGTTCTCAGAAGGGCGAGTCGCATCCTGGCTAGCCTCTCCGTTTTGGTCCTGGGGAGCAGCTGCGTCGTCAATCTTAATTCGCTTCGCAGCTCGCTCCTCGGAATGCGAGTCGACTTCCGGCAATTGGCCACCCATGGAATTATCAGACTCCGTAGCCATGTTGGGCTGATGACGCTGTTGTGTATGCTGATGTGAGAATAGTCGTTTGGGTCTCTTCTGAGAATCTCAGACTGTTTTATCAGAAGAGGGCTGAACAAGGAATATCACAACTGTCGTGCCAAACAAAATAACGAGATCAAATCTTTCTCTCCAGTAAATTTCGAGGCCTAAAAGCAAGGCAAAAGTGCTGTTGAGGGAGCCTCGCGTGGTTGATGTGATGCTTTGAAGAAAAGTTGAGTGAAGTGGAGCCAGAAATTTTATCGATATGGAGGTTGAAGTGAATTGTCGTCGTCGTGTGTGGCTGGTGAAATGTCGAGCCGCTCCTGCTGTTTCTTGATTGAACCGCCTGACTCAGGATTTCGAGATGTCCAGTGCTACATCCACGTAGAAAAAACGGGAGTAAATGACAGTGGACGGCAGAGCTATTGTGACGAGGTAAGACGATCACTATCCAAAAAGCTAAAGAACTTGGATTGTAAGTATCCAAGAAGAATTCATCGTTCTTGGTGTCACTTATGCCAATGCACAACGCTTATCGCAATCGCAGCTCCTTCTACGTATGTATGGATACGTCATGTCTATAGTGCATCCAAGCCGCTTCAGCGCCTACAGCGCCTATCGCACCCCGCCATAGCCATCGCCTGGAGTCGTCGTTCCAGCGCACCCAGACCGCTAAATCAAGTCCCGTCCCGTATCCAGCAGCAAGCGTCGAAACCGCCAGCCAGACCGAATCCAGCGGCCCAATTGATGCCACCCCACTACTACCTTGTACGCCAGACTAAACCCCCCTCAGCCCAGCACCCAATCTCCCATCCAATGTCAAAGGAGTCAAGCTCCTCCTGCACGCGTCCCTCTGTGAGACGTCGCGAATTGTGCTGCCAAACCTCCAGAGCTGCTCTCCACTAGGGGGCAATGAGGAGCAGTTGGCGAGACCATGGAGGATCAGGGCCAGCCGTCTGCTAGTGCGACCCGATCTCCCAACAAGGCGTCCACCTTCAGCTCGGGACACCCCGACCAAAGCTCCCACGCCGACCCCTCTGGCAATCGATTGATGTTCGACGATGACGACGACGACGACGACGACGACGACGATGGTGATGATGGCGAACCAGAGGACGGCGGAGAGGAGCACAGGCGCGAGAGACACGAAGCCGTGGACGAGGAGGCATCTCGATACGCGGCGACGGTGGACGAAGAGCCGATCTTGCCGTTGCCCAGGAGCCACACGCCGGGCCAGCTTGCGGCCAGGAGCAACGTCCCTGGCGATCACCAACGTGGCAGCAAGGGGGCCGCCGAGCTGCCTCTCCGTCAACGGGCAATCTCAGCCTCGCACCCCCATCCACCTCCTCGCCCGGCAACAGCTCCGGGGCATAAAAAGATGACGGCCGCCTCGAACCCCGTTCCCGACGCACCCCCTGCCGAGGCAGATCACAAGCCATCCCCCGCGGCTGCGTCGTCAAGGACAACATCGGCAGTGTCAACTCGCCAATCGAACATCATCGTCTCGCGCCCCGTGCCCGGCAAGCACACCACGTTCCCCCCGCTGCCCAGACCCGACGATGGACCAGACGTGGCTCCCGCTCCGGCATCCGGCATGTACTGGTCGAAGGCGCCCGTGTCCGGATCGCCGCACTCGAACCTGCGGGCTCACACGACGACGCTCATCGGCTCCAACGTGTACGTGTTTGGCGGCTGCGACGCAAAGACGTGCTTCAACGCCATGTACGTGCTCGACGCCGACTCCTTCTACTGGTCGGTGCCGCACATGGTGGGAGACATCCCGATGCCCCTGCGGGCCATGACGTGCACGGCGGTGGGCAAGAAGCTCGTGGTGTTTGGGGGCGGCGACGGCCCCGCGTACTACAACGACGTGTACGTGCTGGACACGGTCAACTTCCGGTGGTCCAAGCCTCGCATCGTGGGCGACAAGCTGCCGTCGAAGCGCCGCGCGCACACGGCGTGCCTGTACAAGAACGGCATCTACGTCTTCGGTGGCGGCGACGGCGTGCGGGCCCTCAACGACATCTGGCGGCTCGACGTCAGCGACACGAGCAAGATGTCGTGGCGGCTCATCTCCAGCGCCGAGAAGCCGGCGCAGGGGGCGCGGGAGCGGCGGCCCAAGGCCCGCGGCTACCACACGGCCAACATGGTCGGCAGCAAGCTCATCATCTTTGGCGGCTCCGACGGCGGCGAGTGCTTCGACGACGTGTGGATCTACGACGTGGAGCGGCACATCTGGAAGCTGGTCAACATCCCGATGACGTTCCGGCGGCTCTCGCACACGGCCACCATTGTCGGCTCGTACCTGTTCGTCATCGGCGGCCACGACGGCCACGAGTACTGCAACGACGTGCTGCTGCTCAACCTGGTGACCATGACGTGGGACCGGCGCAAGGCGTACGGCATGCCGCCCAGCGGCCGCGGGTACCACGGCACGGTGCTCTACGACAGCCGGCTGCTCGTCGTCGGGGGCTTTGACGGCAGCGATGTCTTTGGCGACGTTATGGTTCTGGAGTTGGCGGTACATGCGTATTACTCGCAGATTAGCCATTTCACGATTGATGTATGATGATGACGGGACAAAGAGGAGGAAGAGGAGGAGAGCATATGTTGGCAATCTTGAATTATTTGCTATTTTATATCTTGTAACCAGGTTTTTGATGTTCTTCTTTGTCATATAAGGCATGTGCATAGAAAAGGTTCGATTCCTTCTTCTTTTGTAATTGTATAGCAACGGACATTACGAGTCATCGAGGGGAGATGTGAACAGCCTGTTTGTATTTCAAGTTGATTTTCAGAGCCTGATGCCGGCTATGTAGACGAGACCTTATCAGCAGATCATTTGAATGAATTCTTCGGTTTATGTTATACAAAAGGAAGGACACGTAACAGTGCATATATATGTACAATTTGTTCCGTTCGCGCCACCCATCAAATGCCGAGGCGAATGCAAACGCGCGCCCAATATGCAAGAGAAATGCTGGACAAGCCGAAACCATGACCCAGTGATCCCGTCACCAACTCAAGTGTAGCCTCCTCTTCTTTTTCTCTATCCGTGACGAAAACTACCAGCCCAAGAGAAAAGTAAAAAAGAAAAGGAAAGTATTCGATGAATCCCCTCAATTACCCAATGGATGATGATGATAGGGTGCCTTTTCGGATCGTGTAGTTTGGAGTTCTTATCATTTTCTGCGCAGAAATGTGTGAGTTTCCATGAGTTGATATACATGTATATATGGTGTTGCGTGTGCGGTGGGTATTTGAGGTTGTATGGAGATGGAAACCGGCCTCGAGAGCCGGGTGCGACGGACGGGAGGTTGCATGCCATGGCACATCACTGGTGGAGAGCCCCGGGAGGAGAGCATCTGTCCATAGTAGCTGCCATGGGCGGGAGAGTGAGGTGTGGCATTCAGCAGCTTACTGGGCTTGCTTCTGCTCGCGCTGCGCAGCCTTGCGGGCAGCTAATCTCTTCTCCTCGGCCTCAACCATGTCTGATGAAACTAGGTGTCAGCAAACTGCTTTTCTCTTGAAATTATCGCGGGGGGAAAGGGCAAACTTACCCATCCACAGATCCTGTCCCTCGTACTCCTCGTGGTGGATCTTCTTCTCAATGAGGTGCTTGTGCTCCGGGTCGTTAGGGTCGAGCACCATGACCGTCTCCCAGCGGCCCTTTGAGTTCTTTGCGTCGTTCATCTCAAAGGCGGCCGAGACGATGAGCACGGCCAGCGTCAGGCCCTGGGCGTAGACACGAGCCTGGACAATCTTCTGCGGGGTGCTCATCGGGGCGCGGCTGACCATGGCGAAGGCGACGGCCATGCTGGCGAGCCACGAGGCGCAGACGATGCTGTAGCGGTGCTCGCGGCCGTAGTTGAGGAAGCGCTCGTAGGCGGACTCGTTCTCGCGGATGACCTCCTGGGCGCGCTGCGAGGCGTCGCGGTACTTGGTCATCGGGTCCTTGCTCTTCTGGAAGGCGACGCCCGCGCGGTCGGCCTGGACGATGGCGCCAAAGGTGCTGGTCGAGGTGACGAGGAACGTCCGGAAGGGCAGCGTCAGGCTGCGGAAGCTGGGGTACTTCTTGGAGCCGTAGACGACGCCCGCGACGCCGATGGCGAGGCCGACGGTGCCGCCGACGAGGCCGCCCTTGACAACAGCGCGGTAGTGGGCGGCTTCTTCTTCCTTGGTGAGGACCTTCATGATGGCTGCTGTTGGCGGTGGTGGTGAAAGAAGGAGGTGATGGTGGTGATAGTAGCTGAGCTGGAAGCCGCGGGAATGGTGCGTGTAGCTCAGTGCCGGTTATTTATATGTGCGTATATCCTGCGGATAGGCTAATTCGGACAAAAGCAGACCGATGTAGGATCGAGGCCGGCTGGGGCGGCAAGCGCAATGGCTGTCGGGGGTTTGTCTGCTGATGGACGGAGAAGGGGGAAAAGGCGTGCGCAGTCGGGCGACAATTTGATGTGATACCCCAGACGAGCTCAGATAGCGGCAGAGGCAGAAGCAGAGAGGGGTGGTGGTGTGGTGTCAGAAAAGCTGTGGTGGGGCCCGCGAGCAGTATAGTAGACTTGGTACAGTATGGATGGATGGGTCGAGGTTTCGGCGTGTCGGAGAAGCAGGTTGGTCAATTGATTGATTTCCTCGGAAACGGTGCAGTCGATGATGATAAGAGAAACAAGCAGTCGTTGACTGAATAAGAAGAGGTGGTCGTGTGAGGACTTTATAGGTAGGTGTTCTGGAGACGATGATGTATGTGTTTTCCTCTTGGTGTTAAACGGGGTCAGGAACCAAGTTCAAGTGTTGATTGATAGGTAGTCGACGCAAGGTCAATGTCGTCAATGCTGGTGGAACATGCAATAATGCTGATGCGATGATTGAAAGGTGCCCGGATGGCAAGCGAGCCGCCCTGTACATATAGCAGCCGGGCTCATGCCAAATCGAGAGTCGCAGGAGGCGTCACACCCACCCCGAGCGGCATGATGTCAACACGCCGCAAGCGATAAAGCCAGACAATTTGCCTTAGTATTGCTGCCCATAGGATTACTGTACATACAGAGCCAATAACCCAGAAAATTTCTCTGATTCCGCCTTCCGAGCCGCCCCGCCCGCCAGCAGAAACCCGAGAATTCCCCACCGAGAAATTCCCGTCTGATTCCCGGATCTCCGTCCGGCACAGCTCTTCTTCTTCTTCTTACTTCCCATCTTGCCTTGTTTCCCCTGCCAAGTTTGATTTTCATATTATCAGATGCAATCATGTTTGGTTTGAGCTCTTACGATACGCACTAACATCAATTTTTCCCCATCTCAAACCCATCGCAGCAGAGCACACCAGCCTGCCATGCTTTTCCAGTCCAGTCCCTGTTCCTACATGCTCCGAACCTCGTGCCTGTCCTGCGGCGGCGGCGGCCCCCGGCTTATGTAAAACGGCGCAACAAGGCACCAGCAAAAAATCGCAGAGCTGCGAAAAAGGCGGCAGCTGCGGCATGTGCGGCATTGTCTCTGGCGGCGAAAAGAAATCCATGCCCAATACTATTGTTTTCGCCGTTCAGCTCAGCGGAAGCCACCACGCGAGCGAGCGAGCGGCCCTCTCCGCGAAAATATCGTCTCACGTGCCCCCCTGCTGCTACGAGTACTGACGTGAACAAACTCTTTTAGCGGTGCGGCGGCAACATCGTACGAGCTTGAGCTTATTTTGGCCGTCCCGACTTTCCACTTCTGCCCCTGTGTCTCTGTCGTCTTTGGCCGTCTTCTAGAAGTTCGGGGCGGTCCGTTTCCGCTGCGTCGTATGATTGGTAATTCTCAAAATCTCACTTCAGGCGATTTGTTCCGTAGTGATTTGCATTTCTCGGGTTTCCAAATAATGATGCATATACAATCGGTATCCATTGTCAGCTGGCTTACGGAGCTCGGCATTGCCATCTTGGTGTGAGATCTGGCAGCGTAACTTACACCCTCCCCCATCGGCAACACCATCTTGGTTCACTCGGGCTTCATCAATCACAAGACACCAGAAGATCTATATTATGCATCTCCATTCAATTGGCTCGGCGAGGAGTTTCCGTAGAGTAGGTATCTTCATAAACGAGCAGCTGTCCGGCACGAAGCATACATCTCTTCAACGTGCTCACCAACACTCTACCCTGTAAATTCCCACATGCCAACCCTCAGCTGCCAAGCATATGATGCATCATACACCACCACACCCACCACACCAGAGATTTGCCACTTCCTTTCGGATCTGGAGCCGACAATGTACGACACTATCGATCGGTAGATGCTTCCGGCGCCTTTGACGTCGTGCGCTGGAAGAAGTCAAAGCAGCGCCTTGTTAACATACTTGTATTTACAAGCTCAGGTATCTCCAGGACACCACAAGCACCCTTGTCTGCCCGCGCTCCTGGAATGGTATGGACGATCTGATGTGATCCAGCCTGATTGCCTGATAATCACAACTTGTATCTTGGCAGGGTTCTTCCGGACAGCGTGCTTATATACGTGTATAGGCTGTTAAGCTTATGGAGCACCTCGTCATGATGCGACTCAGAGTACCTACAAGTGGCACTTTCTGGGTAAAGGAGATGGCCACTTACTATATATCGATCCAGTAAGTGCTTCTTCTTGAACTAGAAAGCGGCCGATGGCCACTGTCCAAGTATGACCACTTGCCAGGTGATATGACTTGCTCAAAGACACATCACGTCGGCCCGTAAACCCTGTCTATAATCGTAACAGGGAAGGGCGGATAGGACAAGGGTCACTATTTTGATCACCGTGATTCCCGTCTGATATACCACATCATCTCAGGTAACACAATATGCTCCTCACTGCACCCGGCCCCGTAGATCCCGTAACGTTGCTCTCCGTGTCCCCGGTATCCGGGCCATCCTATGGTCACGGCGCCACAATATTATCCTAACAAGAGCAAAACGGGAGTACCTGAGCTGAATAGCCCTGTGCTTCTTCTTACTAGTTATATAATGCCGAGCCAACCGGAAACGTGATAGCCGTCATGGTCCCGAAATAGAAACTTTGCTTCACGATGCTTCCCAGTAGACAACCTTATTTCAAGTTGTTAGGCCCTCCCCCGGCTTCATGCAAGTTGGCTGCTACAGTATGCACACAACACAAACCGTGCAGGGGCACGCACCGACCGATTGTCGGGAGAACCGACAAGAACCGAGATCTAAACATCTGCCGGCCCCCATGCTGTTACTATTTTCGACAAACCCTCAACGTCATCTTGTCAGGTGTCTGTATCACGACCAACAAACATCAAGTCTAAGGCCTCGTATTTGATGGAGACTCATATGAAAACTCGAGAGCCAACGGTGCGTCCCGCCTTCACTGCTATGGCATGTCTTCGGTGACTCTCTCATGGTCGAGATGGCTTGCATCTGATATCGGCAACGAAGACAACCAGCGTGCTCTTTCTTGTCCGAACCTGATGCAGTAGCCTTGTAGACATGCCGAAAATAAAATGTATACTACGGGTGATGGGAGATCTGCTGGCGTGATGTGGCCTGTCCAACATTACAAGGAACGCCCTGACCGCGCAAATGTCCGCCCACGACCACCGCAGAGACTAACACGGACCGCAGGTCCGAGTCTACGCGCAACAAAAGAAAGGCAACCAGGAACGCTGGCCTCATTTTGCGCTAGAGATACAAGTTCTGGTTCAATAGATCCAGCACGGTCTTGATGAAGTATGGAGCAGGAGAATATGCTTATATGCTTATACGATGGCCAGCATCAAGTACCTAGTAGCCAACTGCTACCAGAACCTACCTATCTGCCATGAGGTTGACAAAGTGAGGGACTTTACACCTGTTCGCACCATATGTTTGTCAACATCTATCGACTATGTTAGGACAAGCTACCTCGTAGGGGGCAAGCATTCCTGCACACATCTGGAGGGAGTATCAGTCACAAGGTGCTTGTCCACCTTACTCATCGAGTAAGTGGCTCTCGGCCGTACGGAGCAGACTGACTTGTAGTACTGTAGTACATAAGTTAGTAGTACTCGTATGTACTCGTAAACCCAGGCGAGGAGTCGAGGTGGAGTTGCTTTGGCTGGCAATGTTGAAGCAACGATCGACAACACCATGAGTGGAACAAATGCGCTGAGACGATGCATCTAGGGTCCAATGTCTCCAGCCAATGCTGTTGCAACCGCTAGCGCAAAGCGGGCAAAGGCGAGCTTCTTTCTCGTGGCGGATGGATTGGTGGCTGCCTGACCCCTGTCGGAAGAAGCCATGGAAGGGTTCCATTTGTTCCATGAGATGCCGAAGTCTACCGCAGCATCCACTTGGGTGCGAGACGCCATGACGAAACAGGCTTTGGTTGCGCAAGCCAACGGAGAGGCCAGAAACAACTTTGTTGGCCTCCTCAACGGACTTTTCCCTCCATCCTCATCCCCAAGTTCACCACGGCTAGGCCCGGTGGTGTGGGTGGCTTGTTCTAGGTCCTGTGTCCAGATCCCCTTCCCCGAGCTACCCATTCGAGAGCTGTGTTGACCTGTCTCGACCATGACCAAGACAGGCCAAATGTGTTTCGAGGACCTAGCGTATATAGAACCGGCATCAATGTGCGGTATTGGGATGGAAGAAGAAGAAAAAGAGGAGAAGGGCGATAGTAAGCCATGGGGAAAACTTGGGCATTTTCTGGAGCCCAATAACGAGCCGGCATCTAGCTGCTTCTGCCCCTCAGCATCGTTGCGCTTTCGCTTCGTGATCTTGCAGCAGAGGAGATGCCATAATAACCTCGGCTTGCCGAATGCGAGTTCAACAAACAAATCCTCGAATTGGTGGAAAGCACGGGTACGACACGCCGATGTTGCGTCGGCTCACCTCCCCACTTGCAAGCGAGATGCCAATGACAATTCTCGGTATGCCATTTCCCATGTCGAGGAGATTGACCTTGGTTAATAATCGAGGGGCACAGAAATTTGCGTTTCGTAATAACATAGCTTCAAACCCATGTGCAGGCAATGACTCAAGCCGCTGGGCGGCAGAGGCGCATCCAGCGCTACGAGCAATGACCCGACCGAGGATCAACCTCCATCTAGATATGTCCCACTGCACGATGGATCCCGTCTGTGCCTTGTGATGTCAAATATGACAACTCGGCTGATGGGGCGGCGGAATCGTGGCGGTAGCTCTCAGTCCAGTCGATGCTCGTATTGCAGCGTTGCATTCGGAGAGAGCCAGGAGCATGGACTTGGCGAGCTGCAGGTGCCCTTCATTGATCGATATGCATGGGATATCACACGAACAGTACAGTGCAGTACGCACGCGACTGCGATGCAATCCCTGTCCCTCGGGGGACGTTTTGAAGCGTTTGACAATCCGGAATGCGACCCCTCCGATGCTTGACGGCCCGAACAAGGGCAAAATGGACTTGCTCTGGTGAGATCTTTTCTTCGAGCCCTTGCAAGTACAGTACTTCGCATGCATTCGCATGCACTCCCTATGTGTTTAATCGGGGGATTTGCTTGAGTTGGGATCGTTAGCAACCTTGTTAGGGGCTGTAATAACGCAGACAGCTGAGAAAGGCAGGCCAGCGTACATACCTAGGTGTAGGTCTGGTGTGGGTTCGAGCAAAGAAATGGAGTATGCTGTCCACGTACTTGTCACTTGATATGGACGAGAGGCTGGACATCCGACGTTTGTGGTAATTGCAGATCACCGGATGGAATCTTGGGCACCAATTGCGGCCTTTCTAATGCCCCGAGCTTCAAGATGCATGAGGAAGACACATGCACTTCTGCTCTCGCCGGCTTCTGAAGCGCTGTGGGCAGGTGTCGCAGCCGGACAGTTGTCAAATTGTCGGCGTGATGCTCCCACATCGATCGCTAGTCACACCCATCATTGCTCATGCCGCTTCCTCGTTGGAGGGTCAAGGGCAAGCTGCAGGTCACCGGCGCTATTGGGAGATCTGGCGGTGTCGAGGACCCTGCCAGATTGTTCAGCCCGCAGCTTGTCAAAGTCTGTGCCTGCATCTGTAGGCAGCGTATGTACTGTCGAGAGAGGAAGAGGAAGGGTCCCTGACATCATTGTGTAGCTCTGGCTCAGAGTCGAGGCTGGAGGCTCGACACTACCTTGCAACACGAGGAATGCTTGGCATGCTGGCATCAGATAGGACGGAACTACTGCTCACCGTCCTCCGGAACCGTGGCCAAAAGCCCATGGATCACAGAGCGCCGCGATTCTCGATCGAGTGTCGGTTCTTATGCTCCGTCTCTCGCGGAGAGGCTCTGTGTGGAGGAAGCCGAGCGGTGAGAGACAGCGCATGATGCATGATGCAGAGAGACGGAGAGGTGAGGCTGAAAGACGCAGCGAGATGAGGCTGATTCGAGGCTAGTGGGCGATCATGTGAGATGATGCTTTGCTGCCCAAGTCGAATGCTTGCGTGGAAAGAGCGGGCGAAGGCTCTTGACGACTTCTAGACTCGTGCGGGCATCTACGACAATTCCTAATGCGGGTTGACCGCCAAGCTGCGTCCATCAACTTAGTAATACTAGCACCAGTGTGGTGATGCTTCTTGGCTCTGCCATTACCTGACATCTACCTTTGGCGGTCTACTTCTGTGAGGCACCGACAAGGTAGGTATTGCGAATACTACTCCAGTCTCAAGAGGGTCCTCTTGCTGGTCTCGGTCAACGTCAACGTCTTGAAGTCCATCCCGTATGCACCCCCTCCCCAAGGCCCAGCCCTTTGCTCATTTGCACCATCCACGCAGAGGACTCTCAGCTGACGCTGCAAGCCTATAGCATGAAGTATTCCGTACAAGCAACAGCCGAATGACTTCCATCAACTCCCTGGTGGCAACAGAAGGACCGTCCGGCGGTCAACCGCCATGACTGTACGATTGTCCCGTCACTGCAGAGCTCCATTCCAAGCAACGGCGCTGCGCAGTGGCTCACCACTTCCAACGCGTCCCCAAGTAGCGTCGATGCTAGTGGCTTGGTGTCTCGACCACGACACACGACTACTAAACGCCACCATGTGCTGGGCAGGTCGATGCGACTGGCCGTCAGGTAGGCCCAGGTACCGGATGTGTTGGGGATGCGAGCAGCATCTCCGACACCTTGCTATTGACTGGTCGAGGCCCGCGGGATTGCAAACGCATTTGCTGGCTTCGTCCAAGTGGCTAGAGCAAAAGGTCTCTGAGACGAACTCAGTGCTAGTATGCTATACTAGTTGCTTCATGTGTACGGAGCGAGCCAACTGCCAGGGGCAGTGGGCGTTTCCGCTACCAGTAAGTAATATTCCTCCTACCTTACTCTGGCCACTTCGTGCCTCGAATGTCATGGGGTCCTACTGCCATGCATGCACTGCGGAGTGCTCCGTCCCCCGTATTTCATACCTGGCATTCGATTCACTTGACTTTTGGGTTATTAATCCCTTTGAATGGGAGTGGCTGGCGGCTTGGCACCAGAGCTGTGCGTCCTTGGAAGATGGGCGTTTGTTCTCCACGGTTTGACCAAGTGCCAAGGCAAGCTGTGCTACGAGCATGGAGTACGGACTCCATCCCGGCTGCCTGGCCACATGCTTTGGATAACCCGGCCTGCTTGAAAGCACTAACATGCTTCCAGGATGACAAGCTTGGTGCTGTGATCTCGATATATCATAGCTGATGAAGTACGAGGCTGGTACGAAGAACCTGGTGGAATCTGCCTAGTAAGGTATTGGTTTGGCGCCCCTTGCCACCTAGAGAGTCGTGGAAGCCGACCTACAATTACAACTCACCAGTCGACGAGCTGCGAAGACGACATCGTCCGGAAGAGGTAAAAGCGACCAAGGAACTTCCGATCTCCGGAAGCCTAGGCGGACAGAGGTCCTGGTCAGACCGTTGGTAGAGCGCTACTGCTGCGAGATGAGATACGCATTACGTCCATACACCGCAGGTATATCCGGACCAAGAGCGCCTTAGTCTGATGATGGCTGGCAACCTTGGCTTGAGCTGAGATGCATCTGACTGCGACCTAATACCGCTGCTAGTATTTCGTACTGTAGCACTATCGCGTACCAGGCAATTCATCGTCGTTGACCTTCATTACTGCTTTGGTCTTGACCGAGCTTCTAGTTCTATCTGGACCATGTGCTCCGTCAGGGACATGTCTGAGTCGGTCTCAAACCCCCACGGACGGACGGTTGTGCCATGCCATGCCATGCCACACTGGCTGCTTGCACTTGGCGCTGCAAAGAGTCCCTTGTTCGTACGACAAAGCGCAACACACCTTCGACCGGGGTCACGGCCTCGCCTGGACAGGACAATGGCTGGCGAGACGGGATTCCAACCTAAGGTGGTCGACTTGCATGCGTCGCACCCCGGAATACAAGTAACGCACTCTCTGCCTGCCGAGGATGTACTGTACTGAAATGCAGCTTCAACTGGACAATTGGCGACCTCGTCCCCCTGCTCTGGCCGGTTGCAAGCGGGCACCTTTGCGGTAGACTGAGGCATCATGCACTTGATTGCTCATGTTGTTAATATATGCATGCGGGCGCCGAGGATGAGGAGGCACACAAGGCTGCTGCTACTCTGCCGCCATTGCTGCTGATGTCCATGCCCGTTAGCACTCGCACCTTGATCCTTGTGTGTGCCTCTCTCGAGAAGACCTCGGGAAGCTTCTATGTTCGAAACGACGCTCCCTCGGCCAGATGTTACATCCTCTACCCTTGCCACTCCACGCGGCCACGACTCTCTTCTATCTAGTATCTAGTATCTAGATCTAGGTAGGTGCATATTATTATTTCAACCAGCACACTGATGAAACAGAGGCCAGCCAGCCAGTTTTCCCACAATGGCAGCAATGGACGCAACCGTCCAATTAACCGTTAGCGCCAACCCTTGTTCCTGTGGCACTGTGGCTACTGACACGCTGCACCGTGATCAGTGCTCCAGGCCATCCAGGATGTCGCTGAGCGTGTGGGTGAGGAGTGGAGGCTCGTGGTGGTGATCATGCCGTCAACCATCTTGGACCTGGACCTGGACCTGGACCTGCCCCTCGTCCCTCGCCCACGATATGTGCTGCTCGCTCTTGGGGTTCCCCCATAGTTCCCCATATGTCCGTTTCCCCAGCCTCTCTGTACCTCTGACTCTCCGTCCGTCCTCAACTCCCGAGCACTCTTCGATCGATCAGTGCTTACCTCGACCGCTCGCAGAGCCGGACCGCGGTGCCATCATCGAATCGAGCAAACGGCGCTGGCAGCTTGCTATCTCCCACCTCGTGCAGAGTCTCTAGTGTGTGACTTGATGCACCTCGACAAGCCACTTTCTGTCCATCTTAAGCCGTGCATGCACCGCGCCGTTTGAGCGACCAAGAACCGACCAACCAACCGACTTACACCCTTCGTATCTCTTGCACCGAGTGCCTGCAGCCGCCATTCGCTGCCGTTTGCTGCAGCCCAGAGCCGTCAATCAACGGTCGCCCGACAACAATAACATATACAGGCCGCGCCGCTCTTCTCCTTTGGGGGACACACTACCTTACCTACCTTAGCCACCTTGCCTTGCCTACCGCACCTTGATCTCGTACCCATCGACTTTGGTCAGGTCTCCCAAGCCTCTGGACTACACGACTCGCGCGGTTCAGATTTCAATAAATACAGCGACGGTGACATACCGAGACTGAGCACCCTCTTTCTCCCAGGCACACCTAAGCTTCTCACGGCGTCGGCGGAACCTTGATTCATCCTTGCGTCGTGTCCCCGGCTCTGGCCTCTCTCTCTCTTACTCACACACACACTCTCCTTCTTCTCTCTCTCTCTTCCTCTCTCTTCCTCTCTCACCGCATGCTGATCCCGAGTGTTGGCAACGTGTTCACTTTGCATTGCATCCCAGTCCTGCGCCGTGAGCGTCGTCAAATCATTGCCTTGCCCTGCGTCCCAAGATACCAAGTACAGGCAGTCGACTTCCGCACGCCTACAGCCCGCCCGCTTACACCGTAGCGCCGACGGTGCTGGACCGCTGAGGGACGGAGTACCCTGCCCGTACCAAGTACTCCGCACTTTGACGGCCTACCTCTTCCCGCCCTGGGACGGGAGGAAACAAGTCGTGGCCACGCCTTCAATTGCAGCGTCACCGTGCAGTCAGGCTGACCTAAACGACTGGAGACTGACTGACTGCCTGGAGTTATTGCAACGTCCCTCGAGAGACTGCATCTCGGCTTGTGCCGTCGGGTGTCGTTTTCGCTGTTCTGCGTTGCCTTTCGTCCTCTGCCTCGGGGCCCCCAGCAAGTCTGATCGGCTCGGTCCCTTGACTCGACCTGGAACCTCTCCCTCGCTTGGTGCCCTCTGTCTGGTGCCTGTAAATCGGGAGGATGCAGAGCGCCCTCAGGTGGTTCCAGGGCCCCGACAAGGACCTTGGGCCAGTGCCAGGCCCCACGGCCGCCAGCGCTAGCCCCAATGCCCTCGCCCGGCCAGCCCACAACCGCGCCACTGCAAACGCCAGAGCCAAGGCCAGTGCCAGTGCCAGTACGGCGGCGGGTACCAGGGCGGGTACCGGTACGACGAGTCCCAGCTCGAGTCCCAGTGCCG
Source organism: Trichoderma gracile (assembly GCA_020002365.1). Taxonomy (NCBI): domain Eukaryota; kingdom Fungi; phylum Ascomycota; class Sordariomycetes; order Hypocreales; family Hypocreaceae; genus Trichoderma; species Trichoderma gracile. The sequence continues at coordinate 1,447,586 of JAINEY010000005.1, forward strand.
TCGCCACCCAGCGCGCCCCGGCCGGTACCGCTACCAGCGTCGCTACCAGCACCGCTACCAGCGCCTCACTGGCCAATGCCGGACCGTCCTTGGCTGCCTGTGCCGCCTCGTCCGAGTCCATGTCGCCGCCAGCTTCGCTCAACTCGTCGTCTCAATCATCTTCGCCCCAGCCCGCGACTCCTCCCGACTTCCCTCTCGCAACCGCGCCCTCCGCCTCGTCTGCGTCTGCGTCTGCGCTCGCGACTGCATCCTTATCCGCTGCTCCCGCCCTGCCTCGACACAGCTCCGGCTTCTCGTCCGCCCCCGCACTGCGCACACAGAAGGACGGCTCAGCACCATCGCCGTCGCCATCGCCGTCGTCGTGCTCCTGGACCGCCGCCCTCCGCCAGTCCAAGCAGAGCCCGCCGCCCGACAAGCTCCTCGCCATCCCTCGACTCGACGCCGCCATCGACATCGACCTCGACCTCGACCTCGACATTGACCTGAGCGATTGCGACGACGCCGCCATGACTACCGGCCCAGGCCTCGATCCTGGCATGGCCCGCCCGCGTCAGGACTCGTTTGTCAGCGCCGGCCCCAAGCCCATCTCCATGAACATCCAGAACCGCGACAATGTCAACCGGAATCGTCGCGAGAGCCTCGCCGGCAGCCTCATGGGAGGCATGAGCTGGGGAGGCATGTCTTTTGGCAGCTTCGTCAGGGACGAGTAAGTCGTGGATACTTTTTTTTTGTCTTCTATTTTTTGCGTGACCTTATCCCACCCTGCATCGTGCTCTACACTTTTTTATCCTTATCGGCTTGTGTTATCCTTTGTGCGCCGCACGCCCCCAAAAGCCTACCCCAACCACAACCCACCCTCGCCCTTACCATCGTCCTCATCATGTTGAGGACGGAAGAGCAAGGGAAGGGGAAATTGCCCTTGCTCAATTTGCCTCAGCATGCACCGCCTGTTTCTCTGAGAGGGCGATGAGTTGGCGTGAGAGGCATTCGAACCCTACACGCAGTCACTACATCATGAACTCTTTTTTTTCCCGCCTTTCTCAACCCCCCCTCTTCCCCTCCTGTTCTCATCAAAACGACTCCCCGCCATGCCCACGCTGCATCAAAATGCCATGGCCATCATACAGAACATGCCTGCAGAACGCAGCGTCGATTCCTCTCGGTGTCAACATGTGCTAACGCGGGATTTGCCACAGCATCATGATGCAAAGCACCTCTCCGTTCACGGGTGGCGCACATCAGTCTCCGTCCTTCCACTCGTCATCGTACTTACCCAAGCTCGAGGCCAACTTCATGCGTGACTTCACATGCTGCGGCAAGATCTTGCCCAACCTTCACGACTTGCTTCAGCACTATGAGGAGGCGCATACACAGGCCAGCCCCAGCGCTGCCAGGAACAGTGCTTTCAACCAGTTCGGCGCCCTGGGCATTCAGGGCTCGCCCAAGATGCCCAACGTGAGGTCGACCCCGGCGCCTGGCCAAGGCTCACATCACATGGGACAGCAGCGCCAGATGGGCGGCCCCGGTCTCCAGATGGGCGGTTCTCAGCGACTCGGTTCTTCCATGCTGCAAATGTCCACCTCAATAAACAACATGAATGACGAGATGGATGCTGTTGCTGACATGGAAATGGACGACGCCCTCGGCACCATGGACATGGACGACAGCCAGAAGATGCACCAGACACGTCAGCTGTTTGGCCAGCAGCAGCGGCCACAGCTCAACATGAACACCTCTGGTATCACACAGGGCCTCCGGACGTCCCAGCCGCCCACTCCCGCGGCCCAGAGCTTTGGATTCCAGAACAACCCTACCGTCTCGTCTGTCAACACTCCTACCCTCACGACCCAGCAGCAGATGCCGCAGCAGCAGGCTCAGCAAACGGGCATGAGCGAGATGGACGAAGACCTGCCCGGCATGCCCATGGGCGGCGACGCCACTGATCTCGGTGACATGACGTTTGGAAACGGCAACAACAATAACGACGGCAACGACTCCAACTTCTGCATCAACGACCCCGGCAAGCACCTCTTCAGCCCCAACGGCGCATTCCCTCAAGGCAATCGGTCTATACAAGCACAGCTTGCGCAGCTCGGCTTGACTCACGGCCAGTTTGCGGACCCCGAGGCCAACAAGGTCCTGCTTGCCCGACTACAGAGCATGATGATGCCGGAGGAGCACAAGCCATTCAAGTGCCCCGTCATCGGCTGCGAGAAGGCTTACAAGAACCAGAATGGACTCAAGTAGGCTACCCATTCCCTCACACGGATTTGACTCGAAATGGACTTGCTAACCTCTGTGCTAACTAAACAGGTACCACAAGGCCCACGGCCACCAGACCCAGCAGCTGCACGAGAACGGCGACGGAACCTTTTCGATCGTGAACCCGGAGACTAGTGCTCCCTATCCAGGTACCCTCGGTATGGAAAAGGAAAAGCCCTTCAACTGCGAAACATGCGGCAAGCGGTACAAGAACCTCAACGGCTTGAAATACGTAAGTCTGCACGGTCCGACCGTTGCACCTTCTCGACACTGACAATTCCTTAGCACAAATCTCACTCGCTTCCTTGCAACCCTGAATTCAAGCTTCAAGCACTCGCCGCTGGTCTGAATCTGCCGGGCATCGGAGAGGATGTAATGCTGCAGTGAGCGACTTAGCACAGCATACGCCGGCGAGTCTCAACCTGAGCGGCATGGGTTGGTCCGAGCCACGAGCGACGTTACGAACTCGCCAGTAATAGCTTGGTTCCTTAGCTGTGCTGATCCATGTGGGGATGGAGGCTCAACCTCTGGTCGTGATCAGCGCCCTCTCCCTGCCTTGGAACCGTCTACCTGCACTCACGGTTTCATGCTCGCTCTGCTCCATTGTACATGCAACTTTTGCATGTTAGCATGGGAAGACTCATGGCGACGGCGTTAAACGAGGGGCTGTTTTCCTGGCGAAGCATGATTCAACGGCCGGCAGATTCAATACAACCTCCCTCCCCCAATCGAGCTCCCCCTATATAATGGCGCGATTGCCGCTTCAACCCCACTATACGCAGCGCCGAGCAGATCCTCCCGTCATCAGACGGCTACTTGACACTACAAGTGGCAATGTACGTTATCGCGGCCATATTGCCGGAACCGGAAGGACATTTCATTCACTGAGAGTCACCGAAGAAGTCCACTCGCCTCTTTCACCCTATGACGTTATATTCTATTGCAGTACGCTTTCTATAGACCGCCGGTTGGCACAGCGAGGAAGATGCACTCCCTTTCCGAAGGGTGAAAAACCCCCCAAGAGGGATCGTGGAAGGGAGGCGAGGCGGTTCAGTCTGGAGCGAGGAAGTGAAGACAAAGCTTCGTTTTCGCAAGCAATGGGCAAAGACCGGAAGAATGCTTTACGTTACGACTTTGTATGATGGGCAGTGTTGCTTTTTATGACGCGTTTGTGGAAGACTTGGGGTATTGCACTGGACGCAAAAAATCAAGGTGTTTGTCTCATTTTCTTCTTCTTTTTATCCCGTTTGGCCTGGTTCTTTCGATGATTACTCTTCTCTGTGTTTTACACTATTTGGATCCCTTCTTCTTTTGTCTTTGCAAAGCACTCTGTTCTCTCCTCTCAACTCTTGTGCTATATCCCCTGTCACAAAGGCGCAATGGGGCCAAGCGACGCTGCCAAGTTCTGGTGAGGATTTACTTTGGGGGCGGGACTTTGGAAGCAGAAGGAAGAAGAAGGAGAATTGCTGTTTGGGTGGTGATTTATGAACAACAAAAATCTGGGACTGGGGATACACCAAAAGTTGTTTCCTTCTTGGTGCTTTTGTCTTTTTTGTCTTTTTCCGTTTTCCTTTCCTTTTTCTTCTTACAGGAACGGTCATAGAGAGAGAAATCTAATAGGGCAAAATGGAGCTATTTGTGCTGTTACGGGGCAAAATCTGAACAAAAGATTTCATGTCAAAAGAAAAAATCGAACTTGCTATTGACATTATGTGTGTGTCCGCGTGTAATAGGTGCCATCATTCTCGTGATAATAGCTGGGGATGAGTTTGAGATGTGATACCTCGGCTAGATCTCACGGCTGGATCCGTCGTCCGTCGTATTATTATTTTTGCACATGCTTGTGTACAAGATTGAACCGTATTCCTAGTCCCTGTCCCCTGTCTTTGATGAGTTCTTGTCTATCCCTGCCGTGTTGAGGCGGACGGCCAAAGGTTCCTCATGTATGTGCGACGTTTGCCCATGCAAGTCAGTTCGTCTTTAGCCAAGTTGAGCCAGGAGGCACATGACATGCAGCCTCAATTCAATGTTGGTGCCAAGGACGATCACGAAGGCGGGCGACGACGCCAAAAGAGGCAGGAATATAACTTCACATAGATCGACTATAGATACCTAGTAAATACCTACGGTTCGAACAGCTGGCTACCAAATACGCCACACGCAGACAGACTTTGTCATAAAGGCAGGTATAGCATCAAGAACAACCTGTGACAAGCAGACCAACTCCGGAAAATGCTCAAACCACACAGAAAGACAAAGGCCCCCAAACACCAAGAGCAGAAGCCGCATGCACATACAGTAGAAACGCCCTCACATCCGCATGCGCCTTCTCTCAACAAGCAATCAAGCAATAATAGCTCAGCTCGCCCCTATTCCAAAGGCCCACGGTGATCATGTCCCGAAACAAAGCTGAGCCAAAGGCATACTGTACTTCGTGGGGCGCAGCGGCGCGACCAGATATTCGCTGGCCTAGCATGACACTCCTCCCCCATTCCACCCCGCCCAGTCTACGATATCTCCACGTCCTCGTCATCGTCATCGGACTCGACGATCTGCATCTGGGTGCTGCTGCTGATGCTCTCTTTGCGAGTGCCATGACCCGTGCCATCGCTGTACCGGCCCGATACGCTCCCCCACTCAAGCTCGTCACCCGCTACCACTCGGCCTTCCATGTCGATCTCCTGTGACAGTTCGACGAGGGCGTTGCGGGGGAGACGGAGGAAGCCCTGGGTCCGGACAATGCGGCCCCAGTGCGTCATACAAAACGTCGCCGCCCTCTTGCGAAGCCATTCCTCACTCGCGAGCCCCGCGCAGTACCAGATGACGCAGGCATGCTCGACGTCCAGCTCCTTGGCCAGGCGGTTCACGCACAGCAGGCGCAGGTGCGGGATGTTGTAGATGTTGGACATGACCAAGAGCCCGGCCACGTCGGAGAGATCCGTGGTGGCGTCACTGTCCGCCTCCGTGGTGCCATGGATGTTATCGGTGTAGAGGTACAGGAGGAAGGCCTTGACGACCGAGTATGGTTCGGGGATGTGCATCTTCTTGGTGTGAAATTCCGCCATCTGGGCGTTGTACAAGCGCGCAAAGTGCGGCCAGCGCGCTTGCAGGATCAACTTGTGAACGTGGATTGGCATCGAGGTCGGCGCATCCGCAGAGAGCCAGCTCTGGTCTTTGTTTGCATCGTCGGCTCGGATCAGCCCGGAGCTGAGCGTCTCATCGCTGTCAGCGTCGTCTGCAAGAGCCGTGATGATAAAGTCCGTGCCACTTCCTGTTTCTGGAGGTTGGTTGAACAGTTTGGCAAGATCCGCGCCCAAGCCTTTCGACGGTTGGTCGGATAGCCTATTGGTAAAAGACGGTCTGGACTGAGCCAGCGTTTCTGGTGCGAGGTTGTTCCCAAGGAAGCCATATCGCCGAAGGTCAACTTCCATGATGTCACTACAGATGGCCAATGTCAGTCATGGAGCGTCACGAACACAAGCTTAGCGGCCTCATCCTTACCTCAAATACTCCTCATAGCCGTTGGGGCCCAAGTCGGTTGCGGCAGGATCAACTGGGCAGCCCAGGAGCCACGCCTTGGTTCCGTCTTCATTCATAGTGCAGTAGTGCCACCTATATCCCGTCTTGTAGATCTCACGCCCGTCGGCCAATTTCTGCCACCTCAGGGTGCTGAGATCCAAGGCCGACAAGGAACATTCCCTGTGCGTGATGGTCGCCGCGGGAGTTACAAAGTCCAGCAAAGTCCCGGAGGAGTACGTGTGGAAATGAATGCCGGAGCCCTGGGAGGGCACAGTTGGGCCAGAGACGAACTTGAGAGCAGATATAGTACCCGGCGCCATGGGTGCGTAGGACTTGACTTGGAATGACGGAGGATTCACTTGAGCCGTCCTTGAGTTGGCAGCATAGCCAGAAGTGCCGACGACGGGATTGGGTGCCATTGTGTAGGGCGGCCTGGGTGAACTGCTAGTTCTGTGAGCGGCGGAATGGCGATCCACGACGCCAAAATGAGGTCGAGAGTCGAACTCTGGGCTTCCTTTGAGGTCAAGCCACCACAAATCACTAATCTTGTCCATGTCTTCACTAAGGCCACCAAAGACCCAAACGCGGTCGCCCCAGATATAGGCGGAGTGATCGAAGCGGCCGACAAAGCGCCATGCCTTGGACCACGTAAACGTCTTGAGATCGAGGTAGCAGATGTCGTCCAACACATAGTTGTTCTGACCAGTGATGCCACCAATGATGAACAGCTTGTCTTCGTGAAGCACTGCGGCGTGTCTTGCCCTGCCTTTGGGGATCGGGCCAGATACCAGAGGCTGTGTCCAATGCGCAGTCTTCAAGTCGAATATGATGAGGTCGGACAGGTAGGTTCGATGCTCGTTCTCGCCGCCAAAGACCAGCAGTTTGTCGCCTTTGTACAGGGTCGCGGTGTGGCCTATACGAGATATGTTGATTAGTGACGTGCCTTGACAGCGCGTATGGTAATAAAAAGGTAGCACATCGAATGAGACATACCCATGCGCACTCCCGGGATATCACCGTAGTTGTCGACCAAGCTCCATTGGTGACTCGTCAGGTCCAAGCGTAGGACATGATTGTATACTTCGTCCGTGTACTGGTCGAAGCCACCAAAAGCGTAAATCTGGTTGTTGCCGCAATAGGTCACTGAAGCATTGACGAGGCACGCAGGGCGCTGTCCTAGCGTGCGTGTCACTTTCGGGCGATAGCCATCCGCCAACGGGCGGGCCTTGAGGGGAGAGTTGGGCATGATGTAGGTGTTGTTCGAGGAAGAAGCCGAGGCCGGCGTCTGCGCGTTACTCAGGGTCTCCGACGAGTTCTGGCTCGTCATTCCGGCCTGCGGCGTCCCACCAGCATGGGTTGCCGGGGTCTGACCAAAGAGGCTGACGGACGACGAGGCTGGGCCGGGGGTCGACGGTTGCGCCATGATGAAGTTGGCCGCGTCACAAACTCAGGACCATCTCAAGCGGGAACCTTTTCGTGTAAAGTAGGTATGAGCGAACGCGAACCGAGCGTGGCTTGGTAGGTAGTTCAAAAGGCAAAAAGGAGGCTCGAGCCGAGAATGGGCGACGACAACAAGCAAACAAACAGAAAGCGAAGGATGTTGATGGAACCAGACAACAGACTGGCTTCAGCACGCGCCAACAGTGACGAGACTCGGGCAGTGGGTTCAGCGGAGGATGATGTAGGTTAAGCGTTTCAACGGCGCATGTGAGATGAGGGTCGCAGATTTGCGGAGCTGAGACGAAAGAAGTTCGTGTTGATGCCCACACCGACTGGGTACGTACCTCTCAGATTTTTTTTTTGATTTTTTGATTTTTTCTTTGGCTTCCGTTCTAACGTCGTAGCCGCGCCACGCCTAGCCAGACGCGGTTTAGCCGCGCGGCTCTTATCTGCTGTCACGACGGTCGGACTGCCGGAAGAGCAGTAAATCCGAGAGGCTTCGTTGCCTGGACAACAAAGGCGGTGGCACTAAGTAAATAAGATTCACATATATACCATCGGCCGGGACCTTCACCGGTTCTGCAGTCCTACAAGCACTCACACACTCACACATATCATCTCTCTACCTCTACTGCTCACGCTTACTCTGCTACTCTCAATATTACGAATGCTCACAGCTTTACTGCGACTTACAACTTCAATACTGCTCACTCAATATCCTCTGTTTCACCAGCATATGATCATTTGATATATCATACGAATATCAAACACAATGTCTACCGCGGCAGTTTCAACTCCCGTCAAGACACCCAAGGGTCTCGCGGCAGAGGGACGAATTCCGCTCACTCCTTCGCCAATCAAGGCACTCAACTTCAAGACCAAGAAGCCCTCGCTGCGACAGAAGACGTCCAAGTCGACTGTCAGCCAAGGCGGTGACCGCTTCATTCCCAACCGGGCTGCCAGTTCCGCCATTGCCAACACTGGATCAAGCAAGGCCAATCTTCCGGACAAGAAGAAGAAGAAGCGATCCAATCCAAGCATCTCGGAAGGCTCAATGGAAGCCGCGGAGAATGAAGACGCCTCGGCTGCTTTTGAGGGCCTGAGCATTCTCGATGATGAAGACGACGACAGCTACTCTCGTCCCTCGCCCAACACCGTGGCCTACCAGGACTCACTTGCCGACGTCTGCGGCGTGAGCCTCAAGACGCGCATTCTGGAGTTCAAGCCTGCTCCTCCCGAGTCATCCAAGCCTGTGGACTTGCGCCAGCAGTACAACCGCCCCCTGCGAACTACCGCCTCTGGCCAGGCTCGCCGACGCATTGCTACCGCTCCTGAGCGTGTCTTGGATGCACCTGGTCTGATTGATGACTATTATCTCAACTTGCTGGACTGGAGCTCCGGCAACCAAGTTGCCATCGGTCTGGAGCGCAGCGTCTACGTCTGGTCCGCGGATGAGGGCAGCGTCAACTGCCTCATGGAGACGTCTCCCGACACCTACGTCAGCAGCGTCAAGTGGTCTGAGGATGGTGCCTACGTTGGCATTGGCCTCGGCACGGGCGAAGTCCAGATCTGGGACGTGACCGAGAGCCAGAAGATTCGGAGCATGTTCGGACACGACACCCGCGTTGGCGTCATGGGATGGAGCAAGCATCTCCTTTCCACCGGATCCCGAAGTGGCCTCGTCTTCAACCACGATGTCCGCATCGCCAAGCACAAGATTGCCGAGCTCGTTTCTCACACCTCCGAGGTCTGCGGCCTCGAGTGGCGGGCTGATGGCGCCCAGCTTGCCACGGGCGGCAACGACAACCTGGTCTCCATCTGGGATGCCCGCTCTCTGACGGTGCCCAAGTTCACCAAGGCCAACCACAAGGCGGCTGTCAAGGCGCTTGCCTGGTGCCCCTGGAACACAAACCTGCTTGCCACTGGCGGCGGCTCCTACGATCGTCACATCCACTTCTGGAACTCGACCACCGGTGCCCGCGTCAACAGCATCGATACCGGCTCCCAAGTCACCTCTCTGCGCTGGAGCCCTCACCACCGCGAGATTGTGAGCTCGAGCGGATTCCCAGACAACTCTCTCAGCGTCTGGAGCTATCCCACGCTAGTCCGCAACATCGAGTTTCCTGCTCATGAGAGCCGTGTCCTGCACAGCTGCCTCAGCCCTGACGGCCAGATGCTTGCCACTGCCGCCGCTGACGAGAGCTTGAAGTTCTGGAAGATCTTTGAGAAGAGGGCGGCAACCAGTGCGGCGACGTCAGCCGCCTCTAGGAAGGCCGACATGGCCAAGCACATGACGATTCGCTAGATGGCAACTCATCAAAAACTCCAGAGTAGGACCTCATCAACGGCATCTACTCTTCTCTTTCTGGGCGGAGTCTGGTTTTTACATGGCGTTGGGGGAAATGGGCACGTGGAATGAAAGTGCTTCTCCACGGGCGGCATCTGACACGAGCTACGATTGGCATGTCTGCGACGAACACGACAAAGAAATACAAGAATGGATTATGTATATTGCTTGATGTAACAGGTCCTAGCTGCTGCATACTAGGAGGGGAAAATGGTCAGCGATATTGATTTTGAGGGCAAGGGAAAACGGGCGTTGGAGGCGTTACGGGTGGTTTTTGGCTTGATGTCTTTGGAGGATTGGTTAGATAGATGGCTTGCAATAAAAGCTTGCTAAAACTTTCTTGTGAACCTGTGTGACTATGTATAGCCTCACATCCAGACTGCAGATTCCGCTGTAAAACGCTGATATTGAAGCAGCAAAACACTTAAGACAGTACATCTCACCCAGCTAAGGTCCCCTATCATGAGCCTCACCGATGCCTGTTCTTGGTGTTTTCAGCTCCAGCGCTGCCGCCCGCTAACGCAACCGCTAGAGCTGCCGCTGGTGGGCGGATCCCTCAGCCGCTGGGCTTGTGATGACTAAGCGACCGAGCCCTCTAGAAGTGCACATCTACCGGGCGCTGCCAACTCTGACCATTGCATACCTTTTGCAGCTGGCCCGACATACGCCAAAACGGTTACCTAAACTCGCCCATCGTTGAACGCTGCACCAAGGCGCGCGCCTGGAATTTCACTGCAAAGTCCACGCATCGCTCTGCTCGAGCCTTTTACGTCAATCAGTGCCTACTGCAGGCTCTACTTTTGTTTCTGCCTTCTTCCCTTCCGTCCTGGTGAAGCGGCTGCGGCGACAGTCACCGGTACCAGTCAGGTCTAGTTGCTTCGCTGCGTGCGAGAGGCGGTTACCCACCGACTTCTGTACGTCTGTCGACTCAACGCCCGCCTTGCGATAGGGCTGCGCGCTCGTTCGATCACTCGATAGAGGAGAAGAAAGCAAGACAACACAAGAAAGGAAAGGGGAGACACCGGCGCCGCTAGGACGATTCCCAAAGCAAACACCACACCCATCCCTCTCTTCGGAAAGTCGGTTGCTGGAGACTTCGACTGCCGCCATCTGGCTACGGTGCGATATCTCCCTGCCCGCTTGACCTTGTGAGGCTGGTAAACGGGATCACCGTTAAGCCGTTGGTTTCTTGCGTGTCTTGAGCCTCTGTTGCGGCATCGCAAAGGCTGCAAACACCAAAGAAAAAGCACCCAGCCGCATTCATAATCGACGTCGGTGTAGGGCCTGCCCGGTGTTGCCCACCATGTCGAACTCAGCCGTGGGGAATGTCTACCAAACGATCATCGAGGAGGTGATCAACAGCTCGCGAGTCGACTTCGAAGAAAGCGGCGTTGAAGAGGCCGTGCTGGAGGAGCTGCGGTTGGTAAGTCAAAGCCATCGTTCCCGACTTCTGCGAGTCGCTTTTTTTTTCTGCTGCCCTTTCCATCACACCCGCCATTGTCACGATCCATCAAAGAATCACTGGCAGCATCCCCGAGGAGAGACGAGAGAAAAAAAAACGAGGAATCTCATCATTTTTCTGTCCGCGACGGCGACATGCTCTCTGCGCAGCGCCTCGCACGCTGCCTGGGAGGGGAAGCAGAAACCTGGGGTGGAGAGGAGTGGCGGGTTGGGATCGGGGGGATCGGGGGGGCGACACAGCACTATTTGGGGCCCTTTTTAAGTCCAGAGGCACCCCCTGGCCGCGCCAACGGGCACCGAGTCCAGTGACTCCAGGCAGGACAGCGGGCGGCGGTGTCTGATTGGGCCGCCAATAGCCAGGGCACCTCTTCCCTTGGTCCTCTTTTTGTCCTCCCATCACGTGTGACAAGGCTCAACACCACTCACCACCCACTCACCACCCGATTGCTCACTTGTCAACTCGATCGTCGATATACTGACTCAATTGACTAGGGATGGCAACAGAAGCTTTCGCAGCTCGACGTGGCTCGCTTTCCGTGGGATCCCAAGCCGGAACCTGCCCCAGCAGCCACATCTGCACCCCCTCCTAACAACAACAACAATAACAACACAGCCACGCCTGTCCAGGCACAAGCTCAGTTCTCCACGCCGCTGTCATTGCCGACGGCAAGCCCTCCTGGTGGCCTGCCGCAAAATGGCATCAAACAGGAGCCTTATGTGAAGACAGAGCCGGGCATCAAGCAGGAGCCCGGCACTCAGCAGCCCGGCATGCCCTACCCAAACTATAACAGCATGGAGAACAAGAACAGCGTTGCCGCCAACAGGGCCGCCCAGCAGCTCCAGGCTCAATACGGAGTGCGAGCAGCTGGCTCCATCAACGCGATACAGGATCGCATGGGACAGCAGCCTCAGATGCAGTCACAGCAGCAGGGACAGGCTTCGACGCCTGTGCTGCCGCAGCAGCCGCCTCACTCATCGGAGCAACAGCAGCAGCAGCCCTTGGGCAACGCTCAGGTTGACGGTGCTGGAGATGCCATGGTGGATGATGACTCCGATGAGGACAATGCACAGGAGAGTTTCGAAGGCGTTCTTCTACGGCATGGCGTCAACGGCAAGCCCGAAGAGCTCGGCAGAGTCGACATTGACCGCATCCTCCACGAGCAGATGGCTGCCAAGGCCAGATCCATGGAGGGAGGCGGCTTGATGCTGTCGCTGAAAGAGGCCACAAAGCACCAGTCCACACCAAGTGCTGCCCAGAAGCTGAGAAGCAAAGGAAAGGCTCGCCGCGGCGTGGGCGCCTTTGATGGCGGCGATGATGACGAGGACATTGACGAGGACGCCATCAACTCCGATCTGGACGACCCTGATGAGGATCGGGACGATGACGAGGTTGATGATGAAGGCCTCGGCCACATCATGTTGTGCATGTACGACAAGGTCCAGCGCGTCAAGAACAAGTGGTGAGTGCATAATCCCTAGCTCTTGCCTGAAGAACTTGTGTTTTATCTCATTCTTCTTCTTCTTACTGACTTTGCAACAGGAAGTGCACTCTCAAGGACGGCGTCCTCACCGTCAACGGCAAGGAGTACGTTTTCAACAAGGCAACCGGCGAGTACGAATGGTAGGCAGTGAGTCTACCAAAGGGGAAAAGGGTTGAGGGGTGGATAATGAGTTTACCGGTGCTTGCTGTTCTGCGGAACATCACTTATAAGATTGCACGAGCCACGAACTCTCGGCTCACGCTCGGCTTTCACTTCGCGCCGCGATAGCCCTTTACTTTTACTTTTTGTTTGTTTCTGCTTTGGTGATATTAATACCTCGGGCAATTTCTCACTCACATCATCTTCATATCACTTGCGTTTTCGTCTCCTCAGAACAGACTGGAGAAATAAAATCAGTACTCCAAATTGGGAAACAGAAAAGAAAAAAATCTGAATGCGTGGTCAAGGGGGGCTTTTGGTACTGCAGAGTCAGGGAGCAGTCGCTGCTAGGGACGGGGTTTTTTCTTTCTGAAAGGGACATTTGACGTTTCATTTTGCTCGCTTTGGAATGGCACATGGCTGCCCTCCACTCTCACGTTCCTTTCCCTTACCATCTTTTTAAGAACAAGGCACACCGAGGCCGGGGCAGGCCACAGAGTACGCTGCAGATTTGTATGTATGCATGTTTCCTCGAGGCAGAGAAAATGCATCTTTAAATGACATGGGGCAGAGACCAGAAATATTGCCCGTGCAATGGATGGTGAGGCATTGTAGTCAACCACCTCTCCTGAAAGTCATCGCCCAGTTTGACAGTTCCAGAGTACTACAAGGTAGCCACACTCTGTGCACCGCATATCAGGCTTGTCTATGGCTGAACCGGCTCCCGCCTCGGCGTTAAACGAAGCACGACGAGCCGCTCCGTCTTTTTGGCCTGCCGGATTGAGATAGCATTTGGCTCACAGGCCATCTCAGACCGCCGACCACAGCTGGCCGTCCACACCATGCCATTCCAAAAGCAAGACCGGGCGGGGGAACTTCTGGGCTGCGGCAAAACGCCAATTGAGGCATTTACCAAAACGAGGAGGAGGGAGGGTCACCGGACAGCGTCTTCGTATTATTGGCTTAGGTAGATGACGGCAATACTCGAAAAAGGAGTGGCTTGAGTAGACGATCGCTTGCCGCGGATCCGCTTCCGCGCGTTTGCGTCGCGTCGAGGACCTGAATCCTTTCGCTGTTGCCGACGCCTTCGCTGATACCGAACACTCCGCTAATATCGAGCTGCCCACGCTGGCGACGGCGCGAAGACAGAGCGATGAGAGAGTCAGGAGAAGAAGCCCCGCTTCTGAGCATGAAGCGTTGGAGCCCCAACCTGGCGCAGCTGAGGTCTTGGGGCCGGTACGGCTTGAGGGCCAATTCGGAAAGTGTTGTTTATGATGGGCACACTATTCCTCCGGACAGTTGAAGGGGCGCGGGGTTGGCCAGCCATCTCCATCTCACATACCTACCTTGCTCACTAAGTCTTCTGAGAATTATACTCCAAGTCCGGGCAAATGGGGCGATATATCCGCACCACGAAGCCTCTGCGGCAAGGGATTGTCGGAGGATGCAGCCCAACTCAGTTGCAGACGACCGTGCTTTTCGAGTGGCTCTCTGTGCGTAAGCCTCCAGCTTACGATCCTGTGACTCCCTGAGCATTTACCGCAATTTCGTACCCCTACTCTCTCGACCCGACAGTTTGGTTCACCGAGCGGCGCTAACGACTAGCGGGACGCCGCGCAGATATTTAGAACGACAGGGGATGAAGGAGTTGCCAAGTGGAACTGAATGGCTTCGTCTATGTACTCGTATCCCTTGTCGCGTTTGCGAGGTTGAATCTGGACCTATCGCTCATGAGAAGATGGGATCTGCTTTCCACTAGCGTGTGAACAGTGCACCGGACCGCCATTAGGAGGCCACGGACAGACGGTTCACTTTGACCTAGGACGGCGCCCATGATTCAGTCAACGGCCTAGTAGTATATCAAGTATGTGTTGGCCCTTACCATGCGGTCGTTGTAGAAACACGAAAGCTCGGCATCTTGGACCAAATGGCTTTCTGGGCTCCGTACATAGTGTGGTAGAGGATGCTCAACATATTGCTCCGTAACGCCATTGTACTCCTCATGCAAGTACGGACAAGCGGGACAAAGCCAACTCACCAGGCACTTGACAATGGCTGACTCTCCCCTTTCGCTTGCCGTCCTCTCAAAGGCTCCATGGATTCCAACTGTCAGCAGACCAACGTCACATTGCTACCATGGATCTGTGATTCCCCAGCGTGGGTAATCAGGTTGGTTTGCCAAGACGGGAGGTTGAACGCCATCGCTTGATGCGCTCATGAGTTGTTGCACTCTTGCAGTAGTACCGGTGACTGTGGAGTTGCAAGCGAGACCGAGAAACCCGAACAGCTTGTCTTGTCTTCCGAATGATCATCGTGTTAATGGGCCAGCCGTCTCCCGTACTCCGAGGGGGGTACAAAGTACATGAGCCGGGAGTAAAGGACGCAATCCCGGTTGATGCGCACCCACTCAAGCACATCGCCGTCGCAACGGACGTCACCCCAATCTTGTCCCGCCCGGCAATAAAATCACCGACCAGTAACCAAACCATCGGTAGGCGGTCACGATGACCAGCGTTATGCTTTCGCGGTTGATATCATGCCGAGTAGCGAGTATCGCATCCCTCTTTGTTGTGCCACGGCCTGTTGTATCTGGAGATGTGTGAAGGGAGAAGGCTCTCAAGACCGATTCGCTTCCGCCGCGACAATCAGCCGTGATGTGGATGTAGTACATACGGTACAGGTGATACGGGGCGCAAAGTCCCCTGCGGAGAGTCGATTCTGCAACATTTAGTGCAGCGAATGATGTTTCTGGACAGGGTTCAAGGATGCTTAATTAGCACCGACCCAGCCAGAGGTACTTGTATGCACGCGCCTGAATAGGGAGAAGGCTTCCAAGAAAGCCCATCCCTTCAAGTGCTCATGGGTCCAACATCCAGAGTCGGGGGTTGAGCAAACCATCAATCTGCAGGTGGCGCAAGGCAGTGCGGGATGTGACCATAGTCGGCAGTTGATTGTATGGTTGTCCCAACAGTGGCGGAGTCATCAGAATCACCATGACTGCTTCCCATTCACTCACCAGAAAAACGCAACAAAGGGGTGGCGAGCTGAGGCGAAGAAGTGACAGGTAATATACGAAGACAGGTCTGAGGTAAGAAGACAAAACAAATGAAGGCCGAGGGGGCGTCTTTCAGTTCGGCGAAGTCGTCGTCGAGATGGTGTGTTGTTGGTTCTTCAAGTTCATGCGTTTGGCCAAAGGATGCTAGCTCGGCCCTCCTATGGAGCGCCCTGTGGCCCCCCTCCGTTGCGCGATACGACATTGGGAGTTGCCAAAGGATTTCCAAGTCGACAAGGACCCCCCGAAAGAAGTTACTTTCTGGAGTCGTTTCTCAGAATCAGCCTTTTAACCCGGCGCGAATACTGCCGCAGATGGTTGAGGGATAGAAGTAGCCTGGCATGGAGCGGGTTGTCATGCGAATAGCCGATCCATGGCCAGGGGGGTCCCTAGCTGGACGTTGCGAGCTTCCCCGGTGGCAGCGCTGCCTGCCACACCCTGGACAGAGCCTCATCAGTGGAAAGGTGACGACGCGGACAGGTAATTGATATGGTTGCTGAAGAGCTGCTAACACAATGAGATACTGAGATTAATCGCTTCCAGAACTCAGGAAGTTGTAAACTTACATATATAGATCTTTTGCGGTAGCAGTGCTCCAGTAGGTATGCGTTCTAGGCGTTGTTACATCGCATCTCTCGACAAGCCCCGCCGGCACCACTTGCACGAAGGCCCAGCCATTCACATGTACAGGTAGGTTCAGGTGCCGTGGAGCTGTTGGTTCCAGGATATCAAGGCCATGTTATGAGGTGGCGGACCTCGCAAGGTTCGAATGGCCGCTGCGACGTCCTCGAGTGTTAGGACTTGAACGGATATGTTGTGCGACGTACTGGATAGAATTTGCCGTCCATACGGGGAACGACGGGGGCGCGGGGTTTTGAAAGGTATCGTGCAAGGCCGCGTTGGCACCAGCGGTGATGGGGAAGTTGAGGGTGAACGGAAGGAAAACGCGAGGCGGAGGAGATGCGAGAAGTTGAATCTCATGGGCGAATCTGAAGGGAAGGTGCATACAGTTGGTGACGAGGTGTGACCGCTTACCTAGAGCGGCAGTAGGTCTGGCAGTATCACTAGACGCAGCTTTACTCCCGTAGTACCTTCAATAGGTAGCCTCATCCAACGCACCTCGAGGTACACTTACAGGTATTATCAGTACCTTCCTTCTTACAAGCCTACCTCTGATAGTACCAGATAGGTAGGTAGATGTAAGAGCTTTGCTCGCATCGGTTCAAAGTGCAGTGGAATGACTAGGTACATGTAGTTTGATCCGTTGTTCCTTGAAAAGTGTACGAAATGCTCCGCAAACCAATTGTAATCTGTACCATTGTCAATATCATAGATCGGCTGGTATACCTGTGGTCTTATCGCCTGGCCAGGGCTTGAGAAGCACCAAGAGTGCCGAGGTACTTCGTGCCTTACGATAAAGCAGGTATCGGTACCTCCTCAGGTCCAAAATCTCATCAAATCAGGTACCTTAGTATACCTAAGCACCCACAGACTGAGGTGGTTGAGAAATTGGTGATCCTTGATACCAGTCTTTTATGCAAGTTGCAATGGGATACACATGGCGGCGTGGATTTGAAGTATTGAGCTCTATTCTGTCCGTAGGTAGACACATGCAGGATGGATGATGAACCACGATATGCCTGTATAATCTCTCCGCCTTACAGCTTTCTGCAATCCTACCTTATGGCTGCCCGAGGGTGATCTAACTTAACCAGAATCCACCATCTTTACACAGGACTTCTGAAACCGTTATTTGTGATTAGAAATAAATGTCTTCTATACAAGTACCAGGTAGGGAGGTTAGTACTGCCTAGGTACATGTAGGTAGTTATGTAGGTAGGTACCAATGTTCTGCAATGCGGAAGGCCGCCTGCCATGGGTGATCCGATCAGTGCGACGGAACAGTGCCAGGGCATCTGGCCCTTGTACAGCAGATGATGTCAAGCCAGCATCGAAGGGAGTGTTAGTCTCACGGTCGTAGATTCGGCCACGTGAACCCTGGGTGCCGTCGTTGTGCCGTGGTCCTTTTGATTAGTGCCTCGTTAACAAGAGACACGCAGTCACGCAGTCCGTATACCGCCTCGGACTCAACGTGTATACGAGTCACCTGAGGGCCAGCTAGGCCACAGGTCAGTGGTTTCAGAGGCCAGTATTACATCGTCGACCGTCTCTGCTTTGGTGCTCAGAACTTGCTGTTGGTCGACTTACACTTCGGCCGTCTCAAGTGGGACTAATGGCGGGTCGCGCCGGGACAAGGTCTGATGAGCTGGTCTCACCAAGGACGAGAGGGCAAGACATGATGATAATCGGACGGAATATCCGTCGGCACGACGTGCAATAGGAGCGTAACTTCCCCCCTTTGACTCCGTACACTGCCTATAGGAGCCTTTGTCGTCCGATGTTAGATTCGTAACCTGGGGAAAGCAGTCATCAGTATGTCGTCGGACCCTCAGGCACCCATACCGGCAGTCTCCGCCGTGCTGGTGTCTCGTAGCACCGACTTAGACTAGGCACACCGTAGACACGGGTTTCGTCCTTAGACATGAGAAGCTTTTCCGATTCCCACGGAACCGGCCCTTATCCTGCAGGTATCTTGGCCAAAGTGATGCACAACCGCGGGCTAACGACCGATTTGGAATGAACGGAGCTTCGTCGTTAGCTGAAGACAAGCTACGTGTACGCACCCTCCCGCTCCCTATCCTATCTGTTCCCGCTTTGTTCATGCGCCAAACCCCCCTTCGACTGGACTCATGAATCCCGACGGCCAGGAGGTGCTCGAACAGCATCTGATCAGTCCCACGTCGTACGTCACATGAATCCGTTGATTGTGGACACGTATTTGAAGCGTGGAAGCCAAAGCTACGGGGACTTGGACTGATAGAAATCTGCTAGAAGCACGGATTCCATTTGGAAAGCGGAGTCGCCTCTTTGTATGGGAGAGGATGCTCTGTTCCCAGCTATTCGGGAGGCTATTGTACATGTTGGAAACGGTCTCCGCATAGAGTACGAATGATACGTGTATTGGAAGCAATCCCGAAGTAGAATTGACTGCGTTTGTCGCGGGTGCAGGACAATGACTTGCCCTACCAAGCAGGGACGCCGATGGCCGTCTGGTCGATCCCGGCATATCAGAGAGAGGGTTTCGATCGTGGGCTGCATAGTACATGCAGTCGGTGTCGTTGGTCTATGGACGGGCGTCCCTCCGGCGGGGGATATCCCCCGGCGGCGTCAATATGCGCACAAGTAGGCATCTAGGTAAGGGTCAGCCATGCAAGTACCATAACGTCAGGGTGCGCCCTCAAAGAAACCTGTTAGAGACGGAGACTGCCGTGCCGTATGTAGGAGCCCTGAGATTAGGTATGTATGTATGTATATGTATGTAAGCCCGAGGGAGCATGAGATACGGGGTTCAGACGAGCAGACGGCACAAGTGTCTCAGAACCGTTGAGCCACTTTCAGGCAGGAGTGCTGGTGGTCCCTGAGATCAGAAACCCGTGTGGGCTGTCTAACCGTTGCGAGAGTGAGATGGTGTGTCTTACCAGGGTATGCGTGTACGGGTACAAGGTAGACTAAACCACAGGCACTCCTGCAAAGTCTCACCGGCACTTCAACTACCTTACCTACCTAAGTGCCTTTTAGTGTCTAGTAGGTAGGTAGGTAGGTAGATATGATACAAGCAGGGCAATCAGCGATCTTGCACTAGGTACATGTAGTTTGTCGTCAAAGCTGGCAACGATGCCGCGGGTGCCCTCAAGCATCAGCCGTCGATGACGGACAGGGTTGGGAGCATGCCCATGTCCCTTGAGGAGCGGCGCATTGATCTGATGCCAGCCAGCACCCTCACCCCTAGCAGCGGGCACTAAGGGTCAGCCGCAGTTGGGGCATGGAAGCACAGAAAGGGATCCCCAGGCTTCGAGCAGGGATCCAGCAAGAGGGGTACGTGCATATCCAGCAAGGCAGGGTAGCGCTACCTGCAAGGCCAGCCATAAGCACACCACTAAAGACGCTCAAGGCTAAAAGATAGGTATAAGTACGGCGTTAGGTGTAAGTGCGAGTACCCGGCAGAGATGCTGGTAGGTGGGCCGGAAGCTGGTGGGCGTGGGGAACGGAGGCGTGGGGCCCGTCCAAGAGTCGTCAGAGTCGAAAGCCGCGGCTCCAAGGCTCCCGGCTCTACGGAATGATGGCTGGCTTGTTGGGGGGAGAGGGCTGAGGAGTCAGGATGGTGATACGGAGAGAGTACGGCTGGCGGTGGCAGAATAAAAGAACTAAGGATACGAAAAACCTGGCACGAAAATGCACTCGGGGGTTGAAATAAAATGAAATGAGGCCTTGTAAAATGAGACGCAAGCCCAAGGCCAAGTTGAGGGTGTGGTGAGGCCCAGAGGTGCGTTGCAGTGGCTGAGGACCTGCAGGATTATGCGCAGTTACGGAGCCAATGATGCAGGCGCCGCTGGACGAATCAGCATTGGAGAAGAGAGGCAAATCTACCCAGACAGACGAGAGGCTGTGGAAGACGGAGGAGCATGCCACATGCACGCGAGCGTGGACCTGTAGTGGACGTACGTACATGTATGCGTGTCAAGTCTGTTACCAGCTCGGCATGTCATTAGCTGGCCGGATTGAGACTGACACCAGAGACTTGGCTATCAGTACTATCAGCTCTTCTGCTCGAATGGCGAGTGTCGGGATGGAACCAGAGACCCGAGGGCCTCTGGGTGTGTGGCTTGTCTGGATGTTATTTGCTCCCAAAATCCATGCAAGGACGTCCAACAGAGCGGCCGGGGATGGAGGGCCCGGCGTTGGGGCTGCTGTTGGGTGTTGGTCATCAACGAGCCGCTTTGCACAAGCCGTCGCACCCCATCGAAGCCACCAGCGTCGATGCAGGCCCAAAGGTACGCATAGAGCAGTAGGCATTAACTTGCTGTCGAGGGATTGCGAGCAGCAGTGGTTGAGGCTTCAAGATACCCCTGCCTGTCTTCTACCTGGTAGAGCGAGGCATTCGGTACCTATTCACATGTACCTTCCTAGGCCTACGATGACCAACGTAGAGCTCCGTGATTCTGCCGGACATGAAGAAGCCCGCCGGCAGGGGATTTCCCCGGCCGCTTCGGCGATGAGAGCCGGCTATGTGTGAGATAAGGTAAAGAGGAGAATTGAGAATTTGCATGGCGCCAGGTCCCAATCACAGTGATACTCGTACGAGTAAGGTAAGGTATTACTTGTGCCATTAGAGAGCGGCCCGAACAACCAGATGAGATTGATGGCCTTCCGGCAGTGGCCTCAGTGGACTACTAACCCAGGTACTTGTACGTGCTAAAGGGTGCTAAGGAGGGCCGCACGGGACGGATTTAGCGCAGGGAGCAGAGGCAAGGTAGCGGTACGGCCTTGGCGCCGATATGCCGCGTACTGCAGTACCTCATGCCTGCAGCAGTACGCCGCAGCAGCGCTGGCCAGCACCAGTTGCCGCCCGGCATCAGCTTCAGCCTCCGTATCTCTACCTTGGCTTCGCGGACCGGGTACACGCCCGCAGCGCAGCCGCGGGTAGCCCCTACTTGTAAGCCCAGCAGCAGGCCCCAATTGAAAGGCGGCGGCAGCTCCTGCATCTTGGGTGCTTCTAGGATCCACGCCACACACCACCCAAATCTTGTCCTGGTAACACTGAGGTGCCAAATGGGACTCGCTGCCCATGTCCTCAACTTTTTTTCTTCTTGCTCTGCCTCAACTCTCTACCCCTATGGCCCTCTTCGCCTTGCCCGGCCGTGCTTCGTCTCGTCACATCCCGTCTCCTGTCAGCTCGTGCTTGAGTGCCCCTGTGCTTGTGTCAGCGCCTGCACGACGTCAAGGGCTGGGGCCATCGACAGACTCGCAGACAGCATCACACCAGATCCAGAGCATCGGAGAGCGCCTGAGCCTGAGCCCGAGCCCGAAGCAGCGCCACAAGCACAACACAACTGGGCGGACACAGCAGAACGGCAGCTACCACAGGCATCCCCGCGACCGGGGAGTCAAGAGCGAGAGCGAGAGCAATCAGGCCAGGCCAGGGCGGAAGACCAAGGAAGACTGGAGAAGAAGCAGCCCTGCCTGGCTCCAGCGTCGACCAGCAACTGACCTCGAGGTCCGCTTCGAACCTCCACTGCCCGCCGCCTCTTCCTTCGTCTGCTGCTACCGAACGGCTAGCCTCAACCCTCCCTCCACTTGACCTGCTCAGGCTTCGGGGCTCATTTGCTCTAGCGCCAAACCACCCAGCAAATCATCGGTGTCTGGTCGAGGCAGAGCATTCATACCTTGCCTTACCTTGCCTCTGCCGTGCTTGTTATTCGCACTCCTCTGCCGGCCGCTGCTGCTGGTCCCAGCTTCTCGGGATCCCGTTCGCCGCTTCGTCTCTGCCTTCCCTCCCTCTACTTTCTCACATCTCATCTCTCGTCCCATCGCTGCGCCGTGTCTCTCTCCCCTCGCTTTCTTCGCCCCCAGACTGGGAGGCCAGCTCGACTCAATTGCTCCCCTTTCCTTACTGTTTTGCTCCTACCAACCCAACGCAATCCAATCACATCTACAATTCATCGTCTATTCCAATTAGCTTTTACGCCAGCCTTGGTGGCCTTCGAGCTTGAGCCAACACGGACGAGAAGCGAGACGAGCCAAAGGTCCAAACTTCCACCAACCTGGCAGCCCTTGCCTCTTCGTTGCTGGCTAGTAGGGGAGGCAGGCCATTGATCCCGGGCTCGCGTCAATCCACCAAGCCCCAAAGAGCCCTAGAAGCTCGCGACACTTGTCATTGAACCAACGACTCTTCAACCGCCGTCTGTCGATTCTCACTTCGGCATCCATCGACTTCCTCCCTCCAGCCGCTGGTCCACTCCGGACCCGAGCTTCGCGCCAGTCTTAAAGGGCTAGCCGTCCTCGCCCTCCCCTTCTCTCCAGTCCGCCGAACGACAGTCTCAACCTCAACCCTGGGAGTCGTGATAATTTTCTATACCGCCCTTCTCCGCTCTCTCAGCCGTCACTCGCTTGTGTCTTCCAACCGGAGCTCTCTCCACGCCGCCGCCTGCGACGACTGCGCCCTTCCTTTGCCTCGCACCTCCGGCTTCCTCCCTTGCCTGTCGCTGCATTCGTGCTGCAAATTGGTTGCTCCGGTGGCTCAGGTGACCCCGGTCGACGACTTCTACCTCATTCAAGGAGCCTCGTGAGAGTTGATACAGCAGCTGCCCCCGACAGGTCACAAAACCATATGGGATCGTCGCTTATTCTGACCTACGGCATCTGCGCGGCAACCCCCTCGTATCACATACATCGGTATCTGTGTCACCTCCTTGACACCTCGGCCAGTGGGATTTCTTCCTGTAAGTTGCTATCTACCTTGTTGTTGTACGTTTAGCTGCCCTACACCATCTTGCCCGCTTGCTGGGCTCCGTCTACTCCTTGATTTATCTTTCCATCTTGTCTTACTGCCATGATGCGTGTTGAAAGGCGCCATGCATGACATTGTGTCCGGCCAGGATAGAAATGCTGTGCTCAGTCAGTCGTCTTCCGTTTTGGAAACCAATCATCAATGTTGAACTGTCTTTCCCTTCTCTTATTATCGTCATCCCTGCGGCAGATGTTTATGTCTCTCACCCCTTACCTTCAAGTGGGCACCTCCCCGCGATTCCAAGCTGTTACACTCTCCCCCCTTTCGGCCTCTTCTGTCGCCTTCTACCGCCCTTGTTTTCTATTTTGGTGGAAGTGCCACTTGTTCCTAGCCCAAGACATCCCCACGCGTTATACTGTCCTTAACAAGCAGGGTCTCGCTCCACTTCTTGTTATAACACCATCACATGCGCTTCTTCTTTACAAATAATGGCCTTGTATTAACAAACCTGTTATAGCTATATAACATCTCCTTGATCGGCTCAGAAACATCAACTATAAATACTGCCCTACCCTTACCCCCCCTTTCCCCTTCCCCCTTCCCTGGCCCCTTGCCACTGGACTCTGGAACATCCGCCTGGAGCCCGCCGCCTGCATTCCCAAGGATTGACCTGCCCCTCCCGTTGGCCCTCATCACCTTCGCGATTACTCACTATAAACGCCATGTCTCGAAACGCTCCCAACGGGTGTGTTCCACCCTCCCAAGCTACTGCTCCGCCTTCGCCAGCCACAAGTCTGCGACTAACAGTTGGGGAACCGGTCAGCGAGCCGGCCACTGAATCCGGGGAGAGAGTTCTCCAGGATGGGTTCTGGGAGCACGGTCGCTTTTATGGTTCTTGGAAGCCTGGGAAATACCTCTTTCCAATAGACAAGGTTGGCCCCTTTGTGATGTCCATATTCTCCGCGCTTGTTCTTACAACTAACAACGTCTCTAGGAGGAGCTCAATCGGTTAGATGTCTTTCACAAGTATTTCCTCGTTGCGAGAGACGAGAGGATCACTTCAACTCCCCTGAGGAAAGATGGACGGCCGAAAATCATGGATCTCGGCACAGGCACGGGCATCTGGGCGTACAACCTTGTGGAAGAGTAAGTCATCATACAGGCAGATCCACCTCCACTGAGCCAACTGCTCACATGATACAGGTATGCCAAGGATGCCGAAATCATGGCCGTGGATCTCAATCAGATCCAACCAGCCCTGTAAGTTGTGAACTCATGAAAGCTTTTTTTGTTCTTTTCTCTCTCCCAAAGGACAACGCTAATGTATTTCCGACAGCATTCCTCGAGGTGTAACAACCAAGCAGTTTGACATTGAAGAGCTATCGTGGGAGCCACTGCTTCGGGACTGCGAATTGATCCATATGCGATTGCTGTACGGCAGCATAAGAGACGACAAGTGGCCACATGTCTACCGCAAGGTCTTTGAGTGCGTAACTTGTGTATCCAACAACCTGCTCCATATCTGACGTGCATACACAGGCATTTGGCTCCTGGCATTGGCTATGTCGAGCAGCTAGAGATTGACTGGATGCCGCGATGGGAGAACGATGACCTCCCCATACATTCGGCTCTTCGCGAATGGGCCCAGCTATTCCAACGCGCCATGCATCGCTATCACCGCAGCGTCACGGTGTCAGGCGAGGCCACCAGACGCAAAATGGAGGCGGCTGGCTTCACAGATTTCAACGAAACCACGATCCGGTGCTACGTAAATCCCTGGTCTCCCGATCGCCACCAGCGGGAGTGTGCCCGTTGGTTCAACCTCGCCTTCAGCCTCGGCCTTGAGGCCATGAGCATGATGCCAATGATTGACAAACTCGGCATGACCAAGGAGGATATTGTCGACCTCTGTAGCAGAGCCAAGAAGGAGATGTGCATTCTGCGCTTCCGCGCCTATTGCACTCTGTAAGCCGCCCGCCCCTGACAAATAAACTTAGCCGGAGCTGCAACTGACCACGCTTGCAGACACGTTTGGACAGCTCGAAAACCGAACGAAGATGAGCCTCAACCCGTCAAAGAAAGAGACCCGGATCCGCAACCATCTAGAGGAGAGAAATCTTTCGTCTAGGACACTGTGGTCGCCAACAGAGTAGGTGGAGATGAGAAACAGCATCCTTACGTCTACAGAATACAAACGGCGACCGGCAGGCGTGCGAGAGCCAGCGTTCTGCAGCTTGTGATGCCTTCGAAGCCACAGGAGTTCACCGCACAATCTGAGCTACCGCTTCAATATATATCAACCCCACCGACTCTGAAAAGTGCCAAGCCTCATCATCACATACAGGCATAGACGAAGCCTATCCGAGAGCGAGAAGTATGCGAGGTCTGGATACTTTGGCTCTGCTGCATGCAGATGAAGCACTGCTGGTGGTATCGTGGCCGCATACATGAACTCGAGTCCTCCGTTCTTCACGACCCTGGCGATATGGTGCCGGACGAAAACCAGCAATTGGTATTAATGAATAATGTTCTTGAGCTTAGACCTACTCCTTTTCTCTCCTCCCCCTCCCTCCTCTCCCTTCCTCTTGCTCTCGATGACATATCACTTGATGACCAAAACACGGGGAAGATTTGATGGCTAGCAGCATCTGGAAGGGGAGTTACAAAAACAGATCGGCCAGGATTCCATGGGACTCGGCCGTTGCGAACACGAAGAGATGGCAATAAGAGACCGATTGGGATTGGCGTTACAGGGGCATTGTGTATGGCTTTACTCTTCGCTGTCAATTGGATAGATCTGGTCTTTCGTACTTTAGGATGTTGACCTCACTCGTGTCGTGTTTATGGTCAATATGTAAACTACCTTACTACTAGTAGGGGCATCTCGGCAAGCTGTGGGCATGGCCACCCCATTACGAAACACCTCCAAGGTACCAAAATATCCAATGTGGTCAGATGCAAAGGAGAAGAAAAGGAAAAACGAGTCAGAAAACATCAGTAGTATTTTCTATCAGGACCCTGCATGGTACATGTTAGACTCCTGCATGGTACATGTTAGACTCCTGCATGGTTTCACCTGGGACGGTGATGCATGGATACCAGCGCCATGTAACCCGGGACAAGGTCCGCTTACCTTAGGTAGGTAGGTTTGGGGTGTTAGGTTAGGTAAGGTAAGGTATTAGGTATTAGTAGACAGACAGGGGAAGGGTATGTGGGCAGACCGGGCAAATCATTCAGACACGGGAAGCAGACAGAAAAGGCTGAAAGGCTGAGAGACTGAGAGGGGCTGTTGTTGGGAATTGATTTGGTCGGAGTGATGCTGAGCTGATACGGTACCCGAGATTGCACTGCGGTTGTGTTTATGGAGATTACGAAGAGAGAGACTGTGCATTATAGAATAAGGTAGCAGATGATAGACCACTTGCATGCGTCTCCGTGTTCCTGTCTCGAAGTGAGGCGTCTTTACGACGATTCGTACCTACATAGCCCTGTACTTGCTCCTCGTCCGGGGAGCCGGGAGCAGGGAGCAGGGAATATGACATGTCTAGCAAGGGGGGGGATCGCTCGTACCAGGATGCCAGGCAAAGAGTTGCTTCATAGTGATACTATACCTGCAAGGGCGTTCAGAGAATCCCAGTTCGTAGTACGGAATACAGGAAAGTGAGCATGCTACAACAGACAAACAACTGATGGAAAATGCTTCTGGCCAGTCGGCTCGAGCCCATCAAGCCACCTGGTTCCACGCAGTTACATGTAACAGGGTCAATCCGCAAAGAGACGCGGCACGGAATTCCAGTGACTCGTCGGCAAGCCTGGGCCGGATGCCGGTTCAGGGACAAGGAGGCGAAAGAAGGAGGTTGGTCTTGACCATCCGAAGAGTGAGTTCGTCATGGATTAAGTAGCCGCTTGCTGCTGCTATTGTAGCATCAAAGCAAGTCTCTGGTGTACATGGTATGTGTGTGTGTGTGTGTGTGTTCCTGTGAATGCGTGACAAAGAAAAAAGAAAAGTCCAAAACCAGATGCTCACACGTATACACGAGGGCCAAGGAGGGATCTCCCAGATAACCAAGACCAAAAACAGAAACCCCTTCCTCATCCCTCCTGGCCCTCGCCCGCCACGCATTCTCCTTGCTTTTCGTCCCTGCCAACCAACTGGTCACACCAGATGTCCCCTCGCTTCACCAGTCGGAGTTGATGACACCGACCATGTTTTCGTCTATTCCGTTCCTCTTTGTCTATCCGTACATGCCGTTTTTTTTGTTTTGCTTTCCTCTTGGTACATGGAATGTGAGTGCTGTGTGTGCGTTCGTCACCTCTTTCATCCCCGGGTAATGTCTTCTACCACGGACATCTTGAATGCTGCAGCACCGGGCAAGCCTGGCCAAGGTCAGGCTCAATCTGTCGGCGCCCAGAGATGCTCTTGACTTCGCGTGCAAACGGTAAAAGGGATACGACATTCGCAGACACGTTTAGTGGTGCGACGCGGTCTCTCCGCGGTAGCCAACCAGCTTGAATCGGCCAATCATCTCACCAACGGTGAAGAAGCCCAAGCACTCAGCGAAGACAACACCGCCAGCAACCAGCTGACCAGGAGTCAGGCTGCGGACCTGCTGGATGAGGTTCTGAGGAGACCTTAGGATGGCGCCGCTTCGGACGGACTGCCACAGGGACTGGTAGTAGCTCTGGAAGGTGGCGAGAGAACTACAAACCGGATGGTTAGTGTCATCTGTCGTTGGCACAGAGGAGGGCCAAATCGCTTACGGAGGGCTCATCTTCTGGGCGTGGAAGACGATCTTGCCAGTCTCGAGGGCGACCTTGCCGTAGTAGACAACCTGAGGGGTTTGCTCTATTGCAGTTCAAGCACGGGTCAGCAATGCGCGACAGGCCGCGTTCGGGACAGGGTAGCGGCATGACATACTCTCGATGAAGCTGATGAGCTTGCCGGTGCGTCCACCGACCTTGCTCAGCGCGCTGGTCAGGCCACGAGCGGCGCCGGCAATGGCAGGGCCAGCGGCACCCGCGACGCGCGACAGGCCCTGCGCAGCCTTTGCCTGGTACTCCTTGGCCTTGCCGGCGGCATCCTTGGCGGTCTCAGTGGCCTTGTTGGCGGCCGAGCTCTCGAAGCGGCGGAAGGCAAGCTGGCGCAGAGCCGGCGAGCGGAGCATAGGGCGAGCAAGCGATGAGGGGGCCATGATGTCTGTTTTTTTCTGCGGGAAACGGGCGGCTGGACCGGCGATGCTGGAGAGCGATACAGGAGAGAGGCGGCGGGAGGGATCCGGGGCGGCTCTAAGGAGAAGCGGCGGGTGTCGTCGAGGCTCGTCTCGGGGAGGAGGGCGGAATCGCTGTCCGGAGCGCAATTGACTGGAATTTTTTTGGGATTTTATGGAGTTGGATGTCCTGTATGAGGGAGAAAAAAAAGCTCGGGAGGATTCGTGAGGTCGCAAAGCCGAAAGGTGTGATGTGTGGGGGCTTGGCCCGAATTGGGAAAGTTGGAAGGCACGGCGGAGGCGAGCGCTTGCAGCTTCAGCAGGTTCAGTTCAAGCTGTTTCCATGTGTTCCCAGCGGGAGGTATAGGTACCTCACCCCAGCGCTAGTTGCAGGCGCTGATGGCGTGCATGCGTTAGTACTGCTACCTCCTGACGTTATCGCATCATGGCCTCATACCTTTATGTACGAGTGACGAGGAAGGAACGCTCGAAACACCTTACTTCATTCAATTTTTCTCAGACTTCTAAATCTCTTTCCTTCTTCCCCCCCCTTTTTCGTTTCTAAGAATTCCCTTTCTCTTCGTTTTCCCTCTTTGATCTGGACGATATTGTTCCAAGTTGTTTCCTAAGTCACAGTCTCAGTCGCCCAACCATCTTTCACATGGATCGCATTCTGTCATTTCTAGAAGCAGCAAGAATCAGGGGAAGAAAAGGGGGGAGAACAGCCCTGGAAGTCATGAACAGGAAAAGAGATATCCATTGCACAAAAAGAAACACTAATGCTTTGCAAATCATTACAGCCAACTCCCTCCCTGTCCGATTCTTGCGCCTGCACGCTTTCCATGTTCACAACGTCTATTATCTACTAGCAGCTCTCTCTCAATCCAGGCTCTGGATCATGACCTTGATTGCGCCGCTCTTGGGATCTGCTGACGTCTCAAATGCCTTGACGGCCTCCTCCAGCGGGAAGCGATGTGTCACAAATTTCGACAGATTGATGACGCCGCTCTCAATCAGGCGGATGGCACGCGGCCACGTATTGCTGTAGCGATATTGCAGCTGGATGTCGACTTCTCGTACGCTGGCCCTCATGAAGGGGATGCTGATTTCGTTCTTGCCCACGCCAATCACAAAGACCTTGCCTCCAAACTTGCTGGCCCAGATGGCCGCCGCAATGCTGCTCTCGACACCGGTGCACTCCAGAGTCACGGCTGGCTCGACGCCCCCGAAAGAGCTGACGATGCCCTTGGCCGTTTCCTCGGCCGACTTGCCAATCTCGATGCGGTGCGTGGTGACGCGCGGGCAGATTTCCTTTGCAAACGCCAGGCGGCTCTCTGAGATGTCTGTGATGACAAGCGGACACGCACCAGCGGCAGCGGCGCATAGCATCGAGACCAGTCCGATCGGACCAGCGCCGCAGACCAGCACGGGGTCACCGAGCTGGACCTTGGCCCTCTGCATGCCGGCCAGCGCAACGCTCAGGGGCTCCAGCAGCGCGCCGTTCTCCCACGACATGTTGCCAATCTTGTGGCACCAAACGGCTGGGTGGTTGACGTAGCGTCGCAGCAATCCTGGCACTGGCGGCGTGGACAAGAACTCGACCTTTTCGCAGCCGTTGTAGCGACCTGTCAGGCAGGGTTCGCATGCGTTGCAGATGATGTTGGGCTCGATGGCAACCCGGTCGCCGACTTGGAGGCTAGAGACAGTCGGGTGAACGGCGATGACCTCGCCAGCAGACTCGTGGCCGAGGATGTGGTCGCCCTCGACAATCATGGGCCCAATACAGCCGGCGTGCCAGAAATGGACGTCTGATCTGTTTGTAATGTCGCTCAGCAGGCTGCTCTTCTGCGCTTGCACTTTGCGGACAGACGCGTTATACATACCCGCAGATACCAGTGCTGCGGACAGCAATAGTCACCTCGCCGGGCTTCAGATCGGCGCCAGACTTGACGGTATCGGCGCTGGGTTCAGCTTCGCTAATCCAGAGATCATGCTTGGGATTTGTGTAGACGCCAATGTTGGGCTTTACCGAGATGGCTGCCCCGGTGGCCTTGGGGGCGTCATCAACTGCAGAAGGCGACATGGCGAGCTGTGAGTGCGCGTATAAGGCGGGTGAACCTGGGGAGGGATGTCGGGCACGAAGAACAACCACAATACCGCAGCGGAGGGGGCGTGTGTATGCTTATATACGCTCTCTGTTCTGCCTTTGATCTTCTGTCTCTGGTTCCTTTGGGGTCCAGAATGGTAATGACGGCTATAAAAGGTAAGAAAGCTCCTTCGTCCCCTCTCCGTCCCCTCCCCGTCCCCATGCGATGATGATGTGGGGGTTTTTTATCGATTCTCCGCCTCTGCTGCGAGCATCCCCGACTGCTCAACACTTGACTGTGCCTCGCACTTTGCAAGTTTCGCATCGAACAAGTGGCTCGTTGCCCAATTGTTTCCCAGTTGATCCCCAACCCGGTGCGATATTCCACCCGGAAATGCCCAAGCGCAGCCGTCCGGGGCCGTTTAGACGGAGACCGATCTTGACCCGCGCCAATCACGGCGACGGGGAACAAGCGTATCAAAACCGCCACCATTCTTGTGGACCGAGAGAATTGGAGGTGTTCAGGCAACCATTTCCGCTCCATCTGTGACGAGAGCTTGCCAATGGACACTGCATCTGCTGGAAAACGGATCTATCGTGATAACCAAGAGTCGTCAATGACTATAGACGCATGCTCATACTCATACCCTCCCGAGGCGTCTGCAAAGCAACCTGGCCTTGCGTCAATCCTGCTACTGCAGATAGTTCAAGAATCCTTCGGCATAAAGCTGGAGTATCCTTACCCGGTTTCATATTCTTCCTACCAGTCATTCACCTTTTTTAACCTGGTCTACTAGCACTCCTCCTCTCCCCCACACCAGCCTCGACGTCAGAAAAGTCCCCATCTTGAATCTCGAACTGTGACTGGCACGGGTATATACTCGGTGGATCCATGTTCATGTTCTTCATTTTAGGCATGTTCCATTTGTAAGTACGCATCACCGCGACATGCTCACATGCAGCCTTGTTTACCACAAGTGGCCGTGGTCAATTAATTACTATGTCTATTGGCACGGGTTGCACATGAACGCTTGAGTTTTTTTCAGTCTCCTTGGCCGGTTCCCTTCCGGTGCCATGGTGTTTTCGGCGTGCTCCGTTGTCGGTGCGAAGCTCCTACAATTTGATACCCGGACTACCGGGCTTTGCCGGTGCTTATCGAGGTATTGATCAGATGGATGACTTGGCTCGTCTATTGAGCAATAACGCGCCGCATAGCATGAAAAGCTAGAGTTTTAACGATATAAACAATCTAGAGAAAAGATCAAAGACGAGAAGAAAAAAGTGAAAGGGGCACAAAAAATGCCTCTAAAGGAGCAAAAAGAGAATTCTATGCGTGAACTGGGAATCGAACCCAGGGCTCCCCGACGTTGCTCGGATGGCAACGGAGAATTTTACCACTAAACCATTCACGCTGGTTGTTATTGAACAATTGCGTCGTAGTAAAATATATGAGGCTTAGTGCACCCTTGCTAGCCGCAAAAGCGAAACCCTGAGAATTAGTTCGGTGCGGAAAAAGGATTCCAGGTTACGAAGTCAACGACAGATATTGAACAGCCCGGCAGTGATGAGCGTTGCGGCCTGCAGAACAGGTGCAGACATTTAAACCTCGGAAAAACCACACGGCATATCAGCAACGAAAACTCAGCAAAAAAGACAATACGCATACAACCTATGTCCCCTTCATGTCAACCACCCCTTTCTTTTCCCCTTTGTCTTGCTTCCCCCTACCTGGTAATAGTTGCACAGAAGGCCCATGCGATAATTGTAGTCTTTTGTCCATCTCTGATAAGGGCCCCGTTCTAGCATTGGTAGAGAGATCTTTAGTTTGTAAACTCAGCACTCTTATCAAAGACATGTTTCAATGATTGCTATTCCGCAAGGTAATTACTTGTCGGCAGGCACCGTCGCCTCTAAAGAGGAGACCATGTGTCGCTTGTGAGCCGTTAAGCCCGACTTTCGTCTGAGAAATGATGCCCTCCAACATCTTTTCAACGCTTCCTTGAGAAGTTATGATCTGATCTGCTCTTATGTGCCACTGAAACTCGAAGCTAAACAAAATCCATCATTTCAGACAGGATTCATGCATCTGTACGACCCATCACAAGCGCGATGTCCAAGCACATTAGCATCCACGCCCAGATTCCGCCGCACCCTGACAACGAGCCGATTGCTACCCCTTATCGAGATGCCCAAAGGAGCCCGGCAAGAGAACGTCATTCTGTGCCGGCACTTCGCATGCCGCTAATGAATACTCTTATCTTGGCTTGCTTGCCGGTTTGTATGAACTCCTTTGTCATGCCAGCTTGCAGTCTCTCCCGGTTTCCCCGCATTGCTCGATTCACGTAATTAGACGACATGGTCGACAGACTCGTGTCCATTTGCCGTTTTCGTCCCTAGCAAGTCTCCTTTCCCGCGTACAGAGACGACACCCGCGATCTGGCGGTAACTTCTTTCGCCATATGGGACGCGCAGTCCTCGCCCATCAGTCACACACTTTGAACGCGAAGCAGTCATTATTGAGCCAGTAGTTCTCTGTATTAGATTCGGCCAGCTCTACCCGTAATGCCTAGGTGAGGGTTCAAAAGACTAGAAATCACAACGCTCGACCACTTGACTCCCGTCCTTTTTCCATATGTACGCCAGTCCCGTATTCTTCCCAAAACGCCGATTCCAAAATATGCTCTGTTGTTCATCTCCCCATGGGTCCCTTGAATGGCGTCAAAGTCTTGGCCGTCATGTTGGGTAGTTGTGGAAACGACGTGTTGCGAACGACGCCTGGTGCTTCCCAAAAGTAATAGATTGCATCTCAGTATCCGACAGAGACGACAACGTCGCCTTTGCATTGGCCGTAGGAGCAACAGACTGCTGGGTCCATGTCACCTCGGAGAATTGCGTCCACCATTGCCTGTGGAAAAAAAAAAGTCAGTAACCGACACCTTGATAAAAGTCTTCGGCATGAGGTTCTCACATCTGGACACGGCCCAGAAGGACCAACGGGCGCTGAAGCAGCAAGCAGGACCTGCGTAATGGCGAAGCCTGCCCATACAATTACGGACCTCATGATGGAGTATCGTAAAAAGGATGGTTTGGAGATGTTTGCCTTCAAGTCGGACGCTGGAGGTGAAACCGTCACCGAGTCTCTGTAAGAGAGACGCTTTCGAAGATGGAGAATGGGGTGAAGGATTCGGAGAAGAGGCAGAATGGAGCCAATCCGATTCCTCGGTCGCCCAAAAGTCGAGGAAAGTCAGATAGGGTTTCCAGCCAGACCGCGTGCAACGGAAAGGGTCGTCCGCGTTGAGAGGCGGTGGGAGGAAACTTTGGCCCTGAAAGCCACACTTTGTTCCTGAACGATCTGCAAGAGTCCCTCTTAAATGGATATCCGCTTCTGAGGGCCCTGTATGTATTAGGTCCGCGTAGAAGAATTTGCAGCGTTATCGGGCGGGCTCCAGCAATTCGCTACCTATACCCTGCAATATTAGCATCTGAGCTCCTCTGTTAAGTCTCTATTCGTGTGATGCGTACCGCATTGATTGCCTGTCCTCGGTATCAAACAGCCGTTGGCTTCTCCAGGGTGATACAAGAACTCCGTGCCGAGATGCAGAAGTACAGATGGAGTAGGTAGGTGCTACCAAGAAGACAGTTATATAGGGAGGTAACGCAATGAAGGATCGAAGCGGGACAGAGATGCCGTTGAGCAGGACAAACATGGCGCTTTTGTGCATCCGCGCAAAAGAGGGCGGGCGTCATATTGGTGCTTCGTACCTTCAACTATCGCGAATCCACTTCCCGTCGAAACTTTGCGTCACGATAGGAAGAATTGCTTGCTAGATCTGCCCAGCAGGCGCTATCGTGGGCTTGTGAATACGAGATGTTTCTTGCGGCTGGCGTGAGAAAAGAGACCCTTGCCCGGCTTTGCTGCCCTTACTGCGCAGGCAAGGCAAGGTAGGCATGCTCGTACAATACTTACTCGTGCCTGTCCCTGTACCCCTGTCACGCAGGCTGTTTCTCTGCACCTCGCTTGACGAATCGTGCTACTAGTAGATGGCGGTGATGAGAGACATTATTAGGGATCGTGTGTGCTGCTGCATGTGTGGAATGGCGAGGTTTAGGACGACGATATTGAATTTTGAATGCCTTCAATCTTTCCTAGTAGGCAGTTTTTCGAGGCAATATTGCCCAACAAATTCTGCCGCGAGAACGAGGCAGGTGTCAAGGCGGTGGGCGGTGTCTTGATCGTGACTGCCGCAATGTATCGACAAATCGTGATAGTGGACCTCGAGAGGGAAAATTCTAGCTCTCCTTGTTCTTCTCTCTCGTTCTCCGTACCTAATCATCGCCAGCAGCTGAAAGCGAGGCTGCCAATACACCTCGGCACTAATTCTGTGAATCTTCCCTCCATTCTTCAGAAGGAGGAAAAGGGCCTCCCTCTTGTGCTTGCTGAGAGACAGCCGTTTCAGCTGCCTCGTGCCCCGTCGCGTCAGCACGTCCTCGGAGGAATTGGTCTCTCTCCCCGTCCATCAACCGCCTCTTCGCACCTTTGAACCAGCAACTGATCTCTCAACGACTGCTGAACGGCCTTTTGTTATTACCCCCGCCGGACATGCCTGGTAGGTTGAACCCTGATTATGACGACACAGCCGTTGCTGTCACAGCTCCTAAGCAAGGGCCCTGGTCTCCGTCTTCGCAGAAGCTCCATATAAAGCCCACATACGCCATTTAACTGTCCAACACGGCACTGCCCTTCTCCTCTCAGAACGGCTTTAGCCAAGGAGTGACACGGAAGCATTCGGCCGAGGCCTGTCAGTCATTGGGCTCCTTTGGCTCCTTACTATCTGACTGAATGGCTGGGGGATCAGGGAGTATTACTCGTACGGGTTGCTACTGCATCTACGAGTCCCAGGGTCGGGAGGCCGTGTCGTGATTTTGTATGCATTTCGCACGGAGTGCCCGTATTACCTGTTACGCGATGAAGGCATTTCTTGCAAACCATGATACCCTCACATTTGCTTTCTTGTGACCCGGAACAGCTCAAAACCCTAGGCTCCAGGCCTCGAGCCCGACGCCTGCGATCACTATAGTCGCCGTGCCACTGTCGAGGTCGCCGACAGATGCGATGTCTCCCGCGTCTGCCACACCGATGCAATCACCCCTGATCAGCTCGACGTTTCCATCCTCGCCGCTGGGGATGCTCCAAAGCTTCACCCGCTGATCGTTGCTCACGCTTATTCCGACGACTCCCGTGGGCCGACGGATCAGTAGGACACCGGCGATGGCTGCGGCGTGGGCTCTGCGCACGATGTTTCGCCTCGAAAACGCCCAGCTTGCACTGCCTGTGCTGCCCGAGATCCCCCCGAGCCATGTTACCCCTACGCTGTTGTCGTCACCTCCGGTGAACACTTGGAAGCCTTCTCCTGATTCGATCATGTCTAGGCTCTTGATGCTGTTCTGGTGCAACGGCACCGCCTGCTCCAGGACGTACTCGCGCAAGGCTCCTTCCTGTGGCTCGGTCCGCCAAATGGCAAGGTGGCCATCCGTGGATGCTGTGAGCAGTCGTGGGGTTTGATCGCGTATGCTCAGATGGCGCGTTTGGGTGAGACATGCTCCTGTGTATCTGCCCTTGGCAAGGAGTTTAAATCGGCCGCCGTCGCTTGTGTAGCGATATGTCCTGAGCACCGAGTTTGAAAAGCCCATGGTCACCACCATGCTGCTTCCATCATCAGACTGGCAGACATCGAAGTCCATGATGCGGAGATCTGCATCCTCGCTTCTGTCTGTGAAGACGCCCTCACACATGACCGCCAACCCCGTGTAATCCGACTCGAGGCTCTGCACTTTCCATACGAAGAATTCCTCGTTGCCAGCGCTGCTGAAGAGATAGTCGTCGCCTAGCCAAACAACCTTTTGGAGACCCGTGATGTGGGCTTTCATAGCTGCGACGCACCGCAGCTCCGCTTGGCCGCCATCTGCGACTTGCAAATACTCCCAGATGCGGATGGTGGTGTCCTCGGCACCAGTCGCGATATAACGACCATTGGAGCTCAAGCTTCGAATCTCCCTGCCGTGAATCCCGGCTTTCACCCACTCATGCGCCAAACGATCCGGTGAGGAGATGGAGAGCTTGGATGTCTTGGTGAAGGCGAAACGATATCGTCCAGGTATTGTTTCGTTGAAGGTCAGCTGGAACGTCCGGTGGGCACCACCGCACTCAATGGTTGCCAGTTCTTCTCGACGTGTTTCATTCCAAATGACAAAGTCTTTACTCCTGAAGCCATACAAAACGAGCTCAGGCACAGTGTCCTGAGTAAACCACGCGCCGGCTATCATTGGCCCAAAGGGCGGCGAGGTTTCGTGTCGCAAGTGAAGACACATGGAACCAAATTGCCGATCTAGCTCGTATATCCTGTACTTTCCGTCTCGACTTGTGACGAGGATATAACGTGAGGCATGTGGCGAGCCTGATTTGGGAGGGAGTGGGAGAATGGCCGTGATGGTATCACGGCTTCGTGTCGCGATGTCTAGGATCGAGTGGTACGTTCCATCCTCTTGTCGATCCAGGACGGACAGGAAACCGTGCCGAGACCCGATGACGAGTAGGTCATCTAGTTTTCCAGCTGCTGTTGGGACAAACCTGGGGTCGAGCCCTTTGGTCTGCCCCTGGCTGTGGACATGTCCCGTTGAGACATTGATCGCAAAGTAGTGAGACTCTGCCCTTCCATGGAGGTAGATCAATACCTCGACCACTCCATCCCTACTCGATAGACGGTTCATTTCGATGATTTTGCCCGGCACGGAGGCGCTGTGTGTTATTTTATGAGTGGAGAGATTGAAATGGTAAATGTTCCCACTCGTTGTACCCAGGAGAGCTGCCGTAGGGGCAATGGCCTTGACGACGTAGCAAAGCCTGACATCGTCTCGTAGGTCTTGGGCAACCTCAATCTGCTCCCATTCTGGATCAATGTGAGGCTCTTTTAGATGGCCAAGGAGAAGTTTTCCTTGACTGGTTGAGACGAGGATGTGATCATACGAGAGAAAGTCGTAACGACTGATGATCTCTTTCACAAATGTGTCTAAGGACCCTGAACCACGGAGCCCCTTGAGAATGTCGACGGTATCCAACGTCAGTAGATGACCAAGACTGCCTGACCCTCGACCGAGTAAATTGGACTCGTCAATGAGACAGATCTGACTATCGGCGCCGCCGGTAGCAACAAAGGCAGCCTTGTGTTCGAGCAACACGGCTCGCGACCAGAGATGCTTGCCGCTATGCAGAGAGAATGTCTTGCTGTGAGACAGACTCCCTGTGAGATGTCTCGAGCTGCTGCAATCAGCCTCCTGAGCCGACGTTGCTCTCTGGCTCAACCTCAGATGCCATCTCTGTGTCGTCGCATCTTCGCCAAAGGAGTACACCGACAGGCCGTCTTCCCCGTACGACGGGCCAAACTTGACGCCCCATATCCGCGAGGCGTGGCCCATGGCAGCAGCTATGGGGGCGTTTTGCCTGCTGCGGTCGTGGGCATCGTCGGTGCTATTGAAGTCGTTGCCGCCGAAGCCTGTGTCGATAACTCGCGGTGGTGCCTTTGGGGCATCCGAACGAGACGCTTCGTCGCCCCCGCGCTCAGTAATGTCCCATATGCGAACCGTCCTGTCGTCGCTGCAGCTGGCAAGGATCCGGGCCAAACTCCCGTCGGAGAGCATGACTGTGGCCATGTCCACGCCAAAGATTGATCCCTCGTGGCCTTCAAAGTTGAATAGCGTTTGCGGGGTTGGAGGTTGATCTGCGAGACGGCATTTCCACACGACGACGTGGCCAAAGACGGTCCCGCCGGCGACTAGGACGGTGTCGTTTGATATCCATGTCAGATGTGCGGAGTAGAGCATCGGTCTTGAAGGCGCAATGGCGGCGCCGAGATGGAGTTTTCCCGTGTCGGGTGAGAATCTCAGGGGTATGACTTCGTTGTGAGCCGTGGCGAGGGCCCCGACAGAATCATCGTCCTCTGAAAAAGCGCCATGGAAGATCCAGTCGGGAGCCATCGCCTTGGAAAGCACACGCTTTTCCCCATCGCCGACATTATGCTGCTGCTGCTGCTGCTCGGTAAGACGCTCAACAGACAGGATAGCCACATGGCAGTGACCCCAGACCAGGACGCGTCCATGCCGCACATGAATCCCGTGAATAGGCTGGTCGACAAAGACGCTCGTCCGAGAAATCAGACGGCCCTTTAGCAGTCCCGTCTTGGCTTCGTAGACGGCGAGGTCGGAGTCTTCGCCGGCGAAGACGAGGAGCTGGCCGGAGGGTGAGCGGGATAGGGCGAGGGCTGTGATGGGGACGTGGGAGAGGGCCCTTGTTAGGCTGAGTTGATTCGTTGTCTGTAGGAACTTGATTAGCTATAGTTCTTGTCAAACGTGAATGAACTTCATGATGGTAGGTGAGATGAACAGTGAAGGAAATGCTTGGAGTGGGATGAGTCGAAGGAGGGGCGGATATAAATGCTGTGTCATGTATCAAACTCACATGAACCATGGTGCTCTCCTCCCCATCGACATGCAAGTCGGGATGATACTTCTATGGATAAGGTATAATAGCCAAGGGCTCAGTCAAACATAGGCGCTAAGTAGACATTCGGTTCTAGAGTTGAAAGAGCGGACGTTTACTACAGGTACCTAGTAGACGGTGGTGGTGACGCGTGCGTGATGAATTTTGTGGTGCCAGGAAAATTTTAATTTATGAGCCGACAAAGTACCGCTTCTCGAAAATTGCGTGGATGGCTACGTGTACCTCACCGCTAACACATGTAAATCAAAGCTGTCAAAACTTCAAGTCGACAGCACAGAGCGTCATATCAAGTCTACAGATATCAAGGGATTTATCGAAAAGTTACGCTGCAGAGATGCTTTAAATATTTTCTTTTCGTTCATTCATAAAAGGTATCCTCAATACTCTATGTCCAGGTACAGATTGTTCCCACCATCTTTGGGTATTGCAACTGCCAACCACACGATACAAACTGTGCCACCCCATATCCATCCCGTCTTCATAAGGCAGATATATAACCAAACGCCATGCAAAAGAATGTAGAGAGCAGAAAAACACACATGTCAGCAGATACCAGGTACTGCGTCAGGTCGCCCGTGTATTCACATGATTTTGTGGAAGGTTTTAGAGCCTAACCACCAAAGGCCACTTCCTCGTTGACACTGGTAGATCACACCAAGGTCGGGGTAGCCAATTCCCTTTAGGCTCGGTGAGAGTAGGGCTCGTAAGCAAGATCAGAGCGGCCGGAGCCGGCGGCGAAGCGGGGGGCAGAGGAGGTGTAGCCGGTGTTCTCGCCCAGAGGAGCATAGCCACGGGACCCGAATCCGCCGCCGGGCAGCAGCTTCTCGCCGTCGCTGATGGAGGAGTGCTTGTGGCTCTTCTGGCGCTTCTCGGGCTTGCAGCAGCAGATGGTGAAGATCCAGAAGAGACTGGCGCCGATGCAGAAGGCGGCACCGATCCAGATGACGGCGAGGAAGCGGCCGTCGAGGTGGACCTTTGCGCCGTAGAGAGTCTTGGAGCCCTGGACGACGCCGGCGATGATGGCGACGGTGGCGGTGGACAGCGAACAGGCGATGATGACGAGGATGGTGGTGACGACGGACTCGAACCACGTCAGGCACGAGACGGCGCGGGAGAAGTTGGAGAAGATGCCGATGAGCAGCTCCAAGCCGAGGCCGATGAGGGCGACGATGAAGGCGACCTCGGACCACTTGATGAGCTTCTGGAATGCCTTGACGGCGTCCTTGACATCCTTGGGCAGCTGGATGGTGACGCCGCCCTCGGTGATGTCACTGGCGTTGATCTGCTTCGAGGCCCAGTCGAACTGGCTCTTGGAGCACTCCCACTTCTTCTTGTCGTCGGAGGAGCAGGATCCCCAGAGCGTCACGTCGTAGTACTTGTGCAGGCCCAGGGCCTCGGCGGTGATGTTGTCCGTCTGGACTTCCTTGATGTTGAACTCGGCCCGGGAGACGAGCGACTTGAAGCTCACCGGGCTGACGCTCAGGTCGCTCAGGTCGACCTGGATGAGCTTGAGATTCTCGTGGGCGACGCCGGCGAGCACGGCGTAGAGCAGCGTGCCGATGGAGCCAATGGTGAGGAGCAGTGGCAGGGCCACGCAGAAGAACCGACCGGCACCCATTGCTGTCCTGTTTCCTGTTCCTTTTTTTGTCCCTTCTGTGTTCTTATGTTCTTTTCGATTGATAGTTTGGTTCGTTTGTTTATCGACGACGACTCGGCCAAGCACAGAGAGAGAGGGGTGGTGTGCGTCTCTTGATATAGAACGAGAGGGGCTGGTCGAGGTTTGGAGTCGACCTGTTTGTAAAACGAAGGTCAAGCTGACGCGCTCACACACAAGAAAGCCGGTGACAAGACGCAAACAAGAACAAGACAGGATGGTATGATGAGAATCAAAAACAAAACAAAAAAAAGCGGGAGAGTTGGGCACCAGGTGGTTTTAAAAAGCTGGGAGGCGGGCTGCCGTCCCAGCGTCCCAAAAGTCGCTGCGCTGCTGACTGTGATGTGGACTTTGCTGTGGACTTGCTGTTAGTGGTCGTTAGTGGGCTGCACGTTGCGGCGAGTGGGTGGCGCAGTTCCGTCACTGGGTTGCCCAGAGCCCTGCCCCCCAGTGATGTGGACAAACAGCGCCTGTGGGCGAGGGTGGGGTGGAT
Organism: Trichoderma gracile; assembly: GCA_020002365.1. Classification (NCBI taxonomy): domain Eukaryota; kingdom Fungi; phylum Ascomycota; class Sordariomycetes; order Hypocreales; family Hypocreaceae; genus Trichoderma; species Trichoderma gracile. The sequence continues at coordinate 1,488,649 of JAINEY010000005.1, forward strand.
CCCGCTCAGTGGGCAGTGCGAGAGATTCAGCGCTGGGCTGCTGCCGCTCCGGGGGGACGATCCACGCTTGGTGCTGACTTGGGGGTGGTATCGAGTACTGGCAAGTATCGCGACCATGCACAGCCGTTACATCTTCCAGTTGGTGCTTACAACTTGAAGCAGCTGCTGGTTGATACAGGGCACAGCGCAGCAAGCAGGCATCGTGACTAATCTGCCCAAGCTCAGCGCCATAAATAGAGCAGCAGCTATATTTGCTGTCTGGGGCCATTGGGTAAGGTTGGCTGGTATTGTTGGTGTTGGTGCTATCTACAGGCACAGGAGCAAGTGCTGATGAGGTTGGAGCTATTGCTGGGCGTCCCTGGTCGTGCCACGCATAGTTGCCCATGGTGAACTTGCCGGTATGTAAGCACCTGATGCACGCGAACAGGAACAAGACGTTCCCGTGCTATTTTGGCCTGGACGGACGGACAGAGCACGGCTCTTGGACGAGTTCTTGAACCTCTCAACCTCTACAAGTACGTATGTAATGGGCAGCAAGAGCATGGATTTCTGGATTGAAGGAGGGCGCGGCCTCCAAGGATCAATGAGACAAGTAACACCGTTATTTTCATCACTGAGTGCGACCCTGCTTGCCTGCCCGACCTCGTAGGATCTTTTCCTTCGCGCGCCAACCAACAGAATGCTCCGTAATGTCAGGTACACAGACATGTGCTTCTACACGATGATACTGTACATCACCTTCCGTACCCCGCTAGCATCAGAGAACCTTGTGAGGCTTTGAGCCCCCCCAGCCCCGCGTCATAGCTCAACGACACACGCGGCAATGCGGGTGGCTGGAATTCAGCTGTGCGGCTTTGCAAAATAGGTAAGTTAACAACTTGAGGCGTCAATCTATTCCGCTACAAGTGCTGCAATCAAAAGAGAGTGGCTGTTGGATCTTCATCAACCAACCCTGCGCAAAGCATGCAACCGGTTTGCCTATGCTGTATGTACAGTATCGTACAGTAACCGCAGCGTGAACCCTGAATCGTGCCGCCTTGTTTCGGTTGCTTGATAACTGGAGCTGCTGACGACAACGGGTGACGGTTGAGTGGTTCCTGGCGCTGATCAGAAACCCCCCCAAGCTCGACGAGCACGAGCTACCGGCTAGTTTCTGACTGTGCGCGGAAAATCGCTTCCGAGAAGAGCAGCGTACCAACTCCATCCAGCCATGTAAACTGTTGTTCACAATGTACCTACCTTATAGTATGTAGGTAAGTACATGTCTGTACTGTACGTGTAGCCTGCAGAGCAAAAGGGGGCAGAGAAGGAAAAAGACGCCTTGCTGGCAGTCTTTCTCAAACATCGACCACTTATCTAGACATATTCATCAGCCGCGCACTTTTGTCTTCAATCGCTTTTGGAGGGAGGTATGTATCAAATGCAGACAAAATCCATCGCGTGCACTGCCCAAGGACAGGTGGTTGCCTTTAGGCGGGGCGCTAGTGACAGGCTGTGACAGGCGGCGAATGGGAGCAGCCATCCGTTCTATATTTAGCACATCGCCTTCTTCCTCTTCTTTTGCTTTGTGCCAAGCGGAAACGCGCAATACCTCAGCCCACTGCCGTGGATAGGTAGCTTATTTAGGGTGGCCATTTGATAAGCAGGCGGACAAGCAACACACACGCATCGACTAATAGCGCGATTACCATGGGAGAAGAGACTTGCACTGTTCCTTCATTGTCTCGATGGGAGATCCTGATGATATCGATAAGATAGGTATGGCTCAGAGCCCCAGATTCTGAAACGTTCCTTCTTCGATAAATCGAGGTGCAGCTTCCTCATTCTCAATCTCTCCATTCCGTCATCTCGCCATCTAGGTACCTTATTGACTGTTTCATTCGTACCTAATGCTTTGTCTCTTTCGAAGTTTGGCATTACCTACGGTCGGATGCTCATCGAATCCAACGCTCGTCTTACTGATTCGACATCAGCGTCTGCTGCATTGCGGCCTCTTTCGGCCTGATGCGTTGCCAACGCCTCTCTGCCTCTGCAGTCCTAAACTTGGCTATAACCACACACGCTTGGTTGAATACTCAGCCCCTTGCTATTTCTGCACCGCGAAGCTTTCTCCTCATACAGGGGAGGAACAGCGGACGATACAACGGGTTTCCATGCAGTCTAGAACCAATCTCGAAGACACACGGTTTTGCCGGCTTTTAGCTTGCATATTGCCTCTTTTTTGGTAACAAGCTGCCAAGGCTCTCCCAACACCGATGCACTGGGGTAAGGTAGAGGCGCGGTCAGCATGATACTTGAGTACTTGTATGAAAACACCCTTCGCCACGCCGCAATGCTCGCCTCAGTCGCCGCCCTCAATCGCCGCCCTCCATCGCCGCCCTCAGATCACGAGACACAACACGATACGGCCTTTACAACTGCTACCCTATGGTTAGCTCAGCTGCTCATGTTCAGCTGGTCGGCGTCTGACAATATTGATGAACGCAGTGCTTCAATCACAGCGAGTAACGGAACGGCGACCGAGAGGAGAAGTATCTCGTGGCTTGGCGCCACCAGCTGGCCATTATCATGATTGTTCAGCAGGCGAGTCTGGATCAAAACAAACAATAGACGGATCGAAAAAGCGGCTCGGATGCTGCTCGACATTCTCTTCTTGGGGGCTGTTTTCTCCGGGTGACATCGATTCACGAGGGCTACTCGATGCCGAACGGGGAGAAACGGAAGCTCAGTCACGGCGCGAGTGTCCTCCGAAGGATGCGACAGTCCACAGGGCCTCAGCGGTTGGACGATTCGGAAAACGACGGGCTGCCAATAAGGAGTGTGGAAGAGAAGAGGTGAGTAACCTCCATCAAGATTGTATGAGAATGCGCCGTCTTTGCTGTTGTACTTCAGTGAGGAGCACCATGGCCGTATCACCCTTGTGTGATGAGCGGACAATTTCCATGTTCCTTGTGTGCTTGTGCTCCATACGTGACTCTATTGTGCTCTGCAGCTGAGTCATCTGATGCTCGAGAAGCAAGAGAACGGAGGTTGGTGTTGCGTGTTCCTGGCGCCGAACAATGAGCCGCATGTCGTGCACGTTCAAGTGGTGTCACTCTGAGCCGCACATTCTAGGCAGAGGATCGCTGGCGAAGCTGCCTGGCCCGAGTCGGTCATGATTACTCCGCCACAATCAAAGGAGCTGCATATCGGGGCCCTTGACTGAGGTGGTGATTTGGATCAAGCCAGCGGTTAACCATGCAGCTGCTCTCTCCTGGACAAGGGACTTTGTCAGATTTCTCAATCAACATGAAGCCAGAGATCCGCTGCGGCACCGGCACGTGTTGCGCTGAAGCTTGGCCAGCTTAAGCATGATGGGTCAATGGGAGCTGGGCGTCTCAGTGGCACCCCGGGCCTCGTGGGGGCTGGGCTCGGTCTGCGAGAGCGCAACTGCAGGGAGGCCGGACTAGGATTAGGCGGCCCCGGAGCCGTTCTAGGGCCACTAGGGCGAACGCTACAGCGCTCTCGGGGGGTCCCTGGGCTGGCTGTCAGCGCCCAAGCTGCCCAATGGCTGACCGGGGTGGTTCCGACTGGACAAGGGAGCTGAGAGCTCAAAGTGCTGGGTAGCATTGAAGATATCGCCGTCTTGGCCTTCGCCTTGTGTTGCTTGCTTTCCAAGGTTTCTTCTTCTGTCATGAATTGTTGGTTTGAGGTAGTAATTGGTTTCAGGCCCTGAAGATCTTGGGATAACAACGAATACGAAGCTCTTACGAGTATATCGTTGCTCTGGTTCATCAAGGCAAGTATTAGGATCCTGGAACACTTCTACAGTATCAGCGTCGATATCTTGCAACGATGCTATTGACACTCCGTCCAGTTCTGATTCCAGCTCTTCAGTTCAATGTCTGTCTGTCTGCGCCCGACAGGCCAAAGGCTCCGCCTCGCCGCATCCAGCCAGCCCACCCAGCCGAAAACCTCGTTGCCTCTCTCCCCCATTCCGGAATCACGCGCAGCATCTGGACCCTTTTCTGCCTTTCGACCCCCAAAGGAAAGAAAAAAATCGGAAGACATGTGAAACCTAATCGTGGGTCAAATCTCAATTTTTTTTTCCTTTCCCTTCAATTGTTTCTCCCCTGCCCAGCGGCTGTGTCACGAGGTCCCGGGCTGGGCAACTCATCCGCATCTGGACAATTTGACGTGATACCGTCGACCCCGCGGCTATTCACAGCCCTTTTTTTTTAGTCTTCGCGTTTTCTCTTCATTGTTCCGCTTCAACCTCTCCGGCTTTTCCCTTTCGCCTTTCTTCTCTCTCCCTTCAAGCATCGCCATCCTCATAAGTATATGTATCAGCTACTGTATCCAGTTCAAGTAATAATTCGTTCCTCCATCGACTGCAAAGACAGAGACCCGAGCCAAGAAACCCGGATCGAAGAGCCAAACCTCCACCATCCATCCATCAGCGGATCGCGCCCCACCGGCCCAGTCAGAGCCCGATCCGCACGGTAGCATTTGATCCTGTTGATTCCCCTCATGCTTCTTGCTTTTTCTCTTCAATTTTTCATCCTGTTTTCCTGTTTTTCTTTTCACAAAAGCAGAGCTGGTCAAGGTTTTCAAGAGCAGAAGCAGAAAGAATTACATAATATCGCTGTCGAAACAAGGCATTAACCCCCACTGCCGGCCAGCATCATCTTGCTCCATCCATCTACCTACCTTGTCCATTCATCCAATCCATCCATATCTGCAATTACGAGTACTATACTACTGCCAACCTGCCCAACGAAATACAACTACCGAGTACGAATCACCAGCTTTACATGCCTATTGTCTGCTTCACAGCACCATAAACCCGGCTCTCGTCCTGCCCAGCTAGTCCGCGCGCGACGGCGTTAGCACGTATTTACAGTCGCCGCCGTCAGCTTTGCCGAGATAGGAGCTCCGTGTGAGCATCGCCACCCGGGCCCGTACATCTGCCTGTCTGCCTGCTACTAAGCTGAGGTGCCCATTCCAAGCCAAAACTATTTGACGTATGTTGCTACTTCTGTTTCCTTTCTCCCCTCCATCCCATCTACCATCTCCCCTCCATCGCCTGTCTCCCGCGATACTTCCACCACAACGACATCGCACTTGAAACGAGACATCTTCTGCCGCCGTCCCGAGACCTTGGCTGCCCCCCCTTCGCACGTCCGATCCATGTCTTGGAGGACGTGAGGCCCTGTCTCGAGCTGGCGCTGGATCTGCAAGGTACCCTTTCCCGTCAATTCCATCGCCTTCTGCTTCGTTTCTGCCATTTCGCGAGCTGTCAATACAGGCGGGCGACTGCTTGAAACGTGCCGCTTCGTTGCCGCCTGTCGTCGCCTGCCTGGCTCGCGCTTCAAGCTGCCGCAGGGCTGTTGTGTTGGTCTGTTCCGCCATAGCCGTGCTCCCGGGCTGCGTCAAGTCTGGTTGTTATCTCCAACCTCGAAGGCTCCGGCTAGCCAGTCCGTTAGCCATCGTCCCATTGCCCAATCCCCAGCACCGCTCTGACTCTTACTATCGAATCACACCCCGCCCATGCGCCCTGCTGCAGGCCCGCGGATGCAGTAGAAAAACACACACACACACACACCTGTTACACATACACGCTTGCTCCGGATCGGCCGCGCTGATTCCCGCCGTCTAGATTTTTTTCCTCTTGCAAACTTCGTCTCTCCCCCTTGAACGGCCGAGACCATCTTCGCATCTCCACCGTTCGCAACCCCCCCCGGCCTGACCTTTGGCGATTCCTGAGCCCGAGCGCAGTTTCCAGAGCTGCCGGTCTCGACCCAGAGTCACGAGCTACGACCACGACGTCATCCGCAGAGCTCCGGTAAGCTCCCTCAAGCTGGCCTGTCTTCCTAGGCGCTCGCCTAAGACAACCAAAACGGACGCTCCAAGGAGCCAGCGGTCCTCTTTCTTTACCGACCTCGGTCGACGATTCCATCCTCCCTAAGACGGGTTGGGATTGCCGTTACTCATACCTTGACCTTCCCTGCCCCCTTCTACGACCACACGACTAGTTTTCGCCACGGGGACGCGCGAGCTGCCGAGACGATAACAAACCCTCTGACGACGACCTGACGACCGGGTCTGCCAGCGAGGCACACAGACCCGAGCTTTCCCAGTCTCGCGACTCTCCCCCCTCTCCCTCTACCGATTTTATTTTTCCCTTTCCTTGGCTGTCTGACAAGCACAGCCGACAGCCCCTCGCATCGCGGGCCCTCTACACCTCACACTCCCGCTTAGCTCTCAACCCACAATGGGCAACCAATCTTCCAAGGAGGGCGGCTCCTCTTCCAAGAATGGCGCCGGCTCCGGAGATGCTCTCCAGTCGTACCCTTCCTTCAGCAAGTCCGACACCAAGGACTCGACTCGGTCTTTTCGCGGGTTGCGGTCTAAAATCCCGGGGAGCGGCAAGACTGACAGCCCGAGAAACTCGATCGTGGCCAACGGCGACACGGGCGATGCCGCCTCGGTGCGGTCGGGCAAGAGTGGCCGCTCCAGCATCTCGCGTTCCGGCCGCAGCAGCGATACGATCCCGCTGAGGGGGAACTCGGTCGACCTGACATCGGAGCCGCCCTTGCAAGACGACCAGATCCCCCCGCCGTCGCCCGTCTCCGAATCGGTCAAGAGCGGCACCCACGACGTAAGCGCCGCGCAAGCCTCGGGCGAGGTCGACCACGTTTCCGACCAGCCACCGTCGGCCAACGCCAGCCTCAACACGCATCTGCTGCCCCCGGGCCAGTCCATCCTGGTAAAGCGCGAAGATGCCCCCGTCAAGAAGCCGCCGAAGAAGCCTAAGAATGATACCATGGGCATGGACGAGATCAAGGAGATGGATCTTGACGACTATATCAAGCGCCTCCTCGACGCTGGATACGCCGGCAAGGTCACCAAGAGCGTATGCCTTAAGAATGCGGAAATCATGGCCATCTGTGCGCGTGTGCGAGAGGTGTTCCTGGCCCAGCCCGCCCTGCTGGAGCTCGACGCCCCCGTCAAGATTGTCGGAGATGTCCATGGCCAATATACCGACCTCATCCGCATGTTCGAGATGTGCGGCTTCCCTCCCACGTCCAACTACCTCTTCCTCGGAGACTACGTCGACAGAGGCAAGCAGTCCCTCGAGACAATCCTGCTGCTGCTCTGCTACAAGCTCAAGTTCCCCGAGAACTTTTTCCTGCTGCGAGGCAACCACGAGTGCGCCAACGTGACTCGCGTCTATGGCTTCTATGATGAATGCAAGCGACGGTGCAACATCAAGATCTGGAAGACGTTTATCGACTGCTTCAACACGCTTCCCATCGCCGCCATTGTTGCTGGCAAGATTTTCTGCGTCCACGGAGGCCTGTCGCCCGCCCTGAGCCACATGGACGACATTCGCAACATTGCTCGCCCGACCGACGTTCCCGACTATGGGCTGCTCAACGATCTTCTCTGGGCGGATCCGGCCGATATGGAGCAAGACTGGGAGGCCAACGAGCGAGGCGTGAGCTACTGCTTTGGAAAACGGGTCATTACCGATTTCCTTGCCCAGCACGACTTTGACCTGGTCTGCCGCGCCCACATGGTGGTGGAGGACGGCTATGAATTCTTTAACGACCGAGTTCTGGTGACCGTTTTCAGTGCGCCAAATGTAAGTTACAGCATGCCTTTTGGCTCCTGCTGCAGTCGTCAATGTTGACTAACAATTGGTAGTATTGTGGTGAGTTTGATAATTGGGGTGCGGTCATGTCCGTATCATCGGAGCTGCTCTGCAGCTTTGAGCTTCTGAAGCCTCTCGATTCGAGCGCTCTGAAGAGCCACATCAAAAAGGGCCGCAGCAAGCGCCAGCAGATGCTAAACAGTCCTGTAAGTGAACTGCTGCACTTTCAGGTTGACTTGTTAGCTAACGATCGAACAGCCTGCGAGTGTTATGCCACAGAGTGTCTAACCGCACGAGTTTTGAGAGATTGCGTCCGCGGGCCATTTCTCCTTTCCTTTACTCTCCCCTCTCTGCGTCTCCTCCTCTTCGTGTCACTGTTTCTTTTTTCCGTGGCAGAATAACAGTTGGAAAAAAGAGAAGATTTGAGATTGCCAGCAGACGCCGCGCCATCCATCTTTATACCACAACTCGAGAGGGGCTCTGTGCCCATGTGATCAAGGATGGCGAGACAACACAGCATATGTGGCTGCCGCAAGCCACGGGGTAACAACCGTGTCGGGCAGCCGGTTTGACTGGCTTTATCAGAGCAGCAAGACGTAATTGTCTGAGCCAAGGCCTGGAACGGTATCTTGGCACTGCGCCTTTGTTATGGGCCTCATTCTCTATGGGCTGGGCGGAATTCCACATATTATCAGTAATTTTTTTTTTCCCTTTCCTTTTCTTGCTTCTCTTGCCTTGATTTTCAATACAAGTCGGCGCACGGACATGGGATAATGAATGGGTGTTGATGTACGAGACTTGTCAGTAAAGGAGGTCTGGAGGTCTACATGCACGAGACCGGGGAAGCATTGACTTGGGCCGCATATATGATGGGCTCGCGCTGGAAGCTTTTTGCAGCATCGATTACGGCGTTGGACGTTGCGCCTCCCGCCTATGCTAGCTTGGAGTAGAAGTCTAAGGAAATATTTTTCAAAGAAGAAAGCGACAAAACAAGGGAATTGAAAGAGATCAAGACGAAGTGTGTGACGATGATTGTGTGACAGGACCTGGCATGCTGCTCGGATTTGACCCGATTCTCGACATACATGTGTCATGATGAGATTCCAACGCCTTGTCTTTACCAATCAGAGATGTAGCAAGAAAGCTTTTCCTAATGCCAACTGACTCAAAATTACATGCAATTTCCTTCCCATCGCCATTTGTGCTGCTCCTCGCCGCAACAGAAGCGGCTTTGAGGCGTCTCAAAAGCGCTTAGTCATCACACGACAGAAATTTGGATTCTTCAAATCATCCCACTTTTCCACCACGACACAGAGCCCAAACCAAACCACTAAACCCACACACGAACACACACAAACAGCCATGAGCTCTCAGTCACTCCGCTCGATATACCGGGCGAGGCCAGAGCTGGCACAGGCCGGACAAGCCCTGAGAGGCTACTTCCGCCAGTTCTCCACGACGCAATCGCAGCTCAACGACGAGGCCCCTCCTCCGACCAACAACAACAACAATAACAACAACGGTGGCAGCAGCAGCAGCAGCAGCAGCGGAAATGCCAGGCCTACGGCTCGACAGCGGACGCGGGCGGCGGCGAGCGAGATCAATGCCCTGGTGAAGGACCGGAGCGGCGGCGGCGGCGGCGCTCAGGAGGCACGGAATACTACATCGAATGCTGCGGCAGCGGCGCCTGCGCAGCCCAGGGTCATTGACGTGCGGAGTCTGCCCAGAGGAGGGATGCTGAGGGGCCGGGGCGGTCTGCGAGGGCGAGGGCGATCTGGGCCGGGTGCTGCTGCTTCTACCGCTGGTGCTCCTCGTGCTGCGTCGCCGAGCGGGAATCGGTTCGCGGGCGCCGCGAGGGGACGGGGAGGTTCTGCGCAGGGCGCCGCGGGCCGGGGAGGCGGAGGCAGAGGGAGGGCTGGCGGCAGGGCAGGCAGCGGCAGCGGCGGCGGTGGCGGAAGGGGCAGGGCGACGATGAAGAAGAAGCCCGAGGGGGCTGAGGCTGGCGGTGCCGGGCCGAGGGGCAAGCGGCAGGATCCGTTTGAGCGGATGGATGCGCAGGAGCAGCAGTTTGACGACGCGGCGCGGTTCGGCACGAGGACCGAGTACAAGCCGTCGCTGAAGAAGGAAGACCTGGCAGCATTTGTGCCGGCGGCGGCGTCGTCGACGCAGGAGAGCCGCCTGGCGGCCGTGCTGGAGGACCTGGCCGTGCTCGGCGCGAGGGGCGACCCCGTCGGCGTGCCGCAGAACCTGCAGGCCAAGAGCTACGCGGCCGAGGTGGAGAGCAACAACGGGGCGCGCTTCTTTGCCGACGCAAAGGCCCGCGAGGCGGCGGAGAGGTACCTCCAGGAGCAGCGGCGGGAGAAGCTGCTCGCCGAGGGCAAGAAGGAGGAGGAGATTCCGCGGGAGCCGATTCTGCAGGACGCGGAGGAGGCCGTGCGCAAGGCGGTCGTGGAGAATGCGGTGCAGGGCAAGCACGAGACGCCCAAGTTTGCGACGGATCCGGTGGGGATTGCGAGGGCGTGGCATTTGAGGGCCGGGACGTACACGCAGAGGGACGTGGAGAAGTTTGAGAAGAAGCTGGTGTCGTTGCTGGCGGTTGGTGGTAAGGGGGCCGTGAAGAGCCAGGCGAAGGCTTCTTGAAAATAAAAAGGGCTTTTGAGAAGAACGAGGTTCAATGGGGATATGTCTTGTACGAGTAAAAATAAGGATGGTATAGAGAGATGGATTGTGTGCTATGGAAAACGTCATGATAGTTTTGAGAGTCAAGCAAAGACATTATATATACAAAATGAACATAAAAAATGGTATTTGACTATTAGTATCGCCGTTGAGAGTGAAACTCGTCCTCTACCTCCGATCAAGCTGCTTGATAACCTGCGCCTCCTCGCCATCAATCTCCTTCATCTTCTTGTCCTGCACCTTTTGCAGCTCCTTATCCGCCTTCCGCACCACGTCCGGCAGCACGACGCCGTTCTTCTTCCAGTCCTTGAGCGCCTTCTCGTGCTTGGTGCGCGCCTGCCGCACGCGCTCCCTCCACCCCTGGCACGCCTCCTTGACGCGCCGGACGAGGTCCTCCTTGCGCTCCATCTCGACCCTCAGCAGCAGCTCGAGCTCGTTGTCCTCGGAGCGCTGGGGCTGCTGGTTGAAGTCCTTGCTGGCCTGGACGGCGGACATGATGGGCTTGATGTACTCGCGCTCGTTGACGAGCAGGGAGATGATGCGGCCGGAGCGGGGCACGATCTGGGCGAGCTCGCGCAGGGGGAACGTCGTCTTGGCGTGGTCCTCGTCGTGGGATTTGACCGTCACGGGCAGCGCGCCGAGGACGTCTGGGTTGAAGCGGCCGCCGTGGAGGACGGCTTGGAGCTGGGACTTGAAGTGGGCGTCGATGGTGGCGTAGGCGGCGAGGAGGGAGGAGAAGTCGAGGGGGTCTTCGGGGTTGGGCTGCGGGCTGCTTTTGTCGTTGTTGCTGCTCTTGTCGGGCTTGGATGAGGAGGAGGGGGAGGGGGTTGATGGGGAGGGACTGTTGCTCGCGGGGGCGATTTTGCGCTTTTTGAGGAGGCTTGCTGAGGTGTTGAATGGGCGGGCGGAGGATGGAGAGGAGGAGATGCTGGGTTTGTGGGCGATGGGCATCAATGAGGCGGTTTTGGGAGAGGAGAGGGTGAAGAGATGCCGTCTGTGATGTTTCGATGAATGTTAGTGCGTCTGTAGATCTGAGCAATTGGGTGCTGTAGATGGGTTTATTTACCCTTCTGCTTGCGCAACGAGGCGCATTCCATGGCTGACGAGACTGCTGGAGCGAGAAAACGCCATGATGGTGGATGATTGTTTGGTGGATTGACGATTGTTGACTCGGTGGTTGATGCTTGTATGTTGTATAAAGAGCTTGCAGAAGCTTCCATGCGAGAGGTGGGGTGACGTTCCTGTACCTGAAGAGCCGATAAGATAACGTTGGAGAGAGGTGCAGTTTGAGCTCGACAATTCTTACTACGGGGATGAGTACCTGCGTTTAAACTATTCAGTCAAATGCGCTTTCATTGAAAAATGATATACATAGGTATATTCTGCATTGCTACAAGCTGGGCCACAAGAGCCCATTGAATGTAAGCCTCATATTGCAGCTTGAAGATACGATACATGATGTTGGGTATGTGATGGTAAAGGTACTTTACGTTCCGAACAACCTCCTAAGCTCGTGCAACATCTATCCAACCCCGCTCGGCCTTGTCTCGAAGAGCAGAGAGGTCAACCATATCAAAAACTTCAATGCGCCGCAAGCTGTCCTCTTCAGTCCCAGAACTTGCACGAAGAATAAGTACCTAATGTATAATAGACTGCAACAACAAAAAAGAATGCGAATGGAGCAAAAGAAAATGACCATGGCAGGGTTCGAACCTGCGACCTTTCGCGATATGGAATGTAAGGCGACTGCGCTAGCCACTGCGCCACATAGTCTGTTGCGTCGAGTGACTGGTATTGTGGAGCTTCCACAGCAAAGAGGCCTATAAACTTCTCACCAGCAGGAACTCGAGTCGATGGAAGCCTCGGGATGTCATTACGGCTGTTCAGGTGTACAGCACGTAGGTAGGGAGGCCGAGTTAGAAATACAGAGAGCAGATATAACCCCGGTCGATATTGATGAATTCGGTGAATTGGAATCATCACTGGAGCGGAAGGGCATGACATGAGCATCATTGAAGCAGCAATGACATTTATGTCGTACAACACTCGATTCTTGGTCAAGTCCACATCTCTATGTACAATCTCATCATTTCATCGTATCATGATGTCAAGATAAAAGAAAACGCTAATTCTACTCTTACAAAATCCATACACTTAGCTCTGCAGGGGCTTGCCCATCCCGCCGTACGTAATCATCTTGGTGATCTGGTACTCTGCAATGCCATACTTTGATCCCTCCCTGCCGAAGCCGCTCTCCTTGACACCGCCAAACGGCGCGGCCGGGTCAGAGATGATGCCCGTGTTGACGCCAATCATGCCAACCTCGAGGGCCTCGGCAACGCGGTGTACGCGCTCCAGGTCGCGGGAGTAGAAGTAGCCGGCGAGGCCGACCTCGGAGTTGTTGGCCAGCTGGACGACCTCGGCCTCGGTCTTGAAGGGGAAGAGGCCGGCCACGGGGCCAAACGTCTCCTCGGAGGCGAGCTGCATGTCCGACGTCATGTCGCGCAGCACGGTGAGCTGGAAGAAGTTGGAGCCGACGTCGGGCAGCCTCTGGCCGCCGACGAGGAGCTTGGCGCCCTTCTTGACGGCGTCCTGGACGTGGGCGTCGACCTTGGAGACGGCGCGGTCGTGGATCAGGGGCCCGTGGGTGGTGCCCTCGGCGAAGCCGTTGCCGACCTTGAAGGCCTTGACCTTTTCGACAAACTTGTTCACAAAGGCCTCGTAGACGCCCTCCTGGACGTAGATTCGGTTGGCGCACACGCACGTCTGTCCCGAGGAGCGGAACTTGGACATGATGGCGCCCCCCACGGCGGCGTCGATGTCTGCGTCGTCAAAGACGATGAAGGGGGAGTTTCCGCCAAGCTCCAGGGACAGCTTCTTGAGCGTGTCTGATGACTGCTTCATCAACAGCTTGCCGACGGTCGTGGAGCCGGTGAAGGAAACCTTCTTGATGGTGGGATGCGTCGTCAGCTGCTCGCCGATGGCAATGGTGTTGTCCATTGTCGTCACGATGTTGACAACGCCCTTGGGAATGCCCGCGCGGTGAGCCAGCTCAGCCAGCGCCAGGGCTGTGAAGGGTGTCTCTCCGGGAGCCTTGCAGACGACGGTGCAGCCAGCAGCCAAAGCCGGGCCAATCTTTCGCGTGATCATGGCGGCGGGGAAGTTCCATCTGTGTTCGGCGGTGTTAGCATACCTCTGTCTATGCCGCCCCGCGGTATCCATATAGAAGCGAGTTGGGGAGGTTTTGCAACGTACGGGGTAATCAGGCCGCAGACGCCAACGGGCTCCTTGAGAGTCCACACCCTGTTGCCGGGCACGGTAGCAGGGATGACATCGCCATATGTGCGCGGCGCCTCCTCGCTGAACCACTCAAAGAAGTTGGCGGCATAGGAAGCCTCGCCCCGGGCATCGGCGAGCGGCTTTCCGTTCTCCCAGGTGATGAGCTGGGCAATGTCCTCGGCGTTCTCCACCGTCAGGTCGTACCACTTGCGCAGCAGCTTGGAGCGCTCGCGGCCGGTCAGCGTGCGGAAGGACTTGAAGGCGTCGGCGGCGGCGGTGATGGCGGACTCGGTGTCGGCGGGGGTGAACTCGGGGGCCGTTCCGACCACTTCGCCGGTGGCAGGGTCTGCGGATAGAAGAGAAGACAAGCGGACGGTCAGCCATCTCTTTTTTTCCTTTCTTTTGGCTTTGCTTCGGCAGAGACGCGGCGATGGGAACTTGGGGATAATGTGACGACGGGTGGTGGCGGCTTACCGTGAACCTTGAACGTCTTGCCCGACTTGGCGGATACCCACTCGCCATTGACGTAGCAGACGTTCTGCTTCAGCAGGGACGGATCTCTGAGCTGTAGAAACTATATATGAGTGTTCTGCTTGTTGCAGTTGGTTCGGTAGGTTTGAATGCGCAGGCTCACCTTGGGGGCCATGGTGGAAGCTCTTCTGACGAGGAGTGACGATATACCGGGAGCGAAGCGAAGGGCCGAGGGAGAAGCAATTTTATGCAACAAAGCCATGGAGAACGGAGAAGAGAAAAAAAAGAGGGGAGAGGAAGACGTATAAAAAGAGGACGAGTCAAGCTAATATACGGGCTTCACGAATCTCAGACAAATTGGAACCGGCAGCCGTGGGCAATTGAGGGGACAGAATGGGCTGTGATTGGAAATGCGAAAATGCGGAGGAAGAAGCGACAGCTTTCAAAGACCGGCCCGGGATCGAGAACCTGTTGAAAGTGCGGTTGGAGGCGGGGAAAACAAGAGGAGGCGTGTACTGTATTGAGCTTCCCCCAAAAAAAGGGTGACACGGCGATGCGCAAAGCGGTGACGTCCATGATTCAAGCAAAGCACAAACGTGGGACAAGTTTGCGGGGGCCCTTTGCCGCGATCTCCAGAAGAGGGCTAAGGAGCCGGTTGGCTGGAGTTGCTGGAGCGCTGGAGTATCCATTATGTTATCCGTTATCACGCAGCGTTGCAGAGGCCGGGCCGGTCTGGGAGGGGGAGGCGATTCCGGAAACTGGGCCGGAACGGGAGAGTCCGCATCGACTCGACTTTCGCCTTGGAGGCCATTTGATTACTTACTGTAATACATACCACCTACTAGGTATCTACACATTCGACTTCGACTCGGGACAGATTCATGATTAGTCAGTTCGGATATGAAGTCTTTGATCATATGTGGGTATATAGATTTGTTATAGTATGTACACGACAAAGGAGAGTAAGATAATCAAGAAGACGGGGGCAGGCAGTTTCTGTAAGTCTTGCCATGTCATGACCACCAGGGCCTTTGCATCATTAACCGCCATATTTGCATGCATACAAGCATGAAACGCCTTGCGCCAGATTTTCCCATCGGGTGAACCCAAAACCGCCCATGCATCTCCAAGAGGCATACCCAAAATGTATGAACGAAAGTAAGAAAATATAAGAAGAAATGTGTGGCTCTTTCAAGAGTAGAGCATGGTCTCGTGCTCCTGTCTTAGCGGAAGCTTCCGGTCCAGAGTGTGAAAGGCCTGTGTCCGGGGCGTATAGGGCATGGTCCCGGATGCCCAAGTCGTCTTGAGGCCGCTCATCTCCACGCTCTTGCCGTCCCTGACACTGGCCGCCTCATCGTCCTCGTCTTCATCGGTGTCCAGGTTGTTGAGCGGGTTAGGCCACATGGCATACAGAGAAAAGCCGAGCATAAACACGTAAGCGGTACTAACGACAAGGGTTAGTATAGACTCGCAAATCGATACTGGTCAGACGTCTGGTGACTTACAGCATGTACAACGTGATAAAGAGCGAGGCCTGCGCAATCTTGCAGTTGGTAAGCTGCCCATACGGCTTGGCCATGTCGCAGCCATAGCGAAAGTACCACGCTGCCGGCGCCGGATACCTCGGGTCGCTGTGGTCGGGGCCGACCTGGCCGTAAACGCTGACGGCGTACAGCGCAACCAGGGCGATGCTGGCGAGAGTGGACAGAAGGGGATACCAGATCCGCATGATGACGGCGATGAGCTTGGTGAGGAGGAAGAAGAGCGAGATGACAGAGATGGCAACATTGTAGTCGGTAAATCTGTTTTAAGCTGTCAGCACCAGAACTTCATTTTCTTTGGTTTTTGTATGTAGTCGCGCAACTGACGTTCTTGACCAGATAAGAGGCAGTTTTGGCTGCGGCACATGGTTGGCATAGGCAAAGAGGATGACGTCGGGGTTGGAGTTGAGGCGATGGTCCCAGCCAATCTTCCACATGGCGGTTCGATAGAGGTCCGGCTGGGAGAGGCCGAAGATGGTGAGGATGGGCACGAGGCCGATGAACTCAACCAGCATCAGCCAGCGGATGGCCAGGCGCGGGATCTTGGGCCATTTGCGATGCAGGACGTGGTACGTCCACGGCCGAGAGCGTGTGCCCAGGATGCCCATTTTGCCCGTCTAGCTGTCTGCTATTCTTCTCTTTCGTGTCGTCGAGGGTAGTAGATGTTTCCTAGCTCTTGCTGGTCGACTACCTGGAGTCGCTCGCGATAATCGATGGTCTGCCCGAGATCGGATCCTCCAGCCGTCGGTTGCATGTATGCAGGGAGCTCAAGATTCGCGGCAGGCTCACAGGCTCATGTCTGCAGACGCACTGCGACACCGATCGATCGATCCGCTGCGTCCGCGCCCAAAGAGGCTCTCCTCTCTCACGTCTGAGTTGTCGTCGAGATGCGGCAAGAGAAATGACGCCCCGTGCTTTCAGCTCCGGGCTGTCTCTCGTTCTTCTGCCAAGATCAATCGTCAAAAGCCACTGCGGAACAACGCACAGCTCCTGCAGTCGAGAAAAGAAAAACCGTCGCGAACTTGTCAAATCAAATCAAATCGGATCAGATCGAAACCCCCATCCCTTCATTCTCTCGCCGAAGGGGGGACGCAGGCCGTTTAAAGGGCCCGTGAGAGGGAACCGGGCGCCTCTTGGCTGCTGCTGCTTGGTGCCACTGAAAGCCACTGTTGGACGGCACCTCAGCTGCTGGCTCGCCGGGGGAACAGAGGTCGGGTGGGGAAGTTGGCTCTGCAGGGTGCGGGCGCTTGAGGCCTGTGATGGGCTGCACAGGCCCTGATTGGGCGGCTGCCGGGTGACAGGCCACAGACCTGGCCAATCGCAGCGGCGCCTCTCCAGTTGTTTTAAGCGCCCACGATCGCAGATGCATGGCACGATTGACGGCGGCGGGCCAATGAGACGGCGGCTTGAGTGGCCTTTTTCGAAGCGTTCATTCATTCACTCTCGGCACACCTCACAAGGAGTGAGAGAGGAGAATATCGAAATGAAAATGGGGATGGACCTGTTCTGCAGCAGTGCTCGTGGTTTATGCGCCCCGATCCCTGGCCGCTGGTGATGCCGAGCACGTTTCTTGCAGCAGTGTCGAGCAGATGGCGCTCGGCTCGGCATCCATCCGCATATTGTTGGTTCCATCAATGCTGGGTAACACCACCCAGTTCTCTTATGTTATCACAGAAAATGTACCCACGAAGCAATACACCCAAACACCCTCGTGTTCAAGCGTTCGCGCAACCACGCCCTTGACTTCCTATTCGGTGACACGGCCAATGGGTGGCGCCACTGGTGTGCCGGTGTGCGTCTTGGCCATTGGGCCTGTCTCTGGCCTTTAAGCGGTGCCTGGGCGCCACCAATCTTACGGTCTGGTATTAGGTAGCCATCTTGCCATCTTTTCCGTGCTGCTGCAAAGAGGGGAAATGAGAAGCTGTGAGGAGGAGCTCGTTGTTGGTTCATACATGTATCCATAGCGCAGAAATACCTATCGTCTCTTCGAACCTACAAGACAAGTGCCTTTTGTCATGCAAGGGACGCAAATCCTCCCGTTCTTGTGCATCAACCTTCTCCGTAGCGTGACGTGGACAAACCTTTTGCTCTGCCGTGCTTCGGTGAATGTAATTGTCGTTTGACGCCAAAAGCTGAGTGTAAGCTGACTTCTTGCCTTGACTTTGAGCCGGCGACGCCTCTTCCGCTCTGGCATCTTGCTTCTTGAAGGCGCCGCCGCCACGCCATTCCTCGGTGATAATACTAGGATCAAACTGCAGACGGTGCATACAGAATTGTGTGTGATGATAAAGTCTCGAGGCAACCTTGCAAGGGTGTGTGTGCCATCTTCCATCCTTTTCAGCCCCCACTTGTTCTCCGCTCGGGACGGCACCCGGCCATCTCGCGCGGCAAGACGAGACAAAGAGTGTAGGCGAGAACCGCACTCGGCAGAGAGCATCATGCATTACTTTTGAAAGGGTAAAAGAGGGTAACTAGGTAGGCACGGAGAAATTATCGGATAAAGAACTCATTTGAAGTACTGCAACCATCAGACAAACCGCCCTTTATCAACGTCGTCGATCCTGAATTTTGAACGCCATACGCCAACGCTCAGCCGATGAAGCTTCCAATCTTGTGATAACAAGTGGAAAGATTGTCCTGGAAGTGCTGAGCTACTGACGCTACTGACGCACTTTTGCTGATCTCGCAGCTGCATCAAGGCACCTAGTATGTTCTGCTGCGCGATGTCTTCAAATACGAGTATAGATGCCTTATATCAGCTGGAACTCATGATGGACCACATTACTCAACCTCTCCCTACTTCTAGTGCGTTCTTCTGGTTCTACAGTTATCGAATACTCACCCGCAGTGAAGGGTTATTACAGCAACCTCGTCAATACACTACTGCCTAGTACATGAAGGCTGGGCCAACAGGGTACCGCACGGAGATTCAGAGTGGTCGCATACACTCTATATGGGAACGAATAGGTTGAGCGTACAAGAGGGATGTCCACAGTACCTTCAGCGGCCCCCAACTTTGAGAGCTTCAAGTCCAAGTACATTATATGGCAGTACTCACGTCTTTCATTCTTGAAAAGGCGACCCGGGTGTGCGTGTTCGCTTTTGAGTTTCTTATGGGAAAGACACATACTGTGCATGTGGTAACAAATGATTCAATTCACAAAGCGCCTGCGAACAGCCATGACATGTAACCAGCAAAGTCGTTGAAACCCGACGTCAAAGTTGCGACGAGATGTTTAGTTCCCAGATGTGAAAAAGAGATGTATTGATGGGCTCATCAGAAAAAGGCACGATGCAGGTTGCCCAGGTACTATGATCCAGCAATTTTCCCGTTGAGGAATATCAAAGTCTCTTGCTTTTTTCGGTGTTGTATGCCTTTGCCCATACGATTAGTAAGGTAGGTGGTAGTAGGTAGCGGATAATACGGTCACTTCCACCATGCTCAACCTTCTTCGCATCTCTCACACACAATGCCATGCAGCAACAAGCCCATATTTCGCTCCATCAAGAAGTCTTACTCAATTTGGCTCTAATTTTTTTTATTATTTTTCTAACCTTTTCTTTTTGCCTTCTGTCTAGTTTTTCTTCCGGGGGTGGAGCGCCGTGGAGGTGGGCCCATACCCTTCGTCTCTCATCAAAGAGAGGTAAATGATATGCGCAAGCTTGTGAATGCGCAAACGTTGATACGTGTAAGTGGGTGTAGTGTACTGTATCTGAAGTCTCCAGCAGGGCCATCGTCTGTCTGATAAGAGGAAATGCAACCAAGTGAAACAAGATGGCATCTTGTTTTCTCAACATCCCCTTGGTCAGAAAATTTCTCCGCCCGACGCCGTTTTACACTTCTCTTGCCCGCCCTAAAAACCAAGTTTTCCATTCCCCTCCGGCCCCTGTCCTAGCCGGCGGCGCAGAGAGATCTAGACCGGTCGATGGTGGGAGTTGAGGCCCAGCGTGACTCTGAATTTGCCTCGCGCTCAAGGGATGAAAAATGATTTTTTTTCTCGCTCTTTGCATCCAGCTGCGAGGATGGAGCCAGATGATACAACTGGCCGTGGTCCTCCTATGCAGTACTGCATGTACGTAATACTACAGCCATCTGTATGACAAGAGGTGCCATCTGTCTCCAAAGGTAGGTATGTACGGACAAGTCTCGACCTCTTGAGAAAGACACATAGGTACCTGTATAACAGTGCTACTCTCGGTCTGTCTGCTGGAGATAGGTAGCCGTCAACTGCCACATTCTGAAAATGGACTCCATCTCGAACGCGGTCCTTCGCGGATCCTTCTTACTAGCAGACGGCCTTGGAGGATGGCAATTACCCGAGGAGCTCCATCCCCGCGAGGCGTGAGATGGTCGAAACGTCCGACGACGGTGCGCATAGTGTTATATGCACTATGCTGCATCGCAGGCTGTCGCCCTGAACACGCCTTGGGGCTTGTGCACCGCACAGTGTCCGTAGCGGAGAGGGGAACACCGAGGGACACACCGTAAGCACATGGTTGATATAGGTAGCTGCTGCAGGCAGAGCGAGAAAACCAAAGGGGAAAAAAAAGCCGGCCAAAAAAGCTGGACCCGTGATGGGCAGACCTTGAGCGGATGGAGCCTCGTTGCATCCCCCACCGAGACAGCCAGCGCTGTTTCTCCCCCCCCATCCTCTCCCTGCTTTTGCACGCCCGAAGCGTCCAATGGCCATCGCCGAGCTGTTAGCATGGTACTTCTTAACAGGTCGTGGCACCCGCTCAGCTGCTGCTGGCAGGAGCGAGAGGCGAGCCGTGCATCGCTAGCATGCATCTCCGGCCCAGGTGCCGGCATGGTAAGGCAAGGTAATAAGGCAAGGTACTCGTATTGCATGTACGCCCATACAAGCAGGCAGGCATTGGATGGATGGCATGATGCGAAAACCGCCGTGCTTCTGGAGCTAGCTGGCGTCTGGTTGCTGCCATCGATGATTTTGCTGGTGATCAGCGCTCTGCTCACGATCAACTGCTGCATC
Organism: Trichoderma gracile; assembly: GCA_020002365.1. Taxonomy (NCBI): domain Eukaryota; kingdom Fungi; phylum Ascomycota; class Sordariomycetes; order Hypocreales; family Hypocreaceae; genus Trichoderma; species Trichoderma gracile. The sequence goes on from JAINEY010000005.1 coordinate 1,509,246, forward strand.
TCCACAGCCAGAAGTCGGTGCTGATCAGATCAGCAGTCCCACCACCAGGCGACCCTTATTGTCGGGACTGTCAATCGTCCCCTGGCTCTCCATCTTTCGACCTCCAGCTCTGAGCTTCTCGACCTACAGCAGGCCGGCATTCGCCCTGGGATCAACGGCCAAGCAATAGCCAAGCTCACCACGGACTCGCGACCTGCAGCTTGCAATCGCAGCTCTGGTCGACCGCGTCTCTGCTGCTGCCCTGTACAAGGACTGCGCCCGTGCCTGTGCCTGTGGTGTGTCCCTGCTACTCGTACTGCTACCTCATGCTCTGTCGGCTCGGCCCTGGTCGCTTCTCGAATCACTCATCAAAGCTTGTCGGGTGTGCTGCTTATTGCAATCTGATCCCCCTTTTGCTCTTCCATCCTGTACTCGTACGGTACGGTCTCGCCATACACACCCGCACTGATAAGCCCTGCCGTGTCGTCTCTTGACAACATCCCGGGATAAGCAGGAAACAAGTTCCTCGGTCATTGGATCCCATCGCCTTCGCCTTACCTTGCCTTGCCTCGCCTCGCTTCTGCTCTTCTCCAGGACAAAGACGCGGCTCTTCCTCTCCCCTCCTACTCCGCCTCAACAACTGCCCGTCTCGTCCATACACGCCAACGCCCCCCTCCCTTGGTCAACCGTCGCCGGCCCATCTGCTGCCCGCCTGTCGCTCGTTACATACTATCCCGTTGATGCGTCCGCGGCCGCCGTTGAAGGTGCGGCTCTGTCTCCAGCGAGGATCAACGCTCCGCGATCCACCCCATCCATCATCCACCCGAACCCTCGCTCGCCGGCCCATCTCGATCTCGACCCCCTACTGGGTCTAGCTCTCCCAGGTCCCTAACAGTGCGCTATTCCGGCCAGGCCTTGCAAGGTTCGCCGCTCTGGTAGCGCGACGTCTCGCCATAACCCCGCTGTCCGTCAGTGCAGGCCGCGAATCTTGGGTCTTGGTCTTCATCGGCCGCCTGCCGAGTTCGTCCTTCTGTGCCAGGTTTTTTTTCCCTTTTTTTTCTCCGAATCGCATCGAACCGACGGCCGTCTCTTTTGCCTTCTGGCATCTTCGCCCTCGTCCAACCTCCCCCCCTCCGGCGCCTTAATGCAGGATCAGGACGAGAGCTCCGCAGATTGCCCTGGCTTCGCCTCTGCCTCCGCGTCTGCCTCCGCGCCGGTCTCTGACTCTGATTTCGCCTCTGCCTCAGCCTCGGTCTCAGCCTCTGCATTTTCTTCAGCTGCCGTCTCGCAGGCGTCCTCAGTCTCGCCGTCGACTCGGGCTTCCGGCGCGTTCGATTCCGGGTTGCCGAATCCCGCCGCCGCCGCCTCTGGTGAGGAAACCACTGCAACCTCTCCGCGACCTCTGGCCGCCGCGCTGGAGAGGGTTACTTCACCCTTCCGCAGCACCGCTTCTCACCTTTCTCAGGGCCGCCTGGACCACTCGAGACACCATTCGGCAGGCCTGCCGACGCCATGGCATGCCGACAATAACCACACATCCCGAGTTGGTTCGCCACCCCCTACACATCCCATCACAGCCCTGCCGTCGCACAGGAGCTATCCAAGCCTCAACCAAGCTGTGGCTGCCAGCCTGCCGTCCACTGACAGCAACGGAAAGCGCCAGTCGCGCAGCAAAGTCAAGGACGACCAAGCAATGGGGTCGGCGCCAGTCAAGAAGCCTCGTACTGGAGCCTCTCCTCCCCGGAGAATCGATATGCTGGGCGACGCCATGTTCCCCTTGACCTCCATGAGCTCAATCCAGCTCAACCGCGAGGATGCCGTCTCGCCTCTCTTCTTCTCTCACGCCCCTGCGAGGCACTACAATCGTCCTCACAGCGTCCCTGTCTCGGACGTGGCCTCGGCCATCCTAGCCCATGCCCGCGACGAGACTTCAGGCGTAGTCACGACTCTGAAGCTTCCAAGAGCGAGCGTCAGCTCCACGAGCGCCGCCCTCTCCGGCAGCACGCCGTCGTCCATGGACATGTCGGCGCCGTCCCTGAGCCCCGACATGCGCAGCCTGCCCCCTGGCTTGCAGATGCTTCAGGGTGTCGGCGTTCTTGAGCTTCTCGAGCATGACGACAGGCCAACGTTCCTGATAGACCTCGCAAACCCGGCAAACGCCCATCGCCCCGGCTTACCTACTGTTTACCACAACGCCTCGCTGCGCGCGGCTGAGTCCATCCATGGTCTCCTGAACCCCGACCAGGAAAACCCTGCCAGTCCTGGGCCTACAGATGAGTTCAACAACTTCAAGGCTTGGGTGATGGCCACTGGCGTCGACTCACCCAATGTTCCCTCGTCAACATACGAATACGGCGGAATCACATGGGTGTGCACAACTTTGAGGCGCCGGTTTCGGTTCATCAGTGGAAACATCACCTGCCAAGCCGCTCACGCAACCTCGCCAATGCCCCTGATGGAAGAAGAGGAGGAGGAAGAGGGAGGGGACGGCGATGCGCCCATGCTAGAGCAAGACGACAGCGGCCGCTGCATATCGACTCCGGCTACACCCGCCGGCGACATCCCCGAGCCACCAGACTACTTTGGCACCGCCACTGCGAAGACCACCACCATTGAACCCATGGACACAACCGACATCACTCCCGCAACCGGCACCATTGAGCCGATATACGACATCAACCGGCGACATCCCGATGACTTTACCAACGAGGTACTGCAGTCGCAGCCTGTAAGGTCGACGTTCGACTGGACCAGGATCCCCTACAGCGACAGTTTGCCCGAGCACATCAAGCTGGCCAAGTCGGTGGATTGGGCTTCTACGCCTCTTGGCCCCATGAGCGAATGGAGCTACAACCTGAGGGCCATGGCGAACATGGTCATGGGGAGCCCCAACCCGGCCGCCATGTACTGGGGCCCCGAGTATGTCAGCATATACAACGCCGCATATGTGGCACTGGCGGGCAGCAAACATCCATCTCTCATGGGCAAGCGGTACTCGGAGGGCTGGGTCGAGCTCTTTGATGATTTTGCCCCGATCTTCCAGTCTGCTTGGGAGTCTGGCCAAGCGACCATGAAGCATGACGACCAGCTCTTCATCAACCGACACGGCTTCCTGGAAGAGACGTTCTTCTCGTGGTCGATAATTCCACTCCTCGGCGAAGATGGCGAGGTCGTTGGCCTGTTCAATCCTAGTTTTGAAAACACTCGGCGCAGGATCAACGAGCGCCGAATGCTGACCCTGCGAGAGATAGGAGAGCGGACGGCGTCGGCGGCTTCCGTCAACGAGTTCTGGCCACAGGTACGGAAAGGACTGGCTTTCAACGAGTACGACATACCCTTCAGCATGATCTACTCCGTCAAGGACGACGCCGAAAGCGAAGTATCGTCGCTCCACTCTGGGAGTCAAATGTACTCTCCCCAACTTGTCCTCGAAGGAGCTCCTGGCGTCCCAGAGGGCCACGTGGCGGCACCCCCGACGTTGGATCTGCGTACATCGGACGAAGGGTTTGCGCCTTACGTGCGACAGTCGCTGGCAGGGGGTGGAGCTCCTGTTGTGCTATCCGAGGACGACGGCACCTTGCCGAAGCATCTCATAGAAGGATTTGAATGGCGGGGCTTCGGTGACCCTTGCAGGACGATTGTCGTATTCCCAATCATCCCCACAACCACTGGCGATGCTGTAACGGGCTTCATTGTGCTTGGCGTGAACCCCCGACGGCCGTACGACGACGACTACAAACTCTTCATCCACCTATTGTCGCGGCAGCTGGCTACTTCCATGGCCTCGGTTCTCTTGTTTGAGGAGGAAATTCGGCGTGGACAGCGAGCAGCTCATTTGGCTGCCTTGGATCGCCAGGAACTCTCGGAGCAGCTTTTGCAGCGTACGCAAGAAGCCAACGAGTTGGAGACAAAGTTTACGCGCATGGCCGAGTTCGCGCCAGTTGGAATGTTCATTGCGGACGAAAAGGGCCATATCAACTACTGCAACGATATGTGGTGGCAGATTTCTCGACACTCTCGATCCGAACAAATAGGCACTGCCTGGATGGACAGCGTACGAATCGAAGACAGGCCGGACCTGGAGGCCGCTTGGACAAGGCTGCTGGAGCAAAAGGTGACCATCTCGGTGGAGTTTCGATTCAACTGCAGTCAGCTGTGCGGAGATCACACTGTCGACACCTGGGTTCTGATGAGCGCGTTTCCCGAAAAGGACCCCGACGGCAGCCTGGCGTCCATTTTCGGCTGCATCACGGACATTTCCTCTCAAAAGTGGGCGGAAAAGGTGCAGAACGAGAGGCGCGAGGAGGCTGTGGAGCTCAAGCGGCAGCAGGAGAACTTCATCGACATTACGAGCCACGAAATGAGGAACCCCTTGTCGGCCATCCTTCAGTGCGTTGACCAGATCGCCAACAGCATAGGCTCGTTCACGGCCCATTCGGATAGGGCAGAAGTGGACGCCCTCCTGGAGTCTTGCCTCGATGCTGCTAATACCATCAACTTGTGCGCCAGCCACCAGAAGCGCATCGTCGATGACATCTTGACGCTGTCGAAGCTTGACTCCAATTTGCTGGCCGTCACTCCCGTGGATGAACAGCCGATCAAGGTCGTTCACCGGACGCTCAAAATGTTCGAGTCGGAACTGCTTGCCCACGACATCGACTTTGAATTCCGCGTCGACAACAGCTTCGAGGCGTACGGGGTTACCTGGGCCAAGCTGGATCCTTCCAGGCTGAGGCAAGTACTCATCAACCTCATGACCAACGCCATCAAGTTCACCCAGGGCCGGGAGAAGAGGGCCATCACCGTCAGCATGTGCGCGACCAAGGATATCTCGGAGGTCACCAGCCAGGGGACGTTTTACTTTGAACGAAACGACATACAGCGGACCGTCGGTATGGATATCGACAACGAGGAGGAGTGGGGGGCCGGCGAGCGCTTCAACATCCATTGCTCGGTGGAAGACACGGGCGCCGGCTTGGGCGACGAGGAAATGAAGGTCTTGTTCCAGCGTTTCCAGCAGGCCTCGCCTCGGACGCATGTGCAGTACGGCGGCTCTGGCTTGGGGCTTTTCATCTCGAGGATCTTGACCGAGATGCAAGGCGGTCAGATTGGCGTTTCCTCCCAAAAGGACGCCGGGAGCAAGTTCAGCTTCTACGTCCAGAGCCGGAAGTGCCTGAACCCTCCATCCCAGTATGAGCACATCACGCCGTTCAAGCTCGAGCGCAAGATCCAGGTTGCTCCAGTTACAAACGGCCAGCCTGTCAGCGGCCCCGCTTCGCGATGCCAGTCGGATGCATGCCGCAGCCCCCTGTTTGACGTGCTTATCGTCGAAGATAATATCGTGAACCAGAAGGTGCTGCAGCGACAGCTGCGCAATTACGGCAACAATACGTTTGTGGCCAACCATGGCCGAGAGGCGCTGCAGACGTTGGAAAAGTCGAGGTTCTGGGCAGGCCAGGAAGATGAAGGCGTCGACATTTCCGTCATCCTCATGGACCTGGAGATGCCCGTCATGGACGGCATGACTTGCGCGAGGAAGATTCGCCAGCTCGAGAAGGAAGGGACCATTATCAAGCATATCCCCATCATTGCGGTTACGGCATACGCACGGCCTGAGCAGATTGAGAATGCAAAGGCCGCAGGAATTGTGAGTTGCTGAGTCCACAGACTCGTTTTGAGCCGTCACGTCATGGTCACGCGTTACTAACCACTGGTTTGTGAATAGGATGATGTTATTTCCAAGCCATTCCGGATTCCCGAGCTTCTCCCCAAAATCGAGGAGCTAGTGGGCAAGTACCAGAGCCTTTCAGTGTCGAGAAACGCATAAAAAGGGGGCACCGGCGAATCTCCTCACACCCTTTCTTTGAACGGAGCAGTCGCCAAGATCAATACGATGTGATTCATGTGTCCCGCTGGCCAATTGCTTGCTGCCTTGCGGAAGCGACATCTGTTTAAAGCTTTTATTACTCTACATCTCAACCTCTTTTCATTAGAATTGCATACATGTGGGAGCCCAGCGTGTCATTTCTGAGCCGGGCGTTTTTGGTTTCTTTTGACTCTATTTGAGGGAGGCTAAAGTCTTCAATTTCATTCATATCCTTGGGTACACGACGAGCAACAGGCGGACTCGCACACGATAAGAGCCGGCCGGGGGCTTTTTTTTTCCTTCTTCTTTTCCTTCTTCTTTTTCTTCTACAACTTCGTCTTATACTTCTCTGTTTGTGTTCAATCTTACCAGCATATACGAGGCTGTTGACCTCAGATACCAAAGTTTTGTTTATCTTGTCCCTTCATTGTTCTTTTATTCATACAAAATCTTACAGCATATACGACTTGGGAGGAACTACAAAGGGCTGCGCGAGAAGCGCCACACAACACATGATATACATTAGAGCATGTGTTGAGACAGAGCGATATATGAATCCTTGGTAAATCGAAGGGGGATGACAATCTTGGTACAACAAAAAGTGGTGATGTGGGAAGGAGGAGATAATTATACCTAGGATTTCGAAAGAAATACGAACACGGATTTTTCACCATGTTGCAGTTTTTGCTGTGTCAAAGTTGTGTGGTGTCTTGGTACCCTCGGAGCTGGGCTGAGGCTTTGGTTTGTGTCTGCGAGATGTTGCGATGAGGTGTCCATCGATTTCGTTGCAAGGCTGTGACAATAGCTGCACAGTCAGAGTAATCAGCTGCGGATGAACGTTGTCCATGCATACGCGTAGAGACAGGGCGAAGCTGTGGAGGAGTCGACCTATAATAGTAATACTCTTGTAAATAAGCGTATATAGTGGAGAGCGGTGGAGGGAGTTTAAACAATTTGCTATTCTTGCTCTTTATTCTACACATTCATTAGTCTATTTATTGCCTCTTGAGGTGAATTAACTGGTGATACTCTTTGATAGGATCCTATATTTGGAGAGAGAAGCCGGCAGTGTGGTTCGTATGCGAAGCCTGTCATCAAGTCAAACTGGAATCTTCATCAAACTCAATAGTTAAAACTGAACGGCGAAGACACTTAAGAGAACAACGCTCAATGGCAAAGAGGAGAAAAAAGAGAAATTATCCCGAAGAGAAAGACATTTCACAATGCAAAAGTAGATCAGGTAAATTAGACACACATCATCTTTATATTAGGTATTAATTATCTTCCTCCTCTCGGGTATCGAAACAAAGCAGAACGCGAATGCTGTATACTAGCAACATCAAGATTTTTGGTCTCTCAAAAAATAAGATATTAAGAGGTGATTTTGTTTTTTTCTTTCAGTTTCTCGTCCAAATCGACGTGCAAAAAAAACAACAACAAAATGGAAAGTGGTATCAGTGAAAGCAGTCTCGACAGGGTATCTTGGTATCTTGTGAAGAAATGCAGATCCTTCCATTCCCAGTCCTCTCATGCGTGTGTTTTTTTGTTCTCGGTGACAGTTATATCAAAGGAAAGCTTTGCAAAGTGTGTCTTCTTGAAGTCGTAAACCTCTCACTGTCGACGAGTTCCTTAAGCGGCAGCAGTGACGACGGGGGCGGGGGCAGCGGCGGCCTCGGGCTTGTTCTCGGCCTCGGCCTCCTCAGGCTTGGCGACCTCGTCCTCCTTGGCAGCCTCCTTGGGGGCCTCCTCGGCGGCGGCGGCGGCGGCGGCGGGAGTCTCCTCCTCCTCCTTGATGGCCTCCTCCTCCTTGGCCTCCTCGGCAGGCTTGTCCTCAGACTTGGCGGCGCCCTTGCCCTTGATGGTAGCACGGAGCTTGGAGAACGCGCCCTTGCTGGACTTCTCCTCGCCCTCGGAGCCGGGGCCGGGAGACTTGTCACGCTTGCCAAAGGTGAAGGGCAGGGAAGACTTGCGCTTCTCCTTGTCCTTCTTGGTCTCGCCGTTGGTCACGGCAGCCTCAGTGGTCTCAGTGGGGACGGTGGCAGGGCTGCTGACATCGACGGCCAGGGGAGTGGTGGCCTCGACGGGAGGGATGACGGGAGCGGCCTCGGTGGTGGCGGCAGTCTCGTCCTCCTCCTTGGGAGACTCGGCCTCGGGCTTGGCCTCGGCGGCCTTCTTCTCCTTCTTGGAGAAGACGTTGCCGAAGAAGCTGGTGCGCTTGTTGACGGCAGGCTTCTCCTTGGGAGACTCGGGCTGAGCCTCCTCGGCGGGCTTGGTCTCGCCCTCAACAGCGGGCTCAGCGACAACGGGGACCTCCTCGGTAGCAGGAGCCTCACCCTCGGCGACGGGCTCGACAACGACGGGAGTCTCGGCAGCAGCAGCAGCCTCCTCAGTCTTGGCCTCGTCCTTCTTCTCCTCCTTCTTGCCAAAGCCGAAGAAAGAAGCGCGCTTGCGGCTAGCGGAGCGGCGCTTAGGCTCCTCGACCTTGAGCTCGTCCTTGGTCTCCTCCTTGGCGGCGGCGGCGGCCTCCTCCTCAGCAGCAGGCTCGTCGGCCTTGGGGGCAGCCTCCTCAGCGGGGGCGGCCTCGTCCTTGGCGGGCTCGACCTTGTCCTCCTTGGGAGCGGGCTTGAGGCTCTCAATGGTCTGCTTGTAGACCTCAGACTCAGTGACGGTGGCGGCGAGCTCCTTGGCCTCGGCAATCTTGGCCTTCAGCTGGGCAACCCAGTTGTCGCGCTCGGCGGCGGAGTTGGCCTTGAAGGTGTGCTTGTTGCCCTTGGCAGAGAAGTGGAACTTGTGAGAGCCGTCGGTCTCGGGCTCGGTGGCATCAGCCTATAGAATTCCAGAGTCAGCTAACAGATCCAACAACAGCCACGCGATGCTCTTCAAGACGGCCACCTACCAGGTTGATGACGCCGTGGGGGGCCTTCTTGTCACCAATGAACAAAAGACCCTTGCCAGTGTGAGCAGCCCAGGCGATGTTGTGCTGGGCAACCTCGACGTGCTTCTCGGCCTTCTTGTAGGCGGCGAGGACCTCGGTCTCGACGGCCTCGTTGCCGAAGAAGAAGAAGGCCTTGCTGGCGATGAGGTTCCTGTTGGGCGACTCTGGTCAGTAACAAAGCTCGCGATTCTCCCGGGCGAAGCGCCTCGGCTTGTCTGTCGCTAGTACTCACTTGGGGAAGCTGGCGCCCTGGGCCTTGTGTCCCAGGAAGCCCTCCTCGATGGGCTTGGCCTCCTCCTCCTTCTTGTCCTCCTCCTTGGCGGGCTCGGCCTCCTCAGCCTCGGCCGGCTTCGCCTCCTCCGCGGGCTTGTCCTCGACGACGGCGACGGGGGCGGCCTCGGCAGCGGGCGCCTCCTCAACGACGACGGGAGCGGTCTCCTCCTTGATCACCGGGGCGGCGACCTCAACGGGCTTCTGTTCCTCAGCCATTCTGGATAGAAAAAAGGGTATCTTTAAAGCGCGGGGGTATCACAACAAACAAAGGGGGGGGTATTAAAAAAGAAGGATCCAGAAAAAGCCTTTTGGATGGTGTATGGGGGAAAACGGGCGCTGGTGAAGCGTGAGTGAAGAAAGAAAGTGGGAGGAGGAGAAAGAAGAAGAGTCGGTAGCAGAAGGGGGTGGCCAGGGCTACTTATTTGCTTTGCCGTGGAGGAGGACTGGGCAGGAAAATAAGAGCGGCCAGGGGTGTGGAGGGCGAGAAATGGCGAGCTTGGGGCCTGTGTGACCAGTGGGCAGAAGGCCTGGAATCAACCCTGCAGACCCTTTTTTGGGGGGGGGGGGGAGAGAATGAAATCGACAGACGAGAGACAGACGGAGCAGCTGAGCACATGCGGCGGCAGTGTGAGTGGCTCGACTGCTCAGTTGTCGTTGTCGTGTCTGCACGGCTGTCTGTCTACTGTACGAGTACTATCGCCAGCCCATGCAGTGACGCCACGGCGGGAGAAGCTCCCAGTGGGCCAGTGGCTCGCTGTGTCAAGGCCCGCTAGCGCTGCGCCGGCGGCGTGAATGCCCTGAGACCTTCACTGTTCTTGGGGGGGGGCCTTGGGCTTGGGGGGGGAAAGGGTCGCAGTGGTTGCAGTGGCTGCAGTGGGCCGCAGCTGGTCCGTGCGGGCTTTAAGCGAGTGGGCCTGAAATTGCAGACCCGCGACCGGCCTGCGCTAGTGGGCGGGCAGAAATGTTCGGCAGCCACCCAGGTGCCAGGGCTCGCGGCGGGTCTGCCCCGAACGGGCCAGGTACTTGCAGGGCCGTGCTGCATGTGCCGCTGCTCGCACGGTCCCGCCGTGGCCTTTGTCGCAGGCAAACTTCTCGAGGCTGTTCTTCGTCCAAGGTGAAATGACTCCCAGCCTCCACTTCTCATTTTAATCGCCAGGACAGCCCTTTCTCCTTTGTTTCCTTTGTCCCGTCTGGGCCATGGGTTGCCGATAAGACAGGCAGGGCGGAAAGGGTAAGTAGGTAATAATAACGAGGGCTTGAGCACGGGGAACCGAGACGGGAATCCGCGTACCTTACATGGAAGAGGAGCACGAAGCATCATGCGAGAGCCAAGCTGCAGCAATAGAAGCTCCAACCCGCCGCCGTGGAAGCTTTTTTTTTTTTTTTTTTTTTTTTTTTTTTTGCTCGACATGGGGATCGCCGTGAACCCTTGGACGTCTGTGTGCACGAAGGGGCCATCTTAGATTATCTTGCCTGCCCCACGATCCATCTTTTCGCCTGCTGCAGCTGCGCATCTCCCAGGTGATATTACGGGAGGCCATCCGTCTGGTGGTGATGCTGGCGGCTAGTGGTCTCTCTACCTGGTAGTAGCGGCGCTGGTGCGAGCAGTAGAGCAGCTTTTTGATATGTAAGGGTTGCCGACTTGATACTATTGCTCCATCCACATTACCAGCATTTGGTTCTCCTAGGTATCACCTTGCAGAAAGATAGAGCAGGCGCACAAAGCAATGGCGATGATTCGGCATCTGTTCTGGGTAATGCAAGTAAGTAGGTACCTACTCTCGTACTACATGGACATCGAGATTAGGCGCCCCCCCTTTTTCTTCTCGCCCGACGCCTGAAACTACACGCCGGGCTTCTCGTTCGAGATACATGGACAGACCGAGCTTGGGCAACGCAGGTACGAGTAGTGCGCATTGATTTGCTTCATTACTCCTTGGTGGGAAAAAGTGGACGGCCGGCCGGGATGGCAAATGTCGGCTCGCGGTGCAGCGTGGGATCGTATTTGCTCATTCTCGACGACGTTGATGAAAGAAACGGGCATCCAGGTCCACGAGCCGTTACGCGTAATTAGCAGCAAACAGCGATCTGCACGCGGCAGGAAGAGAGAGAGAGAGAAGGCGATGAGCATGAGTTGAGGAGGCAGGCGAGAGAATAAAGAACGAAATGAGTTGAATCAAAGCTTTTCTCAAACGCAATCACTCGGATCTCGCCGTCTCCTATTACGCCGGCGCCAAAATGAAGGAAAATCCTGCTGTTCTTCCAGCCATTTCAATCTTCATCTCAGCATCGTTCGTTCGTTCTACCGTATGTATTACCGTCCCTTGCTTGATACGGAGGTACAAGCGCCGGCCCAGTGTCGAGCACTGTCCCCTTGCCATGTGTCATTCGCGCCGGCTAAATCGCGGCAAATGCACGTTGCGGGCAACAGTCCGTCCAACTGCCTTTGTCGATCCCTCGCCGGCGTCAAGGGTTCTGTCTCTTGTTAAGTTCCTCTAATTTTTCCCTTCTGTTTTGCTGTGACGATGCTTGTCCACCGGAGAAACACTTGGCTTCGAGGCTTACTTTTTTAGTCCATCTAGTGTGCAACACGCCGGTCCTGGATCGTGGCGCGAACCGCATGACAGGTTCTAGGAAGAACCGCGCTCAACGTACAGTATCATTGTAAGCATTTCTTTCTCTGTCCTTCGATGGTGGACCGCTGGTCAAAAAAATGGTACCACTGTTCGAGTTTACGGGCTACCACTAGTGCATGTACCGAACGTCGACGTCGCAGAAGTGAGCAGCAGGAGAAAAAAAAAAGAGATAGGGCAGACCAGGGGGTGTGGCCAGGGGTGGCCGCAGAGAAGGAGAGTGAGTGACAGGCAGGCAGGTCTTGCCGGAGCTTGTCCATCAGTCAATCAAAGGGGGGGGCCGTCTCTCGACCTCCTGATTCTCCTGCAACAAGAGAAGCCGCCCTGATGAGAGGCGGTGAAACTCGGGCGCGGGCTTGATTGGAGGACGGCTCTCTCGACTGAAGCCGTACGGAGCGTTTTGGACGTGCGCGCATCTTATAATAACTGCGACTATTGCCACGATCGGGTTTCTAACGTATGTACGGAGCATGTGGTGTCAATTTTACAGCCATGCAGGAGAATGCTGCTGCTGCGGCGGCTGCTGCGACTGGTTGGAGCCTCTTGAGACGAGGGAGCGGCCGTCCCAATGTCTGGCCCTGCTGCTTTGCCTTTTTTTTTTCTCGACATGCGGGCGATCCGAGGAGACGTCACATCACGATGGTTCTCGTCACGGTTGATCTCCAAGCAAACTACCTACGATACTACTCACCGCAGTGTGCATGAGAGCGAGTGAACGAACCTCTGCTGCTGCTCTGCCATTGTCTGCTACTGGTTCTAGTACCAGGAAGGTAGGTAGATGTGCTGGAGAGGTGGCATCAGTGCTGGAGAAGTGCCAGAAGTGCCTTGTTACGAGCATCTGCCTGCTCTCCTCCCTCATGGCCTTGGCCTTGCATTGGCCGTGATGTGACGGGCAAGGTACCGCAGGTATGGAGTACCTGCACCTTGACGCCCTGCCGGGGAACTGGACCAACCAGGAGCCAGCGGCCTGGGACTTCAAGTACCGAGATGGCACTTGGCTGCACAAAAGTGGCGCGTTGGGTCCCCCTTTGACCCCTTCTCATGTACAAGTACGGAGACTGTGTAGGTAAGTATGCGATCAATGCCTTCAGGTACGAGTAGTAGGTACATGCGAGAAGGGGGAGTCCCGGTTTGAGATTCTGGAAACTGAAAGTCAAGGCGATGAAAAGACGAGAATGCCATTCACACTTTTCAGCTTCTGAGTCCCTCTACTGTACCATCAACGAGACTGGACGCACGAAAGGGTGCATGTGTGTGTACATCCATGCGTCAAACAAGGGCCCTTCGGCAGGTCACTTGCAACCAACTCAGACCTGTCCGTTGGTGATGGTGTGAAGCCCGGTCTCCTCCGTCATACATACAAAGCCTTTGTCTCCCGGCTTGTCGTTTCTCACCTGCACGGAGCGAACAAGAGCAGCCAGTATTACCCAATGGCCATCACGCACACACATTCCACGGCCAGACCAGTGCAGATAACAACAGACAGACAGACAGACAGACAGACAGACAACGACTCATCGCCTCACACCCATTCACTTAGCCCTTCTTCTATCATCACTACTGTACGTACTTATCTATCAACTTAGCTTGCACCACCACCACGTTGTGGTCATCCGGCCATGTGACGCCCTAGCGCCAAGCATGTGAGGGGCAGGCAGGGAGGCCAAAGTTCACGGGGTTGCGCGCTATTGTTTGCGATGTTTGAGGCGCATTTTCTCTTTGCTTTACTTTTCTTTCGTTCTGATGCGATGCGGTGCGGGTGCGGGTGCGGGTGCGGATGCGTGATGCGGACGATGCGACGCAGGTGCAGCAAGCTTGCTTCGATGCGCTTCGATGCGATGCGATGGCGATGGCGATGTGATGCCGTCCGATTACCGGAGGATGTGAGATGGCGCAGATTCGTCTTGTCTCGGCGCATGCTTCGTCGGTCTGTCCCTGACAGTTGAATCGACATGAGCCCCTTTCTGGTCAAGCCAGCTCAGCAGAGGATGAGAAGCGTACTGTACGAGCGTACTCCTACACGCTTCAATAGTACTTTGCTGGAGGACTATACACATCAGCCCTTGCCTTGTCCTCCACGGTCATGTCGTCCAACGCAGTGCTCGGCTCTCATCTCTAGTTTTAACTATCTTCCTGTTCTCTTTAAAGTGGTGTTTCTATAATTACTCCCCTCATACGAGCCATGCCCGTGATACGAGGCCCGACTCGGCCAGTATCTCCGATGAGAGAAGAAGAGCAAAAAAGAACATGACCTTGGGGAAATACTACATACAGTAAGGTACTCAACCATCCCTACTCCGTAATTATAAGGGGAATAAAAAAATATATAATTGACAGGGTTCCCAGACCCATTATTTCAGCAGCTTTAAACCCGGAAAGTACATACTTCAAGAAGAAAGGGAAAAGAGATTTTTCATCTAATGCGACAAGGGGGCCGCTAATACCTACATAACCCCATCAAATGAGAGGTGCTCGATAACTATCGTACCTTATTAGGTGTCGCCAGTCACAAGCTTGGTGGAAGTTCTCAAGATGAAGATCGTTCGGCAAGAATTCGCGATGAGATTTGCTCCTCCACCATTATCCCTCTGCCGATGGATATGTTTCCGGCGTCTTCATGTTCTGCCAAGAGGAGGAAGGTCAGGGCTATCAAGGCTGTATCTGCTCTGGCATCTGACAATAACACTGCTGCCCCGTTCTGCTTCTGACAAGGCAGGAAATATATGACAAACAAACTACATTTGCCCATACCATCTATCATTTCGAGATGTGATGCCTCACTATACTTTATGACGGCGAGCTCCCCGTCGTCCATGCAAAGTATCGCACTTGACAGTTTTACACCTGACAGGCTTGGTAGCTCAGGCACGTCGATGGATTGGATTTGCTCCATGTAGGTAATCTAAAGCGCGGCGCGAGATGAAAATGTCACGGTTTTAGTAGTGGAACCGGAAAAGCAAGATGAAACATTTCATTAATAATGACTTGTTTCCATTAGAATTTCTATTTTCGTTCCCTTCAGTCTCCGTCTTGGAATCTTCCAATAATTGTCCGGAGCAGAACACGAGATTGCATCTCAATGTCCCGTTCAAAGTCGTTCCGGTGGCTGGTCCACCCCCTAGTTATAGAAGCAGAATCATCCCGAATCAATCACCTTCAACCCTTGAGAACTGCAATAAACCTTACTGTACAAGTACACGGCGCAGCTCTCTTTATTACTTAGCTCATGCTAGACTATGGCATGCCAAGAAGCTTGTGACAAGATGCCTCGACTCCACTGCTCGGAAGCCGCACAGGTCCAAGCACAAGAAAAGAAGCAAAAAAATCGCAGCTAAGAGAGGAGCACCGCTTTGCCGCCCGTCCGTCAACTGGATCTTCAGAACCGCATCTTGATCGCCAACCCTCACCCCGCTTCGCTGTCACCGGTGGGGACGGCCGTTGGAGCTTGAACCTGGGCGGCTTCTGAGTTCTTCAACCGATACCCTACAAGTGCGTGCGTTCGTGTTGGCCAACTCACAGAATCTGCAGCGCATTCAGACACTCTCCCCTGTCTACAATCCACATATAGTAGGGAGAGTCGGATGCAAAGCTGGTACAAGTTACAGCACTCCAGGTGATGCGTTGGCCTCTTGTACCGAGACCCGAGGCAGCGAATCGTATGATGGCTTGTTCCCGTCACTTGATACTCGACCAAAGCGGGCATCCTCGCAAGCATCCACATCGGCAGTCGTCGTACGTCAAAGCAGGTTCCCGAGCGGGAGGCCGCCATTTCCCGGACTCCCCTCGCACCGTTGGATCATCTGTGGCCTCATCCTTTGCTCTCATCCTCGGTCCGCTCACGGCCGGCAGCACCGGGCAGACTTGGAAACCCGCGCCTTGTCGCTCGCCGTCTCCTGTCAGTTCTCGGCCAACTGTTTCAAGTCACAGTGGCACATCCGCCTCATTGGCCGAGGTGGTGTGACTCTGCATCGACATCTTGGTTGGGTGAGAGGCAGCCAAATCCCTGTACGTGAATCTGCAGCTTCCAGCCACTCAATGCAGGCAGCATGGAGGCCATTATCATGCCGCTGCCCGGCACACGATCCCCTTGGCCGATACAGGCAGCTGGCTATTTCTGTCCACATACATAATACCGCACTGCCGTTTCAGATGCAGGATTGCCGGTTGCTAGTAACTGATGTCACTGCTTCGATGATATGGAGGCTGGGCATAGAACGCAAGCTCGCGAATGCGCATCGTCTTTCGCGGTCATCGTTCAATAAGGCGACGTCTGCATGATAGGAGAGGACGACAGAGGATCCTTTTGATCTATCATCTCGTAGGGCGTATCAGGGCGTGTAACTAACTGTTCGGGTCTTGTTAGTACTGTACATCTGGTGACACGAGACAACGAGAAAGGTGCGGCATTCGATCGGCGGAGAGCACGATGCCGGACCTCGAGTCGTGTGATCCCTTTTGCCCCGTTTAGATCGGTGGCGTGCGATTGTAAGGAATAGAGGTGCTCTGACTCGGACTGCTCCCATCTCAACCCATACCTTGGCTGTGGGATCTGAAGTTGACGTGATCGCCTACCATCTCTGAGATCGGCCACAAGATAAATGAGCACGCAAAGCGGTATCAATCCGACTTCCCCCTCCTTTGTGGGCGTGAAGCCATTTGTCTCCGCGTCCGACACTGTTTGTGAATCATTTGCTGGTCTCAGCGCAAACGACTCCACGATGTCGGGCTTGGTACGCAATTTGGCGATGTTCGGGTCCGGGTTCGGCGAAATCGAGTTGGATATGACAAGTGAACTAGAGCTTCCGCTGGAGGACAATAAAGTCAGCTCAAGCCTTCTTGGGAGAAATAAAGGACCATCCGATACCTTCGTACACGGTGAGAAGAGACTCGTTATATGATAGAAGCTGCCAGTCGTATGATGTACCATGAGCTGGGGGCACTCTTGGCTCATCCAACAACGATGCTTGTGCATCTTCAATCATTCTCTATTCGAGGCGGGCAGCCGTGAAGCGGCTGGACGGTGTTCTTCTCTAGGCACTGATTAGCAATTGTCCAAGATTTACAGACGACAGATAAATGTACATTCTTCAGCTGTGCTTAAAGCCTTGCCCTGAACTCAACAAAAGGAGGAACCATCTCGTTGCTGGACTGCCGTTTCCCACGTAGCTGCAAACATTGCCTGACTTGGCTATCCTGTGGCTTGATTGAAGGATGAACAACGATGGTAGAATGGGTCTATAAGCTTGAGATCTTGCTCGTTGTCGAAACCTCTACATATGGTGGCTTTGGCGTCTCTTATCTCTGCATCTCGCTGAAGAAATGCTCGATGGGATTCTGGGGAGCCAATATCTGCTTTCTGTTCCAGAGCATGAAATTTCCGGAGACGTCAACCGTACACTTACATGTAGTCTGCACATCTATCCATGCCTCTCGGGTCATGTCTCTTGTCTTATTCCGGAGACGCCATTGCAAGACTTCGACATTACGTGGGTTATCTTTTCATTGTCAAGTATCATGGCATGAAGAACGCTTGATACACACTCAACCGTAGTTATGTCGAGACTGCTTTTGTTTCGACACGCGTTTTCCTTCTGTCAGATCTGCGTCCGTCGACAGGCTTCTGTATCTGCCTCGGGCTCGAATGGGATGTGTGAATGTGTTCTCGTCTCGATTTCGAAGCAATGGAAGTACGCTTGGGGAAGTGTCTCTACTCGGCCAGAAAGGGTTGATTAGCGTTCTTCATCTCGCCATCTATTGGAACATTAGCGTCGAAATTGGCGTATTGATCTGACCTTTCCGGGTGCTGTCCCTTAGAGAACAATCAAGAATTCTTTACTCCCTTCGCCATAGATGCTTGCAAGTGTCGGCAAGCTGCTTTTCCATTGCCCTTCAGCAATGTCGAGCATCATCAAATCGCGTTTCAAGAGACAAATGGCTCTCGAGCCTATCTGGATTTGGTGAAGGGCATTCTTTCTGGAATCCGAGTCGGATTCCACGACCCTTGGGTATAGGGGCCAGGCAGTGGCTATAGGCTTCCTCGAAACAGAAAGTCATCCGGGCGCTCTTGAAGGGAAGCGTTTCTGTGAAGAAGTCTCGCCAAGCCATCTCTTGAGTGTTTGTCTGTACTTTGATGCTTGGCAATCGTCGGAATCGTTGTAGGCTTGTGCTTTGGGTGAGGTTGGTAACTTGAGGCGCAAGGGTCGTGGTTTAGGCTGGTATTGGCGTCATGTCATTCGAGAGGAAGGAGGAAGGGAGTTGATACTGCAAAGGCAGTTGCCATCGATAGCACCCTAACGCGTACCTGACGAATCTGGTACCCGAGGCTCCAACTATCAGTTGCGTGGCACATGATGCAAAATGAAGGACACCAGCAATTTTGGCTCTCTACCCAAGGGCATCTATCAAAGACGGCATCGCAAGACTGCACCCCGAATGCTGTCAGAAAGCCTTGGAGTGAACGGTTGTTCGTGCCGCGAGAATGTAGCAGACTGATGGATGACCAGGCGAGAGAAGGGATGTGACAAGATCAGAGGCTGTTCTGTTCAAAGTGTGTTGGAAGCTGCTGGATTTTGAACGCAGAAGTTTGGAGTTCCGCTGCTGAGGGACGGCTGGAACAACCGACAGACGTGTTCAGGGGCCAGGCAAAGCTGAACACAAGTAACTTGGATGGGCGCAGATACCTATACTTGCATCTGATTGCAGAGGATGGAGGACTTGATGCAGGCCAGTCGAGGGCCCAGTTCTGGGAATTCAGAGAGCTTCTGTTCATGGGGTGCATTCATTGCAGCAGCTGCACCCGATGCGCTCTGACATGTCCATTACTGTTCACCTGTGGAGGAGTCCATGGAACTACGGCCAGGCTTTGTCGAGATCCTTTTGGCTGGATTTTAATATCATGGCAAGAGTCTTTCAGGGGAGAAAGTGACAGAGGACAGCAGTGGATGGCCCCTGGGCCAGACTGGACATCCCTGAGTCACAGCTGGCAAGCAGTGGTGCAGAAGCCATTTCCATCAGTTGCTCCTACGGAGGAGCTGCAGTGCTGTCCAGCCTCGAGGTGCGTGTGCGTGAGGCCCCCACGTGCCTCGCTGTTTACCTTGGTTTTCCAGGCCCCCTCCTAACTTCCAATTTCTTCTTCCTCTCCCCAAGTGCTCTCTCTTCTTGTCTCCCAATCTCTTCTGTCCACCATCCTTCTTTCTTCCTTTACCCATATCAACCTCGAGTATTTCTTCATCCTGAATCTTGCAGCAAGCACGACTCCAAGCCTTGTTCGAGTCCCAGCTGGAGATCAAGGAACGCTCTACTGGATACACTGATTGACCCTTTGACAACTCTGCTCTCAGCCACCAGGTAAGCAAATCTCGCTCCGCCATATTAGGGGCCGCCTCGTGTTGCTTTGTATGCTCCCATCATCGCATCCGATTCATTGCCTATCATCAATCACGTACCTAGCCTCACTCTTCAGACTCATGCTCCTGCCTATCTCCAATTAGCCTCATCGTACTCACATGATTCTGCTGTTGTGCGTTCCCCTTTCCCCCCCTGGAGCGTGCTGAACAAGGCTTTGGGCTTCTTCGCGTTTTGCTCCAGGTAGAATACCTCTGTACCTCTATCTGTCACTATCTCTCTCCCTCTCGCGTCCTCCAAGTCGCGAAGAAGACACAGAAATCTTACCCCTGACCCTTACGGCGGCCATGTATCACGACTGAACAACACTCTTCCCCCACCCTACCGATCGTCACAAATAGATGCTAAGCAATGGCTACAAGCTTTGGGAGCTCATATAACTGGCACAGGTCTTTCAAGAAGCTCGTCACAAAGCTTTCATTAGGTTCAATACTGGAAACGATTTCAGAAGGAGAAACAGTTAAGCCATGGAGCCGAATGATGAAGGCTCCCCGTGTAAGTACCGCCATGTCTGGAGCAAGACTTGCTTAAGGTATACTAATATATTCGTAGCTACTCTCACCCGTTATGGAATGACTGAGTCCAGAAGGCGGCTGGAAAAAGCTGGATTTCGTCCAGATGTGACAGGAAGGTCGCTCAGGGAGTTGGAAGAAGACTTTATGAGTAACCTCAGGAAAAAGATCAACCGTCCGAGTCGAAAGCTTTATCGAAAGCGTCAACGAGAGAAGTTGAATGAGATTGGTTCTTCGGGAACTAGACGAAGGGGTCGTTCTGGAAAGCCTCGCTCCCGTGCCGGGCAACGTGGCGGTGACGCTGTTAGGTCTTTCGGGCCCCTGAGCAGGGCAAGTGAAATTTCGAGGAAAGCAGTGTTGGAGTATAACAAAGCTAATAAACAGCGATAGGGGCCATGGTATCCCACAGAAAGGCTCGAAAAGATTGTCTCCGAGGCAGCGAGCAAGAAGAACTCTTCCGAAGCAGACACAGTCTGCCATAGAGAGCAACTCACGCTGGAATCAATCATGACTCACAGTCACTTAGGGGCAAAGATACTGAACGACGTCTTTGCTCACGGACACAAAGCTGTCATCAACTTGGCGCTGACTTCGACCAAGATGTTGAAGCTGGTCACTGAGAATATAGTAGGTCTCTTCAACTCTCGCAGACCAGGACACAAATTTTGTCTGACACAGAAACAGAATCAGTGGGACTTTTCTTCCGGCTTATACAAAGTCAAGAGCCCTTCAAACGTCCTTGTCGTCATGGTCCCCACTCGATATACCCGTGAGATTAAAGAAGCTCTTTCCAAGTACAACTTCCCGGTCAACTCGGCTGAGTGGAACGCAGAGTGTCAACGGCTAGAGTCCCAAGGACATCCTGATGGCCAGAAGCTGCGAGCGATTGGGGCAGAATATGAGTTCTTCCAGAAGGCAAAGAAGTTCCGACGGCAGTGCCTACGCAAGAAAGGACCCTACTGGGCTACCGGAGATACGGAGATTGATCCTCGAGCCGCACGGAGTGCCGTTCGATGGTGGCGTGATGACAAGGAGGCCATCAATATCATGGGGTCCTTGATGGCTCTCAAGACCATGTGGTCGGCCAATCAGTTCGAAGGGGACGGCAACAGAAAGTACCAGCTGCCACTCAGCATGGCGATGGAAGGCTTGCACAAACTAAGTAAGTGTCACGGCATCGAAGCACGCCTCGTGCGTTCCGAAGCATTGGATCTAACAAGGTCGCCAGTGACGGAAATGCACATTGTCAGCACCTACATTGAAGTGGTACACTTGCATGATGTGCCGCTGGTTGACCGCCGCATGCTTGCCGTCATGTTACGCGGCATGCCTCATGTCGTCCAGGTGGGCGTGTACAGATGCCGCCTCATCCATTTTAGCGACGTGATTCCTATTCTGGACCTCATCCATGAGATCAACGACGGCCGACATGAGAAGAAGATGACGGCAATCAAGGGTTTGGACTTCTACCCCAACTTCGAGGACGGCATGCCATATGAGCACCAAAACGCGGCGACCTACGGCCTCACCTGGGGCCCCTTGCCAATGGACCTGGTGCAGGGGGGCTTATACGGCATCCTTCTCAAGGCGGTGCTGAAGGCGAAGGCGATGGACCTCGGGCAGCTATTCGAGAAGGATGGCGCGTTGATGGATTGGCTGGCCAGGGTGCCCAACGTTGCCCTTGGCCCCTACTGCTTCTTGGATGCCGTATACCGATATCTGGAGGTGGACGACGAAGACCCCGACCAGAACGACAAGAGGGCGCAGGCCACGTATGACTTGCTCAAGCCGGTTCGCGTCGCCAACGAACCGTATCTGGGTCTGGACTGGCCCATGTACTACACGAAGCGCATGGGCCGGAAGTACTTCTGCGCATCCTGCGGATATGAGACTTTTCGGGAATTGTTCCCCAACCTTGCCAGTTGCCTCCCACGGTTCAGGCGAACTTGCTGCGCCTGCGCATTGCAGGCGGCCGTCGAGGAGGAGATGGACCATGGCAAGCCCTGGAAGTTGGACCTGGTGGACATCATATGCCCCCTATGGCAGCGGGGAGAGTTCAATATGGACGCACCGCTGTACCGCAACGGCGCGGGCCTGATCTGTCTCAAATCCACCGAGACTGTTCGCGAACAGCATCTTGCCCCTCTATTCCACGAACTGCCCCTGCTTCGAGATAACAAGCGTAACTTTGATTCACTGGTTGGCCTCCCCACCCTTGAGAATGTCACGAAGGGCTTTATAATGGCCCGCCTGTGGAAGGATGCCATCGCCCTCGGTTTCCGCTACGACCTTCAACGACGAGGCATTCTGGAGCTGCGGCATCGCTATTACCGCCACACGAATGGCGTTCCAGCTTTCCCTCCCTCACGAGAGGATGGAGGAGCGCCGGACCACGAGGATGAGCTGCAGCCTGCAAACGCAGACCGGTTTTCATCATTCTTCGACCACCGGAAAGCCCTGGATGCGGCCAATCGCATGAGGCTGAGTGGTTGGTGAGCGACTCAAGCCGACGTTGACTAACGCGACCATGTATGAGCGTTATGTACATGTCCTGCTGCTACGCGGCAGTAAGCCATAGTTCATGAATATCATCGGAAGGGATCCTCCTGCAAATTCCTGCACAATCCTGGTGAGATGTCAATTAGACATGAATATACCTACGAGGATGAGGTTAAAGGGCCTTCGTTGGAGATGCAGTTGAGATGTGTTTCCGAGATAAAATTGCGTTCATAACTCTAACTCAGATGATTGATACTCAGTTGATATATCTGTGAGCTTCATATTATTCCAATTACCAGCAGTTCAATGAGTTGACGGTGCAAGGGTCAGTCCGTATGTGAAGTCTGATGGTTGATGTTCGAACATCAGAAGTGTAGCGTGGCCACGTGACCTCGAACGGCAGATGCTGGGACTCGCACCTCCACCACGAAAAAAGACGGCCGACGATTGTTCTGCCTCGCCCAGCAACCGCCAGGCGAACAAAACGAATCAGCACAACGCGCATCATCCGACAAAATGGCCTCCCTGCTGCGCACGCTCTCCCTGACGGCAGGGCTCATGCGCTCTTCCCCGGCGGCCGCCATCGTCAAGAGCAGCTTTGCGACAGCGAGCCCAATGTCCGCCTGGATGGGATGGATGGCGAGGCCTGCGGTTGGAGGGGCGCTGCAGCAGACGAGGGGGATGAAGGTGCACAGTTCGGTGAAGAAGAGGTGTGAGCACTGCAAGGTGGGTGTTTTTCTCTCTCTTCTTGGCCTGCTTTGGTGGTTGTGTTTTGGGGGTTGTTAGGATGATTGACTGATTGTCGGTGCAGGTCGTTCGACGAAAGGCTGGGAAGCGACATAACGGGTACTTGTACATTATCTGCAAGGCGAATCCTCGACACAAGCAGCGACAGAGCTAGAGATATTGGTCGATCCCATCTTCCATTTACCTCTTTTTTTGCACCTATTCTCACGAACGATGACGATCTCCCGGGCGAAAGCGGACATATTGTACATTACTGGCGCATAAAAGGCGACGAACAAATTCAGGACGAAAGGAACTACGAACGGGCTCCCGGGCGAAAGCAATTGGTAGACGATAACACGGCAATGGCTCCTCAACGAGAGATAAGGGGCTGGGGAGGACATTGGTCCGAAGATTTGCGCTGGGAAGAAGGCTCGCTGGGATGAATGGCTTGAGCGATTGACGGTTCTCTTCGGAAACTGCCGTCATGAAATGTACATTTTTTTTTTTTCTTCTTCTTCTGTGTGTGTATATGTAGAGATTACATACCCCCGATATACCTCTCCATGCTTTCCCATTCGGTTTTCCCTGTTGATAGGAGGTATCTTATGTGAGACTTGATGGATAGCCAGGGTTAGCAGGGTCTGTTCTACCTATACGTTGGAGGAAGACAGCCTTGGTGAGGTGAGGTGAGGGGTGAGGCGAGGATACGTACGATGTCTTGGACGTGACGGTGACGCTCGAATTCGTCGCGGGCGTATTTGCGGGATTCGGCCCTTGTTCGAGGGTCTGCGATGCGTCTTGTGCCTCGCCAGATGGTACGGTACAAGGACAGGGCTCTTGATCGTTGGAGAAACTGGAGCATTCCCGGTTTGTTTAAGCTTGGTGTTATATATGGACTTTTTCAACTATTCTCATATTTTTGGGAACGTACGTGATCTAGGCTTATGGTTGGCTTGAGCCGGGATGCTGGCCGTTGGGTGGCGTAGCCTCGGCTGAGGCCGAGGGGCAGCAGGCGGATGCCGGGATTCATCAAGGACTATCTATGCATTTGTTTTCAAGGGTCTTATGTAAAGAAGAAGAAAAGAAGGGTGATTGTCAAGGATTTGAGGGTTCTGTGATGATGAGAAAGATTGGTGATGTATTTGGGAGAAAAGAGATGGAGCCGGGCGAACTTCGGGATGGCTGGATGTGTGTGTTCTGGGTATTGTGACAGCTTTGAGCTTGAGGACACTGATGTCTGCAGGCCTTTGATCGATTTACAATGTTCAAGTATAATGAGTAGATGGTATCTCTTATTGATATGGAAGCTGGAATCCATCTGTCAATATCATAAGGGTCAACACGGTTCGTGATCTGCATCTGCTGGTTTGATCCTGGGCTGCAAGGGGGTTTTAGATTCGGCCCTCCGTGGCTTCGCTCTTTCATCGAATATACCTGCCTTTGACATATCTGAACACCTGCTTCTATATAGCCATTTGCCGTCTACCAAGAGTCTATCGGTGCACACAATGTCTGACGGTCAGATCCAAGAAGCTGTGTCTAAGCGGAAACAGACTCAGAAAATACACCCGATCGCAATAGCCAACGACAAGACCGATGAGGAGTTCATCAGGGATTATCTCAAGCCAAGGTACGCAGCACCGCCCAGTCGTCCAGCATGGGGATTTCATCACGTATCCCCATATCCCTTCCATTTTCATTCAACATCATAGGTCCAGCTGCAAAGCTTCACTAATGCTGATTGTTTCATAGCCAAGATTGGACAACGTGGATACACCCCCTCTCACAGAAACAGTACTCACTGGAATTCCTCTCATCCCACGAGCTTTCCAAGGACGACTTCAAGGCCTGCTTCAACATCATCGAGCTCACCAGTGGGGCAGACTACAAGAACTCTTCAGTGGGATGGCATCCGTCCATGAAGAAGAAGGAGATGAAATCGCCGGACCTGCGGTACATTCTCGTCAAGGACGACCAAGGCGCTGTCAAAGGGTTCACATCTTTGATGCCGACGTTTGAGAATCAGGAGCCTGTGCTGTACTGTTACGAGGTTCATCTGACTTCCGAACTTCAAGGGTAATCCCCCCCCCTACTTTCCATCATTCCCTCCGTTAACTGAGACTTTGTCGGCGACTCTTAACTCATCTGTGTGTCTTCTTTGCGAAAATTAGATCGGGCCTCGGCAGGCACCTCATGGCCCAGCTCATCACCATTGCGGAAAACATCCCTTCTACGAGAAAGGTCATGCTCACATGCTTCACGAGCAATACCAACGGTTTAAGGTTTTACGAGAAGCTCGGGTTCACAAAGGATGAGTTCTCGCCGAGGGATCGGACGTTGAGGGGGGGCAAGGTGGTGAAGCCTGATTATGTGATATTGAGCCGGCGGACTGCGCATGGGGGTGTGGACGACGAATGGAATTGAAAGAGATACAGAGCAAAATTGATAGATTTCATGATGTTGAGAAGGGTCATAGATGAGTTGTTTTCTCAAGAGCATGCTAGACCAAAACCATACCTCAGCTGTCAGAATACATAAAAGATGATCCATCAACACCTTCGGTTCCTTTAGCTGATCCAGAGCCCCAGCTAAACCGCGAATAACGTCAAAAAAGGTCAGCAAAAATTTCACAGCATGTCTCGCGCAAGTCTCTTCGAAATTTTGGCATGCCCCAAGGGCCGCATCGCTTGTATTGAATTCCAGGGGTATCATAATTTATGTCATCAAATTTCCAAGCCTGCCTCTAGAATCATTGCTGGGAGGTCTTTTGTTTACTCAATAGCTTTTTAGCTCACCACCGCAAGCATCCCGTACCCAAACTCCAAAATATCAATCAAGTCCTTCCCGTTTTTGTTCCTACCCATCTGTCATGTAAGCATCCTCATCCGGATCTCCACATTCATCAAATCATTCCTCATGCGTAGAGCTTCTTCTCATACGACTCCATGTTCACGTTGCCCTCCAGCTGAGCGCTGGCCGTGCGAAGCTCGAATCGCAGGGTGCCATTGGCAGCAGACTCCTGCAGCTCCTTCAGGCTGCGCATGCCGCAGTCCTGCATGGAGTGCTTGAGACCAGCAGCGAGGTAGGGAACAAACTTGGAGATCGAGCTATTGAATGTGTCAGCTTATGAATACGCTCATATATGGGAAGAGAAGCACAGCGGGTCGCAACATACCCTCGGTGAGCCACGGAACCGGAAACACCCTGGGCAACCAAGACACTGTCACCCTCGGAGAAGTAACGAGCAGTGCCGGCGTTGCTCTTCTGGCTGTCCTTGCCACCGCCGCCAGCCTTCTTGTCCTGCATGGCATCAATGGAGCCCATGCCACGGTAGGCCTTGACCAGCTTGCCTTCGCGGGAAACAAAGGAAGTGCCGGGAGACTCGGTCGTGCCGGCCAGAAGACCGCCCATCATGATGGTGGAAGCACCAAGAGCAAGACCCTTGGCAATGTGGCCTACGTTCTGAACACCACCGTCGGCAATGCAAGGAACGCCAAAGCGGGCGGCAAAGGTGCTGACAGCGTGGACGGCAGCAGCCTGAGGACGGCCAACGGCCATAACCTCCTGGGTAATGCAGGCAGAGCCGCTTCCCATACCGATTCGGAGGCCGTCAACGCCGGCGGCGATGAGAGTCGCGGCCTGCTCTCGGGTGACCACGTTGCCACCAATGACATCCAAGTTAGGGAACTCCTTCTTGATCCACTTGATCATGTCCACCTGGTACATGCTGTTGCCCTGAGAGCTGTCGAGGATGACAATGTCAAGACCAGCGTCAACGAGCAGCTGCAGACGGATCTTGTCCTCTGGGCGGGTGCCAATGGCAGCGGCGCAGATGAGCTGCTTGCTGTCGGGGAGCTTGGAAGCCAGGGGGAAGTGCTGGTTCTTGGTCAAGTCGGAGCGGGAGATCATGGCCACCAGGTTGAAGTCCTTGTCCACAATGGGCAGCTTGCCCTTCTTGGACTGGGACAGGATCTTGTTCGCCTCGGTCAGGGTGACACCGGCGGGGGCAGTGATGAGGTCGGTGACCATGACCTTGGAGACAGGCGCGCTGTAGTCATCCTCGAACTGGATGTCTCGGTTGGTAACGATACCAAGGAGCTTGGAGCCAATCTTTCCGTCCTCTGTGCCATGTGTTAGTCATGATGCTGCGCATGGCAATTCCGGACAACAACGAGGATTAAATATGTGCAGGTCATAGTACTGGTGGTCCTCAGGACAAAAGTCTTTTGGTGGAACGAAAGTTATAAATTGGAAAGGTTTATAATCATGCAATGCGAAGACAGAGGCGAGTGTTATCGAGAGTGAAAAATTTTCCTTACCAGTAACGGGAAAGCCTCCAAAGCCCCATTTCTCCTTGAGGGCCTTGGCCTCGCCGACGGTGGTGTCGCGTGTGATGACCACGGGGTCGAGGATGAAGCCGTTCTCGTAACGCTTCACCTTGCGGACCATGTCGGCCTGGGCGGCGGGAGAGCAGTTGTGGTGGATGACACCCAGGCCACCCTGGAGGGCCATGTGGATGGCCATCTCGTGCTCGGTGACGGTGTCCATGGGGGAGGACACAAAGGGCGTCTTGAGCGTGATGCGCTTGGTGATGGGGGCATCGAGGGTGACCTCGGAGGCGGGGAAGCCAATGTAGCCGGGGAGGATGAGGAAGTCGTTGTAGGTCAGACCACCGTGCTTGGTCGTGTCCATGAGCTCTTGTCGGTCGAGGCCATCGCGGGACTTGTACTCGGCCAGGACGTCCACGGCCGTGGTGTGGTCGAGGATCGTGGTGTTACCGTTGATGGCGGCCATTGTATCGTTTCTGAGACAATGAGAGACAGACAATGAGCGAGGTTGAAGGCGGAGAATCAATCAAATCTGGTAGAACTTGATCGATTGTCTGGAGTTGATACGGCGCTTCTTCCCGAAAGAAAGAAGAAGAGAAAAAAGTTTTGAGGCGGGCCGTCCGAAATTTTTTTTATCTTATGGATGCGCGCTACGCAGGCAGGGTCTGAGCAAAGGAGGGGCATTGGGGGGCACTTGGCTTCAGTTGCGGGGACCTGGAAAAAAGAAAATCAATTTACACGCTATGGAGCGGCAGATGTTACCCTGTAATTGTCAGGCACAATTAAGCTGTCAATCTAGGCTGGAAATGATGAGAATTGAATTCAAAGGATTGATCATTCGATAGGTGCCGGTTCTCAAGGTTACGTTTGAAGAGTGATTTTTCAAGCTTTAATGACTTATGTGCGTCCTTTCGCGTGTACATGCACTCTCTGTGATTATTTCCACTGTTGGTGTCAAGTGCCTGCACTCAATGGCTGTAATTTTCATTGACTGACAAGACGCTCTTCCTCGGAGTAACTCCAAAAACCTGACTAGATGCATGTGTAACATGCCAGATTCGATGACCGTGTACATTATCTCTTCTCTTCATCAGAAGACTTCTCAGAGTCAATACCAATTCACCAATTCACTGCCTCTTCAGCACCTCATCACTGCTCTCCCTGCTGCCGCACTTATCAAAACGGACCAAGCTCCCAATCCAGCAATACGTCACTCCTCCATCCGCCGACGGAGAATCTTCGGTACAGCTTGCATGCAGTCATCTGCATACGCGGAATGGTGCTAAGCCATGCTGCGGGCTGAGAGATGGGGAAGCTGTCAAGAGCACGACAGACTTGAGATCCGATAGCTACTTTGAGCTCTTTTTTTCCTCGATTGCGCTTCGAACGGCTGCGATCAGGTTTGCCTTGTAGGGCGACCGACGGCGGCTTGTCGCTCGACAGCACCAGCTCATGAGCTCGCGACAGCGATAACCACCGACTCCAGCTGCCCCCTCTCGACCAGACACCCCAGCATACGCCGCGCATATCCCCTCGTCGAAGAGTCTGGATGCTAGACAATGTAATGGCCTTTGTGACACAATGTCTGACCCCGAAGACGCTTCTCCTCCCGGAGAGCCGGTGGCCAATCTCGAGAACACGGCTACTGTCATAGAAAACGACGACGAGGCCGATGTCCCTCAGCTCGAGCAGCAGGAGGCACAGGAAGACGCAAGCTCTACAAACGCGGACGAGAAGGAAAATCACGCCATAGATGCCGGACAGCTGGGTGAGCGTGCTCAGAATGGAGATACGTCTGAAATCACATCGGCAGACGCGAGCTCCATTGATGCGATCCCGCGGAGGGCCGGGAGTCCTTTGGAATCCGTCACCTCTGCGCCGGGAGATTCTCCATCCGTCCAGGTATTTGATGGCTTTCCGTACGCTGTGTAGGAACAATCTGACAGGCGCAGGGCTCGCACCTATCCTCCCCAAGCAGCAGTGTCTTGCCGTCGTTTGCTTCCCGTCCTGGCTTTGGCAGCCCCACGCCGTCCTTCCGACCCTTTGACAGACGCTTCCAATCCCGGATAGCATCCTTCAACACGCTCAGTCCCCGCCCTACGTCTCCTGCATACGTGCCGAACCACAGCCGCCATGCCTCATACAGCTCCAACTTCCCATCAGATCAGCCCGATACTGACACACCGTCGCCTCCATGGGAGGTTGTGCGGTGGACAAGACTGAAAAAGCTCAACAGTTATGCGTTCTCGGAATCAGGGAGGCGGAATTTCGGGTCTCCCACGTGTCTTGCCGTGTCTGCTTCAATCATTTTGGGAACCTCCAAAGGTATAATCTTAATATTCGACTACAATCAGAATCTGAAAACCATTATTGGCCCTGGAACCAAAGGTATGTATATGCAGGTGCGAAATGTAAGCGTTTAAGGCTGATTTTGGTAGCCATTGAATCTGGGCCCATCACCGCCCTTGCTATATCGGCGGATTATACAGTTATAGCTGGCGGCCATGCGAGTGGCAATATATTCACCTGGGACACAGGACGGCCGTCGCGGCCTTTCCTCACAATTACACACCTGGATGGGGCACAGGTACAGAGTAGGACTGTCGATGGCCACATGCCAGATGCATCGGTCGTCCATCTAGGGTTTCTGGGGACTCGCCACACGGCTCTTGTGTCTGCAGACAACCATGGCATGGCATTTTCTCATCTTGCCACCAGGGGTACGGGGCCACTAGGGAGGACGGTCAAGACAACGAGGATATTGGGTCGGTATCCCAATGCGCCCATGCAACCGGGAAAGACAATCAAGCCTAGCGCTGTCCTTGCCTTTTCGCCTCTGCCGCTGGGAAACATCGAGCGGGAGACTGACAAGATGGGACTGACAGCCATGCTGACCCCTTATCTGCTTGTCATTGTATCGACGACGCCGGTTGCTCAGACGCAACACAAATCGGCACGCCCGAAGGATGTCCCAGCTCATAGCGCTATGACCGGCTGTCTGGCCTGGTTCCCTGCCGTGAGCCTCAAGACTGCAGACGCACACACTGGCTCGACCATCTCCAAAGCCAAGCTGGCGTACTGTTGGTCTAACGTGCTGACGGTGCTCGACGTGGATGAGATCCCCGGAGATGACAGTGACCCGCCGTCTCTCAGATTCAAGGCTCGGAGCAGGTGGAAATGTGAGGAGGCCATTGTCGCGGTACAGTGGCTCAGCCGTTCTGTGCTGACAGTCTTGACAATCTCTCAAAGACTGATTGTACTAGAGGACAGAACGATGCGCATGACGGAAGCCTTCGACCTGCTGGAGAGATACATTTACCACACTGACCTTTTCTCTCATCAGCTGCATAGCCTCGTGGAGAATCTGGACGAGAACGACGTCTCGATGCATGGGGTGGTGGCCGACGCGTTTTACATGAGCTTCAAGGCATACAAAGGGAGAATGCTCCTTTTGGGTTTCAACGATGTGTCGATAGGGGCATTGTCGAACTGGGCAGATCGGCTGATTGCCACGATGGAGCATGGTGACTACATAGGGGCCATTCAGCTGGCTACATCGTACTACACCGGCGACGCCAATAAACTGACAGTCGGCCTCCCTGACGACACTGAGCAAAGGCACAACATGGTCCGCGACAAGATCATGGAGATCACTAGTGCCTCTATAAAATACGCCTTCGCGCAAAGACAGAAGAGCAGGGCGTCTGTCGACGATGACCATTTGAAGCAGCTTGCCGAAACTTGCTTTGTGGCCTGCCAGACCATCAGCAACACTGATTACTTGTTTGAGGAGCTGTATGAGTGGTACAGCGATGCGGATGCCGAGGGCATATTCCTCGAGACCCTTGAGCCCTTCATCCTCGATCAAAGCATTCGAATCGTTCCGCCCACGGTGGTGAAAGATATGGTCAACTACTATGTTACCAAAGGCTGGGAAAGCAGGCTCGAGGAGCTCATCTGCCATATGGAGACCGCAACTCTGGACCTGGATCAGCTCACTATCCTCTGCAAGCAGCACAACTTGTATGATGCGCTTACCTACGTCTGGAACCAAGCTCTCCAGGACTACATCACTCCGATGATCGACCTGCTCAGTCTGCTGGTTCCGTTGATGTCGAATGGGAGTTCCATCGCGGGTAACACCAGCGACGATTACTACGGTGTCAACGCCGTCAAGATATTTCCCTACCTTTCTTACATCTTGACGGGGCGAGTGTACCCGAGTGGCGAAGCCATGGATGAGGATACGGCGAACAAGGCCAAAGCCGAGGTTTATTGGTTCTTCTTTTCTGGAAAGACAGTCTCGTGGCCCAAGGGAAGTGGTAAAGAGTTTCTCACAAGAGCCGATGGAGGACCTGAGCCAGCATATCCCTATTTGCGGATGATACTGAAATTCGATGCTCCTAGTTTCCTCAGCGCTCTTAACGAAGCTTTTGAAGATTCGTTTTTGAACGACGCTTCAGATGATCGTCCGAATGGCACTGGCTCTAAAGCGGACATGCCAGAAGAGCAGATCTTTGGCATGACAATCAACCGGCAATACGTTCTATCCATCTTGCTAGATGTCATGAATCCGTCAGAGTTTGCGCCGGCAGATACAATCTATCTCGACATGTTCATTGCTCGGAATCTTCCCAAGTTTCCGCAGTATCTGCTTTTCCCTGGCTCGACCTTGTCAAACGTCCTCACGGGACTTTGCAATTACCCTGGCCCCGATCTCGCCGAGGATGCGCAATTGAGCGCTGAGTACCTGTTATCAGTCTATCATCCCTCGGATATGCCTGCGTTGATGCCGCTGTTCAAGCAAGCAGGCTTCTATCGGATTTTGAAGCGAATATACAAGGCCGACAAACAGTATGGGAAGCTTGTGGAAACGTTCTTCGAAGACCCGGAAGATCAGGATCTGGTGTTTGAATGTATCGCAGAGTGCCTGCGACCCCAAAGCGGGCTGAATCGACGACAGGAACAGGAAGTCTTGGCCGTTATCGAGAAGCATGCCAGGGACCTGCTTGAACTGAGTCCTGAACGTACGGCGTCGACTCTTGCTCTGCAGAGAACCGAGCTGCACCAGCACGTCCTTGATACCGCGGATGATGCCCCTGAGCTACAGCATGCGTACTTGAAGACTTTGCTAGAACCAGAGAATCCGTTGGCTGATGGGCAGCACACACACGAGCGGTCTCTCGTTGAGCGGTATGTGCGGCTGATGTGCAAGTTTGACGCACAACACGTGTCAAGTTACATCGGTCTCGTCCAGTCAGTGGATCTTCGACTGGACAGCCTGCTGCCTACCATGGAGGAAACAGGCGTGGTGGATGCCGCTGTTGTACTCATGGCCAATGCCGGACAAGTCACTGACGCTATGGATCGACTGGTCCAGCATCTCGGCACACTTGAATCTGCCATGGAAGGCCTTTTGCGCTCAGCCGACGCGGATGACGGAGAAGACGGAGAAAACGGAGCAGACAGCGCCTCGCTGTCGCTGGAACCGTCAGCTGAAGCTCTCCTCGAAAGCCTGCAGAATTATGTTCATGTCGGGATATGGCTGTGCCAGGAGCAGACCAAATCCACGAGGAGAGTTAGTGTGGTGTCAAGAAACAAGTCTTCTCAGGAGAACCTATCCACCGATGAACGTCTCTGGTTGAGTCTCATCGGTGCCTGCGTACAAGTCACGCAGAATCTGTCTCCACTCATACATGCGGCTGCGAACGAGCATGCGCTTGACGAAGAGAAGCTTCTGGCGAAGCTGCGATCGCTTGTACAGCATACTTTTACCTCACTTCTTGTTTCGACCTCAAGCCATGTTTCCGCTCAGGCAAACGGCCAAACGAATACCAAAGCTTTGGCAAGCCCAGGGTCTAACCTCTCCTTTTTACGAGTATTGAGGGCGTTCTTGACAAACGCAGCGGCGTCATCTCCGAGCTTGGCAGATCTCCGCCACGTGCTTGCGTCCATATTCTCGGCTTACGCATACGAAGAGTCAATTCTTCGCCTGTCGAACCGCCTCCTGGAACGAAGCCTGTTTACAAGCGTCAACACATCCGTTGAACTTCGACAACGTGGATGGAGGCCACGCGGTTCCACGTGTGAGGCCTGTGGCAAAAGAGTCTGGGGCCCAGGCCTTGCTGGTGCTACAGTCTTTGAGGCTTGGGAAGACAAGCAAGCCGCTGAAGAGGTGGCCCGAAAGCAGAGGCAGATCCAGGCTGCGGAGCGGGCCAAGGGCCATGCTAGAGTGTCGGATCGTCGGAGCAAGGGCAAGAGTCTGGACACGCGGCCATCGAGCATGCTCATTGAGCAACTCGCCGGAAAGTCCAGCAAGGACCAGGTCCTGGGGCCGCTCGTCGTACTGGCCTGTCGGCACATCTACCACCAGACTTGCCTCGATGCGTTGCAGGAGAAGCAGGAGAATGGCGTCTTGCCTCGAGAACTCGATTACAAGTGCCCTATTGATGGATGAATCATGGATACGAATGATGACATGAGGCCGCGTTCTACAATGTTTGATTCTAGTACGAGGTGTTATACAGCAGCGAGCCAAGATGTTTGGGAAAGTTGTGCATTTTGGTGATTGGAGTGATTCGAGATAGCAGGCCTTTATCTTGGGAGTATATCTTGGAATAGACAAAGAGGCATGAAGCTGACGAATTACTTGTGCTCCAGATGCTGGTCCTGGAGCTGTGAATTGATGGAAGCTATAAGTATCTGCTTGATCTCTAATTGTGCTTGATGTTGGGTGTATCGGCGGGTTACCTTTTCCCGTATGCCGAATCCCGTGATTATGCCGCATACAGCAATCCTGTCTACCCAAGTCCGTCCCTTGTCTTTTGCAACTTACAACATCAACACAGCATACAGTATCCCTCATTGGCTTCAACCGCCATGTCTGGCTCCGACGAGGACGGATTCGATGGCGAGTACATCTCCGACAACCAATCCTCCGGCTCCTCAGACCAGGAATCGCCGCCGCTGCCTCTCTCGCAGAACTACTTCGCGCCGCCCTTCTACGGCCGCCCACCCACGCCTCTGCCCCCGTCTCCGTCCCTGACCTCGCTGCTGCGACCGTCCCGCCCGACGACGCCCGATGCCTCCGACGACGACATTGCGCCCGTGCCGCGGACGGCGCCCAAGGTGCCGACGTACGAGTACTACGGCTTCGTGCTGTATCTGTTCAGCAGCCTCATCTTCCTCATCTACCTGCTGTGGAGCTACCTGCCGTCGCCGTTCCTGCACGCGCTGGGCATCTACTACTACCCGGACCGGTGGTGGGCGCTGGCGGTGCCGGCGTTCCTGGTGATGACGCTGGTGTACATTTACGTGGCGCTGGCGGCGTACAACCTGGAGATCTTGACGGTGCCGCTGAACAGCGTGGAGACGATTGTGGACGGGGCGGGGAAGCTGGCGGTGATTGATTCCAAGGGGAGGCTCAAGGGGAGCAACAAGAGGGAGAAGAAGTGCGATAGCAATGGGAGGCTGAGGTGGAGGGAGATTTGGAACGAGGGGACGGATGCGGTGCTGGATATTCCGCTGGCGGGGGTTTGCGAGGTGCTTTACGGGGAGGGGAGGGAGGTATCTGATGGTGAGGAGGGGAACTGAGGATGATGGGATAGGGATCTCTTGTGTTTATGGCGTTTCTTTTGGCGGACAAGCGAGCAATCTTTGGGATGTGTAGAGTGGATATAGACGATACCCCTTGTTTTGTGTCACTGCGGATGAACAGAGAAGGACTTTTAGGTGTCCCTCAGACAAGTCTCGTCATGATCGAATCTTGCAAAACTTTCTTCAGATACAGAGCAATTGGCTTCAATATCACGATCTTCAAAGCATAGCGATTGCGCATCAGCTCCATGGTGGTTGGCACTCAATTAGCCTAGCGCCTAATAGTGGCCGCCGTTAATGGCGGCACCCCACTGTAGCCTTGCATCAAGAACAAAAAAAAAAGTTGGCACGGCTGAGCTACAAAATTTCTAACATACAAATCCATCCAGCATCACCAACGGCGTCCACAACAAATGCTTCGTTAAGCTGCAGGAGCAAATCACGACAACTCCCTCCACCTTTTGCCTCGCCGTTCCCTCGAAACCATGGATATCCTCAAGGTGCTCTCGCGCGGCACGAAAAAGAGCGCCAAATCCGCTCTCGCAGGCGGCAGCGCCGTGGGCAAGCTGCCCTCGTCCGGAACGAAGCCCAACCCGCAGCTCTTCCACGACGAGGTCCGCGGCCACAAGAGGAAGCGCGATGCGCAGGAGTCCGAGGGAAGCAAGATCCCCGAAGAGCTGCCCGAGGTCGACTTCTTCGCGCCCAAGGATGCCGCTGCCGAGGCGAAGCCGACAAAGGTCGCCGAATCGTCGAATAAGAACAAGGGCAAGCGAGAGGAGGCGAGCCCGGCGGCTGAAGCGGCCAGGCTGCTGAGTCCGGAGGAGTGTCGCCAGCTGCTGCGGTCGCACCGTCTCAAGGTGACGCTGTTGTACAAGCGCGAGGAGCAGAACAAAGTGAAGAAGTCGAAGAAGCAGAAGAAGGCCGCTGCCGTCGTTGAGGCCAAGAAGGACCACAAGAAGCCGCAGCTGACGCCGCAGCCGCTGGAATCGTTTGGCCAGCTGCGGAGCACGTACAATCTGTCTCGCAGGGTGGCCGAGAACCTGGCGTACCAGGGCTACCGGGTGCCGACGGAGGTGCAGATGGGGAGCATGCCCTTGCTGATCAGGCCGGACCTAGCATTGAAGGGGGAGGAAGGGCTGGAGAGAGGGGTTGATCTGTTGGCGGTTGCGCCGACAGGAAGTGGAAAGACGATTAGCTTCCTGGTTCCGACGATCAATAATATCATGAGGAGGAGGGCGGAGGAGAAGCTGCATGGGATCCACGAGCTGGAGGCCATCGTGATTGTGCCGACTCGAGAGCTGGCCTACCAGATTGTCAGCGTTGGCAACCAGCTGGCCAAGGGGACGGGCATCAAGGTGCTCGGTATGAGGAAGGGAATGGCTCTTGCTGCTGAGAGCCAGGATATCGGTGAGGACAGCTCGGACGAAGAAGAAGAGAAGGCGGAGGAGTCTGATGAAGAGGAAGATGAAGAGGAAGAAAAGAACGGAAAGCCAAAAACGGTGGCAAAGGTCGATATCCTGATAACAACGCCTCTTCTCCTGCTCAACTTCCTCACCTCTGGATCATCAAGCACACAAAAGGTCCTGCCAACCGTGCGCGATCTCATATTGGACGAAGCCGATGTGCTCCTCGACCCCCTGTTCCGCGAACAAACGCTCGGCATCTGGGCCGCCTGCAGCAATCCGGACCTGAGGCTCTCGTTCTGGTCCGCAACGATGGGCTCCAACATCGAGACGCTCGTTACCGAAAGGTTGACCTCAAGGGCCGAGTCACTGGGCATCCCCCAAAGGCCGTTGGTGCGGCTGGTTGTCGGCCTCAAGGACACGGCGGTACCAAACATTGTCCACAGGCTGATCTACACTGCGAGCGAGCAAGGAAAGCTGCTGGCTCTGCGGCAACTCCTGCGGCCTACTTCGAGCATCGATTCAGGCCCGCCACTCCGGCCGCCGTTCCTCGTCTTCACGCAGACGATCGAGAGAGCTGCTGCCCTGCAAGAGGAGCTCAAGTACGACATCCCGCTCGAGGCAGGTGGCTCGTCAAGGATAGCCGCTCTGCACAGCGGCCTTCCCGATGCCGCCCGAGCAGCCATCATGCGCAAGTTCCGCGCGGGCGAGATCTGGGTCCTCATCACGACCGATGTCCTCGCCCGAGGCGTGGACTTTGCCGGCGTCAACGGAGTCTTGAATTACGATGTGCCGGGGTCGAGTGCCGCGTACGTGCACCGCGCAGGACGAACGGGGCGAGCGGGCCGAGAGGGCGGCATAGCGGTTACTTTCTACACCAAGGAGGACATTCCCTTTGTCAAGACCGTCGCCAACGTCATTGCCGCGAGCGAGAAGCAGGCGGGCAAGACGGAGGACGAGGCTGGCGTGCAGAAGTGGCTGCTTGATGCTCTGCCCAACGTGGGCAAGGAAGATAGAAAGAAGCTCAAGGAGAGGGGCGTCGAGTCCAGGAGGAGCGGAAACAAGGCTATAATTACGTCTAGGAGCGGGTATGAGCGGCGGAAGGAGCACAATAGGAAGGGAGCTATTGAGGGGAGCAAGAAGAGGAAGATGGAGGCTCGGGAGGACGGGGACGGTGGTGGTAAGGAGGGTGAATGGGGTGGATTTGACGATTAGTTATGATATCCTGTCTGATAGAGTAGAATAAGATCCATGCCCTATTGAGACGTGCTATGGGAGATCTCGTTTGGGTTAATGCATATCTGAAGGCGTGTTAGATACTCAGTGCTCACAACGCATTCTAATCTTCTGATGCTATACAAAGAATCGTAATCAGGGTTCATCGTTATGTTCATACTCGTACATGATGTCTACTAGGTATCTAATATACAGATTCGCAAATCCCGTTTAGTCCATGGAAATCTTTGCGTCTATTTCTCACCCCCTTTCTCATCAGCCGACAGTCCTACCACATTCCGCACCGTGCCAAAGCTCAAGCAGTCGCTGATGCGATTGGCGCCCGAAAAGAGCATCACCAGACGCTCAACGCCGCAACCCCAGCCACCAGTAGGGGGAAGGCCGTAGTCGAGGGCCTTGACGTAGCTCTGGTCCAGCGGCGAGGCTTCCCACTCGTCCTCTTCCACAACTTCGGCCGGCTCCGCGGCAGCGTCATCTGTGGCCACCGGCTCGGCGAATCCGACGGTGCCGTCGGGCTTGTTGACGAGGCTGCGGTGGACGGCGAGTTTCCGCTTCTGCTCTTCGGGGTTGTTCTCCTCTTCGTACATGTTGGCGAGTTCTCGGCCGCCGATGAAGAGCTCCGCGCGGGCGGACACGAGCTGATACGTCTTTGGGCAGAGGAAGCTCTTTGCCAGGGGCGACATGCAGGCGGGATGGTGCGTGATCAGGATTGGCTCTGTAAAGGACATGGGCTCCAGGTACGTCGCAGCGAGCCGGTCGAGGAGCTTCGGCAGAGACGTGGGCACCTCTCCGGGAACCTCAATTCCAGAGAGCTTCAGAACGGCGAGAAGCTCGGCAAGGGCGCCGTCTTCCACGGTGAGCTTCGGCAGGCGGATGCCGATTGCTTCCTCAAGCGCGGGGATGAATTCCACCTGCTTGAAGGGCCGCACGAACTTGCTGAGGTCGATGGGCGGTAGAGTGGTGAGCTCTGTGGATATCAGCTCCTGGGAGCGCTTTGCGAGGCTGTATATCAGCTCCTCCGTCTCCTTGATGAGGTCGGGGAGGTTTGTATAGGCGCTGTAGAATTCACACATTGTGAACTCGGGGTTGTGAGTGGCATCGATGCCCTCGTTTCGGAAGGCCGGTCCCATCTCAAAGACTTTGTCTACGCCGCCGACAACGAGGCGCTTCAGCCATAGTTCGGGCGCGATTCGAAGTGCCAGATCTTTGCCCCGGAACTCTGTGGCTCGTG
This sequence comes from Trichoderma gracile, assembly GCA_020002365.1. NCBI lineage: Eukaryota > Fungi > Ascomycota > Sordariomycetes > Hypocreales > Hypocreaceae > Trichoderma > Trichoderma gracile. The sequence goes on from JAINEY010000005.1 coordinate 1,547,870, forward strand.
TCACAAACGGTCGCGCGACTGCACCGCCGGCGTTCTCGGCAAGGATTGGTGTCTGGAATTCAAGGAAGCGCTTGGAGTGGAAGTGGTCGCGGATCTGCTTCATAATCTCGGATCGCAGTCTCAGGACATCGACGACATCGCGGTTCACCAGCATATCGACGTGGCGCTCTTGCATCTTCGTCTTGGGGTCCGTGAGCTTCTCGGGGATCTGTTCCATGGAGGGAGACAGGAGCTCAGGCAGCTCTCGGGCCTCCAGTGATAGCTGCCCTGTGCTTGTACGAGTGGCAACTCCGGTGACCGCTACCAGACAATTAGCCTCTGGAGAGACAGCAGGAAGAGGAGCACAATAGGCCTACATATATGGTCTCCAACTTGTATCAAGTTCTTAAGAAGGCGGAATTTATGAACACGCGACTCTTGCTCTGCAGCAACTTTCTTCTTGTTGATCATGACCTGAACTTTCTGGAACTCGTTGGTAATGTCGAGGAAGATGAGGGATCCCACGACGCGCTTCGATCGAATCCGCCCAGACAAGGTGACGGGCTCGCTCGAAAGCTCATTTTGAGATTCCTCAAGGAACTCGGGGACGCTCTTCCTAATAGACGACGATTCTAAACGAGGATAAGCCTCGGGGTATAGCGGATCCGCGCTCTGCTGGTCCTCTTGCAGCTGTTCCCGGCGGTGCTTCTTGAACGGCGAGACGTCGTCCAGCTCCTCCTGCTCCTCCTTGACAAACCTCGACGACTCGTTGATCCGAACATCAGGCTTGCTGGACAGAGCTCGGGTCGACTGTCTGCGTGAAGTTGGCCTCCATGATGCGGGTATCAGTGCAACTCTTTGGCTATAGGACCTTGAGCTGACACTCAACGCAGCAGACTGGCGCGCCAGTCTTAAGCAGCTGGCAGACCTCATCTCTTCTGTTCAGCGCGATTAGCCTTTTGCCGTGACACGTTGATGCGTTTCTTTCTTGTGCAAAAGAGGTTGAGGATTGTGAAGATCAGAATATAGCAAGTTATAATCTCCAACAGCCCGAGAGCTGTTTCAATCGCAGCGGTTCTGAAGCGAGATTGCAAGTTCATCATTGTGATATCTGGGGGGAAACAAATAGAGAGAGAGAGAGAGAGAGAAGATTCTCAAGGCGAACAAGACTTACACACATAGCGACGGCACCGCAATATTTTGCCTCACATGCAATCAATTGCGGGTGCACATCCAGCGGATTCAACTCCAAGCAGAGAGAAGAAGCTTTGCAGGATGCAAATTTGTGCTTTGTCTAGAAGAATGTGGGCGTAATTTATCTTCTCTACTTTTTTTTTTCTCAGCCGCCCCGTGATTGGAATCGCCCCGCCAAATGCATGAAGCGCAACTGGCCGCAGCTTTAGACTCCAGACGCCAGGCTGAAATTTATTCCGACGCGCCATTCCTCTTGTAAACCTCCAACCTCCCTCGCAGGCGCGCGCATCTCTGACCACCTCGAAACTGACAGCTTGGGAGCTCTTTTGCGCGAATCTCAACCAATTGGCCGTCAAGCACACATAATCGCAACTATGGCCCAGCAGCCTTTGCCCACGTCGGCGCAGCCAACCGACATCTACGGCGGAGGTGCGTCTCGTCACTGCTTCCGGCAGACGTGCCGCATTATCTCTAATATCCTAGCTGATGAAGCAAGCTAACGAGTGCGTTCTGGGAAACAGATGAAGTCTCTGCCCTCGTCCTCGACCCCGGCTACTGCAACACGCGCGCGGGCTACGCCGGCGAAGACGTCCCCAAATCCATCCTGCCGTCCTTCTACGGCCACATCACCAGCGACCCTCCACGAGACCTATTTGGCGATGAGTGCATCATCCCGCGCGGCGACTTTGAGGTTCGCAACTATATGAACAAGGACAGTGTCGTGGAAGATTGGGACGTGGCAGCCAAGCTCTGGGAGTTTATGCTGGTTAAGCGCCTGCAGCCCGAGCGGCAAACACATCCGTCCAAGAATGGATTGAACGACGACATCAAGGAGCAGGATGGCGAGGGAGACGTCGCCATGGAGGAGGTTGAGGGTCTGGAGAAGCCTCTGGAGGAATTCCCATTGTTGATGTCAGAAGCTCCCTGGAACTCGCCCAAGGCGCGTGAAAAGGCTATTGAGCTGAGTATGGAGAGCTGGGGAACGCCCGCCTTCTGGCTGAGCCGGACGCCCGTTCTGGCCTCCTTCGCGGCCGGCAAGGCCACTGCTCTGGTTATCGATGTCGGCGGCGCAAACACCTCCGTCACAGCCATCCACGACGGCATGGTTCTCAAGCGATCTATTCAGCGATCACCCGCCGGCGGCCTGTGGCTGTCATCGCAAATCCGCAAGATGTGGGAGACATCCGAGCCCAAGGTCGACCTGGTGCCCACATTCATGGTTGAGAACAAGACGCCTGTGGATGCCCTCGCCCCTCCGCAAGCACGACTACGCGAATTTCCCTACAAGATCCACGACTCTTTCCGAGCCTTTGAGGAGGAGCGAGTGCTGACGGAGTTTAAAGAGTCCGTCGTCGAGGTCTGGCGGGGCCCTGGACGATACGGTGCCGCTGGAAACGAGGAGTACATCAAGTCACAGCCCGGTCGCGTCTTCGAGATGCCCGACGGGTACAACCAGATGTGGCGCGAGCAGCGGTTCAAGGTAGCGGAGGGAATGTGGGACGAAAACGCTGGGTACCCCGTTTCCGAGGAGGAGCGTCTCACAAAGGCGCAGACCATCCCTGAGCTTATCCGCTCCGCCCTTAACTCTGTCGATGTCGATCTTCGGGGTACTCTCCTGGGCAATGTCGTCGTCACGGGCAGCACGAGCCTGATCAACGGCTTCAACGACCGATTAAACAACGAGCTGACTGCCATGTATCCTGGCCTGAAGATCAAGATCCACGCCGCGGGCTTGTCAAGCGAGCGCAGATTCGGCGCCTGGATCGGCGGCAGTATCCTGGCCAGTTTGGGCACCTTCCACCAGATGTGGATATCCAAGAAGGAGTACGAGGAAAACGGAGCTGGCATCGTGGAGAAGCGATGCAAATAGAGGACGTTCAAAATTCCTAATCTTGGGGGCTATGTTTCGGGTGGAGGATACCGGCGTACGGAGTTGGACGAGAGATGTTAAATGTTATGAAACCATTTCGAGAGCCAAAGGTCACTGCACACTCATAGGACTTGAGCAAACGTTCAAGACATGCAAGGACCTCTGAACAATCTACTCTGCAATACATGGCATATGGCCGTTCTAGACAGTGAGCTATGAACTGGACACATACTCGTTGACTCACCCTCCTTCCCATGCTAACCGGCAAAGCTGACCTTGACTTCGACTTCGTCCTTGAATCCAGCCTCCAGTTTCAAGGCCTTCCAGGCTGTCTCAATGTCGATCTCGAGCACACGAGGGTCATGCTTTGAGAAACGCACAGTCTCTATAGGAACCGCCACGTTCTGAAGCAGCACCATCAAGTTCCCCTTGATGGACAGCTCCTTCAACGCAGAGATGTAGACACCTAAAAAAAAGAAGGACAATGAGCAGACTGCTCCTCGAGAGCGGTGATAACAGTTCTTTTCTTCCACTTACCGACAACGCCCAAAGCCTTCAGCTTGACGTCAACGGACACCCTTCCGTTGTCTTTTACTTCAATGCTGCTGCTGATCAGAGCCACACTTCCGGTCATCTTGTCGACCAACCCCAGGCTCGCTACCCAGATGTTTCCGTGATTAGGCCCCTTGAGAGGAATGGCTGGGAAAGCTGTGAAGATTTCATATCCTCGAACGTCTAATGATCCGGCGATGAGCGAGGCGGCGCCATTGGGCTTCATGGGCGCTGATGTCTTGCCCGTGACGTGTGCTCGTACAATGTAGTGCTGTGACGATACGGTGCCTGGGAAGCAAGAGAGGGGGATGAGTTCGGTCAGAGGACGTGCTGAGATGTTGAAGATGGCTACAATTGGTGTGCCAGTTTCTGCTGGACCTGGTTAAAACAAATTAGCACGACAAATCGAGCCGTTCAGAGCGTATCACAAACCGTTGTAGCTTCCCACTTTGAGGAGCAAATCATCGTCGTAGCCGATATACGGAAAGATGGCCCTTCCCAAGTTATTCGGCCTGAAGATGACAGTCTTTCTCTTGGGAGTCACGCCCGTCATCTGCTTGATCAAGTCCATGTTATGCTCCCCAGGAACATCCGTGATGTAAATCGGCCCGCCGCTGACACACCTCGCAGCGGCATGGAAACCCGAATAATCATGCACCGTCTGGAACATGTCCCAGTCAGGAAGAACGTTCAGATACTCCATGAAGATGCTGTTGTAGGCATTCGTCCACACGTGCCAGGGATGCGACGATGGGATCTGGGGGAAGAAGTCGTCCGAGTTGCGGACGAGGAAAGGGGGCCGGCCCGGCAGCATCTGCGAGTTGAAGAGCGCCTGCGGGATTTGCGACATGCACGAGATGGTCTTGACGCTGAAGTAGCGGAGGGAGGCGAGGCTCCAGGCGTCGAGGTATGTGTTGATGAGGTCGCGCCGGACGGAGGCGCTCTTCCACATGTCGATCATGAACTGGGCGTCTGTCTTGACGCCGTCGACGTCGGATTCAGCGAGGAACAGATAGAAGTCGTCGTAGAACTTCTCAACGTCTTCTTTGGCAATCACTGTCATTTTGCCTCCAAGGGGCAAGTTGCGCCGTTTGGCCTCCTCACGCTCGACTTCGATCGTCTTGTACTTCTTTGCGAGCTTTCCGTCGGGCGAGATGCCGCCCCAGTAGCCCAACAGGGCATGCCAAACGGCAACATGTAGGATGTCCCGATTCTTTTGGCGGACTTTCTGAATGGTTGCCTTGAGGCCGTTGGGAAACGCTTCCGGCTCTGCTTCGAAATCGACCCATCCGTACTGGAATTGGCTCTCCCCTTTATAGTCGATCGACTGCCAGTTATCGTCGATGATCAGAGAGGTGATGCCAATGTTGTGCTCTTTAAGCTTGTCAATTGCGTCCAGGATCTTTTGCTCGGTCAATCTTTGCCCCAGGGCATTCCATGTGCCTAGGTAGAAGTTATGAGCAAACAACATCTGGATATGGGGTAGCATGAGCAGTATACTAACAGTATCCGAGCCCGTCGTACCATTCATCAAGCCACTCTGGTCGAACTGCGTCGGAGAGAGCCTTCAATTCGGCTTCCAGGGCTTCGTTCTTGCCCCGTGCTTTCGTGACTAGCGATCTGGCATGATACATGACGGCGGCAACAGCCTTTTCAAAGTCATTTCCTTCCGACACGAGGATCACGCACTCCTCTTCCGAGACGGAGTCGTTCCGAACGTTTACGGCGATGGTACCGTCGGACGTGCTTTGAAAGACAGGCACTGTGTCGTTGATCCCCGAGACGGCTAATAGAACCATGTTTCTGCCTTCTGGGCTTTGAAAAGCCAGCAGTATTGCGTCTTTGTCCAGCGAGAAGTCTGTCTTTCCATGGCGCGGTGCTAACCAAGGAGACCACAGCCGGACGATAGCAAACCATCTGGGTGCCTCCGTTAGATACGCTTTGCCAATTGGACAAGAATGAGGAGTTGGTGGGGTAGGAAATCCAGCAATGGGGAGCTTGTAATCACAAACCTCAAGAATGAACCCCAAGGCTTCCCGAGATGGAGAAAACTGTATGAGGAAATATCGTTCGATGCGGGAGGTACTGTAAGTCGAAGAGACCACAATTGGGTCTTTGGTGCTTGGCTCATGTGAGGCTTGACCGTCCACGAAGGATCAAGCCCAACAATGAGGTCGCTTAGATGGTCAGACTCAGAGGGAGGTGGGAGGAGGACGATGTGGCCATCTTCCAGCCCCTGCTCGTCACGGATCCATCTCCACGGTTCATCAACGCTGGGGCGGAATTTGATGGTGAAGCGTAGTGACTTCTGGAACAACACATTTGTTGCAAAGTATATCCTCGAGACAGCTTCAGAGTCTGCATGCAGAACTTGCGGTGCCTTGTCGTTCTTGATCCTGGGCACTTCAACCTCGGTCCAGTCTTGGCCATCAATGGAGTGCCACAAGGCAATTTCCCAGCTCTCCTCTGCTCGAAACGTCGGGACTTCTAAGAGAGCGGTGACCGGAACATTATCAGGGCTATTGACTGTGGTCACCTGGCTCAGGGGAGGGTAGCTTTGGATCAAGGCCTTCATGTCTCTGGGCACAGGAGCTGGTTCGGGCTTTTGCTTTGGTATGTATAGCGCTTTGAAGTCGTCTGCAAAGTCGTATGTTTTAGGTGCCGCCATTGGTAGTTCCTGAACAACTATGTGTGGTTAGTTGGTCAGTTGCGGTCGAAGTTGTTAGGAGGAGTCGATTTGCAAGAGATGTAAGATGTGGAGGGGCAAGCTGGCAATGGCAAGAGACGGCAGAGACGAGCTGTTGAACACAGAGGTGTCACAGACTGTATATATGTCGCAATAGGCACATGCCAATCATGGGCTTATGAGTGTGAGATGGCAACGGTTCACTCACAGCTGGTATAAGGGCTTCCCCGCAAGAAAGGGGATGTATCTCAGAGGGAGGGGTAGAGAGATTAAGTTAGGAGGAAAATGATGTTGGGCTTCTCATTGGATACGATGTAAGCTGAAAGTCAGAATATGAATCAGATGGACATGAAGATAGTCCAGTGACCTCCACCTCGCGGTTTGATGGACTAAGGTATGCTTGATGGATGTAAGGCAACTGTCGTGTCATTGGGTAGCAATACGTCAACGGTGATCAACGTGAGAGGGTGAGCCTTTGGGAATAGCACATCTACTTGTGCTTTCTCAGCAATAACAGACTTGAAGAAAGGTAGCTAGCTAATGACTGTGCTCTACCCGGAATGTCCCTTCTAGATTAATTGGACATGGTAACTATCCCATAGCATATTGTCATATCGTCACTGGCTTCCTTTATACACGCCTTAAAGAGGTATGAGCATATAAGGTACCTTGTACACATCACGGTGGAGCTTGCTCGGAAGATGAGGTTAGTAAATCCACGCCTCTGATTGGACAACCGTCAATCTGTCGTTCGGGCGTCGGAGATGGTCGGAATGACTAAGCGGTCCGCAGCCTCGAAACTAAGGCCACAACCCGCTCCAGCAAAGCTTCTTGCCGAGCAGCGTCGAAAGATTTCATCAAACCGCTCAATTGACCATCAATCGCCCAAACCTCCGCCATGGCGTCCCGCAGATTAGCTCTGAACCTGTCGCAAGGCCTGCGAGCCCGTTCCGGCCTGTCAGGCTTGCGCCGGGGCTTTGCTACGCCCTCCACCGTGGGCAAGACGCAGACGACGACGCTCAAGAACGGCCTGACTGTGAGCGCCAGCCTCGAGGACCAATTGGCCCGTGAACGACTCTTTTGCTGACCGACGGACTGCAGGTCGCTACTGAATACTCACCATGGGCTCAGACCTCGACCGTCGGCATGTGGATCGACGCCGGCTCCCGTGCTGAGACCAACGAGACGAACGGCACTGCCCACTTCCTCGAGCACCTGGCCTTCAAGGTGGGATGTCCCGGTATGGCATCATGACAGGACCGGCAATGGCTGACAGCTGCTTCCAGGGCACCGCAAAGCGATCACAGCACCAATTGGAACTCGAGATTGAGAACATGGGTGGTCACCTCAACGCCTACACCTCGGTTCGTCTGAATTTTCCCTCTTCGAACTCGCAATGGGCGGATCCATGGAGATGATGCCGAGCGTAAAAAAACTCGAACCACTAACACGGCTTTACAGCGCGAGAACACCGTCTACTTCGCCAAGGCCTTCAACTCCGATATCCCCCAGACCGTCGACATCCTGGCCGATATCCTGCAGAACTCCAAGCTCGAGCAGTCCGCCATCGAGCGCGAGCGCGACGTCATTCTCCGAGAGTCCGAGGAGGTCGAGAAGCAGGTTGAGGAGGTTGTCTTCGACCACCTGCACGCCACTGCTTTCCAGCACCAGCCCCTCGGCCGCACCATCCTCGGTCCCCGCCAGAACATCCGTGACATTACCCGCACCGAGCTCGTCAACTACATCAAGAACAACTACACTGCCGACCGCATGGTTCTCGCCGCTGCCGGTGGTGTCCCCCACGAGCAGCTGGTCGAGCTCGCCGAGAAGCACTTCTCCGGCCTTGCCAGCCACGGACCCGAGACCGAGGCCTACGTTCTGTCTAAGCAGAAGGCCGACTTCATCGGCTCTGATGTTCGTGTCCGCGACGACACCATGCCCACTGCCAACGTCGCCATCGCTGTTGAGGGTGTGAGCTGGAACTCTGACGACTACTACACTGCTCTCGTCGCTCAGGCCATCGTCGGCAACTACGACAAGGCCATGGGCAACGCTCCTCACCAGGGCAGCAAGCTCAGCGGCTACGTTCACAAGCACGACCTGGCCAACAGCTTCATGAGCTTCTCCACCAGCTACAGCGACACTGGGTACGTACATATGGCGGCGTAGCCAATAAGACTTGCCTTGAGGAATGGAAACTAACTGTCTTTGTAGTCTCTGGGGCATCTACCTCGTCACCGACAACGCCACCCGTCTCGACGACCTTGTCCACTTCGCCATCCGTGAGTGGATGCGTCTCTGCTACAACGTCAGCGAAGCCGAGGTTGAGCGCGCCAAGGCCCAGCTGAAGGCCTCCATCCTGCTGTCCCTGGACGGCACCACCGCCGTTGCCGAGGACATTGGCCGCCAGCTCATCACCACTGGCCGCCGCGCCAGCCCCGGCGAGATTGAGCGCAAGATTGATGCCATCACCGACAAGGATGTCACCGACTTCGCTAACCGATACCTCTGGGACAAGGACATTGCCATCAGCGCCGTCGGAAAGATTGAGGCTCTGTTCGACTACCAGCGACTGCGGAACACCATGAAGCCCAAGTTTTAAGGGTGGAAGAGCGGATACGAAGCGAAGGAGCAGGGCGGAATTGTCTGAAAAGAAAAAAAGCAAAAGATCCGGGTATAGAGTGTATGAGATACCGTTTTAAAGGCTAGTGTAACATAAATTTCCCACATTCTCATAACCAGGTGTCATCCGCGGGGTGGTGATGTGATGGAGTAATTGAGTTGCTTTTTCTTGGACAAGATATGCAAGAATACCTACGCCACTTGGACATTTATGAAGGGCCGTTGATGTTGTAGATCTATGACACAGTTATGTGCAGGCTAAACAACAGCTGCCGCCTGTTTTAAAATGGTAGTTGATATGCTGAAAGAGCTTGATTTATCCCCCTATCCGTCTATTGTGAGGTATATAGCTGGTAGATAAGGCCGACAGAAACTATACTTCGGAGAGAGAGGGCAACAAAGCCACTCTGCACGTCTTGCTCCTTTCCTCCAACGCCCAAAACGCCCGGCATCCAAGTCCCTGGTAAATCACCCCAAGTTCAAAGTCAATCGCAGACTCCACCTATGATTGCTCAGGCCTCCTCAGCCATCTCTGCATCCACATCGTCGCCAAAAACGTCATCCACTGTCCCGCCCTCAACACCATCGCCACCGATATCCTCGGGATCCGGCCCCTCAATGCCTTCCATAGCATCGCCGCCCTGCTGAGAAGCCGAGCTCTCGTCCTCGTCATCCATGTCCTCCTCGTCCCACATGTCCTTGAGCCCCCAGCTCGTGCCACTAAGCACGAACCTCTCGCTCGGCAGCCGCACGCCCCATTCGTTGGGCACAATCTTTGGCAGGGCGACCTTGTTGCGCTCGCGGGCGAGCTCCTGCATGTACTCCTTGCTGATGCCGCCGCCGCTGCTTCCTCCGCGGAACTGGTAGCCTAGACGCGCGGCGATGGCGACCTTGACTGCATTTGCGCTGACGCTGGCATCGCCTGACGGAGGGGCGGTGGCGCCTGCGCCGGAGGCCGATGGCTTGGATCCAGCTTGTGAGATGTAGGGGTCACCCGAGAGGTGCAATGCGTCGCTGAGGACGGAGGAGGTATGTCTGTATGCGAAGTCCAGCAGCAGGAGAGGCACTCGCTGCTCGTAGGCTGTGACGCCCTGTGAGGTGAGCAGGAGCTCAACGAGGCGTGCGTCTCGCGGTTTCGGTGCGACGGAGGGCGGCTGCTGGTGCGTGGGCGATTGTGCAGGTGGTTGAGATGAGGAGGTGCCGGCGGCGGGGGGAGGTTGGCTTGTTGTTGTCGACTGGGTGTTTGGAATGGTTTGTTGAGATGTGTTGACGGACGGGGCGATCACGCCATTTGTCTGTGGTTGACTTGAAGACATGGTCGGAGATGGCAGAGAGATGGAGCGAGATGTGAGGAGGGTGATGTTTCAACGAGAGAAGAGCTGAGGGAAGCTTGGAGAAGTAGAGATGCAGGCGACGCAGATTGAATGCGCGCCCTAGCAGTAAGTAAATCGAAGAGAGGCGTGACTGCAGCGGAGCATGAGGGTGCGAAGGTCCTTGAGGGGTATCGGGAAGACAATGGATGATGAATAACTCCCGTATGCGCCTCTGCGACGCAACCGACGAGGCTGTAAGTTAGAATGTCAGTCGAACTTGAATTCGAGGTTCGCTTCAATCGCGGCACGCGGCTGGATTAAGTTACTGCGGGATATTATTAATCCGACAGTGCATCTCTGCTGCGTCGAGTGTGCACAGACCACACCTTAAATTGTTGACCAATGAGAGCATCCCAATTCCCAGCGGACGGTCACAGGCTGTAGCTGCAGCAGCTGCAGCGGCCTCTTGGGAGGGATTGGAGGGTTGGAGGGGCTCGTTGGAGGGGTTGCAAGGCGCTAGAAGACGAAGAACAGCAGCACTGAGACGGATTCAGCGCACGCTTGCAGCAGCAACAGCGGGTGGCGACCCCACCAAAAATTTGAGGTCGGTGCCGCCGATCCAAGTGCCGGTCCCGGTCACTCGAGGTGTTTTTTCCAGGCGATTTTGATCCCGGATTGACTCACTGGACGGGGAGAAGCGGCGTCATATATATCCCTCGACATTGCACCTGTGACCAATTCCTCCAGCCTATCCTCTCCTATCAATCCTTCTACTACCAATTGTCGTGTCCGGTCCAACCATGGAGACGGTTCTCCCCCTGCCGTTCCTTGTCAGCGTGGCCGTCCCTCCGGGATTGGCCAAGCTGGACGGCCTCACTCGCGAAGAGGTTTCCATCCTCGCCAGCCCGTTCCTCGAGGCCTCGCCCCAGATCCTCGACAAGCTCTTCCGGTTCTTCAAGCGCCACAGCTCCGAGTTCCACGCCCACATCGACGCCTCGACGCTGTCGTCCACAGAGGACGTGTATGCGCTGCTCGATGGCGGGGCACGCACGGTATTCGTTGCGCCCGAGTCGCTGTCGCAATACGCTGAGCTGGGAGCCAGAGTGCTGCCGGCTGTGTCGAAGCTCGACCTGTCTGCGGCCTCTGAGCACGGCCTCCTGGTCAAGGACTTCGACCCCAAGGCTGCCAATGCCGACAAGTTCGCCGAGGAGGCGCGGGCCAAGAAGCTCAAGGTTCTCTACCTGAAGCCGGTGCCGGATGTCGCCCTCGACCAGTTCATCGAGGTCGCGAAGAACTGCAATGCGATCCCAATTCTCCCTTCGACCGGCCTGACGACCGACAAGACCGACAGCGGCAAACTTCTGCTCTCCAAGGTCATTGCGACGTACTGGAAGTCGGACCGCGCCGACGGCCTCATCCCGACGGTGGTGACTGACGTGCACGGCATTGCCCTGGGATTGGCTTACACGAGCGAAGAGAGCATTTTGGAGGCGCTGCGGACGCAGACGGGTGTCTACCAGAGCCGCAAGCGAGGGCTGTGGGTGAAGGGAGCCACCTCTGGAGACACTCAGGAGCTCGTCCGCATCGCATTGGACTGCGACAACGACACGCTCAAGTTCGTCGTCAACCAGAAGGGCCGTTTCTGCCACCTCGAGCAGTTTGGCTGCTTTGGCGAGCTGAACGGCATTGCAAGGCTGGAGCAGACGCTCAAGTCCAGGAAAGAGTCTGCCCCTGCGGGCTCATACACCGCCAGGCTGTTCTCCGATGAGAAGCTGCTGCGGGCAAAGATCATGGAGGAGGCCGAAGAGCTGTGCGACGCCAAGACCCCGGAGGAGGTTGCCTTTGAAGCCGCTGATCTGATCTACTTTGCTCTCACACGGGCTGTCGGCGCTGGAGTCAGTCTGGCCGATATTTCTGCCAACCTGGATGCAAAGGGCCTCAAGGTCAAGAGGAGGACGGGTGACGCCAAGGGCAAATGGGCCGAGAAAGAAGGAATCAAGCCGTCTGCTCCCGCGGCCCCGGCGAAGTCAGTCGAAGCCGAAAAGCCCAAGAGTGACCGGATCGCCATGCGGAGAATCGACGCGGTCAGCGCCACGGAGGCAGAGCTGCTCGAGATCCTGAAGCGACCGTCACAAAAGTCTCCCGATGCCATCCTGAAGATTGTCACCCCCATCATCGAAGATGTTCGCAAGAACGGTGACAAGGCCGTCCTTTCTTACACTCACAAGTTCGAAAAGGCCACTTCCTTGACGTCTCCAGTCCTCAAGGCCCCCTTCCCCAAGGAGCTGATGCAGCTCCCCGAGGAGACCATCAAGGCCATCGACACCTCGTTCGAAAACATCCGCAAGTTCCACGCCGCCCAAAAGGACGACAAGACGCTCCAGGTCGAGACCATGCCCGGCGTCGTCTGCAGCCGCTTTTCGCGGCCGATTGAGCGCGTCGGCCTGTACGTCCCCGGCGGCACCGCCGTCCTGCCCAGCACGGCGCTCATGCTCGGCGTCCCCGCCATGGTGGCCGGCTGCAAGAAGATTGTCCTGGCGTCCCCGCCCCGTGCCGACGGCAGCGTGACGCCCGAGATCGTCTACGCCGCGCACAAGGTCGGCGCCGAGAGCATCGTCCTCGCCGGCGGCGCCCAGGCCGTCGCCGCCATGGCCTACGGCACCGAGAGCGTCAGCAAGGTCGACAAGATCCTCGGCCCCGGCAACCAGTTCGTCACGGCGGCCAAGATGCACGTCAGCAACGACACCAACGCCGGCGTGAGCATCGACATGCCCGCCGGCCCGTCCGAGGTCCTCGTCATCGCCGACAAGGACGCCAACCCGGCCTTTGTGGCCTCCGACCTGCTCTCCCAGGCGGAGCACGGCGTCGACAGCCAGGTCATCCTCATCGCCGTCGACCTCACCGAGGAGCAGCTCCAGGCCATCGAGGACGAGGTGCACAACCAGGCGCTCGCCCTGCCCCGAGTTGACATTGTGCGCGGCTCCATTGCCCACTCCGTGTCCGTCCTCGTCAAGACCATTGACGAGGCCATGAGGATCAGTAACGAGTACGCGCCGGAGCATCTGATCCTGCAGATCAAGGACGCTGCCAAGGTCGTCGACCTCGTCATGAACGCGGGCAGCGTCTTCATCGGCGAGTGGACGCCCGAGAGCGTTGGCGATTACTCTGCCGGTGTCAACCACTCACTACGTAAGTCTCCCAACTTTTCCACTTTTTCTCCTGTTGTTGGAATCATGGGAATTCTTTTGTGCTAACAAGCCTTATGTAGCAACGTACGGCTTTGCCAAGCAGTACTCGGGCGTCAACCTCGGCTCCTTCCAGAAGCACATCACAAGCTCCAACCTCACGGCCGAGGGCCTTCGCAACGTTGGCGGAGCAGTCATGCAGCTGGCCAAGGTTGAGGAGCTTGAGGCTCACAGGAGAGCAGTAGAGATTCGCATCAAGCACATGGACGGACAAAAGTAAGGGGCAAAAAATTTCAAGCCTTGGATACAAGCATCAATTGGATGGGATATGTACGGAAATGATGAGCTCATGTATAAAATTGGGATGTAAAAAGACGAGGCGATGTCACGAAAAGACAGAAGGTATAGATGAATTTGAATGTTTGATTTGATCAACTCTCTTAATCGTACGTCTATGATTTGAAGATTGCTTGACGCCCAAATTCTATAAAAACCCAAAACGAGCCCTGAACATTCAAAAAGTCGCAAAGCAGCCACCGAATAATCAAACAAGAAATGAGAGGAATGGAAAGAAAAGAGAGACGACACCGTCTTGTCTTATCAAAGTCGCTCACAACACCTACATGTCGCCCACTGACACAAGAAAGCCGATGCAAAAAAAGGTTGACTTTTCTGCTTTTGTCCGTTCGTCTTTGTGCGCGCTCAACTTCCCAATAGTAAAACACGAATACCAGACCCGAAAACGCCTCGCTATGTACTGCCCGGTTGGAGAATAGTGATGGAGTGGAAAGAAAAGAAGAAAGAAAAAGGTGTCGAACCTAAGCGCTGCTTCCAAAGAGCGTCTTTCCTCTCCTCCACCATCCAAGATAACCAAAGATGGACGTGTAAAGATTCGCTTCCAATGACCGCGAGGAAACAGAGAAACGAAACTGCAAAGGATGTCGGTAACAAGCAAGGACAAGCAAAGCGAACGCTCAAGCCGCTCAAAAAGACAAAGGAGTAGACAACAAAGATCAAGGAGGGCGGCGCGACGTTACGACGAAATCGAGGGAGTTCGGATCTCGACGGGTACCTCGACGGCCGGCGGGTCGTTCCCCTGCACGACGGTTCCGCAATCGTTCTAGAAAAAGCAGATAGCCCCTTGTTTAGCCTTGTTTCTTTTGGTCGTCTTCTTCTTGTTTTCTCGCCTTCTCTTCAACGGAAAGGTCACCAACCCCAGTAATTATCTCGGCTGTGACATCTTCCACCACCCGGGTTTCATCGCCAGATGCCTCAGCGTCTTCGTCCTCGACCTCGTCTTCGTAGTTCTCCTCATCATCGGCGTCATCGTGCTCGATGCTCTCGAGGATTTCCTCCTCCTCGTCTTCGTCGTCATCGTAGTCCTCGTGCGAGATGTAGCTATCTCCCATGCCCTCGCCGACTTCCTCGTCCTCCTCTTCCTCTTCCTCTTCATCATCAGTGTAAACACTGCCCTGGTCGTCATGCTCGTCATCCTCGCTTTCGCTAGCCGAGAAGTCATCAATCTTGAGGGGGTCATCTCGCCAGTACATGAAGTCGGTGTACTCCTCCCCGCCACCCCTGACCAGGGTGTCGACAGGGGGGAAATAATGGTCCACAACCTCATTGATGTTGACATAGGTCATTTTGAGTTTGTTAAGGCTCAGAAGGTCGAGTGATACCTCCGAGTTGGAGTTGATGGTGAAGATGCGGGTTCGCGGTACGTCCACCGTTCGGTACGAGATTTGGTCGGTGAGACGGTTGCCAAAGCCGGCGTAGAAAGGACCGCCGTTCGGTCCATACAAGTTGCGAATGTCGCGGAGCGTTGCCATCTTGAACACGTGCGGTTTCCGCAGGTAAACTTCGCGGCGCAGGGCGGCCATGGTTCGGTCGGGAGACAGGATGGTCGGCCCATGGGGCATCCTGAAGCCATCCTGGACGATATTGTTCAGGTAGGCGCGGGTCGTGTCGGCCTGTCCGACGGAGCGGCTCGTCAGGTACATGATGTTGTAGCCGTTCGCAGCAATATCGCTGTAGAGCTTTGCGATTCCAGAGTGAGTCCAGTCTCGGCCGATCATGTTGAGCACATGGCCAAGGGCATCAGACTTGGTGATGGTGCCGTCAATGTCCGAGATGACGACGGGAGTGTGGTGCTTCCAAAGGTACAGGTTGGCAGCACACGTCGCCCGATTGACAGTGAAACTCATGGGGTTTTCTCCGTACTTCAAGTTCATCTCCTTCAACTGATCGCTAGTCAGTCGAAGCGTCTTCGCGTAGCTCTTGGGCGGCTCGAGGGAGCCGGTCGGGGTTCGAGGAGGCGTATGCATGCCGCCAGGGCCGGCGTCGGACTCTGTGCGTCGGTGAGAGGGCGCGTGTGGTGCGGACGCGAGATCGCTGCCGTCGCTCTGGTAGCCCGGATCGGATATGGCATCAGCAGCAACCGCGCGGCGGTGGGCTTGTAGCGAAGACTCAATCGTTTTGTTCATAGCAGCCTGCTTGGCGTCCTCGCTGCTGTAGACCCAGAGGTTTCCCTCCTCGTCAAAGCCAAACAGGGCTCCGATGTCGTAGTTGCCATCCATTTCCTCCGACAGGATATTGCGCGCGAGGACCTCGGCACGCAGCATGTCCTCCTCGCTGCTCTTGAAGCCCGTCATATCCAGCATCAGATCTCCCGTCTCGGTGATGTGCGTCGGAATGTTGACCGCGGAGAGCCCCTTGGACAGCGCTCTGGCGCGTGCGATGGCTTCCTGGGGGCCTAGAGGCGGAGGACTGTGAGATTTTTCTGACTCGGACGGGCTCTCGTTATCTGAAATGGCTTCGTCGTGGTGCCGCGCCGGTTTCCGCAAGACGTCGTCGCTGTGAGGTCGACGATCAAAGGCCTTGCGCCAGCTACCAGACGCAGGCTGGGAAGACGACAGGGTAGGGGAGGATGATAGAGGTGTGATCATGCCTACGGTTTGCAGTGAGCACTCATGTCTTCCACTCACATGCAGTGGCTACCCCTAGCAGAGGAGGACGTCGGGGGACATACCGTTCTCGTCCACCTGAGGCTGGATGATGGCGGGCGACGGCCGACGGGGCTTCCCAGCGTCGCCGTCAAGCTCCAGGGACTCCGGCTCTGCCATGGCCGACGAGGCATCTGCCGGCCCAAACGGCGGGCTGCTTGCCGGCGAGACCAGCGGCGACGTCTGCATGGACTCTGGGATGGAGTCGGACGTCTCGAAGACGAAGAAGGCCTCGCCGCCCTCGCCCAGCTTCATGGAGTAGGGCTGCTTGACGCCATTGATGCGGAACTCGACCTTCTTCTCGTACGGGCGCAGGAGCGAAAACTTGCCGAAGCGGACGTGGAAGGGCGAGCAGGCCAAGGTGCCGTCCTCGCGCTCGACGACAATCACGTCGATGGCGCCGCTGAGAGTCGCCGGGTTGATGGAGTTCCAGGCCGTGGAAACCGAGTCGCTGAGGTTCCGCACGTACTGCATCGTGCCGGCTGTCTTTGTCTGTTTCCCGTGTGCAAACGTCGGTTGCGTCCCCCCCAAGCGATGGGCCTCAAGGCGTACTGTGTCTGTCCCTTGTGTTTGTCCTCGGGCTTGTCCTTGTGCTTGTAAGATAGTCTACGAACGACGGCGATTCGGGGAGAGCGACTTCAGGATCCTGCAGACAATGACTGGTAATTAATTGGGTGAGCTGCAGAGCCTCTCTTTGGGCACTCTCCAGACTTTGTATGAGCTGGAAGAATTGGGGGCAACCCTGGCCAGCGGGTGGATCTTTGTTGGGATGCCCAGTGGTGACGTCGGTTTCAGACGGCGCTGAGACCTGGCATGTGAAATTTCCGGGACTTGCGCACCCGCTGCGGCTGTCTGTATGGCTCGGGTACCTTGCAAGTATCGTCAGGTACCAAGGGCAACCCTTCTGCTGCTGCAAAGCGCGTGCGGTAGAAATGGCCGCTGAAACATGCGCTGCAGACGATGAGGCGATCGCGAAAAATGCAGCACCAAAGCTTAACGCAGCCTCACACTTTATCTCTCTAATACCAACCACGCACAGAACAGCGACACGTTCAAGCCAAAGAAACGGTGGCAAATGCGGGCCGGCCAATTGTTGAGAACGTGCTGCCTGTCCGTTGATCCAACAAGCTGCTGCAGGCACATGATCCAAAGCCCTGGGCGACACACTCCAGGTCGTCCGTTTGACAAGCGCTGTGGGGGTTTGGCCGGCAAAGTGCATGTACCCGCTACCTGCGCTGTACTCTGTGCTCTGTTGCGCGCTCTGGCGCGCCCCCTATGCTGCCTCCAGCGGCCACTTTCAGGAGGTCCTGTCGCTGTGCGCTGGCGGCCGGCAGGGGCAAGGGGGCTTGCGTCCAGCGGTCCAAGCAGAGCGGGAGCGAGATTTGCCAGGCGTTGAACAGCGGCGGGACGTCGGGCGGCGAATCCGGGGTTACGTCCAAGTACAGGCGACTTGGCCTTGCCGAACAACGACCCATCATGTGCCTCAACCATTTCCATGGGACATCAGGCGGGAAAAGTGCCTCGCAAAAGAACAACGTAATACGATACTATACTGGTCGTGGAACGAATCCGGTCCCAACAAGCCGAGGCTACAGGATTCCTTTTTTTCCCGCCTTTTGCCAATTTTGGTTTGTGGTGACTGGCTTCTTACGCTCAGACTCAAGAATCACCGTCGAAATTGCAGGCATCCGTGACCATTGGGGGCTCGCCGAAGCAATTCCCCCGTAATACTCGTACACCCTACCAGCATCACAAAGGTTAGCTCTGCGCATTGCGAGGTACGAGAAATACTAGGGTTTAGTGTCTTGCAACTTCTTTACCCATACTATGACCTACTGCTCTACAGGTTGCTCTACCTGTGGCGGCTTTTGTTGATCCGTACCGAGCTAACCTTTGTGATGCTTGTAGGGTGTACAGAGTGGCTCACCTGACAGACCAAGCATGCCAGAAATGAGTCGGAGAGCCAGGGCCTGGATCTCGATGTCGCCTTTCGCCCTTCGACTCTGTCCTGGCGCCAGCAGATATCTATGTAGCAAAGCCCAAATCTGGAGGTGGCTGCAGTTGAGCTTCATGTGCCATTCATTGTACGACACACAGGCAGATCTGATATATTGTCAGCTTACTCCGTACTATGCTCATGGACACAGTAATTCTGCTATTACTATTCTAGTACCTACTCTCTCCATTGAGCGTTGCAGCAAGGTACAAGTACTGCGACAAGGGACACGCATATGTCATTTCTCAGTCTCCTGTGGTTGACAGTAAGACGGTCATATCTTCCCATCAAGCTTTGAGTACCAGTAAAGATGCTGTTGCCCTCTTGTTCGATATATGAAAATCACCACGCAACTACACAATTGCCGCCACATCCTACCGATTCCCATGCGAACAGGGTGAGCGACATGATCAGGAGGGGCACCGAGGCTCTCTTCCCCTCACGAGGATCACTGCTGATCAAGATCCCACGCTGATTCTCGGTCGGCCGTATCACAGAATCATCATAACGGAATCATGGCCAGAAACGGCACGCTGACGTCAACGGTAGACTTTCACGTTCTGTTGCCGAAGCCCAGCCACCCAATTTGTGGTTTTGCTGTCGACTAACATACATGTTTGACTTCGAATGCAGGGAGCCAGACCGCACGGCGAGACGGCATGTGAATTTTAATCCAACTGAGAGGCAGCACCTGTTAAGACGAGGCTGTTCGTTGCCTTGTACAGTCAATTGGCGCAGCACGACTGACATCCCTCTTTCTCTCTTTGGGCTTGCGTACACCATGAGCTGTCTCTGGCTTCAGCAATCTCGCAGACAGACGCTGGACTTTTACCGTCATAACGGCCCATGCTGTTTGGGACACTGTCGGAGGTTACACTAGCCTCCAAAATCTGGCGTGTCGAAGCATTTTACTAGAAACATGCTTTCCGGAGCCTCAGACCACGTTTAATCATGGCGAACTGTATCCAACTTAAACAAACACTTGATGCTTCGACTTACATGCAGAAGAAGTTTACCCCGTGTTTCTTCCGCCACAAGTTGCTCCCTCCACGTGGCTCGTCGCACTTCCATCTCAGAATAACCAAGGTAACTTGAAGGTAAGTTCAACTACAAGCAACGTCACGCGGTGGGCGGCTCTGCATCATCACCGTTCAGCAGCGTGTGCTTGCCATCTGCCATTGCAGCAGTAGTAACACAAAATGCAGCTCGGGCTTGTCCTCCCGGATTCATTCACATCCGCTGGAATTTGAATAATCCTGCCCAAGTGATTGCGGCTTCAGGCAGGATCAGATACATGTACATGTATGCAGCCTGAAGTAGCCCATAAAAGGCCCCCTTTGGTTGAGAGCCTCTTGATTCCTTGACACGATATCGTCGATGTGCTACTAGAGCTTTCACAACTGATCTTGAATGTCATGTTTGTGTTCTCTCGAGTGTTCAGAGTGCTTCCACGTTGTCGAGCCCACCCATCAGCTCGTTTGCAAGCAGCGTTATTGATCAAGGTCTTTTTTGACCCTTTTGTCAGGTTTGCCCTAGCAAGGATTGATGCCAGATAGTACATATTCAGATCCACACTATCCGTTCGAGGACCGCAGAATACTGCAGCATTGGGTGACTTTTGCTGCTGCACGTCTGAGGCGGTCTTGGGCGGTTGATTGAATTGGCCGATACGGAGAGCCTTGTTAATGCATGCACGGCAATGTTTATTTCTTTCAGCTTTTCTTGACTCTGCTTCCGCACTAACTTTAGAGCCCTTCTTTAGATCTCCTTTTCTTCTCCCACTTCAACGTACCTTGAGACTTGACCCAACGCCACACTGTATGTCAAGAGCCACGCCGAGCGGCGGTCTGCGCACAAGTCATACTGTGTACCGACTACCGACACCGACTACAGCCTCATCCTCTTCAGCTGCCTGTCAGCCAAGACTTTAGCTGCGCAGAGGACGGCATCTTACTGCCCTTGTCCGTGCTCCTTGGAAGCTTCTCACCTTGAAGTTGTCAGGGTCTCAACAGCTCTCTCACACAGACTTGATCTTGTTGCGACGGGTTTTCTTCTCCGGGCCGCACTGTGCGATTCTCTTGCTCCCCAGCTTCGTCGTGCATCTCTGCTAACAGCTACCTACTCATCACTGGCAGTTCTTGGTATTGTAACGACATCCAAGCACCTACCTCCTCCTCGTCCGTGTGCCAGCTGGTCAAGTTGCACGGCTACGCACACACCAAAGTACAGGGATCCCAGACCCAGCCAAACGCTGCAGTTGACCGGAAAAAATAGAAGGAAAAAAAAGAAAGCAGAAAAAAAGGCGCCAGCCCTCTGCCAGCGGGCCAATCGGCGGCCCGGCTTTTACTGGGGTCAGCCTTCTGCTACTCTTTTCTCCCGCCTCCAAACCTCCAACTACCGACATCCTCCCGCCTGGGTCGGCATTTCTGGCCAAGTCCATCAGAGAACATGTCATGGGAGCTTCCAGCCCTGACCCTTCTCTCCCTCAGCGCTGTCGGCTTCTGGGGGCTTGGTAGTCCCCAGCCCTTCCACCGCAAGGCTCTGTACATCCTCGTCAGCGCCTCGGCCGTGCTCGTCGACCCTCGCCAGCTCGCTGCGCGCATGTACGCCGGTGCACACGACGCCATTGTCAACTACCAGCTCGATGCTTTGCTGGCCCAGCACTTCAAGATGGCGCTCACTCTCGGAGCCGTGCTCTGGTTTGTTGCTTCTCCGCTCGATGCTGCGTGGCGCTTTGTCGGACCCCGTTTTGCTAATTCGGGGCGTCTTCCCTCTCACCCATCAGGCTACTTCACCGTGGATGGCAGACTCTTTGGAAGCCCGTGCCCGAACTCATCAACATCCTGGGCGTCGATATTCCCGAGCCTCCCGACGTCAGCCTTGCTGGCATTCGATCCGATGCGGCCACCATCAGCTGGACGCGCCCAACCAGCAACCGACCTGTCCAGAAATACTCTATCCAAGTCAATGGGGTGCATGGTACGTATTGGCTAGCAAGAGCTGTGCTCTACCCCATACTCTGTGTATGCTCGCTTGAAGCAGTCTCTGACAAGACTTGAACAATAGTGGGGGATTCACCGGGCAACGAGGTGGCTATAACGGTGACCGGCCTCAAGCCGAATCATTTCTACAACATCCGCGTTGTTGCTGTGGGGCCAAACAACTTCCAGGCTGGCAGTCCTCTTTTACGGCTGCGGACGTTTGGCAAGGATGGGAGACCACTGTTGGGCAACTCGCGGTTGCCTACTAGCTTTACGGATCCGGACCACCCTCGAATCACTCCCGGCGACAATGAAAGCGACGACTCGGACGACGCCCAATTTCCCGTGCCTTCTGTCGAAGCTGCGCCCGTGCTTGATGGAAGCTCGGCGAATGCTCGCGAGGCTAACGGCGCTGTGCCGGGGCAAAGGCGCAACACCATTAACCGTCGCCACTCGCCCTCTGTTGCGAGCATGGATCAGCCTCACATCAAGCTTCCGATTCTGGATGGCCCCGAACTGTCGTTGGACGAGTTGAATTGCAAATTTGAAGGCATTCGAAAGGAGATCGAGGATACGCTGGCCCTCTATGCGAAGGACGAGGCCGAGTCGCTGCAGCAGGAAGAAGAGCTGAAGAGGGAAAAGGAGCGAAAACGGCAGATGCTCAAGGAGAAGGAGGAGCAGACAGCCCAGCTCAAAGCCATGGTGCGAATTACCATGGAACAGATGCGAGCGGCGGAAAAGGACCGAATGAAGAAGGAACAGCAGCTACGGGACAGGGAAGCTAAGAAATCCAAGGCCCGAGATAACGTCTCCAAACTGGACGCCGAGATCCAGCGGATGAAGAGGGATCGCGAGGGATTCGAGGCGCAGAAAGCCGCCCTGGCAGAGAAGAGGGACCTGGACGTGCGGAAGCTCGACCAGATCAATGCTGAGCTTTTGGATAAATGTGCCGAACTAGAGGCGGAGTTGAAAGACAAAGGAAAACAGTTGCAGGATCTCAAGGCGGCTCGAGAACAGCTTCCCGACGCACATGATGAGCAGTGGAAGGAAGAAGATTTGAGGCTTCGGAGGGAATGGGAGACGCGGAGAAAAGAGCTGCATGCTCGCTGGGTGGCGGAGGCAAAGAGAGCCTACGAGCTTGATCAACAAATCCACCTGGTGACGAAGCAGCTGAGGATCGAGCAGTCCAATCTCGAATTCCTCAACCAGGGCGCCGCTCCGAACCCTGCCATCGACTTTGAAATGTCCCCGTCCGCCCGGCCCAGGCCTCCGAGCCAGCATAGCGGCTCGGCGCCGAATGCAAACTTGCCATCGCCAAGCCCCGTCATACCGTCCGACCCTGGCTTTCAACCGACTGCTGGCTTCACCAGCGCTGGATTTGGCCCGGCTCTCTTCATGGACATGGCCACCCACGGCCATGGCGAGGCCCAGACGGAAGCGGAGCTTAAGGAGGCTAACGGGCCGTTGAGCCCATCTGCAGCTCGCTCCTTTCTCCCGTCGAACATCTTTGACGAGATGGAGGATCCTGAATTGGACGCCGAACATCACGCGCTACCTGAATCCATCCAGCCAGATGACGAAGATGTCCAGTCGCCGGCTTCCTCGAGCCCGCCCTTCAATGTGTTTGCAAGCCCTCATGGGTCCTCCCATAACCTACCATTTCCGCAGTACTCCGAGAACCGCGAGAGGCGACCGTCGGGCTCTTCATTGGGTATAGCCAATTCCACGACTTCTCCTCCCGCAACGGGACACAGGCTGTCCAGCCTTTTGGCGGCGCTGCGCAACAGAGGCCCGAAGCCTGCGGACGACATGGGACCTGCTCTTGGCACGCTCAAACCCGGGCAGAGTCAGTCCTTCCCCCGGGGAACTGATGAGCAAGAAGTCTTGGAAAACCGCAGAAAGATTAACTTTTCTTCTTGGATGAACCGCAATTCTGCTGGACCGGGCGACTTCGCCGGAACCCCCTTCGCGTCATCCCGGCCCTTCTCGGCGCGTCGACTCATCCCCTTTGGCAACAGCTCGAGCGGCGGTGCATTCGCCGACAGAGACATTGACGGCTCCAGGCCTCCCTCGATCACCTCCGTCGACTTGCCGCGACCGTCTACAGATAGTGGCTCCATATGGGGGATCCAGGGAGAGCAAGGAGGTCTGCTCAACACCAAGAATCGGCTGTGGTCGCCTGACAATCGTTGGCCTTCTAGGAGCGGCTCTAGGCGTCCGTCTATCCACGGGTCGCCGTCCATTCTGACGACCACGTTGGCCTCTGCCGAAGATGTCATCCTCGACGATGATGATCTTCTTGATCCACAAACCTCTCCCAGTCAGATTGGAGTCATAGGATCCCGCCCGCCGACGGCATTGAAGTCGATTAACCAGCGTCTCAATCCTACGGCTCCAACCTTCATGGGGAACTTCTTCCGTGGTGCCGACAGAGACAAGTCGAAGACCAAGGAGAAGGGCAGGGATAAGACGAAGGAAGAAAAGGCAAAGGGCAGAGAGACTTCAACGCCCGGCATAGAGTTTCCTCATGGCCTGGACGACTTTCCATCCGAGGCGCACATGTCTCGAGACACCCATTCTATCCGCACGCAGGCTTCCATCTCCGAGTCCCACGATTCGCTGACACTCGATCCCACCGTATCCAACACGCCATCCGACCTCAATTCCAACGCTGACTCTGCTGCAAAGGATCAAGATAACGTCGTCATGAAGCTATTCCGCAAGGGCAGCTCTAGCAAGTTTGGCCTGTCGACCAGGCTGAGCAAAGACTCGGGGTTGTTTAAGAAAGGACCCGGCAGTGCAACAAACTCGGACCGAAACATGTCTGCGGAGCATCGGTCGAGCATCGGCGACATTGACGACCTGGGTGAGGACGCCTCTCAGCTTGGCCGGAGCTTTGACAGCCTGGCAAGCAGCCCTTCACTTGGGCCCTCCAAGTCGAGAGAGTCTAGGGAAAGTCGGATGAGCGGATGGCGCTTCTCGATGAAGAAGAAGGGCAAAGATGCCGCCAAGGAGAAGGAAGCCGCCGAGACTGATCGATATGCCGAGGAGGAATGAGCCCTGCTCTCGGAGTTGAACAGGGAGGAGTTGAGGTTTAGACCTCGGCTGCCAGCGCCTCACAGCGACATGGTTCAAGTATCAGTAGATAGTAGGACACAACCCATGGTGTCTCATACCAGGTAGTCAATTACCATGCACAACAACTATTGCATTCTCTCGTATTTACATTAATCTTCCGAGTCTGTGGTGTATCTGCGTTGCTGAACTCATCGGCTTGTCTCAGTGGCTAAAGGTACCACTATAGGTTGGCGGCGATGCGAAGGTCACCAAGACATGCGGCCCACTTTAGCTTCTCCAACTGCCAGTCATCCCGTGTCTTGCAATTATTAGCACCAGGAGCTTGAATAGCGAGAGACGCAACCTGGTCCATCACATATTATTCCAGCTTCAACCCTCCACCAAAACTAGTATCGCCATTGCCAATTCCCCCCCACCTTGAGAGCTTTGTCATCTCTTATCTTTCTATGACTACTTGATTCAAATTCCCTTCTACTTGTTTTGAATATGAATGGCTCTCTGGCAGGGTCATCTGCCTCTAGCCTAGACGCAAGTGAGTTGGCCATCCCGTAATGACAGACAGGCAAGCTGCTGGCAGCTAAACATGAAGACGGCACACAGTCGATTACGATCCCATCGACCACCTCAACCTCCTGTTCTCGCACCCCTCCGCCGTCTCCTCCATAAGCCGGGTATCACAGGCCCTCAAGCACCGCCAGGATGATCTCGAGTACGAAATCAACAGCCTCGAAATGGCACAGGCCTACGAGCCGGACTCGAGCCTGGAGCGGATGCGGTCGGCGCAGACGGAGCTCGCGCAGCTCTTCCGCAAGATCGAGACGGTGCGGTCGCGGGCGATAGAGACGGAGCAGAACATCACGTCGATGACGGCAGACATCAAGCGGCTGGACGGCACCAAGAAGAACCTGACGCTGAGCATGACGGCGCTGAAGCGGCTGCAGATGCTGACGACGGCGTACGAGCAGCTGAGGGGCCTGGCCAAGACGAGGCAGTACCGCGAGTGCGCGGGCCTGCTGCAGGCCGTGCTGCAGCTGATGAAGCACTTCAACAGCTACAGGAGCATCGAGCAGATTGCGACGCTGAGCCGAGAGGTGTCGGAGCTGCAGAGGGAGCTGCTGGAGCAGGTGTGCGAGGACTTTGAGATGGCCTTTACCAAGGGCGAGGTCAGCGCCAAGAAGGGGACGCTGGTGGAGGCCTGCCTCGTCATGGACGCCCTGGGCGACTCGGCAAAGGCCAGGCTCGTCGGCTGGTACATCAACACGGAGCTGCGGGAGTACCGCCAGGTGTTCCGGGGCAACGACGAGGCGGGCAACCTGGACAACATCGGGCGGCGATACGCGTGGTTCAAGCGCATGATGAAGACGCACGAGGACGAGCACGCCGCCATCTTCCCGGCGCACTGGCGCGTCAACGAGACGCTGGCGACGGCCTTTTGCGACGGCACGCGGGACGACTTCAAGGGCATCCTGGAGCGCAGCATGCGGCGCCCCGACGGCAACAAGATCGACGTCAACCTGCTCCTTGCGTGCTTGCAGGAGACGCTCAACTTTGAGCAGAGCCTCGACAAGCACTTTTCGAGCGATGCGAGGGCCAGCATCGACACGCTGAGCTCGACCGAGGAGAAGTCGCATACGTTCAACGGGCTAATATCGGTGGCCTTTGAGCCGTATCTGAGCCTCTGGGTCGAGTCGCAGGACAAGCAGCTGGCCGCCATGATTCCGAAATACCGCACGCAGCCGCTCATCCCGCCAGAGGAAGAGTTTACGCCGCAGGCCGTCATCTCTTCGGCTCTGGAGCTTTTCCACTTCTACAAACTGACCTTGTCCCAGTGCGCGAAGCTGTCCACGGCCGACCGCCTACTGGATCTCTCCAAGATACTGGCCAAGTACCTGGATGAGTACGCTCAGCAGGTGCTGCTACGAAAGCTGCAGTCGAGCGGGCAGAAGAACCCTTCCATGCACGATGCCGTCCTTGTCCTGAACACGGCAGACTTTTGGCACGTCAATACGAACCAGCTGGAGGAGAACATCAAGAAGCGCATCGACCCGGAGCTGGTGGCCAAGGTGGACTTGTCATCGCAGTCTGACGCCTTCCTGGGTGTGGCCAGCGCCGCCGTGCTCGCGCTGGTGCGAATCGTCGAGGTGGACTGCGAGGGCGTCTGGCGGGAGATGAGGAATACGAATTGGAGCACCATGGAGAGCGCGGGCGACCAGAGCTCCTGGGTGGGCGAGCTCGTCAAGCACGTCAATGAGAGGGCCAAGGAGATTCTGGGCATCGTAACGAAGCAGCAGTACGCAAGGGCATTCTGCGACAACCTGGTCGAACACTTGGCGACGGCGTTTATCAACAATATTGTCCAGTGCCGGCCAATATCCGAGGTTGGGGCACAGCAGGTAAGGACTGAATGGATCGGAGTTGAAGGGCAAAGAAGCTAACATGCATTCATTTCAGATGCTTGTTGACAAGTATGCGCTCACAAAGTCGTTTGAAAACCTCATGTCGTATCACAACCCATCTCCGGCACAGCAAGCGCCGTCAGCGACCTTTGTGAGGCGAGTCGAGCAGAGCATGAACCGGATGGACCCCCTGCTCAAGACGCTGCAAGTGCGGCAATCGCCTCCGGAAGGCCTTGTGCAAGCGTATCTCATTCACATTGCAGATCGCTCCGACACAAACTTCAAGAAGATCCTGGACCTCAAGGGCGTGCGCAAGGTGGACCAGGCTCACCTAATTGAGCTGTTTGGCATCCATCGTGACGGCAGCTCCAACGAGAAGCTGGCGCAGAACTCGCCGCTGCTGACGCCCCTGATGCTGTCGTCGAGCCTCAGCAGCACCGGCGCCATGGGCGCGATCAATACCGCGTCGTCCTCGTTGGCGGGCGGTTCGGCGGCCCGCTTCGACGCCGGGTCGCTGGGCGAGAAGCTGCTCAGCGCGGCGAGGGACATTAGCAACACGGGGCAGAGCGGCTCGGACAAGGCGACGATCAATGAGAATCTGAGGAACTTTGGAAAGTTCTTCAGGAGGGATATAAGCGGTCTTGGGCTCAAGTTTGGCATGCGTGACGGAGCCGAGGACGGGCACCAGCGATGAGGGGGGGTTGCTGCAAAAGGGGGGAGAGGGCAAGCGGGATGGCCCTTGAATATCTCGCAAAAAGATGCCCGTCTGCGGGATTGGACGTCATTCGACAATACGTGAGCATACCCGGTTCATCGTCGCCTTGCTTCATCCTCAACGTTCTGGAATTTCAGCATGGCTGCGGACTGAGAATTTGTCAACCCCATGGGCATCTGGAGGGGAGGGCCCAAATTCTACCACATCACAGATAATTCGGGAACGGCGCAAACCGGCAGGGAGCTTAGACAGGGACTAGACACGACGAAATATGATGGATTCCAGTGGCGCTGATGATGCCGATACACCAGAGAGACAGACGCGGTCCTTTTTGTGCTGGCGCCGATGCGCTTAGAAATCATCCGAGGCGCGAGCAAGAAGCCATCAGGCCAGCCTTGCATCTGGTCAAGGGGGAAGTATTGTGCTAGTTACAGCGCTTGATTCCTCAATTGACTACCTCATTGATGTTACGCCATCTTACTATACATCCCTCAAGGCAGACATGATGTCCGAGCCTAGATTCTGTGAATTATCGAGAGATTGTTGCTTATAGGGACCGTCATTGATGCCGCTTACCGCCCGATTTCGGTGCCGGCCGCGACAGTGGATTACTAAGGCCCTGTCCTCGGCACGTTGTGGGTGGTGTTGCGTTTTCTCTGTCCCGCGACTTGCTGCCCCGCCATCGCAAAACCCGCGCCGACCCTTGAAAACCCCGTCTACTATTTTCCCTTCTGCTTGATGCGACGTTCTTACCAATACATAGCATAGACAACATTTCCATATATTATACCGGTTTCCGTTGCCACTTCCTCTTACTTTTCTTCTCTCTAGAATTGCTGTACCAAAAAACACCGCCAAACTGTTCACCTCAACGTTTCGACGGACGCTGCGTTCGAGTGCCGGGCTTTCGATTGCTGCCGCCGCCACTGCCTTTACCAAGAACACTCCTCCTGTTGCCAAGCCGGTGGTTGAACGCGGGACGAGAAACATGCATACCAAGGTTGTCGGTGAGTTAGTTGCCTTGCATTTCTGCTGAGAGACGCCTGGGAGGCGTCAGGAGGAACTTATTCAGTAGAGAGGGAAGAGGTAGAAGAAGCTGACAGATGTGTGTTGCAGTCATTGGATCTGGGCCTGCGGCTCACACTGCTGCCATTTACTTGGCCAGAGCCGAGCTGAAGCGTGAGTCCTTGTCCTCATTGCAAAAGAGAATAGAGGGCTCCATTGTATGCTAATGCTGTGAATGTTTAGCCGTCCTGTTCGAGGGCTTCATGGCAAACGGCACCGCTGCCGGCGGCCAACTGACGACGACGACGGAGATTGAAAACTTCCCCGGCTTCCCCAAGGGCATCATGGGCCAGGAGCTGATGGTGAGCCTCTCTCCATGCCTCCCTTTTGGCCTCCTTTCCCATTATACTAACCGTATACTCTCTGTGCAGGACAACATGCGCGCCCAGTCGGAGCGCTTCGGCACGGAAATCATCACCGACACCGTCACGACCCTCGACCTCTCCTCCCGCCCCTTCAAGTTCTCGACCGAGTTCAACCCGGACGAGACGCACACCGCCGACGCCGTCATCATCGCCACCGGCGCCTCCGCCCGCCGCCTCAACCTCCCCGGCGAGGACAAGTACTGGCAGAACGGCATCTCGGCCTGCGCCGTCTGCGACGGCGCCGTCCCCATCTTCCGCAACAAGCCCCTCTTCGTCATCGGCGGCGGCGACTCCGCCGCCGAGGAGGCCACCTTTCTCACAAAGTACGGCTCGCACGTCACCGTCCTCGTGCGCAGGGACCAGCTGCGCGCCAGCAAGGCCATGGCCTCGCGCCTGCTCAAGCACCCCAAGGTCACGGTGCGCTTCAACACCGTCGCCACAGAGGTCAAGGGCGACAAGGACGGCCTCATGAGCCATCTCGTCGTCAAGAACGTCGTCACCGGCGCCGAGGAGACGGTCGAGGCAAACGGCCTCTTTTACGCCGTCGGCCACGACCCCGCCACGGGGCTCGTCAAGGGCCAGGTCGACGTTGATGCCGAGGGCTACATCATCACCAAGCCCGGCACCACCGAGACGAGCGTTCCCGGCGTCTTTGCTGCCGGAGACGTCCAGGACAAGAGGTACCGCCAGGCCATCACCAGTGCCGGCACTGGCTGCATGGCTGCTCTGGAGGCGGAGAAGTACATTACCGAGATGGAGTAGAGATGAGGCGAGATATAGAATCTGAATACACTTGTATATACACAGCACTTTGTTTTTTCATATTGGGTATTTTGTTTCTTTCTTGTTCAGAAATTAGAGCCAAGAGGCGACAAGAGAAGGATTGGAAGAAATAGACTACAGTCAGGTTCATCGGATGCACCAAACTTCATTGCAAGGCCCTCTAAGAGACGTGTTACAATTAGCATTTCATTATATCCCATCACGCATCAGGTGACAATTGGCATTCAATATATCCCATCACGCATCAGCCGAGGGAATCATGATTGTATCATCTCAAGCTATCCGACTCTTTGTCTAGTGCCTTCAACTCCTTCATGGCAAATTGCCCCTGAAGATGGCAAACGTCATCTTCTACTGGCATAAACTCATCCAAACCCATGCCCCCAAACATTAGGTACCTCTAGTCTTAACCAACGCTGATGTTAATTCAAAAGATCAATAAAAAAAGATATTCTGGTAAAATTTTTTCTCTTCTCCGTTCCTTACGCCTTCTCCAGCTCCAGGACGGCCGGAGCCGTAATGGTCTTGCCCTTGAGGTACTCGAGTCCTTCACCACCCTGGTCGAGAATGTTAGCAATCGATTTTCGATGTGATGAAAGGAAGCGCAACTTACGTAGCTAATCAGGGGAGACACCTCAACGCCACCCTCTGAGACAACAGTGGCGCCAGCCGCCTTGACCCAGCGCAGACCCTGGTCCATGATGTCGGCCTTGCTGGTGTCGGGGTCGTCCTGTCCGGTGCCCTTGGCGTTCTTGAGCGGGGAGAACTCGTCGGCGCGGTTCACCTCCATGCAGGCAAACTTGTCCAGAGGCAGCAGGGGGAAGCAGTCAAAGACGAACTGCTCGAGCTTGATGCCGTTGGGCTTGGCGGGCTTGACCAGCTCTCCCGACTCGAGGTCGAGGGCGGGAATCTTCTTGCGGGCAACGTGGTGGGGCAGCTTGTGCGCCCAGGTAGGGATGCTCTCGAGGAAGCTGAACGAGTAGTAGTGGTTGACAATGTTGGCGGCGCGGTACTTGAGGAGATCCGGGTTGCTGGGGTCCCGGGCCTCGGCAGTCGCCTTGTCAATCTCGGAGTACTCAACAACGTCGGGCTTGCCGTTCTTGCAGAGGATCAGGCCGACGGACTCGGTGGCATCGCGCTTTCGCACCACCTTTGTGGCAACGTCGACGTTCAAGGACGCAGAGAAGCCGATGAAGACGGGGTCGGCGACCTTGACCAGGCAGTTGTCGACGCAGTAGGCGTGGATGTGCTGGATGCCGCGCTTGCGCATGTCATCGAGAACGCCGGAGACGATCAGGGCCTGGTAAATTCCGCCGTTGCCATCGGGGGCGACAGCAAGCTTGCCCTTGGCCTCGAGGATGATCTTGCCTTCGTTGGAGATGCAAGGCAGGACGCCCTGCTCAAAGATCTTGACGTTCTCCTTGTCCAGGCCAAAGTAGTTGTTGGAGGCGAAGAACTCCTCGGTGGGCTTGCGGGTAGGGCCGCTGGTCATGACGTACCAAGGCACAACGACCTTGTCTTTGCCGGCCTTCTTGGCCGCCAGCTGCTCGACCTTGCGGATGCGCTCGGCCTGGATCTGGAAGAGCGACTTGTGCGAGGGCAGGCCAATGTCGAAGCAGCCCTTGGGAGCAGAGCTCCCCAGTCGGGTGCCCTGGCCACCGGCCATGAGCACGACGGCCACCTGGTTGCTGCCAATCAGGTCGAGGCCGGACTCGTACCACTTGTTGATGTCGGTAGGGCTCGAGTCGAGGATGCTGGCGCGGGCAGACTCGGGCAGGGGCTCCAGCTCGGCAGCGGTGTCGTCATCTTCAGGGGGATGCAGAGCCTTGTCGGCGATGTCGTTGATGTAGGTAGGGTCGAAGCGGGAGAGCTGCTCAAAGAAGACGGCCTGCTCAGAGGTGCTCAGGGAGTCGAAGAATGTAAAGACGTGCTCCTGTCCAGCGCTGGCGTACTTCTCCTTGAGCTGGGAGACAGCCTCGGGAGAAGGCTGGGGAGGGGTGGCCGTGTCATTGGTGGCCTTGCTCAGAACGTTCTTGAGGGCGTCCATTGTGAATGTGGTGGTATTATGTATGTGAAGGTGGAAGCGAGCGAATAGAGGGCAGCAGCTGCAGAGGAGAGGAGAGGAGAGGAGAGAAGGAAGAGAAGAGTGAAGATGACGAGGAAAAAACGAGGGAAAGCCGGGAAAGCAGCGGTAAAGTAGGTCTTGGATGAGAAAGGGAAGGAAAGGAAAGGAGACGAGGCCTTGGCCAGGAAGGAGGGATCAATAGGAGAAAAAGCCTGGCTACCTACCTTAGCAGTACTACCTATGTACGAGGCCAAGTACAGGCAGGTACGAGTAAGCGGGCCTCTTCTCCACCGCGAAGCAATCGCGGTCGAGGTCGTTGCGATGTATCGTGGCGGTACCTCCTTACGATCGCCAAACGGGCTTTTTCTCCTGGCTGACGTCGTGCTTTCAGGTCTTCCGTCACCCCTCCATCCATTGAAGCTAAGCAACTCGCGAAGAAGGGGGGGCCCGCGTTGCTGCCAAGTGGAGGAGCTTGAACCGGCCAGGAGCCGACTTTGCGGGTACATGCTGCCGCAGCCCCTGTTGCAGCAATGGTGCAGGTACTGGCGCGGTACCTGAATTATGTCGAGTTGGCAGCCTCGGAGACTTTGCACCTTGATGACCGAGTTCACCGTCCTCGGCTGTGCTTTCTTAGGTACCGGTATCTTACGAGTTCACAGCTTCTTACCTTTGTCATTCCTCACTCATGCTTCTACAGTAATACTGCCAACCACATGGCATTGCAATTGAGAATCAATTCGTACAAACCCGTCCAGCGAGGCTGATGCGGAAATTTGACGGTGCTTCTATTTTCAGCTCGAGCGAGGCGGTGCGGCGACTGGCCTCCACCTCTACCGGCTTAGCACCTCACCTACTCGAGGTACCGGACAGGTACAGCTCCAGGTCAGCCCTCCGCCTCGCAGGAACGCTGCAGGGCCTGTCCTCCACTAACGTCGCCAGCTACAGCAGCTAAGGCCATTGGATCCCATAGCCCTAGCCCGCTGTTGCAGTCGGGTGGGTTCACTTCCAGGTTACCACAGGCTGGAAGCAGATGCAAGAAGCTGATGGTGCTGCTTCTTACACCCCCAGATGACGAAAACGCCTTGCTGGGAATAAATAATCTCAGCATCTGACAACCACGAGATTACTATATCGACTAAACCTGAGCATTACAGCCCTGCACTCTTTGTTCACCACCACCATCATCATCATCATCACCGGGACTCGGACTCCCGCAGTGCTGCGTCTCCTGCACGGATACTCGTACATGCAAAGTAGCTGCAGCTGCACATCCGGCTATCCTCGCCTGGGAGCCGATCTCCCCGTATGGACATGGGGCCTCTCTCCCACCACAAGAGACGTCAACAACGGGCCCCGGATACGAGCATCAGGGGGGACCTTCGAGCCGCATCTATTGGTTTCGTGTGTGTGCTGTAGCAGTGGCTACCAGTCGCCCTGTGCCCCTATCTGGGCTGGCCATGTGTGCGCATGCCTTCCGATGATTGCTGGCATCGGATGCCGTGTGACAGCCGTCTGACTTTGATGGTCGATATCGTCAACAACGATTGGCGATGAGTTGGTCTCTGATGACACCCGCGTTCTCGTCGTAGGGCGTCTGAGACGTGCCTGGGGTTTCTGCGAATGGCACCCCTGCGCTGAAGAAGCCACCACGCGGCCTGATCTCTGCTCTGCTCTGCTTAGCTTTGCTTCTTTCTCTTTCATGATCTCTATTCTCTTCCTGGCTGGTTCAACGGTGAGAGTCCGGGTTTTGTGCAGGATCCGTTTTCTTGTCACGTCCAAGCACGATGCATGCCATGCTCCACACATACCTAACTACATGTATTCACGTCGTTCAACAGCAGCAGCAGCAGCAGCAGCATTATCATCACCCCAAGCCACAGAGCAGAGCACACAAAGAGGCATGGCTTCGTTCAGCCGCACGGCAAGCTCTGCGCATCGGCCACTGATCAGGCCACGAAGGCAGGAGTGCGGCAAGGGGCAGCATACAGCAGCCGTGCGCTATGACTTGCAGTAGCAGCAGCAGCAGATTCATGCCTGCTGTCGTTGAATCGTGGCAATGCCTGTATGGCTTCTTCTGAGCTTGGCGCACTGGTACGACCAGGAGGGACATAGCTAAGGGCCGCGGAATCGGATCCGGGGACTGGTGCTCTTACTGCCAGAGGTGAGATGCCTAGGTGCTTGTATCTGCAGTTGCTCTAGAGAGTTTCGATGCAACCACTTCACCGCAACTTGTCCAGCTCAGAACATGGTGCATCTACTCGTACTGATAGGTCACTGGTTTGGCCCCTGCATGGATATTCATCTTTGGCTTGTCTTCGACAAGACCAACGTGAAAGCACCCAATGATTCCCCATGCTGGACGTTCCAGTGTCGTCGTGACGCGGGAGGTTTTGTTAATGAAAGAAAGCACATCACAATTGCTCCTACTATTCGATATATTCTGAGTATAGCACATGGAGCTCTCAGAGGACTGGCCAATGATCCATGGGCTGGCAACGTCTCGCAACAGTCGGCATTGTGTTTGGGGGCAGGGGAAGAGGTGGGCTGTGCCAACGCTATTTGAACTTCAACTGGGTTCAAAACATCACGATCGCGAGCTGAGATAATTCTAACAACAGCCAGCGTGATTGTTGCCTGGTTCAGCCGCAGGACGAATCCATTTTGAGAGCTGTGCTTAGCCCATAACAAACATGCGCGCTCTGCGAACCCTGGCGAAAAGGGGCCACGATCGCTGCAGCTCGGGCTGCTGCCTTGCCACAGCGGCTTAGTCAGTCGGAGGCAAATATAGATGAAGTCTCTTCACAACCTTTCACTTACAAAACCTCTCAAGGTGACAGTGAGATTGGATATACGATACCATTGAATCTTTTTTTAAGCTTAAATCTTAACCTGCTAGAGCGCAGCAAGCAACCAACGAGGAGAAATCTCACTATCGAAAGCGCTATCGGTGAAATTCCCAGTTTGGACGAGACCTCAGCTTACACGGATTCACTCACGATTCCACACCAGCAAACATGGGCTCAACAGAAGCCATCTCAATTCCGGACGAGAATGTGCCAGCAGTCGCTCCAAAGCCGGCAACATTCGAGGGGCGTCTGCAATTGAACAAGTTCATGTACAACGGGCAGCAGCCGGTCCGCAGAAGTCCCCGGTTTGCAGCGGCGTCCGAGTCGCCTTCATCGTCCTCAGCCATCAGCGTGACAGCCTCTGCACAGATATCAACTACAACAAGGACATCATCACCATCATCATCATCAGTCAGCAAGAGACGAACGCCCAGCTCCTCATCAACCTCCTCACCAGCAAAGAAGAAACGCACAAAACCCAGCTCCGGCTACGCTCCCCCCTCCACATACGCCCATCTGCCCGAGCTCCCCGATGCCGTCGCAGCCAACCTCCTCGTCTTCTTCATCGGCCTGAACCCGGGCATCGAGACGGCCCGCACCGGCCACGCCTACGCGCACCCGTCGAATCTCTTCTGGAAGCTGCTCTACTCGAGCGGCGTGACGCCCCGCCCGTGCCATTTCAGCGAGGACAGGCGGATGCCGGAGCTGTACAGCCTGGGCCTGACCAACATTGTCGCGCGGCCGAGCCGCAACGGCGCCGAGCTGAGCAAGCAGGAGATGGACGACGGCGTCTCCATCCTGGAGGACAAGGCCCGCAGGTGGCGGCCCGAGAGCATGTGCGTCGTCGGGAAGAGCATCTGGGAGAGCATCTGGCGCGTGAGGCACGGGGCGCCCGTGGGCAAGGCGTTCAAGTACGGGTGGCAGGACGAGTCGGAGAACATGGGCGTCATCGAGGGCGAGTGGCCGGGCGCGAGGGTCTTTGTCGCGACGAGCACGAGCGGGCTTGCGGCGTCCATGTCTCTGGCGGAGAAGCAGGCCGTGTGGAATCAGTTGGGGTCTTGGGTTAAGATGAGGCGAGCTGAGAGGGAGGCTGAGGCGGAGGAACGAGCGAAGAGTGTAGATGAGGCGGGTTCGGCATCATGACTTGTGGTATTTTGCATACAGCACAGACTCAAAGACACTTGCTATTTGGATCAAATTGACATAGAAACGTGCAAAATTGAATGAAAACACTCCCAAATGAGGCTACCGAGCACTGTATCTCTTTGATGTTGCAGGTCATCGAACTGCAATACATAACCTTTGTAAGGTGTACCACAGCCCCCAGTAGACCACTAACCAATCACATCCCCCGCGCAAATCCATCCTCTCCACCGAAAATGACATCGTCCCTTTAAACCAACCTCTTCAACCGTCTTTCCTCTACATACCTCATCTCTCTTAATTCAACCTTCAACAATTTTGGTTCCCACACCAGAAGAGGACTCAAGGGAATAATCATCCGCACAATGTCGTCAATAGGGCCCCAACTCCCACCTCACCTCACAAAGCGGCGACGAGACAGCGACGCCGACGATGACACCTCATCCAACAAACACGCCCGCCGCGACGATTCCCCCCAGAACCAGGACGAGATAGATCTCAATGCCTCTTCTTCAGACTCCGAAGACGACTACGCACCCCCTCGACCATCTTCCCAACCCATTGCTCCCGCACCAAGAGCAGTAGGCCCATCTCTCCCACCACACCTCACCAACACCAACAAAGACGAAATCACCCTCGACAACAACTCCGACTCCGACTCAGAATCAACCGGCCCAGCTCCCCCTCCTCCTCCTCAAGCCACCACAAACACAAATCCCGACCTCGACTCGGAATCCTCAGACGACGACACCTTCGGCCCCTCCCTCCCAACCGCAGCAACCCGCCGCCAAATCGGCCCCTCCCTCCCCCCATCCACGGCCGACGACGCGCCCAAGCGCGACGAATGGATGCTCGCCCCGCCGCCATCATCAAACACCTTCTCCGAGCGCGACACAACCCGCATCCGCGCCCGCAAATTCGCCTCCAAGCCCTCTTCTTCTTCCGCTTCGGCAAAAAACGCAGCAGGAGGATCAGGACCGTCAATATGGACGGAGACCCCCGAGGAGAAACTCCGCCGCTTGCAGGATTCCGTGCTGGGCAGGACGTCTGCCGCCGCTTCGGACGCCGCTCAGGCGGGCGCTTCGGAGCAGCAGCTCAAGAAGTTGCAGAGGGATGAAGCGCTGTCGGCTAGTATACAGGCGACGCGGGGCAAGACGCTCCTGGAAGAACATCAGGGCGGCGGCAGCAGGAAGTCGGGTTCGTCGTCGAGGGGCGGCGGCAAGGGGGGCGTGAAAGAAGAGGAGGAGGAGGACGATCCGAGCAAGAGGGCGTTTGATCGGGAAAAGGACATGGCGGTCGGGGGCAGGATCACGGCGACGCAGAGGAGGGAGCTTATTAACAAGTCGGCCAATTTCGGGGGGAGATTCCAGAAGGGGTCGTTTTTATAATGGCATTTCACATCTCTGGTGTTTCTCTTGTGAGTTGCTTGGACCATCTGCCCTAGCTAGTCGTTTAGACATCTTGACATAGCGTGATCTATAGAGGAAAGCCTCAGTTTGACAATACAGTCAATGGAGGTGTACAGTTTGACGATACAGTCAATGGAGATTGGCAATCACAATAACATCCTGCATGCCACAACCTTCCGGGTTCAATGAACTATCTTCACCGATCCTTTATTGATAACGTCGAGCTACCAAAAGAAATCACCATAGCCTCCCAACTCCGCCGCTCATGTCCCATGTCGCCTTCATCTTAGAACACGCTCGGAGCTCCGTCGAGTGAGGAAAGAGAAGAGAGAAATCCAGCCCCAACGCGGGGAGGTACCAAAAAGCAAGAAAAAAAACCAGAGAAACCATTCATACACATGTGCTCAGCCTCATACATGGAAAAACCATCCGTCACTCCCCCCCCTTTGCCTACCATCCATATTTCCCTTAATGAACCATATTGTAGTAAAACTAGAAGAGCCACCCTACCTGTACTTGCTCCTCCTTGGGCGCCTATATACTTTGTAGTTGCACTTCGAAGACCGTTGTGACCGTGCCGTAGAATGGCCAATACACAGATGATGAAACCGCGAAACAAGAAAAATAAGGGAGAAAAAATGCTGTCATAATGCGAGCGAGATGCCAAACCAGGTGCAGGATATGATTCGAGCTTCATGGCGGGTATGCTCAACGCACGTGCTGGTAATGAGAGAGAAGTGCCACTGTTTGGAAAGAGGAGCATCACGCGCGAAAGAGAACCCGCAACGCCAAAGACCAGTGGCAAGGGCTCAGACGCTGGCTTACGTGGCGGCGGTGGTTCACCGAGTGCCCGACTCCAGCTGTGAAGGCGTCACCGTCTCCGTAGCATTCATCCTCGGAGGCGGCTCGACAGTCCGTCCAAAGCGTATAGCGTGTCGGACAGACGACAGCATGGTGACGGGAGCCGACGGCCGGGTCGGCTCTGAAGCGCTGGTAGCTGCTGGGTTCTGCTGAGCTTCCGTTGCTGCCGTCTGCGCCCGTCTCCGCCCCGGCAATCGCAGCAGAGAAGAGGGGGCCCTCGAGTTGTCGTTGTTGGCGGTGTGCCGGCCGTTGTCATTGCGGTTGCCCGAGCTGCGGAACCAAGTCCTGGGAAAGCCCACGGGCAGGTTCATTCGGGAGTTCTGGCGCGGATCGAGGTTGGCGTTGTTGCCAGCCGCGGCGGCATCGCCCTCGGGGTTGGGCCTGGGCTTCGGGACGTAATAGTCGGCCTTGCACAGCGGGCAGCATGCGCGACGGCTAGTCAGCCATGGGTCAACACAGACGGCATGGAAAGTATGGCCACAAGTCAGGCCTCGGACATCGTCGTCGTCTTCCAGGGTGTCGATGCAAATGGCGCAGGTATCGCCAGACGTGTTGAGAAGCTCGGGCGGCAGCGCGGCGTTGATCTGCTCGTCATCCTCTTCGTCGTCCTCTTCATCCTCCTCCTCTTCGGTCGTGGTCCGTTTCAGGTTGTGGGTGGGTTTGACGGGTCCATCCTCGGTCGTCTCAGCGATGGTCGTCGTGTCCTTCTTGTCGTCATCTCCCTTTACAGCAAGCTCCTTGTCCTGTTCGGTCTTGGTGGCGGGAGAGGCGTCTTCCTGAACGGGCTTGACTTCGGCCGAGGTGCGTTGTTTGGCAGCAACATCGGGGATAGCTCCGTCTGCGTGGTGTATGCTATTGGGCCGGCTGGGGACTCCGACGCCTCCCGCAGTGGGCAGTCCTTCCCGGGCTCGCTGCGAAACCCACGTTTTGTACTTCATCATGGGGAACTTGTCGTTGACCTCGTCCATGGTCATGAGCTTCTTCTCACGTCTCCTACGGTGAGGGCGAGGCATGTTTTCGAGCGTAATGGGCTCGCCATCTTCGTTGGTCATGCGTGCCCGGTTGCGAGCATTGTATCGAAAGCAGTACTTGACGCCAACGATGATCCTGTGAACTGCGTTAGACAGGGATGCCAAGTG
Source organism: Trichoderma gracile (assembly GCA_020002365.1). Classification (NCBI taxonomy): domain Eukaryota; kingdom Fungi; phylum Ascomycota; class Sordariomycetes; order Hypocreales; family Hypocreaceae; genus Trichoderma; species Trichoderma gracile. The sequence continues at coordinate 1,587,115 of JAINEY010000005.1, forward strand.
ATACGGTTTGAAAGAGGCGACATCAATTGAGAGAAAGCCGCATATCAACCGTCCCTCAATATGGCTGTGAATACATACCACAAGTTCGTAAAAACAACTCCAAAGCCCAGCGCAACAAAGAAGAGCAGCGGAGAGCTAGAGCCGCCGCCCTTGTTGTTGCTATTGCTGTTATTCGTGTTGGAGGGAATGGCAGTCTGCGGGCTGGTGGTGATGGTCGCAGAGGCCGTGATGGTCGCGCGGGCGACAAGATGGGCGGCCTCGAGGGCTTGGTTGACGATGGCCATGGTTCCGAATTTGGAGAGAAAAGATGGCGAGGGCAGTCCGTGCCGTGGTTGAATCGGCGTCTATGGTGCAGGCGCCAAGACAGGCAGCATGGATCGTACGACGGCGACGGCGTCAGCGTCAGCGACAGCGTCAGCGGAAGGGTTCTCTAGTCCAGAGCGATGCAGTGCTCGGAGTCGTCGCGGCGTCGAGGAGGTGCACCATGCAAGGCTGAAGTCGGGTGCAGGTCCTACGATCTCTTTTTCTGGAGTCGTTCTTTTTTTTTCCTGGTTCTCTTTTCCGGCTGCGTCCAGGGTGTTGTCTACTTTTTGCCGTGCGTCTCCACGTCATACAAGAACGGGAAAAAAAAACAAGAGAAGGAAGAAGAGGAAGAAAAACAGCTCAAGTCCCCCCTTGTGAATCGGCAGCTTTCGGTCGCTCAACCGCAGCTGTCGAACAATGTGCTGCAAAGCGATGGGCTGGTGCGCGGCTCACGACGGACGGCGAGCAACAGCGCGAGGGAGGAGGAGGAGGAAGATCATGAAAGAGTGGCAGAGGAAGATGCAGAGACCAAGATTCGCAGCGGCGGCACGGACGAGTCAATGGTTGGAAACTGCGGAGTGCAGCAGGTGGAGCGGGCTCTTAAGAGGGAGGAGGCGATTCAGCGGCATCCACCGCCCTCGGGCCTTGGCTGGCCGGTACTAGTACTGGGTACTGGGTATTACTGCGGGCTGCCCGCGACGGATGCGCGGCGCTCGAGGTACGGGGTACGGGGCCACAGTGCTGACCCCCAGCGCTGCCGGCGTGTCGAGCAGCTTCTCCAGCAGCAGAAGAGACGCGGCCGCTTTCGACTTGCCTGCCCCCCTCTTTTTCTGTTCAGGTAGTGTTGCGTTCAACGTTGAGTGTTCACTGCTGGTTGCTACAGGGGGGCGTGGGTGACAGCAAACCGGAAGCCTTGCAACTCAATTGGGCACTGTGACGACTTGGAGACGGGGACGTCTGGTGCGCTAAAAACGCCCCCCTGCGAGAGGGCCTGGAGGGCGCTGGGGGTGGAGCCGGCGTGGGTGGCTTAGTGGCTTTTGGCGCCTGGCGCTGGGTTGTGGGCGGATGCACTGGGCTGCAGCCACTGCGCTGTGCTGCTGTGCGTGAGGTGCCTCTTTTGCGCGCTGCACCGACTTCGTTCTCGTACTGTGGTTGCGGTCGTATTGATTGGAGCCGTCGGGGTTGCAGTTGAGCCGTGGGGGAGGAGGAGGGATCGTGTGCAATCAGGGATTCGCTCGAATCGTGTGTTGTTGCCCATGCAGAGGCACGAGATCTGTGGATAGATAGGTGGCGGGTGGACGTGATTGGAGCTGCGGCACTGATTACCACCGGTTGGCTACGAGCAGTACGAGGACGTATTATGTGCGCATCAGCAATACGAGTGCATCTGCAAGCACCTGTAAGTATATGTGCGCGCTTTGGACGCCTGTATGTAAGCCCAAAAAAGCGTATTACTACTGTAATGATTACTGCTGTCACTTATGTGAGCCATTATCATGGATATGTGTGACACTCCAGAGCAGGAATCGAGGTGCGACAGCTTCATTCGGACTCGCTCTAAATTAAATGGTCAGCAGTGAGAACCAACAGCTCGACTCCCGCAGGCAAGGCGCCACTACCGACGGCAGGGGCGAAACAACAAAAGCAAATAGGGGAGCTGAACAGGAGCTGAGCAGAGGGAAAAAGAAAGGAGAAAAAGAGGCAAACGCAGCCATGAACAGGCTTCGAAGCCACCAGGGCAACGAGATTGATTGAATGTCTCACAGCGGCGCCGCAAATAGCAGCAGCAGCCCGCACTGGCATGCGACAAAATGAGACTGGTCAATTACCAATTCTGTTCAAGAGTCGGTCCAATCGATTGAATGAATGAATCCCCTTCCTTTGGTCCCCCGGCAAGCTGCGGCTGACAAAAGCTTCAATCAATAGCCTCGCGATCCTTGAAACGAAATTCCAGTCTGGCCGCATCCAGTCGTATCCGCCCAGGAAACCATTGCGTATCATTATCAATGCTCTTCCAATTTTCCCTCTTTTCTCTCCCCTTCTCGTCTCTTCCTCACCCCTGCTCATAATAGCCGGGGCTGTGGATCTCCTCGCACCAGTTATCCGTAGTCTAAACCGACGTCTGAGGGCCGATTTTGACGCCATTCGCTTCAGATGACATCCACTGCCTCCATCCTGCCCATCCTCCAAACCCTCTCCAATTATAATTATCCCTCGGGAATAGGCCGACGATGCCACCGATCGCCGTTGCGAAACGGCTTCGGCCACCGGCGGGTCCAGTCTTTCGACTTCCAAAGTTCCGGCCACCACCTGCGAGCCACGCCGTTGCCCTGCCTTGCCCGCTTGAGACTCATCGATACGTAATGGAGGATGGACGCATCTAAAGGCTACGGCTGACACGGCAGCGCTTCGGACAATTTCGCAAACATGAGATGGAAACGCGCATGAATGCGTCGCTATCTGAAATCAGACTCAGCATCACATGGATGTTGACGGATAGTGACAGACATGGGGCAAGGTTGTAAGAATTCAGAAGTCAATCCGTTTGTCGTCCGAAGCAGAAGAGTCACGCTTTGCGCAGGTCTAAACAGACGATAGTCTATATTGAGCCGTATCCATATCCATGTATGTGTGTGAAACCGAGATCGCCACAGGGATTGACACGAGACCAAAAACACCTCTGGCCGGATATCGTCAAGAGGAAGCAGGGCAATGGGCCCCAGACGCTGAGCAGGTATGCATATCTAGCAGTGTCTGAGGCGGCATCAGAGAATAGAGGAATACTGGACCAGACGACTAACCGTGAACCAGTCACCCTGCGAACAATGCATGTCTCAAACATCTGCACGAATTCGGCCGACTCTTCGTAGCAAGCACGGCACACAGCATGCGTCCCCGAAGTGTGTTCAGAGATACGTGCGTTGGGGATGTGTTTGCTACTGTCCCTACCTCATCTCATTCCCCATCTTCAACCTTGCTTTTTGCCTCCGACCTTTTGTCTGCAGTATGGACGGGCAGACTGGGCATAATACTCGCTCTTTAAGGAATACATAGATAGTAGAGACCGGTTGTTGGGTAGCTCCAGCTTGCCGCCGCTTGTAGGTCGACAGACGCCGAGGGTCGGAATCGAAAGCGGTGGAGGCAGACTGAAGTCATATTGCTTGTTAGGACGACGAGGGGGATATTTCTTGGTAAGGTCATGTTAATCTGTGACATGCTTCATGTGTCCATCACAAGTATCCCCCGCTCTGGAGTTTGTCTGCCTGTGGCGCGCGCAGTGCTTGAACAGATGCGGGCAGGGTGACATTCCTCCCGCCACTACCGAGCGTACCGCAACATCTCGAGAAGAAAAACTTGCATCTCGACTTGCGTCAGTCCAACGAACGGGCTTTTTTGGAGATGAAAATGCGTCTGGGCTGCATTTGAAGCGGCTTCTGCGTATCTGCGTTTGCGCTTCTACATACAGACTCCGTTCAGTATTTCAGTAGGTAGGTGTGATACATATATCAGATGTTCAAGGCTGGTGCTACAGCCTGCTCCGTGCTTTTATCCCAACTATATCATGCTGTTACTTCTGCTACAAGTGCAGGCAAAACCCTCCTTTGAAACCATCTCGATAGATGTCAATAGATGCAAGAATCCGGCCGAAATCGCTGCCACGTCCGTTTGTCTGATGCGCCCAGCCCCAGCGTCAACGGCTTGATTGTTTTCCCTGAGCCACGAAACAAACCACCAGCAAGCAACCATGGCGCCGCCAACGGCTAGGCACAACTTCACCCGCGATTATTGTTCGAACACAGAAAAAAAAAGCGCTGCACCCGGAAGTTTGTTGCCAGTGCGCGGAATTCCCTGCCTTTGCACTGTTCTATAGCGCCGATGCGGATGTTCCTGCGAGAAACCTCGAGGCTATCGAGTCCGAACGACAAATGACGACAGCGCTAGGGATCATGTTTGAGGAGAGAGAGGGCGTGAAGTCCGGTGCTCAGCCTCTGGACGGGGGACTTTACGGATTTGGAATATTCTCGTCAGACTCGGAGAGATGCCACTATTTGCATGTCCCTTATGGTGTCGGATGATGCCGAGTTCAGTTGGCCCAACACCTGGTGGAAGAGCGCACGAGGGCAACTACTACCACAGGACTCTTCTATTCCTGTCCTGTTCGAGGAGCATTACATGTTTGGTGCTTTTGCACGCAAGCATCAGACTGCACGGGACTTTAGGTAGCATTACGTCTTACACGTACTAATGTACACTGACTGGATGGTGAACGCAACGCACGGCCGTCCCGGGCCTCCCGTCTTCCGTGCCAGGGACATCCAGAATTGCGGCTGTGCCTGTCAGCCTTATTCCAGGTCAAGCAGAGGGCCTACACATGAGCAGATTTCAGAAAAGTATCTACGGCCGTTGTGATAATGGGACCAAACTAGAAAGTGCGTACAAAGACGTATTCCTTCAAGGATATCGTCTATGCATGTCGTTATCCTGACAAAGGATGAGTGGTCTTCTTCCAACGAACAATATACCAGAGGCTGTGCTGCTTTGCGGCAGAATTCGTAATGCTGAAATGCGCTATGAAAGAAGGAATCCAGCTGGACGGCGTGCTAATGCGTAAGGACGGGGACTGGTGGCATGACCACACAATCAACCTACGGAGGATGATATAATTCCCACCCTTGATAAGTCTGACTGATTGGAAAGAATGCAAGCATGTTGGTGGTTTGATGCAGATCAGGCCGTCTATTGCCGTCTTGGTCCTTCATGGGCGATAGCAGAGAGCAGCCTGCAGTGCATGATTAACCATGAGAACGATGCGTAACGTAGAATACATGTATCTCTATGGTCCATCTAGTAGTTCCTCAGTACTCCTTCCAACGGATAGTGCACCTTGGATACACTAACCACACGAACATTCCTCGCTTCTCAAATAAGGTACCCAAGCCACCATCGTTCTATCCAAGCCTTTACATCACACTTAGGCACATCACCGTCAACTCGAACCCGATCTCGCATCTCGAAAGCAAGCCCCTGACCCACCGGTTCTCTCCTCCGTGACGATGTATGATATCTATATATGAACAGAGACATAATAAGCTTCGTATTGTGGACTTTCTATCGCTACACCCATCCACCTCCTCATTCCTCTCAACACATTCCGCGCAAACGAACCGGCTCAAGGGACGTTTTTGTGCTTGTGGTGCCTGTTTGCGTGGCGTTTTCGATGGGCAAGCCACAAAAGGCGCAGATCGCTTGCAAACGGATATTCCGAATGCCCGTGGAATTTTCCTTCTGGAGCGGAGCGTGAAAATGTTCTTCTTTGTGATTGTGGTAAGGCTGTGCTGATCTTTACTTTAGGTAGTGTTTGTTGGTGTACTCATTGCGACGAGCGGTCGATATAATATAGAATCTAGTCCCAATAGACTATGTCAAGGCTGTACTGCTAAGTGAGAGAAGCTGGGACAACGAAACATGTTCGAAAGATGTCATATCATCAGTCATATTCATCATCTCACCTTGTATCACACTTCACTATAGCATGCGAGGGGACAGTCACAGAGCGAAAGGAAATATCACGCAAAGGGACAGTCCCACAGAGTAAAAGAAACATCATGACCATTGCAGGGGCCTCAAAGAGTACCATGACTTTAAACGAAATCAGTAAACCACCTAAACGACAGGAATTTTTGCCTTTCCCTTTGGTATCTCCCATTCCGTTACCGTGAAATGCCAAACCACCCCAACCGTAGATAGAGAAAAACGCGGGATTGCTAGATCTTGCTAGGCCCCTTATCGAAAATGAATCAAACCAACTGAAACCAGATTCGTGTGCGTTGTGGGGGAAAAAAAAAAAGAATAACGGAAAAGGGAAAGAGTGAGTGAAAGGACTGGAGAAAGGTAGTGAGAGTGATGAAACAGGAAGACGACGTTGCTAAATGAAAGAACCGCATCCCCCCTTGATCACACAAGACACCATCAAGCCCGAGTCCGTTTTTCAAGCGCTCAGTGGTGGCCAAAAGCCCAGTCGCGGCGACGGTGGCCGGGAATGAACGGCGTCACAGTCGGACGGCCGTTGTTGAGGTCGATGCTCGAGCTAGAGCTCAAGAGCGGAAGCGGGAGAGTAGTGGTCGGCCTCTCAGCCGGAGTGTTGCCTGGCGGAGTGGCAGCAGGCGCACCTGGCGGGACCGTCACAAAGACGGTCGGGGTTGCGTGTGTGTCAGGCACGAGAGTCTTGTAAAAGGTCTCGACCGTAAATACGGTGGTAGTTACGGTCGAGGCTGGAAGCGTTGTAGCCGGCACGTGCACAGTGACGGTCTCGGTGACGGTGGGACCAGGCTGAGCCAAGTCCAAGGACGCGGACGAAGGCCCCTTGACAGCCGTCTGTGTGCCGTAGCGCGTCGTCGTGACAGTTGGCTGCATGGTGGTGAAAGAAGTGACAGTGTTGATGGGCGCAACCAGAGGCGGCTGGATAGGGGCTAGCGAGGGAATAGGCAGAATAGGAGCGGCAGGAGCTGCGCCGGGGCCATCTTTGGCGCCGTTGGCATCGATGGCAACCTCAAAGTTGCTGTCCATCTGAGACTTGAGGGCCTTGGTGTAGATGTCCTGATCATCAACGTACGATCCCATACCGGCGGCGTGATCGCTCCGCGCCGTGATCTTGATGTCGATGGTGCTGGCGTAGCTCTCATTCTTGGCGATGGCGGCCATGGTGAAGCCGTGGGGATCCTTTTCTCCACGCATGAATGTGCCGGCCCAGGGGTAGAGGCCGTTGGTGGTAGCCTGGAAGTCGATGGAGTCGGCGTTCAGATCAGGCCAGTCCCAGTACCAGTAGATGGTGTAGGTGGAACCGGGCTTGAGGTCGGTAGGGAGCTGGAGAGTGGACTGGCAGCCAAGCTCGATGTCGTGCGAGGCGCCCTGAGAAGCCAACTTGGTAGCTCGCTCCATGCTGATGGAGCCGCTGTTTGGTTGATAGCACTGGCCGTCGTCGTAGTTACGGGTGGCCAGGAGGCGGCCACGACCGTCACCACCAGTGCCCTGCTTGTTCCAGACAAGGTGGACGTCAAAGAGGCGCTCCTCCTCCTTGGGCTGGCTGGTGCCATAGAGGAAGACAGTACCGCGGTTCAGGGGCTTCTTGGGCTGATTCTGGGGAAGGGTGGTGTGACCGTTCTCAAGGTGGATGATGGCTATGTGGTCGCCCGGTGCGGCCTCCAGCATAGGAAATTGAGGGTTCTCATCAAACTTGTACTTGTTCAACACCTCATCCCCAGAGTAGGCACCCTGGCCGGCAGCAGGAAGAATCCACTGCGGGATGATGTCCTGAAAGGGGGGGTCAGTAGAGTCGCGAGAGACCCAGCCGCGAGCGTAGCCTTCAGTGCCAATCATGGTGCCGTTGGGGGCGACTTTGTACGCCTTTTCGATCCAGGAGTGGCCGTTGGCGACAGTGGCGAGGGCCGCAACCATCGTGGCCTTGAGGCCGACGTGCGGAGTGGAAGCCATTCTCACGGTCGAAACGCGTCTCTGGCGAGGATGCTGAGCGTTCTGACTTGCTGATGAGATTGTGTTTCTCGAGTTACCGAGCAGGTAAAGACTGAGTCAAGAAAAGATATCAGGGAACGAATGCTTTTTGACCTCGCAGAGGGAAAAAGCTGAACCAAAAGACTGATCGTGAGGTTGTCGTGCGCGCTTTTTTTGTGAAAATTTGTGTTTTTGTTTTTGTTTGGAAAAAGAAAGAAGCGAGAGAACCCGAGAACGAGAATAAATATGGGTTGCCAGGTGGCAGGAAGCCAGCAGAGTCTGCGTGTGCGTGCGTGTGTTCGCGATAACTGGCGGACCGGCGAACAGCTGGTGAACAGCTGGCGGTGACTGATTTTTCGGATTACTTGGTGTGTGAACAGTACTCTTGCCGGTTAGGGCTTTTCCAAAACAATGCCACTCCGTTGGTAAATGAATCGTCTTTCTGTCGTGTCTGTTGAACTCGTGTCGGTCATGTAACAGTCGAGTGTCGTTGTGGAAGTTGGTTCGCAACTTGAGGATATTCAGGGGGCGAGGGGTGAATCACGTCCAGCGTCGTTCCAGCCCGGTGAATTAGTGAAGAATGTGCAGAAGTGTCGTCTATAAGTCGTGATAGCTCCCAAAGAGAATGAAAGAGAAGAGAGAAAGGAAAAGAGAAAAGGAAAAGAACAAAAGGAAATAGTTGTCTTCTCTCTTCACCTTACCATCGTCAGAATCGGCTCACCCGTTGGCACAATCAGAAAGCCTTGTGACAATCAACCACGCACTAAAGGCAAACCGGCACAAAGATAAAACAGATGCCGCCCACGCAAGCAAGCAAGAGCAACGTAATCTGTGTGTATGTGGGTATGAAGAAGCAAGAGAGAGGAGAGGGAGAGAAAGCCGAGCAAGATATGACGAACAAGCAAGATTCACAGACAAGCATCACACGATTCCACCACGAGTCGACGGGGCCAAGAACTGTATTTGACTAACGCCTCTCGTCTTCAACGGCAGCCTATCGAGCGCATGGCTCCGGGCAGAGGCACGGCATCAGAGTGGCCGCTTGACAAGGCCCAGGTCATGAGATGAGACAGACGCAGGACCATTCAATCTGGGCGGCCGTTTGTATGACGGCAGTGCGGCGGCTGATGAAATCAAGGCCATGTCGACCGGGACCATTGGCCACGATGCCAACCAGAGGCCACGGAGAAGAGAGAGTATCTGAGAGGCTGTAACACCGGGATTCGACTCGATATGCTGGTGTTTCAGCGAGTGGTGATGCATCGCCGCGGATTGGCGACGACGGTCAAGAGCCGCGGTTTGCGGCAGCGGCGCCTGCAGGACGAGATCTGGCAGATGTACCTGCAGTAGAGCGTCAGGTACTGCAAATGTAGCGTTGGGCGTGTCTCTCGCAGCAGATCTACGCAGCCCATACACGACGCCCAATCTCTTGGTCCCAGATTGCGCGCAGCTTCCATTGCGTGCATGCGTCCATCATGTTGCTAAAATGAGCATCCCGGCATCGTGGGTACCCGGCAAGTACCTCCCCACGCCGGCGTCCCTGTTTAAGCGCCGCACTGAATTACCGTCTCTAGGCCTACCATTGTCCACAGATCGTCGCCGTCAACGACAAGTACTGCCTCGTGCCATTTTGGTGCTTGTTGCAGCCGCCGCTGTCAAGCCTCAATTGACTGGCTGTCATTCGCCGCTGTGTCAACGGCCTTGTTTGCCCAACCCTTCCGGGTTCTTTTATCTTTTCTTTTCTTTTCCCTACTTTTCTCGTTGACTTCCCTATTCACAACCAGATTCCAATCGAAAGGTATACCAAGAGCGGTTTGGACAGCTGATAGCTGCTCGGAATATCGCTCCATCGCTGTCCACTCAGGCCATCAGTATTGCCCAACTCGCACAAACGCCACTCTCCATATCATTGTATCACAAACACATTCCCGGAAGCGCACGTGTTACTCCGTATCTCATTCTCGTGATGCCCCCATGGCTCCACGGCTATCAATAAATGGGCTTCCGGGTCTCCTCATCGTCGTACCTTGGCCTCGTTTCAGTTCCCCTGTCCCTCTCACCGGCGCTTAAGGAAGCCTATGCGCTTCCATCCTGAGCGGCCTTCGTGATACACGCCGCTCATTTTCTTGCTATTCTCGCAGTGTAGCATCCCGCTTAGCCGCTGCCGCGCTTCGAGCTTGAAACCAGTTCCAAAGGCAATAGAAATAGAATAATCTCGATTCTGCTTTCCGACAAGGGTGTGGTCAGTCATGCAAGAAATCGGGTGTTTAGCTGCAGCTTCGAAATTGGGGTGGCAGAAGCCATTGGGTGCTACCCTATTGACGAAAAAGAGCCACGCTATTTTATTCCGATGCCGATTCTCTCGAGCATTGGTGAATTTCGAGATCTCTCGATGTCAGTCTGACACATTGACATGGTATTATAAAATTTGCATGTGTTGCATCAACTTCCCTTGATCCTAAAGAAGATACGCCGGGTTGAAAGGGACGAACTGCGAGAGCTAAGCGCCAGAGCCCAGCATGTATACTCGGCGATTACGCTCTTGAGGAATGATACGCCTCGAGTCAATGTTAGCAATGCAAATTGATATTAAACTCCGACACTATCCATGAATCTTGGATGATATATACATGTAATCAGGCAAAAGTCCGACATCCGATCTACCGCCAGCGCCAAATAGCACGTTTCGCTCACCTTCCTCTTCTCTTTTGACCCCGTCCTTGTCGCACGACAAAGCCACAATTCTTTTGTACACAATCATGGCTAGGAATTCCATGCTCTCCCCAAAACCAACATGTACAGCTCCTCTTTTCATCTTCACAATGTAGTAGTCGACAGTGGCTTGGCCGCAAGAAGATCAATGACCTTGTAAAACATGTCCTCCACAGAGGCTCCGGCAAAGGGAGGCGCAGCATCAAAGATGTCTGCGAGATATTGTTGAGGGATAATATTAGCCTGGACATCGTCGTCCTCCATGTCCACATCGTCATCTGCGTTTTCGGCCTCCTCCATCTCATCGTCGCTCTCGGCATCTCCATTGAGCATGATGGCGAGTTTGTTGCTATCGGCTTCCTGAGAGGCGTTGTCGAGCCGCAAGTCCTGCAGCGGCTGAGCTGCCAGAATGGTGGAGGCGTTGGAGCCCTCAGTCAAGGTCCAAATCTGGGCCACATCATCGAGAGCGACAAAGCCGCTGGTGCCGGGCACTGAAATGAGGCTCACAATCCGATGGGGCGTGTTGCGAACGATGAGCGGCTCGGGCTCGCTCGGGCTGAAGATGCCGATGCTGGAGGTGTTTCCAAGAGGCAGGGTGACGGCGAAATGGCCAGACACAGAGTCGACAGCGAGCTGCAGCAGTTCGTCGGCATCAGAAGCCTTGGGCACCACGATTCCGTACCGCAAATCATCGCTCACGACGTCGTAGACATGCAGTTCGTCGGAGAGCACAATCAGGTACTGCGACAGCACTCGCAATGAATGCAGCTGTCCTTTCCAAAGGCCCTCCAGGATCTTGACAACTTCGCCAGAGGCTGCGTTGATCACATACACGGCTCCCGCTTCGAGAGCGCCGAAGGCGGCAAAAAGCGTGGAACCGTCTTCCGAGAAGGCAATGCGGGCTTGAGGCTTCACAGGAGCAGACGAGTCGTTGGGAATATCTGCGATGACATCTCGGCCGAGCCCGTCGCCAATGGGGATTAGCCGGGAACAGCCCCAGGTAAACTCCACAGCGCCATCTGTGCGTCGTGAACCGTCTTGTTGGCGGACCTTTGGTCGCCATAAGCGAACGATGCCATCTCCGGCAATGGTGGCAAAGCAGGCTGAGGAACTGTCCGAGGCAAGATCCAGGATCGTCTCCGGATGTGTCGACGTGTGCGGCGCATTGATTCTCGAGACGAGGGCAATCGAATTGTCCTCGTCATTGACTTGCCAGAACTTGAGGTATGACTCGTGCCTCTCCTTCAAGAACTGGTCGCTGGCGTCGCCACTAACGGCGCCAATGTCCCTATTTGAAGGAAACCAGTCGTCGACGCTGGCCAGCCATTTTCCGTCGGAGGAGAAGGAGATGTGTGTCACAACGGGCTCTTCAATGGCATAGCCCTTGTTGGACAGATTTACGTCCGTGGGCTGTGTCCGGGCCAATGCCTGCTTAGAGATGCTCGTGAAGGTCTCAAGGTCAAAGGACTGAAGCAGGGGCGCCGAGAAGTCTCCCGTCATCGTTGCCTGGCGGCCATTGCCGACACAGACGTGAAGCTTGGAGGGCTGGTTCGCCTTGATGGCAGCGGGTATGGGTCGGCGCACTTTGTCTGCTACTGACCAGACACGCTGCACGAGCAAGTCTTTGGGTGTCGTGGCCTCAACCGATGCGGATTGAATGCCGGATATGTATGTGGTCGGAGTCAGTTCAGCAGTGGATAGAATCATTGTTGAGTTGTCATCAAGGTGCACGACATAGGATGATCCGCTGGCAGAAACAACAATGTTTTCGACGCTTCCTGACAGGTGTGGAAGGTAGTTTCTCTTGACTGTGTCCATCTGCCACAGCACAAGGACGTTTTCGGAACCTCCTGAAATCATGTAGTTGCCTAATATGAAGAGTTAGTATATCAACTTCGAAAGCAGGATGAAGGAGATTATGCTCTAGAGCGGGAAGCATACCATCTCGTGACCATTTGACGGAATGAACTGCCTTTCGGTGCCAGTGGAACTTTTGGGCTTGGATACCGGCTTTCCCAAGTGACTGGCTTCGAGCTAGGGCGTCATGGTAGAGATAGATTCCTCCTCGTGCGCCGCCGACAATTACATCCACCACTTTGTCGGAGTCACGTCGTCCTTTGCTTGCAGTGGCGGGCAGGGCAGAGGCTTGGTATACCCTGAAGTCAAGTGTGGTGATGATGTCCGGCACTTCAAAGGAAAAGAACTCGTATTGGACCTCTTCGAAGCTGGTCAACTGCTCTTGTGACGCTACACCAATAAACAGAGAGTCATTCACGGCACCGACCAGGACAAGGCCATCCGGGGTGGACTCAATCAGATGCAGGCCATTGCCGGGCTTCTTGATGCTCAGGATGTTCTTTGAGACTGGAGACGACAGCAGATCGCCGCCATACGCAGTCAACTCCGTCTTATTGGACTTGGCTGTCTCGACGACGACGACAACATCAGCCTTGGCGCCAGATGCCTCGGTCGAGGTCACTGTCATCGCTCTGGCGGTACCCGTCACTGTCTTGAAGCTCTGGTGCGTCTCAGCGGTCACTGTCCACTTCACATGGTAGATGTGACCATCTGAGCAAGCGACCCAGAGGTATTCAGGGTTCTGAATAGACAGGCGGGTCGCAACGATGTTTGCGGGAGATGAGCCGTCTGACGTAGCGGTATCGACGGCGCTAATGGGGATTCGTCTCAGGAGGAGAGAGTCGCTGGCTGTGTATATTTGGACGGAGGTGTTGTATGTCAAGATGAGGTATCTGATTGCAATGAGAATGGTGCTTCTTTGAGACAGGAGAGGGTTTGGTTGTCTTACTGGTCATCCGGGGTCAGGATGGGGTCAATGTCGAGCATTCTGCCACCCATGGGCTTGGAGATTCTCCAGCCAGCCTCTCCGTCGGATGAGCGCTTGGCCAGAGCTTCGCCATTGCTTTTTGACTTGGCCTGGGATCCATTTTGCAGTTGGTTCTCGGATTCGACGTCGCCATCAGCTTCTTGATCGTGCTCGTCCGCCGCGATTCCTTGCTGCGCCCGTGACCTCTTGATTCGCGCGTCGCCCTCGATCGGATCCCTCTTCCTCTTCTTGGTCGCTTCGTCCTGGGGCTTAGAAAGCCTGCTGCCCGCCATTGTGAGCTGTGGTCCGTAGAATGGCAAAGTGAAGGGAATTGAAAAAGAATGAATTGGCAGGCTTCAGCACCCAGCGGCTTGGTTCCAAAAGTGCTAAGAGCGATGCGCCGCAGAAATTTTGGTGCCGCCATGAACTTTTTCCACTATCAGCGATAAGATAACGAAAGCTGGGCGGCAGAACCTCGGCGGCATAATATTTTCAGCCATTCCGCGACGCCCCCAAGCTTAATCCAACTCTTTCCCCGGTTCATCAATTCCAAACTACGTTTGCCATCACAATCGCCAAGATGATTATTCCTATCCGCTGCTTCTCGTGTGGAAAGGTAGGCATCGTCATCTCATCCCGTGACTTTGCAGGCCGATACTGACGATGACAGGTCACTGGCGACCTCTGGGAGCGCTATCTGCAGCTGATTGCGGATCCGCGCAAGACAGATGGGTATGCTTGCCGTTCAGCCTCCGAAGCGAAACTCGCAACTGACCTTCAAAAGCGATGCCATGGATGAGCTAGGCCTGAAGCGCTACTGCTGCCGACGAATGATTATGACCCACGTCGACCTTATTGAGAAGCTTCTCAAGTACGGACGCTGCCACGGAACCCGATGACGCCCCTGATCCCGACTGCTAATCCTTGTGTTAGGTACACCCCCGATGGACGAAACGAGAAGAAGCAGAGATTGAACGAGTCGGCATAGAAATTGTTTTTGGGAAAAGAGAAAGATGCAATGCACTGTTAGGCGTTTTTGGATTCAGTTTTCACCTTCTGTAACTGGGCGCAAGGAAGAATCACAACCATATCGCAACGATGACTGCGGAACCCACGGGCAAATCTGTCAATAATGGACCGAAGATTACTCTGCTACGCGTGGTCGACCGCCGAATACCGCGACGAATCTGTTACCCTGCGATCGGACGCGGTGACTTATACCTGGACTTGGGCTGCTGCGCGTGATTTCAAGATGGAGTTGGCCGTGCCGTCACTTTGATGTCGACGCTATGCTGAGATGTGCGGTCGGACGGCCTTGACCAGCATATTCAAGGGATAGCGTTATGCTGCCGCATCTTGAACAAGCGAGTTTGGCTAGGATTAGCATGAGCAAAACACCTTTATTTACAAAACAATCCAGCGCTCCTTACCGCTTCCGTGCTTGTAGGTGAGCTTTGTCAGGCATATGCGGTAGTCTGTTTCAAGCTTTCTAGCAAAGCGTATCAGAGCAGCAAGATACCTATCGACCAACCAACAAGTTATGTGTGAACCGGCGTGCTGGTGCGAATTCACATCGAATTCGAACATGATGCGAAGGAACAGCTCCATATTGACCCCAATGTTGAAAATACGGACTACCGAGTCTCAAGACCTTGTCTTTTAAGCAATATCGAGTGGGACTGTCAAAGGGGTATTTGAGCCTGTTGTCGTGACATAGGCATGGAAGAAATAGGCGTCCTTAACGAGTGCTGTCCTCAGCCTTCGTTCCTCGACCTGGTCCCATCGTCAAGCAGCACATATGATGAAACCTAGAGCAAGAAAGTCTCGGCACAGTGACAGTGCAACCCAACCGCGAAAACAAGAGACAGAAGTTGACGTCCAACTACACGGAGAACGGTTATGCAGTGCGCTCCGTAGATGCTTCTATACGGGCATATATGCACCATGTCGTGGACCGCCACCAAACAGGCACCCTCGCCAGTACTGTATGTTGCTGCCTTCGAGCAGAGACAGGCGCCCAGATGGCCGTTTACCGGCACCCGATGAGGTTAGAGTGTGTTGAACCATTTTCGGAGTTGACACTCTGATGATGTATGTCTGATCTATAACAGGGAGTGATACAAACTGCGCCTTTGAGGTTCCGGCACTTATAATACAGTTGCACAGATATCTTGAGAAGAAGCCGATCGCCAAGCTTCAACTCGACAGAGATGGATGTCGCCCCAACAAGAAGTCGCCGGCGCAACTTTTACCCATATGAGCATTCGGACCCAGGACGACGACTGGCTTTTCATAGCTGTGTGAGTACATATTGGGTGTATCTGCACAACCTTTGTTATAGGTAGCGAGGGTGATCTGATATTGCTGCACCCTCATGACTACTAGTATAAGGTATCTTACTTACTGCAATGGACATTACGAGATATGTACTCCGTGCTCAGTCCAAACATGAACACGACAAGAAACACGAGTGTCACACGTAGCTGCAACAAAAGTCGACTAGAAAATCCTACGCGAGGCTTAAGAACGGGAAGCAACGCAAAGAAGTCGTACAAGCAAGGCTTGGCAGCGCGCGTGCAACCGAGTAATAGTGGTACAGATATGCCCGACCTATTCCCCCTTCAGCTCGGCTTGTTTATCAGCATGGCCTTGATGCCATATGTCAGTGTCAACGTAACATGTGACACAAGTACATGCGGATGGCCAAGAGTGGTACCGCACGTTTCGGAGGTGCCCATGAGAGAGAGAAAGAGAGAGCACATCTTGTTGACTCCGCCCACCCTCGCTCGGGGAGAGGAGAGAGGAGAAACCGGGCGGTCCACAGACGGGTTGAAGTGAGTGGGCCGTGGCCGGGCCTAACCAGCTTCGTCTGGGCATAGGCGCCGGACCAGATCGTCGGGTCGAACGCTGCCAATCAGCGCGGGTTGACCGAGTCCAGCATGTCCTCTGTGCTCTGGGACGGGAGAGCAGGGGGGGTCTGAAGGGCACCGCGGGCCACGAACCGAGCAGATAGGCGCTGTGACAGAAGACTGAGGCTTTCGTTTGGTCCGGGTCCAGTCGAGTCGAGGTGAGAGACCTCGGGATGGGGGTTGGTGTGTTGGTTGCTGTTGGTAGTGTTGTTGGTTGCTGCTCCTGCTGCTGTGCTGGCCGTCAGAAAATGGAGCCTGTCGGGCTCTTCGCGGTACAGCGAGATGCATGTTGGAAGCCAGCTGGGTAACAAGTCCGTTTGCTGCTCCTCGACCAACAACATGCTTTTGCGAGGGATTCCATGCAGTGATTCAAGGAAGGCTGCTCAGTCGTGACTCGAGGGTCTGGCACACAGTTTGCGCCAGCTGAACGATGGTGGTGGTGGTCCTTCGCGCACCGCACATGTTGTCGCATGCATGCCAGCATGATTGTAAGTGGCATCGCGGAAAGCCACGAGCACGCAGCCCTCGAGTCTTCGCTATTTTCTCTCTTCTTCTTTCTCTCGACCTCGCATATCATCCATGCACGGCGTCGCATCCTGGGTCGGCGACGAATCGTGACTCGGCAGGGAAAAGCATGCAAGCATGTCATCCACCTGAATTAAGCGCCGACGCCTGTCGACTCCATGCAGGCTGTTTCCACTGCGCTACCGATCGAGTCTCTGAGTGGCCGGGCCTCTGCAGAAGCTCCTCTCCAAGAACTAGGTGCAGCGCAGCAGTTCCCCCGCCCCTCCCACGGCCAACGGCTGCGTCGCATTGGATCCGGCAAGGCTTCTTGATGCGTTCTTCACCAAGGCGACAATAGAGAGAGAGAGATGGATTGTGTCGTGCCGTTGTAGGTATTGACGAGCTGCTCCTTGGCCACCACGGACGGACCTCTTGACAAGTGTCTGCTGATGACCGACAGTACGTGCATGTACAGTATGTACTGGAGATGCGGTCATTTGAAGGCAACGAAATAGATTTGGTTGCATGGGATAAGATGCTGTTGAATATGTAGAGTCTGTTGTAACTTGATCAGCTCTGCAACCCTCCTCTGGCGGCACTCCTTCGCGTAGACCTCGAACTCTGATAGCCGATCCATCGCTCTGCACCTTGTCGCACCCGTTGCGCAAGACGCGGCTGTCCACCAGACGATTCCTGGCAGGCATTTCTGCTTTGAGCGCAAGGACGAGCCCACTCGGGACGCGATGTCCAGGGATCCACGGTCTGATCTGGTCAATTATCAGTTGACAAGTAGTACCAAGGCATGGACACGGCATACTATTAAGCGACGGACGTGGCTCCTGCGGCTGGCGTCTGTCTGTCGCTTCGTCGGTCCAGTTCACCAGCCTAGCACTTCTGATAGCGCAGATGAAGGAAGCCTCGTCGTTCTGTAGCCGCGGGCTCGAGCCTGGTGCATGTCGTCGTACATTAGCTGGAAGGATCTGGGCGATGAATTGGATGGTAGTACAGAGTGGGCGAGGCGTGAGGTGCTCCCACAAGGCCAGGCACAGAGTACAGCCGTCCCGAGGTACTCCTGATAGCAGCTGTGCCGGCGTCTCACCCGCCAGCCTAGCAGCCATCACAGCTTCCGCCGGTACAGGCCGCACAGCTTGCGGATTCATTCCCCCCAACTGAGCATCGCGACCAGCTCCTCCTCCTCCCACACCAAAGGCTAACCTCGAGGTCCTTCGTCATACACTGTTGATTCGTCACCTTTTCCATTCCCGGAGCCTCTTTTGCGTGCGATTTCCCGGTCTGGAAACTCTTCTACTTACGATCCCCTCCTTGGCAATATCCGAATCGGCTGCTTGTGTGTGTCGGTAGCCTCTCCCTCTGATTTGTCCCTTCCAGCTCGTTTTTTTCTTTCTCTCGCCCTCATCTTCTTCTCTCCTCCTTGTCTCTCCCTCTCCCACGCCGTCAACACGCGCCCAGGGCTCAACAAAACAAATACGAACATTACCTACTTGTACATCCTCACCTCCGTAAGGCACCGGAAATACCATCGACTTGCCGGATCCAGCGCGAACTCCTCCTCCTGCTCCCCCCCGCCCCGGTCGACTCCAAACTACTACTAGCACCTGCGGAGGCTGATTATTAGGCGCGAAGCTCCAGCAGCCTGCACTGCGTCTTGCGTCTTGCCTCTGGGTCGCTGCATGTCCTAGGCAAGGGTGCCTCGACCCCTGGTCTCTCTGCCTGGCCGCAGCGTCTCTTAAACCGCCCAGCCCGCCATCCGTCCAGCGTGCCTGGAACTGCCTCGCCTGATCTACGACCGGGACGTTTCGAATCGCAGCTTTTGCTTCTATTCTGGAAGCACGCCGACTGTCAATCGAGGCCCGCGACCGCGACCGCCTCTGCTAGTGCTTCCATCCTCCATTGAATCATCGCCATATCGCGAGCGCTGCACCTCGCCTCGCCACGCCCGCGATTGAGACCGTCTAGGCTGTTTTTTTTTTCGTGGGGCACTTAGAAGCAGTCTGCATCGTCAGCCGTCAAGCTGGGCATTCTGAGCTTCTTGCTTGCTGTGTAGAAGCAGATCGCGACGGAAGCAGGTCACGGATTCTGCATAAAGCAGCTCGACGTCGCGCTTTGTGGGAAGCTGTCGGCTCTTGCGCGCATCGCATTCGCCAAACCTATATCATGGCCCTCGAAGCGCCGCTACGATCATCCACTGGAAACTTGCAGTTCCAATTCAACCACCAAGGCGACATGTCCGCAACATCCGAGTCCGACGGATTCAGGTCGCCGTTCAGAATCATGTAAGCCCCGGACCTTTGCGGACCAAGTAAGTCCTGCTAACATGCAGACTCCAGGTCTTCCCCTCCGCCAGCCACAGACTCCTCCTCTCTTCGGCCTGACTCCATGCATCATCGGCTGTCGCATTCGATGAACATGTTGAGCCCCAGTGATATTGTCGGACCATCACCTGTGACCTCCAACGGCACTGAGACCACGGAGATTGAGGACGATGTTGCCGACGATATCGAGCAGGATCATGGAGCGGGAGGGAATTCCTACCGCCACTCGGATGTAAGTAACAATAACCTCAGTAGTGTATCATGACTTCGCTGACATGGTTCGTAGAATCTCTTGCTTACCACAAACCTCCCCGAAATCGTTCGTCAGGGGAACCCTGAAGAAGCTGTCTCCGTGATCCATGCTCCGGAGAGCTTCGCCAGCTGGGTAAGTGTATTAACGTGACGACTGCGTTAGGAATTCGCAAGATAGCTAAACCTACGCAGGCATCCAGCGAGCCCTCTGCCAAGTCAGTCACCTCAACAGAGAGATCATCTCCCAGGGCCGATGGCGCCAGCCAGCCATCCTCTACTGGGACCTTCAACAGCGTGAGTCCGATCGCTGCTCTATTTCCATATTTCCACATTCCTCTGCTAACATTCGTCTTGCAAAAAGCCTCCTAGCCATCCTGCTCGCCCTCCCATCTCTACTGACGTCAAGCCTGTGCGATACAGTCTTGACAGTGCCACGCCGCGAGCACAAGACTTGCAGGACATGCTCGTCGATGGTAGCCGGCTGCGTTCGAGCAGCACCAGCAGTCTTGAAAGTTGGTTTCTCTTCTAGCAGCAACAATATTACATCATGACTGACTGAGGGTAGAAATCGACGAACAAACTGAAGCCGAGGGCGACGACGACGAGCCCTTTCCTCACGTGCCCCAAGTGGCTGATGAGATTGGCGATTTACGAACTCTCCTTCATGAATCCTGGACGCTGTGTAATACGCTGGCCAACCTCAGCTCGATGCATCGACCGCGAGCTTTCAGGGACTCAGGAACTCCCGATGCTGTCGAGAGAGCCTGGAAAGCATGCTGGAAGCTCTGCCATCGCCTCTATGACAACCAGGACGAGGATCCTGCATATATGAGCGTCAAGTTCAACCTGGACCTCTGCCGCGACTTTTGCCAAGCGCTATTCGATGTTCGCGATAAGAAAGACGAGCTGGCGGACTCTGTCCTCAGGGTCAGCTTTGAACTGAACAACCAGTGAGTACTTGCCACACTACGATGCCCAATGCTTCTTCGACTGATCTAACCGCCCCCTACAGTTTATACAGCGCACAGGACAACCGAAACCTTCCAGAACAGTTCCGGGAACGGACTCTGGACTTCTACATCACCTTGTGTCATCGTCTCATGAAGCAGCGCGGTGAACTCCTTGGCAAGACTGATCAGCTCCTCGGGGCCTGCTGGGCCCTTGCCGAGATGCTCTTCAGTCTGCGTCAGAACAGACTGGGTGGCAAGCCGCCGGACGGCGAATTGCTCCTCTCTGCGGTTCAGGCATGCTGGGGCTTGGGCGACATATTCAAGGACAGCTGGGCCAAGGTGAACCCGGACAGAAGCACTCCTCGGCCATCCCAGAGCTTCTTCTCCCACTCTTCCGACCAGACTGGTCGTGAAAGCCGACAGTCTAATCGCTCGTCACGCCACTCAAAGCAAGTGAGCATAAAGAGCACCCATCAGGAGGAGCGGCCACGAAAGCCTCCGCCGGTCCCCGAAACCCCGGTTACGGAATTCGAAGACACCCCAATCTCTCCCGAGAGCCGCTCTCCCCAGATGCCCAATCTGCTGGTGCTTGGCCCTTCCAGTGACGGTGGCCGAGGCGGCAGATGGTCCAGCAGCGCATCCAACCTGTCAAGCTACTCCCACAGCAGCAACAGGACTTCGAGCACCGCGACGACGACTACAGCAACCGAAGACCCCAACGTTACACGTGCAAAGATCCTTGTCCTCCGAGCCGCCATGACTCTCGGCTTCGACCGTGATGCCATCACCGACCCGAAGACGGCCCCAGCCCAGCTGCAGAAGTTTGTGCAGAGCCTTCCTGCAGACGCGTTTGGTACTTCGCCGAGGGAAACGACCCTCCTTCAACAATACAAGAACTCGGTGCTTATGGACGCATTCATCCCACGGAACAACACGATACCCTCTCGTGGCAAGAGGGTTCCCGCGGTGGATATGGCAAAGAGCATCCAAGCCTTGGCCAACAGCTCGCCTCGCTATGCTTACCTGCGTGATCTCTTTGGATTCGTTTTCAACTTTCCCATTGAAGAGGTTGATAATCGACGACACACCAGCATTGCCGTGTAAATGGCCTTTTATACGTTGTTAGCACAAGTGTTTTGTGCCTAAAGAACCATAAATAAATCAAAAAACGGAACAAGTAAGTCAGAGCAAGAGAAGGAAGGGACATATGTTGATAAAGGGTTTGGCAGACCATCTTTCTTTATTTTATTACGCTCCAGATACCCCTTTACACTATACGTTGCGTTGATCACGGCCATGGTACGAAGCGAAGGATGAGTTTTGCGTGGTGCAGTCAGAGGGATCGCGGATTGTCGAAGGGTAGAGCGGTACAAATCATTCTTTTGTTGGAACAATGATGTTTTGATGCCGATACGTCGCCGCAAGGCAAGAGAATTTGGTGTTGCTTTTGGATATGCAACTCGGAGGCTATTTGTCAGTTGAATACTCTTTGCAAGGTTTATCGTAGCACTTTTTTTCTTTATCAAGCATAGCGGGCGGGATGCAAGTCTAGTTCTAATTGATTCACTGGATTTAATCTATAACGGAGGTTTTGGCGGTGAAGCTTGTGATTTACTATGAATATAAGAACCTTGCGGGTATCTGTTGAAGAGCAGTCTGTGAGCAAGGCGAGGACTTTGCTGTGCTTGGTACGGTATCGAAAAAAGAAAAGAAAAGAAAAAGAAACAGAAGAAGGAAAGAAAGAGAAAGGGAAGAGTAAGATAAGCAGATAACGACTCCAGTTCCTTCCAGTGCCTCTCCCAACGAGTTTTCATTTCCCCCCTGAATTGCAATCCATTTCCGCTCCATCCCTGCATACCTAGGTATCAAGCCATTCCCATTGCTTCGAAGAAAGAAGAGAAATCCCGTTCCGTATACTCCAACAAGACAATTCAAAAGTCAGTAACTACAAAGGAGAATTGAAAGGGAAAGCAAAAAGGCGTGGTAAATCAAGAAGAAGAAGAAAAAGCAGTTAATAATAGTAAGGAAGCCCCGGGAGTAGGAGCCTCGATTCATTCCTCAAGGAGCATACCGTCACAATATCAGACCGGCCGCTCAAATTCAGTCCCTCGCAATATCTGCGTGTTTCGAAGAGGAAGAAACATTTGGTTGAAGCGCAGCTGCAACCGCCGAATATTCGCCCCCGTGAGGACCAAAGAGGATATTCGGATCGATTGTCCCAGCGAGGTCCTCCGGGTTGAGCTGCGCATCAATGTACAACTGCTGTTGCTGCTGCTGTTGCTCAAACGACGTCGGGGGATGAGCGTGGTGATGAGGCTGCATCTCCGGCCTACTCGCGAGAGACGGCGTAAAGTTCCGGCCAGCACTATTCCCTGCTGCCGCCGTCGCCGCCGTCGAGACGCCAAAGTGGGCATTTTGAAAGGAGAAGTCGGCCGACGATTGCGGCGAGATGATGGGCGTGAAGGTGGAGGAAAAGTCGTAAGGCGAAGGGGGCGTCATTTGCAGAGACCAGTTCTAGTGGTTCTCCGTGACGCCTCCAACCGTCAGCATGGGCAAGTTGGCGACGTGCTGGGACGATGGCGTGTCGGTGGGCAGTCCCTGGAAGGTCGGCGGCATGGGGTGATATGGTATGACGGAGAGGCTGTTGTTGTTGTTGTTGTTGGTGTTGTTGCCCAGGTTTGGGGTCGCTTGTGGCTCGGAGATGGAGAGTTGGGAGAAAGGTTGGGCGGCAGAGACGTCGAGATGATATTGCTGGTGCTGCCCGCTCTGAGAGATATGGTTTGGAGGCTGGATCTGCTGCTGTTCGAGGTAGTGCTGAAAGGGGGATGGGGCGAGGTCTGGCAAAGCAGGCGAGAACTGCGAAACAGAGAACGGCGTCGGCTGATTCGACGGCATCTGGAGCTGATACTGCGTGTTTACGGGCATCTGGGACATCATGCCGGCAGTCTGCTCAACCGGACGATACAGCTCTTCCGTGGTGGTAGCAGGCAAGGCAGGATAGACGGACATGTAAGCATCAGGCGCCGAGTTGTTGTTGTTGCTGCCGCCACCTGGGAAAGCTGCCAGATGCCCGGCTGGCCAGGTGCTGCTGCTCTGCGACGGCACGGGAGCCGTCCACATGTCGCTCGTGTGCAGAAACTGCAGCGTGTTTGGTTGCTGCTGGGTAGGCAAGTTGCCGTGTTCTCCTGTCTGGAGGGTGTCGAAGTAGTTGTCCGCCAGGGACAGTCCCAGCGGAGAGGCTGAGGAGACGCCCAGCGAAGATGGCTGGAGACGTGTCGTGCTCGTGCTCCTCCACTGCTGCAGCGGCTCCCTGGGGTGAGCGGCTCTTGGGGCAGACTCTGAGGCTGCAGCCGCTTCAGGTTGAGAGTCTGCTCGCTGCGACCCGGTGATTCTCTTGACCAATCTTTTGGTTCGAGAGAAAGCAGCACGTCAGAGACTGAATGTCCGCATCTTTGCAATACTGCTAGGGAGGAGAAGGGGTCT
The DNA here is from genome assembly GCA_020002365.1 of Trichoderma gracile. Taxonomy (NCBI): domain Eukaryota; kingdom Fungi; phylum Ascomycota; class Sordariomycetes; order Hypocreales; family Hypocreaceae; genus Trichoderma; species Trichoderma gracile. Next base: position 1,610,894 of record JAINEY010000005.1, read on the forward strand.
TGGGGAAATGACACGTACCGTTCACCAAGGTCGCTCGATTCATCGACGCTCCTCTTGCGCTTCATCCGGGTGGTGAGTGTCGACGTCGCCGCTTCGTCCCTAGATTCTCTTCTCCGCTCCCCTACCTTGAGTGCTGACGACGGCCCTGCTCTGCCGGGGTCTCTGAGGTTAACTTCATCCTCGTCGTCTGGCTCACCTTCATCGTCCTGCTCCCTACGGCCACCGCCAAGCTTCGGCGATACGGCCATCCTTGGAGGTCGAGCATTCACCAACGGGCTGCTATAAGACCGAAGATGCCATATTAGCTTCTGCCATATACATCTTTTTCTTCTCCTCCATTGTACATACCACTCCCCATCTGCACGGAACGAAGAGTGGAAGACTAGGAGTATGTAGTAGGGAAAAAGGAGGGGTGGAAAGAGGGAGAAAGGGGAGGAGACGTACTTGAATCTGGGATCCTTGCCGTACTTGTTCTTGATATATCGAATCTGGTTATGGTTCAGGTGGCGGCCAAACTTCTCATGGAAATGCGTCTGGATGTACGACTGCTTCTTCTTCCCGACGACGGCGGAGAGAACCCAGTCGATCTCATCGTCCAAATACTGCGCTGCGCCAACCATGGCTGCGATTCTTCTTCTTCTGCCTTTTGTCTTCTTTTGCTCTCGTGAAGCTGTGGCTTGGCGTTTTGCTATGTAGCAAGCGACGACGATTTGACACCACGGCTTTTTCTCAGGAGTTATCTCTCTCTCTCTGTCTCTCTTCTCTCCTTGGATATCAAGGCCGGAGTCTCGCCAAAAGCCAAAAAGGTACGACTTCGGCAGAAGAATCTCCTTTTATATAGAGTATCCCAAAAGAGAAGATGCAAAGAAGACGAAACCCCCGTTCTCCCTAGGCCCAAGAAAGCCAGGAGAGTGCGAGGTTTCACAACACCCTGTACGCTTCCAACGGGATAGCTGTAGCCTAGGAAAAGTGCAGCTTCGCGTCCTTGTTTGGCGCTTTGTCCAGGATTTGTTCACGCAAGAAAAGGCAGGCAACGGAGGAAGAAGAATAATAGGAGGCCTAAATAAGCCCGCCGAGATCTTCAGACACCGGTATCGCAAGAATAAAAAAAGAGACACCAAAAGGGGGTTTGGGGGGAGCGGTGGTCCCAAATAGGAGGTCGAGATTCCACACAGATAGCAAAAGTACCTAGATATTCGGAGTAGGCTTCAAGCCGAGATCAAGGCCAAGAACAAAAAAGAGTATCAAGTAAGGGGGTGTATTTCTGTAAATTATCAGCAAGGCGTTGTAAAATCCCTGGAAGGTAGTAATAAAGAGGGAGGAGAAGAGAAAGGAGAAAGAGAAGAGAAGAGGAAGAGGAAAAATGAGTGCCAACTTGAATGTCCGTCGGAGAGGAAGCCCGTGTCCGAATCAGGCCTAAAATCTCCCAGGCGGCAAAAAGAAAGACGCTTGACGTCCAGATGTCTTGTGCAGCCTTGTTCTTCTTCTTCTTTCTTCCCGGCGGTCACGCGGCTGTCTCTCTTGTTCTCGGTGTTCTTTGCGGCAAGTCTGGTTCGCAGAGGGATGAAGAGCAGAGAGATGGTGATGATGATGATGATTCTCCTCACACTCGTGAGTGAAAATGGCAAGATTTGCTTCCGTAAATCAAAGCAACAACGAGCTTGTTTGCGTGGACACAAACAAACCCCCCAACGACCAAGATCGATGCTCAGAAGTGTCGTGATCCTCAGATCGCCAAAGTTCAACCCCGGGGAAACGGAAGAATCGAAGATAAAGGGGGGGGAGTGTACTTGGAGAAAGAGCAGCAGTAGTAATAGTAAGGAGCCAAACCGGGGAGGCAAAAAAATAACAAAGGGAAACCAGAGAACACAGAAAAGTCCCCCGGATACATACGAAAAAGAAAGAGGCAGAGGGCCGTCGTTGGCGTGGTTCTGATTCTGATTCAGACACCCGCAAGAGATCAGGAGTCATGCCCACGTGGCACATCATGCAGCCTCGTCTATTGTGTCCACTGAAGAACAATAAGCAACAATGAGGAGCCAGAATCGACCTCTTCTGCTTCGCCAATAGGAGGCGGTCCGGCTTCGGCGTGTGGAGTGAGATCGAAGCGGATGCGTCTGCCGGTTCCCCGTCTTCCGCTGCCCCGGATCGTGGTGGTGAATCATCGTATCATGTTGGAGAAAGGCTCCGGAGGCTATCGCGAGTGCCAGGCAGCAAACGCGGGCGGTTTGGGGGAGCTCAAGAGAACTGGTGAGGTCATGTAGATGGGACGGAAATTGGTGTGCTCTGGGATGCGTGGGTGTGAAGATATATAGCCGCGCGATTGTAGCTCGTCACAGGTCTAAGGGGGAAAGGCATGCAGATAGATGTTCGTGTCCGTGATGGTACGTGATTGTAGATCATCATCAGTCTAGCGGGTGTGTCTATAGAAAGTCCAAGTCTAAACATCTCCAACCTCTAGTCTATCAAGATCCTTTTGTTCAACCCTTCTATCCGTCGTCTATCGTCTATATCCCATCTATGTCCTCGTCGTCATCACTGATTCATAAATCACGTCGTCAAAGGCGACCCCCCACGCGAAAAGATGCCCAACCAGCACTTGACCTGGCCCTCCTCCTCATCCTCGCCCCAATCATCCTCCCCGGCAAGCTCGCTCTCCTCCTCGCAGAAGAGCGGCGTCTCCAGATCCAGCATGGTCTGCTTGAAAGCCTCCAGGAGCCTCCGCGTGGTGTCATCCCGCATGGGCACCATGACCACCGCCCTGGATTCAGAGCCGAGAGCGAGATTCTGGCAGATGGCCGAGGCGAGAAGCCCCGGGTGATCGTCGTCGTACATGGGATCAGCAGCGAGAACGAGCTATTTGGCAAAACAAAATAGCGTCAGACACAGCAGACATACAGAAGAGGAAAAGAAAAGGTAGTGAATAATAATGATAAACTTGCCTTGAACTGAAAGGGTTCTCCAAAGAGCACCTGGTCAATCTCGTCCTCTTCTCCGCCCCAGGTAAGCGGCCCAACCGACATGGACCCCCCGCGAGCCTCCACCAAGCTCCTGTTCCTCTCCGTGTTGTCCTTGAGATTGGGCACGATGTTGGGCAGGTCGCTCAGGATGACATGCGTCTGCCACAGCGCCGCCGCCGCGACGCCCAGCAGCCCCGTGCCCGAGCCGAGCTCCAGCACCGTCGGCGGCGGCTGCCCCAGCGTCTCGTCAAACAGCTTGAAGAGCGACGTGGCCGCCAGCCGCGGCAGATGGCGCGACAGCACGTACGACGACCCCCACGTCTTGAAGCCCAGCGAGTCGCCCGTCAGCGCGGGCTCCTTGATGATGAGCTCAAAGGGCTCGCAGGCCACGCCGTCCCCTTCGAACGGCCACCGCCTCGTCACCTCGCCCATGGCCGTCCTGCCGCACCGCTCCGACATGCGCTTGCTGGCCAGCTCCCAGAGCACCTCCTGCTTGTCGTAGTCGTCGATCCAGGCCAGCGGGCTCTTGATGACGGACGAGAGGTAGCGCGTGACCTCGGCCTTGCGCTGCGTCGCGAGAGACTCCTGCTGCGCGAGGATGTCTGCCTGTCGCTGCCTGTGATTCCAGACGGGGGGGCTCAGCTCCAGGCTCTGGAGGATGGCAAGGAGCTCCTCGTAGCTCGGCCGCTGCCACATTTGCGGGAAGTCTTCCGGTGCGAGAGACGCCATGATGAATGGCGAAGACGTTGAACTATCTAATTCAGAACAAAATCGTAAGAGAGAGAAAAAAAAGAGAGAGAGAGAGAGAAATAAGCGGTAAGGAGATGCCAAAAGACGCCGTGAGACCAATCTCAAGAAAAGAACGTAAAGGAAACCTCTCGTAATGAGAGCAAAGTTCTAAATGGCTATCATGATGAAGTCGTATATCGTAAAGTATTCCTCTGAAAGTGTCCAGCAGTCGCGTTGTTCTCAAAGAGCCTTCAAGAGGTCTCTTATACAGAACTTGTCAAGAGAAGTTCAGCTCACATGCAGAATGTCACCGCACAAGAAATTCAAAAACTCGATCGGGAAAAAAAAAAAAAATCGGACCTTTTGCCTTAGGTAAGCAGTAGGGAACAGGTACTCCAGGGTTCCAAGTGGAAGGAGTCAGCCAAAGAAGTGGGACTTGCTCACACCCCACGTGGGGAGATCCTTCCCAGCCCATTTACCTGATGTACATGCAAGTACCTTACCTTACCTTACCTTACCTACCTTACCTTACCTTGCCTTACCAATCATCACCAGCAGCAGCAGAAAAAAGAAAAGAGTAGAAACAAGATCAATTTGCGCCAACAAGACTCGACTGACTGAAAACGGATATCCAAACAGGAGATTGGAAAAGCAAACAGAGCGCAGATTGCATCCGCCAGACAGTGCTACTATTTTAGGACAAGGACACACGGACGCTGTATCGGGGGCTGACACTCCCGTATGGCCTTGAAATCCAATCTGATTAATTACAGTACTCACCATGGGGTCGCCAATGTGGCAAATCAAATCAAATCAATACCATCCATCATATCAATTAGCATCACTTATCTTACACAAGTATACATGAGCAGGACCAGCAGAAAGGAACCTGCACGCTATTACCTATGGATAGTTCGCTCCCCCTGATTCCGAGTCCAAGCAATCCCCAAACAAGGCGCTCAACTCATTAGTTCCTTACAAGCAATACCAAAATGCTAGTATACCCAATGTAAATACTCTTCATCAAATGAAACAACCCCCAGCATGAAACAAAAAGCGACAAAAACAACTTGTTTCAACGCCGTGACAAGTCGGCCCACGGCTAGTAGCACCCATAATCGGTCACACTGCAGCACTACTACATACCTAGCACATCACATCACATACAGCCAGCCAGCCAGCCAGCCACATTCTAGAACCTAGCAGCATCCGATCCGGCCAAAGCCGTTGATCAGCAGAGATCTTCATGCTGACTGACGTTGATCCCCTTCGCGTGCCATGGCTTAAGCAGCAGCGCGGCTGCATCCATCCCTCGCGCAAACCGCGGCAGAATGACATCAACACCATCGTCACGGGCATGCAACAACAGACTGACTTCATTCAGCGAACAGGTTTCCTTATTTTTTTGGGGGGGTCTCGTATGCGCACAAGACTCTTTCTGTACCTATCTGGTATCTACTACTGCTATACCTATACCTATAACAGGTGTTCCATGCCGGCTGTTCAAACCTGAGCCAGAGGCTCTTCAGCACTACCTAGTCGTCGCCCATGTACTCTGTGGCAGGGCCCGCGTTTGGAAAAAAATCAATCAAGCAATTCAGTCAAATCTTCCTCTGCTAGTCTCCTTGCTCGAGACTCTAAAATCGAATGGTATCAAGCCATATCCTGCCTGCGCCAGAGCGTGCCTATCCTAAAGGCATCGCTGCGAGATGCAAAATCCGTTGCCCAAATATCCTTGGGGGTGTAAATGCACAGGTGCTCATTGTTGCCGGAACGCCACAAGTAAGAAAGGGTGTCAAAATAAAAAGAAAAGAAAAGAGAAACAACAGAAAAAGCAAAAACAGCCGGTCCCTTTTTGGTGCTATTATCGAAATCGAATCGTCATTTCAGCTTGTGAATCGTAAAGTCTCCCTTGTACGTTGGGGTTTGGAGTATCTCTCCCTGTAGTGTTTGAGGTCGTGGTGCTGCAAAGCCCATGTCCTTGCAGTTTCGGTTCGAGGTGCTCTTCAATGTGCAGTGCTCGTAGTCGTAGCTGGAGGGCGCTTCGTGCCTAATCTCTCGCCGGCGAGCACTCCCTGTAAATCTCCTTCTTGAGAGCCTCGAGTCGGCCTCTCATATCCAGCAGGTCGGTCAGCTTTTCGCGGGGCGGGTTATCCAGCGCCGAGATCTCGTGGTGCAACGCTTCGTATTGCTGGTAGTAAGTCTTGAACTTGCTAGCCTTGCGTATGATATCCCGCGAGACGCTCTCGGCCGCGTGCCGCTTCGCTGCCAAAGGCTTGGACTCCAGATCCGCCTTTCGCTTCATCTTCGGGGCGGGCGGTGCGTCGTTGTCGAGGTCGGACGCGTTCGTGGGCGGCGAGGAAGCCAGGGGGGATGACTTGGTCGGCGACGTGTTCTTGCTCTTGAAGGACGACGACACAGCCGTGCCACGGGAGTTGACGCTGGCGTCGGACGGGCGGTGCTTCAGCGCGGGCAGCGGCTGCTGCCTTGGCTTGATGCGCTTCGACAGCGGCGTGCCGGAGCTGGAGCTGGAGTCCTCCTCTTCTCGGGGTCTCTTGGCGGGCGCCGCTGGCCGAGTCGGGGCCTTGACGGGCGGGCGGCCGGCGACGATGACGGTGTCCTTGACCTTGGACGCCGCAGGCTTCGGCTTCGGCTTGGCAACGGGAGGCGCGGCCGGGGCCTCGTCGCCGGAGTCGTCCGAGTTGACAATGATCTCCTGGGACAGTATCCGCTTGTCGTTGCCCTTGGAGGCTCCAGCCTTGGCCTTGGTGGGGGAAGCCTTTGGCGCAGCAGGTTTCGCCTTGGCCTTGGCGACACCACCCTTGGAGGGAGCGAGTAACCGTTTGACCTGTGCCTCCTGACTGGTCGGTTTCTTCGCCTTGGTTGGGAGGGGGTTGGAGGCTGATCGTGACATCTTCTCTCCGCCAGCCTTTGCCTTGTCGCCGGTCGTGCCATCGTCGGACGTGAATCCGTCGTCCGCCTTCTGCACCTTGATCTTGGGCGCACCCATTGCGATGGAGGCCTGCAGTCGGCTGAGGCATTTGCCCCTGCCGCGCTCCTCCTTCGGGAGCAGCTTCTGCCACACAGCCTCGGAGGATGAGAGCCTCTGCTTGTCGTATTGGCGGATCGCGTTGTCGATGGCGGTCTGCCGCTCCTCCTGGGAGGGGTAGTTGTAGCTCCAAACGTCGAGCTCCTTCCAATACGTCTTGCGCATGGTCCAAGTATCTGAGGCGGCGTTGTGCTCGGCCACCTTTTCGAGAGTCGGCCGGAAGTCGTGCTCGTTGCCCTCCCACTTCTTCTTCAGGTATTCGGTCGACCGATCTTTGGCGGCCAACTCGTGAACGAGAATCACTCGCTGCTCCTTTGCACGTTCCATAGCCTGCTGGGATGCAGTGAGAGTCGGGTTCAACGAGGGCGAGGTGATGTCGTGGAGGCTGGGTGAGGTGGGCATAGAGGCGGTCTTGGGGCCATAGTCGGAGATTGGCTTCGCCCTCGACTTGGCGGACGCCTTGGCCTCGGGCACTTTTGCGATGCGAGCTCTGACAAAGAGGTGTTAACACACAACACCACAGCGAGACACAGATAGTACAAACCTCTCTCGCGCTGCTTCATGTGCGGCTAAACCGTTTTGCAAAGTCTCAATGTCAGAATCTAGCCCAGAAGTAGACGCCTTGCGGGAGGGCCTACCAGGCTTCGCAAAGACATTGCTCGTGTATGGGATTCGCTCCGCGTGGCGGGTGGACTCGAAGGGCCGGGTGAGGTAAATGTCGTAATCGGCAGAATCGTTGGGAGGAGCGATGCGGTGCGTCTTGGAGCCGTATTGGATTGACTATCACAGACAAGGAGCACAGAGCAGTCAGCACATCAAGTTCCCGCAATGGTGGTGGTTCCCCCCCCTTGTAGGGGCACTGAGATGGAGACGGGAGAGGGTTCGGACTTACAGGAGTTGAGCCCAGCGAAAGGCGCACATCCTCGCCGCTGCGTGACGACTGGATGATGGACTCAATGGTCGCCTTGTCGAGCTGCACGTGGAAAGCCTGAGGCGGCAAGTTGGACTCGGAGCCGGACTCCGTCAACCGCAGGCCGCCTTCCGGGACCTTGAGGGAGTTCATGTCGGCGACTGGCGATTGCTTCGTGCGTGTGCGAGGTTCGAGAGAATGCAGCTTCCCAGTTTGCACACGAGGCAGATGAGAAACACCGGTAGTCTGCAGACGAGCGTTCGGAGGTGGGAGTTTGGTTGCAGCAGCAGCAGCAGCGCGAGTGCTGCGTTTAAATAGGATCCGCAGTTGAGCTCGAACTTTGGGCGAGGGCTTGTTTCAATCAGACTCAACTGAGGAAAACAAACTCTATGAATGGCAAGGCGGACGCCACATGATCGATTGAAGGTTCGTGGCGCCCAGAGAGTGAACAATAGGGTGCGAGGCGGGCGAAGCCAAAGTGAGGCCAAGGTGAAGCGAAGCCAAAGTGAATGAATGAGGAAGACAAAGGGCGAAGTCACATCCAGGCAGCGCGGTGGGCCAGCCAATACAGGACGGGACTGGGTTGCTTTGTCGATCCGGGCCTGGTGTGCAGAAGGCCAGAAAGGCGGCGGAGGAGCGCCAAAGGACTGAGGCTCGCGGTGGCAGGCAATCGCAGGCACAAAGACGGCTGGGCGGATGAGGTTGCGTGGGAGAGGGAAAAGAGTGCAATGATGCAGCTCTCGCGGTGGAGAGTTAGTAGGTAGTGAGGTAGGTAGCAGCAGCAGCGGTAGCAGGAGAAGGGACTGGAGGCAGAAGAGCCCGGGCAAGGCCAGTCAAGTCCAGCGCAGTTGGGGGAGCGGAGACAATGGCGGACGGCGAGCGGGAGGGTGGGAACAGGTACCCAGGGCGTGCTGGTTGCAGAGGTACAGGCAGTACCGAGCAGTACCTCCAGGCCAGCAGCTGTTGCTGGGGGACTCTGCTGCGCACTTGAGGGGGGGCGTGCGGGCATCAAGCCAGCTCTAGAGGTTCCCAGCCCGTACTCGTCGTCCTACAGGTACATGTGCCGTGCTGCAACAGTGAGTTTGCCGGTGTCAGTCCGGCTGCAGCCACTGGCCGATACGCAGCGGTACCCGTCACGCGCGCACGAACGGCTGCGTTTGGCCGGTACACACAGGTACTCGCTTGCAGCAACCTGCGCGCTACTGCGAAGCCCCTCGAGGCGCTACAGAACTCACGGCGGCGCACGCCTGGGCAGGGCCAAGGCAGGGCATCGACAGGGCATCGACAGGGCCCCGGACGGGGTGGAGGCCCAGCACGAGGAGGTACCCGGAGCTAGACGCCCAGGTACTTTCAGCACAGCGAGCTGGCCGCAGCGTCGCAAAGTACCGCTCGTAGTTGCAGCGCGCACCCAAACGCCGTGCGCGCAGAGGCTGCCAGCGTCCAAATCACCCGCGTCTGGCGGCTTTTCCCCCCAGCAGCGCTGCGAGCCCGGCCCCAAGCTGACCGACATCTGGTCGGGTCCCCTAATGTATCCAATCGCCCAGCGTCCAGGTCTGCAGCGTGCCGGGTCGACCTTGACGGGACCTCTTCCGGTACCTTCGACGACAGGCCAAAAGGCGGGCCAGGGCAGCGCCGCCAGGCCAAGAAGCTCCCAGCCTAACGCGGCAGAGTTTAGCCTCGCGGGACCAGGGCCAAGTACCCAGAGGTACCCTGCTGGGGTCGGGTAGCCTTCATTCCAGGTCGGCTGGCCTGGCTCGGAGCCTTCCATCTGCTGGTGCTGCCAAAATAAGGCACTGAGCGCTGTGTGACACACGCCGACTCGATGGGCGAGTGAGCTTCAATCCTCCACTTACCGACAGAGACGACGCAGCCAGCGCAGTTCGCACGACCAAGGCGAGAAGAGGGCAGCCCAGCCTCGGCGCAGCAAAGGTGATGGAACGGCTCTCAATTCGGGCTCACCTCAGGCTCAGTCCAGTTCGGTTGCCAGCATTGCGATTCACAGCCGCCCGTTGCATCATTCTCTCCACTCCGCCCCTTGGCGCCTCTTGAGAAAGAAACTCACCTCTCAAGGTACAGACAGGTGCAAGTGCTCCGTAATACCGCTCCATATCCATCGACGAACCAGATGCAGTTTGCCCCATCTCAGATGTGTGTTTCCTCCCCGTCAAGTCCCTTCTCCTTCACCTCCTATGCTTCGAGCACTACCACCAGATGCCCCCTTTTCCCTACCTTACCTTACCAATCTTTATCTCTACCTTACCTAGATAGACAGTATCTTACCTACTAAGGAGCCCACAGACATTAGAAGCTCCAGATTCAGTCCAGAGAGGCGTCCTCAATGTGCGGGACTGCTGTTCCTTCATCAGGCACGGCAGCGCACAGGCCCTGCTAGCACCAGAGAAGCAACATGAATGCTCTTGTTGCCCCCCCTTCAACCCAAATGCAATTCTTTTGGCAGAACGGCTATGGAACCCGGACGTGGCTCAGGCCATCCGGATTCTGGTGCTACGAGTTCAATTGAAGTACCCCGTGATAACACCAGAATCGCACACGCAGGCGTTCTCTGTGACCCGGGGAAGGGTAGCATTTGCCAGCAGAATTTTGTCGACTCCGGCCACGCCCCTCCCTCCCGGTGGTTCGCCAGCGGGCGGTCGTGGCTTGAGGTGAAGCGAGCACGCTGTCGATATGTGTGCGTGCATGCTGCAGCCACAGTTGCACAGCAGGTGAGGTAGCGAGGGCCTTGTCCCGGTCAGTGAGCAGCGCCGACGAAGCAAAGTACAGGAGTAGTCAAGACGATGCATTGTCAGAGCAAGGCATCCTCGTATCTATTATCCAGTATTCGTTTTGCGTCTGCAGTAATAACCTGATAGACAGTGGTGTCTCGGTAAGCTTTGCGTACCACAGACTGGAGTCTTGACATGCACATGACGAGGCACCAGCCAGTGGGTGTCAGTCCCTGTACCTGTCCCCCTGTACCGGTATGTACATAGCTCTGCCGGTCCCTGCTCGCCCAAGCCTCTAAGCCGCATGGAGATCGCCGGAGCAGGGAGCTAAACCAGCATGACGGTACAAAGTACCTACTTGCTTCAATGAACATGAACAAGCCATCACACAGAAACTCAACACGACAACTCGCAGCTCATCCCCATCCCATAAGCCGACATTCGTTTGCTCTGATCAGTATAAAAAGGGCACCATCTCTTGACCAGATATCTTCCTCGGTCACTGGTTTTCGCTTCCATCAGAACGCTCTCCGCAGCGCAGCAAACGCAGCCTGGGGCAGCTTCCACCCGCGGTTCAGTCCTGTGACACCAGAGTTGGCCGCCATGCCGCCTGATTCGCCTGATGAAGGTCGCCTGGAATTTCCCTGACAGCCGCGTCCGCCGTATTGGACAATCTGTGTAGCAGGAGACCGTCCAATCACGATGCAATGGACGCCTTTTTGGGGGAGGGCGTAAAAGGGGAGGGGTGGTCGGATTGGGTTGCGCCTCTACCAGCAGCAGCAGCCCTATGGTGGACTGTTCCAGCGCCATCTAGATCACCTGGGAGGCAGCCCTGTGGGAAATGCAGGTTGGTTCCTACCGAGATGACAAGGGAATCAACCCCCTGGGGAGTGGCAGCTGAAAGATCCTTGAGATGGCACCGAACAGACGGGAAGATGCCATATCGAAACACCCATCAGCTACTAAGCAACTGTGTGGTCGACGGTATGATGCCGTGCGAGGGAAACCGGAGGACACTCCCCACGACTTGTGTTTGCAGGGTAAGTGAGGACAAACAACCTGGACGACAATCCATCTCTCGGTCTGCACCAGATGGAAGCTACCTGCCTAGTGGGCAGAAGGGATTGCGAGTTTCTTCATTGCGTAGGTACTCCTGCAATCCCAGATGTTTGACTTGTGCGAAAGTGCGCGTATCCTTCGAGGCTGTAGCGCATGGGAGCACAGATGCTCAACTCCCCAGGTCTCAGCTGCCCGCCACTCAGAGGCAGCATCTCGCGTCACGCTGCACCATGACACCTTGTGTCCGTTTCCATCTTAGGCCGAAATCCGCCTCTCCATTTACCTCAGTACCAGTACTTTTACCGGCATGCATGACCCGTAGGCCTCATGGCGGCCCTGCGTGGGCTCGGTGAGTCGCCAATTTTTGCGCCGAGGCGAGAGAGCAAACTTCAATGCCAGTGCTTCAAGACTTCGAATGACAGAAACTTGGGTGGCACACGGCAAACGATGCGCTGCTGACATGACGCAGTAGTGCAGCAGTGCATACCTGCGGGCTCTTGGACGTATGTACTCGTACGTACAGACAGGCATGGCCAAGACGTCAGGGTACCAACGAGTCGTAATCCAATTCGTATCACTGTACGAATACTATTGGATGCCTCAGTATTCCGTATTACATGCAAGCCTGCCCGGTTTACCCTCCCGCCCGTCGCCTTGCCCGATGCTAACATCAAATGTAGGCAGCGTCGAGGCTCGCTTCTGTGAGCTGGCCTTGCAAGGCAAAATGTCCGCTGACGTCGCCATTGGCATGCCCTCTGTACAAGTATGGGTAACGAGCGTTACTCGTACATTTCAGAGACAGCACGCCAAGCTCGTGGCAGTTGTTACTATTCGGGTCCGGTCGCGGCAAACAAAGCGTTTTACGGGTTAAGCCTTTGTGCGAGGCATCAAACCACAAGGCGCGAACCAGCACGGTTCATACAAAGGGTTTCGTGGGGGATCTTGGAGCTGCGTACCTAGTCCTGTGCTCCCTTTTGCCTTGCTTTGCCCGCGAATAACGGGTACCCTTTCCTTTCCATCCTTACCTAGGTACCTACCCAAGGACTCCCAAACAGGCGATACTGGCACTTTGGCACGCTGGCTCTTCACGACAAGTGATTCAGTTACATGCAGAAGAGGAAAAGGATTTGGGCGTCGCTATGACTGGATAGGGGGGTGTGTGTATGTGTGTCTGCGCGTGTGTGGGCGACATTCCCGCGAATTGAACTTGCATGGCCACCGGTCAGTTCTGGTTACACGCAGTACGAAGCACTCTCGTCCTAAACGCCTCTTTACATTTGGCTCCCACGGCTCATCAAGTTTTTCTTATCCCAAGTTGAGAGCCGCTGGTTGCTGCGGGCTGAAGGAGGTAATAATACTCGTAGCTCACTGCAAGTGGCCATCAGTCGCCAGAAACCATCCATGCCTTCATTACTGCCCGAGCTAGGTAGCTACATACACTAAACACCATGAGCGGCAGCAAGCAGCAGCAGCAGCAGCAGCAGCAGCAGCAGCAGCATCAACCGGAGCTTTACACATAGCTTGGACGGCACGATTATCTGCTGATGATTTTGGCTCCTCTGCATCCTTCGGGGGGTCGGTGCTGACGGGATTTCCCACCGACCGTGCTGGGAGGCCCGTCCTCCTTCCAGCTGTCGACGCTTGAAACATTCCGTGCTCAGGTCAGCGGATGTCTGACCCTGCTCTGCTCTTGTACGCTTGTTGTATACTAGTAGCCAGATACTACAGACGTAAGGGATGCTTTGCACTTTGAAGATTTAATCTCCCAGCACGGGAATCTCTTCTCTCCGGATTGGAGAACGAGATACTAAAGAGATTTGATGCAAGCCGCTCTGCTGTACCACCAGCGCCGGTCCGGAGTAGCAAATACACTATTTGCCAGTAGTTCATTCTTCTGGGCTACCTACTATCAAGGCACCAAAGTATCAATCAATTCATCGCAGTAGAGACGCCGTCTTAGCTCTGATCGCCGCAAGCCACGCGGACCAGGCACACTCAGCCGTTGAAAAAACTCCAGGTTGGGGTTGCAGACCCCGCGGGACCAGTCCTGTCGAAGCCGAACATGACCAACTTCGTGATACTTGGTAACAGACCAAGTCTACGTGTACTCGCATGTGTATGCATGGAGCACATGCCTGTTGATGCAGATACCTCACGCAATGGCGCACAGGGCGCGCGAGCGAAACATGGATGACGAAAGAGACTGCAAGTCCCGGGCACACAACAGCATGCGCAACCCCCTGGCTCTCAAACAAGCGAGAAACAGACGCGCCCTCTTCTCTCCGTTCTACTCTTCTCTCTCTCTCGTCTCACTGCCGCAATGTCCGTCTTGGCCTGGCTAAAGCGGCTGGAGGGAAAACGAAAAGCTGCAAAAGCGGTTGCAGCGGGCCTTGCCTTGTCTGGAACGCAAATGCTACGAGAAGATACGCGGGTTGGCCAGCCCGTCGTCAGTTCTTTGGTCTTCGTTGCCACCAAAACACAAGTTGCTTGGCTGACAGCCGGCACTGCCGCAGATGCACGTTGGACCCCAAGAGACGGAATACCTCGTCACCCCAGGTCGTATCGACTTGTATGTTCCTTAGTATTTGTTATATCCATGCTGGCACACACGCCCCCTCCCGCCCCCAGCCCGACCTGGACGGGGAGCATGGAGAAGGAGGAATTCCGGCTGTGCTCCGTACATGTGTGTGTACCTTACCTTGCGGATAGTAGACCATCTACCTAAATAAGGTGCCTTGTGCCGCTGCCGTAGCCGTAACCCGTAGCCGCTTTGCTGCTGGCACATGTTGTCTCGCTCGTTGAGAGAAGTCATCTCGATCGCAACGAGGTACATACATGTAGACTGTCGCATCGTACATACTACATCGGCGATGCACATACGAGTCCTCCCGCCATGTTCGACCCTTGATGATGCAAGGGGGATATAGGTAGTCAGTCGACCATGCGGCGGAGGCGGGACAAGAGAATTCTGTGTCCGTACATAGCACGCACGTTGTGCGAAGTGACGAGCATCCATCTCCCTTGCCCGAGACACCACCACCACCCCTCGTTCGACGGGCCAGGCCCCAACGCTGCCGCAAAAAGGCACGCAGCCTGTTCCAGATTGATCTCCCGCAGCTACATGATTGATTGCCTACATGTCCCTTTTAGCAGACACTTCCCGAGCCAACTGACGCCTCGCGTTGCTGACAGGGTGCTAGTACTGGCTGCTTGGGGGGAGGGTTCAGCGGCCAGTTGCCAGTCCAACAACGGCAGTTCTTGCGCTGCGAGCATCTTTGCTAAACAAACGACGCAAATGTTCTTACCGGATATCAAGACAGATGCCCGCCGGAATGAGAAGATGCGAAAAATAATCGAGGTCTTCTGACCAAGCGCTCTGTTTTTTGACAGCGAGGCTGGTTGGTTGACGATCAAGGCCCAACGACAAAGACATGAGCGCCTTGCCGGCGGCTAGAACCCTGGTGACGATGCCTCGTTCGACAAACAGGCGCGCTGGCTGGGAGATGCACATCAGAACCGTTGGGCGGAAGTCCAAGTACTGCAAAGTATAGCATGGAGGTCCGGTACACGTAGGGAAATACTGGTAGTGACTGCCCAGGGCAGGGAACGAAATACGAGTTGAGGCTCCCGGGCCGTGAGAGGCGTGCACGAACGGCTCATCTGATGTGCAAGCCACAGCGCATTGACCAGAAATGTTCAGATTGCTGGGGAGATTGATCAGTCAGTGGCCACAGCCATTTCTGCACAACTAACTTTCGAGAAGCGGAAGTATTGGATGAACCAGAGCAATTGGGTGAAGCAAGAGAAGCAGCAGCATCAAGCTGAGAGAGAGAGAAGTGCCAAGCACCGCCGAGCTGCTCCGTCAACATCCGTCACCAACTCCGCGCTGCATCCATTCGCCAATCATGCCCAGACCTTGCACAGACGTGCGAGAAACGCATGCCCGCATCGTTAGCGATGGCAGGATATCCATCTGCTGGCACGTGCCGCTTATTCTACTCCAATTGTCCGTCTCGCCGGGAAAAAGGGCCCCCAAAACTCATACAGTATTCCCTCCTCCTCCTCCTTCTCCTCGTTCCCTCCCTCCGAGAAACTGCCCCAGCTTCCACATTCGGCTTTGCTTGCCGCTGACGGCGTCCCTGGGACCTTTGGCCGTTTGTCAGCTTGGGAAGAAGTAGACGGCTGATGATTGGGGAACGAGATGGCAGTATTTTGACGTTGAAGCCAGAATTCTCTAGACCAAGCCAGCCATTCATGAACAAAATGTCGAGGAATACATGACCTACATTATGAATCGAACAAAGGCACGCCTGTTTGGAGTATCGTATGTGCATGCTGTATGGCCATGACGAAGCCCCAGCCCCAGCCTGACGGATTGCTCAATGGCGGACAGACCCGCTGCAGGCCGTGCAAATCGGGAATGGCGCCGTTGCGCCACCAATCGCCAGCGTGCGTGCAGGTACAGCGCGCATGTACTTCCATGTACTCGTAAGGTATCTCCTGCGAGAGCCTGGTGGGTGCCGTGCCTTTCCGCCGCCCGAGGGCTGCAAGCTTCAAGGGCCCTTTCGGCTTTCTCCAACAAACTTCTGTCGCCTTTTTTTAAGTGAGTCAATTGCTGGGCGAGAAAAGCACAGTTATAACAGACCCTCGCTCGTAAGTACGTCGTATCTCCTCGTTGCCATGATTACCTGCTGTAGTGATTTGCTCGGAACGCCAGCTCTCGACCGCCGATCCGGGCCGTTTCAAAACGCTCCTCCATCTTTCCACCCTCCGATCCAGGATCCAGGGGTGTGAACCTCACATCTCTTCGCGGATGGCCTCGCCCTGGCGCCGGTGCGGCATCTCTCGGTGTTCGGTGCATGGCGCGATGTCACTCGTCTTGAGCCAGTCCGGGACGGCGCACGATGAGTCCAGAAAGGCTCTCCATTCCATCCTGAGGCCCCAGTATGGCTACTACAGTAGTCACGACTAGTCCGTCACCCCGTCACAGAGCACATTCCTGGTATTACTATTATCATGGCATTCGCATCGAGGTGATGATAAGAGGGCCGCTTACTTGCGTCTGGCAATCGCCTGATGACTTCCATATGCTATTTCGTCTCTGTTTCCGATTCGAGGCAGACCGAATGTCGCACACGAAGGGGGGGTTTGAAACTACGATGGTCCTCTAAGCACGGATTATTTCCCTTCCCCCTCCTTCAGACGCAACCACTACACGCATCATTCATCTTCCATCTCATCACGGGTTTCAGTCGTTTCTTCAAGAGATCTCAGGCCCCTCTTCCCTCACTGGGTATCTCTGAGTTGCTCCGTCGCTTTCTTCTTTCCTCCAACTACCAGTCTGTCACGTATGCCTCGCTTATAACTGGCCTCTTCGCTGCACAGATTAGTATTTGATGTAATATACCGATTCCGCTTGCTGATGCATGTCTAGCGTGCAAGTCTATTGGAAATACTTTTGTCTACCAACCGGCTATGACCACACCTCACCTCATCATCCATCATAATAGTATATTGCTCTGCAGTCTACTGCTTCTTGGGTAGGTAGGTCGTAGTACAGTAGCCGTACAGTAGTAAGTCGCATTTCTTCATGTACATACGAGCACCCTCGACCGCAGAACTGGCCGTTTATCAATTCTGCCGGGAGACATGTGCTTAGGCAAGGCACTTGTAGGTTGATGCACGAGTTTACCCGTCCATGAAAAATTTTCTCTCAATGAGCTTTGAGAGCATCCTACTCTACCTATGCTGTGTCTCTGTCTCTTGGTCTTCAGGGATTCTCTTCCAGTTTCGTCCCCCTCCCCCCTTTCGGGCGATAGTTGACCTCCAGATACTGTATACCCTAACCCAACAGCACGGTCAAGCTAAGCATGGACAAGATCAAGCCTAATTGTGAGACATACATTGCACTAATTCAGAGGCAAACAAGCCTGACAAGCGAATACCCAACACCTCATGTGCCCATACCGAGCGGCGGCGGCAACAGATGGTGCTTTCGTTCGTGATGGGGAATCTAGTCTACAGTCTCTACAGCCACCCCTCTTCTCCCATCCCCGGCCAGCCTCCTCCTCCTCTCCTCTCCTCCTCCCCCCTGGACGCATTCTATTGGGTCCCCATGGTGATGGGACGACGACGGGTGACCAAGGGCGATCTCGGCATAATCCGCCATTGCCTGCCACACAACCCGCACTCTTTTGGTGTCGTATGTACTTGCAAGGTATTTCGCTCACGACCTGGATTTGCTCCGGCACGTCGGGGGGAAGAGAGTAATACCTACATACTGTGATATACATCAGTGACCTTCCAATGTATCATATGCCCTGATATCACTCACTGCGGACAGCAAACAGTTGGTTGATTTTGTGCTCCGGGATGAATACGGCGCTTCTCCGCGACTGCTCCGCGACAACGTCCGTAGGGTCCCTCCCCCATCGTATCAGATGATCTGTAATTAGCGACTAGGCAACTAACTACTAGCCTCTATACCTTGATATTATCGCACATGGATCTCTTTCCCAACAGCGTCTTCCTCGAGTCTCCGCTGGGGCTCACGATTGCTCTTTGCTCTACGGGAGTAGTACTCCTACTTACAATCGTCTGGCTTCCTTCTCTTTGGGCCATTTTCTTAAGGGGAATTCGGCGAGCGTTCAGTGATATCTGACTGTGTGTGGTTTTGGGAAGTCATTGAGGAACTGAGAAGAGTAAAAACGACGAGCCTGCTGTTATCTGCGATGCACATATATAGAAAATGCCCACTGTATCAAAAACCGCAAACACGGGATATCTGCTCAGGACGGACAGGTCATGTAAAGCAAGCGCAGACGCTGATGGCTCCCGTCAACCTGCTCCGCTGCTGGGATAGTCAATATGCTGCAGAAAACCTTTACAAATTACTGATTTTCTTATTCAAACAAGGGTCTGACCCTTTTTTTGCATGTAAGGCATATGCGGAGCTTTACCAACGGTTGCTTCTCGGTGAGGCAATAGGATGTTGAGCCAAGTTGCTGGCGAATATGACACACCTATTTTACGGCTCATCCTCTCCGTCAACACTCTCCTCGTACGCCATTGACTGGACCAACTGGACCTCCTACGACAATCTATACAGTCCATGTCGTACAAAGCGTGAGCTGCCTTCTTTGTGTCCCTGGGCTTTGTGCTGCTTCTGTTCAAGACTCTCCTCTCCTCGCCGTCTCTTCTTCTTGTGTAGGTACAGCTGAAGTATTGCCATCCATCCATACCTATCTCCTCCGCACCTCTATGAGGAACCTCTTCCATTCACTCTTTCTCTTCACCCAGAATTTCCTGCAAGTCTAGTAGTGCCTAGTAACGAGTACCTGGTCCTAAAGCTCAACCCGAGCCCCTCTGCCGTAGCCAGATTGGATCAACATCCCCTTCCTCTCGAACCTTTCTACCCCTCCCCCAACCCCATCCCTCCTGAATCGCCGGACAAAGAAAAAAAAAGACCAAAGAAAGGCAAGCCACAGGCAGGACTCGACGAGGCTATCCATTGGTTCGCCTGGACTAGCATGACACTGTGCGACCAATATACGAATAGCTTAGAGGCGGGCCAAACCGTGGAGGGGATGGCTCCCGTTTGTCTGGCTGCTGGGAGAGGGGGGATGATCCGGGGTCGGTATCATTGAGGGTGAGAGCCTGAGAGGGGGGGGGTGTGTGTGTGTTATGATACATGTATGGCTATTCTACGACAGGATGTAGTCTGTTAATGACTAAGAGCATGGTAGGGAGACATTCGAATCGCCCTGCTGGGTCGCTAATATATTGCACAAGTCAAGGACAAGATGGGCATGAGATACAAGTATAAGATGCAGGTATATCTCTTGTCAAGATAATCCGATTCATGAGGGAGAAGAAGAAAGGCAAAAGAAAGGACTTGCGAATATTGCACCGTCAAATGCGTGCTATACGTGGTGGCAACGGACATTCGTACTCGCACACCTTTCGGTGTGTGCTCTGTCGCTTTGGCATCACCCGACTCTCAAGGCGACTTCTCTAAAGCATGTTTGCATCGCCACCCTAGTCCGCCTTCGATGTATTCGATGGAACTGCTGCTGTTTGTGGTATTCAGTGCTTCGTGGAAGAAAGTTACAGTCGGTAGCTAGTTGCTAAAACCCTTCGTCTGGCGTCTCAGTATGTTCCCGTCTCCATGACCCAGGATCACGAAACGTATCCAATTCCCTGGAAACCGCG
Organism: Trichoderma gracile; assembly: GCA_020002365.1. Classification (NCBI taxonomy): domain Eukaryota; kingdom Fungi; phylum Ascomycota; class Sordariomycetes; order Hypocreales; family Hypocreaceae; genus Trichoderma; species Trichoderma gracile. The sequence goes on from JAINEY010000005.1 coordinate 1,630,535, forward strand.
TATTTGTAGTACTTGCGAACCTTGTATCAATGCGCAAAGTGTGCTCTCGAGAGACGAAGAACTGAGTGCACTGCGTCAAGCGAGCTGCTCATCGTCGATTTGAGCAACCGCTGAAGGGAAGCCATTTCACACCTCCAGCAGTGAAGTCGGCTCCCGTCTTACACTAGAAGCCCTCCTTTGACAAGAAGTAGCTTCGAATGGCCTCGACCCTATGCGGAGGAATTGCATACACGGGATGGGTCGTCGCAATGCGGTCCTCTTCGTCGAATATCTGGACGCCGCTCATGTGAGGTGACGCCTCCCAGCGATCGTCTCCCAGAAGGGCCTCATCGGCACGAGAGGCGACAAAACGCCATTTGGTCTGTGCGGAACTGAGGCCGGACAGGACGTAGCAGGAGTGGTACGCGTCCGAGTATCTGTCTAGATATCAGTGGATTGCTCTTGAAGTCTTTCCCTCGAATAGCGAGCCCTTACTTGCTGGGTTTGTCCCTCATGCCACCCCTCTTGGACATGTCTTGACAACAGCAGAGAATGTATCGGATGAGTCCATTCCTGCTGAAGAGACTGTCATCTTCATCCGTTGCCTCGAGCGGCTGGCTTGTAGGGCCATCAGTCGGCCCGCTCAGACTGGCCTCGATCAGGGGCCAACATCCGCCGACCCAGTGGCTATAGCAGCCATCGACGAGCTTGTTTGTGCGGCCTGAGAAGCCACCTTCTGGAGCGTACTGGCGAGATGAGAGCCAGGAGATGAGGCGTGGCATATCCATATACCTATCATGCAGGAAGAAGGATCAGAACGACAGCGCTTTTCGTTAATAAAAACGGGCAATCTGGGAGCGGAAACCTACTTTCGAACACTTCGGTGCGGTGAGTCAATGATTGACAGGCATCCTAAAGCGCAGAATGCGTATGCGCCATGCGCTTCAACGCCGTGCTTTGCTGAGACGCCTCCCTCGTATGTCTGGCCTGGATACGTCATTCTGTTAGAGAGAGGGCGATCAAGACTCAATCGTCAACAGCTAAGAGAGACTACTTACACAGTCGTACCCATTCGCCCAGTCCGCTTAGAAGATCGGTATGACCGCCGGCACGGGCAGGAGACTCGGGCGACAGGTTCAAAGGCAAGTTGAGTAGTGAAATCACGACAGACGCACAGTAGGCACCCCTGAGCGAGATCTCAGTTTGAAAGCTCTGATATCAAAGCACGGGCTTCGATCCAATACATACCTGACGTCTTCCTCGCCTCCGACGGCCATCTGAAACCCTCCATCGGGCTGCTTGAGCTGGCACAGCCACTTCCACATGCTCCTCCTGTCGACCACGTCGTATGCCTCCTCCCCGCCGACCAACGCCAGCGACAGAACAACAGCATACGTGGTAGCAAGATGCGATGCCTGGCCGAAACCGCCTCCAAACCCTCCGGTCGGGTTCTGTATGGGGCGCACCGTCTCGACGAGCCTGGCGCGATAAGGCTCGACGTCCTCGCCGAGGAGAGACAATGCGTTGAGGCACCAGTAGAAGATCCAGGGGCGGCTCGGATCCGCTCCCACGTACGCGCCCGGCAGCGCGCCCAACTGCTTCCTCAAGAACCTTGCATGCCGTTCCCTGTCCAGGCGCGGGATGCCGTGGGCGTTGACTTTGTCGTGCTCCAGGCCGCTCAGGAAGGGCAGACACTCCTCGACGGTCTCGTCCTGAAGGTGCGATGAGTCCGTCTCCAGCTCATCGCGGATCACCGGCGGCTGCGTGAAGAGGCTGGGGATAGACGGCCCAGACGCCGGTGCCGGGCCCGGCTGCTGCTGCTGTTCCACGGCTGCTGCGGCCATGTTGGCGGTGTTTCTCAGTTGATGCTTGAAGAGTACTCGAGGACGGCTTCGGAGAGATGCTCGAGATTTCATCATGCGGAACTTCAGGGCCTTGTCATCTTTTTTAGCAGGACAAGGACAAGCAAACGGCAGGTTCAGACCCCGCTCATCCTCCCACCTTGCTGGCGCTTGGAGCTACCGATTCGACAAGCTGCCTCGGGAAAAGGCACGCTCTCAGCTCTCACAATATGATCGGGTATGAGACGAACAGCTTTCAAGCCTAATACGAGCAACAGAACAATGGGAAGATGAGGTCGAGGCCGTTGGCATTGTTGCCGGCAATATCCCGGGTAGCGAAATAGCGCGGCCCCCCTCCCCTCTTACGCCCACTTTGACTGCTCTCCCCGTTAGATGCTCGAAGCTGCATACCCTGAAAGCTCAACCTCCTCGCTCTGCCGAGGCTGACGGCTAGTGCTCGAAAGAAAAGGACTAAATCCAAATGAGGCTGAGTCCAAGGACCGGAGGAAATAGACACAGGCAGCTGTACAGAGATATTGTCAGTTGTTCCATCACCACCCCGGCGAAAAGCCATGGCATGTGGCTCCCGTACCAGCTGAAAGTTTGGGGGCATGGCTTCAATCTACGTTGAATGCCGCGTGGCTTTAGCATTCGAAGCTTGGCGTTAGTGGCGATTGCTTGAATGCCGCTCAATGAGAGATGCCTGAACGGGTTGGGACATGGCTGAGGTTAGAGCTGTTGCTAGAAATTCCGAACCTATTCTCTTCGCGCCACGGTTGTTCCTCTCCATACTTGGCTCACTCATATTCTTCTCATTCATAAAGAAGCTACTAAAGAGCTTGGTTGTAGTGTCTGCGAACATCTATCAGTCACTTCTAAATAGCTCTCGATCTACGGAATCGACAAATTGTGATGACTACACGCATGGCACTGCAATGTTGGTTATAAATCACATGGGTGGTATATCCCGGTTGACAGCAAAACCAGTCGATCATCAGCCCAAAACCTTCTGGTCAAGGAAGAACCAGACCAGACGGCTGGAAATTGGCATCCTGATGCCTCTCATTGATCATTGCCAGATGCCAGGTGCTCAACGAGCATCCTATTCCTACCAACTGCCGGCGGAAAACCCTGGCCATGAAAGCTGCCCATGTCCTGGTTGTGGTACTGTAGTTATAGTGATAGTGCTGCTTTTCTTCTAGAAGATCAACCCTGGAAGTCAGCCCATCTTCCGCCAACAAGCTGATTGTCTCCCCACACTAATAAGAGTGGCATGGACTGTGGCTCAGAGGCCGGACTCATCCGGATTCCCACACTGCTCTGTGCGATGAAGCAGCAAGACGATATTCCCGTTGCCGAGTCGCACGATGACGGATGACGGGGAACAAGCCCGTCTCGAGTCATGACGGCTTGTGGGGCTGGTCAAACCTTGAGGGTTATCAATGTCAGGATTCATGATTCCAGGAGGCGATATAGCCGGCAATAGGACTCGACCTCGAACACGACCATCAACTTGCTCAAGCGAACGGAGAGCAAGGGTTGACAAATATACCGGAGATTCCTAGAATCGACACTCCGATGAATGGGATGACTTTCATGTGAACAACGTCATGGGCGACCGCAGCTTCGGGTTGTCAAGCTCTGATCAAGACCCAATAAGTGGCATCGGAATGTGCGTTGGCCTGGAAAAGCTGTCATGGGACAAGCATCAGCATCCCTGCCAACCAATCTTCACATGCTGCTTCTTCCGACCAGGATGATAAACTGAAAAGGCCCTTGATCCATCAAATAGCCCAGTGGCAACATCACCGGGGGAAGAGGAAAAAAAAAAAAAAAAAAAAAAAAAAAAAAGAAGAAAAAAAGCCCTGTGTCAAGGATATGGATCAACCGAACGTTCTATTATCGGTTCTCCTTTTGGTGAGTCGAGGTCGAAAGCACTTCAGCAAGCTTGATACGCCTATCACCAGCCGCACAAGTTCGAGACCCGTCGTCTGTGCAAGGGCCCCAGTCGGCTCCCAGGCGGGCTTCTCCTTCGCCTCTCTTTTCGAATTCTCCCAGATCTTCAGAGTGGGTAATGTGATCTTGTGTCTCAGACTGCCGAGGGCAGAATGTAACACTCACACATCATGAGCCTGAGGCGGGGTTGGGCCGGGACACGTTCGCCGAGGACTGCTTTCAAAGTCTTCTGCTGGCTAGTCTGGTAGTATCAAGAAGGCCCTTTTTGCAGTACGAGTCCTATCGCAGAGGGTCCGTTTCTCATCCATGTCTCTTTCTCCCAGCGAAGAAGGGCCCTGGCGTTGGCGCTCTGACCCTGCCGACTCCGGTGGCTGGCGATGGGTCCTCGCCTCCCCAGGGAGGGGAGACCCTGTTCGTAGGCGCAGGGCATCGTAGCAAAAAATAGTACGAGATCGTGGGCTTCAGTCTGGCCAAGACCAGCACGTTTGGTTGAAGAGGCGCTGCAGCTAGTGGCAGCAGGGACAAGAGAGAGAGGCAGGGCATCGTGCAAACGCTGTTGCAGGGGGCCACAGAGCGTTGGGCAGCGGAGCGTTTGCGGGCAGTCGAGTGGCGAGGGAGCAAGAATCTGGTAGGAAAAAGTCAGGCGAGGAGCGGCAGAAACGCAGCATTGTTGGAGCCATATGCGAATGCATGACAATTGCCAGCATTACAGCAGACGCGCGCCGCGCTTGTTGTTCGTGTACTTGGATGGAGCACCATCGGCAACGGCGTCACGGAGTCGTATGTACTAGTATGGCTTGATTATCGACCAGCGGGACCAGATGATGAGACTCTCGTATGGTGTTGGGACAGGCGTTCGATGGTCGTAGTCCTGTGCTTGTTGCTTGTTAGTACCTGTGTAAGTTGGAGCAGTTGCTGGTAATATCACGATGATGAAGACTGATCCAGCATGGCTGCTGACTGGATATTGCAACGACTCGGCCGTCACCGAGGCACACGTGCATTCCATGTAAGCAGCTGTCAACATGTACTTGCGGTTTGGCGGCTCACGCGCTGCTGGACGTGTATTATTTGTTGGGCATATACTCGGTCGGATAGGTCTTGCTGCTTGCATCGTCACGCCGGCACAGAAGGACGGACGACGCAGATGACGGTATCTGCCCAAAGGCCAGCAACCAATACAAACGTCAAACACTCCCTTGTCTCTGCATCAAACTTCCCGAGTCCCTGCTTTGCTGTGCAATAGTCCGGCCAATGTCCACCAAAGGGTTAACCGGATGCAGCAGTTGAGACCAAGCACTTCATACTGTGATAAGGGCACATGGGATACCCGCATGCACATCTCAATCATGATCGATCACGAAAATAAGTGAATACCGATCTAGCTGGAATCTGCTTGGGCTCGACTCGTTGCTGCAAGCCTCGCCACAGGAAGGTATGAGATCTATGCATGTCTCGACCTCACCTTGCCTAGGCGTGGTGTAGCTCGTATGGCCTTGGCTTCAAAAGCAAGGGAGGCGAGTCTGGAGGAGGGGAGAGGTCTGGCTCAGATCAACGACGGTGTGCGAATATGTACGGGTATGCGTACGTATCCCACGACGTTCGTGTGCCACAGGGCAGAGAGTCTCGGCAGGCTGCTCCTCATGCATGTATGAGAACACACGATTTTGCAAAGGTGATGTCGATGGCATACCCGACTGGTCGACGGCTGGCGCGAGCGCCGTGGCAAGCCCATCTTTGTCCGAATGATGGTGGCACGACTTCGCGTACTTTGCTTGGCACAGCACTTCGCTCTCGATTCGTACCACTCGGACTCCGCGTAGCAGAGCAGCAGATCGCAAGCATCGGGCCTGGCCTTGGTCGGTGATAAGGGCTTAGCTGGAAGTCTTAGTGTAGCTGCTCTGGTGTGCACGCCACAAATTGACAGCGCATCAAGCCTCTGCCGCGCTCGACCAGGCCCGGTCATGCATCAGCGGCGACGGGCCAGCGAGTGAGAGGATGGCATGTGTACGAGGGGATCCCGGGACTCTGGGGACGGATGGGGCGGCTAAGCAGGGAAGCCGGCTGTTCTCAGTTCTTGATTCCTTGTGTTCTTCGCTGATCCATGGCGCGATGCTATTGGATCCTCAGTCAGTATCATGCTTGGGCAACAGGCAAGGCCGGGGGCATCTCCCCTGTCCAGAAGGCCAAAAGAATCTGCTGCGAAGCCAGACGACGCCGTTCCGTGCCCACTCGCCTGGCCGTCTCTCCTCTCGCGCACTCTCTCACATCTGCCTTTCTCTGTCGCTTTGAGTTTTCCTTGCCGTTCCGATGAACCCTTGCTGCAATGCAACCTTGACAGGGAGCCATGGTGGAGGAGGAGAAGAAGAAGAAGAGGAAGAAGCTGGAGACTTGATGTGGCTCGCTCGAATCGCGTAGAGCCAGTTGGACGACGGGGGCGAGATACGATGTGCTGTTCAAGAGCACGTATGTACCTAGGTCTGAAGCAGCCCTCGTATGGACGTATGATCGCATGTACTTGGACGGAGCGCATGTGCAGCATGAGGCGTTTGTTCGGAAGTGGAAACGTGCCAGCAGACGTGGCAGCCCAGATCTGGCGCACGCAAGAGACGACGACGGGCTCCGGAATGGAACGCCGTTCCTTGGTCTGCGTCTCTGTATGTATGTACGTGTACGTACATGGCGATAGTCGCAGGACGAGCAACTGAGAGAGTCATGATGCAGGGCGTCGCTCCGTTTTTCCGCGCCCAAAACGATGCTACTGCAGCGCTTCTTTGCGGCCGTGATGGCTTCAGTCGTCGTCGCGGTCCGTCCAGCGCGAGTCGAAGGGACGGGATCCCCGCTAGATTAGGTTAGCCGGGCAGCTCGGACTTGCGTTTAGCACCAGCACCAGCAGCAGTGGTACTAGCACGAAAAAAAGCACAGACGCTCAAACGGCTGCTTCGTGTTCCTTGGGCTGTTCCTGTAGGTATGCAGTGATGTGAGGTACTTGTATGTCCAGGCAATGGGTGCAGTTATCGCAGGTACAGTTATCATGACCAGCATCATGACAGCGGCAGACCAGCAGTTGAGATGCTGGGAGCTGCTGGCAAGGAAGGACCCTTCAGATTGATCCTTTCTCTCCTGCGGTGTCTCGCCCCCCGATGCCCCTCCTGCTCCGATACGTGCGAAGATGCAGACTTTGACACGGTGCTTGATAGACGGAGAGCCAGCGTGGCACAGTGCGAGATGCAGCTTGCGAGGGACGGTTCTAGCAGCACCAGCACCAGCACCAGCACCAGCAAACCGTTGCGCCTATTGGTGGAGCTCGGCTCGAAGAGGAATGTGGTGGCGCCATAGGCTCGCAGCATCTGGGTGCACAGTGCCAGACGCGCCAGCCCCCAGGCCCGGCAACACAGTGCATTGTTGGGAGCTGCCCTGGAGGGCTATAGCGCTCTGTCCCCCCCTCTGGTGGCCCGCTGCGACCCCTCCGCGCCCCTCTGTGGCCCTCTGTGGCCCCTCTGTAGCTCGCTGGGGTCCTCGCTGTGGCCCTCGCTGGATCGCCGGCCGGCAGCCCCACCGCTGTGCAGCTGCAGATGTGCCTTGGCGGCGCCCATTGGCTGCTCGTCCCGGCCCGGGGCTGGGCGACTGGGCTCACCGCCTCTTCACGCCTGCGACGCCCCCCCGCCCGCGATGCCTCCAAATCATGCCAACCCGCCGACCACCCACTCCAACCGCCAGCGTCCCTCCATCTCCAGTCCCTCAGTTTGTGATATCGAGCCCGTCACTCACTCACTGCTTGCTTGCTACTACTACTACCTACGCCATAATACCACCGCCAGAGTAGCACGCACAGTCGCATCGCAGCGGTCCAGTCGCCATACAGTCGCATACACAGTAACGGCACTGCTTGTCTGCTCCATGTTCATGTTGCTTGCTTTGAAACTGAACTGTGTGACTGTCCCATTCATCGTCGATACTGCAGTATCAGTCTCTCTCGACCTTATCCGGCTCACAGACTGACTGACTGGGCGCCCGTGTCTCGTTCTAGGCACCCAGGAAAAAAGCCTTCCATCATAGCGCCGTCCAGCTGGCCTGCAGCAAACCGTTTCGTTTCTCTCCCACCCCGGACGCTTCTCTTCCCTCTTCCTTTTTTTCCCTTTTCTCCCCGCCGTAATCCCGATCATCCCTCTCGACGCCCAGTGCCTGCAAGCATCACAAAAAAGCGGTGTCAACGCCTCAGATCTTGATACAATACAGACGCCCTTTGCTCGCACCCAAGCGTTACCGCTTGAATTGTTTCTTCTCTTCCCTCTCTTCTCCCCCAGAATGACCCTCGACTACAATGTCAACGGCGGGGGCGATGCCTTACTCGATCTGACCTACGAACAACACCAGCGGGACCGGGCTGCTGCGTACAGCTACTCGACATCAACCACTGCTCATTCGAGTCCTGGCCCTGCGTCAAACCTCGTCAACGGCTCGTGGAATCTGCCCATCGACATGAACGCCAACGCCGGCTCGTCTCAGGGAGCTCGAGGCAGCTCCCCGGAGGAATACCACCCAAACTCGCCTCTCTCACACATGTCCAGCCCTCACAGCCACCACTCACCGGCCCAGCACTCGCCTTACCAGCAACCCACAAACCCGTTGACCGACTGGGCTCTTCACCACCATCAGCAACAGGCTGCTTCTGCGGCGCAGCAGCACCAGGTCTTGCCTGCCCCCGACTTGACGCAGTACATCCAGGATTCCCTATTGAATTTCAACAATACCTTTTCTGGATATCATCATGTCGACTATCTGCCGGCCACGACGCAGGCGGCGATGCAGACGCATTTGCTCGAGTCGCCCTTCAGCTCGATGCCTGCTCTGGATGATACCGCACACGCAATGCACTGGGGAGGCGCGGGAATGGGAAACTGGCAGGACTTTCAAAACACTCTGCAGCTGGACGGGCTGCAGACCGTTGGCAGCAATTCGCCCACTGGAACCTACCTCGAGGTGCTCTCATTACCGTCTTCATCCTCTGGCGATGGCTGGGCCATGGTGGACTGGGGACATCCCGGCCACGAGCTCTTCCAGCCTACGCCCAGTGCCGCCATCTTCAACCCCTCCCAGACACTGCATTTGAGGACCAACTCGGATTCTTCCGACGGCCGCAACTCGGTCGAGATTGGCAGCTTTGAGGAGGTCGCCCCCTTTCCCTACTCGCCCTTCTCACCAGATTCCGATGGCCAAGCCGACAACCACAACAACGGCCACCGGAACTGCTACTCGGCTGATGGCCATCATCATCACCACCATGATCACGGCCATAGCCATGGACATGCCCATAGCCACAGTCACAGTCACAGTCACAGTCATGTCCACAGTCCTGTCGCGGTAGCCGCCCCAGTCTCCCTCAAGGGGGAGTCGTCCGCCCGCCACAGCCCTGGCAGCGGAGCGGGCTCGGTATCTCCCTCTTCGTCCAGCACCACCTCAAGGAGGAGTGCCGGAAGTGCTGGCATTCGCAAGAGTCCCATTGCCAAGGCACCCAAGACCGTCGTCAGGCGCGTCTCCAACGGAAAGAAGGATGGATCTGTCGAGAAGAAGGTGGGCCGTAGAAAGGGCCCTCTTTTGCCAGAGCAGCGAAAGCAAGCCAGCGAGATAAGAAAGCTGCGTGCTTGCCTGCGATGCAAATTCCTTAAGAAGACTTGCGATAAGGGAGAGCCCTGCGCTGGATGCCAGCCGTCCCACGCTCGCCTCTGGCAGGTCCCCTGCACGCGCATCGACATCAAGGACATTGGCTACTTCATGAAGGACTGGAAGGCCGACTACGAGAGGCACATGGACCGTGGAGTGTCCGTCTACAATGTCAAGGGCTTTGCGCAGAAGGAGACGCTCATGTGGATCACCCACGGCTACGGCTTTGCCCTGCCCGTCATGGTTCGTGAGGTCTTTGTTGCCGACGACAGCTGCTTCTCCGTCGAGTGGGTCGAGTCGTACGTTGCCTCCAACGACACCATCGACTTTGAGACTCGGACCGAGAAGCTCGATGTCGGAGCCGAGGGCATTCGCATCGACGCTCTTTCCGAGTACCTCGACAAGCACATCGAGGGTCCGTTCGAGGACTTCATCGACGACCACTTCGAAGGCACTCCCTTCATCACCGAGATCCTCAAGACCGCCCACCGCTACTACGTCAAGGAGAAGATGCCCGTCATCCGAAAGGCCCTTAAGCTGGTCCTTGCCTACAACCTGACCATGCACATCACCATGGTGGAGAGCCAGGGATCCGAGATGCCCCTTGACGGCCAGATCGACGACGAGGACTCCAAGTACTACGGCCGCACCGTTGCGCCTGTCATGATCAACTTCCAGATTAAGTGTGCTCTGGCTGACATGTGGCGCGAGCTTCAGAAGGACATCCTGGAGGAGCTCTCTGCCCTCTACTCGGGCGTCTACAGCGGCGAGAAGATGAAGAACTGGCCGACCATCTTCCTTCTGGCGTCCATCCTGCTGGCCGTGTGGGAGGAGATGCAGTTTGACTGCCACTACCGCGTGCCAGACCCCGTGGCGGTGAACAAGTTCTGCAACGACATGGAAACGACCCCTGTCGGTGTTATTGTGGGCCTCTTCCACGCCATCTCTCAGAAGCTGCCGGCCTTCACCGACTGGGACACGCGTGAGCACGGCCACCTGCTTCACAACAATGTTGCCGTCTGTGATGCCATGACTGAGGTGCGACAGCATGTTCTCAAGCATGGTAAGTTTGCACCCTCTCTGTGTCCCGTCGGACATGACCCTGGTGGATGGAACTGTATGCTAACGAAATCTGCTCTACAGAGGCTTACCTGCGAACCCGGAGAGAAGCCAAGTTTGACCGTTACGATTTTGATTCGCTTTCGAACAAGTTCTTGTCGAAGCTTGTTATCCGGGCCAACTAATTTCTAATCGTTTATCTGTTTCCAACCTCTCATCATTGCCGTCTCTTTGGGATTGGCCCGGTGGACGCGATCGTCACCTTCATTTTCATACTCCTTCACGACTTTCCTTTCACATGAACATGTTTTTTTTTCACGGTCATTCAGCGACGGCGTTGTGATAAGATTCTCTTCATAAATCTTTTGAGAACGACTTTTGAGCTCGCGATCTGCTTCACCTTAGCGTTCCTACTCTCTTCATTGGTTGACCGCCGCCATGCAACACGACGTTATTGCGGAATGTCTTACGAGCTTGATATGACTTTCTTCCACGAATGTATGACTTGAAGAAGAAGACCTCTCCTTTCATCCTCTCTCTCTCTCCAAATTTTTACTCCGGACTCTTTCTACATCTCGGGCAGCTCATCGGTTATCTTTTTACACACGGGAATCTTGCGGTTTGATATATTTTTTTCAGGTTTGCTCTTTGCGGCGGAGAGTCGGACACTCTCGACCATGCTCTCCATGTTGCATGATGTAGCGGTTTGGAATCTAGGGCGAGTGGCTATGCAGCATAGACGAACATGCATGGTATAAGGCGCCTTGGGCCACGGCTTTCATCCTGGCCTTGGATGGAGCGGGATGATTTGACATGCCTTGACCAGTTAGGCAGTTGGGTGCGATGGCTGGGTACGCCACGAATAAAAAAAGGCTTTGACTAGGTACCTACGTAGTATCAATGCCCGTCGCAGCGTTGGGAGTCTCCTCATGAACGACTCGACCGTGTATCGCACTCCCTCCATGAAACCGTGACGAAAGCACCTCGGGTAATCTCAGCTCTCACTTCTAGAAAGAAACAAAAAAAAGAAATCCCAGAGCATATGCCTAAGTCACGCACTAGCTAGGTAGGTAAGATAGGTACATGCAAGTGATTTCTGTCAATCGCAAGCCGGTGGCCCTTCAGACATAGTATCTTCTTCCACCCTAGACACTGATACCTGCTGTGAGGTTTTGTGCTCTGTTAAGATGACCTCGGTTTCGTCCAGCGATTCATCTTCGTCTTGATCTGGGATAAGGTTTGTTCTTGAGGCGAGTGTAAACGCAGTTGCTGGTCGTGGTTCCGGAACGTCATCCACCTAGTCTGTCGTCGACGGAACAACCCTTTGCAGCCATTCTTCAACTTGTTCGGTATTGGAGAAAGCCTCAGCAGCACCCGATTCAGGATTATAGTACTCAGACTCCCAATCTCCAGCTGCACCAGAGATAGCTTGGAGTCTAACAACAGCCCATTGGACATCAAGTGCCATTTTCATGTTCTCAGCATCCTCTTTATTATCGACCAATACCTCAAAGGTATGTCCAGTTTCAAGTTCCCGCAACGAGTCTCTCCTGGCTTCGGCGATAATTTCGGCATTAGCTGGCTCCCCTATAGCCTGGCTTTCTCGAAGTCCCTGGATGAATCCTTGATAGGGGGGTGTAATGCAATCGCGAGGCTTGTGAGAATGAGACGGCATCCAATGGAATTGTAGCTTGACCTCCGAGGGCTTATCATCGTAATGCGTAAAGCCTAGGCACTTGATGCCAAACAGCGCCTTTGCCCACCAAGTATGGAGCGTTGGGCTTAGGGAAAGCATATTCCATGATTTATCAGAGGAGCCGACTGCAGTACCGACTTGCTTCCTGAACCAAGTGCAAGTATCACTGCCGAGTAAGGCAGATGCAATCGGAAGGCATGTGCCTACATAGTCCAAATTTGACTCGCTTGCGTTTAGAGCGAATGGAAGAATGTGACAGACTTCCGGGTAAGCGGCCTTGGTAAGAACGCAGGAACTGGAGTCTCTTTGAAGACACTATACGTAAGGGTTAGAATGGTATATTCTGTAGCGGAGGAGCCTGAGTTGACTGGGTATCAAATACCATCTGGCGCTGTGTCACATTTCGGCGAATAGATTTAGTGCTCGCGCCAGATGCTGGCGGAGCACCACCACTGCTGCCGTCAATAACCGGTCTTCCTTTAGTCACTGAGTAACGTCTCCATATTAGCAAGGACATGTCAATTTCTATTGGGAAAATCTCCGACTTACTTATAGAGATGTATGGGCCTGCTGAAAGATAGGTACGCAGCGGGTTCGGCCAAGTAGGTTGTAGGATGTCCTTAAGTGAATCCATCGGCATCATCAAGAGGGTTGCGAGTTGGAGAATTGTGAAATGGAATGGCTTGCCATATCCTTCTTCTTCTTCAGCACGCTTGCGCACTTGCTCGATTCTTTCAAGTCGAATCTCCATTTCGTCCATCGGAAGGATAGAAGCGGCTGGTGAGCATGGTGGATCGGCATTTAGAAATCGGACGAGTCCATCCTTGGCTCTTTGGGACGTTGAGGGGCGAGAAAGAAAGTTCTTGACGGCCTCAAGAACGGCGGCATCGACTGTTGGTTGGTCCATAGGTATCTGTTGAACGCTGTAGGGCACGGGCGGGCAACCAAGGTGAGGCGGATATTTCGATACCAGGTACCTAATGGCCGCACGCGCGCTGCTGGTGCCGCGAAGAGCTGAAGAGAAAGAGTGGTGAGAGAGGGAAGAAGGAGAAAATGTGAAGAAGAAAAAAATGTGAAGAAGGAAAAAATGTAAAGAAGAAAAAAACGTGAAGAAGGAAAAAACGTGAAGAAGGAGAAAACGTGAAGAAGGAGAAAACGTGAAGAAGGAGAAAACGTGAAGAAGGAGAGAACGTGAAGAAGGAGAAAACGTGAAGAAGGAGAAGAGAGGAAGAATCAACTAAGATGAGGTAAGGGTAGATTTCCAGGCTTATATTACTAATAAAAAAAGTCAAGCTTAATGCGCCATGTATTAAGCGAAATGACCGCTTAGGAGGCATGGCGTAAACTCTCGGACAATTACTGAGGTAAATGACTTTGATTCTGCAATAACTTAGACTTTATTGTGATCAGCTTTCCTTAGGGGTGTTGCGCATAGTCATTTATTCCCACCTTTTACTTGCAGGTGACGAAGATCCTCCCCCCACGAACAAGACTCTCAGAGTCCATGTGTGTGTGTCGAACTTCTGTGAAGCACGATGCTTCTCTACGTACTACCTTGAGTATCCTGATGGGATTTCTACCTACGCCACATCTCAGCTTCAGGAGCTTCATCGTCTGTCTAGCTCAAGGGCCTACGTTGTTCTTCACACTTTCCAGTACATAGATAGGTATAGGTAGCTGTAAAATACACCAAGTCCAGTCGCTCGTTTAACTTACACTTTCGGAGATTTGGTAGACTTGCATGTTGTTTGGCTTGCGTGCTGCCGAGACGCTCTTCTCAACGAAGAGTGCATGGCTCGTATCCCACAGTTGGACTAATTAATCCCTAGGATAAAGCCCTTTTACATTCCGACTCTACTCCCTGCAAGACCACGAAGAAAGACTCCCCATACCATGACTGTTTCGCAGAGTATGTGAGCTCTGACAAGTATGGAATGAACCACATACTCATCTGCAACTCCTACCCTCGAGCGCACAGATTCTCAACCAAGACCAACCCGATCTGTGTCAAAACAAGACAAGCGCTCCATGATCGTTCGCAGACATATATCTAGGCCCTCCTTCCTCCCATACAACTTCAAACGGTACTCACTCAACCTCTAACCACAACCTCAGGGACGACTTTGGACTCACCCACGCCATGGGACGATTCACGAGATGCTTTATACAGACACAATGATCACACTCGAGACTGCGTCTTGAGACACATTTGCTTCCATTAACAATACCTAGGTAGTAAAAAGCCGCCTTCTTTGCTAATCACCAGGGATCGATCTATCGTGGTACAATGTGCTGGCTTCATTGGGATATAAAGCACGGAGGACTCTGGCTTGACATATGACATGGATTCGAAAGAGTATAAACAGCCCGTAGTCTCACAGGATGTCGGAAAGATGATGGAGAGACGAGCCAGGGATTTTTGAGACACTCGCCAGCCTTGGCCTTACACTCGCCCTTTTGTTCTCAGCAACTCGAGCATGTCGAGCAAATGGCTTATATTCCTTTGACTTCGAAGGTCATCGCCATGCCTCCCTTTCTCATCCTCAACACCATCTCCTTTGGCATCTTTCAACACCACCCTGAGGAGATGCAGGGGTCTTTAACGGTCCAAATAGCACTACTCTATGGCTTATCGTGAAGCGCGGCCCCGCTGCGACGATGCTGCTCCACCAGTCCGATTGCTACCTAGGTACTACTAGGTACTACTCTAGCAACTACCCGAGTACGATACATACATAGTTACTTAGGTAGTACCTGGAACCAGAAACAGGACGCTTGTCTCGGCCCCTCCTGAGGTGAGAATCGCGGAGGGCGATGCAATTGCTGCCTTCGACCCTTGCTGGTATGACGACAGCCTGACTCGGTGGGAAGATTCCTGCCTGTTCCTGGACGCAAAGGCAAGCGCGAGGATGAGGCCAAATTGCGATTTCGGATCAGGTAAGCAGACGATGAACTAGACTGAAAGCGACGACGCACGAGCAGTGACAGTTTTGGAGGCGGGATTAATGCGAATTTTTGGCTAAGGTGCAATTTACATGCGGCCGCGTCTGGAGATGCAACTACGTCACTGACGCAGACCGCTGGTCCGATAACGCGATGGTACGAGTATTAACGAAGGAAGAGGGTGCGGCATCTCGGGCGAAAGGCGGCAAGTCGAGCATTTGTACGTACACGATCAAATTTTCCGGGACAGTGAACAGTGAACAGAGACAGAAGATGGGCAGGATGGCAATGCTTTAATAATTCTTTTTTTCCGCGCACTCTTTGTTCGCCTCACATATGTGTCACTCGCCACGCTGAGGAGCCGCAAGCTGCGCAAACAAGTGACGATTGCCAGTCGACGGCGCTGCTGCGCTTTCACTCTTGCCCGGATGACACACCAGCGGGGCCCGCTATTGGACAGCCGCCGCGACGATAAGCCCCACCCGCGCTTCGCCAGGCTGACTGTCCGCTGTGGCCAGGCAAGCCAGGCACCTTCCAGTGAGCACCTGTAGCACCTGTAGCGCCCCCTAGTCAGCGCCTGGCTGCGATTCATCCGGATCCGGGCCCACCGGTACTTTGCGTTTTACCGCAGCGCTGCGCGCGGACGAGGTACCGGCAGTGTCGCGCTTTCCCCGGACGGTTCTGGATCATTCTCGGGGCTATTGGCTGATGAATCAATGACTGGGGGGCACTTGCCACCACTCACCCATTGCAGTACGTGCCAGTGACATCCCCCCAAGCCGAGCAAGTCGGGGCCCGTGCAGTTACCGGTTGGTCAATGCGCTCCCCTCGTTTCGCCGCTCACTCTTGCCAAACGGTCACCGCCCCCCTTCAGGCTGCCACTCCCCTCGGCTCCTACATAAAGACCTCCTCCTGCCCATCGTCAGCCCAACCTCTCCCTCTTTTCTTCTCTCTCTCTCCATACTCTCCCACACCCTTCTCTTCCATCTCCTCCCTAAGGAATAGCCGTTAACAGCGCATCTTCTTGCTCTATCTACGAATACTCCAGTCTCAAGCAGCGAACAGCACTCCAGTCGCCATCATGCAGATCTTCGTCAAGACCCTCACCGGCAAGACCATTACCCTCGAGGTCGAGTCGTCCGACACCATCGACAATGTGAAGTCCAAGATCCAGGACAAGGAGGGCATCCCCCCCGACCAGCAGCGTCTTATCTTCGCTGGAAAGCAGCTTGAGGATGGCCGCACCCTTTCAGACTACAACATCCAGAAGGAGTCTACCCTCCACCTGGTTCTCCGCCTCCGTGGTGGTATGCAGATATGTAAGTTACTCAGTCTTGTCTCTTCGCAAAGCAGCTAGTGGCTAACAACTTCTTTCAGTTGTCAAGACCCTCACCGGCAAGACGATCACTCTCGAGGTTGAGTCCTCTGATACCATCGACAACGTCAAGTCCAAGATCCAGGACAAGGAGGGCATCCCTCCGGATCAGCAGCGTCTCATCTTTGCTGGCAAGCAGCTTGAGGACGGCCGAACCCTTTCCGACTACAACATTCAGAAGGAGTCCACACTCCACCTTGTCCTCCGTCTTCGCGGTGGTATGCAGATTTTCGTCAAGACCCTCACAGGAAAGACCATCACCTTGGAGGTCGAGTCATCTGATACCATCGACAACGTCAAGTCCAAGATTCAGGACAAGGAGGGTATCCCTCCTGACCAGCAGCGCCTGATTTTCGCTGGTAAGCAGCTGGAAGACGGCCGCACTCTGAGCGACTACAACATTCAGAAGGAGAGCACCCTGCACTTGGTCCTCCGTCTCCGTGGTGGTATGCAGATCTTCGTCAAGACACTGACGGGTAAGACGATTACCCTGGAAGTGGAATCATCTGATACCATCGACAACGTCAAGTCCAAGATTCAGGACAAGGAGGGTATTCCTCCTGACCAGCAGCGCTTGATCTTTGCTGGTAAGCAGCTGGAAGACGGTCGTACTCTGAGCGACTACAACATCCAGAAGGAGAGCACTCTGCACCTGGTTCTCCGTCTCCGTGGCGGCCAGTAAACGCACTTCCTCTTCACGATGGCACTCTAATGATTGGTTGGACGACTCGGCGTTTTTGGGAATTCAAGGCAAATATGGGAACTTGGCCATTTGCAGTGGTCATCAATATCTTATCTTAGCACACTTTAGCGATGCCTAAATTGCGGCACGCTTCAATACGACTCCAGACAGGTCTTTTTACGAACTTGACTATGAAATGTTTTCCATTGTGAAATTTGTGTCCAACAAACTACTCGTGAAATGAAATGCATATGGCAGCTTGTTTGAGAGAGCGTGTTCCGGGGCAATGCGATCACATGCATCTGGTGGAGACGACATCTCGACCCGCCACCTTCGGCACACTTCCCAAGGCTTCCGGCAATTTATAACCCATTACCCACCCCGGCCTTGAAAATGGGCTTTTGATCTGGAATATATGCTCGACAGGCGCCGCCATGTCTGACTGCTGGCTTCCAAAACAATTGCCTCCGATCAGACACTTCTTTCCGCCTTGACGCAGTAGAAGCTCTTTCGTCGCACCCAACCGCTTGCTCTCGCAACTTACCCCAATCCTCATCACTGGGCAGCTTCACCTAGGGCACCTTAAGAGGAGCAGCCTCACAAGGATGTCGACGTTGTTACCTTGGAAATGACTTCATACTTCTTCCATATCAAATTCGAGCTCTATCCGACCGAAAACCCTGCAGTCGGCGACCAAGCATTCGAGGCGCGGAGCCGCCGGGATATCTGGCTGCCGTCGACCGAAACCAGCGTCTTTGACAATCTCCCCGCCCATCCTCGTTCTCCCCGCTCGGCGACGCGCAATACCGAGACGCCCGATAGGAAGAGGCGCATCTCTTTGGGAGCCTTTGCTGCGTTGGAGCGCAGGGCGGAGATTGGCGCGACCTCGAGGCCCGGAGTCATCGACTGCGGCACCCCGCGCCCACCGACGGAACACGGCGAACGGGAGACCAAGGCCTTGCCAGAGCGACAATCGCTGGGACGAGTGAACAGCTTCCCACCGCCGTCGTCGACAGCTGCCTTGCGACCGCAGACTGCGATTCGAGACTGGAGGTTCGGGCGCATCAATATCGAGACGCTGGACCCCGACTGGCTATACAATAAGAACATGGCTGGAGAAGGCAGCAAATCTGCTGCTGCTGCTGCTGCTGCTGCTGCTGCCGCCGGACCATCTGCCGCGCCCGCCTTGGGACCATCGTTTAGCGGTGCTGGGACGGCGACAAAGGCAGAATTTGTCGAGCTCGAGGGCAAGAATACCGAGGTCGGATGGGGTATTGTACACTTTTACAGAGAGGCAGAAGAGACGCCTGGACTTGGCTCCATCACCGAGGTGGCAGAAGAGACCGAGAATGAGCGAGACTGCACCACGTTATGCATCCCTGCTGTCCCGGCTTACATGACGCCGGCAGACTTTCTGGGGTTCCTGGGAGAGCGATGGCAGAGAGACATCAGCCACTGCCGCATGGTTATGACCTCGCGGATGAATCGATATTTGGTGCTGCTCAAGTTTCGGGATAGCAAGCGGGCGAAACTGTGGAGGAGGGAATATGATGGCAAGATATTCAACTCTATGGGGGTATGTGAGATAAACTACTGGGAACATGCGCGCTTTGGTCAAGATGACCTGTGCTGACGTTGCAATTAGTCACAAGCCTGCCACGTAGTTTTCGTCAAGAGCATCACGTTCGAAACACCAAGCGTATCTCGGGGGCACGATTACTCCATGTCATCCTCCTCGGCCGCCGTTTCGAATAGCCTGAAGCCGTTTCCACCTCCGACTCCGAATCTGGTGGAACTGCCCACATGCCCCGTCTGCCTCGAGCGGATGGACGAGACGAGCGGACTGATGACGGTGCCGTGCTCCCACGTCTTCCACTGCACATGCCTACAGCGCTGGAAAGGAGCCGGCTGCCCAGTTTGTCGCTTTACGAACCCTTCGGAGGAGAGAGACCCGTCAAATCCCTACAGCCAGCCATTTGGAGGGTCGGTCTCAAATCTGTGCAGCGTCTGTGACTGTGCCGACGACCTCTGGATCTGCCTGATATGCGGCTACTTGGGCTGCGGTCGATACAAGGGAGGACATGCCAAAGACCATTGGAAGGATACAGCGCACTGCTTTGCTCTAGAGCTGGAGACGCAGCACGTCTGGGACTATGCGGGCGACATGTGGGTTCATCGTCTCATCCGCGACAAAGGCGATGGCAAGGTCGTTGAGCTGCCCGGGAGAAGCAGTCACACGGCCAATGGCGAAGGGGCAGATGAAGAAGACATGGTTCCGCGGGCCAAGCTGGAGACGATTGGGCTCGAATATACCCACTTGATAGGCAGCCAGCTCGAGTCACAACGGGCCTACTACGAGGAAATGGTGAGCAAGAGCGCCAGCAAGGCGTCGAGGTACGCAGCCGAGGCCGAAAAGGCCATCATGGAGGCGTCCGAGGCGCGGGAGCAGCAAGCTGCCCTGCAAAAGGAGTACGAGGTCCTGAGCCGGGAGACGCTCCCGCAGATGGAGCGCGATCTCGAGCGCGAGAGGACCAAGGCGAAGCGGGGCGAGAACCTCGCCAGGAACCTGGGCCAGTCGCTGCAGGAGGAGAAGCGGCTCAACGAGGGGCTGATGAAGCGCATCGAGCATCTGGACGCGGATGTGCAGGCGATCCGCAAGCAGCTGGAGGAGCTGAGGGCGGAGAATGCGGAGCTGAAGGAGATGAATCGGGACTTGACCATGTTCATCTCTGGGCAGGAGAAGCTCAAGGAGTTGGAGAGCCAGGGGCAGATTGAGGAGGGGGAGCTGGAGGGGGGGACGATGAGTGTTGCCGAGGGGAAGAAGAAGAGGGCGAATAATAGGAGGAAGGCGAAGAAGTAGATGTCGTTCTTCTCTTTTGCCTAGGTAGAACTTGTGTGGTGATTATGAAAGTCGTAGCTGTATTTCATACAGAGCAAGTACTTATACAGCAGGACTCGGGATTCCTTTCCCTGGACGGTTTGCAGCTCGTGCAGCTTCTTTGAGAGGATTGCCACTCTATCTTCTCATGTAGATCGTCTATGTAGAATGGGGAATGGATGCGTGTGGAGTGATACAGTTTTGTCGTGGCCGGATGAAACAAGTCTCGGAGTCAGTGCCGGGCACGGTTATGGACTCTGTGTGCCCTGGTTGAATATAACTAGAGGTCATGTGAAGGGAGCATTGAGAGCTGGCCTCTTGTCAACTCAACTCGTTACGTGATGGAAATTGATGCTGCTGTGGATGAGATTGTTTAAAGTTTCTTAGAGCTCACGACAGCTCTAATGAGAGGCTGCAATAACATGGATTCTGCATTCAGAATAAGCTACGGTATAGAAGCATCAATTGAAAGGAAAGGTGCGAATTAGAGTTTAGCTTGAGCATGGAGTTGTCTTTTGTTTTTGCCCTGCATTTTGCGTGATGAGAGACAGAGACAGAATTGGAAGCATTCTTGGTCTCCTTGCGTTAGAAAGACACAGATGAGACAAACTCATATTGGGAGCATTTTTCTCTCTTCTTCTTCGGTTCGATTTTCACCCCAGATGGGTGGTGAGACACCGTTAGTACTACCACGAGCTAAGACGACATCATTCTTGACAATAAGCTCAATACCCCTAGGTTGTCTGTTCTCAGCAGCCCGACGAAGACATACAGGGGGTTTTCGTCTGTCTAGGAACATGAAGCTTTCTTTGCTGCCGGTGGTCCGTCCGAGGTTACAGTATCTTTAACTAGTACCTACCTAGGTAGCACTGCTGTGAGAACTTCTAAGCTTAAGCCTGAGCTTCCCTATCCCCACTTGTAGCTATACTGTATTGTAAGGTATGTAGGCAATTGGAGGCTTTGGCGACACTTTTCAGGTGCTGGCGATGGTGAGACTGGCGTCTGTAAGTGGCGCGCTCTTTTGATGCGCTGATTCAGAGAGCAAGTCGGTACATGCAGTGAGGGAAGAGGGGAGACGAGAGCGGGGGAAAGGGAGCTTGGGATGGTACCTCGAGGTAGCTTAGATTGGGGGGAAGAGGTGCTGCATGGTGATGCCCTGGTCTGCTGGGGATCTTCTTCCTTTTTCTTCCTTTCCTTTCCCTACCATAGCCCTTCTTCCTCTTCCTCTTTTCTCTTCCTATGTCTTGAATCCTCCTCCTTTTGAACCTCTTTGTCTCCTCAAATTCAACTCTCTCTCTTCCTTTCACAAAGACTCTCTACCACAAGCTCAAGCGGCCATCTTATCTTGATCCTTGCTGGCGCAAAGAGCCCCTCTTCCGCTTCGCGCCGGAATCGTCATCCATTCCTGTTTTTGGTCTAAAAAGCTTCGAGCTGCGGGTGATCTGTTCTTGTCCACTTTTTTTTTTCTCTCTCGTCATCCACCTCGTTCCCTCTTTTTCTCCTCTCGAGCTCAGCACGCAGAGCTATTCCGGCTTCTTTCATTATTCATTCAGCGCTTCGATCACGGCGACGAGCAGCTTCATTCTCGCGCTCGTGACCAAGGAAAACTCGGGGATTGGGTTCAGCAACGCCGGCCGATAGACGAGACGAACCGACACACAACTACAGAATAACAGCTGCGAGCTGGAAACAGGCGCTGCAGCTATGGCTTCGCAGGAAGCTGCAGACAGGGCAGCAGGGCCCGAGCCGAAGGAGGTGTCGGCGGACGAGTCCCAGCAGAACCAGGACAACCAGCAGAAACAGCTGTCGCAGCAGAATCAGGAGACCCGACACAACCAGCAGGTCGCAAAGGAGCTGTATCCCATGGTCAACTGGAAATACGACCTGTTCCTCTACTTTATGGGCAACCTTGTCAACCTGTTCTTCCGAGAAGTCGTGCCGCGCGGCTCGTGGAGAGTTCCCCAGACGGGACCGGTGCTCTTTGTGGCTGCGCCGCATGCGAACCAGGTATGAGGTTCATTTTTCCTGCGATGCTTGCTTTTTTTGCCGAGTGGAGAGGCAAAAGGCAAAAGTCAGCCTTTTATCTTACTTACATGGCTCCTCGTGAATAGTTTGTGGACGCCATTCTCCTCCAGCGCACGCTGCGCCTCGACGCCAACCGCCGAGTATCCCTCCTGATTGCGCAAAAGTCCGTCCACGGCTTCATCGGCTGGGGATCCCGCCAGGTCGGCTCCGTCCCCGTCGGCCGAGCGCAGGACGCCGCGAAGCCCGCGACGGGCCTCATCTACCTCCCAGACCCCATCAATGACCCGACGCTGATTCGCGGCGTGGGCACCAAGTTTGGCCAGGGCGAGGGCGAGCCGCAGGGCATGCTGTTTCTGCCGCCGGGCAAGAAGACGTCCGGCGAGAGCGTCCACATTGACCAGATCCTTAGCCCCGAGGAGATTCGCATCAAGCGGCCGTTCAAGACACAGCTGGCTCTCCAGCAGCTCACCGGCCGCGACGACATTGACGAGGAGGGCCGGTTCACCAACAAGTCCGTCAACGGCCCGGCGCCGGGATTCCAGGGAACCAAGTTCAAGCTCGCGCCGCATACCGACCAGACCAAGGTGTACGAGGCCGTCTTTGCGCGCCTGAGGAACGGCGGCTGCGTCGGCATCTTCCCCGAAGGCGGTAGCCACGATCGCTCCGAGCTGCTCCCCTTAAAGGCCGGCGTGGCCATCATGGCCCTGGGAGCGCTGGCCGAGGCGCCCGACTGCGGCCTCAAGATTGTGCCGGTGGGCATGAACTACTTCCACCCACACAAGTTCCGGTCCCGCGCCGTCATCGAATTCGGCGCGCCGTTTGAGATCCCGCGCCACCTCGTGGACATGTACCGCAACAACCAGCGCCGAGAGGCCATCGGCCAGGTCCTCGACACCGTCTACCAGGCCCTCAGCTCCGTCACCGTTTCAGCTCCGGACTACGACACCCTGATGATGATCCAGGCAGCGCGGCGGCTCTACAACCCCACGGGCAAGAAGCTGCCGCTGCCGGTGGTGGTGGAGCTGAACCGCCGCCTGGCCCTGGGCTACGAGCGCTACAAGAACGACGAGAGGATAACCAGCCTGTCCAAGAGTGTCAAGGAGTACAACTCGCAGCTGCGCTATCTCAACCTCAAGGACCACCAGGTGCAGTACGCCACCATGTCCATCTGGAAGGTCATTGTGCTCTTCATCTACCGGTCCATCAAGCTGCTGATCCTCTTCCTCTGCACGGTTCCCGGTCTCCTCCTGTTCTCGCCCGTCTTTGTGGCCACGAAGATCATCAGCAGGCAAAAGGCCAAGGCGGCGCTGGCGAGCTCGACAGTCAAGATCCGCGGGCGCGATGTCATGGCCACGTGGAAGATTCTCGTCGCCTGCGGACTGGCACCCACGCTGTACCACTTCTACTCCATCATCGTCGTATGGAGGGCATGGTACGACCGTCTCTGGGGCTACTTGCCGGAATGGGTGCCCCTGATCCTGGTGTATTTCGCTACTTGGGTGGCGTGGATGGTCATATCCATTGCGGCGCTGCGGTTTGGCGAGGTGGGCATGGACATTTTCAAGTCGCTGCGGCCGCTGGTGCTGTGCTTGGTTCCGGCATCCGACTTTAACATTCACAAGCTGAAGCAGAGGCGGGCGGAGCTCAGCGCCCAGGTGACGGACCTGATCAACACGCTCGGGCCGGAGATGTTCCCCGACTTCGAAAAGACGCGGCTGGTGCCCGACATCTCCAAGATGGAGACGGGAGGAACCCAGGCGGCATCGTCAACAGAGGCGCGCGCCCGGCGAGACAGCGACCAGTCCAGCGCGGGTGTCGATGCGGAGACGCCGCCGCCGCTGTCACGGCGCAGCACGACGCAGTCCAGCCGCCTGCTGCCTCGCAACGACTCGTTCAGTAACATTGGCAGGGTCGGCATCTTCTCGACAAGGCCGCCGTCGCGATCGCGGAGCCGCTCCAACAGCTCTGGCGGTGGCTTTGGCTCCAGCGGATTCCCCATCAGCGGCTTTACGACGCTGGATTCAAAGGAGGGGTTCAATGAGGCCAGTCGCAAGATTCGAGAGGCAATGAAGGACAGGCGGAAGAAGTCTGACAAGGTCAAGATGGAGGCGGGTGCGCATGAGGAGGAGTCTGATAGCGATGAGGATGGGTATAATGAGGCGAGGAAGAAGAATATCTAAAGACAGTGGAAAGGCAGAAAGAAGAGTGAAAGAAAGATGATGGCCCGCTTAATGGATGCGATGCAGTGCGGGTGATGTGCGTTTAAGCTGTTGATGACGTGTTGCCGCTTCTCTATGGTGTTGGGGGCGTCTGTTTTTGGGTTCTTGCGCATATAGGCATCTTGCGGAGTTCTAATACACGAACATGGAACAGCGACCACATGGCTGGCAGATGTGAATTTCTGATACGAAGAGTCTCTCTCGTGAGGGTTTGATATGTAGGATAAGTGCAAACGAAGCTCGGCTTAGAATTGGCATGTAGGCTTAGACTTTATTGTCGGTAATGGATTGGCTGTGTGTTTCTTGAGCAAGTCGTGAGAGCAGTTGCTACCATCACACATCTGGACAATTCATTGATTTTCACTAGATCTGCTGGCCAATCTTATCATCATCATGGCAAGGCTGAGGAATAAAATCATTTACCGTTGCGATGATGAACTATGTGGTGACTTTGATAGGTTCAAGTCAGGTATTGAGGATGTCGGTCGGTGAATTGAGATGGTCGAGCTCGGAGATGTCGGCGAAAACTAGGAAGCTGGGGAGGGAGGATATGGAGCACAGAAGAAGCGTGGTGGGGGGATTTGGTTGGTTATTTTGAGAAGAAGGAGTTGGGATTACGAATACATCGAAAACAAAATGGCGTGGACGTCATTGGCTATAAGTTGTCTGATTGGATAGCATTTGGAATATGAGATGACAATGACGACGCAATTGAACGAGGGAAGGATTTCTGAGAATAGTAGGTATATGATGATTACGGAGTATGTACACGGCAATGAATCTCACTTTTGATGACTGAAATTCCCCGTTTAGGGCGTGGCCGCCTCCGCAGTGCCGGCAAGGCAAGCCGGCAAGCTGGAGAGCAGTATTACATACTAGTAGTTGTATTATCAAAGTGACAGATGATTGGACTGGCTTGGTAGTAAATACGTGTACCCAATAACTCGTAGCCGGGCACTTGTTCCGATGGGCGTTGGAGCGATCCGAGGGCGAGACGCCGGATCTGATAAGGGAAGTCGGGGGTGGGATGGACGGGGTTCAAATGTTGTGCCAGGGGGGGGCTGCATTTCGTTAAATCCGAGCTGTGAGTTGGGCGAGCAGCAGGAAAAACGATTAAATGGATGGGATGGCCCTGGGCTTTTGGGCACTTTGATACTATTCCATCGATTCATTGTATTTAATATTTTATTTGGTACTCTTTTGCTTTTTCATTTCATACTGGTTGCAAGGCAAGAAAGAAGTCATTAATCAGAGAAACTACATCAGCGGCGAAAAATCAGGGTTTCCATCCAATATCCACTTGGGGTCGTCTTCCTCGGCGCTTTCACTCCCCTTCTTCTTTTCTCTTCTCACCATGTCCACCACCAACACAAACGGCAGCGCACCTCGCATGCCCGTCAAGCAAAAGATGGCCGTCTCTTTGAAATCCCTCGTCAGCTCCGTCCTCGGCGGCAGCGGCCTGGCCAGCGCCATCACGGGCCCGGCGTCGGGCACGGGGCCGGCGCCGATGGAGGCGCTCTTCGCCCGGACGCGGCCCGAGGCCGACGGCGACGAGTGCCTGCACGACTGCGAGAGCTGCGCGGTCAAGTACCCGCGGGGCTTCAAGGTGGACGAGGAGGACGTGCTGTACGGGCACGTCAAGGGGTGGAGCACGCATGTGCTCGTCGGGACGGGCAAGACGGACTGGGTGCGGGATGTGGCGGACGAGAAGGGGAGCGTGATGGAGGCGATTGAGAAGGTTGGGGGGGTTACGAATGGGGTGAGTTGGTTCTTGTTCCAGATCAGGGAGTGAGATGAGAAGAGAGATGAGATACGGTGGATGATATGACATGAGATGAGATGAGAAGGGTTGGCATGAAGATGAGATGAGAGAGAGACAAGAGGCTGACACTTCTCACACAGAGACTCATGCTGTCCGCGTCCAACCTGCCGACGCCTCACGACACCACCGACTACTCAGAGCCCACCACCGTCCTGCTCCTCCCGGCCTTTGCCCTCGTGCACAACGTCCACCCGCGCAACGTGCCCCAGCTCATCGCCGACGTCGTCAACCGCGCCCCGACGACCTCGTCCCCGCTGACCCCCTGGCAGTCCCTCATCCCCTCCACCCTCCCCAGCCCGCCGGAAGCTGCGGCGTCTTCTTCTTCGCTGCCGCCCCTGAAGCTCGAGTCGTGCCCGCACAGCGCCGTGATCCTCATGTGCAGCCAGAGGACGCGCGACGCGCGCTGCGGCCAGAGCGCGCCGCTGCTGCGCAAGGAGCTGGAGCGGCATCTGCGGCCGCTGGGCCTGTATCGGGACTTGCACGACGAGAGGCCCGGCGGCGTGGGGATCTACTTTATCAGCCATGTGGGCGGGCACAAGTATTCGGCGAATGTCATGGTGTATCGGAGGCCGAATGCGTTTGGCAAGGACGATGAGCCGTTGCCCGAGGGCGTGGACGAGGCTGTTGCGGCAAAGAACGAGGATGATGATGATGGCGAGAAGAAGAAGAAGGCGGAGGGAGAGGGGGATGTTGGTGCTGCGCAGTGTATTTGGCTGGCGAGGGTGAGGCCGGAGGATTGCGAGAATCTGGTGCGGTATACGGTTCTCAAGGGCAAGGTTGTGAAGCCCGAGAGGCAGTTG
Source organism: Trichoderma gracile (assembly GCA_020002365.1). NCBI lineage: Eukaryota > Fungi > Ascomycota > Sordariomycetes > Hypocreales > Hypocreaceae > Trichoderma > Trichoderma gracile. Next base: position 1,657,474 of record JAINEY010000005.1, read on the forward strand.
AGGGGAGGGTTTGATCGGAGGAAGGGGTTGATGAGTTGGTGAGGGCGGTTTACTTGGGAATTATGAATTGTTGCGGAGGATTAGACTTTATTAATATACGGACAACTGAGAACTTTGAAGGAATGTTTCTCCTGCTCGATGAGAGCTCAGCTTGATGCGCCCCATTTCCAGCCCGAGTCCCAATGGTATAGCCCTCCACCCCCCTATTCCAAGTAACAGCCAAAACCCTAAGTCAATCCAACCAGCACTCTCAAGAAGTCAAATGTCGACAGCACTCTCCCTGGCACTCCCTCGGAGAATCCAATTGGCTGTTAGTACCGCTGCTCTCCTCACCCTCCGATTCAACGGCCACTTGCTTCCCCTTGGACAAAGTAGCCGGCACAGGCCAATTGAAGAAGCTGCTCTTCGGAACCGGAGCCGCCGTCTTCTTGGTGCTCGTATTGTTCGCATTCCCCTTCATCTTCCCCTCCTCCTCGTTCCGACAAGACAAAGGCAAAGGCACGCGCACACACATCGTCGGCGGCTGGCCAAGACCATTCTGATAGATATACTGATACCGATACCTGCTCGGCAGCAGCGCATCGCTCCTCGCCAGCACGACGCCCTGCTCCGCGGTGCCCACGCGCATCATGGCCTTTGCCGTCTCCATCTGCCGCGCTATCTTGTCGACTCTTTGCTTGATTTCGTCCTCGTCATCTCTCAGATCGCGCAACTCGTCGAGTTTCTTCATCCAGGCTTCGCTCTCCTGCGCGGTGGACAGCTTGCCTCTGGTGCTGCTGCCTATGCCCAGGGGGGACTTGTCCGAGAGGATGGCGTTGGTGGTCTCGTCGGTGAGCATGTCCATCTCGTGGCACATGTAATCCAGGGGGCTCTGGTAGAAGAGGTCCCATGTGGATTGGGCGACGAGGTCGGTTGTGTGCGTGAGGTGGGCGGTTGCTTCGTCGTGGCGCTGGCGGAGGGTTCGTTGGACGTGGCGTAGGATGTTGAGGCATGTTGAGAGGCGCTGCTCGTGCAGGAGGCGCGCCGTTGACGAGGACGAGGACGCTTGGTGATCGGATGGGCCTGGGGGCGCGGCTTTGGTGGTCGCTTGAGGAGGCTGAGAGGGGGAGTGGTGCTGCGGGTTCCAGGGGAGGTTGCGTGGTTTGGTTGTTGGCATGCTGCTGGATGATGATGCGTTTTGAGGAGGGAATGGGAAGGATTGGGTTGAGAGGGGAGGGAGGGAGGATGTTGATGTGATGAGATATTCTTCGGGGACTTCGTTGGAGGTTGTGGAGGAGATGTAGGACGAGGAGCCTGATGATCTGGATGGAGGCGTAGTCATGTTGACGAGGCTGTCTGTGAGAGTATTCGAGCTTGAGTCTTTTATTTGCTTCGCAAAGGGCTGTGTAAGAGAGTTGTTGGTAGGAGGGCAGCAGATGTTGGCGGAGGTGTCGAGGAGGGGGAAGCTGGGAGAGGAGAGCGACAGGAGAGGACGTGGTGTCGGCGGAAGCCTTCTTTATGCTGCTTGACAGAGCATTGATTCAGAGTGTTTGCGGGTGTCTGTTGGGACCAGAGGAGGTGTATTCCTGTGGTTCATCAGAGAAGGAGAAAGAGAAGCTAGGGAGCGTCTGAATCACGTATAAAAGGAGTGAGGAGCTTTATGGAGGAGCGTCTTCTCTGTATGTGGACTCACAAGACGTGAGTGCGAAGCACTGCTTATCACAACTTGATCTCGTGTATGTCAATGTCAGGACGAAGAGTGCGTGATAATGTCAGTGAATTGTATCTTCAATCATGTTCCATATATTCTCCTCGTGAACTGGATGCGATGCCCTCCCACGTCCTCAACATCCTGATTATCCCATCAATATATGAAGCACATGCCACGGTCTCACACGCCCATTCGTTTCATACCAGTCCCAATCATTCTCATCAAGCGCATATACAACGCGTGCACAATATCCAGAAAAGAAGAAGCCAGGATCATATCATCTTATCCCGCAGATCCAATGCATGGGTGCTCCCAACATGCTCCAGAATAAGAAAGTCATAAAACAGCCATGACCATAACCCAGAATCATGAACATGATATCCAAGCAAAAACAAGAAAAACGCCTCATATCAACAAACAAAAGAAAATGGTAACCATGATAGAGATTCTTTCCTTCTCAAATGACAACCCGATATCACAGCATGATCGAGAAAAGAAGCTCCTTTTTTTCTGCTAATCTGCCAAGCTGTGCGAGTTGCTGCTACTCGACGCCGACGTGACCGTCAGCTCGCGCCGCGCCCCGTGGACGAGCTTGTAGATGCCAAAGGAAATGGCCGCGAGGACGACGAAGAGGACGATGATGATGATGGCGATGACGTGGTTGCGCTGCGTCATGGTGGGCGATTAACGATACAATCTTTGCTATTTCTTCGTCGTTGGGGAGCGCGGAGGGTGGTGAGGAGTGTCGGTGAGAGAGACGCTTGAGGGTTCTTCTGGATCTCGTGTTGTTTTTCGTTTTTCCACTCGTTTGTTTGATTGAAGCGATTGAGGTTGAGTATTCGCGTGATTTGACTGTGCGACGCGATTAGCAACCTTCAAAACTCCTTTTTATTCTCTTTTCCATGTCCTCCATTCAGCTCTCCCAAGGCAAAAGCGACCAAATTAAGGCGACCAACAAGACATACCTCGAAAGTAAACAAATCTCGTCACCGCAAAAACACGCAGTAAACAATATCGTCAAGAAAGAAGAAGCACGCTTCGCTTCGATTTATCCAGCGCGCAGTATGTTCCAACCAGTCTAAACAGATGAAGCAACAATATTCAAACCAGCAAATATGTTCAATTCGTCGTCGCTGTCGTTGCAATCGTAACACCTTCGAATAGTACTAGAACCAGAGGAAGCACGATAAAATAGGCGACGACAAAAAAAGGCATTGACCCTGGTCTATATACTACTACATAACGCTCGTTGCCCCGCCACCCGCTTTTTGCTTCTCTCTGTAATACTACTAAGATCCTCAAGTCTTCTCCAAACACGACACTTCTCACTGTAAAAATGGCAAGGCTGGGGAATCAGCTCCTCAGCTATTTTAGCACCAGACACGCCATCCGATCAATGCTTGTTCCTGGACTAGAGGCAGCCGCTTACAAGTACGGATACTCCTCATCAGTTGCTTCTTCCCCTGCAGCTGCGCCGCGTTTGTTGCAGGGGTTCACAGGCGACTGGCTCTGCTGCTCAGCGGGGCCGATTTCAGATGGATGGATTGATGTTCCCAGCCTCGCCATTTATTGCAGTATGACGAGAAGAGCAGCAGCAGCTGAGATGAGTTGGTTGCTTGGTTTCAATTTGGCTTGTGCTCTGTTTGTTTGACACATGATATCAGACAAGAGGGACATCATTCGTATGTACAAGCAATCTGATACAGATGGGCTGCTTCACACACAGCTCTCAACGATTCAGAGCCTTTCACCACCAGAGCATATAAATGCTCGACAACACCATCCATGCACCGCACCGTTCACAAGGCACAGAGACACTCAAACCAATAATACGAGTTTCGTACTTCGTAGCTGTTGATACACACACTGCTGCCCATCCTTCCTCTTCCCATCAGATACATCCCTGCCCAGCCCAACACGACCGGACAACCCACTGCTCCAACCAGAGATTCGAGGCTCCTCGCAGGAGAAACTACAAGAGTAGCAGAGGAAGAAATAAGAGACAAAGGCAGGAAAATTATATCAAAAATCCAAGAAAAAAACAAATCGAGGCTCGATGCGACCCATATACGCCAGTCTTGAGAGACCATGGACATTAAGCAGTCGCGGAAATCACTTGTCCACTCCTCCGTGCCGTGTCCGATCCAGCAGCAGTGTTATTTAGTTGGTAGAGAAACGGGAGAGCGCTTCACCGTCTCCGAGGTCGTGTTCATTCAGTCAAAGCCTTGTTCTCCTCCCTGATAATCTTGACGTGGCGCTCGTAGAATTGCAACATCTGCGATAAAAGTGTCAGCTGCACAGTCCAAGCCCAAGTCCCCAAGTCCCCCAGTCCAACTTCTTCGTGGACGGCCTTACCTTTTGCGGGCACTTCTTGTAAATGACCTTCGTGTCATGCTTCGTCTTACGGCCATTCTTCCACACGAGGTAAACTACCAGCCGGCCGCTGCCCTCGTCCTCGCACGCGTCAATCGTCTGGATCTCGTCCTCCCACGATCCCGCCGGCGGGCTCCATTTGTCCGCCGTCGCCGGGGGTGCTGAGTCGGCTGGGTGCGTCCCGTTCCTCCTCGACCGCTTCGTCGTGGCGCCCGGAGTCGCGCTCGTCGTGCGGCCGCGCTTCTTGCCCCTCGAAGCCTCCTGCGTCTCCTCAAAGATCTTTTCTCGCCCGCCGATGGATTCGAGGTAGGCGCTGAGGATCTCGCCCGCCGACTCGCTGTAGCGCATCAAACGTCAGTCGTTCTATTATCTTGTTGAGCAATACAACGGCGTGGCACTTACACGAGGTTCTCCTCGGGTTCCCATGTCATGTCCGACTTCTTGTCGTAGCCTTCCCACTTGACGTGGAATTTCAGCGTTCCCTGCACCCAGGTCAGCCATCGTCAACCAGTAAAAGAGATTCCATCTCCCCGTACATCTTCGTCAATCATGTGCTTCTTGATCGCTTCGACAATGAACCTGCACACAGCCGTCAGACCCTTGGTTCCATGCAACGCAACATCCGGGTTCGCCATACACATCATCCTCAAGGCCCTCTTCGTCCTCCTCATCTTCCTCATCCGCATCCTTGACGTCAACATCCTCGTCAATGTCGACATCGTCATCCACCTCCTTCAGATCCTTCTTTGCGGCAGCCCGTCCGTTCCTTCGGGGCTTCGTCGACGCGTCGTCCGCATCGCTCACGGACCTCGACGCCGAGTTGCGCGACGACTTGACGGGCGGCGCGCTCTCGTAGTCCGAGGCCTCTTCGTCGCTGAGTGCTGCGTCATTCTTAGCAATTCGCTCTTCCCCTCCGTCCCGTGGGGTGCCATGACGCGCCAGTTCGAGCAGCAGAAGCAATCATCAGGTCCAATTCGTGGTCTTCAGCTTCAGCTGGCTCCGCCGGCAACACTTCTTTGATGGGAGGCGGGTTGTCCTCGCTCGTTATTCTGCAACTTTTCTGGCACAGGCGCGAATCACGCCGGCATTTGGGGGGGGGGAGGGAATGGACGGGGGATTGGCCCGATGGCAGCCAGTCAGGGCACGTACCTGGAGGCATTGCTGTCGCGGTCTTCTTGGGGCGGCTGGCGAGTGCTGAGCTGGTTCGCAGGTCCCGACGGCGCAACCTGGTCGCACGCTTGACGCTTTGTCCGGGCATAAGCAAACGCGACAAAGGCGGAAGCTTCTGTGGTGTTGCCGAGTGACGCTGGGTCACGTGAGACGACTTTTCCGGGGGGATGGGGCTTTATCGCTGCTTATCGATCTTAGCAAGCTGGTACGGATAGCTCTCCACTCTTTCTTTCTCTCGACTTGCCAAAGTGGTGATTCTGGCTCACGATGATTGGGCTGGACTGAATTGGGGGCGATGGAGTCGAGGAACGATGCGGCGATTCTGGGATTGACGATGATGCATCCCTTCATGCGTTGCTTGGGGGAGCTTTATATCAAAGTTGGAACTTGGCTGCCTGTTTCCACCGCCTTGTTGCTGAAACTTCGCGCCTTTGAGGCAATCATGTTCTTTGTCTCCTCGCTCCAGGTCTGTGCTATCGACAAACAAGACGAGATGCTGCCCTGATCCAAGAAGCACGCAGATGTCACAGCTGTTTCCCTCTGCCTTTGGCTTTGATTGCGTTGCGCTCAAGCACGCCGATTGACACCAATTGCTCAAGACTTTTGTCACTCTTGTCATGTTCGGTGCAGCTTGGACAAACATCATGGGCAGCAGGGCATTTCTACAATCACTGACTGTGTGCTTCTCAGCGATACCTATGCGTGTGAATTATATGTACGTCTCTCAAGGAATGAGCTCGTTGATGAGAGCATTACTTTTCCACCGCAATGGCTGCATTGGCTGTCTTTCGGCTTGTTCTGTGGGAAGACATGCTTGGGTCAACCCGACCCTACAAGCTCTTCCTTTAACTCATCCGTCCTTTGACGTCTGGGGACAAAGGACGAGACGCAGCTAGATGGACGAGACAGCCAGATGGCCGTCAGTGCCGCCAGCAAGTCGAACCGAATCCAGCCATGCCGCATGCTTCGGGATGCTATCAATATGAACCAGACGTGAAAGCACGCCGCCCTGTCTTTGCAATTTGCAATTACGCCGCCTGTCGAAGCATCACAACGGGCTCGGGGAAACAGCAATACTCCCGCCACACCACCCCAACGGCTGCATCCAATCTCGCCTGCATAAAGAGCCGCGAGAGGACCGTTGGCGCTGGGCGAGCACTTTTGCGGCCAAACCCTGTGATGGAAGGCAGCTGGTAGGGCGTCGTATTCCGTTGATCCGCGCGTGCTGCCATGTGCCGTAAAACGGTATGTATATCTCCTTCGTTTGCTTGTTTTTGCTCGTGGGGTTGGTCGTGGCCTTGAGCTCGGGATCTGTTGGTTATACAGTTCGGGAAGCACTTACGACGCCAGATGATTCCATGCATAGCATCTTCCGTCCCTGGCAGGTTCATCCTCTGTAGTCCGTACGTAATATCAAGCTTAGATGGCCGGCTCTCGACGGCATCACATGCTGTTCCCTGCCTACCTAGCTGTTCTGTATAGCATTGGTTCGCAAATGCCATCTCCGAAGCAGATGAGCTGTAGTATCCGAGGCTTCTGGCGGACACGGTTGGCGATGGCAGCCATTCAACCAACAGGCCGAAAGCCCCTTGAAGCCTAGCAAGAGGGTCCAAGAACAAAAAGGCCGTGTATTACGAGTTATTTCGAGCAGCAGACGCCAGGGGCAAACCGATGCAACTCAAGCAGCATTGGGCCCCTTGTTGGCAGCTTCAAAAGTGCCAACGGCCCGGAGATCCGAAACCCGAAACAAAGAGAGGGACCAACACGGCAAGATGCGAAAACGTTGCCGATTCGACAAGGCCGGCTGGCGTTTCCTGCCCGCTAGAAGCCCAAAGAATGCACGCAACCGCACTGACGACCGGTAACAAGGGACCTAGCCAGGGGTAATATCGCAGCGACTTCCATGCATCTTTGCCGGAATCCTAAGTAGTATGCAGTGATACTACCTTGGGGCCATTGCTCTGAATAATTCTCTCAGAGGGTAGCATTGCAAGCGTCTCCCGTGGAGGGACCCTAATCAAACGCACGATATACGGAGTATAGGCTTCTAATTAGCCTGCTATTTCTCATACCTTAATGTCTCGTGTGGCAGCCAGCGCTGTGAGGTGGTATTCCGGGACCAGTTGCTTTCTGCTCTCTAAGCGAGTGTGAAACGAACTAGATCGACCCAGCCATGGGTGTATCGAGATGCGATCTCCAAGAGAGATAGGGTGCTGGAGGGAACGATTCCCAGTGGCAGCGTGCTAAAAAGCTCATGGTACCCTGGTGCTGGTCAACGACTCGGATTTCGTCATGGCAAGGTCGATATGCGGCCGAAGGCATTGGCTGTTGGTTTATCCCGAGGCTGTCGACTCGGAACATCCGCCTACCGAAACACATTCATCTTGACTTTGCAGTACTCGTACGACTATGTTGCAAGGTGACCCTCCTTGTCAGTCATGTCTGTAGGCTACATGTTGTTAGATAACCAGCCCCCCCTGCTTTGTCCATTCAGCTGCTGCTTATTACGTACCTGGTCGGCTATCATCGTTCCCGAAGCAAGTATAAGACAGTAGTACACAGAGCTACCCCATTGGCGACTACTTCGTTCGCGCCAATGAGCTGTCATGACACTCACCAACAGGCACCTCAATTGCTCGGCTGAAATCCCTTCAGCCGCAGCAATTGTGAGATGGAGAAGCGGCTACATAGCAAGGGAGGCAAAGCATCTGCTAGAAAGAAAGACAAAAAAGAAAAGAAAAGGAAAGGAAAGGAAAGGAAAGGGACATTCCAAGACAAGCCCGCGACCGGCTCACGGAAGCCTTGCCGGCAACGTCCTACAACAGTACTCTGTTCCGGTGGTTCAGGAGAATGACAGTCTTTGCTGCTACCCCCACCAAAGTGTGGGCTGCGAAGGAGTTCCTCCATACGGGTTGTTGTAGGTATTGTCACCGGAGTCTCCATCTCCTCATAGCCGGGGAAAAAAAAGAACGGCAGAGGACATGGGATGAAGCCTCCCACTTGAGATTCTTTCGCAGCTTTCTGCTAAGGAGTCTGAGCAGCCCATCAGTTCTTCGGTTATGCCAAGGTATTCTATCTTGGGACTGCTGCATACAGACTTTACGTGTACACTTTCCTGTGATGTATCACTTAACGGCAGTTAGGTACCCAGCTGCAGCGTTCGTAGCGGTACGGGCCAGCGCCTGTGCAGTTGTTCGAACCCATGTTGATGGCATCTCCACCGTTTCTGCGCTAATCGCACCAAGGAGCTTCGTAGCTAGTTTCTGTAGGTAAGCAAGGAATGAGTGAAGCGGTTTGGGATGCTCTCAGCCATACAAGTCTGCTGTCCTGATCGAGCGCGTCCTGCGTTTACCTGAATAATATTCCCCCCCAGTGGCTTGCGTTGGAATCAGGTTTTTGGGCAGTCTTCCCGCTTCTCTCCATACACGGCACGGGGCCGTAAACACCCCAGAGCCCTATCACATTGTAGTTGCAGAAGATATGCTCTAGAATGTTAGTTGAGGCTGTGACAAGGGGGCTCCAACGTTGTACAAATGACGAGTAGTACTAGTAATACTTCGTACAAGCATGTCCATGCGGTAAAACCAGGCCGGACACGCAGTTGGACCGTTAACGAACGGTCGAATGAACGGCGATGCGGGAGTGTTAGCACGGCTCCGGGGATGGACAAGGGGATGACTGCTCGACGTGATGACATGTGTGCGTGTTGCTCCTCGGCTGCGAGCTTGCCAGCCTGCCAGCACTCATCGGGCCCTTCTGGAGGCTCGTTCCATTTTCCGTCATACTCGTAGCAAGGGAGTAAGCGTCTGCCGTCTAGCTCGGCCCAACGAGGGTGGTTTCGTTTCGTTTTGGCGGCAAACTTTAACCACAGCGTCGACCCCTGGACGGCCTGGGTGATCTCCCGAGTCGACCACCCCTGAAGCCTCGGATCTTTCTCTGATCTGGCCTGTGTTTGGAGTCGGATCTGTGCCATGGCTCGTAAATCCAGCAGTCGAGCGAGGAGAGGGGTTGAGTTGCAAAAGCTGGCAGTAGCAATCTCCTCAGCATCGTATTGATCGTCCATGGATGTCCGCACACCACTGCGGGCTCGTCCTCAAGGCCCGAGTAGTTGTACTTCATGGCAATCAGCCAACTGGCTATCTCGGTGGCTTTTTTACAAACTGCCTGAATTACAAAGACCTTGTCGCAAGCGCAGAGCACGCTAGACGTACAAGCCTTTGCTCCTCTCGATGCCCACTCCGTTGGCTGGCGACTTTCCCATGTCGACCGATGCGAGGTAGACACATGTAGGGTGGCTGGTATAGGCGCAGGAGAGGTGGGATCGCGTGCAGTTCGCCTGCAAGAATGAAGCGATTGGATTCAAAAACGCCACGAGAAAGCACCTGGCGTGGTCCTCGACTCTGGACCAGATGGGCACAGCCTTTGGACTGCAGGTAGGTACTCTGTAGGATCCGTCCACGTTACTCCTGAGACGGCCCCGATGGCGGGCACCCTTGCTGGTGAGTCTTGATCGAGCCTATCGAGCCACATCCCGAGCCAGTCTGGACTCGCCCCAGCTCTGCCAGCTCTGCCAGCTCTGCCAGCTCTGCCTGGCTGCCCGATGGCTTGTCGTCCGGTATGATTCAAACTCGTGCGCCGAATGCCTGAAGAGTGACCTTTCAGCTGCTGCAGCCGTTGAGAATTGATTCCGCGGCCTGTACCCCGTGTCTGCTGTCTGCGGAGGGAAGAGGCAAGCCTGCTTTCACTAACTGATCTGGGCATTTCTGCACGAGGCCCCCCTGGGAGTCGACGGGGTGCGTACTGCGTTACTTGGGACCCTTGCGAGTCCGATCGAGCACCCACGGACTCACTGCGTCTCCATCGTGATGAGTGAGGGCCATGCTGGGAGTTACTCCGTCCAAGTCCTCTGCGTGTACGAAGTACTGTAGGAAGCACGAGCACGTACCCTGCCGTACGAGGACTCTACACGGGCAAGCAGACGAAGCCGGGAGAAATGCTGGTGGATAAGATACGGAGCATTGCGTACGGAGGGCTGCTTCGAAGTGGGCAGTCATGTCATGACAATCTCCTGCGAGCCTCCTTCCTTCGGCAGCGCCCCATTGAACAGCGAATCCGATAGGTAGTAGTAGGTACCTCAGCGGCACCGGACGGTAGCTGCAGTTCCTTGGAACGAGTACAGACTCTCCGTTGCTCCTGCATGATACCGACGCTGCCGTCTCCGTACCATCCTCCAGGAGGTGGGAGCTCATGTACAGTACATGGAATGGTACCTTGCGGGACTGCGAGACCGCGTAGTTTTCTGGACCATTACCAGGTACTTAACCTACCTACCTTAGGTACTCCATAGACGTCCGGGACTACCTAGTAGGTAACTTGGCTGGCCTACAAAGGCGATACAACAGAGCAGCTCCGTGATGGCTGCGTGTCTGGCCGTTGCACGAAGACGCTGGTTGTGTTGCTGCTGTATTACTCTCATGCGTGTAAGCGGCATCGGGTACGCCACATATGTACTGCCTACCTAGGAGTGGTAGGAGGTGCGGCAACCCTGAACTGCTCTTGCTTCGATCCAACTTTGCACACGCGCCTCAGAAAGGGCGTAGTAGTACCTAGTGATACCCTCACGATACCGGAGATACTGTAGCATCCGTCCTGTAGTCAGTATTTATCCGTACCTTCTTACCTGAGGTAGCACTCCGAGTTCGTCCTATAGGTGCCCGCCTCAGCCCTTCCATCTCTTCCCTCTCACAACTCATCATCATCATCATCATCCAACCGGCTTCGGCGGCAGCGCCTGCTGGGCCTCGCCTGACCGAAACAACGCACCCGCAACTGAACAACGCACTGCAAGCCCTGGTCCCCGCCAGCAAACCGCGGTCACGATCGGCACGCCTCTTGCCCGCCATCCGCACCGCGACTGGACGGTCGCTCGGCGTCGCTGACAGCTGGGCCAGCTGCTGGAGCGCTAATCTGGGGGGCCGGCTGGGCTTGTGCAGGGGTCAGGCTGGCGGACACGCACAGCGCCTAGCGGTGGGCTCGGGGCTCCAGCTGCTGCTCCTGTGCGGCGAGTGCCAGCGCCTGAGCTGCCCGCCATGAGCCGCCTATGGCGCCTGGGCCCGGCCCGGTGGGGAGGGGGGTTCCTTTTCTCCCATGGCTCCATCGATGCTCGAGTGCGTCCCGTTCGAGGTCCACCCCTGAGCCGGACTCGACCACCTAGGAAAAAATAATTAAAGGTTTCCCACGGCTTCTCCTGACTCTCGAAGCTTGTTCCGAGGGGATTCGAGTCGAGCTGCGTCCGGGCTGTCTTGTCGAAGAGGAACTTGTCCGGCTGTCCATTGGCCCTTCTTTGTCTGGATATTGAGCTTGCTGTGGCTTGAAGAAGCAGCTTCGACGTCTGTGAACGTGAACAGTTCCCCCCCTTGAGGGCATTCGCTACCCACGCTCGTTATCCGAATCGCCCCTGGTCTGCTGCTCACGCTCCCTATGACCATCACATCTCCTGCTCCACGAAAGGAGCTGCTGCCTTTATTAGTCGTTGTCCGTTAAACCACCTTCCGCCTAGCTCTTTCGTAGCACCAGTACGAGAATCGTCGTGTGCCCCCCCGCCAACCGATCGACCGCTTCCATCGAGCAAGAAAACCATAAAGACCAAGAAAGAAATATATCATTTGTCCAGCCGAACATCGCCGCGGCCTGCCTGTTCCTCGCCTGCCTTGCCCTTCTCCTCGTTCAATACCGCAGCCATGCCTGAAACGCCGGCAGCCAATGCCGAGGGCAACCAGCCCAAGGCTGCAAAGGACAAGAACTGCGAGTACTGTGGCCAAGCTTTCACGTCGTCTTCGCTCGGCCGACATCTTGATCTGTATATCAAAGAAAAGAACCCCAAGCCACCGGATGGTATCCACGACGTTGACGCCATCCGCAAGCTGCGCGGCAACATCACTCGACGCCAGCCTCGAAGCTCAGTGGGTGCTCGAAGGGACAACTCGACGCCCGCTGGCACCCCTAAACCGACGCCTGGCAAACTGACCCCTGGTCAAGAGTCTGCCATGCAGAGGGATGGTCCATACGCTGTTGGCTCAACCGCCATCAAGTACCCTTACACTACTCCCTGGGAGGCCACTGGCGTGATCAATGATCTTCAAGGCCGGACTGCCTGGGATAGCAATGCACCTCAGGATGCCAAGCGTGCTGGTTTGTCGAGGAACGGGAGCCGACAGATGGCTCAGAAAGCTCAATTCGACGTCAAACAGAAGCTGACAGACGCCATGGACACTGCTCGAGCTGCTGAATTGGCACTCAGGGAGCTGCTTAGCTCTTGGCGAGCGGCAAAGTGAGTCTTCTTCCTCCCGGCGGCTGCATGACATGGACTAACACCGCACTGCTAGGCAACAAGTTGATGCCTTCACGACACCCTTTGACTTCGATCCCCTCTCTCTAGACTTTCCAGCCCTGACTCTGCAGTGCCTTCTGCCACCGCCAACTCTCTTCTCATCCACTCAGCATCCTACATCGACATCCTGGTCTGTGCAGTCACCTGGAGAACGTGAATATGGCGCCCTCCAGGCCTTTTTCCAGGAACAGTTCAAGGCATGGAAGATTACGTGCGCTTCAGCCACGACTGCCGTGATGGAGGAGGTGGCATACCCTCCAGCCGGTGGACCGCACAGGGACATGAGAGAAGCCGTCAAGAAGGCTGAGAGGGTTGCCGAGTCACTTGAAAAGCAAGTCAATGAGCACTTGCAGTCTGCGTATGCAGTCTGGAACTCTTTGCCCATTCAGCGGCAAAATGAGCTCTGGATTCTCGAGTTGGCACGCGGAGTGGGCCGCAAGCACAAGGAGATGGAGAAGATGAAGGAGCAGCATCACAAGCTCAAGCAAGAAAACACTAATCTCCGATCACACATTGACCAGCTCAACCGGCTGCAGCAGCCGAGGGAGTACAAGGTGCTCCCTCCCGCCACCATCCCTCTGGAGCGGGACGTCCTTTCGTACGCCTATGAGCAGAGTGCTATGGGGGCCAAGCTTGTTGGCTTCGACATTGAGGACCGACACCTGGACTTGAGCACCGTTGTGACCAAGTCGATCGATCGGTGGAAGAACGTGATAGTCTCGAGTCGTGTTGCCGCTGCTGGCATGCCTGCACAGCGGCCTCTCGACCAGACAGTGGCCCAGCCTCCTGCTGCGGCAAACCAAAACAGTCCGTCAGAACCTCAGAGTGCCGCTCAGACACCACAGCTGACCCAACCGCCGCCGCCGCAGCTCGATAAAAGGCTCTCGACCGCAAGCACCAACGGCCCGACGAGCGAGCAGAGCGCATCGTCCACAACCAACACGGGCCCGCCCTCGGTCGAGGAAACAAGCGATCAAGATGCCGATGCCGAGATGGAGGATGACGACAGCTTTGCCATGATTGGCCAGTCTCCCGTCAAGCCAGCCAACCCACCCGTACAGCAGCAAGCTCAGCTTGATGTGTCTCGACCTCGCGCTTCCATAGCCCAGCAGCAACAGCAGCAGCAAGCTCAGCAACAGCAACTTCAGCAGCAACAGGCTCAGCAGCAGCAGCAGGCTCAACAGCAGGCTCAACAGCAGGTCCAACAGCAGGCTCAGCAGCAGGTCCAACAGCAAGTTCAACAGCAGGTTCAACAGCAGGTTCAACAGCAGGTTCAACAGCAGGTTCAACAGCAGGCTCAACAGCAGGCTCAGCAGCAGGCTCAGCAGCAGGCTCAACAGCAGGCTCAACAGCAGGCTCAGCAGCAGGCTCAACAGCAGGCTCAGCAGCAGGTTCAGCAGCAGGTTCAGCAGCAGGTCCAACAGCAGCAAGCTCAACAGCAACAGGCCCAGCAACGCAACACGGCAGACATGCGCTACATGATGCAAAATGGAGCAGTCAGTCCCGCAAGCAGAGCGGCTATGGCTATGAACCGCGTCATGCCCAACATGAACATGGCGGCAATGCAGGCCGGCGCCATGCATGGAACAGACATCAGCATGGCCATGCAAGGGGTTCGTGGTGATATGTATCTGGAATAACATCGACGATGACCTCGCATCCGAAAGACGGGTATCATTTGACGGTCGATAAAAAAGGACGTCTCCTGGCTTGTGTTCCCCTTGTTTGGCCAAGGGTCCCATACTGACCCCCGCCCAACCAACTTTGATTGCGAGCGCGATCTTCTTCACTGCCGAAAGAAATCTTCCATTTTCCCAACTTTCCCACAACAAATCTCACTGTTTTTTCATCATCAAACCAAAAAAAGAAAAATCAGCATTTTTTGCTCGCCTGCAGAATATGTTTAAGTCACAGAAAGCGCAGCATTGGGTCGGATAAAGAAACATATAGAACAAGGTAGAAAAGGGCGTTTACGGGACTGAGAAGAGTCGTTGCTGGCTCTCCCTCTGATCCTCTTCTCATAGTTTTGCATTTCGTGCTGTTTTATAGAATGGGCCAGGGCTGAGTGGAAAGGGAGAGCATGAGGAGGTGTAGAATTATGTGAAACTATTAATGGACATTTGACTAGAGATACAAAGCAAGGAATTGGCGTCGATGGGTGGAAAATATACATGTTTTTTGTCTCCAATGTATGGGATCTACTCCCTCGCCTTGACCTCTATCTATGTTCTCTGGAGTTGAGCTTTGTTTCTTACATACGACCTTGTTTCTCTCTGGTAGGTTCGTGCAACATCATACAGGTAATATATCGTCAATATGGTACATGTTTATGGGCGGAGCAGCGGGTCCGGCTTTATGGCTTGATCTGCTTCAGCTTCTGCTCGATCATGCGCACAGTCGACTTGGGAACGTGAAGCCGGTGAGCGAGCACCAAGGCGCCGGTAAGAACGGCCAGACTACCAGCCTGGTGCGTGGCGGCCAGGTGTATGGGGACCATGTAGATGAGCGTGGAGATGCCGAGGGCGGCCTGGAGGGAGACGAGGTGGACGAGGCCGGTGGTGCCCTTCTTGGCGTCGCGGGGCAGGGCGGCGGCGACGCGGCCGGTGCGGGCGTAGGCGAAGAGGGCGAGGATGGTGCAGAAGGTGGTGACGGCGAGGATGCGGTGGTCGAGCTGGACGAGGCTGGGGTTCTCGAGCATGTTGCGCCACCAGAGGTCGGAGCCGTCCTCCTTGCGGGAGTAGAACTTGTCCCAGAGCTCCGACTTGGGCGGGGTGAGGCCGAGGCCCATCTTGGGGAACTCGTTGTAGATGAGGCCGGCGTCGAGGCCGGCGACGAGGCCGCCGGACATGGCGGTCAGGAAGACGAGGCCGGTGACGCCGAGGACGGAGCGCCGGAAGGCGTTGAGGGCGGGATTCCGGATGGCCTTGATGGTGGCGGAGGCGGCGACGGGGTCGGCGAGCAGGCGGCGGGTGCGGAGGATGGTGAGGCCCGAGAGGAGCATCCAGGAGTAGCAGACGAAGGCGGTGGCCAGGTGCGTGGTCAGCCGGTACTGCGAGACGCGCGGGTGAGAGCCGGGCGCGAAGAGGTCGTCCTTGAGGCCGGACTTGACCATCCACCAGCCGATGAAGCCCTGGAAGCCGATGAGGCTGGAGATGCCGAGCAGGTTGAGCGCCATGCGGGGCGAGACCCTGCGGCGGGCGACGAAGTAGAGCGACGGGAGGACGAAGGAGAGGCCGATGAAGCGGCCCCAGAGGCGGTGCGTCCACTCCATGAAGTAGATCTTCTTGAACTCGTCAAGGGTCATGTGAGGGTTGAGCAGCTTGAATTCCGGCGAGGCACGGTATTTTTCGAATTCCGACTCCCAGTCGGCGAGCGACATGGGGGGAAGAGAGCCGGTGACGGGTCTCCATTCTGTTATGCTGAGTCTGTATATTTCCCATGATGATACATTAGTGAGATTGATCTTCGCGGTGGACGTCTCATGCTTTCATGCGCTATTCATCGGGGAGTGAGACGTTACCCAGACTCGGTCAGTCTTGTTAGTCCACCAAAGACGACGATGCCGAAGCAGCTGGCGGCGCTGCCCAACAGCCAAATTGCGACTGCCTTGGAGGTAGTCTTCTTGGGAAACGCGTTCGAAGCTTGTCCTTGAACCTGAGAGGCCACAGCGGAAGCATTCTGCGCGGCGAGGCTCTCCAATGGCTTCGCATCCGCATACCCTCGTGATCGTATGATGTTGAGGATCGACGACGGCGAGCGCCTGGGCGCCTGTCGCAGGCATTGATTGCAGACGAAGAACTTGGAGGGCATCTGGAGCGCCGCCCTCCGCATTCCCGCTGCGAACAAGGACATCTTGTGCGAAACTTTTGCGCAAATCGCAGCGCTCAATGCTTCATCGACCGGGAAAAAAGGGTCGTTCGAAAAAGAATGGCACGATAATTCGGCGGCTTCTTTCGAAGTTATTTAGTACCTTAAATGGAGGTTCGGAGCTTACAGAGCACCGAAGGCGGGACGAATTGGAGGGGCGCTGATAGGTGGGAAGGATGGTGGGGGACCCCGCTGGGCTACGCTCACCGCCAAATTTTTTAACGCGGCAGAAAAAGTTGGGCCAAGAAGAAGAAAAAATGAGCGAGAGGGAAAGGAAGCTAGACTGAAGACAACGGCACTTGGACAGCTTGGAGTCGCGAAACAACGGGCGACTTTCCCCTCTCTCACAACTCCGAAATTAGAGAGAGACTATCGAGTCAAGATGCCGGGTCGCCAGGCACACGGAAGACCGCTGTTGGCCCAGCCAAAGGCCAAAGCCGGCCCCAAAAAGTCCAAGTCGAGGGCGCAGGCGAATGCGCTGAATGCCTTCAACATTGCGCAGGAGAGGTTTCCCACAAAGGAGAAGAAGACGCCGCGAGCACGAGAACTGGATGCCGAGATCGAGAAGAAGCATGCGCGGGACGACGAAGACGAGGATGAAGAGGATGAAGACGAGGGCCCAAAGCGAAAGAAGGTCAAGGCGCCCAAACGGGGAGCCGCGGCGGATGGCGACGTCGAGTTTGGCAGCGACAGCGAGGGGAATGAGTGGCAGCTCGGCGGTCTGGCCGACGATGACGACGACTCTGAGATTGAGAGTGAGGATGCGTTTGGCGACAGCGACAATGAGATGTTTCAGGGCTACACCTTCCGTGGCTCCAAGTCTGGCAAACGAAAGGTGAGGAGGCATTGTTGTGGCGAAGACGCTGGTACGGAGTGCTAATGCGCATTCAAATCAGGACGACGACTCGGACGACTCTGATGATAGCAATGATGATTTGGGAGAGACCCTAGGCGAAGAGGCCATCGATCTGGCTACAGCTCTGGATCAATTTGAGGAGGAATCGGAAGAAGAGCAGCCAGAGGGCGAAGAAGGTTCCGAAGAAGGATCGGAGGAGGAAGACGATTCCGACGAATCTGGCGGATCCGATGATGATGAAGAAGAAGACGACGATCTTGAAGACGACAGCGACGAGGAGGCCGATCCCGAGAAGCTGAAAGAGCTCAAAGGTCTGATATCCGGTTTCGGTGGCGAAGCAGACGACGATGATGAGAATAGCAAACCCACATCCAACCAGCAGAAAATCGACCTCGGCGACCTCGGACTCTCTGGACTGAACGACCCCTTCATGAAGCAATCAGTCAAGCTGCTGAAGAAGGAATCAAAAGAGACACGGCCCGGTGCGGCGAAGAAGCTGGCTGTGCCGCTGTCGCGGAGAGAGCAGGGGCGCTTGGACCGAACGGTTGCCTACGAGAAGACGAACGAGACACTGGATCGCTGGACAGAGACTGTCAAGCAGAACCGCAGAGCCGAACACCTGATATTCCCCCTTCCGCAGGAGTCAGACTCATGGGGCCTCGACCGATCAGAGCTTCAGCCCTTGTCATTGAAGAACGCCGCCAATGAGCTGGAGTCGACAATCATGGGCATCATGGAGCAGAGCGGGCTATCCCTGGAGAAGGAGAAGAAGCCCAAGAAGCAGGAGTTTGACGAGGAGGGCAACCTTCTGACGCGGAAGCAGGTGCTGGAGAGGAAGCGCATCGAGCGAGAGATTAATTCCCGAGAGGCGAAGCGCGCAAAGCGCATCAAGAAGATCAAGAGCAAGGCCTACCACCGAGTGCACCGGAAGCAGAGGGAGCGCGACGAGATGGCTACCAAGGAGGCCATGGCCGAGGCCGGCGAGATTGACTCCGAGGAGGAGAGGGAGGCGCAGGACCGGCGCCGCGCCCTGGAGCGCGTTGGCCAGCGCCACAAGGACAGCAAATGGGCCAAGATGGGATCCAAGGCGAAGCGCGCCGTTTGGGACGACGACTTCCGGTCCGGCCTGACGGAGATGGCTCGCAAGGACGAGGAGCTCCGCCGCCGGAAGGAGGGCAAGAGCTCAAGAGCGGCTGGCGATGACTCGGACGAGACCAGCAGCTCAGGATCCGACTCAGACGACGACGACGTTGCCAAGATACGGCGACAGCTGGACGAGCTGGAGCAGGCGGACGACGAGCCCCAGTCAAGGCTGATGAAGATGAAGTTCATGCAAAAGGCGGAGGCGGCGCGGAAAAAGGCAAACGATGACCTCATCGAGGAGATTCGCAGAGAGCTGGACGGAGAAGAAGCCCAGGTGTCTGACGATGCAGAGGAAAAGGGAGGCGAGGTCGGCCGAAGGCAGTACGGCAACGGAGCCGCCAACCCCTTCTCCATGCCGCAGGACAGCAGCAGCAGTACCGCGCGGGAAGCCAAGGAGAAGCGAGCCAGGGAGGCCCGCAAGGAGCGGGAAGAAGTGCGCTTCGCAAACGGCGACGGGGCTCCTCACATCGCCAACGGCTCGGTCAACAACGCCTGGTCGACGACGCCTGCTGAGACGACGTCTTCGATAGCGGGAGCTTGGTCGCAGGGCGATTCTCGCCGAAAGAAGTCTTCTTCGGCACGAGTCGACGACCTCGATCTCAACGCCAACATCCTCACCGCGTCCCAGCCTTCCAAAACCAAAACAAAATCCTCCTCCACCCCTAAGAAGTCACGCACTCAAGACGATGATGACGATGACGATACTTCATCCGACGACGACTCGGACGACGACTCAGAGAACAGGCTCCCGCTCGCCATCCGCGACAAGGCCCTCGTGGCGCGCGCCTTTGCGGGCGAAGACGTCGTCGCCGAGTTCCAGCGCGAAAAGGACGAGATTGCCGAGGCCGACGACGACAAGGTCATTGACAACACGCTGCCCGGGTGGGGGTCCTGGGTGGGCGAGGGCATCAGCGCGCGGGAGAAGAAGAGGCATCAGGGGCGGTTCCTGACCAAGGTTGAGGGCATCAAGAAGAAGGATCGCAAGGACGCCAAGTTGGATAAGGTTATTATCAATGAGAAGCGCGTCAAAAAGGTTTGTCTTACTTGTTTCCCCCCCTTTTCTTCTTTTCTTCTTCTATCTTCCCTTTTGAGGGTTTCCTTTTCTCAGCGCTTGTGGGCTTTTCGCTGGTAACTAACCGTTATGTCTTATAGAACGACCGATATCTTGCTTCTCAGCTGCCCTTCCCCTTCGAATCCAGACAGCAGTACGAACGGGCTTTGCGTCTGCCTGTTGGACCGGAGTGGATGACCAAGGAGACGTTCCAGGAGAACACGAAGCCGAGGGTCATTATCAAGCAGGGCATTATCAAGCCCATGTCGAAACCTACCGCGTAAATTTCTGCTCGGGATTTGTCAAGGGGTGGATAATGTTGGTTTATATTATATGTGCATATACCTTGATATATGGGGTGTGGCATGCCTGGGATGATTTTATATAGAAGTCAAAGTTTCATGATCAGATGGGAAGTTTTCGCAATTGCAATTGCATTGACAGAAAATATCATTACTAGCTTCAAAGCAAAGTTTGTAGACTTTTACTCAAACATGCATAAACTCGACGCCGTCCATTTGCCCAAATTCCCTTGAATCTCTCTTCGAAACCTGGCACAGAAACAAATTGAGACCTTTTTGTCTCCCCACTCTTGGGGCACATATTGTGTTGCAGCCCGTCTAGCAATAGCCTCTCCTTTGCAGTTTCTCACAGCTTCTTCGTATTTGCAGCGCAACATGAAAGTAATCGTACATTGACTCGGATAGATAGGAAAGGGGGGGCCAAGCCAGAATATATTCGAAGCGAGTGCCGCCTCGGTAGTGGATGTGGATCGTTCATTCGTCCACAATATAGTAGCTAGGTGTCATTGGAATATGTATAGCGGCACAGGTCACGGCCGTGTTGTCGGGTCGGTGGGATTTTCCTCAACCGGTGTTGGATCGTATTCGACTCGTATAAAAGTAGTCGACACTCGGCTCTTAGTTGCCCACAGTGACGAGATCCGTTGCCTTGTCCAAAAAGTCACCTGGCGTAGCAAAGAAGGCGACGGCAATGATGATGTAGAGGCCGAGCAGCATGGCGCCCTCGAGATAGTTGGACTTGCCATCCTGGACGGTGTAGGTGACAACCAAAACGGACACGGCGAAAGCGACAGTCTCGACTAGACACAATGTTAGTATTCTGCAACAACGATCGTGGATTATGCATTGGTACGCACAAGTCTCAAAGTGAAGCGTCATTTCACGTCCAATGATCCATCCGACAATCACGAGGAAGGGAGTGACGCCCAAGGCAATCTGGATGCTGGAGCCAATGGCCACACCCATGGCAAGGTCCATCTTGTTGCGAAGAGCGACGACTACAGCGGTTACGTGCTCCGCTGCGTTTCCGACAATGGGGATGAGGATCAGACCGATAAAGGCCTTGCTGATGTTTGTAGTCTCGACAAGGGCGTCGATGCTCCCGACTAGGTAATCGGCACAGACGGCGACCAGGACGGTCACGACAACGAGGACGACAGTGGCGGCAATGGGGCCCATGGAGGGCTGCTCGGGCTCCTCGCCATCGGCACCAGCGGGGTCTTCGGGGTCGAAAAGGTTGCTGTGCGTGCGAAGCTGGAAGATGAGGTAGAGGGCATACAAGATGAGGAGGATGACGGCAGTTCCGCGGGACAGAACCAGGATGCTGCGATCCCTGTCGCCGTTGCTGGGATCCTTCTGGTCGAGGACGCCGTAAAGCTAGGATAGTTGTCAGATACCGCTCGCCACACCCAAGAATGTCAATGGAAACATACCGCAGCGGGGATGACGAGAGAGGCAGACGATAGAGCCATGAGAGAGCATGTAGTCTGCGCAACAGCGGCCGAGAAGGTTTGTTCCGTACCGTTGCCTGTAGAGCCCCGGTGCCGGAGACCGCCAAACAGGAAGCACATTCCCATGACCAGCAGCAAGTTGGACAGGATGGAACCGAGCATGGAGGACTGCACAACCTGGATCTGGTTGTCCCTGAGAGCTACGATGCTCACCTGTAAGGAGTCAGCATCAACGTTCAAACGATGGCATTTCGCGCCACATGTGGGAGATGTGCGCAACGTACAATCAACTCAACGGCGTTTCCAAAGGTAGCATTCAGCAGCCCGCCCAGCGTCTCGCCCAGCTTGAGAGATATCTCCTCGGTCGCAAATGACAGGACGGCAGCAAGCGGGATGATGGCAAAGAAGTTGATGGTGAAGACGGCGGTAGGGCTCCAGCCGAGGCGGCCGGCGATGATGCCAATAGGGACCATGATGAGCAAGAAGTTGACATAGTCTGAATTGGGGGGACATTGTCAATATACAGCAATTGCGCTTCAAATGTCGCGGCAACTTACTGCTGAGCAGCGTCACCTTGGTGACATGCCAGGTGTAGGCGAGGCTGCGGATGACAAACTTGTCGCTGCCATTTCCAGGCGTGTGGTTTGCGTCGAAGAAGAACTGGTAGGCCGCAGACCGTGTCGAGTGGTGGCCGCCGATGATGTGGTGATGGGAATGGGCGCCATTGGAGGAGGCGCCCTCGCCGTTGATGAGCGGCGTGCGCTCGCCGGCGATGATGGTGTTTGGTTTGGAAGTCATCGTGACTCGGATGCTTCGCGAGCGGTTGAGGTTGACTGCGGTTGGCGCCACCAATTGAGCGCGGTCAGTCGACGAAGAGGAGTAGCAGGCGGGAGTATGATTCTGTTAAGGTAAAGAAAGGAAAACGCGGCGTAGGACGAAGCTCGTGTTTGTCGTCGGCGCAACGAGAGAATAAAGAAGAAGAGAGAGTGATGACGATTGAATTGCGCGCGTGAGGCGAGGGAAAGCTCTGCAGGTTTGGCGCTCTTCGCAGCGAACGGCAGGAAGCAGGAACAGCGAACAGTGACGACAGCCACGATAATAAGATAAAAAAAGTCAATCACCTCGAGCTGCCCATTGATATGAAGACTGGGAGTTTGCAGCTATGGAGGCGCTATGATGTAGTGCAGTCGCAAGATGGAGACGGGGGAAAGAAAAGTGGCGAGGCAGGGATATAAAGTATTGATGTAAGGTAAGGGTCAGGGCGGCAAGGCTGGGGGGAGGGAATATTGACGGGGTGGGCTTGAGGGCAGCAAAATCAAATCATTGTCGGGAGCGTCAGGTTTGTTTGAAGTGCGCGTGGCGCCTTGTTTTAGGCTGTGAACGGAGACGGTTTGTATGTCACAGAGCCGGCCTAGTCTTATAGCACCATGGAAATGAAAAGAGGCAGTGGTAGTGATAGAATTGGAATTGGAATTGGAAGAGACTGACTCGGCCTGGTTTGATTTGAAAGGCAAAGAGAAGGCTCTCTCGATTGGAGCCTTGTGTTGGTAAGACAGAGGAAGATGAGGAATGCATCACTTACACAGGCCCAGGACCATGGCTGGAAGCCCCGGAAGAGCCACAAAAGTACGGCGATATCGTCGTCTCGTCAGGTCAACCCGAGGTTAAGGTAGTCTATTGCCCCCCGGAAACAGCGGGCAACGACAACAAACCAACGATTCGGGGCACAATATGGGGGCAGAAGATCTCGAGTCGGTCGCACAAGTCGCGGTACGAGTCACTTGAGTCGCCAACTCGAGACGAAGCCTGGAATTGGACGGTACAAACAAGAAGAAGAAGGCGGCGTTGTTTGCTGTTCGATTGCAAGTGAGGAGCAGGTTTCGAGCGAGCGGATGAGCCCGCGCAAGAAGCTGCCTTTACCTTAGTAGCATGTACTGTACCTTGCCATACCTATTAGTGCAGTTTCAGGCCAATCGTCACTGTGCCTGAAAGCATAAAAGTACATGTACCTCCGAACCCAGACAGTGAGAGAGGTATCCGACGCCAAAACTGCATGAGGCTGACCCGACTGCTTTCAAAAGCACTTATCAACTCTCTGATTACAATCCCTCATCTACTTTTGTCAATCCCCGAAAGAAACAAGATCTGCTATCACAAAAAGGCGCGCAAGGCACGAATTGCTTGGCCTGCTTGGCACGCCATCTCCATCTCTTGGGGAATCCTCTCTCTCGGGAGGCCTCCCCCCCCCTTCCCCCCTCTCTTTCCGGAATACAGCTGCATTAGGTCGTATCTTGTACTTGGGTAGGTAGGTAGGACAGCGCATTGCGCGTCTTCACCGTAAGTATCCAGCCCAGAGCACCCTTGCTAGGATCCGATATAACACATCAGTACTGAAGCATCCCGAGTGCGGAGAAGCGACAACATGTCTCGCCCATCCCATCAAGCAGAAGTGCGACCTTTGTTTAGGCGCTGAAAGTACTTGTACCTCTACCATGTCCATCAGGGCCACAACGTTCCGAATTAGCGTCCCTTCCAGCGCATGCGCAGGTGGATCCAGAAAGCTTGTTGCTTGATGACATAATGACTCCAAAGTGGGGAAACTCCCTCAACACATCGACGACGTCATTCCAGCATTCAGCTCTACAGTAAGGTAAACCACGCTTTCTCTTAGGAAGATGGATGCTTCTACTGGACAACTTGTACAAGGCGAGGCACGGAGAATGCCGTCTCGATGGCGTCTCCTAAGAAACTTAATATCAAATACATGCATCCATCACTTCAAAATCCCTAGAGTACCGAGATGCATATCTCTCCAAAGCCTCCAACAAGAGACACATTCAACACAAAAGAATGAGAAACGTTCACCTCATATCGACCAATCAATTAAACACGTGCCCCCCCTGCAAACCGCCCATCACCCACCATCACCAGCTTCTCCTTCAAACAACGTACTTTATATTCCACCGAAAGGGCGCTCGTACATCCCTCAAAGCAAAGCATGCCATCGTAGGCTTCGTAGCACACATTCTCCCCATTGCACTGCCTCCTCATAGCATAGCCCCAAACCCCCAAATCCACCACAAAATTAAGCTTAATCCATCAAATCAAACCACCCCGTTTCTCCTCACTCGTGACCCCCAGCAGCACACCGACATCCTAGATATGTACTACTATCTCCATACCATCTAAGTAGTCGGGCACCAATCTGCCGTAATGCTTTAGCCTCCTTCTTGTCCATCTTGGCAATTTGATGTTATTACTGATTTGTGACAAACTCGTCAGAGCCCAATTTGTTCTAGAATTCGATCCCCACTGCCCGACCTCCTTTACTGTATGTTCCTCACCGAACGGCTCCCGCTCCTGGTCATGTGTGTTCCGGAAGAGTCGCACACACAGTCCGGCTCGTGCTGCCTTGTCTCAGAGCCATGAAACAACGCTCGCACGTGGCAACCCTTGCACGGCCCTCTTATTGATACTTGCCGCAGCACGTTGATGCCCATTGCATGCACGTGGGAATCGCATGCTGCCTGCTGTTGTACAAGTACTACCTCGATTGCGCCGTATGCAATCTACACTACATAGCGGAATCATTGGGGCCACAGACGTGGAGCCAAAACAGCATGACAAATGAACAAATGAAGTAAGACTGCGGTTGTGCGAATATTGTATTGCTAATGGTCTAGGATGCCACAGTATCAGGTAACGACTCCTCGTGCCAGTCCGGTGTGAGCGATCCCGGAGCTCCCGTCTAGATGCCCAAAGACGTCACGGTTCCGGATCTCAACCCGGCGTTAGTCAGCGCCGAACCCGCGCCTCAGGACATGGAACAACCCGAACAGTTGAGCAAGGACGGCATGAATGACATTTCCAGCCGAATCGTCCCTTCCGTGAATTTCAATATTGCCTCCAACGCCGCCTTGTCCCGCCGCCAAGATGCTCAGCCTCGCATCGGCAAAGCCACAGAGCGATATACAAACCACATGGCCGGTCCTAGACTACACCTCCAGCCTTTAGCAAGTCTTGCTTCCGGCTCCCCTCCAAGCCTCCAACAGGCAGCTTCCAGGTAGCAAAACCCAAACGGGGCATCCCCCTTTCAGTATCATATCTCTCCAAGCGCTGTTGTTGCTTGTTAGCACCCGACTCATTTCCCAATTCTAGCAAATGCACCCAAGACTCACCGGCGGAATAAGCCATGAACCACGTCAGCGAAGCTCCGCCATCCAGCCACTGAGGGCTGAATGATCGCGAGCTAAAGAATTCCCATGCCTTCTTTGGCTCAACCGACGCATAGCTAGCCCAGATGATGCCCTTCCAGGCGTTGCCAATGTCGTCGATCCGCCCGTTGCTGAAGAACGCATCCCACTCTTCCTGAACAAACTCCTTGGGCCGCACAAATGGCGTCGACGGCAGGATAGGAATCATGTGGATTCCCTGGATGGCCTCAATGTTAGGGTCGAAATACGTCGTGTGGTCCACCTTGTTCTCGAACAAGATGCCTGCCACCTTGTTGCCGATAAACTGCTTGGGCTGCACCTTGTTGTCATTCTTGTACAGGTAATAGTTCTGCAGGCTCCGGGCTAGGATAGAGAGCTGCAGGTTACCCCTATTATGCTTGGCGTCAGCTAGCCTGCTTCTCTCCTCATCCAACGAAAAGGGGGAAACAAGGGGCGCAAGAAAGCACAAAGATGAACATCAACATCAGGGAACATTGCTTCCTCACCTTGCCTCCAAATCGGCATTCTTGCTGACTTTGCCCCACATCTTGAGGGCATATGCGTGCATCATGTCCTCTGAGCTCGATTCTTGGTCCTGTGAGCTGTTAGCAACCAGTCAAGCGGTGCCGCTTTCCAAGTCAACCATACCTTGCCGTCCATAGCGGCATAGAGGCCGTGAGCCCAGCTGTGGCCGTGGTACCAGTCAAAGTTGCGCCACATGGGAAACAGCCTGTCTTTGGCGCTGGGGTTGGCCACGTCGCGAGCGAGGATGTTGATGTAGTCCTTGTTCTGCTTCAGCCAGTCTGGGTCGAGATAGCCAATCATGGCGCCGGCAAGGATGTGATAGCCGTAGTGGAAGTGGTGGTCATTGTAGTACGTGTTTCCAAAGTCGGCGCCAGAGTTTCCAGTAACATAGCTTGCCGACGACACAATGCCACCCCAAGCAGCTGCAGACCGACAAGTTAGCATCCATCACGAGGTTATGGCAAAAGAGACGGGGTTTTTTACTCTCGTGGACGAGGGGAAACTTTTGCTCATTGGCCGCAAACGTGGCAAACGCCGCCTTGAGCTGCCCCAAGCCAGTTTGCACCAGGGCCTTGTCGCCCAGCATGTCCTTGATCACGTACAGAATGGTTGCAAACTTGGCCAGAGCCTAGAAGACAAGCTGTCAGCTAGAAGTCCATACATGACAGCCCACGGGCCTAGGACGAGGTCTCACCTTTCCGCTGAAATACATGGAATCAAGGTTGCTTTGTGATATCATGTTCTGTGCGACTTCCTTGGCGGCTGCCGAGCGGATGATGCTCTTTGCGTGGTCAGACAACTTCTCGATGCTTCCCTTTTTGGGATCCCAGGGGGCAAAAGTCATGTCGACCGGCATTGCAGGCTCCACCATGGTCCAGTGATTCCCCTTTACCAGCGTGGCAAGGCCTTTGGTGGTCGACTGCAGTTGCGTCTCCTTCTGTATGCGCTTCGACGTCTCCTGGTCGAACGATTCGACATGGTGAGGGAGGGCGTACATGTAGAGGTTGCCAGTCTGATGTCCGTCGATCACGAAATTGAACGTGTAGCTGCCTTCATAACCGCGAGCGGTACCTGTCAATTCAAGTGAGACGGGATAGATGCCTGCGCCGTCGTCCAAAATGTTCTCAGACTGCTGGCTCTTTGGGCACTTGCAGACTTGGATGATGCCGTAGAACGGCTGTCTCGATTCAGCAAGACCATTGTTGGTCACCTTGAGATCCAGCGGATCTCCCTTTGTCCTCCAGGCATACAGCAGCCAAGTTGATCCATCCTCCAGATGGAAGGTGAACTTGGCCAGGTCTCGCTTGAGGTCTCGTGTAACTCGAGTCATAGTCTTGAAGAATACACCAGATTGAACGACGGGAGTCGCGCCGTTGTACTGTGCCGTGATGTACGCCATACCCTGCACCAAGGGGAAGGACATGGCGGGAGGAGAGGCGCCGTCTTTGCTGAGGTGAACACGCGCAGAGAAGGCCGTCATGCTATCAATGGAAAGCTTCGTTTCCTTTCCAAGCTCCTTGGCGGAGAGAACCAAGGATTGGATGCCGACGGGGTTGAGGTAGTAGGACGAAGCACCATTAAACTTCTCCTTACCAAAGACCCGTTGGCTTGCCTCCGTATGAGAGCACGCCATGCCCCAGCTGGCCGTCGTGCCCTTGCCTCCGGCCCAGGCGAGCGAGTAGGGGAACGTGAAGGTCGGGCATCGTTGATCCTCCAAGAAGAAATTGGAGTAGAACTTGTTGGTCTGAAGGGGTGCATTCTCCGCGATTCCCTTTCGGGGAACAGGATGGTCCTTGCGAGTCGAGATTTGGGGGGGTGGCAGCTTCACATCAATGGGCTCCGCGAAGATATTCTTTGACGCCATGGTGGCTCCTGGTCGAATGAAGGCCGCCTTCGTGGAGACTATCCGCGTATTGAACTGGATCGTAGTCTCCGCAGCTGGCGCGGCTTCGCTTATGGAACTGGTGTACGATTGAGGTGATTTTGCGGTTCCGGTTTGAGAGGGACTTGCGGTCACCGTGACTGTCGTCGTGAAGCGGTTCTGTGTACAAGAGGATGACTTTGCGGCGTGGGTAGAGTTTGAGACAGTCGTCTTAGAGGCCAGAGTTTCGTTCAGCAGGGCGCTAGAGAAAGAGAAATGCAACTGAGTCCTAGTCAGGGGTTTCGATTCGGCAGCCTTTTCTGAAGGGACAAAGTGATCCTGACCGGTATCCAAGCCGGGTCGAGCGAGAGTTGCTGGAGTAAATGTCAGCCAGAAAAGCAATGTTGCGATGCGATAGGGAGAAGCCATGTCAGAGGTAGAGGTTCGAAATCGTCCATGTATTTATGGGCTAGGGGAAACGTTGTCTAGACTTGGAACTGTCGAGTGGAAAGTTCTTCCAATGCCGAGAGCGAGACATGTCATCATATTAAAGGCAGGTGATGGTTTCGCGTGGACTTTGAAATGCCAATAATCAGGGAGGAATGGGTGTCCAGGAGATGCTTTGTGGGGGAAATGATTCACATCCACGCATGACTGACTCCGAATCCCAGAGGCCTGGAATGCAGACGGGCCACAGAAGAGAGAGGCAATCAGTGGTGAGGTTTGTCTGCTTTTGACATACCTTTGTCAGACGAAATCGGAGCCGGGGATGCTCACGACAGAGGTGTCGAGTGGTGCGGATGAAGTAACGTTGATGGTGATTGAGGTACAAAGGTTTACTTCGAAGATATATATCACAGATATATAGCAGAGAGAGACAAAGAGCGAGGGATAGTAACCAGAAAAGTGAGAGAAGTAAGTGTACGTGATGCAGAATAGGAAAGGTCTTGTAGGCAGGACGACGGATCGCGATGAAGCAACTCGAAGATGGTTTGGCGGTTGTTGAGGAGAGCCTTGGAAGAGGGAGAGACAGCTCGCTTCTGTGAGTACTCATGCAGGTACCTAAGTAGGCAAGTACCTTTTGGCCTCAGCTTCTTTGCTCTGCAAAATCGAGCCTCTTCCTAGAAAGAAGTCCTAAGGGAGGGCTTGAGAAGAGGGAAGGCTTCGATTACACGTCTAGGTATCGTCTCCCTATGGTGACTGATTAAGTCAGCTGCGCGCCTGGCGATAATTTCTGACAGCCTCTTTCTTTGGTAGTGACGAGCTTGGTGTGACCTGCTTTCTTCGCTCAAATCTGGTGAGGAAAGAAGACGTCAGCGAGTGGGTCACGCGTCGCCTTCCAGGATTGAGAACTTCTCTTCTCAAAGAGCATTTCCTTGCTTTTTCCATGTTCACAATCTTAGAACAATTGTCGCTTCAGGGTAGACGGACTTCTGAAGGGGTCATCGGTGTTGCCCAGGCGTTGTGGCTGGTATTGAGCTGGCTTGACACTTCCATGTAAACAAACAAGATGCCGTGTGTTTGAGAGGACACCTGATAATGATTGCCGTGGAGCGGCTAAATAAGGTGCTTGGCTGCTCGTCATCTGCTGTACTATGCTTTGATACCATGTGGCCGTGATGCCAGGCAGGCTGTATCATGGCTTGCATCCTCATCATCATCCCGTCTCGCATTCCGCCTCGTCCTCGGATCTCTTTCGCTTGCTGCCTTTTCAAATTGTTTGGTTCTTGTCATGACTTGCATCTTCCGTTGTTAATCGGTCTTACGAATA
The DNA here is from genome assembly GCA_020002365.1 of Trichoderma gracile. NCBI lineage: Eukaryota > Fungi > Ascomycota > Sordariomycetes > Hypocreales > Hypocreaceae > Trichoderma > Trichoderma gracile. The sequence goes on from JAINEY010000005.1 coordinate 1,687,138, forward strand.
ATCTATTGCTGCATTGCCATATCCAAGCAAAGACGGACAAGCCTGCACAAGCCCAACGGATCCTCCAAAGCATGAGCTGTTCGTGATATCGGTTCTCTCTCGACGTTATCCATTGTGCCTAGAGCCGTTATCCAATCCGACGCCTTGCGGCCATTGCCCCGTCCAGTGTCATATCATAACCCAAGAGCACTGAATCTCCCACTTGATGCGCCCTCCCGTATCAACCTCTGCACCCTCTTCGAGGCATCCTCATCAACCAAGCTCTTGCTCTTTGAACCCTTTGTAGCGTGCTTCACATCCCGGTCCTTGACATCCTTGCCGTGGGCCTCGTCCCTGCCCTTGTCCCTGCTGTGCTTCTTCGCCCTCTTCTGTTCCGCCCTCTTCTGCTCGGCCCTGGCCTCCGCCTCAGATCGCTCCGCCTCCCGACGGCATCGACGCACATCCTTGTCGCGAAGCACCCATGGCACATCCAGCACCTCGCGTCGAAACTTCGTCCGCTTCTCCCAGAGCGCAACCTCCTGTGCCGTGCCCTTCACAATAACCATCTTCACGACGTTGATCTGCCGTTCGTTGCGAAACGACGACACGCCCCCCTTCACATCGACCACCATGCCCACGTCAATGTCCGCGTACGGATCGGCCACTTGTACGTCTGTCGTGTGCGCATCGTTGTTGGGTCGTCGTTCGTTGCCAGTCAATTCGTTCTTTGCCTTTGTGGGAGCTGGGGATGTGACCACTGCGAGAATGTTCATGCCGCTGCTGTCGTCTATGGCGTAGATCCGTCGTTGAGCATACTGCTCGATGGCCACTACGATGCCAACGGCTCGCACCCATTTGATGGGGAGGTTTCGGTAAAAGAAGAAGTTTTCCCCTGTGAAGCGCGCACGGTAAGCATCCCAACTGCCGTACAATACGACAAACGAAGTCTTCTCGGGTCAAGAGGCGCGCACCTTCAAAGCCGGCATGTTGGTCGAGAGCATGAATCTCGGCGGCGCGCAGGAGACACCATGCATTCGCGGTGGGCGAGAGGTGGAAGCAGTACCGCGGGTAGAGTGTAGTAGAACTGGCTCCAACAGCCTTTGTGGCCCCGGTCATGGAACGCGTGTCTCGATGCCTTGATTCACTGGCAAATCAAGCGCAACCCCCCGTACGAGCGCAACTGGCCCTTCGTTCATTTTCTGGTATGTCGTCGAGGAAAGGAAAAGGGGAAGAAGGCACAGGGTTGGCGAAGAATGCGGTTCTGGCAAAAGGCCGTTGTTTTGTGTGGCGCGTCACAAGCTTAACGCCCCGCTATCGCTCACGGGAACTTACATGCTTCCTGTACGTGTGAGCTACCCATGCACAGCATCACGGTTACGGCATGAGACGATTATGCAGTTGATGAAGAAAAGTTGCCGACTCAATGACTAAATCGTCCATTCAGACATGCTTAATGTCGGTGTATTAACCAAAATAGTTGAATCACATGTGCTGTGACGCCTTGATCCCGTATCCCGAATCCGTTCCTACCTTATATCCAGCTCCATAATATGAAATGATCAAGCCCAATCCCAAAGCCAAAACCAGGTATACACCTCATGGACTATCGACGGGATCTCGTCGAACGCCGGCCTGTATTTGACGCAGGCTCCTCCTCCTTCTTCGCAGTCTTGGCCTTCTTCAGCCTGGCCGCAGCAGCTTGAAACGCCTCCTCCGATGGCTCCTCTTCGTCTTCCTGCGCAGCGCGCTTCTTGCCCTTGCCCTTGGGCTTCGCACCGTACTTTTCTTCCAGACGGCTGAAGAAGTCTCCCTCACGATCCTTCTGCCGCTTCTGGATTAGAGCTGCCAAGTCATTCTCTGAGCTGCCCTTGCCCTTCTTGCCCTTTGCCTTGCCGCCAAAGATCTTGTCGTGAACGCCGAGTTCCTTGGCTAGTTCCTCTGCCTCCGCCTCTTCGGCCTTTGCAGCCTTGGCGCGAGCGGCCCGCTTCCGCTTGTTTTCCTTCTTGTAGGCTGGAAAGCTGGGGACGTCGCCCGTCTCGATGGCTTCGTCGATGATCTTGCGGAATCGTTCGTCGTCCTCCACAACGTCGCTGAGCATCACCCGTTCGTAGACTTGGTCCATGTCGCCCTCGCACTCTTCGTAGGCGATGAGCAGGTCATCCTTTTCCTCGTCAGAGTGCTTGTATTTCGCGGCAAACTTCTTGATGGCATCTTCGGAAACTGCATCCTTGTACTGCTCCCGATAGTATTCGCTCCAGTCGAAGCCTTCGGAGTCGACAATGGACTCGGACGTCGATCCGGTGGTGTCGTATCGCTTTCGTCGCGCGGGGTCTGAGAGGACGGCGTAGGCGAATGCGATGCGCTGGAAGGTCTCATGAGCCCTTGTCTTGTGTTCCTCGGCGACCTTGTCTGCAGAAGTCGATGCATCGTCAGCAAATTACAGCTTGATCCATCGTCATGATAGCTCCAAATCGCCCCCGTCTGTGCAACCCACCTGGATGGTTCTTGAGCGCTGCCTTTCGATATGCGCTCTTGACCTGGTCAGCAGTTGCGGAGCGCTCGAGCCCGAGGACCTCGTAGGGGTCTATTGAGGGCGGCTCGCCGTCGACGACGTCTTCGTGGTCCGACATGTCTGTTCCAGACTCGATGCGACGCTGCTGCAGGTTCCTCGGCGCAGGTGTGGTTGCAGAAGACAAAGAACTGGGAGGGTAGGCTGATGGATTGACTCGAGCTGCAGCTGCGTCACGCGTCGCAGCGCGTTAAGCTTAATACTGTAGGCGGCAGCTGGGGGTCCACTAAGGTATAGCGAGCTGCCGCCCTATTTCCGGAGCTGTTGACCTCTTCAGGCAATGGAGCTGGTTCGACGATTTTGTGCCGATACAGTCCTTGATATCGGTGCAACCTGGGAGATGCACACACACACAGAATGAATTACGTATAACCGCATTGACCAACTGCATCTTGCTGCAGCAGTCGACACAACAAAAAGATGGCCTCCTCAGCAGACGAAAGTCACAAGGCGGCCATGCGGCAGGCCCTGGAGCTGGCCAAGAAATCCCCGCCAAAGCCAACCAACTTCCGTGTCGGTGCCCTCCTCAAGAGGCTGGACGACGGCCACGTCTCGGCCGAGGGCTACACGCTGGAGCTCCCCGGAAACACCCACGCCGAAGAGTGCTGTCTCATGAAGCTCGCGGAGGAGCATTCCACCACCGAAGAGGGCCTTGCCGCCGTCATGACGAGCCCGCATGCCCTCTACACCACCGTCGAGCCCTGCTTCAAGCGTCTCAGCGGCAAGCTGCCGTGCGTCGAGCGGATTCTGCGCCAGAAGTCGTGGATCAAGAAGGTGTACGTGGGCGTCTTGGAGCCCGAGACATTCGTGGGGAAGAACCCTGGCCGCAAGCTGCTGAAGGAGGGCGGTGTTGAGGTCGAATATGTGGCTGGGTTCGAAGAGGAAATCCTTGCGGTGGCGGCAGCTGGTCACACATCGTCGTGATGCTGTTTCTTTGTATAAGAGGGTATCATTGCTGGGACATGAGCCAGCTGACTTGCTGCTCGTGATGTATATTACTATGGAAGCGTTGGAATTGAGACAGACGAACACAATGTGACTCTAGAGCTTCTCGACCGCTTTGTGTCTCTAATGGCAGTCTCACAAGTTGTTATAGATAGATGAGATTCTCTTGAGCATGGAAGACTATGCGCATCTCCTATCAACAGGTCAGATATTGATAGTAGGTAGATTTGAATCTTTCATGAACCAGCGGGACATGGCATTATCCGTCCGAGATCCGAATCTTCCAATGAATGCATGATTGAATGAAAGGACTAAATTGCCCACTGCATGTGCTGCTCGGGAGACTGGAGCTGCATGTACCTGAGGTGACGAACAAAGGTGTGGGTGCAGTAAACGCGGGGTTGTACCGCTGATGAACCAACCTGGTGGCTGCTGAGAGGGGATGAGATCAACCTGAACTCTTGCTCCTCAAACATCTACAGATACTGGGCATATTCATCACCCATCAATTGAACATCAGTGATTAGAAGCATCAGTCTTTCCTTCACCTAATATAATCTTTAGAGTTTGGGTATTTCATCATATCATTTGCCAGACTTTCCAACCCAAAGCTTCGACTCTCTTCAACCTGATCGTCATCTTCGACGCCTCTGGTTAGTGCTTCATCCCATCTCGAATCCCTGCTCGACACGGCTCTCCACAGATATTATCCGTCCTCCCATCGGGTTTCTACCCGATCCCGTGGTGTCCGGCAAGTGAGGAGAAGCATATATGCTGTATTACCCGCCTCGAGTATCCAGGTCCTCGTGACGTCGTCACGGAGAGAGCTGCGACTCGTTCATGGGCTGATGCTCGATGTGCTCGGTTGAGACACCCATTCCATACAGCACTTCGTCACGTACAAATAGCCTTCGATTCTTCTACATTCTCTTCTGCTGTTGTATTATCTCATTACCTATCCCTACCCCTGGCAAGGCGTAAACAGCTAGCACTATGCTTGAACAAAAGGTCGTCTCCTTCGAGCTGGGTGACGGCTTCAGCCTCATTGGCGCCGAGATCTTTGTCGACGACGACCAAGACTACACCGGCGTCTCCATTGCGGCGAACAATCTATCCACAGACTTCACGAGGGTCACTGGGCGGCACTGCAACCCCATTGTCAAGGCTCGCCCATCGGCTCCCCCGTCTCGGTCATGTATCGTCATTGGCTCTCTCACTCAGTCTCCCACGATCCAGCTCTTGAGGGACCAAGGCAAGATTGATCTTAGCCAGATTGAGGGGAAATGGGAATCCTGGATCACAACGACTGTGAAGGAGCCCTTTGAGGGTTATGACAATGCTTTGGTCATTGCCGGGAGTGATAAACGAGGAACCATCTTTGGTACCTATTCTCTTTCGGAGCAGATTGGCGTATCGCCGTAAGTATTGTCGTCCTACAATATGTGCGCTTGATGCTAACAAGATTATCAATCGTTAGATGGCATTGGTGGGCTGATGTGCCCCCGAAAAAACAGCAGCAAATCTACGCTCTCCCTGTAACTACATGCAATGGCGAGCCCAGCGTCAAGTACCGGGGCATCTTCATTAACGACGAATGTCCCGGCATGGACAGCTGGGTTCACGAGAAGTTTGGCCCCAAGTTCGATGCCAACCTGTACCACTACGTATTTGAGCTTCTCCTGCGTCTCAAGGCGAATTTCATGTGGCCCGCCATGTGGCGAGGATATCCGTATCCCGGACGATCCTTCTTCGTGGATGACCCCAAGAACCAGGAGCTGGCCGATACTTATGGTATCGTGATTGGCACCTCGCACCATGAGCCAATGCAGAGGGCCATGAACGAGTGGTCTACTACCCAGCCAGAAGGCACCTGGAACTGGGACACGAACAATCAAAAGATCACACAGTACTTTGAAGAAGGAGCCGAGAGGGCCGTGCCCTACGAATCATACTTTACCATGGGAATGCGAGGCGAAGGCGATGTGCCCATGACAGGGGGCGATCCTGTCAAGATCCTCACCGAAGTGCTGGATGTGCAGAGGGACATCATCAAGAAGAACTATGGCAAGGAAGACGGCGTCCTGCAGCTCATGGCACTCTACAAAGAGGTTCAGGGATATTACGACAAGGGGCTCGTGATTCCTGATGATGTGACGCTCTTGTTCGGGGACGACAACTTTGGAAATCTGCGCCGTCTCCCGACAGCAGAAGAGAACAAGAGAGCCGGTGGCTCAGGCTTCTACTACCATTTCCAATATACGGGCTACCCGCGCTGCTACAGATGGATCAACAGCAACACTCTGGGCAAGGCCCTTCATCAACTCCAGCTGGCTCACTACAGGGGTGCCGACCGCATCTGGATCTTCAATGTCGGCGACTTGAAACCCGTCGAGATCCCCATGAGCTTTGCGTTTGATCTGGCTTGGGACATCAACTCCATCACGGCCACCACCCTGCCGCGCTATTTTGAGCATCTTGCTACGCGGGAGTTTGGCGAAAAGTACGCAGGCCATATTGCCAAATCATGGTACGACTTCAACAAGCTGGTGGCTCTACGCAAGCAGGACCACATCGACGCATCGACCTTTGTCATTCAAAAGTACCATGAGACTGATAGAATCCTTGCACGGTGGCGGCAACTCTTGGCCGAGACCGAGGCAATCTATTCGCACATCGACGAGGAGCACAAGTCCGCCTTCTTCCAGCTCGTGCTTCACCCCGTCAAAGCGTCATACATCTTCACCCAAGTGCGCGTCGCCCAGTTTACGAACCAGCTCTTTGCCAAGCAGCGCAGAAATACGACCAACGTCCTGCTCAAAAAGTGCATCAGTCTTATGGATGCTGACCATGATCTGTACGAAGAGTACAACTCCATCTCGGATGGCAAATGGAATCTCATGCTTCGCCAGCCTCACTATGGCTACGGCGATACCGGTGCGGAGCCGTCACGCAACATGATCGATGGGCTTTGCTATGTGCAAACGAAAGAGGACTCGAATCCAAGCGTTGGCCATATGGGAATAGCCGTCGAAGGCATCGAGGGAATCAACCCCGGCCATATCAATGAGGACTCCGACAGAACGCATCCTTCCCGTGGTGGCCTCGAGCCCGGGGTGACTCTTCCTTTCATCACCCCTTATGGCGAACAGACTCGCTACTTTGAAGTCTTCCATCGCGGCACAAAGGAGTTCTCCTGGGAAGCCCGGCCGCAGTATAAATGGATCAAGCTTTCCCAGTACGAAGGGCATTTGAATCCCCGAGACGACGACACCAGGGTCATCATTACCATCGACTGGGCGCAAGTGCCCGCAAATTTTGACGCGAAGGTCATGGTTGAAATCGTTGGCACTCGTGATGGCTACGAGCAAGTCCACATGACCGTCCGGAACAGCCGGGTCCCTGCAGACTTTGAGGGCTTCGTCGAAGAGAGCGGACACCTGGCCATTGACGCCGGCAACTGGGCCACGGCGCCATACATTCAGCTTCCTGCCCTCGGCCGGCCCATCGCCGGAGCTGTTACTTTGCCCTTCGATACCGACTTTAGCAAGCCTGACGATCTCCCGTTCCTGCGATATCCGATCTATGTCTTCTCGCAGCACGACAACACGAACCTCGAGCTTCAGTTCAACACGACGCTCGAAACCGAGAAGGCGAGCAGAATGCAGTACGACGTGCGCTTTGACGGAGGACCCATCAAGACATATCGCCTCACGGAGGACGAGAACAACGCCGAGAACCTCCCCAAGGGCTGGCCTACGGCCGTCATGGACTGTGTCTGGAAAAAGGGTCATAACCTGGGCACGGTGAAGAAGGGCAGCCACACGATTGAGGTGCGGATTCGGAGCCAGAATGTCTGTCTGGAGAAGCTGCTTCTTGATCTTGGGGATCTGCGGTACACGTACTTGGGGCCGCCGGAGAGTGAGTTTGTGAAGAAGGGGGATAGTCGGAGCGTGGGTCGAGGGGGGGTCATTGGGCAGTTGGATAGCTTGAAGATTGATTTGGGATTTTAATCAGGGGTTTGGATCATATGCAACTCGGGTTCCTCCGTCAGAGATTCTATGTTTGATATCATGCAGCATCGTTCGTTGTATTCCTGCTCAATTTAGTTGCCGATGCAGTAACAGCAAGCCGTTTGTGATATTCAGAGCTGGATTAAACTGTGATTCACGCTTCGAAGTGTGGTTGTTGTGCCGGTTTGCGTTTCTTTTCTGTGGCTTATATTGTCCGTATCCGTGATTTGGCGAGGTTGGCTTGAGTTACATCACCCTGGAGATGTTGACTGTGACCCAGCAGTATCTGGATTACGAGAAATGGACTGATCCAAGTAGTTTATTTCAACGCCCTTGAGTCTATTCTATGGGAAGATCTCTATCCCAAAGCATCCCGAGAACGGAGTACCAATACCCCCATCTCTCTTGAAGTTCCAAACTCCCATGGCATTACCTCGTCATTGGCATTCCCTCTTGCACTTGTCGCAAATCTCGGGCAACTTCGTCTTCACATCACTCCAACCCAGATTCTTGCACCGCGGCGTGACAGCACTGTTAAGCACCAGCTCCGGCGGGCCATGGGCAAACCACCAGTCGCAATAGTCCCAGACGGTTCGGCTGTGGGTGTCGACTTCGACGATGTGGCCCATGCCCTTGCAGACGTTGCCAAAGTCGACGCAGCCGGCGTTGCGGCAGGGACAGACGACGAAGATTCGTGTTCTGGTGCACATTGTTGGAGGTGTTTGAGTTGAGGGTGGTTTTCTTCTCTTTCTTGTTATGACTGTTAGCTTGGCAGGCACATGATAGTTCCATAGCGAAGCGGATATTTTATACTTTGATAATGGCTTGCGTTCTCTGAGTGGTGGTGATATGACTTATGGGTAGCATTGCTTCACTTATTGCGTGGTGTATCTGAAAAGGCTCTAACTACGGCCGTCCTGGAACGCATCATGAAGTATGTTCCGAGAATTCAATGACTCACTGTCAACAAACGGGCAGTGAGAGTCTGCCATGCCCCGTGAGTCCGTTCTTCCAAACGGGTTCTATTGTGAAACTGAATGCGTGGACTGAGGTGGCGATTCTGGCAGTTGTGGTAATGAGCACAATGATGGGAGAATAAGAGCAGCTCATGCTTTTTATATATAAGGTCGTACAGACAAACAACTCGAATAGACGTACCAAGTTTAACACAAAGAAAGCTCTTCTATTGAAGGAATGGAATGGTCGTCACACACCCCACAAGGTGCCTCGCTTCCCAACTCAATACGTGAATGTGAATCCGCGGTAGCCATTGTCTACCACAACCTGGAGCACCTTTCTATAGTACACCAAGCTTGCAATCCAAAATGTAATTTGCGGCTTCTTTCTTGCAACATCTACACCAAAGACATACTATTTAACTTTTCAGAACAGGTTCTTGGTCTTGTTGTCGCGACAACTCCATGTACTCATCCTCTGCTTGCTGAGAAGCTTCAGTGAGGATCGTATGATCCAGCCCGTCTTGCTTTCTCTTTGCCTCGGCTTTGGCTATCAAAGCCGTGATGAGGTTTGCCTGTGTCTCGATTGTAGGCGGGAAGTTGTTGAACTGAGAAAGAAGCCCCACGACGAAGAACAAGTTGTGGAATCCTGCTTCAGACATTCTCAGTCAAGAAGTCGTCTGCTCAGTCCGGTGCTCCTTTAAGGGACTTCTCGCGGCCGTCGATGGTGGGGTAATGACAATTAGCAGCCTCGATTGCAGTTGGCACACGTCTCGCTTTGAGGCGGAGAAGGCCAAGGAGCTGATCAGGGGCATATGAGAGCCGAGCCTGGACTGGCCCAACATCGCCGCTACAGAGGATTTTGACTTGGAGTGCAAGGCAACGACTAGGCTCACGAGTGTCACGGCGCTTTGCCTCACCTCGGAAGAGGGATTGCTCATGCATGAGGTATGCGACTTGAGGGGCGACACAATCGAGTTCAAAAGAGTGGGCGTCTTCATCATCCAAAATCCAGCGGCGTTCTATCCTACCAATTCCATTACAGCAATTGCCTATGGGGGTCATGATGTTATAGAGGCTCAATTACCTATTAGACTCGTAGTGCTTCTCTAAAGGGGTCGAATGAAGCTTATAACTAGGTCAATAGAATGCCAGTGCTACGTCTATATCATGTTACCAAGGAAGGACTCCCTATTATAGCTGAATGGGAGGCTCTTCGGGCATTACTGCGAATCTTTGTTTTGTATTGCCTGGCCTATATACTGTAGTAGCGCTTCGTTTCCCCAATTATCCCGCGTTTTTTCTCCAGAATATCGTCATGTCCCTGGCGTTTGGCTTGTGGCCGAGCTGTCTTCCCCCCTTTGTCTGCTCCGTCGCCGCAGGTCACGAAAAATGTATGTAGGCTGCCGAATGGTGACAACCTGGGAAGGTTCTTCAAAGCGAAATATATATAAGTAAGCGTTTAGAATAACAATTGAATGCACAAGTCCTACACATTTCTATTACACGTTTTGGCTTAACGGGTGGGCACGGTTACACAACCTCGTGCTTGTTTGTCTGTCACCCATCGCAGGCGGCATTTTCTCTTTGATGACCGCTTTCAATGAACGGGCGCTTCGCAGATGGCATTTCGGAGCATACACAAGTCTGGGCTAAGCACCTTTGTTCATCCGATGACCCAGGTTACCTTTGAGTAATGCCAGCGAATACATGAACCAACTGCGGCTGAAGATTTTTCCACAACTTGATCGTGCAGCTTCATATTTCGTGTCTTCATACATATCGTCACAGCAGCCAAACTTGCGGAAGTGCTGCTGGAGACAATAGTTCCTACGCAATATATAAGGTCTTCTGCTCGTTGAACACGTCGAGCGCTTCAGCATGGTTTCTTTACCAGATCCTGACGATCGTGACAACCAAAGAGCATGTAATTCCTCGCGCAAGCGGCCCAGCAAAGCATCACAGGAGACATTGTCTTCGTCCAAACGCCACAGGCCGCACTACCCATCGACGATCCCCTCAAGATTCTGGGACAAATTGTCGAAGGTGCCGCTCACGCGGAACGCACTGCGAGAATTGAACTGGAGAGAAGAGAAGAGGCAGATCGCCCCTCACAACGCAGACCAGGAGCAGCCGCCCGTCCAGAGGCTAATACAAACGACACGAAGCTCGCTCGCCCAGGAGAATCATCACCAACAGTCTGCTGACCAGATCCTCGACCAACTTTCGCCAGCTCGCCTGAAGAAAGTCCGGCGGTTCTCAAGCCACGGAGGCCCAGACCTACGTGATCTGATTGGGGTATGTTCTCCGGACACCTGCGAGTGATTCTCTTCTATGTACGTTAACAACTTGATCATTCCAGTATCCGGCACCTCCAAAAGCCTTAGACGATATGGTTTCTAGCCAGACGAGTCCTGTGACAAGGAAACGATCTGTACGGCGGAGCAGGCTATCACCATATACGTCAAGGAGCACAAGGAAAACCACACTCACGTCGGCTCGTACCAAAAGCACCGGTCCGTACGATCGTGCTTTCCAGCAACATCTCATCGACCACCATGTCTTGCCCGATGGATATGAATATTCAAACGGCCAGTTACCGCCAGAGCCTAAGAATCTGACGGAAATCCGGCAAGCGTTGGCCCAGCGTAGGGCATCTCTGTCCCCATCAAGATTTACCGACGATGACTTTCGAAGATTCAAGCGACAACATAGGACTGCTCAAGGAGAGCCCGAAGTCATATCAGACGTTGTTCCAGTTATAGAAGGGGTCCAGGACAAAAGAAATGCGGCTGGCGACAATGCGTTCTGGAACCTGGAGTATTTGACCGATGACACTCTTGTGCCGGGCAAACCCGACTTGTACTATGGCGCTCGTCCAGAGCAGCTCAACCCAGACATTCGGAGTGCGCTCAGCGGTCAGATAGTCCCTACCGCCCAAGAGGAGCTCCCGATTGCGCCAAATTTCTTCCTTGAGATCAAAGGCCCAGGCGCAAACGCTGAGGTTGCACCTCGACAAGTGTGCTACGACGGCGCGCTGGGAGCTAGGGGGATTCAGAGTCTTCAGTCTTACGGGGAGGCAGAGAAGCTGTATGACAATAAGGCATATGCCCTCACATGTTACTACATGGGTGGCATTCTTGGCATATACACCAGCCATCCGATCCCGCCTTCGCATCCGGGAGGACAGCCGGGCTTTGTCACGACAGAGGTCAAACAATATCTTTTGACCGCCGATGCTGAGAACTTTCGACAAGGCTCTGCTGCTTATCGGAATGGCATAGACTGGGCGAAGCGCCAAAGGGATGAGGCAATCAACCGAGCAAACGAGAAAGCACATCGAGCAGCCCAGATGGATGAGGAAGCAAGCCAATCGCCCGGGCCATCCCCTGATGTTGATGTTAAACTCAATTTCGCAAGTGAGATCTCGATCAGCAATACAGCTGCGGATGGTGTCACGAATGTGCCGATGCCCGCTTCTCGAAGTCTGTCCCCGTACGAGCCTGATATCTTCGCAGATGAGCCGTCGACAGATCTCCCCCCACCGAACGCTCTGGCTCACAGTCATACTGTAGAGAGTCCAAGCTTGCTTAGCCAGGAGAAAGTCATCCAGACGGTCTAAAGTACGGTCGGTGGACTCAGAAAGGGGAGTTTGTGAAAGCCAATGTGATGCCGTCATCACGAAGAGTACACATCGACACTTAGTCTCATATGGCACTGAGTTGCTAGCCCAATAGCCGTCAAAGAAGACTTCACTGGAGAATATCTAAGGTATTGTGATGTCCTCGACAGAGGATCTTCATATGGGCAGCCCGGAGGTGAGTAACCAGTGCAAGCCACCTTGTCGAAGTACGCTTAAGCCGTTTTGCTGATACGCAGAGAATAGCTTGGTAGAAGGGGGAGTAAAGAGGATGAGATCTAGGATCGGTCCAGGATGGAAAGGGGTGTCCCTGGGGGAGGTGTTGCCGCGAGATATTGAGTGACACATCTTCGTCAGGTTCGTGTAGGCTTTCGAGAAGCATACATTGTGTGGGCAGATGGAAGAAGGCATGCCGTAGTCCATGCGTCCACGAGGAGCTATGCAAGTTCTCACAGTAACATGAGCTGCAGAACTTGACTTGGATAAGCTGCCGAAGCATTTTGTGTGCATTCTATTTGTTTCTTCTTTGGACAAAAGCCCTGAAGTATAAGGCGCGTATCTGGTTCCCCCCCTTGTCGCTGACTACATCCCGCCTTCATCATGGACCTCCATCTCATGTTATGTAATTAAGATCCTTATTTTCTCCAACATTCTGTTATCTCCATACTTAACAGTATTCAAATGAGAAATTATCTCAGTTGACTTTAACTCTGGCCGTGAATATCCTATATGGAGCTATTACCGGCGTATCGAAGGCTATTTCAATGATGATTCATGACGTGGGATTTCCCCGATTTCTGGTTCCCTGCGAGTATGAGTAAACAACACTCTCTATTGAGAAGTGCCATTTCTAACTTTGTATTCCTGGAGTACACAATAAGTGCCAGTGGCCGATGTTCACATGCATTTTGGCCTTTAGCTGACAATGGTTTGTTTAATCCGACGTATGCCACTTATAGATATATGAGTAATATTATGAAAGACCCCACTCATCAAACAAGCATATCCGACGTGGTGTAGTGGCTAGCATACTGCGCTTTCACTAGAAAGTCCCGCAGCGATCCGGGTTCGACTCCCGGCGCCGGAATTTGAGTTCTTTTTTTGAGTTTCTTCGTCGAAGACGTTTTCCATGGCCTTTTACGGGTTCATTCTGTTTCTTCCTTTTTTTCGGCCCTCAACTGCTGTCCTTGGGTATGTAACAGAGGTGTGACGCCTTGTTGGACCGGCAAAGTTTCATCTACGAGTTCATTGACGAAGCAATCACCCGGGTAGTAGATATCTGCAAGTGTTGCGTAACTCTATCGCACATGCCCATCATCAAGTAGCTTTCCCCGGCAAGCAGCTATATATAAGTGGCTTTGCTGATGCAATGCTCATTTGCAACCTCAGTTGGGGTTCAAGACGATGTGCGCCCAGCAATGATAGATAGGGCATACACTCTGTTAAAGGACTGGCATAGGCATGGCCTCATTGGAGCTGCAGAAAATGGGCGGTTGGGCATCGAGATGCATACGGCGGTTGTGTGGGTAGTGAGGTGCTCGAGTTCACGACACCCCGCAGTGGCGAAGATCTTCCAAGCTGTTCGTACTTCGCCTGAAGCCTTTGTCTGGAGTTCACTTGTACGTGACGCACAAGGAGAATTCCACGTACTTTCATCAACTTGATCTCCTGTCCAAGTAGTGTTGACCACGGGCAAGACAAGGTGACGTTTCACATTTAGTCACAGCCATGCGAGAGGCCCGCCGTGATGATGCTGATATGCTCCGACTTGCCACGGGAACAGGCTGGGCGACGAGCAGCGCGTCTGAACCACGGAAGTGAAAGCAAGGCATCACGACAGGCCGACACGCTGTGAAATGGCGTGAAGCAAGTACTGTACATACTACTATGTCAGTCGGAAGACCGGGCAAGATTCATACCACCCTCCTTTGTCCGTACATATGCTGTGAAACGTGAGGCTGAGGCGACAATGGGCCACGACGGAGTCGATGCAGGTCGTGCAGACGGTTGCAGCTAGGCAGAAAAGAAGCGCTGTGATGCCTCAATTTTCGTTTCCCTTTTTTTCGAGCGAATCAGAAAATTTCGTCGCACCGCGTACCTTCATTCATGCAGAGCACGAGTGATCGGACGATGACTCCTCGAGGCGCCAGCGAAGTGAAGAGGATCCATTGGGAGGCCGACAATTGGGGGCGAGGATGGGGGGACGCCATCTTGTTTGGCTGAGAAGTGGGCGTGGATCACTGAGCAACGGTTGTCGCCCTGTCCCATATACAAACATATTGGGTGCATCGACGCGCGAGTTGCCAGAAAGTCGCCTTGCTCTTCAGGGTCACATAGGATTCCAGCCGCACAGAATATATGACATGATATATACCTGTATGTATATATATATATATATATAGCCCCCGCTCTCTTGAATATCCTTTGTCCTACCCATTCAGCTTTTACCATATCTAAGGTACTATCATACGGAGCAAGCGGTGTCCCCATACAAGTTGTCGTAAACTGAGAGGCTTCCAGATCTCGACACAGCGGCAAGTCGTGTCAGGTACATGCAAGTACATCATCGTGCTCTCTTGAGCGTCCAACAACGACTCGATACCTAGCGAGCTGCTGCAGGTACCTAGGCGACATCATCTCTTTGAGCACCAACCAGCTCCAGCAAATCAACGCCTCCTTGGAGCTCTCCATCCGCTCAAAATCCAGTTCGCGCACGGCTCTTCTCAGCTGGCTGGCTCAAACTTGCTGACCTGGTGCTTTCCTCTTTGCTTTCCCCGCAGAACCCTGACAGCGCCTTCTCTCCGATCCATCTTTTTGAAAGACGGGCAACGGCAGCTTCGGTGGAGAGTTCCCACTCGAGCTCGGCGCGTTAAAAGCTACCTGTGCGGACCCTCAACTCCAAGCTCGGCCACACTCAAACTCTCGTCTCTCGCGAGTCGCTTCTGCACGCACAGCTTCGGGCAGCTTCCAACAACTCGCTGCTCCTGCTCCTGCTCCTGCTCCTGCTCCTGCTCCTGCTCCTGCTCCTGCTCCTGCTCGTGCAGCTTCCTTCCCAATATCTCTGCGTGGCCCTACCCGGTGCCTTCCTGCATTGATTGACCTTTTGCTGCTCTCCATTGGACAGTCACGACTCTTCATTGGGCTCTTTGCTCTTGCCCTCTCACTTCTTCTGGCTCCTGCTCCTGCTCCTGCTGTTCTCGCTTCGCTCTCGCTTTGGCTCTGGCTCTCGCATTTGTTTACTTTCAATACGGCCCAATCTCTTCTTTTTACACCTCTGCTTCCGCTCGCATATCATCTTTTTCTTTCTCCTCACACGCATCATCTTTACTCTTTTTGGTGCTATTTGCTTGCATCTCTATACTTTCGCTTTTGGCAGTATTCTCTCTTTTTTGATATCACTTATTTTTCTGCTACCATCTCCATCGCTTCATCTTGAAGACATTCTTTTACACCCGCCTTTCAAGCACAGACTTGCTCCCTTCTAAGTGCACCAAGCTCAGAAATGGCCGACAGAGGCAACCGGGGAAATCGTGGCGGTGGCTTCCGCGGTGGAGACCGCGGTAGAGGTGGCGGTCGAGGCCGAGGAGGCGATCGTGGGGATTACGGCGGTGGTCGAGGCCGAGGGGGCTATGATCGTGGAGACTACGGCGGAGGCCGAGGCAGGGGAGGAGACCGTGGAGACTATGGCGGTGGCCGGGGCGGAGGAGACCGCGGTGGCTTTCGTGGCGGCTTCAGTGGCTTCCGGGGAGACGGTCCCCGAGGTGGCCGCGGAGGAGGACGGGGCGGTCGCCGTGACGCCTCTCCCGGCATTTCAAAGGTGTTCGGGTGAGTTGCTTCCTCTACTATGAATTGGTTTCGACCCCAGACTGACAAATTGGGACGCCATATAGCTACGATGGTGCGGTTCCTCAACCTGATGCCCAGATCACTCAACTTGAGAACCAGATTGTCGCACGTCAGTCCGCGTCGCTGGCGACCATCACCAAACAAATGGCCGCTATGAGCGTCAAGGGAAAGGGGGGCAAAGTCGGCGGTGCCGGTGGGGACAAGTCCGCGACCCCGATGAACGACCGGCTCCCTGCTCGGCCGGCCTTTGGAACACAGGGCAGACCTGTTGTCCTCTGGGCAAACTATTTCAGAATCAACGTCAACAAGGACTCGTTCTTCAAATACACGTTGGATGTCAAGAAGCGTCCCAGAAAACCGACGTCAACAAAGGACCCCGAGCAGGGCGGTAAGGCTGCCCCGAAATCAGCTGGTGATGCTCCAGGATCCGGTGAGCCCGATGTCGGTAGGGAAGTCAAGGGTAGAGCACTGTTCCTCGCCATCAAAGCGGCTCTTGCGAAGCTCTTGTCGCAGGACAAGACGCTTGTTGCTGCCACCGAGTTCAAGAGTCAGCTCATTACGCTCAAGAAGATCAACTTGGTTGAGAATCCTCTCGAGGTCGAGGTGCCCAGGGACGAAGGTGGCGACCTCATGGACACATATCTGGTCCAATTCCACGGGCCAGCCGACATCAACGTGGATGACATGAAACAGTATCTGACCTCCATGATCGATGCGCCGGGCACCGCCGACGAAGTATCATTTCCACGCTTTCCCGAAGTTGTTGATGCGCTCAACATCATCCTGGGTCACGGGCCACGGAGCGATTTCAACAAAACCGCGACCATCGGGTCGTCGCGGTTTTTCCCATTTGGCGCCGATAAGGTGATTGAGCAACTTACCCAAAACTGGCGAGCTCTGACAGCGGCCCGCGGCTACTTCCAGTCCGCCCGCCTTGCAACTGGTCGCACGCTGCTCAATGTCAACGTCACGCACGGCGTTTTCAGCCTCGCTGGCCGCCTGACGGAGATTTTTGACAGCCTGGGTTTGAAAGCCGCCCATCAAGACAAAAGCCAGATGTGGAAACTCAAAGCCTTTGCCAAATTTCTGCCCAAGACACGTGTCTGGGTTACCATGAAGACTTCCGAGGGCAAAACCTTCCGCCGCTCCAAAGCCATACGGTGTCTTGCTTCCTCTTCTGAAATAAAGACGAAAAGCCGAGGCATGGCCCATCCGCCAAAGCTCGATGGTGGGATGGAATATGCAGGACCCAAGAATGTCCAATTCTGGATGGACGGCGACCGAGGGGGCCGTTACGTTACAGTCTTTGACTATATCAGACAGAGTAAGTGTTTGTTCCCTCTCGCTTGCGGCCTTGAGAGTCATGCTCAGCGTTTCTGGACTTTCCTCGCCCCTCCTTCCCTCTCTCTCTCCATTCATTCCTTGGCTGACATGATAAAATTATAGAGTATGGCATGACACCCGGTGACTACCCCCTGCTCGATGTGGGCTCTGAGCAGAATCCTTTCAACTATGTCCCGGCCGAACTGATTGAGATCCAGCCTGGGCAGTCGGTCAAAGCAGCTCTAAGCATGGAAGAGACGACAGCGATGCTGGACTTTGCCTGTCGGTCACCGTACTCCAATGCCTTATCAATTAGCACAGCCAGCCGCAAAGCACTTGGTCTTGACGACGCAGCGCTGGGCAAATTTGGCGTCTCTGTCGACAAGCAGTTGTTGACAGTACAGGGAAGAATTCTCAAGGCGCCAACGGTGAGCTACAACAGTATGGACGGAAGAGGCAAGAACATCGATGTGATGCCGATGAATGGATCGTGGAACATGAGATCAGTGAGGGTTCTCAAGTCGGGCACGAAGATCCAGCGCTGGACTTGGGTCAATGTGTCGACGCCACGCTCACGTCCATTTCCAGTGGATGGCTCAGTGGTGAACCAATTTGGAGAGTTTCTGGTCAACATGGGCATCGCCATCAACAGAAGCCCCGTTCCGCCCAAGAACCAGCACGTCATACTTAATGCCGCCGACTTGGAGACGGACAGAACTCTTCACAGAATGTTCTCATGGCTCGAAGAGCAAAAGATTGATCTTATGGTCTTCATTCTCTCCGACAAGGACACTACTGGCCTCTACAGCAAGCTCAAGTCGTTCGGAGATTGCGGTTACGGAATCCATACCAGCTGTCTGGTGGCGAGGAACTTTGCCAAGGCAAGCCCGGCCTATTTCGCCAATGTCGGGCTCAAGATCAACCTGAAGGCTGGGGGCACAAACCACAAGCTACGAGAAGAATCCAGCCTCGTCAAAGAAGGCAAGTCAATGATCGTTGGCTACGACGTAACCCACCCGACAAACATGCCCATTAAGAAGGGCAACGAGCCTCCCAGTCTGGTGGGATTCGTCTCCAGCATCGATAGAGACCTCGGCCAATGGCCTGCACTGGCGTGGGAACAGGCGTCCAAGCAAGAGATGGTCACGGACAAGTTGGCCGACGTGTTCAAGACACGGCTGGATACCTGGCGCGACCACAACAAAGGCCAGTTGCCCGACAGCATCATCATTTATCGAGACGGCGTCTCCGAGGGTCAGTTCAGCCAAGTCCTCGACCAGGAGCTGCCCAGCATCAGAGAAGCCTGCCGCCTCAAGTACCAAGCCAGGTCCCAGCCAAAGCTCACCATCCTCGTCTCCGTGAAGCGGCACCAGACCCGGTTCTACCCTACGTCGACAAACGAAATGTCCAATTCGGGCAACGTTATCAACGGTACAGTGGTGGACCGCGGCGTGACTCTGGCGAGGTATTGGGACTTTTTCCTGACGGCACACGAGGCTCTCAAGGGCACCGCCAGGCCTGCTCATTACACGGTTCTTTTCGACGAGATCTTCCGGCCGAGATTTGGCACCAAAGCGGCTGACGAACTGGAGCGGCTGACGCACGATTTGTGCTACCTCTACGGCAGAGCAACCAAGGCCGTCAGTATCTGCCCGCCAGCTTATTACGCAGATATTGTCTGCGAACGTGCTCGCGCGCACCGTCCCGACAAATTTGAGGAGCGCGACTCGGACGGTAAGTCTGGAGACAGAGCAGAAAAGATAAAAGCAAAAAAGGAGCTGGAGGCAGAATTCCGGAAAATACCCTCCGAGGTGCATGAAAGACTCAGGAATAGCATGTATTATATCTGAGCTCGATGGCAGCGATGTACGCGTGGCCATCGTCCGTGGTACATATGCGGGTGTCTATGCCTCTGGTCACATAAGACAGCGTCTGGAGGCGCGGGGGCTTCTATACACGGATCGAAGGATGGGAATGTAATTGAAAAGCGGCATCTAGCAGATTGGTATCAAAAGCGGTTCTTATCAGCGATAGGTAGTGCGATGAAATGAATAACAAGATGCAAGATGAATCAGTTTGACAGCCTCCTGTTGTCGAGCATAGAAGTGAAGGTCGAGATTCTCATGAGCCTGTAAAGCTGAAGGCAGGATACTTGTCAAGAACGAAATAAAAGTCACGATCCCGCGCCGCCGTCTGTATAATCGAAACCGATTCGTGGATGCCGGGTGTATACACGCGCAAGCTCCTGAGGAGAAATCGTGAAGATATCTATTGGGGTATAGAGATACAACTGGCTAAAAGAATAGACGGGAGGTGAGCAAAGGCATGCATCATCTACAGGTTCGCTTTGGTTCTGTCACTCTTGCGGTTCGGCAGCGCAAGGCGCTTCTTGAACTCGTCGTCGATGGTCGACTTGCCCTCCAAAGGCTTCTTGGTCCACTGCTCGTACGCCTTCTCCTCGTCCCACCATCTGTCCATCTCGGTCCTGATCCAGCCGGCGGCGGCCGCCGCGCAGAAGGCAGGCTCCTCCAGGGGCACGAGGTGGCCGGCCTGCGGATGGGCGACGTGCTTGACGCGGCCGGCCTTTGCACCGCCGCTGCCGCCGACGCCGACGCCGGTCGTCTCGAGCTTTTCGCGAATGAGGTGCGGCGGGGAGACGTCCGACTTGGCGCCGAAGACGTAGAGGACGGGGGGCCTGAGGTGGGGGAGGCGGGCGGCGGTGCTGTTGCCTTCGGGGCGGTAGAAGGGGAGGGCGAAGGGGGTGTTTGGGTCGATGTCGGCGTCGGGTGCGAGGGAGGGGTTTGTGAGGAGGTTGGTGGAGGGGTCGAGGGCGGGCCAGAGGGGGCGGACGAAGGTGAATACTTCTTGGTGCTTTGTTGTTGTGAGGCGGACGGGGGTCCTTGAAGAAGATGATGATGATGATGATGACGGTGAGATGTCACGGAGACCGTAGCGGATAAAGAGATTGAGGACGCGAGGGTCCCACGACTGGTAGAATGCCTTTGAGCGGAACGCGGCGGCGGCGGCCTCGCGCGAGGGCCATGTGTCGCGGCGGATGGCGCTGAGGGATGCGGGCGAGGCGTAGGTCTCGGGGGAGCTGGGGAGGTCCTCCTTGACGGAGGCGAAGCGGGCGATGACGGGGTCGAGCATGACGATGCCGGCGAAGAGGCGCGGGTGGGTGAGGGCGACGTTTGCGAGGGCGTTTGCGCCGAAGGAGTGGCCCATTGCGATGAGGGGCCGGGGAGGGCGGAGGGTGTTGACGAGGTGGAGGATGTCGCGGGCGTAGTCGAGCCAGCTTGCTGGTTGGTTTTACATTGAATGTGTTAGTGAGGGGATTTTTGGGATTGGGATGAGGCGGTGGATTGGAGTGAGGTGAGGGCGATGAGTAGGTGTGATAAGAGAGAGACGTACGGTCATTGCCTAGGTTGGCTTCGTTGAGGATGCCGCTTTGGCCTTGGTGGGCGGCGTCGGCGATGATGATACTGCGGAGACGGAGGCCTTGCTTTTGGAGCTCTTGTAAGAGGTCTTCATAGAGAGGTTCATAGATTTCCTGATTTTCATGTTAGCATTCAGTGCTTATATCTCACTTTCTTCGTATTACATCGTCCCAACATCATAGAGGAAGCTACACAGACCTTGGGAAAGCCATTTGCGTGAGCGCCGATGATGGTAATGTCGCCTTTGCGTGGAGGGCCGCCGTGCTTGGGCGTGTATTGCTTTACGTGAAGGAGAAGAGGTTCGTCCTGCGAGACTGCTGTTGCACGAGGGTACTCGCGAATGTGTGAGGCCTGGATGGTGTGTTCGCGGATGTCGAAGGCGCCGGATGAGGGTGAGGGTGAGGATGAGGAGGCCATTGTGAGGGCGTTGATGCCGTCCAGTTATCAACCAACTGTCTGTGTTGATCCAATTCCCAAGGATCGCATACGATGCCAAGTTCAGTCAATATAGAAGACCCGTGTCGATTCTCGAGAGGCTGGCTTGGACTATAAAGATAGGGCAGGATTACTGAGAGCATCAGTTTGCATCGCTACGTGCGCATGTCTTCTGCTCGGCATCATGGCATCCCCTGGGGTCGAGAGTGGAGATTGAGCCTCGGCAAAAGAGCTGAGGTGCTGCCGTTCGGAATCGGTTTGAGCGCTGAAAGATGGCGGCTCGGACCTGGATTTAGTGGCGGGTGGTTCCCTGTTTAGGTGCTGACGGTACCTGGAAGGACCTTGGACAATGAGTCTGGTGTGTTAGTAATGACTGGGTGACACGTGAGGCCATGTCTCAGAACTGGGAAGGCGAGGTTGAACGCCAGAATCACGCATCTTACCTTGCGCTGTCCCATCATCAGAAGCTCGAGTATCCCACGAGTCTTGTTGGATAACCAGCAAATGTTGGTAATCCATAATCCTATGCATTCCTCTACGTGGACAACAGACTATGCATCATCTTTCCACTTGAAACATTGATGATTGCATGCTGAAACTCGGGCATGGCAGAAGGGACTACATGTAGTCTTGGGGTGCTGCATCAACATATCACGAGGGAGCGCATCTCATCCGCGGTGACACTGGTTTCACAGTTGGTGTGAACGGGTGATGCAGCATGAGTTATAATCGTCATTAAGAAATCCCGTCATAAAACAGCCGACATGCCCGCACCAACACCGGCACCGAGCATCATCCTATTCGCCGGGGCTCCCTCGCCAGCCTCTTTGGACCCTCAAGCCTGCACTCTCAGCCGCTTTGAGGAGCCATTCCGCAGCTTCTTTGGCCATCTTGATCTCGATAGAAAACATGAACCTCAGCAACAGGAAGCAGAAGCAGCTTCGGACCTCGGAGTTGCATCGCAACAGCCACACGCTGTATGGCGCTCTGTGCCACTCAACCGCCGCCCTCTACACACTGGCCTGAGCCAAAATCACAGCATTCTTTTCGACGCCTCTTTCCAAGCTCACCACGACTTCTTCACCACGGCAGATGCTCACTCTGTGGATGAGACCCGGTCTCTATACGGCGGTGATGATGGGGGAGCACTTCTGACGCAATTTTGCGAGGAGTCCCTGGCAGCTCATAATCTGATTCCGTCCAGCCAGCTTCAGGCAGGCAGCTTCAGCATGGATACGACCGAAGGGACTACCACTACAACATCCTTCTTGACTGACTCTTCAAACGACCACTCCCTGCAAGAACAAGCTGCTACCCGGCCGTTACCAACCCCTGTCCCATCGCATCTCTCCGACCTAGAAGACGTCCCTCCAGCAAAGCGCATCCTCGCCTTGGCCCCCCAAACGGTGACGCTCAACCTCATTGTTGCCGTCATTTCAATTGCCCAGCCACGAACGGTCACGACCCGCTGGGGCACAACTCTATCTCTGGTGGAGGTACTCGTTGGTGATGAGACCAAATCGGGTTTCGCTGTTACCTTTTGGCTTACCCCTGACCAAGCCACAACCAGCCAAGTGAGCAAACTACGCCGGCAAGATGTTGTTCTGATGGAAAACGTGGCGCTTCACGTCTTCCGCGGCAAGGTCTACGGCCAGAGCCTGCGCAAGAACCTGACTCGAGTGAGCCTCTTGTGGCGGAGCGAAGGCGGCGGTTACTATAACACAAGAGACCTCGCCAGACGAGCCGCCGCGAGACATCCCCAGCGGGAGAAGACGAGGCTCGTCAAAGACTGGGTCCTTCACTTTGTCGGCAGAGACACGGGAGCAGTCACCCGGAAACGTGCCAGTCGCAAGTCGTGGGACCAACCTCCCGATGATACACAGTAAATGTGAGTCTTGATATTTCTATAAGATATCGCTAAAAATTCTACTTCTCGTTGCTAATTCATTACAGCTATGCATAGCAGGCATGGCGTTACGTATGTTCAGATTCCTGTGGGTATATATAACACAAAAGCTCGAAGTACTAAGGCGGCAGAAGAGGGGAGAGGGATGTCAACCAGCACACATATTACACCATGGCCGGCGCTATTTCACGCTTCTCACCATTTGGCCCCTTCTTGACTGACCTCCACTCGAATCCCAGACAGCACAGGAACGCGCAGCCTGCACATGCAACGGAAATGTAATAAGTGTGGCGCAGGCCGAGCATATACGCCTCAAGGACGGCGTCCAAGGCATCCAACCGGTCGATGCCCGCGAGCACAGACTTGATCTCGGAAGCGCCGCTGTTAATGAAGAGCTGGGGGTTGATACCGAGGTTGTCCTTCTCAAGCTGGTCGATGAGGCCGTTCTGGAAGAGGGTCTGGGCAACAGCAACAAAGACTGCGCCTCCCAGAACCTGGAAGAATTGGACGCAAGCAGTGCCAATGGGAACCCATTCCTGGGAGAGGACCGTCTGGACTACCAGAACACTGGCCTGGAAGCCAGCTCCGATACCCAAGCCGGCGAGGACCTGGTATCCGAACCACTCCTTGAGCGGAGTGTGGACGGCAAAGGTAGTGATCATGCCGGTTCCGACAGTGTACAGAATCATGCATGGCCAGACGATGAAGTTGTAGTAGCCGATGGCGGAGATGAGGCCACCCGTGAGGATCGAGGTGAAGACACTCGACAGGAGCAGCGGCAAGATCTTGATACCGGCCGTGACGGCGCTGACGCCTTGAATAGCCTGGAAGTAGAGGGCTGTTGGTCGAGCATTAGCACGTGTTCAAGGTTGACAAAACCATATGCATTCGGGACGTTGGGGGACGCAGTTGAATGAGCTTACAGAGATAGTAGATCAGAGGGAAGAAACCGGCGCCGAAGAAGAGACTGAAGAGCATGGCGCAGAGCACATTGCGGTCCTTGAACATGCGCGGCGGAAGCGTTCCCTTGTCGCCCTTCCACAGCTGGATGCCGATGAAGATGCCAATCATGAGCCCGAACCCGACAAACAGGCCGATGATCCTGGAATTGCTCCAAGCGTACTCGGCACCACCCCACTGCAGAGCCAACAGCAGACACACGATGGCGGGGATGAAGATGGCGGTGCCCAGGATGTCGATCTCGAGGATGCGGGACAGGATGGACATGTTGAGCGTGGCGTCCGAGTTGCGGTTGACGTGCAGAATGAGGACGACGATGAGCATGGCGAGGCCGCCGATGGGGAGGTTGATGTAGAAGCACCACCTCCAGGAGACGTTCTCGGTGAAGGCACCGCCGAGGAGAGGGCCGGCGACGGAGGCAATCCCCCACATGCCGCCAATCAGACCAAAGGCAAGGGGACGCTTTTCGAGAGGCACTGCAGGCACTGTTAGCCAACGGGGTGCATTAATATCAGAGGGCACTTTCACGTACTGGACAGCGAGATGATGACAATGGAGCCGGAGAAGAGACCTGCTGTTCCAATCTAGCCCTCAGTCAGCACGGGTTCCTGATATTGCCTATGATCATGTTGCTTACTCCTGCAATAGCTCGCCCAACGATAAGCGCCTTGGATGACGGCGCCACAGCCGAGAGCAGACTGCCGATTTCAAAGATGAAGATGGCGGCGAGATAGGTCCACTTGACGTTGAAGAATTTGTATATGGCACCGTACATTGGCTGCAGAGCCGTGGTGGTGAGGAGGTAGGCCGAGCCATACCAGCCCTGATGAACAAGTCAGCATGATAACCTGGCTGCATACCTTATGTATGGAAGGAAAGACGCAAGGGATCTCGGTGAAACAGATCAGATGCGTCTCAAGAGTCCGCACTCACAATGTCCTTTACACTCTGGAACCTCGCCGTGATGGTGCCCAACGCAGGCGCAATAATCGTCTGGTCCAGCGCCACCAGGAAGATGGCCATGCACAGCGCAAAGATGATGGACACGAGCTTGATGCCCTTTGGATAGTTGGCCGTGGCATCGGTGGCCGCCGTCGCCGTCTTTGCGACCTCTTCCATGACGGCGCCGTCCTTGTTGTTCGCGTCCGCGTTCGTCGTCGTCGTCGTCTCTTTTTCGCCTCCCGCTACGGCGATTTCCTTTTCGGCGTCATCGTCGCGGGTCAAGGGGATCGAGCCGCGCTCAGTCTTGTCCGACGAGAGGCGCGGCGTTGGCGATGTGGAAGACATTGTTCTGTGTCCTTGATATATATGGTTGAAGGGAGGGACAAACAGACAGAAGAGGAGGAGTTGCGCCCTTGAGACAAGAGAAGAGGAAAAGAGGAAGAATCGTTCTCTTTCACCTGGTCGGTAGTTTTCCTCCCATCCAAGGCGCGACCTATAATAGTTTCTTTTGAACGAATCGGATCGGCCAAGTCCTTTATTAGCAGCTGAGGCTCTAGGCTGAAAACGTTACGGCGAGAAATGCTCTAGTGCTGCAACCTTTTTTGGCTGACTGCCTTCTTCGCCTTTTGTATCGGTTTGTTGATTGCTCTTTTGCTTATCCCTGCCCGTTGGGCAATGCAAGATGCAGGGGAAATACTAGCACTGGGTATTACAAATGGGCTGGAAAAAAAAAAGAAAAGAGAATCGATACGCTTGACGGGCAGAATGGCGTGAGTCCGTACACCTTTTCAGCCTTATTGTACAGGGGGTTTGTATCGAGCACACACACATACATACCCCCTGTCAGAACCATCATATCAGACCGCCTGGGTTAGAAATCTCTCGGCCATCGGCATGAATCGAGTCCACGGTTATGCCAACGACTACTAGTCAAGCCATGTGCCGCGAATCTACTACAAAGAACATGCAACAGGCAGATCCTTAGCGAATGGCTCCTCTTGTCTAACGGCACTGGCATTCCGCCTGGGGAAAAAAAGGGGGAGAGGGAAAGAAAAACAGGCGTGGCAAATCTCGGACTTCTCTTGGTCCCAAGCTAACACCCAAAAAAGACGATGAATTCTTCTGGTCCACTTGATGCGATCCTTCACAACATTCACGGAGATTGCTTCCAAGTGTTTCTTCACACAGAGTGCTATTATCAGGCACCAAAGACTGCTGGTATTACTATAACTCCGCAACATCACTCCCCTTGTTCAATCGCAGGATATACAGTCTTAACTCCGCAACACCCTTCATGCAAACACAGCAATCTAGGCAAGTACATACTCTTGAGTATCAACAAGCAAGCAAACAAACAAAAAAAAGAACAAGCACTAATATAGGCTTCTCCCGGCCAGATCCTTCAAAAAGACCCGCCCAATGACTCAGAATTTCACGATGGGGGGCCCCTCCTTGAAGCGGTTTAGTCGCTGGAAATCGGAAGAGACCGAACGTGCTGTAATTGTTTAAAGGTATGTTATTTTTTTGATTGGTGTAAGACGCGGACTTGGAGGTTGACCGATGTCCGAGGGCGTTTAGAAAGCTCAGCTGCTGAGGTTCCTTTTTCAGCTTGTGTTGTGAAGATGTTGGGCATGGCGACTACGACTCGATGAATTCATCATCCATCGCAGGTTGTTGGAATTGGCTCTGATATTACCTTACCTTACAATAACTGGAGACACAGCGACGATCCTCAGAAAATCAGTGCAGCCTTACTTACACCAGATAGATTCACATGCGAAACACATCCATCCATACGCGTAACATGCTCGTATACCGTATCCCCATCATACATATCACAAATTCCCCACAGACGCTCTCAACTCGTTCAACCTCCTTGCAAAACCAAGCTTCTAGCCGTTCGTGAGCCACCTCGGGCACCTTCTTCGGCCTTGCTCCGCTGCGAAGCCCGATTCGCGCGCACCGCGTTCGAGGCTGAGATCGGGAACAGCGCCCTATGTCCGAATGGCAAACTACCCCCTTTCCTCACATTCATGGCTTCGGTTCTGCTATGTCTAAAGTCATACGTTATACAATTCTGATGGAGCCGCATACACGCCTTGCATCAATCTATTGCAGCCACCAACATCAACCACGTCATGACCAATATCCCTCCACTCAGCTCCTCCGCAAGCACTGCATACTCTCACGCAAGGAGTCGGGGCAGAACAAGAAAAGGGCGGTAGACAATTCAAAAAAAGGTTGGGAGACATCAGAAAATGCATTGTCCTTCCATCTACTACGTAGTCTAGAATCATCCGGGGTACCTTTCATCCCTCCGGCGCCAGAGGAACCCATACCAGCAGTCCGTCCTTGTCAATCTTCATCCCCTCGGTCGGAATCACCCGCAGCACCTTCTGGAAGTACTTGTCCCTCACCACCAGGCCCGGCCGGATGAAGACGCCCCGTACCAGCGGCAGCAGCCGGTACGTCTTGGTCCGTCGCGACATGGGGAGCAGGTGCATCGTCGTCTGCTTCGGCCCGGAAAAGGCAAATGCGTCGCTGGGCTCCATCACCAGCCCAAAGGTCAGGAAGTGGCTGGATGGATTCTCAATCGTAATGTCGAGTCGCACCAGCCCAGCCTGCTCCGGCGAGCTGTGAAGCACAGATGCCAGGACCCTGGGCTCCGTGCCTAGCACCATGTACTGTCCAACCGTCATGGTCGTGACGTTAACCGTGCTGCCCTCCCCGTCTGTCGGCTGTTGTTGTCGTCGTCGTCGTCTCCAGCGGACCGCAAAGGCCAAGTCTATGGCGACTGGATGTCGATCGTCCAGCGTGGCCTTCTGCGCCACGAGATCGAATCGGGCTTCGTACATCTTCTGCGGAGCGACAGGCATGCCGTCTGCTGCGAATTCGGGCTGGTTCACAACCTGACACCGTCCGCCGGGCGTTACGCCGGTAACCAGCAGATCCAATCCTACCACGTCCAGCTCTTCTGTAGCGAACGACGCATAGTGACAGACAAGACACCATTGCTGTGCAAGACCCTTGGCCGGAATCACTTCGCCTTCAGTCAGGTCCTGTACGTCCTCATAGTCAAACAGGCTCGGCCAGGCATCAGGGTGAAGCCGCGGCATCAAATCGTAGTTTGCTTCAAACGCATTCACCACGTTCAAGTGAACGGGCAGCACTTGGAAGATGGGTGTTGCGGCGTCTGATTCCAAGTGGTAGTCGGCTTGGATATCTATGTCATATACTGTGGGTGCTGGTGCAGGGTCGAGATGAATCGACACTTCCATCGACGACGAGCTGGCTATGCGACCAAGCGTGAGCCCTGTCACCTGCGACTCTTCTTCCGCAGCGTCCACGTCTTGTTTGTGTTCGCCAGCGTCCACTCGGAACCGAGGAATCGTCTTTCCGAGAATGCGAACGTCCAGCTTCACATTGGCCGCATCATGCTCTTCGTTGAGTAAGCTGATTCGCAGGGTAATCGGCTCATTCGCATAGTACTGGTCCGTCGATTCTACCAGTGCCAGCTTCATCTTAGGGGGTCGTGGCTGTATCTGTAGAATATGACCGTCGGGCCTCGATAATCGCGGTTTCGCCAAGCCTTGAACATACCACGCTCCAACTTTACCCAACTCTGACAAAGAGAGCGTGTAATCCAGCTCAAAGGCATCTGCCTTGTATGTCAGAATCACCCGGGATGCTGACACCTGGCCTGGCTCCCGCAAGGGAATGTCCATCTCCAACACCTGTCTGTGGCCGGGCTTGAGCGTTAGATTGCATGTGCCAGTCAAATATGCGTCTTTTTCGTTGCCCTGGTTTTGAGGCTCGTCTTTCACTTCAACTTCATCCTTGTCCTCATCTTCACCCTCCTCCTCGTCACTATCCTTGACACTTTCAGGAAGCCTCTCAGTCAGCGACACGGCGCTCACAGAGGTCGGTTCCCCCAATGATGCCGTCGATGACGCAGAAGAGTCGTGCACGATCGTGATAGGCTTGAGGTGTCCCTCAAACTCGATCCGAATTGAGGACAAGGTAACCGGAGCAGCCACTTGATGCGCGTCGGACTTGAGTGACAGCTGGGCCAAGCATGTTTCACCAGCTCGGCCCTCCTTGGAGCGGAAAGCAAAGGATGCCGCGACGAATGAAGAGGCCAAGTCGTCCGAGATGGTGATGAACGGCTTCGTTGTCGAAGACACTCCATCCAAAGACTTGCCAAGGTCGTAGTGCCAGTTTTGCTTTCGAGTATATCCTAATTGTCAAGGTTAGCTAGAGCCCAAGCACACTTACCGGCAGTAGAAAGGAAACCTACTTTTATCCATGAGCTCCCAGTCAATGGCGACTACAATGTCCGCCCGTCCAGTCTCAGCTGCCGCTCGTCTCATTACCCAGAGAATGTCCTCGGAGATATCCAGCCACCACTCTGAGCGAAACGACTTATCTTCCCACAACGGCCTGAGCATCGCGAGCACCTCGTTCCAGGACTTCATTGTCGCCATTTCTCTCGCACACTCTAACGATATCTCTGCGGCAATTCGGTGCTGCTTCCGGGCTTGGAACTGCGACCTCGCGTTGAGGAGGCAGTCGATAATGAGCTGCGCATGATTGACCCCCGTACCATTCAATGGATATTCCTCATGAGGCGGGGGGCACATGTACGTATCGTACCGGATCGCCTTGCTCGCCACCCTCGACGCGGGCGAAGCGTCCGGCGCTCCCCTGTCATCGTCGGGTATCCTATGGGCCAGTGCTCTCCGCGCTCCAAGATGGCGCGCAGCTATTCGATACCAGTAACCTGTGTGGTGCAACAGCTCCCACGGTTGTAGGCGCTCGCCAACAAGAGCCTTTTCCGGCGGAAGGAAAATAGTCATCGTCATAGGCCCCAAGCCGGGAACCTGTACCAGTTCGATCAAGTTGGCCATGACCATTGCCCACCGGGATTCCCAGGCCTGCCAGCCATAGTTGTTGGTGCCTCTTCCTCGTCTGTCGACAAAGTCGCCGATGCGGTCGCGGTGAGCTTGCCATCTCCTCACTGCCAAACTAGTCTGCCCCATCCACAGATGCAGCCGCAAGCAGCGTATGGAGATGATGTCCGCCAAAAGCCGCGCCTCGTTCCAGCGAGGGCTCCAGCTGGGAATGATGTCGAGGACATCTTGGCCCAGCAGGATCTCATACGCCTGCTCATAAGAGCGAACTGCCGCGTCAATCTCCTGGCGAAACTCGGCAAAGATGGCAGATTTGAAGTCGTAGCGGAAGTACCAGTCGGGCAGCGACAATGTCTGCGACGTTCCAGACGTCGGCGGTAACGTTGGCTGGGGCACAACTCCTCGGGATCGCTTCTTCCTAGCATGCCTTCCGAGATCTCGATAATACTCGATGGCCGTGTTGTACAGCAGAGTGAGGATGCTGTCCATCACCCTCTTGAGTTCCACCTGCGTGTCCTGCGATGGGATGTAGAAGATTGACTTAGGATCTAGCCCTGTTCCCCTCCGGATGTACTCCAGTCGGTCTTGAATGACTTCAGCAGTCAAGGTAGCCCTAGCTTCTGGATCGCCGAGGATGATTACAACGAGGCGTGTCTTGTATCCGGACTCCACTAGGGTTGCTCTTATACCATTAAGGTCAGCCTTGAGTCGGTTGTCCTGCAGCGTCGCTGTTTTGGGGTCGCTCGTCAGAGTATGGAAGCATATAAAGACGCTCGGGACCTCTTCCTGATGCTTTCTGATCCACTCCGCATTCATCAGCCCATCAGGGTATAGAGCAGACGACGGACTGAGAGGCGAGAAGGGCGAGTGCAGAACGGGGGCCGTTGTCAGCGGTTCGATCGTCTCCGGCAGCGTCGCTCGTCGAGATGGAAGCGTAAAGGTCTGTAAACCCACAAATCAGAACATGCTGCGCATTTAGACTGGCATTAAGCTTGCAAAAGCTTCTTACCCTGCCCACAGTCTTGACACGAACCCGGTAGGGCTCTTCCCTCGTCATCGCAGTCCATGATTTGCCGCGCTCGTTCACCCTCTCAAAGTACGACTCCAGGAAGCTCGCCTCCTTTCCCTCAAGAGGCGGCAGATCGGATCGAAGCAGCACACCGTCGCCATTGGCCTTTGACTTGGTGGCCTTGGGCGGCTGCTCAGGCTGGTCGTGGCTGGAGCTCAAGCCCGACACGACGAGCAGCGGCACGTTATGATCGAGGCTTCCCAAAGGGTAGCCATCCATGGTGATTAGTTGGGCGCCGAGAAGACATAGGCCAGGCGTCTGGTTGGGGCGCTCGAGCTTTGCATTCAGACTGCGCGACGGAGTTCCGATTGCTGTCGAGGTCAATCAAGTGAACTTGATCAATCGTTGGAGCGAAAGCTGCCCCTCGTTTGCGCAAAGCAGCCCACCTGCAGCGCTCAGAGACGGAATATCGAGGTTGCCACGCCAGTGGGTAAGTTATGAGAGGTAAAAACGAAGTACTCAAGTGCTGTTATGTATCAATCAAGGACGCATCTTGACTCGTCGCTCAACAATATGGAACAAACACATGAATTGTACGAAATAAGCACGAGAAGCTCTGCAGGTGACGCTCGCCAGCTATTAGCACGTACTTACAGCGGGAACCACCAAAGCTCACGAGGCCCGCACCGGAAGAACGCCGGAAGCCGAACCAGTCGCAATCCAAAAATTATCCATAACTCCCAGTTCCGCGATCATTGGTATCAAACCACCAGCAACAAGACATCACCAATCCGCAAACGAGCCGCTGCAGCGGTGCAATCTCCCTCCATACATACGGACTTCTCGGCTCTGATTCTGTCCCTCGTCCGATCGAAGCAACCATGAGGCCTACTCAGATCCTCGGCGTGGGCAAATACCGCCACCTCAAGCTCACCACAAAGGACGTCGGCCGCGGCTTCTACAAGGGCAACCGAACGGGCTCCATGGGTCGGCACACAAAGTACGGAGGCTACCTGATTGAGTGGAACAAGGTGCGCACGTACGTCGTGCCGCAGAACCTCGCAGAGTCCAAGGTGCGTTTAGCTATCTCTCTGGAGCATTGACGGGGCATGATTGCCGTATTACGCGGGCAATGAAGGACAAACGGGAAGAAGAGCTAACAATGGCCTTGTGGCTATATGTATGCAGCTCACTCCCTTCGTGAGCAGAGAGGTTCGCGAAGAGCCTGGTGACTACAAGGGCTTGAACAAGGGTCCCCAGGATCCTTACTTTTACGTCGAGCAGTGGAAGCGATACAACGGCATCGACTAAGTGCTTCCTACGAATCAAACGAAACACTCCCACTCCGATCGACACGAGGAATTGAACATTAGAGAGCGGACATGGACAATGCAGTTTTGAAGCAGAGTCATGGCTTTCAACAAATAGACCCAGCAGAAGTCAAGGGTATTCTGCTGGACTTGTACATATGCACCCGACGAACATTGTACCACCATCATGTATGAGAAAGTTGGAATGGCGGATGGAGGATAAAAGTATATATCACAACAATGTGGTTCTTCAGCCATGGTATTCAATCACACTACACACAGGATAAAGTAGGAAAAAATGACAAAAATCAATTTCAACAAGAAAAGAACCACCATAAATGAGGTTGGGATATCGCTGTGTCTGGTATATGCCGCTCGCTTGCTTGCTTTGCCGTCTTCTCTGTGTTCCTTCTTGTCCCTTGCTTGCTCTCCATCTCTTGCAAAATTCAACATCGAATGTCAATATCGCTCAAAACCCATCCTGACTTCGCCGAATCCTCTCTATGCCTCCGTCTTCTCACCATCACCCGCAACAGCTTTCGAATCCGTCCCACCAACTCCCGTCTCAGCGCCCGAACTCAACGGCCTCGACCCGGGCGTCATCGTCGAGTTCAGCGTAATCATGCTCGCAGTCTCCGCATCATTCTTAATGGTAAACGGCAGCGCGATGCCGTCCAGGAAAGGCCTCTTCCCAGCAACCCCCGTCTCGGGCGACGGCCCGTCGTGCGCGGCCTCCTGCTCCCGCCGCATCGCAATCAGCTGCGCCACCGGTGTATCCT
This sequence comes from Trichoderma gracile, assembly GCA_020002365.1. Lineage (NCBI taxonomy): Eukaryota > Fungi > Ascomycota > Sordariomycetes > Hypocreales > Hypocreaceae > Trichoderma > Trichoderma gracile. The sequence continues at coordinate 1,720,094 of JAINEY010000005.1, forward strand.
CGTTCACATCTTCGTTGCTCGTCTGGTGCTCGTTTCGCACGATCCGCTGGTGCGAGGGTTTGCGGTTGTGCCCCGGTCTCTCGCCTTCGGTGTTTGAAGATTCTCCATTGCGCAGCTCAGGGGTCACGGCTTGCATCTCGGGCTCGTAGTTGGCCTTCTGCTCCCTCTCCACCGTCATCTCATCGTGCTTCGAGCCCCAGAGAGACCATATGGCCAGGCCGAAACTCTTCCTCCTCTTCCTTGGCTGCAACTCCTTGCCCACAGGGATTCGCCCGGCCAGTGCGGTCGGCGGCGGATGCTCATCTGCGCCAAAGTTCTGATACCCAGCAAGCATCTCTTTGACAATCTTTTTGTGCACCTTGGCTTTTGCGCTGGCGTATTTAGTGTCCCATGTGTGTTTCGTGGCCAACCACTTCTTCACAGGACCCTGTTTGATAACGCCAATCTCCTCAGCCTTCATAATACATCCGGGGAGTTCTTCTTCTGGCGAGAGAGGCAGAATGAGGCCGTTCCTGGTTATCCGCTGTCGGATCATGTAGTTTCTGAATTTGGGGAGCGGATCTCCTGCTCTTCCAACTTCCGTGGGAGTCGGTTCCTCTGCCGGCTCCTTGTCCTTGCTGTTTTGTCCCTGCTCTTCCTGGCCCCCAGCCTCCGTGTCAGAACCGGAGCTCGTAATGACCGAGATCGCATCGTCGTCCATAATCTCGATATCTCTGTTCTGCGCACGCGCCAAAGCCCAGGCACCAAACTGGGCAATCGACCTGTACATGTACTTTGCAGGGCTGGTAAAGCTGAGCGTCGGAGCGACGTGGCACAAATCGTCCCAGACCTGAAGCTGCACATAGGTAGGCTTGTACTTGGCAAGCAACTTCCTTCCGTGCTCCGTCAGGTCTGCGTCCGGCGGTGCGTATTTCGTTGGGTTGGCGCACTTGTGAGCCAAGTAAATCTGTTCATCGCGCAAGAGTTCGCCGCCTCCGACGGTGATCAGAAGAGGCGGCAGTCCGCCAAGCGTCGGCTGCTTGACCGGGCTCACCAGCGGGTGTGATAGAAGAGCATTCGTGGTGTACATCTGCGGCAGAGTTAGTCCCTACCAGTTCAGTCCTATCTTGCTGATACAGACTCACCTGAATCTGATCCTTCATGGTGATCAGCTCCCCGTCGATTGTCACGGTCAAGAACTTTTCCGTCTCGGTATGAAGTCCAGTACTATCAACATGAACCCCGGTGTCTCCTTCACTCAGCGGAGCCACAGGCTTCTGCTGCTTCTCCTCCAGCTCAGACGCCGGTGGAGGAGCCGGCTTCTTGATCCCCTTCCTGCGCTTCTCCACCTCTTCCTTGAGCATCTTCAAGTCATCCTCATTCGGCGGCGGCCACGCTCTCGACGGCTTGTGATGGAATCCAGACGTCGGTATGTAATCCAACGGGGCATCCCCAGCAAGACTCGGAAACGAATGCGTCAAGTCACACCACGGACTGATAAGAATGCCACCAGCCGGCAACGGAATGCCTTGGTCTCGGAGAAGGCAAAGCATCGCCGTAACCATGCCGCCGCCCGCCGAATCTCCCGCAAACACAATCGTGCTCGGGTCCTGAATGGTGAGCAGATACAGATACGCCGCCAAACAGTCCTGCAGACCGCACGGGAACGGAAACTGCGGCGACAGACGGTAGCGAGGAGCAAAGACCCTAGCCTTCAGCTTCCTCGCATGGCGCTGCATCTGATACCGGTGCTCGTCGACGCTCCCAAAGTAGTACGCGCCGCCGTGGACGTACAGCATCACGCGGCGCAGCGGCTCGTTGTTCTTCTTGCGCTCGTTGGCGTCCGCCCGCATCTCGATCCATTCGGCCTCCATGGGCCCCTTTGGCCCTCGCCAGTGCCACCATTTCCTGCCGCCAACCTGCCGGATGCCGTCGGGCCCCAGCTCGCCTTCGATCAGTTCCGCGGCCCGGCCGAGGTGCTCGTCCGGGATGGTGACGCTTTCCAGCTTCACCCACTGCGGGTGCGGAACCCATTGCGCGGTGAAGGCCTGGATCTCTTCGACGGTGTGGTGAGAGGCATACTCGAGGAACGATCGGATCAGGTGCAGCCCTTCGTCGTACGACAAATGAGTGGTCGGGTGCTCTTTCAAGTTCTTCTTGTTGAGATACTACAAACATCATATCCTCCCGTTAGCAAATCGTGCGCCTTCGCGTGGAAGTCCACCAGAAACCACGTCTACTCTCTAGACGCAAGACATCATGCCTTTACGGTTTCTCTTCCATGAGGGGTCTCGACATACGTGTGAAAACAAGGTGGAAACCACCGTCGGCGTCACGGCCAGCGACACCGATGTCGTGTTGAGCCTATTCATGGCGATTTCGTTTGCTCTCCGGGCCCCATCGACATCGACATAGACGCGTGGTATGTGCGGATTGCTCGTTTATAAGGGGACCTCCTTGCAAAGAGGCAACCTAAAATTAAAGATACGGAGCACTGCACGACACCGGCACCCCGTCAAGCAAAAGGCTGCGAGGTCAAGGCATCTGGTATATTGCCATCAGGGGTTTCATGATGTCATGCTCGCTCTCTGGCAGGGGGATCGTCTTGGCTCCCAATCCCTCGAATATCGGTTAGGACAACGAGGTTCCAAGATATTACCGCTTTAGTATTAGTCCCAATGGCCTTTGCAGCGTCACGGTAGTGGTCCGTGCGTAGCCAATCTGGCACAGAAATCGTGGGCGGAAAAAACACCAAAAATTTTGTAAAGAAGTTTACAGGCACCTCGAATCTCGAGCCCCTCCATATCCCCGCTATAATCCCAGCTTCAACATCAGCATCAGCACAATGGCGTCTACAGAGGCCGCGCGGCTGCCGCCGGCTGGTACGTGGGACAAGAGGCCTTCATCATAATCATGCTATGGAATACTAATTTGTTGGCTTTGTGCGATACAGCTACCCGGCAGAGCAACTTCGAACAAGCAGTCGCATGTGCCCTGCACCTCTGGCCGGCCCTGACCCTGGCCGTGCAGAACGGCTGGGGAGGGCCTGACTCTGCGGACAAGCGAGACTGGTTCGCCGGCGCCGTCGTCGATCTGTTCCCTGAATTCACCGACGCCCAGCCCGGAGAGGCTGCGAAACCCACCGCCAAGGAGCCAGATATGGAAGACGTCGAGACGGTGCTGCTGCAGGTCATGGTCGACGAGTTCGAGGTCAACATCGACGACGACTCCGCCCTCGAGGTCGCGAGATCCATCGTCAAGGCGAGATCCGAATGCGCCATTGGCGAGTTCAACGAGGAGGTCAAGAAGCTGCGCGAGCGCTTCGCGAACCGGAAGGGCACCAAGGTGGACCAGATGTTCAAGAAGGCCGAGGACCAGGACCAGGATACCGACTGGGAGTCGGGAGATAGTGGTGAGGACGACGACGAAGCTAACGGAGGCGATGTCGATATGGATGAGGCCCCGCCCCTGGTGTCTGTCCCCAAGGAAAAGCCCGCTCCAGAGGTCGACGATGACGGTTTCACCAAGGTCACCAGGAAGAAGAGGTAGATCTTTGGAAAGCAACCCAAGGGGAGGCAGGCTATCGCTGTCGGAGAACACCTCCCGCTCAGCATGATGCAAAACAGAGCGATACAGCGCCGTGACGACTCAAACCTGTCAAAAGGCGATGGAAATCCTAAACGCCCAACCCGCCCAAGCTCTAGGAAACAAATCATACCCGCACACGCATACGCACACGCACAGACGAGACACGGTGCACAACCTACTCCCAGTCCTCATCGCTGTCGTCATCATCGCCTTCGCTGTCCTCGTCACTGTTGTCATCCCCCTTTTTCTTGGCTTCTTTGGGGCTGTTGGGTGTCCGGCTAGGCAGCTGGCTCGTCTTTCCCGAAGCCGCTCCCACAACATCATAGCTGGCGTCGGTTTCTGCTTCGGACTTTTCGTCATGGGATTTCCTCGCCTCATCAGGCTTCGACTCTTTGGCGCCAGCAGCTCCCTGGATTGTCGTGGAGGAAGCAACGGACTCGGGTTTCTTGCCCTTGGCGTCGGCAGTGGTAGAGGCGGGCTTTGCGGGCTTGTCGTCGTCGTCTTCGGACTCTTCTTCCTCTGAATTGTCGTCCTCCTCTTCCTCAGAGTCATCATCCCAGCCAACCTCGTCCTCGGTAGAGGCAGCTAGTACAACCGTTAGCAAGAAGGTACATAGATGGAAAAAAGTAACGAAGCCACGAAACGCATCTGATGAGTATCATTTACCTTTGAGGAGGTCCCGTCGTCGTGATTCAGCGGTCTCAATGCCATGACGCAAAAAGTAGTATCTCTTCCAGAAGTCGGCGTAGGGAATCTGGTCCGGCACAAGCTTCTCCATGGTCGAGCGCAATTCGGGGTATTTCGCCAAGTCGCTGCTGATCTCATCTGTCTGCTTGTCGAGATCAAAGCCTTTGGTCCATTGTTCGTATTCCGTGGCAGATGGGTCCTTGGTGAAGCTCTCTGGCGATGTGTGAATGACATGCAGCTGTGCCTCGAACCTCGAAGTATGGATCACCCGCTTTCCCTGGGCGTCCTTGCTCTCGAACATGACCTGGCTGCCTTGGTTGGATTCATCCGGAGGCGCAACGCTAATGGCGTCTCGTAGGAAATCTCGAATGTTGGTTCCGAACTTGAGCAGCGCTTCGTCTGCGGCGTCCTCGGCCTTCTGAAGGTCCTTTAAGCGCTTTGCGGCCTCGGACCTTAACCGCGACAGCACCGTTTCGGATTCTTGCGCAGAGGAGGCTTCGCCAGCTGCCGGAGTTGTCGCGTTGGTCGGGGTCCTCTGGCTATCGTCGGCGTTGGTGGTGGACAAATCGGGGATGATGGTTGTGAGAGACAGCGAGCGCGTTCTATTTGCGATGCTTTCTCGGAGGCTGGAAAGGCCCTTCTGCGCATCTTCGCCGACCTCTGCAATCTCCTTGGAAGCTTGGGTGTAGACCGATTCACCCTACAACAGATCCATGAGCCTCGGCCACATAGTGGTAGTTGATGTGCAGAGTTGTTGGCCATCATACCTGTTTGATCACATTTCCAAAGAAGCCTCCGATCTTGGCGCCCCAAGGGCTGGCTGAGAACGCCTTGTAGGCTTCCTGGATGTCGCTGTTGAGGGTATTCTCCTGCGTCGCGCCCTCTCCTCCCTCGCCAGCATTCTTGATAGTCTCCTCTTGAATATGGTCGTATGCGAGATCCATTGCGTAAAGGTGGCGTTGCAACAGCAGTAGGAGATGTCTTATTGAGATGGATCGACTCCGCTGCCCTTATTGGAGCTCCAGAACAAGGCTCTGAACTTGCTCTCAGGAGGTGGACAGACAAATCGGCAGCTCAGCTGGCGCTGGCTCATGAGGCTAGCGGATCTCCTCTCCTGCGTTAGAAGGGCGGGGAGTTCGTCCACAGTCACGTGAAAGATGGGTGAGCACCTTGAAGTTCACATCTCCTACCCTGCAGCTTCAATATGAACACCGGATATTGAGGAGAATTTGACATGATTAGATGGTTTTTGGCTACGGGCATTCATATTTCCTGATGGTCAGGTAAGATTGATGCGTGAATCGCCGATACGACAGATTTGCATGCATGCGGTGCTTGTCTGTTTGAGTAGACCAGTGCCTATTTGTGGTGGGGAATCGGGCCAAAACACTCATAGCAACGCCAGAAGGTAGGTTCTCATACAAAGATGCCAATCGTCTGCAGTCACCAATCCAGCTACTATCACGAAACTACCTACCAGTAACTAGTATGGGACAGACCCCGTGAGAAAGAATAGATCCTAGGCCAAGCGAGGTGTCACCTGTATCGCCAATGCTCACAGAGAACGGACTACTGCTGAGTGATGGCATGATCCATCGGGCTGGTGAGGATGGCAGAGAACAGACGGGACGCACCGATAACCTCGGTTGATACTGTTTCCTTGTTCTCATCATGTTGGCCCGGTACCTGGCATTTGTGCCTGAAACGGTGATGGCGGCCAACGCCGTGTGTTGTTCCTGGTATTATGGACTGCCGCCACTCCGAGTTGAGACAAACATGCCAACCATGGTTCCACGACGAGCATTGTGTCGTGGAAGTTCAACACTGTCTGGCCTCGTGACCGAAGGAGTCGGCAACGTCGGGTAGGTCAAGAACTTCGACATGCGTGATGTACGTGGCGTCATGGCCTCGAGAGATATTCAGGGCACGGTTACACTAAGTGCACAGATATGCCTAAATCGGCTCGTATGGTGGCACTGCTGCTTCCTCGACACTGCCCCTTATGAGTGTTATTCGCCCGTTTGTTCCGATTCATAGACGTTGCATCTGCTTAACGTAGTGTTATCTGGCAAAGCGCCGAAGGTCCGGTTTTGGCCAGATGAGAACGGCCTTGTTAGACGGCACTTGAGTGAAAGCGTCCACAAGGCGCATGGGACAGCTATCAACACTTGGGAAGTCTCACCTGGTGAACCCCAATATCGCAGCATTGTCTGCTCGCTTCACACTTGTCTATCGATCAATCCGTTGCACTCCGTCGCCGTCAGCTGATCACAGGTCCAAGCAAACAAAGCGGTTCTTTGACACCCCTATGCCGTCATCATGCAGTGTGGAGTTGAGGTCCAAACCAAGATCTAGATTCTCCTCAGACCCTGGGAATCAGTATGAACCTGCGCCCCGAAAGTCCCCGTCCTCGTTAGGTCCTCTCCGCATTGTCCTTAGCAAGTCATAACAAAATCGGCTCCTTGCTGCGCTTTTCACGTCGGATTCCGGCCAAGTTCTCGATCGTCATCAAATTCTACGATGCTGCGATCGAAACAAGGCGTGGTCCCTCGGCTACTTGCGTCATTGCTTCCCCAGAGCGGAAATCTGTGGGGCTCGACGTCAATTAAGCTTTGTCCTTGACAAGCCGGAATGACGTAGTACCTGCTGTGCTCATTGGCGAGCTGCCCCGTTTTGGCCCACTTCCAAGGTGATGTGCTGCCAATTGCGTCGCGGAGGTGCCTGGCAAACGGCGATCTTGGCCACGAGAATATGGAGAAAGATGGTCTTCAATGACATCGAAATGTCGAGCAGCAAGGCCAAAATGCGGGCTTGCGTAGGAGGATCAGGTTTGTGCACCTGCCTCTTCAACGTTTATTTAAACCTTCGACTTCTCCTCCGTTGAACACATCTTCTTCTCATCATCATCACAACAACTCTCACACAAACACAACTCAAACACAACTCTCAACCACACACACACACACAACCACACAAAACCACTTCTACCTCTTCAAGACTTCTCATCACAATGGAGACCGCTAAGCAGGCTTTCAACTACGTCGCCGAGTCCATCCAGGGCGCGACTTCCGGTGCCAGCAAGGAGACCAACAAGGAGATTGCCAAGAACGACGACGTCCCCGTCAGCACTCGGTAAGTCGGAGCAAACATTCCGGTCGCTCCTTGCAGCGCAGAGTTGTTGCTAACCCGCCATTCACAGCCTGAGCGCAACCAAGGACGCCATCGGTGACAAGTTCGACGAGACTGCCCACAACAACAAGGCCGAGGCTCACAAGGAGCTGGCCAAGAACTAGAGCGGGATTTGGATTTTGAATGCTTTGAAGGCGTTGCACGGATCAGAGCAAAGGGAACGGGTACATTAGCCGCTAGGCATGAATTGATGAATTGAACATTTCACACAAACTTTGTTTGCATCACTGTTGGTAGTCTCTTTAGTATTGTCGTGATTCAGCGCCTTTTATGCGATGCGAAGTAGTGACATGAGCTTCTCTCTCCCTGGGTACTCGAATATCTCGAGTTGAAGCCATATCATTTAGACTCTGTTTCAGAAATAGGGCGATGTAAAGGACAACTTCCGACGGCAAATTGCTATCTGACGGGCGCAAAGAGGGGGTCATTTGGTCGTATATCTCGTTTCGGATGGCAGGTGGTTTATCGCTGCGCGCACTAGCGACAGCATCGGCAAAAATCGTCAACTGCTTGAATAGCAACGAGCGAGTTCGGGGGAAGACGATGCGAATCGGACCTCTCTCAGCTAGCCTCGCATCCATAGTAGGGCTGGCTTTGATGAATCCGATAAATGGACTGGCTCAGCGGGGTAGGTCTTGTTCGATCAGATGCAGCAGGATTCGCTGCCTTCGACTGGAATCGGATTCATGGCCGGTGAATAGCGGCAAAGACGGCCGTTTGGCTGCATATGAGCATGTCGTTTCCGCCGGGAAGTTTCAGCCTACGGTAGACAAAGTAGCTTCATGCTGGTATGGATGTAGCAAAAATCGCCATACTGCCACTCAACGCGAAACACCTCACTGAATCTAATTTCCCAAGTAATAGCAGATTCGAAGCACAAAATGGCAGTTTCTTGCTCGTCGTTGCGACACTCATCCTGATTAAGGTACGCACGGCATCGCAGGGCGTGTCGGTGATACGAACAGCAGCGTCTTTTTTTCCGGGTGCGGGACTTGGCCAGTTGTGCGCAAACTCCACTCGACGCCCGGAGATTGTAGCCATTGACCTCAACGTGCCAATGCGGAAGAGCGGCCTTTCAATGCAGGCAGAGGTAAGAGAGGAGGGTCCGTGTAAAAAGGCAATAATTGGCACATGTCCTGCCATGCCCGTGGGCGGCACTAGCAGTGAGTCCCACGCGGCAAATCACCTCATTGGGGCGACGGGCCGTTAAACGTTGGAGGAGAATGCTGACGATTGATGATGCGCTCATCATGTGTTTTTCTTGACGTCGATTGATGTTCTTTTGAATTTCTGGGATCCAAGGAAAATTACCGAGGGCCAGCTCTCCGCCCATGTATAACGATAGAGGCACAGTGTCCCTGGATATCTGAGTAGTTATTCGTCTTCGGCAGTCTCTGGAAATATCGGGTCGGAATCAGCGCAATTGCCGAAGGGGTTCGATGCTGACACCACTTCGGTTGGCACCGTCAGTTATCTTGCACTCGACCGGTAGGCTCGCGCACCGTTCGGGGTAGGATCTACTTGTCAGTACGAGCCTGGTACGACCCGTCAGCCTCCTGCATGCGTGCCAAAAGAGGTGCCTCTTTGTATGTTTGGGTTATGAATGCTTGTCGGCGTGTATCCCCGGTTCATGCTGGCTGGCGATGCTCCCATCATGCACTAATACCAACAGCTAGCTGTGTGTCATTGGCGAAAGGGCGTGGGACGGGGAAGAGCGGAGGCAGAGAACATGAACTGCTGTTAGCTGGAAGGGGGAATCTCCAGATGTCGGGACGCATGCCGAAGGACGCAGATAAAGGGTGGGGATCAACGAGGTGTTATGTAGGAGGAGGCATCGTCGACACGAGGCCCAGGCACAGGCACTCATCCAGGGACGGGCTCGTCTGTCGCGGATATGAAGCATGTAATTAAGCCGCTTAATATGACCGGCGGGCTAAGTCTCGTTGGTGCTGGGTAATACCTTACAATAAGAGGTCCTGGTCCGTGGTTCATAGGGCAATTCAGTTGCAGGTGCTGTATCCGTAAGCAGACCGTGTCCCACACACTGTATCGACTGTCTGAGTCGACACCGAGGCGTTGCGGCAGCGCGGACAGCGGTCAGGCCGAGCAGGGCGTCCGGGGTCTGGCCAATGGCAGCGCGAGCCTGCGCACCCCGGCGGCATCCCATTGGCGGACGCCAAAAGGGCTGAAGAGCCGGACGGGCTGTTGCTGCGCTGCCCCGCCCGGCCTCTGCCGCTGACAAATGCCCCAAGATTCCTCATCGGCGCGACCTCGATAATACAAGCGTCAGTCAATACTGTGCAGCATCTTCCCCAGGCCGGGCAATCGCATCACAATCACCACATGCGTTTCCCCCCTCTCGACCCCTTCTGACGCTGAGCCACAGTGCGAGGCCCCCGTCTGCTTCTCTTCTCTCTGCTGTTCCAGGCCGCACGGAACCGCCTAGAAGAGATTTTTCTGACTCAGGCATCAACAAAAGAGACGCTCGTCGCTGTTCCCTGTCATCCGCGCGCCCCACTGCACTGCACTGCACTGGCCGGCCTGCTGAAGGAACGACGCTGCAAAGCCGCTACCAGCGCCAGACCACGCCAGCTGCTCAATTTGCCTCCCGGCCGCCTGCCCTCCTGCACCAAACCGTCCACTCGCATCATCACTATCACGACAAAGCTGCGCATTTCGTGCTGTGCAGCGCCATCCGAGAGATCCCCTACTTTTGTCGTCCTGGTCTATTCTTATCTACCAGAGCCTCTCCCATCTCATCGCGCAGACCTGCTCCTGACACTTCTCTTTCTCTGCTTCTCCCCCCCTTGGATCGTTTTGGCCCTAGCGTCTATAGCATTTGAAATCAACTCCCCGCCACCCTCGGCCACGGCGCTGGAACTGAGGAGCAAGGCCACTGAGAGAGCGCGACAAACGACGTGCGCCCGAGTCTGAACCTGCCGTCCAGAGGGCAGCGACATCGTCAGAATTGGCATATTCCTAGTCCATCCTCCGGGCAATCTGCAGAAATGGCAGCAACTGGCGCTGGAAGCGGCTCGGCAGTGCCTCCGAACTTCTTCCTGACCCCGCAGCAGCAGAGCCTTCTCTTCACGGCCCTCAACGCGAACAAGCAGCAGCAGGCGAACAGCAAGACTGGCCTCTCGCTGTCTCCGACTTCTTTCAAGCCGAATCCGCTCCAGAGCCTGGACGGTGCTGCCTTCCAGGAGAGCCCTTTCCTCGACCACTACGACTACGACTTTGGAGACTCCAGCTTTGACTTCTCGTTTGCCAATGATGCCGCCGGTCAGACAGCTGCGATAGGCGATGTGCAGGATGGCGCCATGAGCGCAAAGTCCGACTCTACTGAGACCGATAACCCCGAGAAGAGGAACCATCCGGATGATGAGGAGGACGATGCCGGCCCTGGCAACGAGTCCAAGAGACATGAGAGCTCCGACAAGGTGCCCAAGAAGCCTGGTCGGAAGCCGCTTACTTCGGAACCAACTTCGGTACGCCCAATTCATGCTTCCTCGCATATTCCTCTTTCTTTCCGGCTTCCTGTCCGCTAACAAAAGTCCATCTGCAGAAGCGCAAGGCTCAGAACCGAGCTGCTCAGCGTGCCTTCAGAGAGAGAAAGGAGAAGCACCTCAAGGATCTTGAGACCAAGGTCGAGGAGCTGGAGAAGGCTTCTGAAGCCGCCAACCATGAGAACGACCTGCTCCGCGCTCAAGTCGAGCGCATGTCTGCTGAGCTGAACCACTACAAGCAGAGGATGGCGCTTGTGACGCCCAAGACGACTGCGCCCGTCCGCGCTCAAACATTTGGCGCTGCAGCCATCAGCAACCTGCCTGACGTCAACTTCCAGTTCGAGTTCCCCAAGTTTGGAAGCCTCCCCGGACCCCCTGCCAAGGCTCACCAGAAGTCCATGTCCCAACCCATCAGCCCGGTCTCCAACCAGGCCTCTAGCCCTGCCACAAATCAGAACAATGCGGACAAGCCGGCCCGCATGTCCCAGCAGGCGGCGCGAAATGCGCAATTCAAGGAGGATCTCGCCAAGTTCAACAACGGCGTCTTCAACATGCACACTCCGTCCATGAGCAGCTCTACCGCTACCGGTTCAAGAGCCAGTGTGGATTCAGTCAACTACAGCATGAACAACACGACAAGCTCGCCGTCGGCATCTTCTCATTCCAATTCTAATGTGGGCGCGAGCTCCTCGTGCGGCACGTCGCCCGAGCCCTTCACTCAGTCCCCCATGGGCTTCAAGCCTGTCGACACTCTGACAACCATTGGCGAGGAGCATCCCTCCATGTCGACTGTGGACGGGCCCTTTTCTCAGTTTGCTGGCCTTGACTTTAGCAACAACAGCTTCGATTGGATGGTCCAGCAGAACAATGGCGGCCAGTTTGACCCACAGCTGTTTGGCGATTATCGCGAGCCCCAGGAGAACATCATGGCCAACCCGTCCTTTGACGATCTCTTCAATGACTCACTCGAAGCCGACTTCTTCACCCCCTACAACATGGCCAGCCCGAACCTGTCCAAGAAGACGAATCTCATTGATGAGATTGACGCCGCCAAGGACAACGTGGATGATGATCCGACAATGACCAAGACAAATATGAGCTGTAACCAGCTTTGGTACGTTGCGACAAGTCTGATCGATTTCAATGGTGTATCCGGTACTAATATGTCGATTACAGGGAGAGGCTACAGGCATGCCCCAAGGCTCAAAACGGCGAGTTTGACCTGGATGGTCTGTGTTCAGAACTCACCAAGAAGGCGAAATGCTCCGGAAACGGACCCGTCGTTGCCGAGAGGGATTTCGACTCCATTCTCAAGAAGTACATGGGCAAGGAGGCGGCTGATTGCACGGCTGAAAAGCTGGGCATCGCTGTGGAGAAGACGTCGTCTCAGGGTCTGGTGATGCCATGAAGGAATGGAGTCGACGGAGATGCCTCCTGGCGCATGGCTGTACGTTAACAACCGATCTAAGATGTGCAGGGGGGCGCACAGAGAATCCATGGATTTAACGGCGTTTTGAGCAAAGAATGGGCATGGTCAAGGCCATTGAGACCCGGGGCTTTTCCAAGCATTGGATGGACATAGGACGAACGGACAAGTCGTCGATTTTGAAGCATAATCTTTGGTCTTTCTTTTTCTTCTTTCGTTGATTTAACGATGCTGGGATCTGGTTGGCTTGTTGTATTTCTATATCAATGACACTACTCTGCGCTTGCAGCTCCTGCTTCACTGGGCATTCTCTTCTTCTCTTATTTCATATGTGCTTGCGGGTCCTACGCCATGAGGATATACGCAAGAGTGGCGTTGGAAAGTATCTCTTTCTTTATTCGAATCTGGACCTCGGTTGGAACAAGCCTGTGTTGAAGAGCGCGCATCTTGTGGCTCGCAAGGCGAACAGAAACTGGCAACTCTGGTCCTAGTCGAGGATGTCTTGATATACGAATTCAGCACCTTTTCATCTCTTTCTCGAGGAAGTGTAACAACAACCATGGAACCTTGAGAAGATACGATTGAATAACTACAGTATCTGCCCAAGAATCTCCTGATATCACTTGTGTGCTGGGTTGTAGTTGAATCCAAGAGCAGCAGATAACGTCGTCATCAAGCGGTTTGTCTTATTTCATCCCAGCGCGGTAGACGTCCCCCATCTCTGGACCGAGGAAGGCTTAAGCCCGCAAGGATTCTGGCTCCCAATTGCTTTCCCCCCCTCGTCCCATTAACTTCCCTTCTTTTTCCTTTAAAAGAGTGATTGAATGAATAGAATCGGGGGGTTTGTTCTGGGGGTTAGGTGAGAAGCAGGCTCAGGAGACCTTGTTTGGGAGATCTTTCACCCGTAATACATAATTTGCCACCGGATATCGGCAGGCCCGGGTAAATACCAAATCATTCCAAGTTATTTAGAACTCTAGATAACGTGCCAGGAATAGGAAATAGGAGAAGACAAAAAAGACTAAAGCTCAGAAAGAAAGAAATAAGGAGTCGAAAATTCGATCAATCGCAATGTAAATGCTCGTGTTATGTACATACTTTAGATCAGGGATTCATATAATAGTGTTGTATAGTGGTATAACCTATACCTCATAATCATCGCTCAACCAAACACCCATCACCTCCCCTTTCTTCGCCATCCATCTCTCTATAATTCTTCAGACCCCTCCTCCCCCGACCGAACCTGCCCATCAATGATGTAACTCTTGAGTGAGCGTATAAACAAACTACAGTTGTAGGACGATGATGCAGATACCGCATATTCCCGCTATTCCGCCTGCTTCGCCTCTGCCAATGTTTCTCGTCTAAAAAATATGCAAACGCCAAACCGGGATAAGAAGAAAAGACACCAGAAAAAGAAACTAAAACGGAGAGGGAAATAAAACTGCTCTCTATCCAACAATAAATGAAATAGAAGAACGAGCCCAAGAAAGCGTCGGGACGTGCAAATGTGAGCCCTTTGCGTATCGTAGGGAAGTATATCGTACAGTGAGATGGGTATCGACAATCGAAAAGGCGTTTAGGCTGGTAGCCGTGAAACATGCGGAGCACCATAGAATGACACTTTCCTAGGGGTCCTTCAAGGGCCGAAAAGTAGACCGAGAGAAATCATGATGGTGCTCCGCTGCCAGCGCGCCTAGACGAGCTGTCTCGGTGTGAATTCGGTCCCCTGGAATGGGAATTGCCGGCACTCGCGCTTCGAGCTGGCGGTATGACTCCCAAAATATCAATCGTCCGTAAACTCCGCGTGAACCCATTACCCGTATCACGTACTCTTTCTCGTCGGGGTCGCATCCAGTCTGCTGTCCAAGGAGAGGGAAATCAAGCCTGGGTAGGTCCCTCGCTGTGTCGTCAGAAATCCGGGATCGTGTCGACGCTTCAGCTAATGACCACTCTGGCTCCTTCCTTGCCCAATACACCACGCTCTCTAGGCTTGGGGCTGTTGGTTCTCCCCTTCTTGCTCTTCAAGAAGCCAAACATGCCGCCCGATCCTTCGCTCTTCGTCTCGGCCACGGTGCTGGCATCCTTGGGAAGCGTCGCGTCCTGTCGAGCCAGCTCAGACCAGCTACCTCCGCCGTCCAGCGTCAACTGCACTCCGCCTGTCGGGCTCGTGACTCGCTTGCTCGTGGGCGGTGATCGAGGGACGTATTGGACTTGTCCGGGGTACGCGGATGACTGCCCTTGAGGGGGCGCCCGTCGATCGGCGCTGACGGTGGCGTCCACAGGCGGTGCAGGGTAGGTCGGCGGCTCGTTCGTCGAGGGCATCTGCGTAGCTTCGTCTGTCGTGATGGCTTGAGGCTCCCCCGTCGCTGCCTCTCCGTCCTCGCCCTGAGCGGCAGTGATTCTGCAGAGGGTTAGCATGGCTGTTTCTGTGTGATGGGGAAAAGCGCATTTCAACTTACTTGCTGTAAGCCGCAAGGGTGTAGTCGAACGGACGGAAATCTGTCTCAATCATCCTGTACAGCTCGTCTTCGCGAATCTCCTGATCGGTGGCATCCTCCTTAAGCCGCTCTCTGGGCTTCTGTCGCCTTGCGCGTGCCTCCAGAGGGGCCTCCTCGAGCAGCAGCTCCTCCAAGTCGTAGGTTGCGTCGAAGTTGGTCTTGTCCGATGAGGGGACAAAGATGGGCTCTATGCGCTTTTGCTCGAGCAGATCAAAGTCGATTGTCTTGAAGAAATCGTTGTAGATGAAGCTTTCCCATGTTGAGCCGAGTCGGTTGTTGGGATCCCGTTCAAGCGCGGCACGGATGGCGTAGAGGCACGTCAACGAGACGGGGGGCTGCGTGACAGGATACTTTGGCTGAGAGAACTGAACCTGCTGGCTAAGCGTAGATTCGCTGTTGCCCTCGAATGGTCGCTGGGTTGGATTAGCTGTTTGTCCTTATGGAGTTGCGAAGAGAACAGCAGCTTACCTTGTTGTAAATGCACTCGTAAAACAAGACACCAAGTGACCACCAATCGGCACGAATGTCATATCCCTTGCCCGAATAAACCTCGGGGGCGAGGTAAGCCAATGTTCCGGATTTGCTAGTCATGACACGCCCCGGGACAATGTCAGAAGCGACATTCTAAAGAGCCAAAGTCAGCTTATCAGCCCGCGAAGATGCTGTCGCGGGTAGGATAGGACCTACAAAATCGGTCAAATGGACGTGCCCCTCCGCGTCGAGAAGGACGTTGTCTGGCTTCACGTCTCTGTGGATGATGTTCTGGGAATGGACGTAGCGGAGGGCGCAGCCTAATTCGGCGATCCAGAAACGGACGGCCTCCTCAGTAAACGTCTTTCTGGAGATGTGGAATCGCAAGTCGCCGCCGCTCATCAGGTCGACAACGAGGTACCTTGAAGACATGCCGTCAGCATCAAGTCCAATAGACTGGGCGGTGTAACGTGGGTTGGAGGGGGCGCTCACATGTATTCGATATCCTGGAAGCTGTATCGCAAGTTACAGATGAAGGGGTGGTTGACATGCTCCAGCATTCGTCGCTCGCGGATAATGTTTCGAACACTCTCAGACTTGACAACTGTTGCAGGGAGAAGCAGACGTTAGCTACGGTTTTCATACATGCTGGCGCAACTGCAGGTCGGGCAAGGGCATGCCGCAGCGAGTAGAAGAATGACATGGGGATAGGCGTACCTTCATCTTTCCGGATGTATTTCAGCGCAAACGTCAGGTTGGTGTCTTTGCGCTCGACAATGCGGACCTTGCCAAAGGCGCCTCGGCCGACCACTCGCAGCAAGCGGAAGTGGTTGAGGTTGGCTGCTGTTCAGTCAGCTCAGCATCCTGTAAGCGCGGCATTGGAAGGCAAGGGGAAAGGCAGTCCTCGTCACTGCACAACGCGCCAGAACACGCTGGCGAGAAAGAGCGCGAGGTCGGGACCAAGGGAGGGAGGTTGGAGGCCATGATTCGCTGGGGAAATTCTTCTGTCACGCACCTTCGCCGGTCAGGTCGACGGGCTTTCCCTGGCCGTTGCCCATGATGAATTGGCTGGGGGAGGATCGGAGGTCAAGTGCAGCTTTGGTCTATCGTCAACGACGGCAAAGGCTCATGCTGCTCGCGGGTCTGGCAGGAAAATGGCGGGTTGGCTGCTTCGGCTGGACTGGTTCTCGTTTTCTCGCGGGCGGCCAGTGGGGGGGTTCTTCCTTTAGGAGCAAAGGAGAGGGAAAAGGATAAGGAAAGGTCGCGAATGGGCGGGCTAGCAGGAGTGGATAGGCGGCGAATGGACCGGATTGCAGTAATAACGGCGAGGTCGAGCGATGGAGTTCTGGGTTCTGGGGGCCCAATGCCGGCTCGTATCTGTCGTTCGGGGGTTCTGGGTATCAGATATCGCCCGGCCGTCTGCGTCTTGCTGCAGCGCGGGAGTCGCCTGTTGCTGGTGAAGCTGTTGACGATGCAATCGATGATGCTGAGGATGAAGCCGTCGACGATGGTCTCGACGGGGCCGGCGAGGGACGACGATTGCGGGATGGAGAGCGAGACGGGAGGCAGTCCAAGGGAAAAGAGGATGCGTCCGTCCCATGTAAGAGTGAGTGAGAAGGGCCAGCCAGGGAGAGGACGAGCTTGCAAGGATGGAGGGTGATGATCAATGCTCGCCCCAGACTAGCCAGTGCACTGAGAAGATGCGGGAGATTTGATGGAACGGGGGGGGCGAGAGTCGCAGCACTTGGAGAGGCTGCCCTGGAGGTTTAGTGGCCGAGGCGCCCTGTATTAGTGGAGCGCAGCGCCGGTAGTAGCAGCGTCGCAGCGACCAGCAGCGCGGCCGAGGCGGCAAATGCAGCTGATGGAGGGACGGGGGCGCCTGGAGGCTGGAGCTTCAGCGGGCTCAATGCAATCAAGGCGCCGTAGCCTGAGTGCTAGCGCCCCCGTAGCAGCACCAGCAGCACCCTTGGGTCCAGTCCTAAGGTGAGCTGCTGCAGCGGTGCGGTGCGGGTGCAGGGACCCGTTTATGGATATGGGTGTCTCGAGGGTGCATGTGGGCTCAATTCAATGCCTCCAGCTCCATGCTGAGGACATGTGCACGCATTTTCGGGATGCAGGGCGGGCAGGGATGGCGCGGGTTTGGTTTCAGGGAGGGCACTGGGACGAAGGTGATGGGAGAGGACGATGTTACGGTAAGTGTAGTCTGTGTCCATGAGGACATCGTGTTGAAGAGCAGGTGGCAGAAGATGAAGAGCAGAGACGAGTGAAGAGATGATGATACACGACACCTCGCTTCACTTCTGAGATTGCATACATCTGGTAGCCTCTGGTCCAGACCTCGGCCAGCGATCCAACTCATCATTTTGGTGCCATCCAGGACACAATAACCCGGTGGGGACGCCCAATGGCACCAAGCAAGCATGTGGGAGACGAGTCAATAAACTGGAGACGGGAATTGCTCGATGCCTCATGGACTCGCGCTGGTCCCGGTCCAGCTCATTGTCCCTGGCACCCATCATCAGTACTCGCCCAGGGCCGGCGGATGACGCAAGGGACCGACGAATGAGATCAACAGAGATCACAAACAGTTTGCGTTGCTGTACAGTGAAAGATGATGATGGCCACTCTTTGGGAAATTGCAACGACGGCAAATCTGTCAAACCCTTCAGGTGGAACAGACATCGACTCGTACATACCTACTTACTGCTAGCCCCTACCGAGTCGTGGTATAAGTTCAATCCATGTCGCACGTCGCACGGAACAAAGGAAGCGTTGAGACCTGTCCTGCTCCGTCCTTGGCTCGACTGTGCATTCTAGCGGTGTGTCGCAGACATGGCGGGCTGCTCTTCTCACAACGGTGCAGATGTGACGAGGGGCTACGCAGGACTAGAGTTGCGATAGGTAGGAAATGACATGGACGCACACGAATCGAAACCGCACGCAGCAGGGAGCGGCAGCTGGTCCTCGTCACTGATTGAGAGAGAGCCAAAGGACGCGCAGTACGAGCAGCACGAGCAGCAGCCCCAAGCAGTTGCCGGCACGTCGTCTCAAGTTGCCCGATCCATCCAGCTCATCAGCAAGGGCTCACCTGCATGGCAGGAGACGGAATCCATCGCGTGCGTGGGCTTATGCTGTTGGTTGTCGATATGGGGTGGAGGGGAGGGGGGGCCTGCCTGCAGCAGCCACGGAAGATTCGTTACAGGTTGTCCCCAATTCAGCTGCCTGTAATTGCATTGGAAGGCTTCTAGAATCCGTCTTCTGATGGATTGATTGATTGATGATGAGGATGCTCGTCATGAGGTGTTGCAGGCGCACACCAACGCACGGAACATTGAGATGGCCTGAGCACTGATCTATCAGTTATCAGTCTGACTTCAGGTTGAGTCCGCAGCTCGTATCAGCAGCCGCAATACAGCCCAAGGAGTCTGCAAGCAGCATGTGCAACTCTGCTATCAAGTACTCCGTAGGGTCATACCAGATGCAAATGAGATCCAATCCAACTGTCCCTTGTGTAGAGGTAAGACAGGACTGTCAAATGTCATGCAGGGTCACAACAGCGACTCCCCCTCCTTGTGAGTGAACAGCCAAAGTCACTCTGCCCAGCCAAACCATTGTCTTTCTGCTCCCAGTCGTGGCATGTTTGACTCAACCCAAGGGTCTGTGTGGTGGAGAAGCGAGCACTGAACTACTGCGCGTACCACGTTGTCGAAGACCCCGGAATTTCTAGAATAGCATCCAATCCATCCCTTCAATTCGGGAGCTGACACACACTCTCTCTCACACCTTTTTGCCCAGATTGCAAGGGATTCCAATTTTGCCATTTTGCCATCCATTCAGATGCTCCCGACAATAGCATCCAGCAATCCAGCGAAACCCGCGCTATCAGTCGCCACCCGCTAGCGGCTGCAGCACTTCGGGGGAAGAGGAGGTGATGTCGAGCGGAAGGATCAATTAGAAGCATAAGAGGTGAGATTTCGAAGCTGTATCAGTCTGGTAGTAGTCGGGTTTGACGCGTCGTTCTGCCGCTATTGCCAGGCTCAATCCATTGCATTCTGTTGGCTGTAGTATCGTATATTATCGCACGCTGATATTAACCCAGCTTTGCTGCACCAGCCCGGCCGCATCAGCAGCAAGAAAGCAAGCAAAGCTGGCAGGGAATCTGCAGCACTGTGGGTTCCGTGGGGAGAGTCAACGGCAGCCCTGGTCGGCGAGTCCGGCGGCGGATTCAGAGGTGCTGACCAACGCTGGGATCCCGACCTCAATTGCCAAGCGAATAGCCATTCCCATGATAGTGGCCTGCTAGCAAGAGCAGCAGCTCTGTGGCGTCCATTCTAGCACGAGTGCTATTGCGTACTAGGCCCTAGGTATTCGAGATAAGAACCAGCTTCGGAGGAGAGTACGGAAAAGAACTTAGCTGATATTCTTGTGATGCGTGCGAGATGATCAATCAATTCGATGTTGATCTGCTGGTGCTCAGCTGTGGTAACACTGCCGACAAACGACGCTGAATCGGAATGTCCAAGAGGTCCAGTCGGTGAACCAGATAGCTGGGAAGACGTCAGTGCAAAGCGCTGTAGCAAGTTGAGACTGTTGGCTGCAGTCGACATACAGTAAGTACTAGTATGTGTCAGTGAGTTTATCTGCAATCCATCATCTGCATCAAGTGAGGAAGGAGACTCCAAGCGTGAGTTGCTCAAGTGCCGTCAGACGTCCTTGCCTCGAAGCGCGTGCATCGTCATTTCACACTGTGCAGTTGCAGCACCGAAGCCAATCAGCATGCGAAGCTGGTTGATACAAGCTTCCCTCTGAGCGAACATGATAATGAAATCCACAGCCTCCCTTGTGCGCGCTGCAAATCGCGGCCTGGGTTTAGTAGGAGTCAAAAGAACAGAATCGTACATAAAGCTCTTATTGCGCGCTCCTTTTCGATCCTTCCGACGGGGGGCCTCTCCTGCGGATGCGTGCAGACAAGCACCAACTCGCATGTACGGAAGCAATCAATTACATTCATTCATGTGCGTTGGTTGTCCATCATGCAAGGTACAGACATGTACTGAGCACATACAGTGTGGATAACTCGACTCTCACACTCGACTTATCTCACCTCCTTCGATCCTCTTCTCCGGACTATTTCCTCAGCAATCTCACAACCATACATACATACAATCAACCAGCACATCCTCGCTGCCTCGGTATCCCTGCCTGGCCCACGTGCTGTCGCGCCGATCCCCGTTGCGAAAGCGCGCCGCCATCGTGAAAGGAGCGTCACGAGACGCCTCTCGCCGGCCGCTGGCGCCACACTAGGCTCTGCCCTTGGGCGTCGGTTTGCGCCAGCTCTGGAAATTCGTTCCTTCTGTGGTCAGTCTACGAAGAATAGAGTGGAAGGGTATTCGCAACTCTATAGCCGTACTGTACAATTACTACCTACGACGATAGATTGTATCCGATCCTTGGCAGAATACCGTGAGCCTGCGTGTGTCTGCCACTTATATCCTCAACTTGGAGCAACATGTCCAGGTTGCGATTACTGATTTCCCCGCTCTCGATGCCAAGATCCGAGGACTAATAATATCCAATGTGTTCACGCTTGGTCCTCTCTCCTCAGGGGTCGCCGTACTAGACTTTTCAAGGTAAAACGCTTCGGACATACATCCGCTGATCAGCGCGCAGAGATCGCTCGCCGACATGTCCCTGCCGTTGCGTTGTTGTTCCCGGTTGTTGGTTGAGAGATCAATGATGCTTGCTTGCTGCTGTTGGTGGTTTCCGTCGACTGGCGCCGTCGCTACGTCGCATCCAGATTACTATCATCTAGCCGTCCTTGTGGCTTGATTGCACGCACAGGTGTGGAAGCCCAGAGCGAGAGCTGAAAGGAAGGCGTTCTGGCTGGAATCACAAGGCTACACAAGATGAAGAAGAGAGAAAGGGGGAACAAGTGCTCCGTAAATTGAAGGGTACTTACTCGGGGCGTCACTGCAGATGGCCAATCACTCTCCAGTTCTCTTGACTGGACAACTGCCGGCTGGGTTGACTTACCAGTTTGGACATGGTGGGCAAGGGGCATTGACATCAAAGAGGAAGCGTGTCTCCATTCCGTGCCTGGTACGCGTCCGAACATGTTCATGCATTAGTCGCTATCAGAGTCCTTGACCGAGGTTAAGCATGCTCGAGTGATTCTCCGCAAGTGATTGGACACTACACGTATAACCACACAGCGTGCTGTTAACACATTAGGACTGAGCTTTGATGGGAATCGATAATGACTACCTAGGTATACTGTAATGGCCCCAAGGAGCAATTTGCCCTCATCTTTCCTGATCAGCCTTTGTGCGCAGATCAGGCTGTCATGTTGCAGAGTTGCAGACATCAATAACTCGAGTGTAGCTCATCATATGTCATATCATACGCCCATTGACTCGAAACATGAGTAACCATCTATGGATGACATGACACACACCGTCTTTGGGGTACTCCTGTTATGCTTGGTGAGGGTCGGTGGGTTGCGCTGTGGACTCTTCGTTTCGGATACTGTTCGTTGAGAGTTCGTTGAGAGACGGATAGGCAAACATTATGATCGCGCCATTGTGAACCTCCGAACCTATCATGATAATTTTGGATGCGCCATCTTCGTACAAGCCTGTAAGTTTACGAGCACCCGAACAAGATCCTAGTGTTGCATGAAGTTGTCAGGCTTTCACCATTAGTGGTCATGAAGCGTTGCTTCGCTTGAAGAGTTCTAGCTACAATCGTCACATTCGACTTGTCATACAAATGTAAAGAACCTAATGTTACCGCTGCAGTCGACTTAAGTGAGTTACAGGTGAAGGAACAGACATTGCAGAAATCGAAACCCGGCATTGGCCCCCCCTCCCGACGCTGAACTCCCGCAAGTGCCAGCAAGCATCCCGCGTTGACCTCGCAAATGAAAGGGTCCATCTCTTCGTAGAGCACGTCCCCAAAGTCACATAAACATCGACATCAGGGTCATATCCACAGACAACTACCAGCCCCATATTCCATTGTCGAAAAATCGCCCGGACATCGCAGTGGCCCGTTCGCCTCACCGGTCCATCGTCTCCGTGCTTGGGGGGCACACTCCATTATTCTTCAATGCGACACAAACGCAGAAAGTAGCCTTGTGTTTGTTGTTTTCGTTCTGTTCCGTCGGCGGCACCTCCGAATCCCACCCCCCCTTTTTCTCGTTACGGGGTGTCCGATGTTACCCTCTTTGTGTGTGTGCTGCCTTTGCGTCGTTGATTTGTGCGAGTGCGTACCATGTAAGCTTCGCGTTGGATTACAATTGCTTGGCTGCAGTGATGCGAGATGACGGGAGTACAGTCGGGTCTGTGATTGTTTGCTCAGAGATGGGAAAAAAGGAGAGTATTGGCGATATGTTCCGTGTGAAACGTGGGAGAAAACTCATGCAGAATGGCCATGACAATTGCACCTATCCTCGGTCGTGCAAGTCAGTTCGCCGTTCAAGATGAAGACATGAAGTTACAGCCACCGGAATGCAAACGACAATGTTTCCTCCATTGTGGGTATCTAAATAAGCTCAAAGTTGGCAGCTGCCTTTGCTTTCCCCAAAGAGTTCTATCCGTTGCAACCTCTGGTGGTGGTGGTGGGAGCCGGGGTCAGATGCAGTTGGATATTGTCAATGCGCTGGGTTACAGACCAATCAAGCGCGCTACAGAGCAGAAGCAGTTTCCATCTGAACTTGGCACCTACAAGCAATACGTACAACGGTACATGATCATGAGTTTATGAGAAGTTGATGGTTGGATGGCAGTTGGATTGGCCGCTTCTGAGAGGAAGCCTACACACTTGTATATGACCCTTGCTTTCACGTCCGTCTGGTACCTAGTATTAGTATTTAAAATGCAATCGCCTACCTTACTGAAGAGTTGTACCTTTAAAAAGCTTTACCTTTAGCGACAAGCAAAGATCTAAGGTTATTTAGAGATGGCAGATGTAATTAATGAAAGATCGTTCTAGATTCACGCTTTCAGACATTGTCTTGGTTCCTGGCCCTGAATTGACCTGTTCGCATGTGCTGATCTCTTACTGCTCGGGGTTGACGCTGATGACGTCAGTATTTGGGCGAGCTTCCCCAGAGCGTCACCATGACCTCAAGAACGCAGAAGCTTCAACATAAACCGCTACAAAACCTCGACCAAAACCCAATTGCACTCGCATCACACAAGAAAAAAATACCACAAGCAATATCAACATATCATCAACGACAACAATGGCATCGACAATCCGCAACCTCGCACACATCCCGCGCCGCAGCACAACAGCGCTCCTCCTCCCGCGCCAATACCACACCACCGCCGCCCTCCGCCTCCCCTACAAAAACTCCCAAGACCGCCAGTCCCTGAAGCCGGGCTCCAACGACGGCACGAGGTCCGGCCGCGACGACGACGTGGTGGCGCAGAAGGACGCCTCGTTCAACCCGTCCAAGACGGACCCCGAGTCGGAGCATGAGGCCGCCGGACGGGGCACCGAGACGAACCCGCTGAACGCGAGCGGCGCCAACCAGGAGTTCAACAAGCCGATGGGGGACACGGCAAAGGCGCAGGATACCGGGCCGGGCAAGGAGACGAGAAAGGGCGGGAGGAGCGGAGCGGGAAGCGCGCCGAAGAAGGGAAAGCCGCCTGGAGGTGGTTGAGGATGGTTTGAGGATATGGGAGTGAAGAAGAAGCTCATATATATGAGTATGATTGTGTTGGCATTTTTTGAAGCAAGTCTTGTGGACTATAAGGGTTTCTTGAGTCTGGGGTTGTATAGGCATATATTCCGAAGCCGACTTGTCCTCCTCAGCACCCTCGATTCACATGTATAAAAGGACGAAAACAACATGCACATTGCATCTATAGCAACGAACATAAACAGTGCTACCAATGAATCACTGGCAAAATGTATCAACACCATGAAACTATTTCGAATTTTATTTGATGGCCATTTATCCTCCGGGAGAATGCGCCTTGAATGAAGATCTCCGTAACGTTACACACATCTTTAGCCTTCCGAGGTCGGGAGAATGACAGGTTGAAGCGGAAGAGTTGAACGCGGGGTACATACTTTAGACGATGCAGTCAATCGATCGTAATCAATCGATCGGCACGTCTCGTATAAGGTATATAAGAGCCAAGCCCTCCTTGTTTCCGATATCCTCTCCGGCTACATCATACATAAGCGGTGCTGACAGCAAATTACACAAAGAGAAGAAAGGGGAAGAATAAGCCGAGACGATAATTAGATATCACACAGCTTACATCGGTGAGAAGCAAACTCGGGAGTATCGCCCATCATGGCGGAACAGCAAGCCAAATATGCCATATACCCCAGCCTCGTCGACCGCACCATCGTCATCACCGGCGGCGCGCAGGGCATCGCCGCCGAAATGGTCGAGCAGTTTGCCCTCCAAGGCGCCCAAGTCATCTTCCTCGACGTCGAAGACGATCGCGCCGCATCCCTCATACAGAAGATAATCTCCCAGGGCGTCAAGCACAAGCCCATCTACTACCACTGCGACGTCGCCGAAATCGATCGAGAGCTCAAGCCCACGGCCTCCAAGATCCTGCAGCAGTTCCCCCAGATTGACGGGCTCATCAACAGCGCTGCGAGAGCCATGGCGAAGCCCACGGAGGACATCACGACGGAGTGGTGGGACGCGAGCGTCGCCGTGAACCTGCGGCACCAGTTCTTCCTGACGCAGGCGCTGCTGCCGGGGCTCTTGCTCGCCGCGGGCCGCGCCTCGGTGATCAACATGGGGAGCATCAACTGGGTCGTTTCGGCGACGGGGCAGGTGCCGTACACAACGAGCAAGGCCGGCGTCGTGGGCCTGACGAGGACGCTGGCGCACGAGTTTGGGCCCAGGGGCGTCCGGGTCAACAGCATCATGCCGGGGTCGATTGCGACGGAGCGGGAGAGGACGGTGGTGCTGACGCCCGAGTACGAGGCGACGGTGCTGGGGCACCAGGCCATCAAGAGGCTGATTGAGCCGGTGGAGGTGGCGAGGCTGGCCTTGTGGTTGATTGCGGACGATAGTGCGGCTGTGACGAACCAGAGCATGACGATTGATGGTGGGTGGACGTAGAGAAACGGATATAAAAGTTGGAATGTTGTTGAACTGAGAAGCCGAGATATGACTTGTAGGATACGGAACAGAATAGGGGTATCAGGTATTTGCTAGCACCAACCAACTACCTACGCTTTTCCACTTGAGCCTACAGCATCCATCTGCCTTGCCAAAGCCTCTGCCACTTGTTCTATCGCCTCGTCCACCACCTGCGTGAACGGAGCCTTGTTAATCTTCTGCTCGAGCACCGCATAGTAGCCCATGAGGATGTCCTTGTTGACGTTGATCTTGCGCACTCCCGCCTCGATAAGTTGCCGAAGGAGTGCCTCAGAGAAGCCCGTCACTCCATGCAGAGCAATGAGGACGTTGCTCGCTCTGGTAATCTCGTGGACTTGCTTGAGTCTGATGGTAGTCAGAAATCAGTTCTTGAATCATATAACCTGAAAAGCAGCAAACATGGGGAAAAATGCTTATTACCTCTCAAAGTCCAAGACTATCCCCCGCGGCCCATACTCCCCATGGATGTTCCCAAAAGCCGGCGCCAGCAAATCCACGCCCGCATCCACAAAGTCCCTCGCCTCCTCCATCGTCGTCATCAACCCTTCCAGATCGAGCGTGTCCGAGACGCCGTCCTCGCCGCCCTCGATCCTGCCCGGCTCCGCCTCGGCCGCCTTGCCGCGCTCGTGGCAGTACGCGACCAGCTCCCTCGTCTTGCGCAGGTTCTCCTCCTTGGAGTGGTGCGACATGTCCACCATGATGGAGTCGAACGGCAGCTCGCACGCGCGCCGGACCATGGCCTCGTCCTGGCAGTGGTCCAGGTGCACGGCCACGGGGACGGACGCCTGGCGCGCGGCCTGGGCGGCGGCGTGGACGAGGACGCCGTTGGAGTGGGATATTGCCCAGGGGAAGAGCTGGATGATGAGGGGTGACCTTTTGCGCTCTGCGGCTCGCACGAAGCCGAGGATCTGCTCTAGGTTGTAGCTGCACATGAGGCTCACCGTCAGTTGTTATGCCATCTTCTTGAGAGGTGAGAGGTCATGTTGCTCAAACGAGTTTCTTCTTACCCGACGGCGGCGAGGACGCCATAGTTGCCTTGGTCGGCGGCTCGCAGGATGCGGAGCGTGGTGTTGTCTTCTAGGCTACTCGATCCCATCGCGGCAATACTGTTAAGTCTAAAAGATACTGTTTGTTTTCAAGCGATGATCGTCGTTCAGGCTTCAAGCTGCCTTATATTATCACGACAAATCTCACAACCGCCGTGCAACTTCCCCTCACGCCTTCCAAAGCTCTGCGGAGCTCGACCTCCGCATATCGGGGCCGCGATTTCGCTCTCTCGGCGCCGGTCTTCCCAATCGGGTAATCGAACGTTGAAGCCGCGGGGTTCATGTTCTCTCTTATACACTCAACTATTTTGACTACAACATTATCTTGACTGCGAAGTTGGAGGATGACCTGTAGCCATGGCAGACTTGGACTGAGTAGGAACCGCAAGAAAAGGGTTGCTTGAAGTGGGCGCAAGCAGAGTACCTGACAATCAGTATGTGCTGCCACGCCCTTGGCAGACATGTCGCTTGCAGCATTGGACTCTCATCAACCCCAGACCCGCCGAGTCTCCAATCGTGAATCTACCGAGCAGCTGAAGAATAAATGCTCGGACTTCCTGGGGAAACAGGGTCTGGGGTGCCGGTCCATGGCTAGCAGCGGGTTACGCCCACGGCTGTCGGGCTCCCCCCTCGCCGCTTAGACCCCGTCGGGGCTAGTAGCAGCATCTACATGCACCTACTTTCAGCTTTGTTTATGGCGTGAGGCTGGAAAGGTTGCATCGACGGGGTGGTTTTCTCATCGTGATTGCTTGGGATAGCCGAATGGCCCGAGGCCGATTGCGGGATCGCCAAATTGCGGAGGTCTGAAGATGCGGAGGTGGCTCTGCGTCTCCCCGTGTCTCCAGTTCTTCGGTAGCACCAACGGGACTATCACGGGTATCTGGGCATGACTTGTGAAGATCCAAGTCTTGTTTCCTGGCTATAAGGAGTATATACTAATAGGTTGAAAAGACGGTGTGGTTTCTATGCTACGAAGTTCACTTCAGGGGTTCGTGAGGAAGACGCTATCGGGACTATGGTTGGCCTCCGTGATCCCCATATCTATGAAAAGAAAAAGAGAAGGAAAGGTTTGCACTTCGAGACGTTCGATTTCCTCCAGCTAGTTCTTCCACAGAATCTTAGTTCCGATTCCGAAGTACAAGTAAAGCACAGCCGTGGTGACTTGATACCATTAGATGGCTGGAAGCTGGGCCATCCTCGTTTACCGGCGGCACATAGCAAAGACACTCTTGGCTGCGCCCTCCGGAATTGCTACTGATTTCCTTGTTTGCATTATACGATGTGCAAGGCCTTTGTCCGCTGTCCTTGGCATGATCTGATAACTTGGACACGGCACAAAAACACTATACAGCCATGGAAGCCGGAGCAGCACGTAGTTAAAGTCAAAAGACTTGGAGCCACCGTCTCATCCAAACGCGCCTTACAGTCAACAACTTCTCCAAATCATCAATTCGAGGCCAATTTATTTTACCCGAGACCCGGCTTCCATGGATTCCAGGCCAATGGCCTCTCCACACCCATAAAACGTGGCGCCGCCTCAACGGTAGCCAGCCGCCGCTGACCAAGAACTAAAGCCCACCGGCCGGCATTCCGGCGTTCTATCCAAGTTGATGATGAATCAAGACGAGCAACGTGAACGTGTCAACGTGAGATGGACGGAATTGAAACCGGCCACGGGCACCATCGGCAATCGTTGACACATATGTTCATTGAAGCCAAATCGTTGACACATATATACTGAAGAAGGTTCGCGGGGTCCGGGGGCGCAGATTGGGGAAGCGGGCCAATGTTGGCTGTCTCTTTGGAGTCTTCTTTGAGGACATGACTCGCGGACAGGGCTTGGCTTTTGCTTGGCTTTTTTGCCCTCTGGGTGGTGGTTGTTTTTCCATTGGGCTTCTAGCAAGGGGGCGGAACAACTCTATCTGCGCCCTCTGTTCGCTTGTTTGGCGAGGAGAATGTGGGACATGACTGGGTTGTTTGGATGAGGCTGATGTGTGATTTGTTGAGCCTCATTGATGTGTGTCGTGAGAACCTCAGATGTAAGACGAACTGTGATTGTAGATTTTCAAGATGTTCTGTTTTTCTTACTTCTTCTCTCGAAGTTTAGACATGTAGACATAACACAGCTAACAGCCTCGAGGAAGAACTCGTATTGACAGGATCCAGGGGCATCATCTTGCCAAGAGGCTTATGTATCCCGTCTCCCAAGCCAGTCTTACGTTTTCCGACTCTTCACGATCACTTCAAGTTCCCCGAACTCCCTCTTCAAAAACCCCCCACGAAGAGCACCCAGACGAAACTCCCAAGCCCCTCCCCATAATGTCCTTCTCAGCCCACAAGTGGAGAGACCGAAGGAGTCACCAAAACCCCCAAAACCCACCACGAACCTTCAACTCATCCACCCCCAATTGCAAATCCAGTCTCTCACGACCAAAACTGCCTCCATCTTCCATCTCGCCATCCCGCGCCCCCAAGGCCCCCAACCTATTGCTAAGACCACTTGCACGACAATTACCTAATAGTCGCCTCGCGGACTGGGCCAGACAAGTGGGCGAGTGGGCTTTTCGCTGTCGACGGCGCCCTAGATGTGTGCCGGGATCGCCTCTGGGCGACCCACGAGCCGTTCTCAATGGCGCCCTCGAGCTAAAAATCGGGCTCTCGTACCACATACTAGTACAAGTATTATTACTGCTTTTCTTGTTTCCTACCCGTACTGCTGCGAGGGGGGACAGGAGGAGACGCCCAGAGATGTTATTACAGGGCTGCTGCGGAAATCTTGGCCTATTGTGATACAAGTTTTCTTATGACTGCTTACTCGCAGCATACGGGGCTAGTAGCTAGAACACCACATTTTGTTACTGCTTTTGTATGTTGCAAGGAGAAAAAAGGCCGCCTTGGCAAAGGGGGCTGGTTGAGGGCCTCCGTCCAAGTATGGAGACTCTCGACGAGCCCGGGAGAGCCAAATTGCCTCTTGTTACTACTCTCCGAGAAACCTATTCTTTCCGGTCCCGGCTATCGGACAGGAGCTTTCAACTTCTGCTCTAGGTATCCTGAGTCAGTGGGTTAAGCGCCTCAGCCCTTCGCTCGTTGGGTCCCCTTGGCAAGGTCCGAGCAGGAAGTAGACGGAAGCATGGGCGGTTTGGTCTACTAGTTGCTAATAGTAGTAGTCATAGTATAGTAGTTGAGTGGTTAATGCCACGACAGGTAGACGAAGGGGGAGAAGAAAAAAAGAGAGAGATCAAGAAGAAGAGAGTCATAGTAAAAACCCATATAAAGTGCTGATCCCGTCCTCATTGCTGTACACCCTCTCCCTCTTTTTTTCGCTTCCACTTGCTGTTTCGTTGTTGGTTGTGTGACGTTTCTCCGAAAAAGAAGGGCCTTCTGGAAATCTTCTAGCCCTCCCGTCCTTGCATTAAGAAGCAAACATTCGAACCACACACACCTCGATCCGATCTCCCGGGTGAGGCTGGCTGGACTTTGCGCCTGAGATCTCTCTACTTCTTCTCCAACTGCCGCGCACCAATAACAAGCCCGCGCTACGGAACATTTACCCCCAAATCATTCTTGTTTTCTCCGAAATCGACTTATAACACAAGATAATAAGAAAGGGAGAAGAGAAGAAGAAGCAGAAGAAGAAAGACAAAAATGTCTGGGCGGGCAAGTTCGGGCGATTCGCCTCCGTCCGAGGAGAAAGGCTCCAACAACAACAACAACATGGACAAATCCGTGCGAGACACCGCCGTGGTGCCGCAGTCGGACGGTGAGGGCTTCCAGAACTCATACGACGACGAGGACTTTTGGACGCGCAACGGCCTCAATGCCAAGTCGTTCCAGAAGAAGCACTACGGCCATGGGCTCGTGGAGCTGGACCGGGCAATGAAGACGAGGCACTTGCAGATGATTGCCATTGGCGGCTCGATTGGCGCTGGCTTCTTCGTCGGTTCGGGCGGTGCCCTTGCCAAAGGTGTAAGTGACTGTTCTGGACCGAAGAGAAGGAGACGGGGAGGAAGAGGAAGACATGGAGAAAGGGAGTTTGGTGAAGTTGATTGCTGACAGTGCTGTCTTAGGGTCCTGCTTCGGTTCTTATCTGCTTCCTCATCGTCGGCTTCATGGTCTTCAATGTCGGTAAGTCATCAAAATCGTCGAATCAAGCAATGACTCACCGGCCATCCCGTCACATCGTATCATTGTCCATATGCTTACAGAATGCTTCAACCCACAGTCTTTGCTCTCGGCGAGCTCGCCATCATGTACCCCGTGTCCGGCGGCTTCTACACCTACGCAACCCGCTTCATCGACCCGTCCTTTGGCTTCGCCGTCGGCTGGAACTACTTCTCCCTCTGGTTCGTCGTCTTGCCACTCGAGCTAACAGTCTGCTCCCTCGTCATCCAATACTGGAACCAGGATATAAGCGTTGGCGTCTGGATCACCATCTTCTGGGTCGCAATCATCCTCATCAACATCTTTGGAAGCATCGGCTATGCTGAGGAAGAGTTCTGGTCCTCCGTCATCAAGCTTGCTGCGACGGTGGTCTTCATGATCATCTGTTTCGTGCTTGTGCTCGGTGGCGGTCCTTCTGATGGCAGGTATTCTGAATACGTGGGAGCAAAGTACTGGCATAATCCTGGGGCGTTCCGCAACGGATTCAGGGGCTTTTGCTCAGTGTTTGTTACCGCCGCCTTCTCCTTTACCGGAACTGAACTCGTCGGTCTGGCAGCGGCAGAGAGTCGCAACCCCGTCAAGTCCCTGCCCAGCTCCATCAAGCAGGTGTTTTGGAGAATCACCCTCTTCTATGTGCTCGGTCTCTTCTTCGTCGGCCTTTTGATTCCTGCGGACGACCAGAGGTTGTTGTCCAGCGCGGCCTATACCGACGTCAAGGCTTCGCCGTTTGTCCTTGTTGGACTCTACGCC
Source organism: Trichoderma gracile (assembly GCA_020002365.1). Lineage (NCBI taxonomy): Eukaryota > Fungi > Ascomycota > Sordariomycetes > Hypocreales > Hypocreaceae > Trichoderma > Trichoderma gracile. The sequence goes on from JAINEY010000005.1 coordinate 1,751,536, forward strand.
GGTCTCCGCGGCTTCGACCACTTCATGAACGCCGTCATCCTCATCTCCGTCATCTCCATCGGCGTGTCCAGCGTCTACGGCGGCTCCCGCACCCTGACGGCCATGGCACAGCAGGGATACGCCCCCAAGTTCTTCACCTACATTGATCGCTCCGGTCGATGCCTTCCTTCTACCATCCTCATGCTTCTCACCGGTCCGCTTGCCTACATCAACCTCAGCGCTTCGGGACCGACTGTGTTCAACTGGCTGCAGGCGCTTTCCGGTCTGGCTGTGCTCTTCGCTTGGATGGCCATTTGCCTGGCGCATATCCGCTTCCGTGCGGCGTGGGCCTATCACGGACACTCTGTGGAAGAGATTCCGTTCAAGGCAATCCTTGGCGTTGCGGGCTCGTGGATGGGACTGATCATCTGCTTCATCGTTTTCGCTGCTCAAGTAAGTTTATTCAGCTCTTCAGTTGTGATATCATGTTCTCGAGACTAACATATATTGTCCAGTTCTACACAGCCATCGCACCCCCTGGCCAGCATGGGCTCAACGATGCCGAGGGCTTCTTCCAGGCCTACCTCGCTCTCCCCATTGTCCTGGCCTTCTGGCTCGGCGGATACCTCTGGAAGCGGACCGGCTGGCTGAGGTTGGACCAGATCGATGTCGATACTGGTCGTCGTGAGCTGGATTGGGATGAGATTCGCGCGTACCGGGAGTTTGTGGCGTCTCAGCCTTCTTGGAAGCGCGTTTACTATGCTCTGTTCCAGTAGTTGAACGACGGGGATTCAGTATTACCCGTTTGCCATTTCGTAATCATTGAAGTATATATATATAGATAATATAATGAACTGCAATGCCCGCTCATTGCAACGATTTTGATGCAAAGCAAAGTTCACTCGACTTACACAGATTGTCTTGTGCTGTTATGGCCAGATTAACGAGGTTGGCGTCAACAAGATGATGACCGAGACTAACAGGGACGCCATCTACGGCATGTACCGAGAGATCGACGAAAGGGGCCGTGTGCATATAGACTGCTCGACCTCGAAGGAGAGGATTAGTAACAGCCAAAAAGTGCAAAAAAAGAAGCTTCCAAGGAGGAAGCTATGACGAACAGGGTCTGGCCGGGGATTGAACCCGGGACCTCTCGCAGAACAAACTTGGGGTTTTCCCTAAGCGAGAATCATACCACTAGACCACCAGACCGATGATGATTCGTTGGTGAAGGGAGCTGTTCGTATTGAGCTCATCAATTGTCAGGGGGGAAAAAATGCGTTGTCCGGGTCTGTGGGTTTGTGGGTTTGTGGTTGGTTGTGTGTGGATCGTGGGTTTTTTTGTTTTAGGTTGTGGGTTTTTTCGTGGGTGGATGCGAAAGGGGAAATTGGGATGGGGGGTGTCAGAAATTTGCATGTTTTGTGTAGCGGTATCGGAGTCGGGTCGGGGTGGGGACAGAGAGCTCCGGGTCTGAGCTCCGGGTTGCGGAAGAACCTGTCAGACGGAAATTTTCCGATTAAAGACTTTTGATAGTCAATGGGATGAGGGCAAGACATGTAAATCATGGCCACTACGGATGTGCAGACCATCAATACTATCTGATGTGTTCAAGACTAGCTTTCAGTTTGGTTATCACTTATATGCGTTACCGACTCAAAGCTGTTCCGTCGTGAACATCCCGATCCGAAACCACACGATGACTTGCGACGCCGAGATCCATCCGCAGCACTAAGAATTGAACTACGTGCAAGGTACATGACACATGCTCCGTTCAATCTTGAAGCAGTACGCCGACATGGCGTGGGGGTTTATTCAGTAGAGGCGTGGTGTATCATTGCTTGGAGCTCTGTTATACCTTCTAGACGACTGCAGGGCCTGGTTATAATAGACGTCAGGACGTAGACCGTTGCAGATGTGTCGGAAGAACCGTGTCTGGGTTGAAGTTGCCAGAGAGCAGTAAGCGGGCGACCCAGGAGAGCGGGTGTTAAATCGTCGTCGACTCTGAGCTTGTAGGCACAGCCAGTTCCGAAAGAGGCAATGCGCACCAGATTAGCCTTCACGAGAGCTCAAGTCGAAATCTTGCGAAGTAATTCAAAGGTGCAAATGTTAGAAAGCTCGTGAGAATTTCTCGTTATGCTCTCGATCTTCCGGTTGGGGTTCATGACAAAACAGCGGGCAGAGTCTACAAATGGAGTGGGAATTTGGCATCTCGAGGCTCAACATTTGAGAAACCAGACAACAAACGGGGGCCTCCACGTCCTCGAGCACGAGGGACTCCAACGTCAAAGAAGAGACAAAATTTTGTCTGTCTAGGAGCACCCAGCATGACTACAACGCTCTGCTAGGTCAACAAATCTTATGCAGCGTGTTGTCTGCGTTTGCCAAACCCCTGCCAGGTGATCTTCAAAGAAAAGGTCGATACGTTACAGTTCTACACTTGAAGGTTTCGACCTTCTAATGGCTCTGGAATAGAGAAGCGAAGCTCTTCAATCGGGCGGGTTAGACTTAGCGCATATCACTGAATCCGTAGAGGTCAGTCGCCCTCTATGATGCGTGAGTGGGCTGTTCAAATCGTCATGGGGGGATGGGAAGACCTACGTTATTTTCAAGTATTTCATATATCATCTCACCAGTGTGCTTGAGGCCGGCATCCTCCTTGGAAAAGGGACAGCTGAGATACAGTTGTCCTTAATATCAGTTCCGTCAGGCCGGAATCCGCAGTCTGAGCAGAAGATGCCTTTGTCTCATATATTAGATATAGCGTGGATATCGCCTTACACCAAGGTCGACGACTTATATACAGCCCATATCGGCTACTCTGGCTTGTGAAGAGATATGGCACGAGACTTGACGGCTCTGGCAACGGACTAGAGGCAGTTACATGGCATGTGAAAGAAACAGCCGCCATTTCCGCTATGTATCGTCAAACAATTGACGCTTATCCTAATATACCATTTAGCATCAAATCAAGCGGTGGAACACAGTTCCGTCTAATAACATCGTCCCCAGCTGTATCCATCGCCTCCGAGTCGATACTTTGTAACAAGTCCAGGGTAAATCTTCATGCCAGCCAATGCGCGCCAATTGAGTTTGATGATGCTTCCTTATCGCCCGCTTAAATCCCGGCTGATAAGCGAAATGCTACGTCAGAGCCCAAGAAGAGCACGGCATCGGCAAAAGTATGCCTCCGCGTCTTGCCCTTCTGATTGGCCACGGGACTGGCAGGAGCAGCAGAAGCGCAGCAAAACGGGAAGCACCTGCTGCTCGGGATGAAAAATAAAAGTGGGTAGAACGAGAGCAGACCGAGCCTTGCCTTGTCCTGGTCTGGCCGGCGGTTTGCGCTGCTCTGCTGCTTCTACCTGTGCCTCTTCTCCTCCTCCTCATGCTCCTCCTCCTCCGCTGAACCTGCACACGGCCCGGATTCGCACGAGTGCCGCGTCAAAGATACCAGAAAACGACTCGATCCCGGCTCACGACGACGTCGTCGTTACCGACTTACTCAGCAGCACCTGCCGTTCAGCTCGAACTCTGCCCTGACCGCGCTCGTCCACGCTCGACTCAGCTCTACCGAGCACGCACACGCACGATTCCTGCCTCCAACCTCCGTCTCTCGCCGTCGACTCTCCCACACGCTCGGCCGGCCTCGGCATCTGCCCGACATGGCGTCGCAGCAGGTCCTCTTCGCCGAGACCATTGCCGGCATGAAAAAGGCCTTCAAGCGGAGGGCCTATGGTGAGCTCGATGCAGAGCCCTCGCAGCCAACGCCGCACCACGCTAACCCCGTCGCCTTGACAGAGTCCGACTCTGATTCCGAGATTGAGAGCTACACAAACCGCGGCAACAAGCTGAAGAAGAGGGCGCGCTTCGCACACAAGGGGCAGTTGCTGCCCACGACGTCGCCGGTCGCCTACAAGGAGGTACGAGTCGAACTGACGACGCCCGTCAAGAGGCGCGATGGCTAATGTCTAGCTGCGATCCGGGCACAGACTGTCGAGTATGCCGGTGTACGGAGGGCCATCATCCACCGCAACCCCCCCCTGGTCGACGAGGACGGCTACGAGCTCGACAGCGACGACGATGAGGCCCGTGTCGAGGAGGCCATGCTGTCGGCTGCAGAGCTGGACCCATATGCCAACATCCGCCTAGAACGTACGTTTTCCGCGCAACACGCTCGGACTGGCTCGTGCTAACTCTGGTAGACATACTCGCGCCTCTCACCGCGTCGACCGACCTACCGACCCATCCCGTTCTCTCCAAGCCGTTTACGTCCCACACACTCACAGAGCTGGTCAAGCAGAGCTCTGGCATAATGCAGAAGGAGAACCGGTCGCTGTGGCAGGTTCGGCATTTATGGACATCTCTATGCGGTGACGCTACTTGGGTGCCATGCTCGACCATGGTCGGCGCCAACGACATTGAGTTTTATAAGAAAGATAAGACAGCCCGCCAGCCTCAGGATAACTCCAAGGCAGACGATAGGGCATCTTCACCGGCCAATGTCAATGGCAGCTCGAGCACTGGCGAGCCTGGTGCTCATCCCTCGAATCCAGACGAACCAAAGGCCTCGGACAAACAGAGTATCGCTGCCGCAGCGGACGGTGACGTGGCCATGCGCGATGCCGAATCACCTGGCAAGAGAAAAACACCTTCACAGCAAGATGAGCCTATGGAAACGGACACCAACCCAGCCTCCAAAGACCCGCCCAACGAAACCAATGCCGCGAACGATGCCGCGAAGGAGGAAACCGGCAAAGGTATACCCAATGGCGACGCGGGCAGGCATACAAACGGCGGACAGCCTACAAACGAAACAGCAAGCCAGGGTCGCAACAAGGCAAGCCGGCCGCCCAGCGAAGATGTTCAAATGCAGGACGGCGCTGAAGAAACAAACAAGGCGTCCCATCAGAGCTTGGAAGATAAGCAGGCTGCAGAGGCGTCATATATCCACCCAATGTTCCTGCCGCCGCCCAATGCCAAGCTGGACCGTAACCTGGGGCTACCAGACAATGAGGCCGAGGACATCAGGCGGCTCCTGGCCTTGTACGTGCAAAAGCAGGAAGAGGTCTGCCGAGGAGCTGCGAGATTGCACCTGGGCCTGCTGAAGGCGGAAAGGTTACGCAAGGACGTGCTGCACTGGTCAAAGGCAGAGGCACACTGCGGGCCGAACCGGGACATGTCAGACGGCGAAGACTGGTACGACAAGGAAGAATGGGGCCTGACGGAGGACCTCAAGAAGGGCCAAGACGAGGAAGAAGAAGACACGACGACGCAAGGGAAGAAGACGAGGAACAGGCGGTAATGACAGGGCACCATGGGCGGCGTTATTACAAGGCGTTGTGTGGATAGTAGCCAAGCCCTTTGCGGACCGTGGACGGATGGGCTGATGATGAACGATTTTCTGTATTGCGAGGGACGTGAACTGATTTATAGATACCAATGGCCGACCAGAGTCGGCTGGACATGGACCTTTTGTTTCTTTGAAAGACGCCATGAGAGGTATGATACAGGCGTCAGAGGGGGGAGGAGGGTGCTTTGAACACGCGAGCCTTTTTCCATGTTGCATCGCACACAGGCTAGTATTTTCCTTGGGGGCTTTGGGCGGGCCATTAGGACACATTTGATCAATGCGAATCTTGTTTCCCCTGTCTAATTCCGCGGGTTTCTCTTTTTGCTCATCCCTGGACGGCACCTTTGGAACCGTGCTTTGGAGAGCAAAGATGGATGCACTTTTTGGCTTGTGACAGACGCCAATTTTGTTGGGGGCTCCATCCAAACGCGGCCAATCCCCGCCCCCGAACTTTTGGTCCTGTCTTAAAGCACGCAGGGCGATTGCATGACGCTATAAAAGGGCTCGAACTGGGATAGAATCCGTCTGCTTCCAGCTTGCCGGTTAAAGATAGAGCCACGTTTCCTTGCTTTTTTCTTCTGGCTTGTGATTGCAAACTACTTCATCGCTCTCCTCTCTATTTTCCGTCTACTTTCTCTATTTTACTCGAGTCCGCCAGCCTTCCTCTCTGGTCTGGATAACAAGATAATCAGCTGCTGTAGAGCTAAGCTACATCACATAGCTTCGCCATGGCGTCATCATTCAACCTCGGGAAATATGTTGATTTCGACAAGCAGAGTCTACTGAGTATGTGAATCACAAACGGGACAAAATGCAAAGAAAGATAGATGTGTCTAACCGGAGCATGATATTGTCGCATCAAAATAGTCTCTGCAGGGTCAATTGTCTTTAACCCGCTCTTCTGGAAGTAAGCAACATCCCCATCTGCCTACCTCGGCACTGATGGGTTCTTCCTCTACATGCGCGGTTACTATATGACGTTCTTGATGGCGCTTGCTAACACATGATTCTCTTCTGCAGCATCGTCGCTCGTCAAGGTTCGATATCATAATCCTCCCATGGCCACAGTAGCCAGTTCCGATTTGTGTGCCAACAGCTAACCGAAACCCTCCGTCAAAGAATACCACAACAAGATCCTCACGCGCCTCTTCGGCGGCAACCGCTACGCCGCATGCTACGCCCTCGCCGCGACAATCTTCTCTCTCGGGCTCCTCCGCGACTGGCTGTACAAGGTAGCCCTATCAGAGCAGCCGTCGCACCCGCTGCTCACTTCGCTGTACGCGCAGGCGGCGGGCTACACGCTGCTCGTCGTCGGCAACGTCCTGGTGGTGTCGTCGACGTGGCGGCTGGGCATCACGGGCACCTTCCTGGGGGACTACTTTGGCATCCTGATGGACGAGATGGTGACGGGGTTTCCCTTTAACGTCACGTCGGCGCCCATGTACTGGGGCTCGACGATGAACTTTCTGGGGACGGCGCTCGTGTATGGGAAGCCGGCGGGGTTGCTGCTGACGACGGGCGTGTACCTCGTGTATGTCGTTGCGCTGCGGTTCGAGGATCCGTTTACGGCGGGGATTTATGCGAAGAGGGAGAGGGAGAGGGAGGCGGCCAAGTCTGGGAAGAAGCAGATTTGAAGCGAAGGGGGGTTGAGTCTTGTCGGATCTATATCTGATTGCCGATGGCATGGGGGTGTCTGATGGGCTTGGGAGATGCGAGATGCGAGATACCCGGGTAGCATGGCGTTTTGTGCTATGGGGGGTGATTACAAAGGGGGTCTAACAGAAGTCTTTCAACAGACTCGAATGCGGTTTGTTGGAAGGCTGGAGAAAGGGAAGCAAATATGGTAAGAAAAGGTTGGGAATTCCACATATACCACTAGATCGGTTCAAAAGAGACTGGGCGTTTTGCGAGAAAGAATCCCAATGTTCCAATACGCTTCCTGAGATGACTGGTCTTGTTTCACGAAGCCGTGCCCCTCGTGCACGAGCTTGAGGCTCAGAATCGGCACGACGGCAGCAAAGGCAGGGGAGGACGGCAGAGCATATCCGGAGTCGCATCCCGATCGAATGCCGGCATAAGACCGATGGCTCATTGCGCAGCTTCCAGACGTATTGTGAGAGCCGTGCTCAGTCAGCATCACCATTCTTCCATGTCTCTGTTCAGATAATGAAGTGCAAAAATTGCACGATAGAATCATGGGTCTTCTTTCTGTTCTCTTCTCAAGATGCTTGCATGCTCTCCTCCCGCAATTAAGCCGTAGATATGATGTCAAAGATCGTCAAGCCCCATCTTCAGCCACCTGGACCCAGAAGAGCGGCCAGACGCGGGGAAGAAGAATGGCTTACCTAGCCCAAAAGGATCAGGACCAAAGAAATGAATAACGTAAACAAAATTCCACAACCATGTGCCTTGTTCCGTTTCTCCTACAGTACCTTGTAGCCCAGACGAAAATGTGAGAAGAAGAACCCGGATGGCAACGGCAGGCCAATCACTAGCCGAAAAGCTCGCTCAGCCTTGGAAGAAACCTGTCCATCTCCACTCCGGGAAGACGAGAGAGGAGTCTTGGAGCGGAGGAGAAGAAGAAAAGGGATCTCAAGGTGCATGGGAAGAGATGCCGGGGAAACCCGGTCTACGAACGGGGGCCGAGGGGGGCCAGATTGCAGCTTGGAGGTCATGTCTATGGAAATTGTGTATGCACAATAGACTCTACTGAGATTCCGGAGATGATGCCCGACTGAACACTTGCATCTACTATTGTGATTTGAGGTCATTTGATTACTTGGTGACCGGTTGGTATTGTCAATGTAGCATACATCTCAATACCGAGACATAGGTAGTGCCGAGTGTTGACCATTTCATCGGGCTCATCACAGCTCGCGTCCACTTACAACCAAGCATCTATGTACAGCTCGCAACAGCATTGAACACCCTAGCCAGCGTCGACGAATAGGAGAGAAGCAGGAGCTTCTCCGCAACTTTGAGCCACGCAGCAGCGGTTCTCGTCCTCTCTGATTCATCATCTGTCTAGGTAATAGTGTAAGTGCCCCTTGCATTGAATTCCCGGGATCCTTTCTAGACCGTTCCATCACCCCTCCCGGCCTTTGTGTTGCCGATGCGGATCATACCGGCCGGGAACACTATCTCGAGGACTGACCTCTTGTTGTCTTCAATTTATGCTGTGCTCAAGAGACAAAAAAAATGCTTGAGACATGACACTTTGGGGATATCCTTCTTTTGATTATCATCTTCATAAGCTGCCTATAGAAGCAGTGGATCATTGCTCAGCCTCTTTTCAATCTGTCCCGAGCCTTTTGCACGCCAGTGAGACCGGAGGCACGACCTTCCGGGCAGATTCGGGCCTGGGGCTTGGCCACCCGATGCCGTAACAGGTCGTCGAATCACGCTCCTTGTTTCCGGCTAGTAGCTGGAGAATAGGTAATGATTCCTGGCTATTAATTGCGTCCACGCTCTTCGAGAAAGACCAAACAAATACATTCACCACATCATGATCAATTCATAACTTGTTTGTTCAGAATCAGTAGAGAAGAGGAAATAAATAGTCCACAGGCTTCATAACCCTTTCCGGCGCAACCTTGTTCTGGGTCCCGAGCAGCAAAAAAATAAAAAGCGCCAGTCATCGAAACCCGCTCAAAAAAACGACACCCGTCCCCACTTTATAAAAGCGACCCGTCTGTGGCTCATCGAGAACCCCGTACAGAATAAGATCCAAGTCGTTTCCGGCGTTTCTTGCGCCTTTGACTCGTGATCCCTCAACTCTCACATTCCGCGACTCCAAAAACCTTTGGGCTTCTTGAGCATTTGTTCGAGGTTATGCCGCAACGCTGCTCTGCGACCCGTTACTGTTGTTGTTCTGTTTTGTTAGTTGGGGCGACGGGTGGAAGGAACCAAGGTCTTTGTTTGTTGGCCTGAAAGAGAGGGAGAGAGAGGGAGAGAGTCGAGGCTGGGGGACAAAGAGCCGTTGACCAAGGCTTCATAACTGGAATATTCGCATTCCACCTTAATCACGACATCTCTTATACGACACAGCAATACCGATTCACTGTTATACGTGGACGGTGGCGACAGCAAAGAAGAAAAGGGGGAGGGTTCGTCATCACGACGGCTGTTAGCCTAGACAACTTCACCACATACCTTACCGACCAATCTCACAGGGAGAACCACAATGGACAGAACAACACCCGGAAGCGAGGGCGCCGTTGCCGCAGAAGAGTCATCCATCCGCCAGATCCAGACATCATCCCCTTCATCGTCACCGCCGCCACGAATGAATCACTTCAGAAAGACCGCCGACAGCAGGGTCCAGGACGCACAGGTCGCGGCCAGCATGCTGCTTGCGACGGGCGATGGCAACGGCGGACGTGGCAATGATGCGACTTCGGTCATCACCGCGTCGAATGGGCGCGGCGCAAGGGGGGCAAGGCCCAAGGCGGTGCTGGCGAGGCTGAGGCATGTGCTCATGACCTTTGGCAAGTTTGTCGGGCCCGGCTTCATGGTGTCCGTTGCGTACAGTAAGTTAAGAATGAGATGAGCGAGTGAATATGAGGAAAAAGACAAGGCGTTGATTGAACTCGCTGGCTAACTCGCATTTCTCCTCTCACGCAGTCGATCCTGGCAACTACTCTACCGACATCGCGGCAGGGTCCTCGTACCGCTTCAAGCTGCTCTTCGTCGTCCTGCTCAGCAACCTCTTCGCCATCCTCCTCCAGAGCCTGGCCATCCAGCTGGGCACCGTCACGGGGCTGGACCTGGCGTCGGCGTGCCGCGCATACCTGCCGCGATGGCTCAACTACTTTCTCTACGTGCTGGCCGAAGTGGCCATTATCGCCACTGACATTGCCGAGGTATGCCTCCTTATTGTTCCATATGCCTAGTCAAGCTTTCAGTAGGTACTGACCATTGTTGCAGGTTATTGGCACGGCTATTGCCCTCAACCTCCTCATCCCCAAGCTCCCCCTCGTCGCCGGCTGCGCCCTCTCCATCCTCGACGTCATGGCCATCCTCGTCTTCTACCGCCCCGACGGCTCCATGAAGGGCCTCCGCGTCTTCGAGTTCTTCGTCCTGCTGCTGGTCCTCGGCGTCGTCATCTGCTTCTGCATCCAGCTCTCGCTCATCAAGCACACGACCATCGGCGAGGTCCTCAAGGGCTACATCCCCTCCGGCGCCATCGTCCAGTCCAACGGCCTCTACCAGGCCTGTGGTATCCTCGGCGCCACCGTCATGCCGCACAGCCTCTACCTCGGCTCCGGCATCGTCAAGCCCCGGCTCCGCGACTACGACGAGAAGCACGGCCTCATGCCTCCGGAGCAGCAGCAGCAGCAGCCCGCGTCGGCCGCCTCGTCCACCATGGACGGCATCTACGATAAGGTCGTCTACGTTCCCTCGCTCGCGGCCATCAGGCACTGCCTCAAGTACTCCGTCACCGAGCTGGCCCTGTCGCTCTTCACCTTTGCCCTCTTTGTCAACTCGTCCATCCTCATCGTCGCCGGCGCCTCGCTCTACGGCAACCCGGACGCCCTCGACACCGACATCTTTGGCATCCACAAGCTGCTCTCTCGGAGCATCTCGTCCGGCGCCGGCACCATCTTCGCCCTGGCCCTGCTCCTCTCGGGCATCTCCGCCGGCATCGTCTGCACCATTGCCGGCCAGATGGTCAGCGAGGGCGCCCTGCGGTGGAAGATGAAGCCCTGGCTGCGGCGCCTCATCACGCGCTCCATCAGCATCACCCCGTCCATCATCATTGCCGGCGCCGTCGGCCAGAGGGGCCTCGACACGGCCCTCAACGCCTCGCAGGTCGTCCTCAGCACCGTGCTGCCGTTTGTCACGTTCCCGCTCATCTACTTTACTGCTCGGAGCAGATACATGATGGTGCAGCCCGGCGGAGCGCGGTTGCACGTCGAGTCGAGGGAAGACGGGCAGCCGGCCGGTCAGCAGGGCACGGACATGTCCAACGGCTGGGTGCTCATCATCATCAGCGCCCTTGTCTGGCTGCTCATTGCGGTGATGAATGTTGCAAACTTGGTGCTTTTGGGACTGGGCAATGCATGATGAGGTTTTTTAAATGACAAGCATCTTTTTTCTTCTTCTCGTTTTGTTAACTCTCCTGTTTCGTCTTTATATTCATCAAAAAGTATGCTGCATGGCGCTACGATGCAGGGACTAGAATTAGACCTCGGTTCTGCTAGAGACTAGACGAGCGTCGAGGTATTGAACGAGCTGAGCGTGGCTGGATGAGCTGCATGCGAGACACCTTGGAAATACCAGAGCAGCAGTATTCGTGTATATAGTCTAGATATATATCCCTATTTCTATCAGTTGTATGATTTCAAAACAGTCAGTGCCAATGTTCCGCCTTAAGCACATGTGATTATGACGGCCCGTGCCGCCATGAAGCCATCGCGAATCACCGCCGGTATCGCAGTGACTGGATGGGAACAGATTGTACCTTGTACATCACTCAGCCTTCCCATCCAAAACATTCATCGGGTCCAAGGAAGCTTCACTTGTTTTTCACATCAGTTTTACAACATCACGACAAATTGAACAAAAAGGCAAAGGCAACACACAAAAAGCGACAACCAAAGAACAGCAGTAACCAGGCCCCCCCCAGTCATAAAAAAAGCGACGTCACTCGCTGCCCCCACCAGCAAAAAAGCGCCCCCCAAATTCCAACCTCCAGCCCCGCGTTTCAAAATCAACAGCCAAAGAGAACCATCCCCAGCTGTTCTTATGTACATACATACAGTGTCTGCCCTGCAAATAAGCCCGCAGGAGATCGTCGTTCCCGCTTCATGTCAATCGTTTTGCTCTGAAGGAAAAAGGGGCGGTGAAAATTGCCCGAGGACGGTCACGCGGGGACAGAACGACGAGTCGAAGCAAGTACAGGCTGAGGATCAGGCGGGCGGTTTCGACTTTGTTTGGCTGCAAGAGAGCTGAGAGTGGCTTCATCGTTATTAGCTCAGCTGGGCGCGCTGGTTTGCGACGACGTGGCGCTTCTTGGGCACTGACTTGATACGTTTGTACGAGGTCGAACGAAAACGACAGACCTTTCCTCGAGCTTTACACGCAAGTACGACGCGAGACCGGCCTCGAGGGGCAGCTTCAAGTCGAGAAGCATCGCGGCTTTGGCTTATACGCAGGACAGACTCTCCACGCTTCACCTCAGCCTCTCTTATATCCAACGATGTTTCAACAAGTACGGCTCCTCTCAATGCCTCTCTCCCCCGCCTCTATACGCAAGTCACAACCCTTCTAACAGCGCCCTACAGAAGAAGCCCTACTCGGCCGTCACGGTCACCATCGAGACCCTCACCTCCGAAGCCTACGACGAAGACGACCTGAGCGGCATCCCCGACCTGGTCGAAGTCATCACCATCCAGGCCTCGGGCCCGACCGAGGCCGCGCGCGCCATCCGCAAGAAGCTCAAGTACGGCAACGTCCACCGCCAGCTGCGCGCCCTCGTCCTGCTCGACGGCCTCATCCAGAACGCCGGCCCGCGCTTCACGAGCACCTTCGCCGACGAGCCCCTGCTCGAGCGGCTGCGCGTCTGCGGCACCTCCGACCTCTCGGACCCCGAGGTGCGCAAAAAGTGCCGCGAGCTCTTCAGCAGCTGGTCGCAGTACGCGAACAAGCCCGGCCTCGAGAGGATCGCGCGGCTGCACAAGGAGCTGCCGAAGCGTAAGGTCACCGTCACGCAGGAGCGGTCGCGCGTCCTCAAGGAGACGGAGAATCCCTTTGGCGACGAGGAGGACGATGAGCCGGCCTCGCCCAAGTCCCCGTCTCCGCCTGCCGCTGGGCCCTCGTCGTCAGCGCACAGCCGCTCGTCTCACAGCCGCGGCTCGTCCATGGTCGATTCGTTCAAGCATCAGCAAGCCTCTTCTCTGTCCATGTCCAGCAGCGGCGGCGGCGGCAGTGGTTCCATATTCGGAGGAAGCTCCAGCTCGGACAAGAAGAAGCGCAGCAGCAAGGCCAAGAGCAAGCGGAAGCCCTTCAACCTGGAGGCTGAAAAGGAGCAGATGAAGTCCGTTATTGCAGAGTCCTCGCTAGCGGCAACGAATCTGCTGAACGTGCTGCAGACGATCAACCGTGAGAAGGAGCGTATCTCCGACAATAGCCTGGCCGTGGAGAGGTTCGAGTCGTGCAAGATTCTTCGCAGGAAGGTGTTGCGCTTTGTAAGTCCTCATTCTCGTATCCCTCTGATGGCCATTGGGGGAACAAAAAAAAAAAAAAGCTAACTTGAGAGCAAAGATTCATCACGTCGATCACGAGCAGTGGCTGGGCCCTTTGCTCCACGCCAACGATGAGCTGGTTCACGCTCTCATGACCTTTGAGCAGCTCGACCAGTCCGTCGACGCCGACAGCGACTCTGACGACGAACTCGCAGAGCAAGCCCATCTCTACCGAAGTAAGCTGGACAAATCAACCCCCCTCCCCTTTCTCAGCCAGATTGCCCCCAAGATGTAAATTCTGACCCATGATCTGTTCTTTGCTACAGTGGCCGCCATCAAGGGCAAAGAAGAACTGGCCGCGCGAGAAGCCACCTCCCCTACCCGGGCCGAGCACCCCGACATCGCCGGCCTGAGCCTCACCTCGTCCCCGAAAGGCACCCCGCCGCCCCGGCCGGCGTCCAAGCCCGCGTTTTCGGCGCCGCCGATACCGCCGCCGCTGCCTTCGAACCCGCGGCCGAGCGCGCAGGCCAGAACGGGCTCGTACTTGTCCGACGAGGAGGATGACGACGACGACGATGACAATCCGTTTGCGGATAAGAACATTGTTGAGTAAGGGGTGTATGTTTGGTCTGATAAGATTTTGTATCTGACTTGTTTAATTTCTTGGCTTCTTTTGCGCGCGAATGGCGTGTACATTCTCCTTCATCTGCTGTTTCATTTTTGCACATCTTACGTACTCGTTGGATATCACTTCTTCTCATGCGCCCTCACTAGTTTCTTGCCCACTTCTTTTCTTGGAGGAAACATGTTGATGCTACTTGGATACCTTGGTCATGACAAGCGGACAATTCTAACGATCTATGTGGCTATGACATCTATTGAGTCCTGTCTTCAGCATCTGTTCTTCTGCACCTGTCTTAACGGCTTGCTTTGAAAGATGGGTCGTTCTTCCTCTTGACCTTTTCACATCAAAGACTACCCTGGTGCCGATTTTCCACCAGAGATATAGTCATCATTCAAGTTCGTTGATTGAATACCCATTGAATGACCCCTCAAGTGCCCCTTGTTCGTTTCTCATCACCTGGTCCAACTTATATGTTACAAGAGATACTTCCGATTACCATCAAAATGCTGGGAGACAACCATAAGATCAAAAGAAAAAGGATCCATTCGCGTCGTGGTTTGCTAAGGAAGTGAATTATATGGGATAAAGGCATCCACAAGCAACGAGCTCCGGGAAACGAAAAGAAGCCATTGACCACTCAGGCCTACACGAGGCTACGGGATGATACAAGTCAATAAGTTGGGCTCTTACACCGAGTGTTTCTTCTAACATGACTATATTCCTATTGTCCTTTCACTTCTATTCCACAACTCTTTCTTATACTAGCCCCATGTTGCAACTCCATCACGGAAACGCAGAATAGCAATTCCCCCGTAAACATCCCTCAAAAAGCTCATCTCGTTCCACGCCAAACTTCGGGGTAAGTAACGTCACATCATCCGATCAAACGTGAGATAAAAAGTATTGATGCTATTCAGAGCGCAATCGCAAGAGTGGAACCACGTCTCGACCAAGTCGTCTCATAGAAGACCGGTACCCCTTCTCTCTCCCTTCTACTCACACCCTCCCCATACGTAAAGCAATGGTCAAACAAAGAGGGACAACAACATCGAGCCCTCAAGGTGCACGCCTCGCCCCCATTTGCCAAACTAAAAAAGCAGGCAAACAACCAACAACACACGCCCCAGTCGACGATAACCACACTCGCCAAAGAGGGCCTGTCTGTTGTTGCTCGGAGACTTTGCACGGAAGCTAGTATTATCGTGAGAGTGTGAGAGTCTCTTCCATGTTTACTCCAAGGTTCGTCCTTGTTGCAAGAGACATTCCTCATCAATGAGCGGTCTAAGTGACGAACGTCCACCTAGGCTTCACATTCCGGCGTTTATGTCGGCCGACGGTGTTGCTTCGACCGCAGTGCAAAACAGTCACCAAAGCCAAGGCGAGAGAGCCAGATAGTTCTCCTTGTGGCGATCAAAGAACACTAGCCACACCTGATCATCGTTCCCTTGGGTTTATTTTTGGAAATGTCACCGTTGTTAGTACCTCGTACTTGGAATAAGTACGCCAAGTCGTTTTGCCTGGTGGCGGTCTCAACACGTCGAGACAACGGGGTGGCAATCGTCTCGAAATGTTTGGGTATGTATGTATGGTTTCGGAGTACTCAACCAACTCGGACGATGTCCTAGGCAGCCATTGAAGGTGGCCTCCGCAGTCACAATAGCGCCAGCTGCATGTTGAATGCAATGTTTCAGTAGCAAACAATCAACTCCTGCCATTACCTTGGTCACGGGGAATGTTGGAATCATAGAGGCCTTCCAGTCTACCAGGCCTTCTCAATGGGTAGAAGAACTCTCGGTCCGTGGTCCTAGGAGAAGCGATCTGCTGAGCGTACGCCCCTGAGACTGGACACACGGAACGCATTGGTTCTGTAAAGTATTGCCGGAAATGGAGGGCGCACGTTCCGTTCTCCCCTGAAGCCAGGACGGCTTTGGCCGCCGCCTCCCCGGACGGGTGAAGGAAGCTCAGGACAGAGAAGGGATCAAGCAAGTAGCACAAGCTCGTGGCAATCTTCAACCTTCTTCGGCACTCCATAACCATCCTCCCTCGATCCCGACATCCAGGTGCCCGATGGGCGTTGTGAGACACAACGGTTGCCGGCGAACAAGGCGTCTGATGCTGCCGCATGGTGTCGTGTGCTTCCTCAGCAAGTCCGCGTCGGAGTGTCTCCTTTCTGGCGATTTCGGAGGCGTGGGGTGCTGCACGGAGTTGCCGGCACCCAGAGTTGGCCTCTTCTGTTAGTCAAGCAGGGAGCTGCAAGGATGACAGTGTAGTCAGCATCTCATTGGGTTCCGAGGCGCTGGATGCTTGACACACGAGTGGGCGAGGCGTCCAACGGCGCTCACTGCCTCCTCTCTCATCTGGTGCGCAAACAGCCGATCTCTCTCTTCGCGATTCTGCCAGTTCCTGTAAGTGTGATTTGGGCAGGCTCTGTTTCATGTTTCATTAAGCGATCAAAGCAGCCCTCTGACGAGTGGGTGGTGTGCATGCCGCCTGCATGTTCTCGTAGCAAGACGAGGAATATTCGGAGTACTCCGTCATCAGCCGTCCATATTGGGATCCCACTGACAATAGTAACACGTAGCCGCTGTCTCCAGCCTAAACCATTGTCAGAACTTTATGATCCCGATGTGTTGCCCCAGCTTGCTCTAAGAATATTACTGTGCGCTAAAAGATGAACAAGGGAAGAGAAGGAACCTGGCCATGCACGGCGACTTATGTCCTGGCAGGTTGACGTTAGCACTAGCTCATATTTCGATATGCAGCCAACAACTCACTCTGCTGATCGCATTCAACGTTGTTGGTGGCGCTGGTGGCGCTGGGTGGGCATCTATACCATTGAGGATTCCGTCTTTCGCGAATGTTTGCCATGGCATGCCTGACAAGGCGAGCATCGGGAATACTATTCTTGGTGTCACAACCCAGCCAAGCATCAACACTTCTTGAGTGCTGTTATCGCTGCCTATGGCTGGCGTGTCGAGGTTCTGCAACGCTGCGGGAGTTCAGCTGGCGCTGTAATCAACGGCATAGGTAGTATCCCGGTCTCGCCGCTATGCGATGACTGGGGTTGGCGTGATGGCCGGTCGTTTGTTTCATCTGCCTCGTTTCAAGATCCAGCCGCTGCAGTGCCAAAGATTCCTTGCATGCATGCCACCAGCCACTTTCAGAGCGCCATGCATCTTGACTGCAAGGTTGTATATGTGCGGCGCAGGAGAGGCTCGTTCAAACCTGGCATGTACGGAGAGAGACTGCAGACGCTCGGAGCAGGACAGAGACGCAGTTCATACGCCGTCTGCAGTCCATCGGAAGCGTCCTCGTCTGCGTCCAGCGTCTGGGATGCCGTACATGATTGGACAGTTGACTGACGATTTGGACTTCTGCTTTGATTGGCTGTGTCGAGGAGACGAGAGTGAAGGTCTCAAAAGGTTCCGACTGGTGAGACTTGCACGTCAATCGTGTTGGTCACGCGCTGTTCAGGTGACCAAGCTCGTGAACCATCATTGAAATTGGCAGTCACCAGTGCAGCACGCCTTCCCCTGCTTCCCTATGGCTCTGCCATTTCGTGAGGGGTTGCGGCTAGGTACTGGTTGGTACTTGCTGGGTACCTTGGTTGAACGATTTTGCTCACATTGATCCACACACTTGAGCCCCTTCATCATCTCCAACTTGTACTCATTCTGAGTCGCTCCTACCCAGACGATGCCTCGTACTGCAGCTACATGGATGGATGTGCTGCCTCATTACATCATTGACAGGCCGAGAGCTGAATTGCTGACGTTACCAAGTCCGATTCGCTTCAACCGCAGTCCTGCACATACAAAAAGCTGCATTTGCACAAACCACCGGCTGCGAAGCTCTGCCAGTTCGAAAGCGCCGACGGAGCGTCATTGCGAGTTGGTCGCCGTTGCGCTGCGCTGCGGGCTAGCAATGCATTGCCCTCGACGGATCACGGAAGCCAGTAGCCGATCATGGTGATCATTCTCGAGCGCTCGCCGGCATTGACAGCAAGGGGTGGTGGAGGATGGGTTTAGCCAATACAACCTGCCTGCTCCCACACGCCACGTTAGTCGTACCCAATCGCTGGGGTCTGTCAGCCAGACAAGTCCGAAGCACGACGGTCGGGGCTCAGGGCTTCTCGAACATTGAGAGAAGAAATGCCGGAGCAGCCCAAGCACGGTTTCGCAGTTATTACTGTACTTGTACATACGAAGCACCTGGAGGTGGTACTCCGTCCTGCTCCGTACAGCTCCGTCCCTGTGCGCTGCTAGTGCGGATGGAAAGCTGGAGTTGAGTTAGGGGACGGGGAGCAAGGGGGGTTGGGGGGATGGGAGATGGCATGGGGCTGGACGAAGCCTTGTCGCACTTGGCATCATCCCCTAGTCGCTGGTGGCATGGATGGGCAAGGATTGATCCACGGCGGTGGAGGAGACAGCCGAGAGAAATTCCAGAATCCTGCCACGTATGGCTAGAGCAATTTCCGCCAGGATGCATTGGCCATCGGCCTCTCCACGCAGCCAACCAGATGCACAGACTGCCACAACGAAGCGGCTCTCCGTTCAGCGTCCCCCCTGGTTCTCAACGGCGACAACGGAGAGAAGGGCCAGGAAACGACGTTTGTGTTTCTCGAGCCGTTCGTTGGCTGAGGAGGGCAATGAGGGCTAATGACGGTGGGTGGAGCGTCATGCAAAGCCTTGCGGGAGAGCGGTCATTCTCTGGCCGTCTCATCGTTGCCTGGAGGCGTGACCCGTTTCTCCTGTCGCTATTGTCACGACGGGTGACGTCCCAACAGCATCTGTCTGTCGCCTCCAGACCAAATGTTTGCTGCGCGAGAACTCCAACGTCGAACGACTCGAGGAGGGGGGAAGGGCGCTAGCAGTCGGCCAGCCAGTCGGTCGGTGTTCTGTCGCGGCCTTGGGCTGACATGCACGAGTTGCATCCGCCATCACATACGAGCAGCCTTTTTCGAACGACAACACTCATGTTGCTGTCGACGCGACCGAGGCACACGAGCAGCGGCGCCGAGAGCTGCCAGCGTGGTCACCGTCCTCCACCTGGCGGGACATCTGGGTCCAGGTAGCCCGTTCTGGCGATCCGGGAGCTGAGCTTGTATATTGCACAGTGGCCACGCACTTGCTCGCACGCGCGGGCCGCTCCATCTTATCTCATTTAGGATGAGAGATGTGATCGATTCCATGTGCTAACCGCCATGGCGGCACAGGTGAAACGTGCGCTTGGCTGTAGCGTGCAGCGCCCATTGCATCGTGTGAGCACCAGAAGGATCAACGATGGGCTAGAAGAGCAATCGCCTTGCCGAAACCCCAGCTGGAATAGCGACCTTGTGAGATGAGGTGGTCACCCTCATTTCCGGCTTCCCTGTGACCATCGTGACACCAACTGGTCAAAAAGAGATGCCGCAGGCATAGGCATTACTCCGACCTCCATACGTTGCGTCGTTTGGTGGTGCTGCGCCTCTGGCCGGCAACGGTAGCATGGCCTAATCCGACGTCGAACAGGCTCGGATCGCATCAATACTATCACTACTACCGAATCGCTTCCGTGTCCTCGCCGTCGCCGCATGTATCGCATCATTATGACCTGTTCTCCCTCCTTGGGGGGGCCTGCACGAGGCGAGTCCTCCTGGCAGCAACGGCGCATTCCGGCCAATCTCAGGTCGATACCAGGTCTGAGGGGACGTCTGCCTTCTATTATCTTTGCAGCCGCGGTTTCCTCCGAGCGTCCCATAAATAACATGCGACTTGGCTCCCGAACAATCGTTCGTGATGGCACCGCGTTGAAAAGGAGCATGTTCTTGGTGCTGGAGTCTGGCCGGCGGCGACATGTGCAGCACGTACCACCTCTTATTTCCAGCCTCATCGCGGCTAACAGGCGTCAATCTGAATTACATCATTTCCACACGTGTGCTATCGCTATTGTTAGGCCTGGCCAGCCTAGTGACAATTGCATGCCTGAGAGATGAAGGAAACAAAAATAAAACGAACATGGGTTCGCTAGATCGCAGGAGGCGTCGTCTAGCATGTGCGTCCATTGGCTGCGACCTGCTTGTCCCAATCGGCCGAGGCCCTCTGGACTTGCGCTATTGATCGACCGCCATGCAGGCCTGAGGGAAATGAAGTGCTGCATGTGCATGAGGATACATGCACATGCTACTCGGTGCTGCATATGCCTTTGCCGCATTTTGTGCTGAGTGTCGACCAGCGGAAGCCAAAGCGGTTCACGACTTGACTAGGCCATCCCGTCCTCTCCCCATCAAAGGGGGTGGCTTTGTCGGCGGTGCTTGGTGACGTTGAGGACGGACAAAGGGGAGAGGCGCAATTTATACACGTTGACTCGAAATGGCCGATCGACGGCCAGTATCATTCATTCGGTATTACCAACGAGCCCTCTTCCACAGTCTTCATCCGCCAGCTCGACTGCGACGACTTTTCTGCGCCGCCATGGCCGTTCTCAGCCCTTTGGACGGCGTCTGCAAACCGCCTGTTGGCACGCCCCAGCACAGTCGGGGCGCTGTCTCGGCTGTCGCATCGAGGGGCTGACGGTGCTCGGCCGGGGAATACTGCGCGCATCGTACAGGTACCTACCTTACTTACCTATGGAGGGACAACGCACAAGCCGACCCCTGGCAGCTGTTGGGGGGAGGGGATCCGTTTGAGGAGGCCCGACACGACATGTACAACAAATCTGGCGGTGGCCAATGATGCATGTACCTGTACGTGCTGTGCCTCATGCACTCCGTCTTCCGAACGCGCATCATTGAGTCTTCCCCCCAGGTGGTTAGAACTCATTGAAATGTGCCAAGAGAGCAAACAGACCGAATATTGATCACTCGATGCCTGCTCGCCTCGATCTGACGCCCTGAAACGTCACGTGTCCGGCTTGGCCATCATGCATCGCAGCTGAGGATATGACAGATGGAGGGCAGAAAGCAGGAAACCCAAAGAAACGAATGGGTTTCTGACTGGTAATAAGCATGCCCTGGCGGACCCAAGCAAGAGCCGGACACGCCGTGCCCGGTGGGCTGCGGATGTGGCACCAAGATGCTCATCCATGAGATGACCGACAATCCTTTGAAGCTAGCGACAGTCGGGGAGAATACCTACCTAGGAACGAGGCCTCGACGTGCTTCCTTCTAAGAGCGACTGCGACTGGAGTGTTGGGTACAGGTACCTACCTACTGGTCGTGTGGCCATGAATACACTGGCATCCAGAATGCAGGAGCAGGACCCGCCTTCTGTTTGCTCTCCGATCTGATGCGCCGAGAGATGCCGTCCGTGGGCCTCGATCAAACGGGACGCACATGTGCTGGCGGGCACTGGACTCTTGCCAGCAACGGCTCGGGGGGCTGTCTGAGATGATGATGCCCTGCATGCCGCCCGCTGCTCCGGCCATGGGTTGCCATCAATCTGGCATAAGCCGGCCAGGGGCGTTCCCTTTGACGGCTTCTGTCGTACTTTGGACTTGTCGGGACGGAAGACAGAGATGATACGACAGGCACAATCGACGGCCGCTGTACATCACCGTGCATCGAGATGGTCCGGAGCAGTTGCACGCTACGGGACTGTATATGGGGTCCAGGTTGTTGCTGTTTCTCTGCCTCTTCGCACCGCTGTTTCTACCAGGGGGGGGCTGGCGTCTGTAGGTAAGAGGTTGGTCTTGAAGCACGAAGTGTGTGCACGCGCCCACGGTTCCTGGACCATCTCAGTCTGACAGAGCCGACGGGCATGATAGGCAACACTTGACACAGCGTGTCTTTTGTCTTTGGTTTTGCCATCGAACTGCCTGCTATATTCCTCTGTTAGCTGCACGGTTCCTTTGCCTTGACGGCACTGGATAGTGGTCGAGAGGACCCAAAGCACTCAAAATAGCAGCACAGCAGAGCCCGTCATAATAGCGGCAGTACCTCCCTAAGTGCTATTATCCCCTCCACACCGCATGTATCCGCCACCGTCTGGCGCATCGGCTCTCGTGTGTGCCCAAAGAGGCATCATCAATTGATGCTCGCACCCTTGCTGCAAAATGGCTCCCTCTAGCGCCGTGCCAGCCTGCGCTAACCTGCACCCCGGCAGCTCTCCACCGACCGCAATGAATGGAAGTTCGAGGTCATCGTTCTTTTTGCTGTGACTTTTAATGTTAGTTTGGCTGCCATCGGGACACTGTGGAGGGAGACTTCTGCGCTCTCCCCAGGTCTCCGTCGCGGTACTTGAGTACTTAGTACTCTGCGATTACCTTTGGCCTTGCAGGGGCGTGAAGTACCCGCTACCTACCCGACGCGCGCCGGTACCTGGACCGCCCTGGAGGACCGCTAGAAAATGGCCAGGACGACGCCGCCTCCCGCCAGCTGATTTCCACCCGACCACCAACCCGCTTTCTTCGCTCTCATTTTTTTCACTCTCGTGAAGCTCTCATGATCGCGATGCTGCATGTATGCTGAACCAACTGCCTTTTCGCAGCCAGAGGCCGGACTATTATCTTCCTCATCACACGCCCCCCTCCTCCCCCTCTTTCTCTTTGCCTCCCCTCCGCGAATCAAGACGGCCAGGCACGAATATAGCGGCATCGGTAGGGCTCGACCTGTGGCCTCATCTGGCTATATTAGACTTGGCGGCCGGCTTTTTTGTCCCTTCTCCTCGACCATCTGGAGACCCCGGGACCCTTTTGCGATCTTTCCGCCAGTTGACGTTCCAGCGACGACAGCAACTTCTGCATCTGCCTCAGCCTTGCCGCGAAGCGACGTGCGATCTTGTGAGATTGCGAACAGACCGACAACTCAATCTCAACTCCAAGCAGCTGCATTCCGGACAGGTGACGCACAGAGCTCGACGCAGTCTTGCCTTTGGTTTCCACTGCTCTGGCCTTGATAATAAGCCAGCAGGCAAACTGCAGGCCGAGCACAGAGCATCCTCGACAGCCGCACGAGACCACCCAGTGAGTACCGCCTCCGCCATGCTGTCCTATCCCAATCATGTCCTGCCCTTGCCCTGTCACTATCCCATTCCATCCTGCTCAGCATCCTCTTTCTGCCTCTGCCTGTCCGGTCCAATCTATCCAGCTTCCCTTGGCTACAAACCAGCCAAAGACATCAACCGTGCTCGTACATGCACACAAAGCCCCCCTGTTTGCTTGCTTGGGATGGGCCCCAGTCTCTGGCGCGGCGCAAGGGTGAGCCGGTCCAGGAGATTTCTGTTGCGTCTTCCATCTTTCTGTCGACAAGGCCCTTGCCCCGTCAAGCACACAACCCTGCCGGCCTGCCCTGCACTCAGCCAGCGAGGCCTGTCATAAAGGCTTGGGCCCCTAAAAAAAGTTACGTCGTTTGCCAGCTTCCAGAAGCACTTGACTTGCTGTTTGGAAGACTGCATTTTGGCACCGACCTGCAAGCCAGTTTCCCACCCTTTTTGCCCTTTACCTCTTATCCACCTCGTCCCACGACGACGCGGCCGCTGTTTTGTGCTTCAAACAAGGCTCAGCTCTGCCTGTCCTCGTCCTTTCTTCCCCGTTTCCTTTCCCTTCCCCCAGTCCTCCCTTCCGCTGCCCGCCACATCGCGCGCCCACCACCTTGAATCAGCCCACTGTCCCGCGACGCGGCTGACCGAACAGGACCCAGCCTCGACCACCCGGCACCCTCGACAAAGCGCCCGTTGGACAGTCACGCCCCCGGTCCGGCTTATGATCATTGTCTGCCGCTAGCAGCTTGTTGCTTCCACTCTGCAGGCTGACTCGACTGCATCTCTGCATTGCTGTATCGACCGCAGGCTCCTTTTCTTCCTCCACTTGATTCGACTCTTGGGGTGTCAAGCTTAAGCGTCTCTTCATCTGCGAACACGTCGGGCTTTCCGTCTCGCATGCGACAACCTCCTTGCGATCTCGAAGAAACGTGCCGGATCTCGTTTCTCCTTCGCCCAATCTCCTCCATCAGCTTGCGCTCTGGCCCTGCCCAGTGTCGCCTGTTTATATTGTTCTCTCGCCTACCGGCATACAAATATCCTCCGAGGCTGCCCCGCGGTGGCGAGTGATTGCAACGTCAGGACTCCCTCTATCAACTCTATCGACGCATATATTCGAGCGTATCGGCTTAGCATAGCGCACTCTCCAAGTCGTGGCTTCCAACGATTTCATATTGGAGGCGACAGCTCAAGAGCGGTGGAACGAGGAGAATAGAAGGATTGTGCCCACGTTCCGGGGACCCTGACCTTCCCGTATCCTGTCATCGGATACCTAGTAGAAGGTATGTCTAGATTCTTTATTTTCTGGGTCATCTCTTCCTGGTTGATCAGACGTCGGCCGGTGCTGTTGGTGGGTGGCCCAAGCTCATGGGAGGCTCAACTCCTGCAGTGGCAGGATAAGCTTTAACGATGGCTTCACATCGCCAACGACTGATCTGATTGCATCCTTGGTTGAATGATGTCATCTGAATGCGTGTATTCCCTCCTTACGTTGAGCCATGACTGACTGAAACTCGATAGCATCTTACAAAACTTTCCCAGAGGTCGCCCTCTTACACTTGTCCAGATGATGTTACCTCACACCCTCTCTTCGTCCGCAAGGCCGAATACCGTCATGTCTTCTGCTTCGCCTGAGGTTATGGACATTACGAACATGCTGAACAACAAAGGCGGCGCAATGACACACGGGCTTGGCGGAGGCATGCACGACCACCACCAGCACCACCAACACCATCTCGGGCTCGTCAAGCATGAGCCGACCATGGACCGATCGGGTTCCCCTCACATGTCTGAACATTCGTCCTATTCCGCCCACAGCATGTCTCGCGCCTATCCCTCGCCGACGGCCATGCAAGCCCCTATGCAGATTCCGAATTCCATGCACAACGCGATGCAAATGGGTGGCTTCGCCGACATGTCAGGCATGGGCGGAGTGCCAAGCATGGCCATGCACCACATTCCTCAACAGCCACCGCAGCATCAGCAGCAACAGCCGCAACAGCCGCAGGCTCCAGTCAAGGCGTATCCTTGCAGCACTTGCGGCAAGGGGTTCGCTCGGAGAAGCGACCTTGCCCGGCATGGTGAGTTTGATACCCAGATGTTGAGCTTCGAGCATCCTTCTAATATGGTCACCCGCAGAGCGTATCCACACCGGCGTTAGGCCCCATGTCTGCGACTATCCCAAGTGTAACAAGCAGTTTATCCAACGGTCCGCCTTGACCGTTCACCAGAGAGTGCACACGGGCGAGAAGCCCCATCACTGCGAGACGTGCGCCAAGGTAAGCCAGTCGTCAGCATTTGAGCCTTGCGGCTCCCCCTCTAGATTGAGACCTAAAGCTAATGCGTCATCTTGCAGCCGTTTAGCGACAGCAGCTCTTTGGCTCGGCACCGGAGGACACACTCGGGCAAGCGTCCCTACAAGTGCCCCTATGCCGATTGCCAGAAGACGTTCACGCGACGTACTACCCTGACCCGACATCAGAACCACCATACTGGCACGATCGAGGAGGCTGCGGCGGCCACTGCAGCGGCTCTCGCAGCCTCCAGGGCCAAGAATGGAAGCCAGGCTCGCTCCGACGGCGACCACATGTCCAGCCACGGCTCCCCCCTGACGACCCCGTCACCCAGCCAGCACGGCATGATGTCTCCCGCCCTCGATCTCTCGGGCTCAAACGGCATCCCCCGGCACGCGGCCGACTTCCAGCAGTACATCACGCAGAGCGGTACGCTGCCCCCTCACCTTCGCGTGGGTAGTCCTACTTCGACCACATCGGCCGCGAGCTACAACACCGGCATGCGACCGACGTCGCACCCTACCGGCTACGGCCCTCCGCCCACCTTGGAGCCCAACCTGGAGCAGCATCCGGCAGGATCCGGAAGCGCAGGAGGCAGCCCCCATATGGGCCAGGTCGGCTGGCAATCCCCGCAAACTCATTCGCCATCCCACAATGGTGGCAGCTACGTCTACCCTGACCCTGATGGTGGCTACCCTCCCAACGCGGCCATGAGCCAGATGTACTATGGCGCGCCTCAGCAGATGCGACGACCGCAGAGTACAGAGCCTGGCCTGGTTCATATGGCTTAGGTGGCCTGAATGCCAGGGGGTTTAGATGGGGAGACACACTTTCTCGGTCGCCCTCGACGACCTCAATATCGCAGCACACATTGCCGCAGTGTACACTTTTCTTCTTATATGTCGACACACCTCACGTACACGATTCCTTGTTTTCCAGGTTTGGCAGCGCAACTTATGGCTTTCTGCATAGCACTTGCGTCGGCCCCCTTTACATGTTTGCATTGAATTCCATTTTGTTGTCATTTTGCGTTTCATTTCCTCTTGTTCTCTTCATATAGACTTGGGCGATAGACTGGCGGACCGGAAACTTGACGACCATGGACTGAGCGTTTTTTCCATTGACACGACGCGCAGGGCGGCAGGGGAGGACACAGACTGGAGTTTCAGGGAGGGCGGAACGGCGCCTAGTTTTGCTTGCTTGCTTGCCCGGCTATTTTTGGTCGGCATAGAAGATGGGCTGGAATCGGGACAAGACATAGACGGCGGGGAGCTGTCCACCACTCTTCAATGACGCATTTCCCTTGAACTTTGTTTTGACACATTACATAGACCAGGGCGCTCGAAGCGCACCTCTCGCGAGAAAATGGCACGGATACATATACGGATATGACGAGTTGATTTGTGAACGACTGTGATGTTTGTCTTGTGATGACCCGAATCCGAGCTTGCGGTGGCTGATGAAATGACTGAGCAGTTGAGAATTGAAGAGGCGAAAATGGGAGGGAGGATATATACATTGTGCCTTTAGACGGGCTCAGGGGAAATGGAGAATGGGAGTGATGCTCTGTTGGAATTGTTGATTAGTCGTCGAGGCAAGGCGGTTCCAGGACGAACCAATCCGTTGCGCAGGGGATGATCTATGTTGAGGCTGGTGGAAGGTGATTGGCATGGAATTGAAACAAGTGGAAGAGTGCTCAGCTGGATCTCAACACGGGGGATGTCTGGATGCTTGATGGGAGCTGGGAGTGGACGGTTTGTTGTAGTTGTTCATGGCTGCTGTTACCAAGCAGTCTTGCGCTGTCTCATACATGGTGTTTTCGATATCAGGACAAATACTAATCACCTACCTCCCTATAGTGAGTACCATAGATGATGTTCGAAATTGACCATGGTGTAAAGTCAATCTAGCAAGGCTGTTCCATAACAGCCATTATCTGATCATCTCTCCTATGAGAGCAACCGACGTCGATGATTTTCCGCACCGTCGTCTTTTTCGATAAGTCGATCATGGACGATATGAGGCTCTTAGACCAATTTGGGACAATGGGGGCGATCACGATTAGTAATCTGGGGCAAGGACGGTGGACGGGATTAGTATTCAGCTCGTGAGAAAGTGGGAAAAGGCCAAACATGTGTGATGTTCCATTCAGGGGATATTCTCATGGTTCCTGTTCTTTTACTCTCTTTATCTCAAAAGTGATTTATATACATGATGGAAGTAGGACATCTATATACAGTTCGATATATGTCATGTTGTCTCATCGACCAATTATTAGTAGAGCACCTGGGCGTATCTTCATGCTTTATGTTCATGAAGTTGATAAAGATTCCCGGCCTGGGCTTAGCGCATCAGGCCGGAAAGATTACATATGCGAGAGAGAGATGACATCAAATCAATAATTCCCAATTCTCAGCTCCGCCGGGATAACGAACGAAGAGAAAAGATATTCTTTTAAGGCCAATGACCTGAGATAAAAGGACGACTGCAGGGACCAATTCGGACAGACCATCAGAGGCCGCGATCTTGGAACCGGCTGGAACCACGTTTGCGCCCATTCTATCAAAAGGATTCCTGCATTCGATTCCATATCTTACATCCTGCGCGCAACGCCGGCAGTCGGCCTTGCTTGTGATTTCTAATTGCTTTTGCAAAAAGTTGCCAATCCTGCCAGGTCCGAAAGCTAAAATCCACATATTCTTGCTTTGTCTGTCCTTGGCGCTCTCTTATCTTTACATTTCAATTCTTCCTTTCTACTTTCTTGCATCGCTTTTTATACTTGCCTTGATATCCCCTCTATCTCTACCTATCGTACGCCGCAAACCCGAAACTCTTCTCTGTATAACTCTTTGCGTTTTCACCCATTTACTTATATATAAGGCGTGTGTGTGTCTCTTGCGCATCGCTCAAACGGCAACCATGAGCGCAACAGCATCGCCGCTCATCGGCCTCCCGGCGCAAACACAACAACAACAACACCAAGCCCGCCATCACCACCACCACTACCGCAGCGACGATCAGCCTCTTCCCTCCTCAGCGGACACCACCTCCCTGAGCACCAGTAGTACTAAACGCCCTCCAACATCAACATCAGCATCATCAGTAACAGTGAAAACGGCAGAACCAGCAGCAGCAATGCGGCGCGATGACAAGCCGGCGGCGGCGCCAGGCCGAGGCGTGATCCGGCTCGACGTCTACGTGGACCTGCTCTGCCCGTGGTGCTTCATCGCAAAGCACAGCCTGGATGCGCTGACGAGGCGGTACGCGGAGGAGCACCCGGACGTGCGCTTCGAGGTGACGTGGAAGCCGTATTACATTGCGCCGGCCATGGGGAAGCGTGAGTTTTTTTTTCCTTCTTTCTCTTATAGTATACCCGTTCATCTCACAGACGCCCGCATCTCGGCTTCAAGTCAACCTCTCCTTCTTCTTCTTCTTCTTCATCATTATCATCGGCACATGCTGACCAAAGTCCAAAACACAGACAATGTCGAAAAGCGCTCCATCTACGAGCGCCTCAACGCCCTCAACGCAGACTTCCTCTCCCGGATCCGCGTCGCCGGCGCAAAGCACGACATTGCCTTTTCCATCCGCGGCCTCACGGGAGCGACCCGCCCCGCGCACCGCCTGATCGCCTTTGTCCGCGCCAGGCTTGGTCTCGACGCCCAGGCGCGCGTCGTCGAGATGCTCTTCCAGGGACACTTTGAGGACGGGAGGGACCTTAGTGATGAGAGCTGGCTGGTGGCCGTCGGGGTGAAAGTAGCAGCGGGCATGGGGGAGGTGGAGGTGGATGAGGATGAGGTGAGGAGGGGGCTGGCGGATGAGGAGGCGGGCAGGAGGGTGGATGAGGTTGCGGAGAGGGCGAGGAGGGATTTTGGGGTCGAGGCCGTGCCGTGTGTTGTTGTGCAGGGAAGGTATAAGGTCGGAGGGTATCAGGAGGGGGTTGTGTTTGAGAGGTTGTTTGACAAGATAAGGCTGGCGGGCGAGGTTTTGTAGGTTTCTGTGGTGTCATATTGAGGGTGGCGGTTCTGATTTAGGGGGCATTTCTCTCTTATTACGGCGTATCTGGCTCTCGAGGATCTGGGGAATCATAGCATACCTAGGTGGTGGTGTTGGCGGCGCATTCATATCACGACATCTTGGATATCCGAGCAGTTGCTCAAAAAAATCTTCCTCTTTCAAGCTTCACCCTCTCCCACAGTCCTCTCAATGTGGGTTCAGAGACGTTGACACTGGGAATGTCCAATCGATTCCTATCTCGTCGCAAAACGCGAACAAGAGACATTATCTGGAAAGCATTATCTGTAACTCCACTGATTCTATCGTGGAAAAAGAAGAAGAAGAAGAAAAGAAGAAGAGAAAGCAGCACCCCATATAGGGCAGCTGGTGATCCATGGCGGCCTTTTTTTTGTTCCTTTCTGGGTTCTCTCTCCTTGTCCTTGGCTGTATCAAAACGCCGTTGCGAAAACTCCCCCAAACGCCGATTCTAGTATCTTTGCCGTCCTGCCCAACCAAATGCAAATAAAGCCAATCTGTGTGTTTTGTGTGTGGGTTCTCTTTTCTCGTGTGGCCGTAATTCTCCGTCTCGCATATCGAGATCGACGACACAAAAGAATAGGGGGAGAGACATCGAGGGTCATCTCCGTTCATACCTCGGGTAGCCCTTGTGGGCTCCCGAGTAAAGGGTTCATATCGTTTCCCCAGCTTGCCCAAATCAAAGGGTTAACGCCGCCAATCCCCCGCGCGCCCATCCATCACCGCCTCATGCCGCTGTAGTCGTTGAGCAGGTGCGTCATGTGCGTGTTGGTCGCCTTGCCGATGCGCTTGCCGGCCCTCTTCTTCTGCTGCTTGGGCTTGGCCGCCGCCGCCACAGCCTTGCGCGGGTCGTCGCTCGTCGGCTTCTGCCCGACGCTCACCAGCTTGCGGTGCATGTCGTCGAGGCTGGGTAGCTGCACGCGGCGCCACATGGCCTGGAACTCGGGTTCTACCTTGTGGTGCAGCGACGGGTCGTCGGCCCAGACGTAGCGCGGGAAGTTGTCCTTCTTCGTGCGCACCACCAGCACCTTGTGCTCCCGCTCCAGCTTGGCCAGCGTGTCCTCGCAGTCGGGCCAGCCGTCCTTGAGGTCCTTGACCGACACCCCCGAGGCGTCCGTCTTGCGCTGCAGGTGCGCCAGCAGCGACGTCGCGTCCTTGACCCCCGGGATGATGGGCCGGTGCTTGTACGTGCCCGTCTTCCACGTCTGCTCGCTCAGGCTCGGGTCCGGCCTCCACTCCACCCGCGGGTGCCGCCGCAGCCCCTCCGTCAGCTCCTTCTTGTGCTCCTCCGTGTAGTTCCTCAGGCTCAGGTGGTCGATGATGTCCTGGATCGTCTTGGCGTCGCCCTTCTTCTTCAGGTACTCGACGGCAAACGTCATCTGCGTCTTGACCTCGGCGCCGTAGCCCGTCAGCTGCGGCTGCGAAAACGGCACGTCGGGCGCCGCATCGCGCTTCCTCTTGGCCGTCGGCGTGGTGCTGTCGGACGCGGCGGATGGCGATGGCGATGGCGGAGCCAGAGATGCCGCAGCTTTGATGCTCGAAGGGTTCGATAGCTTGGACGCGGCCGAGGCCAGACTGCCGCGGAAGACTGACGACTGCTTCTCTAGATACGACGACATGTTGGGCGGGTGGTTCGGCCTAGCAGCGGTAGTAGTATCGTAGAAAAGAACAACAGAAAAATTGAGAGACCGGGAGACGGAGGAGAAAGAGAGAGTGAGAAGAGAGGCGATGGGGGTGGGAGGAGGATGGCGAGAAGAAGGCGAAGGAAAGTCGAAAGTAAGTTGCAAGCAAAGTTCAATCCATGCTGTCTGAGGACAAAACGAGGCTGATGCGGCTGGTCACACTTGTGGCGCAACTGACAAGGTTCGGTGTGGCTGAATAACCTTTTTTGCTCCGGCCGGGCTTATCTTGCCTTATCGGAGCCGAAAGTGTTGAGAATGCCACGCAAGCAGAAACTCCTACAGGCGTGAATCCAGACAACTGCCATTGATTTGCGGCTCGATATTCAGCTGCCATTGAGGCTTGCGGCTGTGCGCAACGCCATTGTGACTTTGCTGACTCGAATCTCACCTTCATTCTCACCTCTTCTTCTCATCAGTTCAACCTGCGCACTGTGTCAACCAAAAAAAGACAATTGATTATCGTAGATATCTAGCCCTGTATATGTCCGTCAAAGGCATCATCTAGTCTCGTTCCTGTAACATGGCTCCCAATTGTCGAGGTGCCCGAAAAATACAAGACACCACGCCATCTATACTGTCACGCTTATCAAAAAAATATCCCAGAGCCGGCTCCCGGCATGAATCGTGTGCTCGAAAGGCGGCACCGACAATACACCGACTCTCCTCTCCGGCGGGGCGCAATCCATCTGGTCCGTCCTCTGTTCAAGTTGCGCGCTGGAGAGAGAAAGTCCAGGCATGCTCCTGCTTTTTTTTCGCCTCTTGTTTGAAAATCGTAAAATATGTTCTTTGTTGAAACCGTACCAATGGTGGAATGCGGTTAGGCGGCCTGGGCCTGGTTGGCCTCCTTGGCCTGGAGGTACTGGTAGGCGAAGTAGGCAATGAGACCGCCAACGGCGACAACGCTGTAGAGGCCAAAGCCGCCGCCGGTGGTGGATGAGCTGACGGAGGGAGAGCTGCTGACAGTCGTCTTGGGGACAGGGTCGCCGGGCTGGAGGAGTCAGTTGTTAGCAAAGACAATTGGGGGAGGAAAGGTAAACGTGTCGCGAAGAGCCGCAACGGGGGCGCATCATGCATACCTGGCGCTTCAGCTCGCCGACGAGCAGGGGGATAAGAGACTCGCGGGCCTCGTCGCTGTGGCCGACATCCTCGAAAGCCTCGGTGGCATCCTGGCCGGCGACGTCGAGAATGACCTCCTCACCACCACTGAACGGAACAGAGTGTTAGCGAATGGGAAACATGTCACTTCCGTGCAAGCGGCGCGCCCTTCCCCTCCCTGAGCGGAACAAAGAGGGGGGAAGCCGGAAATCGCTGCGACGGGTCGGGCAATGGCAGAGGCAGAAACGTACGGGTGCTCGTCGACAAACTTGGTGCAGTCGTAGACCTTGTCGTGGATCACGAGGAAGAGGTCCTTCTTGGTGTTGTGCTCGGCAACATCCTGGTAAGAGTACTGCGCAGACATGGTGGGCGAATCGGAGGGTAGCTTGAAGGCAAGCAAGGAAGTAATAAAAAGCGTCTAGTGTTCCGTTAAAAGGAGAAGAAGAGAGAGAGAAGCGAAGCGAAGAAAGAGAGAGGATTGGTGAGCAAAAGGACAGGACGATGGAGTGTGCAAAGTCGGTCAAAAAAATTGATGGGGTGGGAAAAAGAGAGAGAGGAGAGAGAATGCGAGTACGACCAAATCGCTTTAATGGCCAGTTTGGCTCAACTTGTCTTGTTCGGCTTAAACTTAGCGGATGGTCGTCCATTGTTTTAGCGGCCCCGTTCAGCAGGGGCCCCCAATTCCGTCGGGGGCCCGCAGGGGACAGGAGGCGCCAATCAGCCGCTGTAAAATTACCGCCCGGGCTGCTCTGATTCGCCCCGAGCGGCGCTGTTCTGGCAGGCCTTTCACGGGCTGGTTTCTCTCTTTAGCACAATCTCTCAACGAACGAGTATCTAGGCTACATGTCCTGATATCCGACTCCTTCTAGAGCCATTACCTCGCCTCTGCTCGAATCCATCTACGGCAATCCTGGACGACCTCAGGCGTCAGCAATCAGCGGACCAAGGAACAAAAGAGTCGACAGAATCGGGGGCCTTTGCCATGGGTGTGGTAGCATCCGCCGATATCCCACGGAAGTGGTTGGACGACAAGTGGTAATACGGCACATGTACATAACTTGGGAATACTCCGCGCATTCTACGCAGGCTCTGCAATTGCCGTCACTGCTCTTCGACAAGAAGTTTATGTGGGAAAGGGCTCTGTTTTGTGATTTGACATGATTGCTTGGCGTGGTTGCTACAAGACATCGGGTGATCTGATCGCCACGGGTCGCCTCGCCGGATCTCAATTTGAGTCAAGGGTCTTCTCCTCTCCGCTTTACTCCAGCAAGACACTGGGCTCGGAAAAGCACCAAATAAGCCAGCAGAGCGTCGCCTTAAAATCTACCGGCTGCATGCATTGCACCGGCATCCGGTCTTTACGTTGAGACTCAATATCTTAATCCAGTTATTTCGATATCTGGAGCTCGGGATCCGACCTCTCCCAGTTGCATCGGCACGATCCAGTCTTAGGCTCCCGAAAAAACCAAGGAACCCGGGGTCTGTCTTAGCCTTGTCTGGCTTGGGACTTCCCCTCTCTCTCTCCCGCCCGCCGCTTTTCTCCAACAGACGGGACTTGGCCACGGGTGTTGCTAAGAGCGAGTCTCTTTCGACCTCTTTTGTCTCGTGGCTTTTATACATGGACACATTCTTCAATTACCGATTCCGAGCCTCGGAAGTTGCTGCTGCTTCAATGTGTTTGACATGCCCCAGATGACCATGTCAAGGTATATCGTCTCAGCTGAGAGACACACTGACCCTCTGCTTGGGACTTTGTCTCGCCTCAGCCCCGCGTCATCATCGCCCGGAAAATCCATGGACTTCTTCTTATGTTCCTCCAAGGCTGGGGATGCAAGATATCCGATCCTAGCCATGCTTGCCACGGACAACTACCAGTGAAAGAGAGCTGCATAGCACAAACTATCTCTCAAGGTTAAGTTGTTTCATTAGGGAGGATGAAGCAGCATGTGCATCAGGTTCATTTTGATATACTTCGAGACCTCCATTTCAACGGCTATTCTTCTATTACAGCCGTTCTGTATGAATCGGTCATGAGACGCTTTCCATGCAGTCAGATGGCGATTCCCAAAGTGAAACATTCCGCCGCACCGGGCTCGGGATATTAATGCGTCTCTCAGAGCTGACACTTGTCGCCAAGGGTGGGGACAGTCATCCATCAGCTGTGCTTCATGCTTCATTCAATTCGCAGGTCTATTAAATCCATCAGAAGCTAGACAATGTTGGTTCGCCTTCAAAGCCATGATATCTTCCCAAATGGCCAAGAAACAAACAAAGTAAATCAAAATCCGTTCGCTAAAATCATCGCTTCGAGCTGCCGCCGCCAATGTCCTGTCCCAGACGGTAGCCCGTCACTCGCTCCCACTCAATCTTCTGCCTCGTCACCGGCAGCTGTCGCCGCAGGCCCTTGAAGGCGCCCTCGCTCAGGCTGACGAAGCTCTTGTTGAGGTCCTCCTGGTACTTCTTCTCCGTCGACGCAATCTCCTTGACGATCCCGGCGCCGGTGCCCGACGGGATGGATGCGGAGACGGCCTTGTTGGTGAGCAGTCGCACGTTGCCGTCTTCGTAGTAGTGTACGTCGACCATGATCTGGCCCTCGAGGTCTCCGGAGCTGGGGTCGAAGGTGTAGACCGATCTCCATCGCCCGTTCCTACCACATGTCAGCGTTCTGCGGCGTAACCCGTATTCATCGAGGGTGGCCGCCGTACCAGAAGTTGTTGGGGCTGTACTTGTTTGCGACAATGACAATGGCAACCTTGGAGTCGGACTCGATGGGATACGCACCAAGAGCGGCGTTGGGGAAGTGCTCCTTGACGTAGGTTCCCAGGCTCTTGAGTGTTGATTTACTGCCGCCACGTTAGCTGGCATGACCACGTTTGGCTGGGGCTCGACGACGCTGGACCACTCACACCAGGTCCGCTTGTGCTCCCTCCAGGACGTAGCTCTGCACCGCACTCGCTTTCTGCAGCCGCAGTTAGCTCCCCTTCTCCTTACTCATTGCAACTGCTTGTTCTTCTGACGTGCCTGAGAAAGGTGGTCCACCTCGAAGCTCGAGGAGCTCTCGACATCGTAGTACCGTCCGCCGCCCAGCGAGTTGTGTGGACTAATCAAGACCTTTTTGCCAACGTCAGTCAGTCCTTCCTTCGTGTTTCATAGATAATTCGTCAGTGCCGCACCGGCTGGCTGCTTCCCGGCAGCTTGAGTGTGATGAACTGCTCCTCGTTGTACTTCTCAAAGGCCGGGGCGAGGTCCTCGACGACGTTGGGCTCGGAGGCCGTCAGGGCCTTGATGTCTGCAATTCCGCGCGTCAATGTATGTCCGTTGAAGATAGGTATCTGAAAAAATCGTATCATCGATCCGGGGCTGGTAGCGTACCGGCAACAACATCTGCGAGCTGTTGAGATCAAGAGGTTAGCTTTCGCGAGACGATGACGCGCAAGGCAGAGAGAAGGAGTGTAGCTCACCTCGCCGGGGGGAGCTCCCTTGACGAAGGAGGAAATCGTCTCAATGTGCGACATTGTGTAGGTTTGCCTTTGGGCTTGAGAGAGGAAGGGAGAAGTAGAAACCGGGGACAGCTTCTTATCTTGGGGGGAGCTTTGACGTATTCACCGCATACGGGTGACGGACCTTAGGGGCTGCGGATTAGGAGATGAAGCAAGCAGCTTTGGGCGGGGCATCGACACGAGGGGCAGGTTGGCTCGATCGCTAGCGGGGTACGCGGTCGGAGCGTGGCCCTCCGCAGTAGTCAAGCGTACCCTATTACCAGCCATGATGACGCTGCTGAGAATTAAAGGCATTCAAAAATGAATTGATCAGATGCAAGAGTATTTATGATAATTAGAGAACGTAGATGGCTAGATAAAGTGACATAATGTGCTGTCAAGGTTCGCGCAAGTGGTGGTATAAGATATCCCGGTTTACGAGGCGGAGAGCTCTCAGACATCAGACAGCCTTTGGAGCTTGGGACTCGTCGATGGATGTATATATCTTCAAACTCGTCTTCTATTATTAAACAGTCTAGGCATTCATTTATACACAAAGACACGCTACTTGCTCCCTCAGTACTGAACCGTCTTCTTAATGCTGTCGTAGATTCCTAGGCACAGAGTCAGCTATCAAGCCAGGATCGCCGCAACAACAAAACAGGATCATACTCACTTGCAATATCCGGAACGTGAAACTTTTCAAATATCAGCGCATTGTGAATGCTCCATCCGGCAACACGGGCTACAGGAGCCTCAAGCCTGTTGAATGTGGCTGCGTTCTCCTGAATGGCGGCAGCAACCTCGGCACCGACGCCCGCATTCACCATGGACTCGTGGACAACCAGCACTCTCCCCGTCTTCTGAACGCTTTCAAACACCGTCTTCTTGTCCCACGGGTAGATGGTGCGCAGATCAATCAGCTCCACGGAAATGCCCAGATCCTCCTCCGCCTGCTTGATTGCCGCCATGCAGTTGTACAGCGGCTGGCCGTATGAGATGATGGTCACGTCCTTGCCCTCCTTGAGAACCTCCGCCTTGGACAGAGGCAGCTCATACGGTGCCACAGGGACCTCTTCCACCGCTGCTCGGTACAGGATCTTGGGCTCCATGAAGATGACAGGGTCGTTGCTTCGGATGGCCGCCAGCAGCAGTCCCTTGGCTTGCAACGGCGACCGGGGCATCACGACGCGCATTCCCGGGACGTGCGTGAAGAGGGCCTCGGGGGATTGCGAGTGGTACAAGGCGCCGTGACCGACGGTCCCGCAGGGCATGCGAACCGTCATGCCTCCAGCACTCCGGTTGTTGGCGCCCTCGTAGTAGCGCTTCTTTGCGGCCTCATTGACGATCTGATCAAAAGCCGGGAAGACGTAATCGGCGAACTGGATCTCGGCTACAGGCCGCATGCCCTCCACGGCCATGCCGATGGCGAAACCCAGGATGCCCTGCTCCGTCAGCGGCGTGTTGAAGACTCGGTCAGACCCGTGCGTCTCTGCGAGCTTCATGGTGCAGCGAAAGACACCGCCAAAGGCCACGTCCTCGCCAAACACGGACACTGTCTCGTCCTCGG
This sequence comes from Trichoderma gracile, assembly GCA_020002365.1. Lineage (NCBI taxonomy): Eukaryota > Fungi > Ascomycota > Sordariomycetes > Hypocreales > Hypocreaceae > Trichoderma > Trichoderma gracile. Next base: position 1,788,779 of record JAINEY010000005.1, read on the forward strand.
ACAGGGCAATGTTGAGGGCGTCGTTGATGGCCTGGAAGAGGTTCATCTTCTTGGTGGCGCCCTGGAGGACGTCGGCGGGGATCTCGGTGTTCCGCTTGGCAAGGGCAGAGGTGTGAGCCAGCAGAGGTGTTGTCGAGTAGTCAATGGGCAGGTTCAGCCGCGCATTCGGGGGATGTGTGGAATAGCATCGTGCCAAGTTCAATGACGCTGACGCTGATGCTGACGCTGATCGAGGTGCTCGAGGGTGCGCCAGCGCTCCCCTTACATGACGAACCGCCTGACGCTTCATGGCTGCTGGACTGCTGGTTGTGATGAGAGTGATAAGAAGCTAGAAATGGAGAATCAGAGAAGGACAAGGAGACGCGGGCCAGAGGACATTGTGAATGCTGAGTCCCAAGCAGCTTCTCATCGGTCGTCGTCGGTTTAGACGGAGGGTGATGTGCTCGGCTTGCTGCGGCCTGTCGCGGGGGAAGCATGGGGTAAAGCGGTGCTTAGTCTGGGGGAGTTGGCGCATGCCTTAGGTAATCTGCCGAGCTGCGGTATCTGCATTGTTTCTCCGTGATCTAAGCTGGGACGAAGAAACTCTATACATGAAGCTATCTCAGATGTAAAGATGCCTTTACACGTGGATGTTAGGGCTCAATTGGTGAACAACGATGATACAAGGCGTTGAGGCATACGAAGGTATCTAGTAGGTAGGGACAGGATAGACGAGGAACGAGAAATACCGTACATACCTACCTACCTTAAGTACCCTTGGCATCACTTTTTCAAGCCTCCACCAGATCATGAACAGGAAATGCTCTCAGTGTGGGAAAAGGAGACAGTGATTGCCCCGTGATACTCCAGCTGATTCTGGACGTAATCAAAGACCGACTGTGATTGGTACCTGTGGGCGCATAGGGGAGATTCCCGATTCGTCTGAGGTCTTCGTATCTGATGCTGTGCCAAGACTCCAGCGGCTTAAACCATCCGGACTCTGCAATAACAATAGCGTACAATGTACACCGCACATATCGTTGTACCAGGAAGTAGGTATGTTCTGCACGGCCTGCTGTTGAGGCCTGATATCAAAACTGATATATGTCAAATTTAGAGACGGCAGCAGAGGATGCAGATTTAACATTGTCCAGTAGCATAGTATGTATATGCCACAGCCTGCATCGTCACTCCGGAACACGGCTTCCGTGCAGCTGGTGCCGACTTGCCGGCCGAGTCCCCGGCTTCAGCGATTCGGTTGCCCTGCCAACGATCAATTGGTGACCTCTAACCCTTGCAAAGCGCATCGCAGTGACGTGTAATCGGTTAAGCGGATTGCGACCATGTTTTTGACGCTTTGTACATGCTACTTTGAGGCGCAGCTTGAATCATTTTTCTTCCCTACAGTTTCTTTTGGTCTGATGGTTTCTGTCTTTGTTTTGCAGCGTTAGGGTTATAGATATCGATGCGTCTTCCCAGTTGATGCGTCCTGTATTATTACTAGCGAGCCAATCAGCTCCGTCACGACATTTGCGATGAGCGACACCGATATCCCGCGCGCGCATCGCCACCGCAGCGCGCGAGGCGAATCGTCCAGAGGAGACCGCGAGAGAACACGAGACAGGGAAAGAGACCGAGAGCGAACACGGGACAGGGAAAGAGAAAGAGACAGGGAAAGAGACAGATCGCGGAAGCACGAGTCCCGGACGCGGAGAGGCGCCAGCAGCGCAGACGAAGGGCGGGCCGACAGACGCAGCAGGTCGCAGTCGCAGTCGCTGTCCGCGGGGGCGCTGGCGCAGCTGAACAAGGACTATGTCAAGCAGCAGAGGCAGGCCGAGCGCGAGCGGAGGAGACGAGAGCGGGAACGCGCGGGCGGAAACGAGGAGAGGGAGAGGGAGCGAGCAGAGAGGCAGCAGAGGCGCGAAAAGGAGCGAGAGCGGCGACAGGAACGGGAGCGGGAGCGCGTACGGCATCCGGGGCCGGAGAGGATACGAGTGCGCGAGAGATCGCCGAGTCCGGACCCGGAGGCGGAGCCGAGCATCGTGCCCAAACAGTACCGCAAGCCGACCAAGCAGAAGAAGTCGAGGGTCGTCAGCGGGGCGGCGATGGAGGAGGGGAGGACAAGGGGATGGGGGTTCGGGTTTGGCCATGCTCGCGATGATAGCTACGACAGCCTGCGGAAGGAGGACCTATACAGTCAGCCGGTAAAGAAGAAGACCAAGATGTCCAAGAGAAAGAAGTGTAGGTGGTACTCTGATGACGAGTCCCAGATGTCACAAAACTAACCCGCGGAGGGCAGGGATCATTGGAGGCATTTGCGCTCTTGTTCTCCTCATCATCATCATTGTGGCTGCGGTGGTGGGCTCAAAGAAGAAGTCTGGCGGCAGCAGCGACAACCCACCATCCTCCGCGAGCAACAGCGACGTGCCGACGAAATGGATCAGCACATATCTGGACCCTACGACCTGGGCGAGCACGGAGGACTTCAACACCACCTTTACCGACGAGATGGTGGGCGGCTTGCCCATCATGGGCCTCTACTCGGATTGGGACGACTCTGCCCAAGCAAACGACAATGTGCCTCCCTTGAACAAAGCGTGGGGAGATTACACGAAGAAGCCTGCTAGAGGCGTCAACTTGGGAGGGTGGCTCTCCATCGAGCCTTTCATCACGCCGTCTCTCTTCAACTACCCCCTGAGCGCCGGCATCGTGGACGAGTGGACGCTATGCGCGCATCTCGGAGCCAAGGCTGCGGAGACGATCGAGAACCACTACAACACATTCGTCGACGAGAGCACGTTCAAGGATATTGCCGACGCCGGACTGGACCACGTTCGAATCCCCTTCTCCTACTGGGCTGTGAAGGTGTACGACGGCGACCAATACATTTACCGGACCTCGTGGCGATATCTCCTCCGCGGCATTGAATGGGCCAGGAAATACGGACTGCGAGTCAATCTGGACCTGCACGGCTTGCCGGGGAGCCAAAATGGATGGAATCACAGCGGCAGACAGGGCCAAATCAACTGGCTCAACGGCACGAACGGTGACCTCAACGCGCAGCGGTCCTTGGACATTCACAATAGCCTTTCGCAGTTCTTCTCCCAGAAGCGATACCAGAACATCATCACGCACTACGGGCTGGCCAACGAGCCAAAGATGACGTACCTCGATCACGACAAGGTGATCAACTGGACGGAAACGGCGTTTAAGCTGGTGCGCAAGAACGGCTACAAGGGGCTGGTCATCTTTGGCGACGGCTTCATGGGGCTGAACAACTGGCAGGGCCTGATGCAGGGCTACGACGGGCTGGTGCTGGACGTGCACCAGTACGTCATCTTCAACGTCAACCAGATCGACTTTACGCACCAGAAGAAGGTCCAGTACGCGTGCGCCGGGTGGACGGAGCAGGCGGAGCAGAGCCAGGACACGAAGACGGGCTACGGGCCGACGCAGTTCGCCGAGTGGTCGCAGGCGGACACGGACTGCGCGCAGTACGTGACCAACGTCGGGCAGGGCAGCCGGTGGGAGGGCACGCTCACGGGCAACGCGAGCACGGCGGTGCTGTCGCCGGGCTGCCCGACCAAGAACAGCCAGTGCTCGTGCGACCAGGCCAACGCGGACCCCAGCAAGTGGAGCGCCGAGTACAAGAAGTTCCTGTCCATGTTCGCCGAGGCGCAGATGTACAGCTTCGAGAAGGGGCTCGGGTGGTGGTACTGGACGTGGAAGACGGAGAGCTCGCCGCAGTGGAGCTACCAGGCCGGGATGCAGGCGGGTGTCTTACCCAAGAAGGCGTATGATAGGGACTTTAACTGCGATGTGGAGGTGCCGGACTTTTCAAAGGAGGGATTGCCAGAGTATTACTGAGTCGGGAGAGGGGGAGGACGACAAGGGAAAGGGAGAGGAGGAGGAGGGTGCGTGTGCTTGAACAATACCCTGTTGCTTTTGGTGTTTATAGAGTGCTTGTTTGATGTATATATATCTGGAGTGCTCGATGGGGGGCGTAGAGGTCTTTCTTTTGTTTCTTGACTACGTTATATCAGTGTAGATAGATGTTGCATGTCTGATGATGAAGAGGAGGATAAAGATGAAGGCACGGATGACGCAGCTGTACAGTCCCTAATGATCCATCATGTAATAATCGTGTCCGTCTTGACAGGTCTCTGAAATGACCTCCAATCGTAAGGGCACTTACGAGGCTGTCAAGACCGATGACCTAGGACGGATGTTGCGATCAAGTTCTCTTAACCCTTCAGCCTGATGATATCCGCCCTGCGCTTGGTTAGCGGTAGGGCATACGCAGTGCTACGATGTTCGACAACTGGTTAGTAATACGGAGTGGGAGCATCAGCAGAACCCAAAAGCCGTATAAAGCAAGAAAAAGGGACGATGGCTTTAAGAAGAACGCGAAGGGCGAGCTTCCGCAGCACCCGCAATAGCCGTCCCGCCCTTCGGTCTTTTTGGCGCCCGCCTTACTGGCGATTTGGGCTGCCGAAGGCACACGGATGGAAATCTGCTTTGTAATGGTATATGCCTTGTGACGAGGCTCCTTGGGCTTGGAAGATGTGGTTTAACGATCCATCGTTTTTTCTGTTTTCTTCTGGAAAGCTTTTCTTAGGGTTCCTTGTTTCTACAATGCTTGTTTCCTCCATGTGTCACAAGTGCATCGCTGGTGTTTGTGTATGGAGTGTCTGATGTCGCATCAAGACCCTGGTTGTCTCTGGAGCACGTGGCAACAATGGAACAATGGAACAATGTCTTTTGTTGGTCGTAGAGCTGAAGGCCGGTATGCAGAATCAAAATATCTGTTGATGGGAATTTGGCCTATGGCCGATACAACTGCTCCTCCTGAAGGTTCCTACCTACAGATGAGCATAACAAGGGGGAGGATCTATGCATGCCGACTCAGCGAACAGTACAAGCTTACAAAGAGAACCCTGGGTCGATAAGAGGGAATGGCATCATCGTGAACCGTCAATGAACGAATAAGAGGCTTAGCAACCTGACAGACCCAGGGAGATGTCATTTCCCATTGGGGCATTTATTCCCGCCGAGCGCGGCAGGGAACTAACATGGGAAGAAAAGCGGCCGGGCCTATTCGTAACCTGCTTTAGGGCGCATGTCGGCAGTTGCTGTAGCGGGCCGTGGACTCGTCGAATCATCGACCTCTTTTCCTCTCTTGTCTTCTTTTGCTTTGCTCAATTGTACATGAATCGAAGTTGGCCTTGGTCTGATCTGATCTGATCTGGTCTCACTATCTCGCCCTTCGCCTTTACGTGCTCTCTCCGGGCTGTCAGGGGATCCACCGACGATGCGGAACCTGAACAGGCTTGGCTGATGCTCGAACTCGGAAAGAAATTCTTTCTTGGCTCGGAGGCATTATTAACTATTGATTGGTAACCATTGAGATCCTTCTTTCGACTTCGTGTGTTGCCGTTTGTCAGAGTCTTTTTGTTCAGGTTCTGCTTCCCATATATCTTATTACCTATCTCCGAAGTGGGTTTTCGGCACGAAAAGCCTCTTTGAACTTCAACTGGACCTTTGGGGCGAAGCCCGGGGACAAATTCGCGGGCAAGGCTATTCATTGATAATTCAACTACTGGATGCTTCACCGTCACGTCAACATCCTCACTGATATAACCTTTGGCCACCCGCCGTATATCTGCCATATACGCCCAGATCTCTGGAGCTAGTATTCTTGCTCATTACTCTGAAGGCATCCATATACCCTCTCAACAAACCCCCCTTACTTCACCTGCCTCACTCACTCGATCCTCTTTTCCTTGTCCTAAGGCATTGAAGCGCAAACACCCATCGACACGACCCCCAATGACGGCAACAGACACGGAGACGGCATCGACGCTGGCGCCCGACATGGCGGACCGCGAAAAGGAGCTCAACAACCCCAGCGACGGCGAGGACCCGCGGCTGGGCATGACGCCGCTGTCGACGCGGAGCTCGACGAGGGAGGACCTGGGCCGCACGCGGTCGCAGAACGGCTACGGCGTCGAGGACGAGCGGGACGATGATGCGGCGGCGGAGGCCGGGGCGCAGCCGGACAAGGATCCGTTCGAGGTCGGGTGGGATGGCGGCGACAGCGATCCGCTGTGTCCTCGGAGCTTCAGCAAGGCGCGGAAGTGGATGATTGTGCTGATTTGTGCGGTGGGCAGCTTTACAGTGTAAGTGGTTTGCCTTTGGCCTTGATCCTTGAGTTTGATCAGTACTCGATGGCTTTGGTTGGTTGTTTGGGACAACGAAAACAGACGGGAACGAGAGACAGACAGTTGCAACTTGCAACACATCGATTGTCTCTCAACCACCTTACCGTAGTCTCACTTACTCGTTCACGGTATCAAGCGTCCATCAAAGGCAGTTGGCTGACATGAGTCGTCTCCCCTTCTCGTGGCGGCATCCAGAACATGCGCCAGTTCCATCTACACGTCGACTTACACGCCCATGGAGGCCGAGTTCCACAACGCACGCGAAGTCTCCATCCTCGGCCTGTCGACGTTCGTCCTGGGCATTGCCTTCGGCCCCATGCTGCTGAGCCCGCTGAGCGAGTTCTACGGCCGGCGGCCCGTCTACCTGGTGTCGTGGACCATGTATGTCATCTGGCTGGTGCCCTCGGCCGTGGCGCGCAACGTGGCCACCATGATCGTCGCCCGCTTCTTCGACGGGCTGGCGGGCAGCGCCTTTCTGACCGTGTCGGGCGGCACGACGGGCGACCTGTTTGCCAAGCACGAGCTGCAGCTGCCCATGGCCGTCTTCAGCATCGCGCCCTTTATCGGGCCCAGCATCGGGCCTCTGCTGGGCGGCTTCATCAACTACTTTACGCACTGGCGGTGGACGTACTACGTGCTGCTCATCTGGGCCGGCGTCATGTGGGTGGCCATTGTCCTCCTCGTGCCCGAGACGTACCGTGAGCTCCTCCTGTTGCCTCTACCCCTTTTACCCCCTTGGACAACAGCTGACCCGTGACAAAATAAAGACCCCATCCTGCTCAGGAACAAGGCCCGCAAGCTGCGCAAGGACACGGGCGATGACCGGTGGATGGCCCCCTCGGAAAAGTCGACCAAGACCGTGTCCCGGGCCATCCTCGTCTCCCTGCAGCGGCCCTTCCAGCTGCTCATCTTCGAGCCCATGTGCCTGCTGCTGTGCCTCTTCTGCGCCATCCTACTCGGCATCCTCTACCTCTTCTTCGGCGCTTTTCCACTCGTCTTCTCGACCAACCACGGCTTCAAGCTGTGGCAGATTGGCCTGACCTTCCTGGGCATCGGCGTCGGCATGGTCCTCGCCATGCTGACGGACCCGGTCTGGCACCGCATCCGCCTCCGCCTCATGGCCAGGCTGGAGCGCGAGACGGGCGTGCCGGGCGCCAGCGAGCCCGAGTTCCGGCTGCCGTCGGCCATCGCGGGCTCTGTCCTCGTGCCCGCTGGCCTCTTTATGTTTGCCTGGACGACGTACTCGTCTGTGCCCTGGATCGTGCCCATCATTGGGTCGGGCTTGTTTGGAATGGGGTGAGTCTATGTATTCTGCATGCTTGCTTTTTTCAAGCCACGGTGACGCAGCGTTATGAATAGTGGGATTTTATGCTTCTTCAACGCCTCTCCCCCTGATTCGCCGCCCCCCTCTACACCTGCTCTTCCTCCCTCTTTTCCCCTTGCTGCTTTTCCCCCTCTTCTTCCCACCCTTTCAACCCTGTTGATCCTCTATCCTCTCAGCGGCAGTAATGGCTGCATGATTCTGCTTTTGAAATAGCAAAGCTCCTCATTGGCCCTTGATTCAGTGGCTGACCGTGTGGACAATTCTTGCAGCAACCTGCTCGTATTCTCCGGCATCTTTACGTTTCTGGTAAGTCCTTTTAACCCGCAGGATTCCTCCCCTAATATGCGTTGGGTTCATCCAAAACTCCAGCCTCAACATTGGAAACCGGGCTGACTGATGGGGAACTCGCTTTTTGCAGGTCGACGCCTATCCCATGTACGCCGCCAGCGCTCTCGCCGCGAATGCCTTTGTGCGCTGTTCGTTCGCGGCCGTGTTCCCCCTGTTCGGCACGCAAATGTACAATACGCTCGGTTTCCAGTGGGCGTCGTCGCTGTTGGCGTTTCTGACCTTGGCCATGGTGCCGTTTCCCTACCTCTTCTTTACGTACGGGAAGAAGATTAGGACGAGGAGCCGATATGCCAAGTCATAGGATGCTTTGTGGCTTGCTTCTAGAGGTACACACGTCTCCTCTTGAGCTGAAGGAGGGTTTGGAAACGTAGCAGGACAGCAAGGGGGGGAGGGGGGGTGTACAAGATGGGCACTGATCGCATGGGAGGGTAATACTAATCAGTAGATGGGACTTTTTCGGGATATTTTTTTTTCTCCTGCTTTGACTATTGGCGCAAGACAAAAAGACAAGGGAAAGACGAAAAGAGAGACAAGAGAGAAGAAAGGACTGTCCTGCCGGGGGGGTATTTTCAGGTCTGGACTATGGTCTGTCGGATAGGACACCAGGTCTCGGCTTGATGCCGAGACCGCAAGCATAAGATGAGCGCAATAACGACGAATACGACTATATAGACAAAGGAGGTTAATTAATAAGAGAGAGAAAGGGAGAAAATAAATAAGCATAATGGGTCAGTATATCACACCGATGGGGGATCAGCCGTCGAGTAAGAAGAGTCGATTCTTGCAAGAACAGGGATGTGAGTTGCGGGCGTCTGCATGAGCGTTTCTTTTGCATATATGGCTTGGCTTTGAAGAAGAGAGTGTGAGCACGCGTCAGTTTGGGAGGCAAGGGGGTTTATTTAACGTGACGAGGGCGAGAGAGAGAAGAGGATGAGACTTGCCAAGACAGCCACATACACATTGAGAGAGTGAGTTGAGTGTGCGGATTCGGGGTGTGTGTGTTGCAGGCTGAGGTTTCGCGTGGCTTGCGGAGTAAAGGGAAAGCCAAGGCTGGGATGGCTGGGGAGGAAACCGGGCATTTTTGTAAGTTGAAGATGTATAGGATAGGATTTTCAAGTACGACAAGGAGGCAGAAAATCCAGCTTGAGTCCAGGGGAAATGAGGAGAAGGACTTGAACTAGAAACCGAATACACATGTACACTTCAACACCACACAACTGCTGTGGTGAGAAATAAAATCGTGAGTGCTTTGCTGATTTGCCCAGAATTGTTGAACTTGAGGCCCCCCGGTCTCTGCCCTCCCTGATTTGACAGCCGCATGGACACGGCAGGATGCGAGCTGAGATGGAACAACCAATGGCCGTAGGCTCGCGTGACGTGCAAGGGGCTTGCAAGATGCACGAATGTAAGACACAGAGTACTAAAAGAAAAAGACGACAAGACAAGCATCGGACAGGGTTTTGCTGTGTGCGTGTGTGTCTGGCATGCATTTTCCTTATGTGGGAGGGGATTGGGTTACAGCGGCTCTGGAACCTGTATGATATGCGGGATTGTAACCTCAACTGTGTGATACCTACATGTACATGTGTATGGACGTATGTGTGCCGGGGGGAGGAGGTTGGCTGGCTCGTGTTGTTCCACAGGAGCACAAGAATGAAATGCGCGATTCAGTTCATGGAAATGCCGTGGTATGTGAGACAGTGGGAACGGGGATGATCCTGGGGATTTTTGGGTCTGTTGATGTGGGTATGATGGTTGATGGTGTTGTGATGTTTTTGAGACATATGGATGGATGGCTTGCATATGCGTGGGAGGAGAATACATGGCAAAGAGACGAATGAGGAGAGCAGGAATGATACGAGAGATACAGGGATGGACCTGTGTGATGAACAAACTGTGAGGAGGCGTTGCCTTTACCCTTGAACAGGTGAGTTTACTCCATGCTGGCAGTAGAGGAGCAACTGCGCATTTTGTGTCAGAGGGGAGGAGTTTAGGATGAGATCGGTACATATATGAACAGCAACCTGTCACAAGATACGGCTAGCTAAATAGTACTATGATAAACACACTCGGAGTGTGTCGGCCGTCGGAACTCGGTTATCGCTGATGGAACTGGAGTTGGAAAGGGGAGAGGTTCCGGTATTTTACGTTTTAGCCGTGGAAGCTGGAGAACCTGTCATTGAACCTTTCTACACTGTCCCTTTATTCCTCTGAATACATAGATTCACTCCTGTCTACCTTTACCAATTGTCGAATTGTGATGATGGTAGGAGATGTGACAACATGAAGTGTAAGCCAACAGCTCATGTTAAACTGTAAGCTCCTGACAACCGTTGGGCGAAGACTTCCGTCTGATCAAACGAAGTCCCTGATCGAAGGGCCAACCCGCAAAGAAAAATTCTCCCGCTGCCCCGGCCTCCCCCTTCGCCCATTGACACATGCAGCGACGAAGCTGCAAAAAGCAAAAAGCAAGACGCAAAGAATGACACAGACCCCATGCTCGCGATCCTGGATTGGTGCCTTTTCACTTAGCCGCACCCACCCGCGAACCCCAGAATGGCGGCGCGGTTGGCACTAGCAGAGGGACTAGGGGGGGGTTTCGCCTTAGTTAGCAAGCTCAGGTCTGGTTTCTGTCTTGATCGTGATGATGCTGATGCTGTGTTACAGTATGTCGAAAGGGTTACCGGTGGTTTACTACATATGTCGTGTCGTGATGATGGGCTGGGATGGTGCCTGTAAGTGAGCTTGAGAGCTTGTTGTTCTCCGGCGTTAGTACAACAGGCAGTAGTACCAGACCGAAGCATGGATATGGATACACGTAATAATAGTCTCCTACAGTATGTAGAGCCTTAAGAAAGATGAACCTTTGAAGGATCATTGATGGCAGAAACAACCCGGTCCGGTCCAGCTTCATGCCTGGAGCCCTTGGCCCGCATCTCGTACATTGTACCTACTTTTGCTTGTACTAGGTACTAACCATGCACATAACGGACAGGGCAGACAGACACGCACGCGACACTCCCGTTGAGATTGTCTCTCGCTGCCAACGGCCTGCATGTGCTTCCATGTTACATGTACTTGAACTTCATTGTGATCTGACGGATGCTATTGTTGGCCGCTTGACCTGCGTGCAAATGCCAGCCAGTCCGGTAGAGTCTCAGCCAGCAGCCGGTACCCGGTTCGCCCGCGCTCACCGGCACATGCGCCCTCTGGCAGGTACCGGCGACTCGCAGCGCACTCACCCGCTAACCGTCGGCCGCGGCCAGTCAGCGGACAGCTGATTGCCAAACAAGCCCCAAGCGCGCCGCCACCGGCCCAGTTCGGGCCAAGGCTGGCGCAGAAAACCCCGCAGTCGCTGGGGCCTGTATCCGTCGGCCTACGGGGGATCCCCAGCGGGCCAGCCCACTAGAGAGGCGCTGAGATGCTAGCGGGCTCCAGCGGGCTCCAGCGCGTCTGCGAGCGCTGCGCTGCCGCCCTGGCGCCCACCGGTGCCCGCTGCTGCTCAGAAGCCTCTCGCTCCAGGGCTGCTTATTTTTTTTCCCCGACTTGAGCTCAACTCCACGACTAAGCACGTCGTTCAGTCTGCGGATTTCTCACGACACCCCCTTGCGCCTCGTCTTCCCTCGTCACCTCATCCCGGGCCTCTCGCTCGTCCACCAGACGGTCTCTTTGCCCTGGCCAGCAGCCGGATCGCATTGCCGCCAGCCGAAAGGGGGCGCAGGCCTTGAACACAGGACACACAAAAGGGCCGCCAGCGTCAGCGCCGAGGTCGCCGTCATCGCTCTGCTCCGGGCCGGCGTCATCCCAGCCGTTCCAGCCCAGAGAGCCGCTTCCTGCTCGCATGCCTCGTTGCTGCGCGCCCTCATCACAGCTTCCACTCCTCGGGCCTGACATCCCGAGCGCCGTGTCGCCTCCCGCCTGGTCCTGGGCAGCGCATCGCTCAACCCCCAATGGTGGGCGCGGCCAAGCATATGGGTAACGGATAGCTGCTTCAAGAATCTGCGCCTCGCTCTGCCGAGCTTGCTCTACTCTCTGCTTCTTGCTACTCTTTGGGGGCCCCCCTCCTGCTCCCCATCGCCCAACCCTCCCCCCGTCTCTGCGCAGACGCGGCGTTACATCTTGTCTCTCGAACCTGGGCCGATCGATCACACCCCCCCGTTATCCGAGAAGGGACAGAGATCCTGCCCGGCTGCGCTTCCGCTGCAATTCACTGGCCTCCATGCCACCGGCGCCGTCGCTCTATTGAACCTCTTGCCGCCTTGTCACACGACCGACCGCCCTCCTGCGTGCGCCTGCGCTCTTCACGAATCGCGAGCGCCCATTGGCCTTGAGGACCGCGTCGAACCGCTCTTGAGCATTACGAAGCTGATCGACCCCGACGGTTTCTGGCCTTGGCCCTGCCTGTCGCTCCTCGGCTTCCTGCCCGAGCAGCCCCCCTCCCCCGGCGAGCCCACACGGATCTTCCCTTCCGCGACCGGTCAGCGACAAGACTTGTCTCATACATACAACGTGCCGCGCATATCACCTACACACGCAGCCGCCGTCTAGGCTCTGCTCTGCTCTGCCCTGCCGCTGCCGCTGCCGCTGCGCCTGTTCAGCTTCAGCCCAGCCCAGCCCGGCTCGACTCAGCTCCCTGCCAGTCGTCCACCTGCGTCTTGCCAGTTGCATATCATCCCTGGCACGCTTCAAGCCACTGTGGATCGCTCTGTGTGTTAATCGCACGTCCCCAAATAAAAACAGAAAAGGTCACAGCCGTGTAACGATCCGGCCCCTGCTCGCTCGTGCCACGAGAGCCGCGCCTTGGTGTGGTTGATCAGCGCAAAAGTTGGATGGATTGGGGCAGACAAGTCTTCTGGGGAACGGAGCCCACATCGCCGCCCTGATTCGCGAAAGGAAGCAACCCGCTGCAGGAGCGCCATCTCAAGGTACCTTGGTCTGCTGTGTATGCGCCAAGGAGGGGGCTTGTCATTGTATAAAGACCCGGCAAGATGCCCCAAGACATGGAGGACAACGGGGCAGACGTCTCAGACCCCGTGTCCGAGAACGAAGAAGACTCGGAGACGCTAGCAAAAGGCGAAGACGACGCAATGGCCGACTCAATGGCCGCCAATGGCGCCTACGATGAAAAGAAGAAGTATGATCCAAAGGATCCTTTGAGACCCAGGCGGAAAAAGGCCAGGAGGGCATGCTTTGCTTGCCAGAGGGCACACTTGACATGCGGTGCGTCTTTCTAGTAGGAGAAGAAACATCATATCACCCGTACCCCCTACTCCCTGATCATTTTTTCTCCCCATGTCCAACTTGGCTTTGTGCCAGTGGTATCATTTCCGGAGCCCAATTTGGCCCTGATTCTCTCCTCAACACGCCAGCTCTTCGACATTGTGGAGTTGCTTAGACTAACTTTTGGCTGATGTAGGAGACGAGAGGCCGTGCAAGAGATGTATTAAGCGCGGTCTTGCTGATGCCTGTCAAGATGGCGTGCGCAAAAAGGCCAAATATCTCCACGATGCCCCCCCTGAAGCTCTTCGACCCGTTCTCGGCCCCAATTTCAGCCCTCCCCCTTCCGCAAAGGCCAACGGGCAACGTCATGATTCTATCCACTCGGACAACGTTTTAACGACGGCATCGGGCGATAGCTTCCTGTCTCAGGGCAACCCTTCGTTTCCAATCTATCCGAACGTTAGCCAGCCACCGGTTGCCATCCCCGACACCCTTCATCTCAACCCTCAGGCCTCGCCCATTTCACCATCCTTCCATGGAGCCTCCGCCCCGGGCCAGCCCCATATGGGCGGCATGCTGTCGGGAAACACCATGGATTTCAATGCATTGTTCGACCCCAGCAACCCTGCGCTCTACAACTTTGACCTCGAGGGCCTCAACTTTGGCAGCCAATATGCTGGCTGGGAGTTTGGCATCCTCAACAAGATGGGCCTTGGCGCCGAGACGCCGCCGCGAGAAAACTCCATCTCGCAAACGCCAAAGACCGAGGCGAGTTATGCGGCCTTGTTTGGGAGCAGCAACGGATCGTATGATGCCAACATGATGGGCGACTATGCTGGCGTTGATCTCGGCTCCAACATGTACACTCAGGGGAATCTCCAGCACGGCCTCCCTCATGCATTTGCCATTGCTGCTGGGCCAAACAGCCTGGCCAGTCCCAGTACGGACGCGACTGCCAGCCCGCAGGCCATCATGGATGGCTCTCCCAACCCGGGCACGGGATTCGGTGGCTTACAGAACATGTCCGGGGGCCAACGCCTCAAGCCGAAGCAGGACAAGATGCTGCAATCGATTCTGGGCAAGAGACAGCGGGATTCTGCATCCATTTACGCAAGCGTCAAGGAGCCGTATCCCTATGTTGCTGGCTTCCACAACATGATATCTGTCCTACGCAACCGGCTGCCGCTGTCCAAGCTGTGGAAGATTGCCCAGTCGCTGGGCGAGATTCGGCCGTCGTTCATCTCCTGCACCAAGGACTTGACGCGCGAAGACCTCATCTTCATGGAGAAGTGCTTCCAGCGGACGCTTGTCGAGTTTGACGACTTCTTGCAGCACTGCTGCGCGCCGACGATTGTCTGTCGGCGGTCCGGAGAGGTGGCGGCCGTGAACAAGGAGTTTGCGGCGTTGACGGGGTGGCCCAAGGAGGTGCTCCTGGGCAAGGCTCCCAATCGTAACATCCATCTCCGATCGTCAGATGAGGGCACCGACGACGGCGAGAGCATATCCTCGTCTGGTCATATAACGCCAGCTACCAAGCAACAGTCGATGCATGGCAGCAGCAATAATAACAACGTCAACAACAATAGCGGTAACAATAACGGCGCGCGACCACAGCCCGTCTTCTTGGGCGAGTTGCTGGATGACGACAGCCTGGTGGAGTTTTACCGCGACTTTGCGCAACTTGCGTTTGAAGACAGCCGAGGCAAGGTGCAGCGCAGCGGCCGGCTGATCAAGTACCGGACGCAAGAGATGCTGGAGGCGAAGGACATGCTGGGGCCTCAGAGACACCCCCGGACGGGCATCCTGAGCAGTCGCGTCACCATGATTGACAGCGAGCACGGCATTTCGCGCATCGAAAAGGATGGCAAGGTGGACTGCACGTATTGCTGGACGATTAAGCGGGATGTGTTTGACATTCCCATGATGATCATCATTAACGTGAGCTTCCCCTTTTTGGATGAAGATACAACAGTGTGCTAACTGGTTGTGCAGTTCTTACCACGATATCACCCTAACCAGGAGCCTCACCAGCTCGCTGTATGATCCCTTGAGGTTATCCCGAGGGGTACTCACTTTATACGTTGTCTGTTTTCTTGCATACGAGGTCCTTGGCCTTTTTCCATGCTTTCGTTTGTTGGATTGTTTTTGGGTTGAGCAACGATTTGCTGGGAAATGGACGAGATTATGCCTGATACGTTTCATCACTCAAGAAGCTGGAGTCTTTACTCGGGACTAATGTCTTGCTGTGTTTCTGTCTCCATCTGTGGATGGCACAGGATATCTCTCGGACTGGTTCTGGTGTTACTGGGGTGTGTCTGCATCGGACCGCGACGCGAAGCTTGTAATGACGAGATGGGGATTACTTGGATGATACCCGCGTGCGGACTACGCACACTCAAATGCATGATTACCAGACATATTGTGCCCTCGCTGACCTGCTTGCCTCTGCTCGTGACTCGTGCCCTCGGATCATGTAGATATAGTGTGAGCATGGCTGAGGGAAAATTGACCGGCACGATACACTGTGGCTTTGTGCTTCTCATCAATCAGGAATACATGTCATCTCTTGCACTCTCTCTAACCCTCTCCGAGAATGGAACGTCTATCGTGAAGCCAGCATTTCCTGTCTTTCCCCCATTCGAACAAAAGACGGCCTCCCCCTTTGCCCTCCACCACACATACACAAGGACGTCAAAAAGAAGCAGTAAGAAACGAATCAAAACCCAAGAGTATCACAAACCCACCCCTTCACAAAATTCACCCAAAAACATCTCACCCCCCAAATCTATAAAGGCCTCACAAACCACTCAGCATCCTCCTTCCTCCCCTTATCCCACCCCCAAGCCTCCCTATCCAGACTCCTCTTGGCAACCTCGCAATCAAAATTGATATCCCGAATCAGCGCCTCCAAGCTATCGTAGTCCTTCTCCTCGCGGATGAAGCCCAGGATGAGCAGCCGCATGTGGGCGTCGTAAAAGTCGCGGGCAAAGGAGTGCAGGATGTGGACCTCTGCGCTGCGGACGGTGTTTTTGTAGAAGGGGTTGTAGCCGATGGACATGACCATGGGGAAGACGGCAAAGGAGGATGATGAAGAGTCGGACTCCGTGGGGGAGGAAGAGGGACGGTCTGGGTGGTCGGCGGGGAGGGCGAGGGAGGCCCAGCCGAAGTAGATGCCCGAGGGGACGTTGGCGATCCAGGGGGCGTTGTCGACGGGGAGGTTGGCGGTTGGGATGCCGAGCTGGAGGGTGTAAGAAGACGTTGTATGACGATATGTTGGGTGTTGCGTGATGAGGGTGAGGGTGAGGGTGAGGGTGAGGATGAGGATGAGGATGAGAGGCCGGATGGTGAGGATCACGGATTGGTTATTACCTCTTTGGAGCCGCGGCCGAAGCCGGAAATGACCTTGCCTTCCATCTTGTATGGGTACGGCGGCTCGGGGCCGGTTTCCATGCCTACGATTTCGGGGCGGGTTGTCATGTTGACTTGAGTTTTGCTGATTTGTTGATGTTGTGAGGTTGAGGTTGAAGGTGGATGAGTCAAATTTGGTGGCGCGTGAGGTTTATGTGAGATTTGCGCCCGGGTGTTGGTTGTCTTATGGGACACTCGATTCCAGACAGAACAAGGAAGTCTCTATATCAAGGTGAAAGCTTCACAGCGCTTCTATAAGTAGGACGGACAAAGAGGAAGAGAGAGAGAGAGAGAAAATGAAAATGGTGAAGTTGAGTCGGGTGTATGACAAGTTAATTCATGCGGCTCTATCAAGGTATGGTAGCCTGGAGGGGAAATTGTCCCCTTGTCAATCGATTCGTCTTATCAGCCGCGCGGGATTGCTTAGGTAGAGAGACCAGGCTAAGGTCCAAGAACAGATTAGGCGGGGCAGAAGCCAAAAGAACGGGATTGTTTGTGTTAGTATGAGTATGATGGTGAATTTTCTACGCAATCAATCTTCTGTCGCCTTCTTTTTGGCTCGGGCTTCGGTGGCGGGGCAAGTCCGGAGGGCGGGTCAGCATCAATGGCGGTTTTCAATCGCCGAGGCTGGTGTGTTTAAGATGGCAGTCAATTCTTCATTGAGAGGTCAGTTTGATCTGAATGATGCATCAGATGAGATTGATACAGTGACAGCATGGAGATGATCCTTTGGAAGATGTGTCAAACCCAGTGTAAGCCAGCTTTGCTTACCAATGCATTGCCTGGCATTTCCGAGCACCCACTCCATGCAAGTTATTAAAGCCGCCTTCAATTGCATCATCTTGAATGTATTATCTGGCCATGGCTTATGGGTATATCTCATAGAAAAATTGTATTGCAATGCCAATTGAACAATCTGAGCCCAGAATCTTCGTATAGAGCCATAAAATAAAGAGAGAGTGTCAGAAGAAAGGAGACAATGCGCAATGGGTATTGGTTGACTCCATCATGACCGTCACAGCAACACAGCCATCCATCTCGTCGAGCTAAACAGCAGAAGAAAAAGAATCAAATTCAATAAAAATCCAAAGAAAAATCACTTCGTCTCCTCCTTGTGCTCCCACTCCGTCCTGCCAAGCCGAATAATATCCTTCGGACTCAACACCCAAAACTTGCTCGGCGCCTTGCCCTCATCCGCCAGCTGCGAAGCCTTAATCGCCGCCCGAGCAATCACCTCGGCATCCTGCGCAACGCTGTCCTTGAACCCCAGGAACCCCAACCCGCGCACGGCCGCCGTCGCAAGGCCCTCGAAGAAGCGGCCCTGCTCGCGCTCGCCCAGGATGAGCCCCGGGCGGACAATGATGCCGTGGTCGAACTCGAGCTCTTTCACCGTCGTCTCGACGCCCTTCTTCATCTTGCTGTAGGGGAACGAGGTGGCGAGCAGGCCGTCGGAGCCGGCGCTGGAGATGAAGACGAACGTCTTGACGCCGGCCTGCTTGGCGGCGCGGGCGACGTCGACGTTGAGGTCGTGGTCAATCTTCCACTGGTTCTCGAGCCCGCCGGCGGCGGCGCGGGTGGTGCCGATGGCGGAGAAGGCGACGTGCGGCGGAGGGGAGAGGCCGGTCAGGGCGGCGGGCCAGTTGGAGACGTCGGCGTCGACGATGGCGTTGAGGGCGGGCGACGCGGGCTTGGGCGCGCGGCGGGAGATTGTGTGGACGGGCGCGTAGGGGCCGGTGGAGAGGAGGTTGGTGAGGATGTGGGAGCCGACGAGGCCGGTTGAGCCAAAGACGATGGCGGAGTTGGAGGTGGAGGCCATTGTTGAGAGATGGAAGAGGTTTATTTTAGTGCTGATGGTCGGTGGTGATGATGGAGGCGTGTGGTGGTGAAGCGGTTGGGAGAGCAAAAAGGTGGTATAAGAGCCGGAGCCCAAGGGACGGCACGGGAGCAAATCAGGTACCCGTCTTACAAAATTGGGGTGTGCTAATGGCAGCTATGAGGTGATATCACCAGCCTTTGTCGTACTCGTATGGTACATGTATGATAAATTGGACTTGGGAGACAAGCTGCAGTCCGAGACGTCCGGGCTGATGCAATGGCTGGGGAGGGTGATTTGTCTGTTGGCGGAGACCAGATTGGGGATTGGCTTCAATTTATTCTAATCACAAGCAGCTGGGTTATGTAGCATGTGAAGCTCCAAGACTGATCGGCTACTTGTACATGAACGGAGCATGCGGAGCGGACTTTGGATTCACACGGGAGCTTGGCTCCGTACCTTACCTCCAATTATTGTCCTAGAAGGACTTGCTCGGTACCTGTAGGTATTTGTTAGCCTGAATTATCAGCAGGCAACTGCACTCACCAGATAATAGCTTGAGCCTGTCACTCATCTGCTCGGTAGGTGATCCGTGATGCCAAGCTTATCCTCCTTGGCGTCATTCCGTCCTTGATCAAGAGATGCTCGAGGCACTGACGAGCTAACGAGAGCTGCGGGCAATAACGGCGGATGTGAGCAGTGAGCACCCACCTCAGCAAATTGGATGCAGCTCAGGGTTCAGCGGCTATAGCGCCCTATCGCGCCTATCGCTGCCCCTCCACAGCGCCATTGCCCCTCCATCACTGCTAGCCCAGCACCCTCAAGTGGGCTTGCGACAGCTTCTCTGCCTGCGAAGGCTTCATCATGTTCCACGATCGAACCTCGACCAAAAGTCCACCACTGCCACATATACGCGCATGCGCATAAATTGGCTCTGATTAAGACCTGCGACAAATCATAACACAGTTGCGCAGCTCACGCAAACAATCGCCCATCATGGCCACCCAATACGAGCGTACGTCCAACAATCTCGGCCTCCTCCCCTCTCCAACACACCATCATCCCCCTCTGCATCACGGCTAACCAGAGCTCTCTCCCACGCAGTCGAGCACAACGTCAAGTTCGCCGAGCCTCGCCGCTCCGGCCGCCGCGTCGACATGGCCTCCTTCTTCGCCCTCCTCAACCAGCTCGACGAGCCATCATCCTCGTCAGCCCCCGACCACCACCACCACCAGCACAACAACCCGCACGCGACGCCCACGCCCGTCGACACCGCCGCGCTCTTCCGCCTGCTGCAGAGCCAGCTGCAGACGCTGCACACGACGGCCCCGACGACGGACAACCGCGCCTTTCTCGAGCAGCTCATTGCCTCGCTCGAGGACGACATCCACGACCCGCCCACGCGGCTGCAGGGCGCCAGCCAGGAGTTTGTCGACATGCTGGACCGGGTCGACAGGAAGCGGCTGGGCAAGGACGACGACTGCGCCATCTGCAAGGTTCCGTACCTTGAGGACGAGTATTGCCTCGTGGTGGAGCTGCCGTGTCGGGGGAGGCATCGGTTCGATTTGGAGTGTGTTGGGCCGTGGTTGAGGAGTAAGGGCACGTGTCCGATGTGTCGGGAGGAGGTGGGCAAGAAGAAGGAGGTTCCCATTGTGGAGGATTCGGAGGAGGAAGATGGGGATATGATGTATGCGTGATGGGGATACGATCTATGCGTGATGGGGATACGATCTATGCGTGATGGGGATACGATCTATGCGTGATGGGGATACGATCTAAGCATGATGGTGGAGAGGGTTGACAAGCATGATGTACTATATACTGGGCGTATTGGAGTTTCATTTTGCTGGTCTGATATAAGGAGGGTGGGTGTATGAACGGTCAGCGGGATGGGTTTGATCATGCTATGGCTGCTGCTTAACTACGTAGAAAGCGGAATGATACCAGACTGTCAAACGAGTTCCTTGCGACGGGGAAGAGAAGTGTCTTGCTTCCCTCTATGCCTCCAGACTATCCATCACCTCCAACGCCTTCTGGGTTCTCGTCTTGGCCCTGCCATCCGCCTCCGCGCTCAGCTCTTGCAGCCTCTTCTTCCAAAACGACCACCTCTGCTGACTGAATCCCGAGCTGCCCCCCTCAAAAAGGGAGCCAGGTCTCAAGGCTCGCACATCCCAGTCATCCAACTGGGCGTTCTTCCGCCCCTCGTCGTGCAACACCTTGCCGGCGTGAATGATCCACTCCGACGCGGTAGTCAAGTGCGTGTCCCTGGCCTGATCATTTGGCAGCGGCTCCTCCAGCCCGTCGCGAAGCTCCCACAGGGCAAAGTTCGTCCACGACTGGGCCGAGGCGCCGAGCAGGCGGGCGGCAAAGGAGTTGAGGGATATCCACTGGGCGATCTCAGTGGCCTCCTCTGGCGAGCCATCGAAGTTGGGAGTGCCTGAAGTAAGGCAGTGTTTCAGCAGAGATTTTTTTTTTCTCTTTTTTTTTCTTTGGTCGTATTCACTAATTTTCCTCTTCATTTTCACATGAAGAAAGAAAGGCGTTGATAAACTCACCATTCCACGCCTCTCTCATGACGGCGCCAAAGAGCGGCAAGTCGCTCCACAGGTCCTGCGACGACCCCCAGATCTCGAGGGTTCCGCCCTGCTTGGCCCTGAGGCTCGTGACGATGCCGACGAGGCTGTTTATGCGCTCCTCGTTGTCGGGGCTGATGCGCTGGGAGATGTCAATGAGGAGGTTCCATAGCGGCCAGAGGAAGCTCTCTGAGTCCTGGTTCCGGGGACACGCTTCGTCGATGGCGGTGGCTGCGGCCTCGATATTTGTGCTGCTGCTGCTGCTGCTGTTGTTTATGGCCGCGTCGAGGAGGGGAGAGAGTCTGGCTTCGATTTCGGGGGCAAAGCTGGATTGGGCGACGAGGGAGGAGACGTCGATGGGAGAAGCGGACATTTTGCAACAGAGGGGTTGTTGAGGTTTGAGTTGTGAAGATTGGTGTAAGTGAGACGGGTAGGTTCTTATGAGGAGCTAGTCGTGCAGAGGGATTCTGTGTTTGCAGTTGTCAGAAACAAGTTTGAATGCATCTGATGTCTGAAAGGTTGACCAAAGGCACCCACGTGTCACGTCTTAGAGATCGCTTCGGCAAGTTCACTTCCAGTCTATCTGTTCATTTCCAGGGAACCACCATGAGGCGGGGCAGCTTCAATCTCACACATATAGAGGGGCAGCAGAATCAATCCCGAGCGTGTAAGCCAATTGACCAACGCACGACTTCAGATGAGGCAGAGCGATAGGCTAGAAGACTCTTCAATGGCGTTCTCTAGATTGTAAAAGGCAGGTCTATCATATGTAACCTCCAGGTCTATCAAACCTCCAGGCTCTGTCATCACGGCCATCATAACCTCCGGATCTCTCTTCTGGACCATCGTGATCCTTTGCTTCTTCCTCTACGCAATCGACATCCTCATCCCCCCATTAGCACAAACCACACTCCCCGTCGTCCACCCGCTCTCCTCCGTACAAAGCATATCAACCGTCCCCGCAATCTCATCCACAAACCCCGGCCTCCTCCCGCCCATCTGCTCCCTCACCAGCCGATCAAACCTCTCCGCCTCATCGCCCGCCCTCGCCAGCACCTCCTCCTCCCCATCATACGCCATCAGCGGCGCCGCGTCCACGTACGGCTGGTTGCGCCTCCAAAACGCCGGCCCGGCCTCGGCGTACATGTCCCCCCACGCCGGACCGGGGTTCACCGAGTTGACCGTCGCCCGCTCCGCCAGCTCCCGCGCCCACGTCCGCGTCATGACCTCGAGCGCGCCCTTGCTGCCCGCGTACACCGACTGGCCCGGGTACCCGATCGACGCCGACACGCTCGACACGTTGACGATGCGGCCGGACCGGTCGCTGGGCAGATGCGGCGCCACGGCCTGCGTCAGGAGAAGCGGAGCGAGGACGTTGATGGCGTAAACGCGCGTGAACTCGGCCTCCACGATGGGGCCCTTTTCAGGATCGTTGAGGAACTGGTTCGACGACACGCCTGCGTTGTTGACCAGGATGTCCACCTGGAACTTCTTGTCCGGGGGATTGTAGCTGCTGAACAGCGCCTTTGCGGCCTCGACGATGATGGGTGCCGCGGCTGAGGCCTGCGTGAGGTCCGTCTGCACCGACTGGACGTGGACGCCGTGCTTGGAGGACAGCTCGTCGACCAGTTGCCGGGTGAGGTCCTTGGATGAGTCTGAGGTGAAGGTGATGAGAACGTTGCTGCCTTTGGCCGCTAGACGCCTGGCCACGGCTGCTCCGATGCCTGGTGGTTCCAATGTTTGCGTTAGATGATTTCATGTCTCTCTCTCTCTGTGTGTGTGTGTGTAAGCCCGTGTAAGAGGGGGTTGAACGAACCTCGTGAGGCGCCAGTGACGATGGCGAGCTTGCCTTCATACGGACGGGCCATTGCAACAATTTTTATGACTTGACAATGAAAAAGTAGATTCAGATCCTCTTACGACTATATTATCCAGAAACGGCGTGAGAGTGTTGGAAATATGATGAAGCACATCAACGACCTCGGGCACAGCGTCTCTCTCGCCCAGCCGAATATATGGCCATTTCAACCCCGCCAAAAAGACGCCCCGCGGCGTCAGTCGGATTCTCCATAGAAACTCCGCCTTGGATGTCATTCATCATTGGAGCGCATGAGCGAGTGGGATGGCCATGGATAGTCCAGGCGGGTTCGATTACTTCTGGTTACTTTGTATCGAGACGACTATCTGCCATACGTGCACGTACTATTATATACATGTATGTGTGATGGTGTTATGTCATACGCTCCAATTAACAATAAAAGAGCAACTTTGTCCTAGTGCTAACCAAAATCAACGATAGGACTCAACTCTGACTCGGGAACTCCAGTCTATTTCCTACAGCCTAGAAGCCTCAGACGTAGACCATGAGACTTTTCCATCTCCAAGCCATACCAGGTGCTGCATCTACACAGTCATTCAACACCAAGGCTGGTGCAACTCACAGGCACACACAATTATTGGAGCAAGTTGTGATAAGTATTCTGGCTAAGGATACAGCTATCAATGTTGAACCACCACTACCAGCGCACAACCCCCCTTTTCTCTCTTACAACTTGAACCCGCCGGGCACCAGCTTCTGGAACACACCATTGGGATCAACCTGCTTTGCAACCTGCTTCAAAAAGGCATAATTTGCCACTCCAAAGCTCGCAATCGGATTCTGCTTCCTCCCGGCGTAGTTCACGTCGACGTACTGTTGCAACACCTTTGCCTTCTTCGCCACATCAGTCACCTTCTGCAGAAACTTGTCAGACGCATCGTAGACCTGCTTGTCCTTGGCGGGATCCTGCCAAGTGGCGGAGAAGACGCCGAGGGCGAGTCCCGGAAGCGTCGTGTTGTCAAGGCCGAGAACATTGCCGCCAGTCGCCTGGGACTGGGTCAAGATGGCTGGGACAATGGGCTCGAGGGTGAAGGCCCAAGTCACATTCTCAACGCCCTTGAGACTCGAGATGCTGTTCTGGAAGAGTCCATAGAGGGATTTGTACCAGACAACATCGTTCACGAAAGTGAGGTCCCAGTTGTCTTGCCTACATGTAGCAGAAAGACATCGAGTTAGAAGGGCGCTTCATGCATTCAAAGCAAACAGACAAGAGTGCTCACCGGTATCCGTCTGCACTGAACGACAACGACAGATTCGAGAAAGCAGCCACATTGGTGATTTGCGTGCTATTCTGCAGCTGGTTGGGAATTGCCGTGATGGCCTGGAACACAGGCGGATTCTCCGTGGGCTCTGCGTAAGCAAGTCGACTGGCAATAATCGTCCCGAACGATGGATTGTATATGAAGCTGACGAGATAGCCTGCATTGGTGTCGTAGCTGGGGTTGGACGCAAAGTCATACAGGGCTTGCGTGTGGGCGTCAATGGTCGTCTTGTTGTATAAAATGGTGCCTCCCCATATGTTTTCAATGGGAAACGTCTTGAACGTGAACCTGGTGACGATCCCAAGGTTGCTCGCTCCGCCTTTGAGAGCCTTGTAGAGGGCGATGTTCTGCGTGGCCGATGCAGTCACAATGTCGCCGTTTGCGAGGACGACCTGGAAGGCGATGACCTGATCCGCTGCGAAGCCGGCTTTGGGAGCAAAATCCCCGAGGCCGCCTGCGACACACGAGTTAGTCAGACGAAGAAGAGCAGATCCCTGGCTATCAAGCGGACCAAGAGGGCCATGAGGCAGACAGCAAACATGAAGACAGCTCACCTCCGAGTGTCGAACCGCCCACACCGACCGATCCTGCTCGAGCCCCGGCCACCGTCAAGTTGGAAGTTTGCAACTGTGAATAGACGGCGCCCCAAGTGGCGCCGCTGCCCACGTTGACCGTGATGTTGTCGCCGTTGAGAGCCACGTCGTTGAGCCCTCGCAGGTCAATCGTGACGCCGCCCTTGATGTTGGCGATGCCCGGAACGGTGCCGAAGCCGCCTGCGCGAATGGCGAACTTGCAAGCCAGAGGAACGAGGAACCGGAGAGCCTTGGATACATCCATTGCCGAGGTAGGTCGGACAATACATTTCGGGAGAATCTGCTCCTCTTGGGCAGACCAGTACGTGGCGAGGGACTCGTTGTACGTGGCACTGCCCTGGTCGGACAGTTTGTCTCCGAAGTAGACCTTGAGGACGGCGCACTATGCGAGTCCCAGGTCCAGTCAGTACTGCTCGCTTCTTGTTGTGAAAGAGGACTCGAGGCGGCTTACACAGGTGTCGCCAGAAGCAACGGCTTTCGTATCCGCTTCGACGTCCTCCTCAACAGCGTGTGCCGCAGCAAGGCCCCCCAGTGCCACCAGGAGGAAAGATATGAGGCGCATTGTCACGAAGCTGCTCTCTCTGCGGGTGATTTTACAGATGTTATGGGAATACGGGGATATGGTGATATGGGGGGAAACGATGGAAAAGCGAGGTAAACAAAACAGAGACTGTAGACATGCTGTATATAAAGGAAGAGTGGCGGAGGAAGAACGACCCTCTAATGTTGTTTCTGGGTCAAAACCTACATGTGCCTCGATGCCACCTGCTTCGATACACTGACATCTTCTTTCTCATGAACCAAAATAGAGTGGCAGGCTGGAGTCGTGACATTCACCAAGATGCTCCTTCACCCCGAACAAACCCTCTCTCTTCATCGCGCCTCGTAAGCGAAGCCGCGAGGAAAAGCAGCGAGCGCCTTGACCTCAAGGAGTGGCGTTATGTGCGTGACAGCGACCAGGCCATGGGCATGATGCATCATGTTTGATCTTCTAGCCTCACGGGTCCCAAGCTTGATGTATCGCGAGGGCTTTCCGATATCTCATTTGCTCGATGATTGGCAGTTCGCAGATGCTGTGGCTCCTGGGCTACCGAACGGGAATGCAAGGAGGAAGCTGGCGACAATACCATATGCACTTGGTAGCTGTTGTCACTATTCGATCTACAAGCATATCTAGCTAGAAGCAACAATCCATATTCGCTAAGTAGTATTGCGAAACCATGTCAAAGGAAGAGAGGGATATGACGCTCAAGTAGATGAGTCTCTTCACCAACGCTCAGGACTTTGATGATGCCTTGACCAGCTCATCCAAGCCTTGACCAATAGTCATCATTCCTCCCTACAAAAAGGAACCATGTTAGCGTGTCAATCATCTTCAAAGGTTACTTGCACCATCAATATTCCATAGGTCGACTGCACCGGACTGCCTCCAATATCTGTGCCGAGGCCAAGTCTAACTCACAAGCATGAAGCCCGGCATCCATCGCGATACAAACCTGACAATGCCACTGTTTGCCCCTCTCCAGGCCACCCTGTTTCTACCACTCGCCACGATATCCGGTACTAGGGAACTGACAAGAGCTTGAGTAGACCCTCCTTCGGGACCTGTCTCACCCTTGGCCCATCTGGCAATGGTCCCCGAGATCGAGGCATAATAAGACGTTGCGGGAAGTTCAGGTATGGGCTCATGGGCGTGGAAAGGCGTGACAACGGTGCCCAGCATGACGGTCACGACACTCACTCCAAAGGGTAACAGTTCTAGGCGAAGCGTCTCGGATATGCTGTTTACAGCAGCCTTGGAGGAGGCATAAGTACCTGCTTTCATGTCAGTCACTGTGATTGACTCGACAGGGTCACAATAGCCCAGTGAGAAAAGGCATCTTAGAATATGTGTCGAGAAAGATGACGGCTTACCGATCCATGGAGTGTTGACAACTGCCCCCACAGAGCTCATGTTGACAACTCGTCCCTTACTCTTGATCAACTGCCCAGCAAACGCCTGAACAGTCCTCAATACGCCCCAGACATTTGTATTGTACAGCTCCTGCGCCTTGTCAATGTCCACGTTCAGAATTGGCATTGTATATCCGAAACCAGCATTGTTGACCGGCACGCCCAGACCGTGACCGGATGCCTCGACCGTCTTTGCAGCCTCTGTAACCGACTCTGTGCATGAAACGTCGAGGGTTATGATGGACATATTTGGGAGGCTTTTGAGCTCTGCGGGAATTTTGGGGGCATTTCGGGCGGTTGCAAAGACGAAGTGGCCTTGTCTGGCGAGAGTCAAGGCGAGCACAGCGCCGATGCCGTCGGCGGAGCAGCCGGTACTTGGGATTGTGCGCTTGATGGCCATTGTTTCTTTCACTCGATGTTTCGTGTACTGACACCCAAGTGATGAACGAGTGGAATAGAGGAAGTATATTTAATCTGTTGCTGCGAAGAAGATAAATGAGGTTGTAATGGCATGAGTTACCAGGCTCTAGCCTCCAATGCCTTCACATATCGTCCAGCCTCTCTACCAAATTCGATAGTTATGGCAATGATTGAAGCACTATGAACACCAATAAACGTCTCTTGTGCCTTTCCGTCAAATGTTGGCTCACGATGGTAAGCTACGCGGATCTCATTCTTCTCTTCGTGCCTTATATATATGATTTTCACCAGCTCTCATTGTCGATCATGGCTGGATTGCTATAAGCCGAGGCCGTTGAGAGGGAGATCATTGACTCTTCACAGGTGATACCAGCTGTCATCTACAGCAATATACCACCAGAAGCTATCTAAAGCTTCAACGAAGCTATCTATAGGATACTATGCCAAGCATGTGTAGCCTGAATCTGTCACTTCAAATCCTGTTTTGTATTCTAGGCAAATGATCTATAACTGAATCCAAAAGCAACACCAAATTCTCTACATGTTGCATTAGGGCGACCAAGTGGCAACCTATACAATTCCTACAACTTCTCACTTTGGGTATGCCTTGCTAAGACAAGCAATGCAGCACCAAGCTGATTCATTCGTCGATCATTTGTGCAGGACAAGGCCTGGAATCAGACAGATTCCCGCAACCTAGACGCCTCATACGACGAGAAGAATAGCAATGAATACAAGCCCCGCGTACATTCATTCAAGCCGTTTCGGCTGCGGTATCGAGCTACAGCCGCCATGGCGCCGCTCTTCAAAGGCGATGGCTTCGTTTAGTACCAATAGGGCTGCAGTAGGCCCTTCCTGTTGGCTCCCCCTTGTGAAAATGTGTGTGTCTCACTGATTCGTTGTCGTTAAATCGGTGGCAAGGGTCAGGCTCGGGAGTTGTGGAGGGGAATCTTTGCAGATACTGCACTGGCCTCGTGTAAGTCTGTGCATGCTGCAGAGAATCAACTTGATCATCCTGCATCGGCAGTGAGGCTGATATGGGGCTGTGGATATAGCCGTTTGTGGCAGAAGCTTACATCTTCGCAGAGGATAGCATTGCATCAGCTTTGTATGGTTGAGGTTGAGACGAAAGGGGCACAACGTCGAGTAGGCTAAATTACAAGAACATTGTGAAAC
This sequence comes from Trichoderma gracile, assembly GCA_020002365.1. Classification (NCBI taxonomy): domain Eukaryota; kingdom Fungi; phylum Ascomycota; class Sordariomycetes; order Hypocreales; family Hypocreaceae; genus Trichoderma; species Trichoderma gracile. The sequence goes on from JAINEY010000005.1 coordinate 1,816,948, forward strand.
TTGATATCATACGACAGCAAACTGGAGTACATATGAAGAAAAAAACAGAAATGAACCTACGATGCCTTCATGACTTATGCTGTCTCTTGCGAAACATGAAACTGGTGCTGCCCCTAGGCACAATGCTCGATCTCCAGGTCCTATATCTCGGTGCTTCCAGATCCAGCATCTTGCACTCCCAGTCTTCCAAGATGCGAATCAAGACAAGCTTTGTCACCAGTGAGGCGTAGAACCGGCCTGGACTAGAGTGGTTCATACTCAAGGTACAATCAGCAAGTGTGTGGAGGAGTGTCGCGAAGTATCAGCACCTCATTACACTCACCAAGCGGCATTTCAAAATCCCCAGATTAGCCAATCGGGGCTGGCGTCTGTCAATTTTGACTCTTCTTGGTCAGGCACAGCGGCAGACTGTTGTTGCTGCCGAAGCAGAGCGTTCTTTCTTGCGAACCGGAAGCCATCAAAACGATGTGCATCTGTATACATGTATCGAGAGTTGTCCTGCATCATGGCTCGCTGGGGGACACAGGCCCAGTCGCCCTTGTTGAGATATGAGCCGTCTGAAAAGGTGTAGGGAACGAGGGCCTTGCGTCGGCAGGTAACTGAGCAACAGCGTAGGAGAAGAATTCGCAGGAAGAGAAGAATTTGCAGAATGGTTGTATCTCCCGTGACCATATGACTCACTAGCATCTGAGTTGGTGGTACGAGTTGATTCCTTGATGAAGCTGTCGAGAAGCGGCAGCTCATCGACGTTTCTTGGGAAACTGTCCGCCCGTGAACACTCTTGGAGTCCAGCCTGAAGCGGCTCGACATGCTCCGGGTAACGGCACAAATCTTGGACGGCATATGTCAAAGTCTTGTCAGCGCGTAAACGACTGTCAGTACATCAAAGGGATGGCCACAAAGGGGGAAAGGGGGGTGTGCGTCTTCCAGGCCCATCCTTTCTGCTCTTTGACTTGCCTAAGAGGGTTGGGACTGACATGCCATGATGGACTCAACACGAGCACGCGCAAAGCTGCCTTTTGGCTGCTCAGCTACATCCTCAACACTCCCTCTCTCATCCAAGTAATCCGCACCGAAACAAAGCCCGCCTTCAACGCAGACGGCAAGCTCAATCTCGAATACCTTTACAGCAGATGCCCGCAGCTCAACGCCATGTGAAACGAAACTATCCGCATGTCAGCCTCCGCCGCCTCCGTCCGCTTCATCACCGCAGACACCATCATCGGAGGCAAACTCCTGCGCGAAGGCAACAGGCTCTTGATTCCGTTCCGCCAGCTGCACTTTGACAAGACCGTCTCTGGCGAGACGGCGGACTCGTTTGACCATGAGCGGTTCCTGGAGAGGCCGGGTTTGACGCAGAGCAGCACTTGGAGGCCGTTTGGAGGCGGCGGGACGATGTGTCCCGGACGGCACGCGGCTAAGAGGTGTGTCTTGTTGTTTGTTGTGCTGCTGTTGCAGAGGTTTGACATGGAGGTGGATGTAAGTCACTTCCTGTGGCGAATGAGGGTAAGCCGGTGCTAGGTATTATGTCGACCAGGGATAACCAGGCTTTGAAAGTGAGAGTGACGGCGAGAAGAACGTTTGCATAAGTGCGTTTTGTATCTTCAGTATGCGAATTGTATCATTGGATAGTGTTTGAACGGGAGAGAGAATGATGTAAATGGTGATTATTGCAGGGTATTAGTATATGTGTGTTATGGCGGCATAGGCGGAGATATTACATGTGCTGCAACTACTTGAATCGCATCCATGTGGAGGAGACCATGTCATGATTGACATTCTCTTGAGTAGGCAATTGACTCTGGTTTAAATCAACTGAACCGTCCGTGCCGTGGCCGGCGTCACAAACGCTGCTTCGTATTCCCAACCACCGTCATGGCGTGTTTACGTGTACAGCGAGGCTGGTTGGCGGGAATATATCAATGATCCTTGTCGCTCATGCTCACCTCTCTTTTCCCGACTTGACATCATCAACCAATCCATCTACCAAGCAATCAATCCATCAATCTGGTCATAAACTCATCTCTCTTCCTGTAATAAATTCCAGATTCAATCCGGATCTCAACCCTCTCACAAAAACTAGCAACCATGGAGACCCCCAGCAGAGACGACGACCACCCTCACCCTCACCCTCACCCTCCGCCTCCCCCAGACCACGACAATGCAACCCGCCAGTTCTTCTCCCACTCCGAGGCAAAACGCATCAACACCGACGCCGTCATCGCAAAGGCCCTCCGGCAGCAGTACCCCAACCTCTCCCTCTCCATCGCCCCGGCAGGAACATGCAACCTGCTCGCCTATGCAGCCCACGGCCACGCCCAGATGACGCCCGTGAGCGACAATGAGCACGACCACGAGCATCATGACCACGAACACGACCCTCCAGTCCCATCCTCGCTCTCCTGGCAAGTCTACGTGCCGCCTGCCCGGCGCATGGACGGCGACCTCGGCGTCATCGCAAAGGACGTCCTCTTCGAAAAGTACCTCCTCCAATGGCAGGGCAACGACTTCTTCGTGTATCTCGTCAACGGCCGCGACGGCTCCAGCTCGTACCCGCAGGTGACAAACTACTTCATCCTCGCGACGCGCGAGAGCCTCGCCTCGCAGCTGATCCTCGCCGCGGGCCGCTGGACCAGCGAGCTGCACGACGAGATCTGGGTCTTTGACGGCGGCTACTGGGCCAAGAGCGCGGAGCTGTACCGCAGCGCCATGAAGGCGTCGTGGGACAATGTCATTCTCGACGAGGACATGAAGAGCGCGCTGATCGAGGACCACTTGTCGTTTTTTCGGTCGAGGGCCACGTATGAGAGGCTCAAGGTGCCGTGGAAGCGAGGCGTCATCTATTATGGCCCGCCGGGGAATGGAAAGACGATTTCGATCAAGGCGACGATGAATATGCTGTATCATCTCAAGCAGCGGGTGACGACGCTGTATGTGAGGTCATTGAAGTCGGTATGTTTTAAGACAACTTGATTCATCGTTGAGATTGTATTACAAGGTGAAGTCCTACTAACACATGAATCTAGTTCATGGGACCGGAGAGGAGCATTGCTCTCGTCTTTGCCAAGGCACGAGAATTTGCCCCCTGCTACCTCGTCTTCGAAGACCTCGACACCATCATCACCGACGACGTCCGCAGCTACTTCCTCAACGAAGTAGACGGCCTCAAGAGCAACGACGGCATCTTTATGATTGGCAGCACCAACCACCTCGACCGCCTAGATCCAGGCATTTCCGTAAGTTCCATCCATCCGACACGACAAAAACTCAATACAATGCTGCTCCCTTCAATAACGAAGAACTTCTTTCATTAATGACAAATGGATTGCTTTTTTAGAAACGCCCCTCTCGCTTTGACAGGAAATACCTCTTCCCAGACCCCGACTTCGCCCAGCGCGTCGCCTACGCGCACTTCTGGCAGAAGAAGCTCCTCGACAACAAGGCCATCGGCTTCCCCGACAAGCTGTGCGCCGCCATCGCGGACATCACCGACGGCTTCAGCTTCGCGTACATGCAGGAGGCCTTTGTCGCGGCGCTGCTCGCCATTGCACACAGGGAGCGGCCAGATGATGGAGATGAGGATGATGAGGAGACAGATGGCGATGATGAGACCATGGTTCAGACGGTGGATTTGGCCGAGGATGACTGGGTCCAGGTGCTGGATTACAATAAGCCGGTGGAGGATGATGATGATGATGATGATGATCCCGTCTTGGATGAGTTGCCGCTTTGGGTGGAGATTAAGAAGCAGGTTGCGATTTTGCGGGAGGGCATGGAGGACAATAAGACGGTGTGAGTGTGTTTTTGGGTGTCTTGGAGATGAGTTGGGATGAACTTTCACAGATTGATGATACAACGCAGAGCGTCACACGAGAATTGTGTTGAGAGACACAGCGCTTCCTTCATTATTCAATTTATCATGCTATACAGCCAGCAATCAAATCAATAAAAATAGATACATGGAATAATAAGCCTCCTATTTCCTCAGGTATCAAGCATGACAAAACAAGTGATGTAGATCAAGCATAACGCAAAGACTGCGAGCTCTTGCCGCAGCTCATGAACCTACATAACCCAGCGTGAGAACAAGCGAGCGGTGTATGTAGAGGAGCTCTTCATAGCGGATATCAACCGTAAGGCACCGACATAGGACGAACCCGTGAGCGCCAGCAGCAACAATGACACGCATCAAGTTTGGAATCTGCATCAGGGTGAGCTTCAATAGTTGCAATGTAGATCAATGATCAAAATAAACAAAACTTACGTTTCGGGTGAATTTGTTATCTCCTCGAATGCCTGCAAAACATCAAATCCCATCGCCACAAGCGGCTCATACGCATCATCAACAACCTGCGTTTCTGTTAGTCTCGAAGCGGCAATTCTCCAAAAGTAAAGGGAGGGAACATACCCAGCTCAACACCGACTTCGTTGCCTTGTGGCCCTTGTTCTGTCGAACACCCATCAACGCAAGGCCCTGCAGCACCAACGTCGAAAGTGGCGCTGGAGGAACAATCGGAGCCAGAAGACCGCCAATGTCCTGTCCGAGAGACACCAGCGGCGGAACATAGCGAGCGAGGGGGCTGTTTGGCCTGCAGATGATGATGGTCCCCAGCAGGTTTCCCGCTGCATCCTTGGCTCGCACGATGCCGCATGCCTTGCTCTCCTCCAGGGCGGTGCGGTAGAGCTCGAGGACGTCTGGGTTGGCGTGAGTTCGAACATGATGCATCACGGTATCTCCGCTTTCTACACCGTAAATGAGGTCGAAGCTGATGTTGGCCCGCTGGATGCTCTGCGACAGGCCTTCTGGTGCATACCAGGCACTCAGATCCTGGATGACCATGTTTGTAAGCCGTCGCGGGAACTGCGTGTCCCATCCGCTGTTGCTGAACCACTCCTTGGTCGTCGTCACTTCGATGTCGAGGGGAATCCCTAGGAAGAGAGCGGGGAAACATGACCCCAGTTGGATTTTCTTGATGCCTCTCTGTTGAGTGAGACTCTTGATCGCCCGGCGATGAAGGGACCGGCCGATGGACATGTTCCGTTTGGTCGGATCGACAATGAGCGCCCCGAGGATGCCCACGTTCTGGACAAAGTATGTCGCGGCAAAGCCATACAGGGCTTGCGTGCTGCTATTCCGGACGACGAAATGGGTCTCCTTGATGTTCTGGTTGGCAAGAAGAAAAGTGTCGGCGGTTGCGGTCTGCAAGTAGCGGAAATCCTGGTCACTGGCCCGGTGCACAGCCCGGATGAGGTCGTTCAGCCCCTTTCTGTCTCGGTTGCCGTCAAACTCCTCCACCAGCCAATGCTGTCGAGACTTGAGGACCTTTTTGCTCTTTCGGAGGGTGCCCGGCATGGTACCGACGGGGTTGCTGTCTCCGACCAACGCCCGGACCAGAGCAGCCATGGCGTTCTCCGTGAAGTCGTACGTGCAGATGTAAGTCCCAATGGACTTGTCCATGGCAAAGTCGTATGGAGAGCTCACGGCCACAACAATGAGCTGCTTCTTCTGCCCTCTGCTGCGAAGCATGGAACACATCATGTCGACGTGCTTGGTGAATCCGGCCTGATACAGGTTTCTGTTGGCGTCTGCCGTGAAGATGATGATGCATGATGCTCTGTTGATGAGGTTCTCGTGCACTGTAAATTACATTTAGTAGATGCCATCTTGTCTCCCGATCAACTAGCCATATCTTACCTGGTCTAACTCCGTTGGCAGTGTAACTTGTGTGCAGTAGCTTCTCGTTACGATATCGTGCCAAGGTTTTCCCAAATTCTCGAAAGACGCCTTCGCCACTCATGATGGCGCTTCTCTCGCGGATTTGGTGACTCCATCTATCGTGCTCGGTGCTGATCAAAGAGGGATCGTTTTTCGACTCGAGCAAGCTCTTGGTCAACGACGAAGCTGGCAGTGGCTTGACCAAGGGGGTCAGCAGAAGCAGCTCCTCGCCGGGATGCATCGAAAGAGAAAGAGGCAGAAGCTTCTCCTTGTCTCGCACAATGGTGATGGAATCGTCATAAGCTCGCCGCGAGAGAGCTAGGTGAGAGGGGCGGATTTGTGAGAGAAGATTGATTCCTGGAGGGTTGAGCGCCTTCGCCCAGGACGTGCATGTCGACTTGAGATGGAAGATTCTCTTGAGAGAGGTGAATATTCGCTCTTTCGTGATGATACCGTTTTCGTAACCGAGCTTGAGGCCTTTGATGGCTTCCAGTTGAACATCATATGCGCGACAGAGGAGCACAATGTCACATCCGGCCTCTACGGCCATGACGACGCCGTTCTGGACACCAAGATCTTGGCTCAGTGCCTCCATTTCCAGGCATTCTGAGATGGCAACGCCCTTGAAGCCGAGTTCGTTCCGGAGGAGATCGTCAACAACCTGGTCTGACAGACAGGCATGGCTCACGTTCATGGATGGATTAGAGATGCCACAGCCGCCAATGAACATGGCGTCAAGCTTTCCGGAGGCAATAGCGTTCCGAAAGGGCACCAAAGCGCTGAGGCTCAACTCCTCCAGTGTCTGGGTAATAATGGGAACATCCAAGTTGGAGCCGAGAAAGTCGAGGTTTCCATAAGAAGGGAAGTGCTTTCCACAGGAAGCCACCCCAGCATCGCGAATCCCGCTCAGGGCTGCCAGTCCATACTGCGATACCTCCTGGGGATCGTCGCCCGAGGCTCGCACTCCAATAACTTGATACCGTGCATTGTTCAAAACGTCCAGCACCGGGCCCAGCATGAGGTTCACACCGCAAGCCGAGATCTCGGTCGCCGTCGCCTTGTTGACTTCATACGAGAGCTCCAGACTGCCGGTGGCAGCAATGGCCATGGCGCTGGGGAACTGGCAGACAAAGTCCTCGTCGAAGAGGCTGTTGACGCCGCCATTTTCCTGATCGACGGCAATGAGAAGCGGCTGCGGATGGCCAGAGTTCTTGGCGATCATCTGGAGCTCCTGGACGAGCAACGCAGTGTGATGGGCCGCTACATGTCATTGGCCAGTTAGCAGGACTGCCCCGGATCCACAACAGACGTATGTATAAGTGCACGATGAGGCATGTGAAGGAGACTGAGCTCATCGGTTATGTAAGACATCTCTATCAAAAGAGTAGACCACTTACACTTGAGGTTCTTGGCCGTGAGAATGATGGAGCCGAGGTGGTGATCCTCAATGAGGTTTCTGATCTGAGGCGTAACTTGGGTGCCATCCCAACCCATGAGCATCATCTGCCCTATCGCCCTGCATCAGGAAGAGAGAATGTGTCAGCTGGTTATTGCCGGCCATTGCTACATTTTCAGAGTATAAACACCCAAATTTCAATGTGTGAATGATAAAAGGGCTGCAACAGCAGCCCATGAAAGCCGAGGGATGAACGAAACAGGCATCAAGCAACGGGCACATACCAATCGAGATTCTGCCATAGCGGATCTAGGTCGAACTTGTCGGCAGAGGTGCCGCCGATGGAGTTGGCCATTATGACGGTAGAGACGCAGCGCTCGTCATCAGCTCCCGAACATGGCAGTCCGAAAAGCACCGCGGTCGGCGCTGGTGGTCGCAAAAGGGCGAGCCTCGGAGCAGCTCAAGACGATGAGACTCGGGCGATAAAGCGACGACGATGCCTCTGCCCCACGATTTCCAGCAGAGGAAAACCCCCTCGACGAATGGGCTATACTGGTATTGGGTCACCTCAGCCTATGCTCGCTCACGGGTGTACGAGATTCTGGCAACGCACACACAGAGGCTCATCCGTCGTCCCTCAGCTGGAGGCCCATGTCTCGAGCGTCGCTCATGTGAGAGGCCGTCGGTCGCGGTTGGAAATCCGGCTTATTGTCGGCTAATCACGAGATTATGTACATAGTATGGCAGAGGAGGGGCGCTGTTCATCCTTTCGGCCTGTTGCGGTCGAGGGCTCTCAAGGGTTCTCTATCACCTCCAGGCTGTATTGTAGCTGACACTACGGAGACCGGCCTGCTAAATCGGCTCTGGGAAGGATAGGTCCTGTTAGGGTAGTTTCTAGATCCAATACTAAGGTATAGAACATTGATGCATCTGATAAATGGTAACAGAAGTTCTGGTGACGCTGAATAGCAGCACGCGGTGTCGCTACCTCCATCTGGAGTACTGTAATTGTCGGGTACACGTACGCTGTCATACAAGACAGGCAGCGGTAGTTGTCTCGAGATTCCGCATAGAAACGGGTAAAGCATGAAGCATGAAGCATGAAGCACCAGACCTCTGACACCTCGGCGGAGTCGCTCCGAGTCTCCAGCATATCCGACCAAAATTCCAGCGGCTCCTCCAGGATTCAATCAGTTGCATGTGGGCTGCTGCTAACCATGAGGTGGTACAAGGTAAAAGTACATCCGCCTGGGTACCGTCAGTATCGGATCCAACGTTACATGCCCCGAGCAGCGCAATCGCCACCGTTTCCAACAGCCACCAGCAGCAGCACGGAATGTACTTTTCGAACGTTCACAATGGGCGGATCGGTTGGGCGATATCAAGGTAGCAGCAGGACCGGGATGTACATGCGCATGTCCCCAATCGATGCACCTCTCTATCACGCATACGGCAATTTCCAGTTATAGTGCTGGCATTGGTCTGGCATACCCGTCGTGAAGCATCATCTCAGAAACGGTGCTGGAGACAACAGACTCCAGACCCTCAAAGGGTGTTTTATACCTAGATGGCCACAGCATACAATAAATTGAGCTTCCATTGAATAGCACCATTTCTCATCAACCGACAAAAGGACAATTCGCCCGATAAGCCAAGGCGGGAAAAAGGCAAAACGAAAGCGACAAGACACACAAACCAACCCCATCTTTGCCCATCAAACCATCTAGCTGCTTAGCACCACGCCCTACAAGACGCCACCCAAGTGCTCCAGTCTTGAGACAACAACGCAGTAACCTCGCTATCAATCTTATACCTAAGGTAGTACGTCATGCCATGCCAGAGGTACAGCCAATGTACTCTCATAACGGCGCCTCAGATCTCTCTGGTGCAACCGGCACGGCATCTTTGCCCCCCCCTCCCTCCGTCCACTCGGGAAGCTCCACCGCGCGAAGGCACATGGCACCGTGACTTTCCACGATAGGTGACGAGATTTCTGCTTCGGTCTCGTTCCTTTGACGTCTGCCGTTTCTGCTGGCATTTTCTTCTCCATAATAGCTGGCACGTATTGTATGTACCTTTCGTAGGCGCTTGCTACCATCGGACGCTAATTGGCGTCATGTTTCGTAAAGGTAGAAGTTTACCTTACATGGCATGCCTTTCTTCGCTTGACTCGGCCGGAACCAAGCGGAGCGAGAAAGTGGTGTGAGTGGTGTGCGGGAAAGGCGTTGTAATAGCAAGGTAACGAACAGTATATACGTCTCGGGCCATGCTCTCGGCGCGTAGAAGCTGCTCTTTTTTCTATTTTGCTATGGAGCCAATATCAGACACTGCCGGGACTTGCAGTCCTTCTTCTCTCGGAGCATCCTCTATCGACTCTTTCCTTCCGCAGCATCCTCCTTGAACAATAAGAAACATCCTTAGCAAGCATTTCACCTGAAAAGAGAAAAGCAGTCATACATTGAAAGCAGAACAAAGAAGAGGCAGGGATATCTCACACAATACTCATCATCTCGACTTCCCCCGAGGCTGAGAGGCCCGAAACGCACCACCAAAAGATGCCGATAGCTCTATCCCCTCCCTTCCGGCCAAGGCCCGGCCTGACCAAGTTCACAAACTGCCGCCTCCTGCGCGGCGACAAGCTCGTCCACGAGGACCTCTGGGTCAGCTCCCTCTCCGGCAAGGTGGTCAACAGCCAGGCCGCCTTCTTCGACGACCTCGTCCTGCCGGACCAGACCATCGACCTCGGCGGCCGCATCGTCTCGCCCGGCTTCATCGACGTGCAGCTCAATGGCGCCTTTGGCTTCAACTTCTCGACGCTGCTCGACGACATGTCGCAGTACGGCAAGAAGGTCAAGGAGGTCCAGAAGCTGCTCGTGCAGACGGGCGTCACATCGTACAATCCCACCATCACCAGCCAGAGGCCGGAACTATACCAGAAGGTGGGTCATCAGCAACTCATGTATACGCACAGATGGATGGCTTGAGTCTCATCTCACTAATCTTGTTGTGTTGGCGGGATATACTCGCTCATGCTTCTGCTGTCTTATATATATATATATATCATGCTGTGTATTCTTTCTCCATATACTGACCGGCAATCCATACAGGCCCTTCCGTTCCTGGGACCGTCCGGACACCTGCAGGAGGCCGAAGACGGGGCCGAATCCCTCGGCGCCCACTGCGAGGGCCCGTTCCTCAGCCCGACCAAGAACGGCGTGCACAACGTCGACGTGCTGATCGAGGCGCAGACGTTCGAGGACCTCGAGGCGTGCTACGGCAAGCACAACCTCACGCCGCGCGCCGAGGGCGAGCGCATCCCCATCAAGTACATCACGGCGGCGCCGGAGCGCGGCCAGATGATGAAGCTCATCCCCGAGCTCACGGCCCGCGGCATCACCTACTCGGTCGGCCACTCTGAGGCCACGTACGAGCAGGCGTCCGAGGCCGTCGGCCAGGGCGCCACCATGATCACGCACCTCTTCAACGCCATGCGCCCGCTGCACCACCGCAACCCGGGCATCTTTGGCGTCCTGGGCATCGCCGAGAGCCTGCCGCGGCCGTACTTTGGCATCATCGCCGACGGCATCCACCTGCACCCGACCACGATCAAGATTGCCTTCAACTCGCACCCCGACGGCTTCATCCTCGTCACCGACGCCATGCACCTCGTTGGGCTGCCCGACGGCGCGTACCCGTGGACCAACGGTGACACGACGTGTAACATTGTCAAGGTGGGCTCCAAGCTGCTGCTCGAGAACTCAGATACGATTGCTGGCAGGTAAGTTGTCTGAATCAAACCATTCTTTACCCCCCCCACCCCTCGATGAGTCGACGAGACGACGTCACGTCCGCAAACGCACAACTTTACTGACAATGCCAACCTCTTCAGCTCCATCACCCTCCTCGAGTGCGTCAACAACTTTTTGCAATGGACAGGCACCGGTATTCCGCACGCCCTCAGGGCTGTCACGGCCACGCCCGCGGCCATGCTGGGCCTGCAAGGCGTCAAAGGATCGCTCGATGCCGGCGCCGACGCCGACCTGGTCATCTTGTCGGAGAAGCAGACGCCCGGCCAGCCCAGCACTCTGGTCTTGGACGAGGTGTGGAAGTTTGGCACCAGAGTTCACCGGGCTGTTCACGATTCGTAAGGGTGACGATGCGATGGGGAGGAACTGCCGGAAATAGTTACCTGGCTTGACGCAACCGGCCATGGGCCTCATGGACCGGATTGATTCCGACGGAATGATTGAATGAGGCGACTTGCATCTGACTGCTGCAGGGATTTTTCACACCAAACACAAGACACTCGCACATTACATGCATCAAAATGAATAGGCACGGGGTGTTTCCTTTTCTTTCCCCTTTTCTCTGTTTATAGATTGGGCATCTACTTGGAAATTGCTGGGCGTCATTAGCAAATCCGCATTAGGTATTTCGTTACAAAAAAAATGAGAAAATTCGCGAAAAAGAGATGGCGATACGGCCAAGAAAGAGTAAAGATCAAGATCGTTTGAAGGAATCCGGACAAATTGAATTGCCGTTGGGGCAGTACTCTGTTCTGCAAGGATTCAAGGAGTCAGTCCGTCGGGCAGAGCTGGAAATGCCTTGCGATGCTGGCTGAGCTTTTCCGTGTGCTGCCCTTTGGGGAAGTGAGCTCAATCTGCCGAGCCGGACCCCCGTCAGGTCAGCTTCCGCTTCTCGCGCAGACATGCTCCAGGGCCGTCGAATCCGTCATCATAAGACATCTTTCTGGCAGGTTCTGCGGATTGTCTGGGAGTCTTGCGACGCTGACGTCTCCGGCCCCCTATGATGACAATTTCGTGTGAGGAATCAATCCATCATCATTTCCATCCTCATCGCCAAGCCAAAGCATACAGTACCTAGGTAGATATCTGATAGTGCACTCGCTTTTCGCGTCTCGATTCGCAAGCATCTGCCTGCCCATGGGGTAGAATGGCGCCAGACGAGCGACCGAACGAGTGAAAGAGGCGAGGGCCGACCAACCGCGGGAGCAGATTGCTGGTCTAGTGCGCTGAGAACCCCGGACTTTGACAAGCTGAGCGGGTTCCAGGAGTCGGAGTGGCGAGGCAGGGGGGTGGAGAGGAGGAGGAGGAGGAGGAGAAGGAGGAAGGAGAGGCACATGTCGCGGGTTCAGGTCGCCGAGCTGTCGGTAAGCTTTTGTAGGTTCTTGGTCAAGGGAAGAAGTTGAAGAGGGATCGCATGAGGCAGATGGAGATGCAGGTAAGTAGGTACCGAGTGCATATGTAATCCGGGCTGATTTGATTGGAAGATAGAGCTGCTGCAGTCTCGTGGAGGCAGGAGCCATGGGATCAGGGTTGATGAGATAGCGGTGGATATTGCAAGAACTGATAGATAGCTGATCGCAAAGATAACGGGAGCGTCGAATCATCAACCGCAGAGATATGAAATGGATCGACCAAAGATTCTCAGTAGCCTCGATAGCAGTTGAGGACTAGGAACGTTCCGTTACACCAGTAGACGGGATTGTTATCAACACCAATCTACACCTTACCTCCTGATACTCCCGCTGAGCCGAATGACCCTCAACACCACGGACATGCAATATCCAGGTCACTCCAGCTGCATGTCACCACTCAAGCAGCGCCCCGAGGCAGCACAACCTTCGTCTCCTCTTTCTGCTGCAGTGCAACGGCTCTAGTGACCTCTTGTCTAGAGGACTTGGCGGGGTTTTCCGCCCATCCATTTTTTTACCCCAACTCCCCCGGCTTTCCCAACGCTCTAGTCTAGACTCCGGAGCGTGTCCAAGCGTCAAAGTGCCTGCAGAGGGTCTCGCGACGCCAGCCCGCGTGCCTCCAGCCTCGGGCCTCCATCCTCCATCCTCCAGCCATCCCGCCTCCACTCCCAGGGCTCGGCGCCCACTGGTGCACGACCGGCCAGATTCTGAAGTGAACCGGTGTCGAGAAAGAAGCCCGTTTTCCATTGAGTAAAAATCACCGGACTGCATTCAGGTTCACTCAACATACACACCCGACGCGGCGCCTCCAGCTTAGAGTGGTTGCACCCTCCCGCCCTGCACTGCGCTGCACTGCACTGCGCCCTAGTACATACGCACTGTCGGGTCCCCTGTAGTAGCAGCGGACGCAGGGCTCTAGACCCCCCCCGAACCGGACGTCGCTTCGGCCCTATCGCTGCTGTCCCGTGCCTGGAACCTCCATCGTCTCCCCATCTGCGTTTCTGCTTCTCCAGACTTTTGCTTGTCAGGCGTCATTGCCGCTGCTTCAGCGACCCTCGACCTCGATCCTCGCCTCTCCCACGCCGAATATCGACTGCGATCTCGACGTCTGTCTTGTCATCTTGTCTCTCACCACCTTCCTCCCTCGCCTACGCCCTCTCTCGACCGTCTCTCCCTCCCAGCAACCCCGTCTTGCGACTCGATGCCTACGTGCTGCGCCAGATGATGCCATGGCTGCCTTCAACTCCATGCCGGCCATGCCTCCTGCCCCTGCGGCGCCCAGCGATGCGATGGGGATGAATCACGGCCCCCCTCAGCCCATGACAATGGACTCCTTCGATCCCGACCTCAACTTTCACGATTCTCTGCTGTATGTCGTCCGCCCGTCTCGCTGGCCTTTCCCGCGGCGCGGCTGCCAACCGCTTCCCGCGCTCACCTCAGCCCTTTCAAATCCCCCCTTGCACGTAGAGATCTGCCACTAACACCTCGGCAACCGCATACAGTGATGGCAGCGGGCTGGCTCCTCTACCCTTTACGCCCTCGTACGAATTCGACAACTTCGTCACCACTTTTGAAGATCCCTTTTCCTATTCATCCCGCCCATTCGAGCCCGTCACCAACCAGGATGTCGCCAACGACGAGGCTTCTCCCCAGGAGCTGGACAACAAGCTCCTGGGCTTCTCTGACCCGACCATGCACGCGACCATTGTGGATGACGCGGGAGCCTTTGCAGACCTGAACATGACGGCCGAGCTGTACGGCATGTTCTTTGTTGCCGAAGACGTGTTTGGCGGGGAGAATACTGGTCGTCCGCTGGAGTTGACGTGCTATCGTCGAAACCTGTGGCAGTGCTCCGGCCAAATCACGCTACCACGGGCGGTGAACAACGTAATAGACGAACAGGGGCGCCATATCGCCATCACGGAGCTGTCGGCATCCATAACAGGCTTGGAATCGATTGAAGGAAAGGCCGCCGAGATCATCACCATACCGTGGAAAGGCGCAACCCCTCAGTTAGAAGAGAGCAAGATCGCCGCGGCTCCCCCCAACCTGACTCTCGACCTGACCACAGGCCGAGAGATTGATGCCAACAGGGTCTCTCTCCCTGTCTCGTGGAAGAGGCTGCAGTTCAAGCATGCTACCGCCAACAACGGCCGGCGAAAGGGGCTGCAGCAGCATTACGTAGTGCAGATCAATCTGCTGGGCAAGACGAAGACGGGGGAGGTCATCAAGATTGCCGAGATTCAGTCCGGCCCCGTTATTGTCCGAGGGCGGAGTCCGCGCAACTTTGACAGCAGAAAGGATGTCCACCTCACGGGCGACAAGAAGCTGGAGAGGAGAAACACGAACAGCACCGACAATCCGACTCCGAAGACGGAGCGGGACAGTCTGCTTGCCTCCTTGCCGAGATACCCAACCGTAAGTGTGACCTCGTAGCACGCCATCAACCTCACGTGGAAGCCTGCTGTTTCATGTTTGGTTCATTTTCGCGATGAAGGCTAATAATGTTGGCATGTTCAGTCGAATGGAAACGAATGGGCTACACCGCAGGCTGTCCCTCAGCCCACCCAGAGCCCGCACCCGGCGAAGCGCATGGCTCTCTCTCCCACAGTTCTGCCCCCCGTCCCGGCCTGGACGGTGGACAACCCTACGAACAAGCCTCCTCCACCAAACCATCGAAACTCCTTTTCGCGACCGCCGAATCCCGCGGTCCCCATTACTCTATCGCTATCAGAGGACGAAAAGAGCCCCAACAGATCAAGTGCTGAGCTGCAGAGCCCACAGCTATCCAAGGCCTACCCGGCCAACGGCCAAAACGCCAGCAACAGCCCGGCCGAGGAAGCAGATCCTCTCTACGAATACTTTCCTCTTAGTGTGGACGACTGGTAAGAAGACTTCTAGGGCGTCGATGGGGAACTGCGAGACTGACTTGTGCCCAGGATGCCGCCAGTCGACGCTGTATATAGGCCGCACATCGTGCACCATACCATTGCGCCCCCCGAATTCAAGGCTCAACAGATTAGCCGCAAAGTCAAGCGCTACTTTACTGCCGACTAGATGTCGTTTCGCGGCTGCCGTACTTCGGACACTAGAGGCGCGAAGTGCATTCGATCACGGCGAGGTCATTTCACAGGGACGTTTTTTTACGACATCACGAAGCCGCATCCTACGGGCCGCAGCGTTTCATTGTATCATAGTGCGGGCTCTTCCTCCCATCTATCGTTCGGGGGCTCCGTGATTTCTAGGGATTTTGTTTAGTCGTGGGCTATTTTCATTGACCGGCATGACTGGGACATGGCAGGGATATTATACCCGGGGATTTTGCTGATTTCCTGCTGTTGCTTTCTTTTGGATTTTCTTCTCTTGGCTTGTATGGTCGAGTCGTGGGGTCAAGGGCATGTTGAAGTCAGTGTAACTAAAATATGTATAACATTCGTTTAGAAACGCGGTGTCGGGTCTGGCGTTCGACTCGATGGGGAGGGCTATGTCTCTCTGCTCGTGATCTAGGCTTTAGTGAGTGCTTCTTCTTTCGAAGATTTGAGACATTTGACTTGTCGCTTGACCAGAGGCTGATATGAGTGTTCATTTGTAGCCGGCGTTGATGGGAAGAATAGCCAAGGACAGGAGAGTGTTATCATCCGAGGCCACCCCATTCCATGACTCTTTGCAATTTTGCGCAGTAACCTTCAGAATGAATAGAATGGGAAGAAAGAGATACTCTAGGAGAAAAGGAACGAGAAAATAATCATACGGCATGATTTCGTGTCATCGACAGGCTCAACTTACACGCGAACGCACCCGCAAATGGAACGTAGCCCGTCGCAGTTCCATTTCCCCCCTAAAAGTCCGGCCGGCGCGCCGGGGTTCCAGCTTTAAAGGTACTACCACATGCAGACAGCATCTCGGTTGCATTTGGCAGACCACCCTTTTTTTTTTTTTTTTCCCTCATCTGTTCTGTTTTCCTCTAATTCTCCTCTCATAATTTTCTGATTTCGTATTGCTTCTCTTGGGGAGGAGTAGTGTTTGGGACTGGACTCATGTTAGTGTAAGCCGGTAAGGTAGCAGACGATACTCTCAACCACGTCAAAACTCCCCCTTTCTCGAATGTGAATATAGTCGAACGGGGAGCGTCATCCCAAAAAATATTCCAGACTTGATCAGCTCGTCATGCTGTCTTCCATACCGAGTTGGAACTAACCTCCTATGACGTGCATGTCTCATCCGTCAGCCCCAGGCCGGAATATGCCACTCCACCCTAGAGCTTCCATGACGACCAATGTTTCGACATATGGCAGCGCTCGATGAGATACGGTAGAAGATCAAAAAACATTTACTTCCGAGGCTCAACAGTTTGCTAACCATTTTTTGTATTTCTGTTGTGGTATACATACATCATATCCAATGCCCATTTAATCAAAACCCAAAGCAGCATCCATCCATACAAGGTTATAAACGAGAGAATGAAAAGACAGCGAGAGCCAAAAACACCAATTCTAAAACTCCAGTAATTTCTTTTTCCCACCCTTCCATCACCCCATCTAAGCAGTAATGGGATTCTGAACAGCCTGCTGCTCAGGGTTCGGCGTCAGCCTGTCCGTCAGGTGGGGCTCGGGGATCCGCGAGGCCATGCGGTCCGGCACCAGGTCCGGCGACACGGACCGGATCGGGTACTCGGTGGCCGGGGTGGCCCGGAGCAGGCGCGAGGTGGTGGGCTGGGGAGCGTGGATGGTGGGCGACGACACCTCCTCGACCTTGGTCTGGGGGATGGGGCCGTTGCCGGTGCGGACCTTGGACGGCAGGATCTGCTCGAAGCCGGCGTCCATGGCCACCTTTTCGATGCTCTTGAAGTACTGCGCAGATATCAAAGGTCAGCTCATGCAAGCAGCAGCAGATGAATATATATGATATACAAGAAGGGAGGGTAGGGGGGTTCTCTTACCTTGACCGTCTTGACCTTGAGCTCCAGAGTGGCATCCTCGTCCACCACAATCATGGGGTGAGGGTGGAGCTGCAGGCTGGACAGCGTCCACATGTGGTTGACGCCCTCCTCGATGCACTTCTGCAGAGCAAGCGACTTGCGCTGGCCCAGGATGATGACGACCACCTCTCTCGCCTCAAGGACCGTCTGGACACCCACGGTCAGGGCCATGCGGGGCACCTTGCTAATGTCATGGTCAAAGAAGCGCGAGTTGGCCAGGATGGTGTCGTAGGCGAGCGTCTTGACGCGGGTGCGGCTGGCCAAGCTGGAGCCGGGCTCGTTGAAGGCGATGTGGCCGTCCTCGCCGATGCCCGCGAGGAACAGGTCGATGCCGCCGGCCTTCTTAATGGCATCCTCGTAGGCGACGCACTCGGCCTCCAGGTTGGGCGCGTTGCCGTTGAGGATGTGCACGTTGGACGGGTGGATGTTTACGTGGGAGAAGAAGTGCTTCCACATGAAGGTGTGGTACGACTCCGGGTGGTCGCGCGGGATGCCCACGTACTCGTCCATGTTGAAGGTGATGACATTCTCAAACGAGACCTGACAGGATGTGCTGTTAGCCTTACAGGTTGCAGCGGCTCATCATGACATGATCTTTTGTTTGAGCTTCTGCTTACCGCGCCGGCCTTGTACTTCTCAACCAGGATCTTGTACACGCCTAGGGGACTGGAGCCGGTGGGCAGGCCGAGCACGAAGGGGTTCTCGGCAGTGGGGTGGAAGGTGTTGATGCGGTTGATGATGTAGTTGGCGACGTAGGCACTGGCGCCCTCGGCATCGTCACGGATGATCAACCGCATGATGATGGAAGGTATCTAATAGTGTGGGATAGGGATGAGGGAAGATGTATGAGGGATAACGGGGATATACAGCTCCGGGGAGGTCGGGGGCTGAGTGTGAGTGAGTGTATGAGTAAGATATGGACTGATATGGATGAGGATTAGGTGAGTGAAGAAAGGTGCTGATGCCTCTGTTAGATCACTGATCAGGGAAGAGGAGAGGAAATTTGCTTTAAAGAAATTGGAAAGAGAAACTTTTTTGCAATAAGAAGAGAGAAAGAAAAAGGGCAGGCAACCGGCTCCATGGCTTAAAGAGCCCAAGTTTCCATAGGATGGGGAGGAGGGGCCCTCGAGGGGAGCGACATGCAACTCTGCCCACAGGGTCCTGAATCGGAATGAGCGCTTAAGACAAGACGCAGTAAAAAAAAAGAGAAAGTGTCATGTCATCCAGAAAGTACTGAGAATTACTACTATGCTGCTTGCTACATGTACCCTATCCGAGACGGCGTTTACTGACACATGGGACAAGGCGATAGAGTTACAGGCGCCCTCAAGGCGGAACCTGACGGAGGCGGCGGGAGGGACAGCTTCGGAAGGGGGGCGTGTGTCTTGCAGGAGTAACTGTCAGTGTTCAGGTTGTGTAAGTCGAGAGGTGACGGGCATGTACCGCACTAACAGCTGCCGAACCGCAGGTGCAGCGGCCGACTAGGACCGTCCGGAGGTGCCATGTGAGCTGCGCTGGGAATGTTAGTGGGCCGGGCATTTTGGGAGAGAGATTTGAGTGTGTGAGTGTGTGAGTGAGTGTGTGGCAATACTAGAGAAGAAAAGAGAAGAAGCGAAAACTGGGCTCGATGGAACGTCACGGCATGCTTCCATCGGTTGCGCGCCACCATCGACGGTCCCCGTAGCGTCAGTTTTGCTTAAGCTGGAGCAGTTTGTTTGACACTGGTGGGGAGCAAATAACATCATGGATGAGTCCTTTACAGTATAAATGAATGCAGTGGAAAGGCTTGGATGAGCTGATGGGGCCCGTTTCAAAGGTATTGCCTGTCTATACCGCAAGAAAACAAGACAATATACGAGTTGGTTGACTCGGTGCGAGTTGTCGCAATGCTGCAGTACTACTGTACCTAGAAACGGCAACGTCTTAAACGGACGGGGCCAGCCAGAATGCCTCCGTTTCAATGTCCGTCTCCCGCTAGGGCAGCCAATCAGAAGCCAGTTGCAAACGTAAAACGACCAAAAAAAAGTGAGGGCATCATTCGAGCTCCTCCCAGCAACTGGGGCAGAGACGGAGAGCGTCTTAATTGCACTCCTGTCGGTGGACTGGCATCTGCCATCACGGTTGATCAAAAGTGGCCACTGTCGGATCGGTGGTACGTGACAGACAACATCAAATGTCTCCAGACTCGGTGGTACTCGTGCGAGCACAGACATCGGCAAGACGGAGGCGAGGTTCATGTCACTTAGAACCCGTCAAAGCTAGCGGAGCCGCATTGTCTGCGATATGATGTCGATGCGATGCAGCTTGAATCATGGCGTCCCGTTGCTTCAACGTTTCAGGGATCCATTGCGCGATGGATACACTACCTAGCATTCCCTGCTTTGGATATTCAACGCTGGCCAGTCGTTCATGATTGTGACTCCAGACTTGTCTTCTGTTGACCAGAGCTTTCCCTTTGGTGATGCGAGTATTGTCTCATATCATCTCATTGTCCCAGTCGTCTCCAGACTGCTATCCCCATCAACACGCCCTCTTGCCGTCGCATTGTGCTCCTGCCATGTACACACGCTGAGACATCGAGGCAACATTGACGTCCGTAACGTGTACCGCACCGTAACGCAAGCATTCGCGAGTTGGCATCGGTAAAGTCTCGTACGAGCCAAGCGAGCCCATCGACGGTCGGATGCACGCCTGTTGCCTGCGAGACTGGCTGGTTCCTCAATCCATGCCGTGTCATATGCTTTTCAGCTACTGACCCGTTGTGTGTAATGCGAGACTGCAACAGTACTCGTGCGTATGGCCTCGTGCAAGCGTGCTCGCAGTGTCATGGTTCATCCAAGCATCAGCACTTCCATGGACGAGGATTAGGCGATCTTATGAATGGCTCAGGACTACGCTCTCGGATATGACATACCGTCGATACTACCCTGCTCCGTACAGAACGTACCAATAAAGCAGGAGCATGGTCATGAACGTGTTTATCTGCGCGATCTACTGGACCGCACAACCATGTCCAGCACTCTAGATGCAATCATGTGCGCTTGTTTGACTACTAGATGAGGTTGTATCTGGCATCCATGACTTTCTAAGCGCGGCTTCTTATCTCCATGTCTCTATCTTTACGAACCATGCATTGATCAAGTGCCAGGCCCCTGGAGACGGGATAGGAAGGCGTTTGCAGCCGAGGCAAGTCGTGAAGCTGGGATTGCGAGGGCGAGTGTTTCGATATTGAGGTTTAGCGTTTGTGCTATATGCATGCTCGACGATGCGATTACCACTTACTCTTGTGGGATGCATACTGGACCCATTGGCTCGGAAGTACATACGATAGTAACGAGGGCTAGACGCAATCCTGCCATTGACTTACCGTGGTGTTCTTGGAATGCCCCATCCCAGTAGGAGACACGCCTCCAATCCTGAACCGCTTCTGCTGGCTGAACGGCTCAACCGACTGGAACCAGCAGTAGGATCTCAGACGTAGTTAATGGGCTTTAGGACCAAGCAGCTTCTGAAATTCCAAAGTCTTGGCCAATGCCTGACCTGAGAGAAGGGAAAAGCCGACCACTTTGTGAAAGTGAAGATGCAAGGCAAAGATGAAGTTGGAGATTTTACTTGGAGGAGAGACAGGTCGAGGTACGTACCGATTTGGAGAGCAATGGGGGAGGTGCCCGCCCCGCTTTTGGCATTTGATGGATCGATCTTTCGGTGCGCTACAGATTGGAGGTAACCTGCCTTAGGTAATACATGCCTAGGGCCCGTGGACCTGAATGGCGCGCAGCCTCACTGCAGTTGATCAGCGCCAAAAAGATTGAGTGCACCCAAATGGCAGGGATGGATTTAAGTGAACTGATGCGCACAGCTAGAATACGAAAGGATGGTTCTATCAGAGTACTCGTACGTAACCCACACTGGCAGGTACCTTGAGATACAGTAACATCGAGCCTGGAATGATTGTCTACCCACGGCAACCAGGGAATTCCAGCGCATCTCGCTGCAATTTCCAGCACAACAGACGCGCCCAATGGCAAAATCTCCCGGGCAGCTGGATCCGTCCCCACCATGCAATGACTAAGGTAACCCTGGCCATCCCGCCGCTAGTCGCCGCCATTAGAACCAGACCATCGACGCTACCAACAACCTCCGCCGCAACGTTACAACACCACAACTGACTCTATCGCTGTGGTTTTCTGCTCTCTCTCTCCCGGCCGTCCGTCTGTCTTGCGCGCTGCCTTCTCGTGTCCTGCAAATGAGGCGCCACACCCCTCCAGCTCCCTCTCCACCCCCTAGACAGGGCCCCCCTTTTGGTTCGCTGGAGACATGGACGGTTTCCCCCCCCCGAGAGCGCTGCCCTTTGCGAATGGAAGCCCAGCCTATCTCGCCATCCGTCTGCCCTCGAGACCCTTGGTGGCATGCCTTGGTGCCAAATACGGGGTAACTATGGAGTACATGCGCCACTGCGTTCTTCACCTGCTTCGTATTGCTAGCTGCCTTTTCGCTGCAGGTGAGCGCGTGCCTGCGCAGCGATGAGGTCGCTGCTCTTGGCCGGCTTGCTTGCTCCAGCCCCCGATGTGACCCCCATTACGCGCAGCGTCCTCATTTTCCTTCCGTCGCCCTGTTTGCAGAGCCGTGTCTCTCATCTCTAGCCTCCGCCACAGTTCTTGTACGTACAATTACTTGTACGTTAGGGAACCGTCCTCTGCTCAGTGGCTTGGTTTCTCCTCGCAGCGAGGGCCACCGATTGACGGCTCCACCGTGCCGTGCGACGTTATTCTGGCTCTTCTCCTGGTCCTGGTCCTGGTCCCGAGCAACGGCGAACAAGCTCTCGGCAGTCTGCACGCGACAGAGCTCCATCCAGCCACAGATCGCCAGCCCTCTCTGACTAGCCCGCGGCATGCCCTGTAACCTTTGCTGACCGGCCTGCCACCATACCTACCTGACCTTACATTGCATCCATTGGGCTCAACTCGCAAGGCCAGGAGGACTAACAGCAGCTGGTTACCTTTCCGCTCGCTCACCTTGCTGTCCTGTGGCCATCCGGACGCTGCCATTCGCCGGCCCTCCGCATTGCCCGCCAGCACTCCAACTGCGTCCGGCCCATGCCAGATTGATATCCATCCGACACCTTTCCATAACACCAAGGGCGACCTACCGCCTATCACCTATCGCGGACGGACTGCCCCGTGCCTCGCCCTGGCCGGACCGCCGCATCGTCCTCCCCCATACGACCCTCTTTCTCAGTCTCGCGACCCTCTTTCTTTCTCACCCCATTGCCAGCTGTGAGGTGGCCGTGGCCCGAGATTGCATCAGCACGGGGGCAGGTTCCATTTCCCCTTCCATCGCTTCGGGTTCCTTTTCACTTGTACCACTCCACCATCTCTGCCTTCCGGTGGCCCAACGGACGACTCTTTGTTGTTGTCGTTGCTGCTGCTGTTTTTGCTGCTACCGCTGCTTTAGCTGCTACTGGTCCATCAG
Organism: Trichoderma gracile; assembly: GCA_020002365.1. Lineage (NCBI taxonomy): Eukaryota > Fungi > Ascomycota > Sordariomycetes > Hypocreales > Hypocreaceae > Trichoderma > Trichoderma gracile. The sequence continues at coordinate 1,839,725 of JAINEY010000005.1, forward strand.
TTGCGCCCCTTCGAGTCGTGCCTGTCGATCGATCCCAGCCTGACCTCGTGTTGGACGCTTTGTCTTGCATTGCCAAGTTACTCCTACAACACCTTACGACGTCGCTTTCTCCTGGTACCTACGCAGCAGCTTGTACCTCCATCTTCCGGCGCTTCACCTGTCGCGAACCTTCTTCCACCATCACCCTCGTTACGTTTGGCTGGTGACCATTGTTTACACAACCACGTCCTACTCATGCCCTAGAGCCTCGTACTATCATTCTTATATCAGCCCTCCTCTCGCTCTAACCCGTTCAGAACATCACACGTCCTTCGCCCTCTTTTTATTACTTGCCTTCGTTTATATCATTCATGCCATATCCCCAATAACAGACTCCAGCCATGGCACAGTTCCGGAAAGCCTTCGTGGCCGCCATCGTCAAGAGCCTGCTTAGGGGCAAGTCTCTGATACAGGCCATCTTGGCTTACTGGCTATCGGGGAACAAGAAGAGCAGCGCCCCGAAGAAGACGCTTCAGCAGTTCCTCAAGGATGCCGAGGCTGCGCTGGTCGGCCCCATCAGCGGCAATGGCCTGCAAGAGATCTCGGCCAAGCTGAAGGAACAGATCTTGGAGGGGCTCAACGTGGATATGCAGTGTATGCTTCCGTCGTACAGCCACCAGCTGCCAGCGGGCTCCGAGGTGGGACAATACCTGGCTCTGGACGTGGGAGGATCGACGCTGCGGGTGGCCTTGGTCGAGCTGCGAGGACGGGGGGTCGGTTCCGAAAACGCCACCGAGATTGTGAGCATACAAAACTACCGCATCACCAAGGACGTCAAGGATCTCGAGGGAATGGCCTTTTTCGAGTGGATGGCAGCCCGCATCACCGAGACGATCCAGAGCACCCTCAACAGACCACACAGCGCCGAGAACCCCCTGCCGATTGCTCTGGCATGGAGCTTTCCCATCGAGTGAGCATGCCGTATCCCTGCGACTCAACGATGTGTTTGAAGCTAACAGATCATCAACCAGGCAAACTTCCCTCGGCGGCGGCAGACTTGCGGCCATGGGCAAGGGCTTCTTGGCCGACATTGGCCTGGTCGGGCAAGATCTGGGAGACATTGTTAGGACCGCATGCAAGAACAAGGATCTGCACGTTGAGCTCAAGGCCATCCTCAACGACTCAAGCGCCTGTCTGCTATCACGGGCGTACTCTCACTCGTCGACGCGCTTCGGCCTCATCCTGGGCACCGGAGTCAATATCGCCGCCTATCTGCCCGTCTCAGCCATTGGCCGGACGAAATTCGGCGAGCGGCCGGCGGGCTGGTTCGATGAAGCTTCCCACGTCATCGTCAACACAGAACTCGGCATGTTTGGGGGCAAGATCCTGCCTCTAACTCGGTGGGACCTCCAGCTGCTCAAGGAGCACCCAAGACCCGACTTCCAGCCCCTAGAGTACATGACTAGCGGCATGTATCTTGGCGAGATTGTCCGGTTAATCATGGTGGAAGCGATCCAGACGACTGGCCTTTTGGGCGGCATCCTCCCGCCTTCGCTCACTGGACTCTATTCGCTGGGCACCGAAGTCATCTCCTTGATAGAGGGGTAAGTCATTCCTTGCCAGTCTTTCAGCCCGCGCGTCCGGCTAACTCTTCTGGCTTTGCAGTGACACCAGCGCCGACCTCTCAGAGGCCATCAGCTGCTTCTCGGAAAAGTACCCGTCATCCCATACACCCAGCGTCGTGGACATGGGTGCCATCAAGGCGATTGCGTCATTCGTCTCGGTGCGCTCAAGCGCACTGATCGCCTCTGCCGTCTACGCCCTGTGGGACATCCGCCTGGAGGGCGACGAGAAGTTCCTCTCGACTCTTCCCGAGTCGTCTGCCCTGCGGCATAAGGTCGAGGAGGACATCAAGATGGAGAAGACGACTGTCGCGTTCAACGGCAGTGTCATTGAGCACTATCCGGGTTACCTGGAGAACTGCCAACGGTACATCAACGAGCTGTTGGACACGCACCCGTCCAGCCAGCCAAAGGCCATTGAGCTTGTCTCAGCAAAGGAGAGCTCGTTGACGGGAGCTGCCGTAGCATTGGCATGCGTGGACTCATGAGAGGGGACCATGACCGATGACAAAGACCAACTCCTCACATTCGTTTGTGCTTGTTTCGGGTGAAAATGCGTTTTGTGCGCAAGACATGATACCTGGAACGATGGGTTATGTTTATTGGGATATACGGGGGTATGCGAGGGAGATGCATAGAGGCGCCGGGTTTTCAGCATTGCTTCTTTTCATCTGGCGTTAATGCCGGGATTATCCTTCCTTTTTGTTACTTTTTCCTATAAACTATTTTCTTTTTGTCCTTTTGTTCTTGGATATGTTTTCATCCTGATTCCTTGTAATTTTGGTTCTCTCTTCTTGGTTCTCTGTTAGTGGGCGATGGGTATCGTCGGAGCATTTGATGGTTACGCTTCTGCAAAGAGCGAAAGTTGCGTCATGTATTTCAAGCTGCGACAAGAAGTATATAATGCAGTGTATGTATGTCGCTGGAGAAAGAAAAGTACTCAAACCCTCTTGTTTACAAATGGTGTCATTGACCTCATCAGAACAACTCATGCTCTCAGCCTGGGCCTTTGTATCTGGTCTGCTATTGATGCTGTGAATCTGCTTCGATCGTTATTGTCTGATGTAAGTGCTAGAGAGCTGCCCAGCGAGGCGCGTTAAACACCCGCGCCCCAGAAGTACCGGTACCGTCTCCAGCCGCCAAGTGTTCGCAGCTGACAAAGTCGTCAGTACCTATTCAGGTCATGTGACAGCCTGCCTTCTTCGCGTAAAGAGACCGCCGGAAGCGCGTCTGGCCACAAACAAAGGAAAAGCGGCCGGCGATAAGGCGCGCCTCTCACTGCTGCTTTTTTTCTCTATTTTGGCGACGTCAAACCTCGGCCATAGCCATTTCCTACCCTTCCCTTTGTTCGATTCGACGTTGATATTCTGCGACCTCATACTTGGCTGTAACTCACGCCCTTCTGACTCCCTAAGCATCTATGCAGCAGTGATTCTGCACCTGCTGCGTTCTCAGAGTCTGCAACCCACAGAGTCTACCTGAGCCATGGCTGATGACGTCGGGGGCATCTTCAGCGGCTGCGCGATCGCATTCGTGCCCAGCGACTCGTTGGCCCCCAACCTGACTCACAGCGTACGTCCTCGCTCTCTGCAGCTCCCGGCCTATGTCTAACCTTTGACCTTTTTCCGCAGCTCGGGACGATCCTGATAGACAATGGCGCCGAAATCGTCGAGCCCCGACGCGATGGCTCAATACCAATCGAGCGCGTCACGCACATCATCTCCAACACCATCGACTTCCCGCAGTACGTCGAGACGCAGGCCGTCATGATCCCCGTCATCACGACGCAGTGGATCACCGTCTCCATCTCGCGCCGGAAGCAGGCCCAGGTCCGCCCCTTCTCGCCCGACCCCGGCATGATCTTCTCCGAGGTCGTCGTGACGTGCGCGGACCTGCCGCTGATGGACAAGGAGAGCATCCTGGGGGCCGTCATGGCGCTGGGCGGGCAGGAGTCCAAGGACGCGAGCAGGCTGTGCACGCACATTTGCGCCCTGTCGATGGACCATCCCAAGGTCGTGGCTGCGCTGGAGAGGAACTGGAAGGGCAAGATTGTCTTGCCGCACTGGTAAGTCTGCTTGAGCGTTTCTGTGGTTGCGCGGAATAGTGGATTGAAACGACGCCCCCTTCCGAATAGGTTCGACGATTGCTTCAAGCTGGGAAAGAGGATCGATGAGAAACCATACCTTCTTCCAGACCCCGAAATTCTGAAAAGGGGCGCTGATGAAGACCTTGACATTCCGACGAACAAGAATCTCGTCGGGGCGTCATCGGCGAATCCCGAGTTTCTACCTTTGTCCAGCGACAACTCTTCCAGGCCGCCCGTTACCGTGTTCCAGGACAAGAGCATTCTCCTATGCAAGGATCTTAAGCTCACCGCGCGTCTCGAGAATGCCCTCAAGGACATCATCGAGTATGGCGGCGGTCGAGTGGTGGAGGACGTGGACGAGTGCGACACGCTGATTTGCGGGTACCGAGACGGGGACGAGTACGTGCGAGCCTCTCAGGCATGCAAGGACGTGGGCAACCTGTCGTGGCTGTACTTCCTGATTGTCCGCAATGAATGGTCGTCGCCCCTGCGCCGGCTACTTCACTATCCCATTCCGAGAGGGGGCATCCCGGGTTTTCAGGACAAGCGCATCACCGTGTCTAACTACGGCGGCGAGGCGCGGATCTACCTCGAAAACCTGATCAAGGCTTGTGGTGCGGAGTTCACTAGGACGATGAAGACCGACAACACCCATCTGATCACGGCCCGCAACTCGAGCGAAAAGTGCAAGGCTGCTCCCGAATGGGGCATCACGGTGGTCAACCACCTCTGGATCGAGGAGAGCTACGCCAAGTGCGAGATGCAGCCCGTCAACGTCAAGAAGTACAATCACTTCCCGTCCCGGACGAATCTGGGCGAGATTATCGGACAGACCTCTTTCAACGAGTCTCGACTGAGGGACTTGTACTACCCCGGGGGCGAGCACACCATGTCACTGAGTGCGAAGAGGAAGAGGAAGATCCTTGAAGCTGCCGAAAACAATGCGTATTCACATGGTCCGGCCGAGGGCGTAGTGATTCCCGAGGCTGGACAGAAGAACCTCGATGTCATGGAGCTGGACAAGGAGGAGGTGACTCCCGCTTCAAGGAAGAATCGGCGAGATGCGCGACAACTGGTCACTCCGGCACGCTCTCAGCCTGCGCGCGCCGATAAAGAAAACGAGACGCCCATGATCATGTCTAGCGGCGGACGTAGTGCCAAGTCGAAAGCCATGGACAAGCTCTCGTCCATTGCGCCGGATATTGCTCTCTACGAAAAGGAGAAGAAGAGGACGACGAAGCCGGGCACGCCCTTTGGAGGCAAAAAGGCTGTAGAGCTGACGGAAAAGGAAAAGGGCAGCGCAAAGAAATCAGCCGCCCGCAAGGACGGAGACGACGAAGAGCGTCCGGCTAAGAAGTCACGGCCTTCGTTGCCGGGGATTGAGATGCGCGTTATTCTCACGGGATTCCCGAGATGGGTGGGCAACCAGACTAAGGAGGATCAAGATCGGGTGAGTTTATACGAAGCTCTCTATTTCACATTTCCTGCCCTTTCTGGGAAGAGCTTCACTAACAAGGTTTTACAGAGAAAACTTCGCGATCTCGGAATCCAAATTGTCCAAGAGGGCCACCCCTGTGACTACCTGGCCGCGCCGCACGTCGTCAGGACGGTCAAGTTCCTGTGCGCCCTGGCCCGTGGTCCCACCGTCATATCGTCTGCATTCATCGACCAGATCCTCGAGACGGGCAAGATCCCCGAGGTGGAGAAGTTCCTGCTCAAAGACGATGATGCCGAAGCCAAATACAACATCAACCTCCAACAGTCGGTCGCCCGGGCCAAGGCTCACCGCGGCAAGCTCCTACGCAACGTGGGCATCTACTGCACGGACAAGGTCAGGAACGGCCCCGACAGCTATCGCACCATAGCAGAGGCCAACGGCGCCACGTTCAAGATTTACCGGGCACGAAGCGGATCGACCATTAAGCCGACGACGGCGGAGCAGGATAACTTCCTGCCTCCCGATCCGGTCTATTTGCTCAGCGGCAACAGCGCGGAGGAGAAGCAGCTGTGGCCGCGCTTCCGGGAGATGGCGGAGAAGGGACACATGGAGCCGCGGATCGTGTCGCCGGACTGGTTGCTCGATGTAGCCATGGCGCAGCAAGTGCGGTTCGACAAGAAGTTTCTGATTGACGCGGAGTAAGGGTTGGTTCTTGTATGACATTGTATGTGAGGAATCGAGGGCATCTCATTGTGACGAGATGCGAGCATATGACGGAGTTTGGCGAGGGCGGCAGCTGGCAGGGCGGTTTATATCCTTTGCCCAAGAGGTGTCTGAGCGTTTATGTGTATGAAGCTTTGTATCCATTTTAGTCATGATAGTGTCTCCTGGTCTAGAAGAACTTGACACCAAGGGAGTCTTCGGAGCCAAAGATTTGAGCTTTGCCCTGCTTGACGAGAATGTTGAGGGCTTTCATGAGGACTTGGTTGTCCATGCCGTGGAATTCTAGATTCATCTCACAATCAGCACAAGGCCAAAAAAACAAATATCTTAATATCCCAAAACGTACCTGTTCCTCTCGTGTTTTCTCCCTCTGTGAGTTCGTAAACAGTCAACACGCTCCCCTTCTGCGCCGTCTCATCCACATACGCCTCAACAAGCGCCGCCCACTCCTCCGGCTTCCTCCAATACAACAGCACCACATCTCCCGTTCCCGCCCCAGCCCCTCCCGCATCACCACCAGCAGACGCAGACGCACGTATAAACTCTACCCGTCCATCCTTGCGCATAAACTCCAGCACCTCGCGAATATCCGCCGGACCAAGCCTCCTGTTAATAGCGCGGTTGTGGAAGAGTTCCGATTCCGCGGCGGAGGAGACGACGAGGCGGAAGAGGCGGTGGTGGCGCGCGTAGGAGAGGACCAGGGCGGACCACTTCGTGAGCTGGGCGTGGTGGATGGCGAGGTTGGGCTGGCGGGTGAAGAAGGGCGGGAAGGAGTATTCGCGGGGGAAGATGAATCCTGTTGGGGTTGCTGTTGCTGGGGTTGGGGTTGAGGTTGAGGGGGGTGGTGAGGGTGTTGATGGTGTTGCTGATGTTGTTGTTGTTGTTGTGGCCATTGTGTGTGTAGGTTGGAGATGGGAGGTGGTGAGGTGTTGAGGTATGTAGTGATGAGATGAGATGAGATTGGATGAGTGTGTTGTGGTGTGGTTGAGAGACATTACCTAAGGTAATGGGGACTGGACGGTTACCTAGTAATTAGTACCTGGCGGGGATGACGTTAGGCCACGTTCAAGCTTGTGGGCCCGGGGTACCTACAGACGAGGCTCGTAGTAGTTACTACCTCTCAGCCTTATCGCATATGAGGAGGATAAACGGAGAAGACGAAAACGACATGAAATGAATGACTCGACGGTTTCTTAGCATCATGTTCTTCTTGATTTATTTGCCTATACAATAGTTCTATCATCTGTGAGTTTCCATAACAGCATTAATTAGCAACGAGGAGAATGGACTTGATAGCTTCTTGCACCTCACACAGTTGGCTCATCACATAGGGCCCTTGATGTGTTGAAGCTCGAGCTACCATCATCTACAGAAAGACAGCAAACATGTACAGAGTCAGATTCATAAAACCTCTTCGTGGATCAGCTGGAGTGCACTTTGAAAAGCCTGGAATATCACCACTCTCACACAACCATGTCTTACAACACAGGAATGAAATAATATCTCGTCTGCTTCTTTTGCCCAGCGCCATAGCTGTCCTGGATAAACAGTCCATGCCAGCATATACGCCATGACAGATTCCTCCGCACAAGAACGACTGGACATTCACGGCAAACAACACATAAATCCAAAAAAAGACATTTTATTCCAGGATCGTCCTGTCCTGCCCTCCATGAAAAGCCATCATTAGGCCCCATCACCCGTGTCCCGCCAGGTATCGCGCCGCAGTGACAAGTACATAATAGAAAGAATTCAGACAGAAATAACAAGTAAGAAAAGAAATCGACAACGGAAAATTTCCAAAGTTCTGAAAGGAAATAAAAGGAAAGACAGGTTGCCACGAAGTCACCATCGTGCTCGGTTCTCCAGTAACCTCTCCCAATTTGCCTCTAGGTTTTTTTTTCCCGCCTTGTTGCATAACACTCGTAATGAGGCGAATCAATCCAGGTACAACACAAATATATATACATTCTCAGGTTAGAGGGGTATCGTCATGCCGGTACGAACCGTCATCCTCCATTGTATGCCTGATGCCACAGAAATCGAACAAGTGTGAAAGAACAGAGGAAAAAGGAAACGAAACAAAGACATAGTTCCCATGGAAGTGGAGTGTCGTGATGCAAAGCCCAAAATGCAGTGTGAATAGAACAGTCTTGAGACTCCCTTCTCCCTTCTCTAGAGCTCACCAGCCGTCATCGAAACCCTTCGTCGTCCGTCATGCTTTCGTAGCCTGTGTCCACCTCCATGCCCACCACCCTCTTCGTAATCCCCAGACATTTATTAATCATCTTGTCTTGCAAGTCGGGCGGTACACCACATTGCTGTGCGAGCGGGCTCCCCATCCAGAGCCGTAGGATGGCTGCTAGACTCTCCACGAGTGGCGCGAAGTTATTCGTGGTATCTTTGTGAGCTAGGATCTGCTCCAGAACCTCCATCACCGACGTGAAACTCAAGAGGGACATTCGCGTTCTCGTTGCCAGAGCAATGACCTTTTCGATAGAGTCGCGAACATACTGCTTGCTGCTAGCAACCGGGCCCCCCAATCGCTTGATGTGAGCCGCAGCCGTCGCGCAGCGCAGGCAAAGCTGAAGGTCGGGATCGGGACTATCGGTCTGAGGCGGAGGGGCGGTTGCGCGGTCCGTAAAGGGGTTGGCGTCGGCGCAGGCAAAGGTCATGGGGTCGATGAGGCTGCTGCCACCGGCGTCCACACGAAGGACCTGAACAGCAGCTGCAATGTTTCTCCCGCGCGATTGATGAGCGAGCACCGAACGAGCCATGACTGCGCGAGCATAAGCACGAGAGCCCAGGGGTGCCACCTTGACGGCAAGTTCCATCATCTCATCGTCCGGCTCCGCTTCGTCTCCGTACAGTGTCGTCGTCAGAATGTCGTGCACCTTGGCCGTCGACCACCACGCTGCGAGAGCATCCATCGGAGACCCAATCGACGTATCGTCCACAACCGAGTCCATGCCGTCAATCGGGATCGCGTCGTGAGTCGTCTCCAAGTTGAAGGCCAGGTTGTGGGCTCGCTGGATGACGGCGGGGGTCAGGACCTTGTCGCACTCCTGCTCGACCAGCACAGCCAAGTGATCGGGCAGCATGTACTCGGCGCGCTTCTTCTCCCACATCTCGTCTTGTTGCGGGCTGTGGGTCAGTCTCTGGTTCAGGTCTCGAGCGGCGTTCCACTGTCGTTCGGCAATCTTGGTGGCGATGTAGTTGACCAAACCCAGCTGGTACCATTTCTGACTCAAGTCCCACAAGAGCACACGGACGTGGAGCGCCTTGAGCATGAGGCCGCTGGGGGTATCTGGCACGGTTCCAGACGCCAGCAGCGTTAGGATAAGACGGCTCATGCAAATCTCGGCATCCCCTCCGGTGAGCTGTGCGTCGAGAGCCGTGGTCCACGCACGAACTCGGGCCACCTCTTGCTCGGGACTGAGTCCGGTCAGCAGCTGATACGCGTGGACGCCAAACACGTTGCGCACGCTCAGCTTGAGTGTCTTGAGCATCAGCGCAGCCGCCTCGAGGAAGAAGCTGTGGTGAGGCACCCAGACCGTCTGAATGGCCGTCTCCCACGCGCGGCGACGAACGCTGATGGGGGAAGCCAAGGAAGGGGCGGATTGCACAGCAGCCGATTGTTGCTTTTTGGGTGTTCGGTCCATCCTCGAAAACAGTGACGGGATGAAGACCCATAGCACAAGGCCAAAGAGGAGCATGAACTTGATCGAGATGGCGTCGTATCCCGCAAATCGTACGTCGAGGTGAGAGGGTATATGTCTGAAGAGCTGCAGGGGCAGAGCAAACAACCCGCGGCCCTGGGGTTCTGAGCTGCTGGCTTCGTCTTCCCGAGCCGCCTCCAATATCATCAGTCCGGCGAGCGAGCCCACCATCAGCTTACCAATATAGGGGCTTGCGGGGATCCATCCCGTCTGTTGGCCCTGCTGGCCCTGCTGCTGCTGCTGCATTGGTCGGATCTGTTGCTGGCCGACCACCGTCGGGTTGGGGCGGAATAGCTGCTGAGGAACGGGGTATGGCTGATTGTTCATCTGGGCAGAAAGAATTCGCTTCATGTCCTCCGGAACTTCGATTAGGCCGGTCGGCATTCCATTGTTTTCCTGAGAATTGTTCATTGGAGACGGTGCCATCTGTGATAGCTGCTGCTGTGACTGCTGCGGTGTTTGGCCCTCCTGGGGATACTGTGTCGGGGTAGGCTGCTGCATGGGAGGCACGGCGCCGTTCATGGAGCCGTTCATGGCACCCGCCATAAACAGCTTCTCGAATGCCGCGATCCTCTGATGCATGGCGCTGTTTTCGTCTATCAATCGATTATTCCTCTTCTCCAAATGTCGTATATATTCCGTCGCTTTGCTCAACACCTATACCGTTGGTCAGTCATTGATGAAACATGGTACCCCCCGCATTTCACTTCTTCCCCCTTTGCAAAAAAAATCAAAGCTGAATGGAAATCCCTACAGTAGCTTTGTTGAGCTTGTGAGCGGGCGTGAGGCCGTGTAGTTCCTCGCGATCTTCCGTTGTGTCCTCTCCCCTGGCGCTCTTGCTCATGATGCGCAGGCTGGGGACGCTGTCACGCAAGGCGGCAATCTTATCGTTGATGTTGGTCCGGTACCGCTTCTCAATCATGTTGTGAGCCGTCTTCTTGACGGGCTTGCCGCCCTCCTCGAGAAGGTCATCATCGTCGAGATCGTCGGTGGAAATCTTGCGCTTCCGCGAGTCCTTCTGGGAGCCGCTGGAGACGTCCGGCGACGAGGCGGCTCCCGCCTTGGCCGACTCCGGGCTCGAAGCGCTCTTGGGTGAGCCGTACTGAAGGTGAGGGGGCATGGCAATGTTTCTCAGTTGTTCCTGCATGGCAGGACTGAGGATGGTTCCTGAGCGTAGGGACGGCTTGGACACCGGGAGGGCGCCCCGCTTGGTGGCCGCTACACCTGGGAAGTAGACTGAGGCAGGGTCGAAGTTGGGCAGGCCAAAGGCGGTAGGGTCGGGCTGCTGCTGCGATTGTTGTTGCTGCTGCTGTTGCTGCTGCTGCTGCTGCTGTGGTGGTTGCTGCGGTGGTTGCGGTTGTTGCTGGGGCTGTTGAGGCTGGTGCTGTCGCGGGTCAAAGGTCGGGGTCGGCCAGGACGGGGACAAGTATCCTGGCTGGGCGGAGGAGAGGGTGGTGTTGCTGCCGAGATCGTACGAGTTGGACTGAGGCGAGGCGTCCAGCTGCCAGACTCCAGAATCGACGAATCCAGCGGAGGGATCGCCGCCGAATATGGGCGCATCCGAGATGCCATCCAGAGACACGGGGCCACCGCCTATGAAGCCGAAGCTCGGGTCGTCAAACCCAAGCCCGTTGGAGCCATCCTCATCGGCCATGGGGACGGCGGCTTTTGGGGGGGTGAAACTGGCGGCTGCAGAGACCGGGGAAAACGCTCGCGGATCAGCTCATGCAGCGACAGCCGGGCTCGACGAGACGAGTCGAGGCGACGACGAGCTCGAGACTGACACCAGGCGAGAATGCGGCAGGGTCTGGCCTAGGGGGGGTGAGAGGGTGACTCGATTGTTGGCAGATGAATCGTGCGGTCGGCGATGCAAAGTGGACTGAGTGGTGCAGAGGCAGTGGACGCTCTCACCAGCGATAGTACGATGAGATCAGCTGTTTTTTTCCCCTTCTGCCTGACTGGCGGGTCGACAGCTTAAAGCGGGATTTGCTGAGACAGGCGCCCAAGCCCAGCGAGAAGCTTTGCCGAGGGTGTGGGATGGAATGGGATGGGATCCAATGGCCAGGGACGGCCGCTCGCAGACACGATGGGGTGTCTCTCGAACGGTAATATCAGAGAGCGAGTGCTACAGATAGAAACATACGAAGAAAGGCCGGTCGGTACCTTGGGGGAAGCTTCGTAGCCGGACAATTCGAGGTGTCAGGTTGAAAAGGGAAAAACTAGAGACCAACCCGAAAAATAAAACAAAGGCTGAAAGAATGCCGACTGGATGGATCGGGCTGGTGGTGGCAGGTAAGGAAGGGGGGCGACTTTGGCGACTTCAGCCCAGCTGGGAGAATTCTTTCCCCTTCTTTTCTTGTTCCTTTCTTTTTTTACCTCCCCTTGCTGTCGCTTTTTTTCTTCAATCCCGCTGGCCGTTGGCGGATGGCGTTGGGACGGGATTGCACGGGCTGCCTTAGGCTGGAGCGTGCGAGCTTTGCGACGATGGGAGGGATTGGAGGCGTGGCTGGATCGCTGGATCGACGGGACAATAAGGCAGGCGGCCGATAGCAGATTGATCGATTTGCCTGGCCTGGCCTGGCCTGTTCTGGTCGGTTCTGATCTGGCAGGACTCGGGCGCTGTCAAGGCTGCTGGTTTGCCTGCTGGTTTGCTTGCTTGCCTGCTTGCTGCGTCTGTCCTGGGCCACGGCTATGCGGTACGGACAGCCGGAGGTGCGAGAAGAGGTGCGAGACGAGACAAAAGGCATGCACGACAGGAGCATCGTACGATCCGGAACCGATATCAGGCGAGGCTACGCCGCAACAAGCAAAGGGAAAAAGCTAAAAGGCCCCAAATGGCGTACCCGAGACGCTCCCCACTTCCCTGGCCTCTGGCGGTGCTGGACACTGGGCACTGATTTGCCTCTGCCACTGCAACAGCCACAGCAGTGCTCCACCGCGCACAGGTACCGGTACTCCCTCAGATGCTGGGCTGTCCTTGTCCCGTCTTTCATTGCAGGTGCCTGTCCAGCAGCTGGAGGACCTTTGCGCAACTGACGGCCTTGGGTACCTACCCAAACGCATCGGCGATTTTCCGTGTCATCCAATTTCCATCAATGTCGCTCCTTGGTCGTCCTGCTCAATGCTTTAGATGGATGCACAAGTGACGCACGCAGGGGAATGGTACTCTGCGTAGCACGACATGCTCGAATCCTCTGTGTCCGGGCCAGCTGGAGCCCAGCCCAAAAAGCACCCGTGGACGCGCATATCGACATCGGGCACTGCAGCGGAGGCTTCCAGCAGCGGCTGGAGCCCTCTACTATCACCATGTACTGGGCTGTAATTACAGCATTAGGCGCCTGTAATGCTGGCTTGGCGCCCTGCATCTCCCCGTACCTGTACCTGTGCCCCGGGCGCCTGTGCCGGTCCCCTGTGCGAGCACGAGGGCGTCCCGGAGTGGCTGCTGCGGCCACCACGCGTCCTGGGGCTGCCAAGTTGCTGGGTACAGGTACACTGTACGGAGTGCCTTCACCTTTGGTTGGGTCTAGCACGGGTTTTGCACACGAGTTGCCGCAAGGGAGACAAGTGGCTTGACAGTGCCTGTGGTCGTCTGCATGGACCAAGTTGGTACTAGCGTCCGTGGCATTTTCGTCGTCTCCTTGCATGCACGTACAGTACTCGCACTTGTACCCGTTACTTACCAAGGTACGTCCACGTCTGTGGCTGTCTGGGCATCGCCAGGAGCACCAACGCCTGGAGATTGAAATGCAGCTCAGTTGGCGTTGCTGCTGTACATCGACCGTGTGTTTAGTGAAGTGATACCTCGAAGTTGAGGACACCGAAATGCAAGAAAGTAGAAATAAAATAAAGTAACAGAATAGAAACAGAATAGATCAACGGGCATTATGCATTTCACAACTGCAACGCTCGGCAACAGCCCGACATGCACATGCATTCACACTGACAGCAAAACCCCTTCCAGCCCATTCAAGATCGCAGTCAATGAACACTTCATGCCACTCATCTACGGAGCTATCTTCCCACAAGATCCATCAAACACCGCGCTGAATCGGAAAGACAGCGAATCCTCAATTCTCATTGGCACCCATCAGTTCGCACTTTCGCGGCATCAAGGGCAATGTTGAGCCCGAAGCTGATCGGAGAGCATCTTCAGGCATTTGCCTTTTGTGGCTTCCTCTGCAAACCTAGGCGCCAAGATCTCAGCAGCATCAGCTTTCCGAAACCCGAGCTTAGCTGCTCCTCTTTGACTACCTTACCTTAGATCCTCGGTCTCTAATTCCATCATGCTAAGTATTCTACAGAAGCAAGAAACCTACTCATACTCTGTGCATGTACGATGCTGTTGGTAGCATCGAATTGAAGAACGAGAAAAGAGCCCAACCCAAAAGCCACGTGAAGTGGCCGCCTGGCTTGGCCGCCCTCGCCGCAGTGGGTTGCCGCACGCACCAGCCAAAGACCGCACATGCAGACTGGACTACAAAACGCCATGGATACTGTGCTCCGTGCCACAATCCGAGTTGCTTCGACTCCTCAGCACACTCGATTACTAGTAGAGTCAATGGCTTGTCTCTCCACCCCCTTGCTCATGACCGTGATAAGTCTTGGCGGTGCTGTCTTTCTGAGTCACGCAGCGGGCTTGGCTGAGCGCCGTTTGATGTCTCAAATTCATTCATTCATTCTCCTCAGAGACATTTTCCCGCCTTCAAACGTATGCTATATTCAACCGTACGAGACAAAGCCCGAGGTTATTCAGAGACATCATCAACGGTGTCGCATTCCAGACGTTCTAGCCTCTCAGCCACAGTCTCACTCGGGTCCAATGGATCGCTGGATAGGCTACTCGGGGTCTTGCCAGACTCCGGCGGCAGAGCTTTGGCCTCTCGAGCGCAGCAGCGGCAGCGCCAGTCCATCCCTTGCAATTTACAGGTGAAAGCACTACTGTACTGTACTATACTGTAGTCTATGTGCGGCACTTGAATGGTAATACAGCAAGCCATCCTTGTTACGGCGTTGTTTCAATTTGCTTGCTCCCTTCCTGTTGCTCACGAAGTATTACTGCGCAGTACAGTAGCACCAAGTGGTACGGAATAGCCTCCAGCTGCGGTCCAACCAACTCTCCCAATCCCTCCAAGAGGCGGGACAATACCAAGCATCAATACCTTTGCTTCCACCCTCCGGCATCCCGATTCCTCTGTGCGAGGAAACACTCCCATGTGCTCATTGCTTTGATGTCCAAGCGTCCACCAACGAGCAGTTTCTCCGTCTCACACTTCCAGCTCGGCAAGGCGGCGCATCTGCCAGCGACCTCTTTTCCCTCGCGTGCCGCTCGATTCGTACCGTAGCCAATCAACGCCCTCTGAAGCTCGGAGCCAGAGCCGTCGCATCCTCGAGGCCCTCTCACACATCGTCCCGCGCCCTCCCCCAACGGCATCGATTTGGCCTGCATTGCATTGTACAAAGTTGCAGTGGCACCGACGCCCATATGCGTTACATGCGCTCGTACTGTGAGCACAAGAGAGGGGCAATCAGGTCGTCACCCTCGACATGTTGCCTCCTCGTCACCTCTGTTTTTCCTATGCTTGGCTTCATTCGTGTTGTGTAGACCTCGAGCTCGCGATTCCCAGAACCTTCGGCAATGAAGCAGTTCAGACCTCCAGATGGCTGCCCGCCACAACCCGCGAACTTATCAACGCCCGGTCTACCTAAGGGTTGCACAAGCCAATAATTCGTCCACAAGCTACTGTATCTAAAGCCTCATACAACCCGCCCCCCTTCTTCTCCCTTGAAAGCCTTCCCGACTAGTCTAGGTAGATGCACCTATGGACAGCCTGTCAAGCCAGTTCCCCCTCGTGGTGTGCATGTTCCCCGCCTCCCGCGGGCGGGTCGATCGATATTGGCTTGCATTGAACACTTGTGTTCTTCCCTTGCCTGCCTCCTTACCTTGCCTCTTGTTCAGCTGGTCCAGTTGACACCTGTACGTATGAGCTGGGGAGCTTGTCCACTTGTCCACGCGGGCGTAAAAACTGCCCCAAGCGCTCTTTTCTGCTTGCGCTGACTGACTTCCCCCCTCCCCCTTGCTGATATGCATGTGTCTAAGAGTACTAGTAGTATAGTATGCACCCTTACTTGCGAGAGTGACAGCTGCAGGGTCGGATCCCATGCTTTCAGTCGTTACGTCAGTCCAGACGAATGCCATACCTACTTGAATCCCGAAGACTCGATCCGAAATGCGGAATATCTCTTACACATCCATCATGATGACTCGTACGTATGTAGTATTTTTGGCAGTGAAATACCGAGGATAAGGGAAAGCATATTTATCTGAATCACGGGGTTCACGATCCGCGGGTACGGATCGAAAATGCAAGGGCTATCTAATTCGCCAAAGTTTACCTAACTGCAGGACACGTCTTAATTACCTGATGTCATCTCCCCTTTTAAGCTACGAGGGCCTAAGGTAAAGTATTGACACATGCATCGCTGCTGTTGGTGGAAGGGGAAGGAAACCCATTTTCTGATATCCTACCAGTCACTTTCTTATTTGCCCACCTTATTATTGCATACCATAGTAAGTCCCTCGCAGCGGTTATTACTGCAGTAACCCTAGTTGAGATTATGCGAATACAACGGGCTGAATTCCGCGTGGGAAAAGCTGAAGCTAGGATTTAAATTAAACATTGGCCGTCCGCGGGTCTGAGTGTTCTTGCAACGGTTGGTGGTCAAGGCTTGGTATGTACGTACATACGGGTGGATCGTCGATCAACCGTTGCTTTTTATTCTTTTTCTTGCTGTGTTTCCGTGTCGTTGGGATCACGTTTGTTGTTGGTTGGTGGTCTGAATTGGGGAGAGGACAAAGGAGACAGGAGGAAAGAGAAAAGAGAAAAGAGAAAAGAGGAGACAGCGGAGGGAGGGAAGACGAGGGAGAAGAAACAAGACGTCCACTTTTCCTGAGCTCAGATTCATTCGCGGTAACTTTCTGCTTTGATCTAATAATGTTGGGCATATCACAGGCGAGTGCACCGACATCTCGCTATCTACCCAAATATGAACCAGTGGGCTTTTGAGGTAGAGTACATCATTCATAAGGTATTGGTAGGTAGTTCCAGCAGTAGACTCACTCCAGATCAGCCATCACAAACGTAGCTGCGACACCCCTTCACCCTCCCTTCCATTGCAATACATCATCACTCTTGGAACCACTTTGGTCAAGTACCAAACATTCAATTATGAATTCATAACCGCTAATCACCCCGTTCAGTACAAACAACAGAAAGAGGAGCTCGTCAGTCGTGAGCAGTATATATGGGTATGAATTTCCTCCTCTCTCAACCCTGCGCTCCTGGCCCAAGTCATTGGATATCTGTGCAAATGAACAAAAAAAGAATCGGGAATACAGAAAAAATGAAAATTGCCATGTCTGTGACGATGAAAAGACAGGTTTCACGGCGACATGATGAGAAAAGGGCGCCCTTCCTGGGGCTGCCCACGCAAAGTATCTAACAGTAGAAGCTTGAAAAACAAGAAGAGGGCAAAGAAGCGACAGGTTTCATATGAAAGAACTGAAATCGTTTTGACTCCTCATTCCACAACACAACATGTTTACCAGATCTCCTCAGAGCTCTTGACCAGCTCAGTAGTCGGCGTCTTCGGAACCATGCGCTTCATGCGCTTGCGGTCTTCCTTGGTCACCAAGCCAGGGGTGATGGGGACACAAGGAGTAAACGGCTGATACGGAGAGTACGGCACCGCGGTTCCGGTAAAGGGAGTCCTGCCGCCGCCTGGCGACAGAGGGCCGGTTCGCTCAAAGACTGTCTGCTTCGTCGTCTGGGCGGTGACGTACGGAGAGCCAAGCTGCTCCTCGTAGGCACGGAGAGGGAGTGTTCCACCGGTTCGAACCGCAGAAGGAGGGTTGGGACGGGAGAAGGAAGCACCGGGTCGTGGCGAAGACGGCAATGAGGGAAACGTGCTGCCGGGTCGGGGCGAAGACGGGAGACCAACGAGGGGAGATTGCGAGTTCTCCGAGGTAGCTGACTCGGGATCTCTCTCGGGATACGGCAAAGTCGTCCTCGATCGGCTGGCATGGTCGAGGGAGGCCCCAATGCGCTCGTCGATGGTCTGAACGCTCTGGGGTGAAATATCAGGGGTTATGGGAGCGCCCGATCTGGTGTTGGTGGCACCGAAAGGCACCTGGTCCGTCGGGATAGGCGGAGGAGGGGGGGGAGCGTAGTGTCTCGGTGGGATGGCGCTCATCTCTCGGGACTCGTGCTGCGGGAAGGTGCCGGACATGGGCGTCATGATGGGAGACGAGATGCTAATGCCCTTTGCCGTCTTCTTCTTGGGCGAGAGGAGCGACGAAAACAGCGCCGACGTCTTTGACTGAGACTTTTCCTCCTTGGCCGCAGCCAGGTTCAAGCTGGAGGGCTTGGACTTGCCCTTCTTGGACAAAAGACCCTTGGACTTGTCGGACGCTGCCGATTCACGCTGAGGGTTCGGGGACGCCACGGGAGACTCGAGGATGATGCCCTTTTGCTTGGCCTCCTCGTGCTCCATGACGTACTTGTACATCTCTTCCAGCTGTTGTTGCGCCATGGCTCTGTCTGCTGCGACAATGGACTGGTCGACAAGCGGCGAAACTCCGAGAGTGGTGGGAACGACAGATGAAGAAGAAGGCGACGGCAAGAAGTACGGTGCCGGGACGCTGTTTGGGTCGAAGACGCGGGCGCTGTAGGGGCCGGACTGGTAGTGTTCCGCCTTGGGGATGATGAGGGGAGGAACAACGACCTGGCCTTCGGGATGCTGAGTGAAGTCGAACTGCTGGTGGAACGCTGCTTGCAGCTTCGGATCTGCTACCGGAAAGCTTGGCTGTAGAATGTAGCTGGGCGGCAGGTCACTCCCCCGGAGATGTTCCCTGCGTCGTCTGGAGAGCGAGAGTAGGAGGATGGCGACCAGCACCAAGGAGACTCCGTATGCCGCGACAATACCGCCGATCTGAGCAGGTAGATACTTGGAGCTGTTCGGCAAGCCGCGAGCTGGCAGATCGTTTCTGGTTTCTTTCTGCTCAAGGGGCGAAGAAGAGGCGACGGACCAGAGGAGCACAAAAGTCAAGAGAGCGAAGGACGATAGTGAAGGACGAGTGCCAAGGGGCATGTTGGAGCTCCGCGCCCTGGGGTCTTATGAAGGCGATGGCAGCGTGATGGAACCTCCTGGCGTTGAAATGCGAAACATGACCCGAGAAGATGTGACATGAGGGGAGGAGAAACCTGCGGCACTCGATGGGTATATAGAGTCGTCACAGCGGCTGGCGATGCTGGCCGGCGTAACAAGTGCAGCAGAGTTGGCGCTGCGCCGTGGGGCCCGGCGACGGGCTGCCTGGGATCCCCGGCTTGCGGCGCTGTGAGTGGCTGGACGCTGCATCACGGCGGCTACAGCGAACGGCGCAGCGAGGCACAGAGAAGACACAAGAGGCCAGAGACAAAGAGCGCTCGCGAGGCCATCGCCGGCCTGTGGTTGGGCGGAGGTGGGAGGTTTAAGCGCCGGCCTCTGCTGTGACGGGCGCCGCGCGGGCTGCTGATTGGCCGGCGGGCAAATAGCGATGCAAGGCACTAGCGATGGCTCCCTGCAGCGTCCCCACAGGCGGGATGCATCAAATCGACGTGACAAAGAGGCATGAACTGGGATTTCAAGGAGGAGGAAGACGTCGTGATGAGGATTTGAGGACCAAGGAGCTGCAGCTGAAGGAGGTAAAGGAGACGGTTTACAGTTACTCCTTGATCTTAATGGCAGAAAAGGGACGAGTCAGTTTGGCCGGCAATGTCCTTTAACACCCAATCGCAATCGCCAGTAAATAAGGTATCGATCGAGGAGCTTCCATCAATGCTTGTCTCAAGCCACCTGCAAGGCCCCAATTAGATGCACATCTCCGTTTCCTATTCTTGACTTCTCCTCATTCAATCCCTTTCATTTCAACATCAGAAGTCTACTCTTTTACTAATACTCTGTGATCCTTTTCTCCTCCGATTACTTCCCCCAATGTCCGCTGATCTTCTGGCGTTCCTCCCAAGTCCTCCTCATTCGCCATCATCACTAGAAGTAGTGCTCAGTTCGCCTCCTGCTAAATAGGCGCCGGCGATGGCATAAGCATGGAGAGCATCGGGACTTGATCCCTGCTTCATCGCAGTGACACCCACCACGACTCGTTCAAATGCCTCCCAATCAGATCGCAACCCCGAGTGCCACAGCCATGGTCCTTGCTGAGAAGAGCATCGCTCCCTACGGCCACTGTGCTAGCGGTGACGAGCGCCCTCAAGCTCCAAATCTGCGTCACCCAGATGCAGCCAAAGAGGTGCTCGTTTCTGTAGGTCTCGTCACATCCTCAGGGCACTCAAAGGCACACCGCCGGAGCTGATCCGGTGCTCCCTGTGACGTGATGGTTCGCATTGCGGTTGGCGTGCGCTGTGCAGAAGTGCGGTTGGCATGCATTGTCACCAATAATGCGGACGGCCTCAACCTTTGCAGCACGAGCCACGCCATCTTTGGGCTCGGGATCGTGGTGATATCAACTAATAGCCATATCATGTGAAGCGATTCCCATCACTCACATCACCCATCACATGAATAGGCGCCTCCAGCATCAAGAAGCATAAACGAGGATGGGTGACTTTCTTTCTCTTCAGCCTCAAAGTTCTTGCAAAGACAACATGAAGATGGGATGCAGCTTGTGTGTAATTCGCCTGGGTGCTTACTAAGACACATATCAATGTCACATGACTTCGCGATGCCATGCTCCTCCTTGGATGCGTCGACGCGTTTCGAAGTTGGTGTCAGGTACAGACGAGGCTGGCGCGGTCGGTGAGGTCACCGAGAAGCCTTCATTTCTGTAATTTGTTGCTTCAGAGTGTTATTCAAAGTTCTGTCATTCACTTGATTCTGTGTTCTGGCTCTCGATGCTCCATCTCAGCCCCTCGTCAAGGCAAAAACATCGCCGATTGCTTCCACTTCAACCACCAACATGTCACTGGCCCAGGCTGAAAACCCCATACTAAAGTCGCTCAATGCGGCTCAGCGTCGAGCTGTCACCTCTAATGCGCCGACAGTTGCTATTCTGGCAGGCCCTGGCAGCGGCAAGACGCATACACTGACTTCACGCGTCGTGTGGCTGGTGCAGCAGACGGGATACAAGCCGTCCGACATTGTCGTCGCAACATTTACAGTCAAGGCAGCTCGGGAGATGAAGGAGCGAATAGGCAAGATCCTTGGTCCAGAATGCGAGAGGAAGATTGTACTAGGCACATTTCACTCTATTGCCCGGAGATACCTCAGTGCCTATGGTCAACACATAGGCCTCGATCCCAAGTTTGGCATTGCAGACGACGGCGATTCGAGGGCAGTCATTCAGCGCATCTGTAAGCGGCATAACTTCAACATCGACCCGGGTTTTGCAAGAGCGTGGATCAGCAAGAACAAAGCCAAGGGACACTCGACAGAACCGGTCTCGAACAAGAAGCAGCCCGAAAATCCGTCATTGAACGAGTGCTACAGGGAGTATCAAGAGCACTTGGAACGATCCAACCTGCTGGACTACGATGATCTGCTGGTGCGCTGCGTGGAGCTGCTAAGAGAATACCCTGTCTGTGTCTCCAACATCCAGTCAGTCCTCATTGACGAGTACCAGGACACAAACGGCATCCAGTATGATTTGATGAAACTATTTGCGCAGGCTCGCCAGCGCATAACAATCGTTGGCGATCCTGATCAGAGCATCTATGGCTGGCGGTCAGCCGAGATTCGAAACTTGTACCGATTGTTGCGAGACTATCCCGATACCGACGAGATATCCCTGGAGGAGAATTACAGATCATCTCAGTCGATTCTCGATGTTTCATTGACCGTCATTCAACAAGACAAAAAGAGATACCAAAAGGTCCTCTTACCAGTCCATACAAGAGGCACAAAGCCGGTATTGCGAACATTAAAGAGCTCCGCGGCAGAGGGGGACTGGATTGTCTCGGAAATCAGGCGGGCTATCACAATGTTCGGAGACATGCTCTCGTACGAAGACGTGGCCATTCTCTTGAGGTCTGCCTCTCTATCCAGAAACATTGAGTCGGCATTGGGAAAGGCCGGACTTGCCTATCGCATGATTGGAGGCCACAAGTTCTACGAACGAAAGGAAATCAAGGTTCTACTGGACTACTTGCGCGCAATCTATCAACCCGAAAACAACGACGCCATTGCGCGAATCATCAATGTTCCTCGTCGAGGAATTGGAGACACAACCATCAAGCGCCTTGTCGAAGAGGCTGAGCAACACAAAATGAGCCTCTGGTCGCTATTGAGAAAGCACTGCCAAGGGAGTCGCAAAGCGGCGACAAAGATCCTCCCCAAGATGGAGCAGAGGCTCAACACAGAGCTGATTCGATTGATACTAAATCTCCAGACCCAAGCCCAGCAAATCACCCACAACACCCAGCACTCTTTGGTCAGCCTTATTGAGAAGTTGCTGTCACAGCTCGACTTCAAGAAGCACCTCGAGTCAGAGTATCCCGAGGACCACGAGCAGAGGTGGCAGAATGTGCAGGAGTTTCTCAGCTTGGCCAACGACTTTGTACGGGACTCCACAAATGCAGAAGAGGAGCTGCTCCCAGAGATTGAGAATGTCGATCAGGCCAAGGATGACAGTATTCTGGGCCGCTTCTTAGCCAACGTCGCGCTCGCATCAGATGCTCAGAAAAACGACGATGGAGTCGAGAAGAAGCCATTGATCACCATATCCACCATACACGCTGCCAAAGGACTCGAGTGGCCCATTGTATTTGTGCCAGCAGTGTATGCCGGCTCTATACCCCACTCGAGAGCGGAGGATCTGGACGAGGAAAGGCGGCTGCTCTATGTAGCCATGACCAGAGCGCAAGCGCTGCTCTATCTCAGCTGCCCGTTGTACGGATCTCAGGGGATGGGAGCCAAGGTCGAGCTGTCGCCTTTCGTCTCGCCCTTTGCATCGACAGCCTTTGCCAAGCATGGCGCATCGTTCAACCGACCAATCCTAGAAGGAGTCGCCAAAATATTGGGAAGAGTAGTCCCCAGCGAAAAGGCAATATTCGAAAAGATCCCGCCCATGTTCGCCTTGGAGGACAACTTATTCCCGATAGACCCCATCGACACGAGAGATACGGAGGACTCGGGTGGGCCCGATGGACATCGTCCCAAGGGGGCCAAACGTCAACGTTTCAACTACCAGGGATATGGCAACGAGGAAGAGGAAGCGGCAGGGGAGCGGCCATGGCAAAAAGAATACAGCACAACCATGGAACAGGCCTCCAGCTTCACCATGGCATCCTTACCCGGCTTCGTGTCAGCAGGCACGCATCAGAGCGCGCTCGCTGCGGCTGCGGCCGCTGAAGCAGAAAAGGCGGCAGCAGCAGCAGCAGCCAAAAAAGTCATCAAGTCAGGGACGACGCGTCGAAGGCCAGACCAGACGAGCTTGCTCGGCTTCGTGACCACCTCGTCAGCAAAGAAGCCTCCGGCTCCAGTGGGCGGGTTCAACGGGCCAGACATGTCCATGGCTCGGTATCAGCTGGCAGCCTCCCGATCCGCAGCTAGGTTAGCGGCCGAGGCAAAGGCTCCCGAGCTCCCGAAGCTCCCTGATGCTGCCGGTCCGCCGCTAGGCAAGCACAAGCTCGCCAGCGGCAACGTCCTCAACCGGCCCAACGGCATCAAACAAGAGGATCAGGAGGGCGGCTCCAAGAAGCGGTATCACTGTTTTTCCAGCTCTCCGCCCAGGCAGAACGAGGATCAGGACGTCAAGGAAGAGGAGACACCTGCAGAGAGCGCCTCTGTTCCCGATCGCCCTGCCTCGAGCTTCCACAGGACGACGTTTGTTTCTGCGAGTGCTAGAGGCGGCGTAAGGCGTCCGGTGGGCTTGGGGCCTCCCCCGGGCTTGGATCGGCTACGGAGGCCATTTAAGCCGTTGACGATAACGCGGCCGACGAAGCCGCAGTAACGAGCAGTGATGGTTGGGTTTGAGTTGCATATATGTGGCTCCCTTCTTGTTTATTAATGACTCATGAGAATTGTACAAGGATGGAAGGGTTATCGTGGCGTTGGGAAGCATAACGGTAGCCTTACGGATAAGCATAACGGCTGAGGCTGCTGGCGTAAGGCGTGCAGTCACGACCGTAGATACAGACCGAACCGCGTGTATATAAAGCCGCAAATAAACCAAGAAGGAAATGAAATAGACCACGAACGACATCGAAGAAACAATTCAAAGAACTCAACAATCTCTGCATCGAGACTACGAGCTCCAAACGCAGCAATCGACCACATACCATTCCCTCTATTTTCAAAGGCGAACAAGCACATAAATCCACAAGCTACAACATGTTTTCGACACTTGCCTCCCGCGCCGCCATTTTCACTTCAACACGCATGCTCAAGCCTGCAGACGCAAGCGTTTCCGCTTCTGCGCGGAGCTGGAAGAACTTGTCGCCTCGAACTCGTCGGTATGTCGCATATGGAGTTGCGGCGTGCTTGGCTGTGGATGGATATATCGTGTACAAGTACGCGCCCTGGATGTTTGGGTCAGAGAAGAGGAATTACTAGACTCAAGAATGCTTGTTACGCGCTGGGGAACTACTGAAGGGTCTGTTTGGATATGTAGTCGGAGCTTTAGATAGGACCATTCACTTATAGAAAGTTGATGAGTTGATTGGATTCTGCCTTTCTCAATGTGATCATCATCACTACCCTGGAAAGTGTGTCAGTAAATTCGCATAACGCTGGCCACCATCTCCTCTGCTTAGGCTTTTGCACAAGCCAAATGACAGGGAGTCCAATCCCTTCATTATTCCAGATATAGAACCGAGGCTTGCGAGGCTCATGCTGGGCGGGCGATCGGACATGCTATCCATTCACGGAGGTGGTGAATGAGCATGCAAGCAATTGACACCACCATTTGGAGGGGCAGAGAGGCGATACCGCCGAGTCGTGAAGTGACGGTGATGATGATGATGCTTCATCTTTTGGCAGTGGTAGATATTGGTTGCTTGTCCCTGCTTTCCAGTGCTTTCACTCTGACGCGCGACAGAAGATGACGCGAATATCCGTCATCGTACGTCTACACTGCAGATCTCGAAGACTGGTCGACCGTCGATATCCCAGGGAAAAGGCTGGTGGACTCCCGCCAGATGGTAATCGCCCACTGGCATGCCGGCGGATGGCGGATGACCTTGTTCAATCTATTTTAGCGTCCCCCCCGCACTCTCGACTCCGCAGCATTGATCTGAAGGGAGTTGGCCAATTGAAGCCATACACAACAGCTCATCAGCATCAAGCATCAAGTCTGTCTTTTGCCTCCCGACCCTCCCTCTCGTTTGTACGCGATGTGACGGCAATCGGCTGGACTAGCCGCGAGTTAGTAGGTCTTTTTGATGGCCTTTTTCTGTGTGTCATGGCTCCTTCGAGAGCTGAGCTGTCGATGCTACCTTCACCTGCCATCGTGGATGTACACACAGCAGAGGTGTGAGTTGCAAGTCCTTGCGCAGGACAGGTCGCATGAGTGTCTGTGGCCATGGATACGACGGTGGCTGAGTCGCCTGGACGTGGCTCGTGGTTTGTCTTGTGGTGAGCGACGACAAGAGCTTCTCTGAGGCCTTTTTCGAGCTGGTTAGTCATGAGATGCCCACTTGAAGACGTTTGACAATAGGATCCGTTGATGATCTTAAATGAAGAAACGAGTCTGTGCTTTTCTTGAAGATGGTGCTTTTCCATTGTTATTTTCTGCGGCGGTCTGAAGTCATCAAGTCCCACATACCTCCAAAGCACCGACATCACCGCAACCAACTCCGCCCAGTCGTTGTACTGCAACATCCTTCCCCAGCGGGATCTCGACTCCCGCGGCCGCTAGCCCGACAAGGGCAGTTTACAGCGCCCCATCAGGCCTAGTGGTTGCGGAGTGACACCTCGAGGGGCAGCTGCGCATGCCGCCCTTTCCTTGGCTGGCATCTCCATTATCCCAAAGGGCAGGCAGGAGCGCAGCAAGGTCTGCCTTCCCTTGCTGCTGCTGCAACTAGGTAACGACTATCGCCGGCTGTAGTTCTAGGCTATTCTCCAGCAATTACGAGGCACAGACAGCTGAAACCACACCAGAGCGCTCTCTCCCTCCCTCTCTCCCTACATAAATACTGCATGGCGGAATCCCTGGGCGAGCGGGAGAAGCTGGCGCCTCTCCTCGCCAATGCTGAGAAGGCAGACGCAGAAGCAGCCGCAGAGTCGCCGGCCGCCGTGTCACCCGAGCAAAGCATGGCGTCCTCAGCCTTCTCGATGCTGAAGCTCTTCATCATCTTCACTCTCGGGCTCGTCGGCCTCGTCCTCGCCGCCCAGCCCGGCAGACAGCCCCAGTTCGCGAGGGTTGCCGATGCGGACCGCCAGTCGTATCTCGTCGGCGTGGGCAAGGCCGACATCACGGGGCCCGTGGTCGAAATCAACTTTGCCGGATACGCCAACCTGGACCAGAAGGGTTCCGGCCTGCGTCAGCGCCTGTACAGCCGTGCCTTCATCATTGCCGACAAGAGCAACCCCAGTGATCGATTTGTCTACCTGGTCCTCGACACGCAGTCTGGGGACACTGCCATGCGGAACGGCCTCCTGGACGGCCTGAAGGCTCTGGGTGATGAATATGCCGTCTATGGCCAGAACAATGTGGCTCTGACGGGTACCCACAGCCACTCTGGTCCGGGCGCCTGGTTCAACTACCTGCTTCCGCAAATTACGTCCCTGGGGTGGGACAAGCAGAGCTACCAAGCCATTGTTGATGGTGCTGTTCTGTCCGTCAAGCGAGCTCACGAGAGCCTTCAGGAGGGATACCTTGATGTTGGTACAACTACAGTTTCTGACGGCGCCATCAACCGCTCCCTGTGGGCCTATTTGCACAACCCGGACGAGGAGCGAGCTCAGTATGACGCGGAAACCGATACCACCTTGACTCTGCTCCGCTTCCAGCGTGCTTCGGATGGCAAGAATCTTGGTGTTCTCTCCTGGTTCCCCGTTCACGGAACCTCTATGCTGGGAAACAACACTCATGCAAGTGGCGATAACAAGGGTGTGGCTGCCTGGCTCCTGGAGACTGCCATGAAGAACGATCCCACCGCTGCGGATGGCTTCGTGGCCGGCTTTAGCCAGGCAAATGTCGGCGATACAACTCCCAACGTTCTTGGAGCCTGGTGCGACGATGGCTCTGGTCAGCAGTGCAGCCTTGAGAACAGCACTTGCGCAGACGGCAAGTCACAGAGCTGTCACGGTCGAGGGCCCGAGTTCCAGGCCCTGGATCTTGGTGTTAAGAGCTGCTATGAGATGGGTCGCAGGCAATTTGCTGGAGCTCAAAGGGTCTATGTAAGTGTTTATTAGGTCCCTACTCTTTCCTTGCTTCATGCCTGCATATACACTTCACAAAGAAATTAAACTAACACAGATCATAGGACGATTTGAAGTCGTCTGGCACGCCGGTAGTCGGATCATCCGTCAAAGCCTTCCACTTCTTCCAGGATATGCGGTACTTCAACTTCACACTGCCAGACGGAACCAAGGCCCAGACTTGCCCTGCCGCCCTCGGGTACTCTTTTGCTGCAGGAACATCTGACTGGCCAGGCGCCTTTGACTTTACGCAGGGAGACTCTGGCGCACCAAACAATCCTTTGTGGTCCCTTGTCTCTGGTCTGCTGAAAGCACCGGGCCCCCAGCAGGTTGCATGCCAGCAGCCCAAGCCCGTTCTCCTGGACGTCGGTGAAATGTCGACTCCTTACGCTTGGACCCCCAACATCGTGGATATCCAGATGCTTCGCGTAGGCCAGCTTGTCATCATTGTAAGCCCCAGTGAAGCCACCACCATGGCTGGACGCCGCTGGAAGGCAGCGGTTGCGCAGGAGGCCGCTTCGTTCCTTGATGAGGAACCCATTGTCGTCCTGGGTGGTCCCGCGAACAGCTATTCTCACTATTGCGCAACTCCCGAGGAGTATGACGTCCAGCGCTACGAGGGTGCTTCGACCCTCTTTGGTCGAAACGAGCTCAACGCCTACATCAACCTCACTGTTAGCAATATGCACTATCTCCAGCCCGACTCGACCAGCACCCCCTCCCAAGGCGTTCTTCCTCCGGACAATCGCAAGAAGATGATCTCGTTCATCACCGGCGTCGTGGTGGATGGCGCACCGTCTGGCAAGCCCTTTGGCAGCGTGTTGGTGCAGCCGAACCCGACGTATAACATCGGCGACACTGTCAATGTCACATTCCAGGGCGCCAACCCACGCAACAACCTGCGCCAGGAACAGACTTTCGCAGCTATCGAGCAGCAAGGCAGCGACGGAACATGGACCCAGGTGCGCGACGACTCAGACTGGTTCCTGGTCTATACGTGGCGGAGAACCAACTTCATCCTTGGGCAGAGCCAGGTGGACATTACCTGGGAGACGTACGGCAATGCGCAGCCGGGCACGTACCGCGTCAAGTATTACGGTGATTCGAAGCCCCTGATAGGGAGCATATCGTCTTTTGTGGGCACGAGCAACAGTTTTACGTTAAAGTAAGGGAAGAGCCACGTTGAAGCAGCGTTCTGTTATAGTATTGTATACGTGAAAGTAGTTCTTTTGGTTTAGCCTACTTATACGAGTTTCTATTATTTGGCATGTACCGTTACGAAGCAATGAACCTATAGACGAAGTCAAATTGGCCAGCCACGTACTATCACGATTTCTTCAGTGTCAATGCCCATTTTCCCCTGCTGCATTCGTGTTGCTGTAATACCCGATTGGGACGGGGAGGAGCGTCTTCCTTTGTATGGTGAAGCTTGAATACGGGATATGACGGGATCTGGCAAGCTCAGAGTCATACTATAGTAGCACAAGCATGGAAATTCACATCCCGTCTCTCTCTCCCGTATGCGTGTTTACGCAACGTGAAGACGAGCTGTTTGAATTCGGTGACACACGGAGTTTGCTTAGTCTAGACGCCTGACCCGGACACTCGGGACGGTATCTCGTATTGAAGAGGGGAATATGCGGGTTCCAGTGTCATGTTGTTTTCTTTGCCTGAAGACAAGGGAAGGTGATTTGGAAGGACATGCGGGTGGTACCTCGAAATGGTGGGTTTGTGGTGCACGAGTTGTTGGGATTGAGAGAGGGGAAGAGGAGAGGGAAGAGAGAAGAAGAAAGGGAAGAAGATGGGATAGGGGGTTGACACGAATATGTACATGGGGCGTTGGGGCTCAAAACTCCCGTTTTGTGATTGTGTGCGGTCGAATGGCGGCTGTGTTCCTTTGCTGGGCTGCGTTGTGTTCCCCTTTCTTTTCTATTCTTTTCTTGTCTTTCTTTTTTCCTTTCTTTCTTCAGTTCTTGTTTCCGATTACGATTTCTCCACTGAGATAGCAACTGGGCTGGGTTCGAGCATAGTCATCATGTCCAGTCAAGGGGGGGAGGGATCTGCTTGGACCTGGTGTCATACTCAGATCACCTAGATATCCAATCGCCCACTCTTCGCCTACTACCTGAGTTACGTACATAAGTTATTCACTGCACAAGTAGACGACACCGTGTGTCAACGCAAGCGACCACCTGACGCACCTCAGAGGCTGCCTCCCAAAGCAACAAGAAAAGAAAAGGGTTAGTTGTAATCCGCTCCCGTCGAGCCCACGCTGCCGTTGTTCGTCCGTGGCTATGTATTCGCTCCGGCTGAGCTTCCCCTGGTCCTTGTGCTCTCTTCCATACCCCGAGCACAACAATGCCGCCGAATATCCTCTCAAAAGGAAAAAAGAAGTACCTAATCTGGCCCATGTCGTAATCTTTCTGCAAGCCCCTTTTTCATTCGACGAGAGGTTGCCATCTGTCTTTCGAAATATACGATAAACCTGCAACGGCAATATCCGAGTACTGACGAGGTTGATATCTCACATCAGGGCTCCAACATTCAATATATACGACAACCAATCGCCGGACCCCCTTTCCACATGACACTTCCGCCGCGTCAAGCCATATGCAAGCCACCCTCTCATCCCACCGCGGCACTCAGAACCTGTCGATTGGATGAGAAGGCCTGGGCGGCCATCAGAGCCGACTAGCGGGACATGCAAGCGGGATCAAAGGGCCGCCGCTCGGCAACGGGCGATGAAGAGAAAATCAAGCCAACGAGCTGAAAGGGGGGGTGTGGGGGGACGGAGAGAGGGCCGTCGAAAGGGAGGGCATTTAATATAGATTATACGCCAATGATGCCTGTGATCTTTGTGGTTTCCGAGCACGGGTGAATAAAAAACGATGGGACGTGGTTGAGGTTAAGTTGCCGATGGGCTTTTGTGCTGTTCTTTAAGCCGGGAGCTCAGCATGTCAGCTTGCTGCTCATAGCAAGGGGACATCCGAGTATCCGTCATGTCGAAAGTCTGTGCTCGTGTCATGTCGGACAACGTGGATGGAAGACCACGCACAAAGCTCGGCCAATAGCATCGTGACATACCTTGGTAGCCTTGTTCTTCCCGCAGCTTGTAGCACCCGTCATCGTTGGAGAGCCCGTCATACACCTTCCCCTTCCTTTCCCACCCAAACATGACTGGCAATGACATCCCTTCTCATCCGACGAAACTGGGACGAAGGAAGCACAAGAGAGGCTGAGATTGTAAATGGTACAGAAGCAAAACTCTGAGAGGACATACCCGCTCAGGCCTCGGTTAGTGGTATGAGTCTACGTGGACCGCTAGAGACGAAGCTTCTCTGCAAATGCCACGGCTGCCCCCCCCCTTAATTCTAGTTTGCTCCGGATTCTCCCCATACGCTCCGGGAGCATACAATCGGATATGGGTTACGCATATACGAGTGGCAACCAGCTGCCAAGGAATCAAGCCGATGACATCGTGACATTTCTTCTGCCTTTCGCTGCATGTTTCGGGTAGCTGCTTCCCGCGGACAGTCGTGTATCCGTTCGCAACGTCCTGCTTCCAATTTCCAGCTTTCCATCACCGACCCCATGGCCGAAGAGGCCAGAAGCATCTCGCTCAACGTATAGAGAGCCCAATGGTCTGTCCCAGCCGCACCTGCTCCGCTCACCAATTGCAAGGCAGATCAAGTAGCGTGCAATAGGCCTCGATATCCGGGCCTACATGAACTGTATTTCAGGCTGTCGAGCTCGGAAGTGAGGGGCCAGAAGCCAAGTGTCTCTCCAAGTATATCGCCGACGACGTGTCGCCTTGTCAAGGCTTGGATCCAAATCTACTCCTGCAGGGAGACATAAGGAAAAGACGACATGACTAATCGTCGAATGGGGGACAACAGCAATCTCGATGACGATGACGGAACGGTGTATGTTGCGTTGCCTCCTTGCGACCAAGGCAAAGTTCCAATGGTTGCTCCGTCAGATGATCGAGAATAGGAGGGATCTCGAGGCGAGAGTCCTGCTGATGTGTGGTTTGGTGCCTAACAAACACCTGTACAAGTGCCTAAACCCAAGATACGTGGATGCCGGTAGAGTGCAATATCATACCTCGCAAAGCGACGTGCGCAGCTGCGTCAAGTGGGGAGGCTCCCTTGCGGAAGGGCTTCGCATACAGGGGGGAGAATACACGGATGTGCAAGGCAGAAGAATAAGGCAAGTAAAAGGCAAAGGGAAGGAATGAGCGCCACTGCAAGTGGCTAAAAGCCGCCTGTCTGTACTTGGCCGCAAATTGTCAACCCACCAGCACAAGAATAATCAGGGGGACGAGCGGTGGCAGCCATCCCTCAGGTGAAACCGCGAGCGGCGCGACTTGTACAATGTCTTGCGTCGTGTAGTACACGGCTAGTAACACCATGGGGATCGTCCACTCCGAGTAGGGCGAAAAGAGAGAATCAACGGCTGGATCTAGGTAGCGGCTCGATTTCTGGCAACGGAGTGCGGGGTGGGCGAGATCTCTGCGTCAGGGATGCCTAGAGCATGCAATAACCTGCGCAGTCTCATGTCGTGGTCGGGTTTTCTGTCACGTCGAGCATATCGATTTGGTACTATGGCGTCGGTTTCCGTATCCTCTGCCGTGTTTCTCAATCGGTAGGTATTGAGAGCTAAGATCTGTGTCTCTATTTTCTTCTATTGAACCTGGTGTCAGTGTGTGTAACCCATCTCAGCAACAGTGTCGGAATACGTACAACATGGTTCAGAAGTCAAATGAGCACAACTGGCTAGGCCTGGTCAGTGTCTCAGATCTTCTTGGACTTCTCCGCACCGGTGTGGAAGAGGATCACACACATATGTCCATTGCCTACCCCCGGCTTGTTCTCTCACGCTACTCCATACATACTACTTACACGTAGCAATGGGTGCGTATGATGGCCGTTGCCCGGAGAGCGTCTCGCTTTGAGGCGGGGAGTAGTCGTATATCCTGTATTGTCGTGTCGTTTCGTCGTTTCGTCGTGTCAACGGTTTGGCGCACGATCTGAAGAGATGGACACTTCGTGCTTGTCCACACCTTGCTGTGCACGCGATATCAAAGCGTCGCACAGCATATATGAAGATTTGTGCCTTGGGACGATGGCAGCCGTCAGATAGTAATAGCTCCCTGCCTGGAGTTAGGTAGATATGCACCCTTTGGACGCACTCGCATACCTCTTTCGCTTGCCTCATCATACCCTCCCCCGCCCTTTTTAGGACACGCATCACCGTCCGATCCTTCGGGAAACAGCAGCAGAAAGAACAAGAACAAGAGACCCGCTCTGATGCCCAACTCACGCCCCTTTACAATCCATCGCCGGTTGTGTGTGCTAGTTGTCACCGTAACCGTAATGGTGTCCCGATACCATGCCGTGCTCACTTTTGTTTTTGCCTTTTCCTTTTAATTCTCTTTTCTCTTTTTCCTCTTTTCTTTTATTTCTTTCCTCTCATTTTCTCTCTCTCTTTTTTCTTCTTTGCCCTTTTCTTCTGTGGGACGCTTTTTGCTTGTCTCTTCCGTCTTGTACGAATATGGTACAACCCCCGTCAAAGGAGCTCTCGCATCGTATGTAGTCGTATTGACGCACGATCTCAACCAAGGGTGGAAGTAACACGCCCACACTTGCTTGGGTCATCCAGCGTCGAAAGAGTAAACAAGAACTTGCGATCCCGGGTGTAGGTGGTACCGCGGTTTTCAGCGATTTCAGCCTTAACACGCATGGTTAAGTGGC
The DNA here is from genome assembly GCA_020002365.1 of Trichoderma gracile. Lineage (NCBI taxonomy): Eukaryota > Fungi > Ascomycota > Sordariomycetes > Hypocreales > Hypocreaceae > Trichoderma > Trichoderma gracile. The sequence goes on from JAINEY010000005.1 coordinate 1,872,454, forward strand.
ATAGCCGCTAATGCAGCCGTCGTGTGCTCCACAGACCGTGCCGCATCATAGGCTACATTCCGCCGTACGGTGGTGGTGTTGAACTTGACGAAGAGATCATGTAGAGCCTCGACAACCTGTGTATGTCCTGAACGAGAAACAGCCTCATGGCACAAGGGGACTTTCGGCACCTGAATAGAATGTGCTCTGAAGGATCATCAGCGCCAGTCTTTGAAACAGTGCAAGCGTCTTGACACTAGGCGATTCCGCTCTCTATTTCATCCGTCTCTCCAGTGATGATGATCCTCGTAAGAGTATATCCCAGGTGTCCCTACCGAGCGAGCTGCAATGTTCGTCCTACCCAGGCATGTCAACCAAACTGGCAGGCATTGGAGCTGCATAGCAACAGTTGTCAGTTGAATGTCCCTTGACTCACCCAGTTGGTTCGTGGCCCAGTCTGTCCACGCAAAGGCATAATGGGTACCCGTACATGTGGACTTGTATGTGCGCGTATGCACGTATTCAAACAAATGCCCACAGATGCGCGCCCAATCGCGGCATCTCGAGGTAAACATCCTACTGGTTGGTTGTCTGCAACATCATTTCAAACGCACTCGGGTGTACCGCTTGGTACAGCATCTGGTAGCCGATGTTGTAGGCAGCCTCCATGCCCAACGGCAGACATGTTAGTCTGCATGAGTGCACCCATCGCGGCTCAAAAGTGTGGCCAACTTCGTGGTAGTCTCGCAGCCAGAATGCCGGTGCAGCTCCTCTCACTTCCTTTTCGCTTCCATTTTCTTCTCTCCAGGTAGCTTCGCAGGTACCCACTCAGCCCTGCTGCTTTTTCAGATGGGAGGGGCCATGTAAAGTATGTGTTTGCCAGTAACTGGCAAGCTGGTGGCAAGGTGTCGAGACAACTCATCGTGGCCGTAAACTTGGTGCCGGGGATTGAAATCCGGCGGACACGCCGGCACCAACAAAGGCAAGCATCCTCGTGCCTGTGTTGGAAAGCTGTATGACTCTGTATCCTGGCTGGCAGCGTTGATGGGACCTGCTCCGCACATGCATTAGCACTGCCTTTATTGCCTTGGAGTACAGTACCTGCGAGTGGGCAGCAAACCTATAAGAGCCGCGTCAGACGGTCTGTCGACCGGGGGATCAAGTGGTTCACGGACATGGTGACCAAGTAAGTGAGGACGGAGGGAGTACGGAGCACACGGAGTGGTGGCTGGTTGCGCAGCAGCACAAAACTTTGGCTGCACGCCCTGGGAATCCTGGTCCAAAGCAGCGATGCCTCAAAGCCACGAAGCCATGGACGGGCTATCGTCTTGCCCTTCTCGATGCAAAGGCACGAAGCTGGCCTGCTTGTCGTTGCACCAGTAGGAGGCTGAAGGAAGAAGGCAGAGAAAGACGAAGGCGCAGAGGACGACTACTCGTAGATTCTATCGCACAGTCATCTGTCAGCCGCCTAACCTAGACGAGCCAATTGCATGAGATGACAAGGCCATCGAGAATTGGCAAATCCCCCTGACCTTTTTGGTGAGCGTATCAGACACAGAAGCAAACGTCGCCGATGCCCCAGGCGATGGGGCTTGTCTTGTTCTCCCCCGGTCAGTGTTTGCTGAACGGCTCCTATATGTCGAAGCTGAGGAGCGGCGGATCAGCCATCGTGCCCAAGAAACTGTTGTTTTTAGCCATCGCATCCATGCATGCAACGTGTATGTGGGTATACCTGTCCTTTGCAGGTGTGGGTGTTTATATACCTACTCGTATGCATGCCTTACCATATCAGCAACGGCAGACGTATGGACAGGCTGAACATACTCTGTCACCTCTGATATTGTGTTGTTTCTCTCATCTGTGGTCTCTTTCCTCGAGACCTTGGGCACCAATTGATGCACAGCCACGGTGGCGGTACCTCGACGGTACCCAAGGCATCGCCGTGCTTTCTGCGAATGGCTATGGTAAGAAGAAGGTACATACAGAAACTGACCGGTCGCTGTTGCCAACAAATCGATTCGGCAAGGGCGACCAGCACAGCGGCTGCCTCCATACAAACAACAAGAACCTGGAGAGCAAGAGGCGCACAGACCTTAATCTCGCCCGGTGTGGGGCTCACCGGCAGTAGTCCCGCGTTTGTTCGGCGGTGGTTTCCCTTGTCATCTCAGCGTTGGTACCGGCTGGCTCAATCTAAGGTACCTACCGTAGGTACTGTTGGACCAGCTGGAAGGCACGGGGTAAGGGGGCCTACCTTAGAGATGTAGGTACGAGGTACTGCCCTGTCCGCCGCCTCAATTGAGTTCGGACGGGGTATCAATTACGGGGAGGATACCTACCTAAGCTGATGCCTGGTCTTGCTCCGGCTGGGGGCAGAGGCTGAGGCTGCACAGCGAGTACAGGAAAGTGCCAGCTACCTTAGTACCTACCTAGTACAGCACTGGTGCTACCGAGAAGGTCGCACTTTCGGCGGCTGAGATCCGGCATTGAGACGCTCGGAGACAGGTACGTATCGTTGCCTGTATGCATCTCGAAGCTTTGATGTGACCCCAACGCACGATCACTGCCTACCTGCGATGTCCATGGATTTCCTTTTGCTCCCTTGCCGCCAAATGACGCGCCCTACATATGGTATCTAGGCACTGGACAAGCAGCTGTGTCAGCAACGTCATTATTCATTTCACCAGAAGCAGAGAGGCGTATCTTAGTCTCAGACACACCTGCCTCACGTCAACATGTGAGCAATCATCTCCGGCGTGCTGGGCTGGGTATAAGGGACAAGACGGGCAATTGGGGCGCGGAGACGTTGGGTGAAACGCAGCTTCAACCACAGCACAGCAGCAAGGCACATCAAAGGGCGAAAAGAGCAAGCAGAGCACATCGCATCACTCCGACTCTTCAGGTCATCCACACACACATGCACTGACAACAGAAGATACACCCCACCCTCCCACTCGGTAAGGTACTGGCAGACGGGATTCCCTCAACCTCAGCAAGCCCGAATTGCTGCGGTTCCTCCTCGTGCTGTCTGCCAATACCCGGGCACCAAGGAGGTCGACTCGAATCAACAAAATAAAAAGAAAGCAGGCAATCACCATCACCGGCCAGCCCTGGTAAAATTATCCCCGGTCCATCGCGCTCATCCACCTCCAACAGCTTGCTTTCTTCGGATCCATCCTGCCTTGTGTTCCCCATGCTAGTCGTTTGCTTTTTCCCCATCACCCCAGTCCCAGACTACGAATGGCAGAAGCAAGAGGCAGCGTCAACGTCAGACCAGGCGATGACCCTTCCTTCTGCATTTTGTTTCGTCCGTCGTCTCCCCCCTTAACCTCGTCGATGGTCCAGGAATAGCAATGGATCTGAATTTAGAGGTACACCACCTTCTACGCGTTGCCGTCGGTTGCAATTCCTGTACTCCCCTTTTGCCTTTGCCTCCGTCTGGGCCGTTGTCTAGGCCCTCTCTCACCTGCAGTCTGCCGCAGCCGCTCCGTTGTATCAAACACGCAACCAAGAGCTGCAAGTGCAAGCATTGACAGCGCAGTCACCACCTCGAGGCCCAAATTACCAAGACACTCACTCTTTTTCTCCGGTCCTCCTGCATCTAATTCCAACTAGCTTCTCACCGGCTGCCACATCACTCGGGTGCTTCTCATACCCTGGTCCAGCGTCCCTCGTCCACTTGGCTCCTCTCCAAGGCTCGAGAGTCAAAAGACCAGTCCCCGCCAGGCCGCATCCACCACGATATAAGACATCGCGTATGCGCCGTCTGAATCACGGTCTCTTCTCTCTCTCCCCAACCTAGATCCCCTAGACCATTGCTTTGCCTGTCTTGATCATTATAATACTCTTCGAAGACCCCCCCACACGCGCCGCTTTTCCCACTCTGGAACCAGATATCCCTTAGCTGTCACCATCCCTCATTCCAGCCTCTTGTTCGACTATATAACGCCTATATATCCGGCTCACGCCTCACCTCGCCTCGTCTCGGCCAGTGTACTTGTTGTCCGATTATAGACGCCGCTATACACACCAATCCTTAGACGTACCCTTGCATCGCCCTGATACACCTGTCCATCACCAAGAATAATCACAATGTCTACCTCTTCTTCTGCTTCGACTTCCTCCTACAGCTCCAACGGCTCATCCTGGCAGGAACGCCTCGAAGGTAGGGATCACCGCAGCCATCATTGACCCTCGCGGGGACCCGACTAACGTGCCACACAGAGGCTTGCCGCGATGCCCATATCATGCCCCCCACCTTTCAGATCGTGTCTGATCGTCGAGGTATGACGCAAATTGATACTTCAATCGACATGGGTTGTGTCCACTGACTGAAGGGTTCCTGGTGTTGTAGGCGGTCGAACAGCTTGGTCCAGCCAAGTCACGATCCAGGGTCAGACTCTCGCAGCACGATACTGGTACGATGGCAAGAACCTCAACAATGCCAAAGAAGACGCCGCCGAATGCGCCCTGAATTGGCTCAGGACCGCTTGGTAAACAGTCACCGCCACTTCCAGGCCCGGCATCACCGTGCATTGGCACTATTATCTTTTCGCCGTCCGCTACTCTCGAATTCGAAAGCGGAGCTCAATGTCTTACTATACTCGATTATTTCCTTTTTCTCCCTTCATTCCTTTCGACTTTTCCTTTGTGCGGTCTGATCAGGCGTGGAGTTGACGGACAGGGGGTGAATGCCTCACAACTCGAGGCTATCAAAGAGCGCGGGCCTTGGGAAAGGCACGACTTGAAATACTGCCACGCTTGAGAACTTGTCTCTCGACCTCAACGGGGATGTTTTCCTCAGGCCTCTCGCCTTGAGTGCTCGATGCCCTCAAGTGGCCGGCCAGCCCCCGATTGCACCATTGCACATGCGAAATACAGAAAAGCGGCGACACACGGCACACGGCACACGGCATGCTTGCCACCCTTGTGTTTGCGTCACGATTGATTGCGGATATGGAGTTTGCTGCATAAGAATAACGCGTTTGCTTGCTGTATTGTTTATTCTGGGATCAAGATTTGGGTTGATATTCTTTCCTCTTTCTTTCTTTCTTTCTTTCTATTGCTAGTCGGGAGGGTAATTTTGTTTACAACGTCGGTCTCGATATCAGGAAACGCCTAGGGAAAATGCAGGAGGGTTATGACGAGCCCAGGATTGATGGAAGAATAGGGACTGGCGCATAGCCCACCAACGAGTTGTTGAAAGTCGATACTAATAATTACTGCGTTGACATTCCAAATAGAAGCAAAACCCCATCTCGTACGGAAAGCCTCGTGACCCCGGAAATGGGATGGCATGTGGATGTGGATTGGGCAGCTCTAGAGCATCAGCCAAATCCAGGCCAGCACGAGATGCTCATTGCTCGTGCCCATTCGTACACCGTAAGAAGCTATGTACGCGTCCCATCCCATTGTCAGAGACAGCCAGACAACTCGATCAATATGTCGACGGGAGACCCGAGGTCATGTGGCCAAGGAGGAAATGAGCCGCCCCGACCTTGGCAGTCAAGGGATGCAGCTGCCAGCGCCAATGCTGTGGAACGGGTCGAATCGTTGCAAGGATGGCTCAGATTCATCTGTCAAGCTATCTCAGATGGACATGCAAGGGTCGGGGTCCAGGATCGTGGACAAAGGTACCTTAGTAGTAAGAGGGCTGACATAAGCAGACGTCAGGCTGCAGGTCGTCTTGCAGTACTGAGTTCGGACCGGCAGTTATTCCGACCAGCGACGGATGGTGGGCGGGATCTGTAATTTTCGTGGGAAGGGCCTATCGCGAGGAGTTGTCGAAGCGTTTCGAGGAGACGAAAAGAAGCATTGCGCCGCAGGAAGCCACTCACGGTGACTGGGAGATACCGCCATGGCTTCAAGGGTGAACATCTGGGGCGCGTGCAGGTCCTTGGCGCTCCGGCCGCGGCCCGCCCGCATCGCAGCGCAGCCATTCCGGAGCCAGATATCGTCGACTCGGTTTTATGCCGATGATGCGACCAACAAGCCCTCCAGTCCTCCCGGCGCAAACAGCTCTGCCTCGGGTTCGATTACGGAGTCAAGAACTGGGAATGCCAAAACTTCTGAAAGGTTGTCGAACGGATTGGCTCAGGACGCCTCGGCGGAGGTAAGGATGTGTTCCTTTGCATTGGGTGGTTGACTGTAAAGCCGGATGCTGACTTATGGAAATACAGACAGTTTCCTCATCATCACAGACGAGACCGGGCGATGCGCTAGACGATGCGGCGTTGGAGCAGATCTTATTCGGCGGGCGGCCTGTAACAAGTCAGCGGGAGGGTGGATTGACGGAAGCGCAAGAGGAGGCTCTGTATCGCGAGGGTGTCATTCCCCCGCCAGAGGAGGCAGAGGCTGTTGTCGCCAGGTCAGAGGCTGCCGCCGAATCGCAGTCAATAGTCTCCATCGAGACGGACGTGCAAAAAGCCGGCCACAAGTTTGGTCTTCCGCAGAAGCCCTACCCAGAGGGATTCCACGTCAAGAAGCGATACCATCCCGTGTTGGAGCAGATCACTAGACTGCTGATGCGCCATGGAGAGCTCAGCGTTGCGCAAAGAGTATGTCCTCAGCCTAATCTCATCCGCACCAAACCCGCTCATGCCAAGTTGAAGTATACTAACAGGCGTAGAACATGGCCACGGTTATGAACTATCTACGAACGGCGCCCGCCCCCATCTACAGCCCGAAATTCCCCCTGCTGCCGGGAACTCCTCCGGCCTCTCACCTCCCTCTCAATCCCGTTCTCTACATCACAATCGCCATCGACTCCGTTGCGCCGCTCCTCAAAGTAAGGAACATTGCCGGTGCGGGAGGTGGTGGCCGTGCCCTCGAGCTTCCAGTTCCCCTCGCTGTAAGGCAACGCCGAAGGATGGCGTTCCAGTGGATCCTAGACGTCATCAACAAGAAGCCGTCAAAGGGCAGTGGCCGAAACCAGTTCGCCCATCGGATAGCCGAGGAGATCATTGCCGTGGTGGAGGGCCGGTCGAGTGTGTGGGAGAAGAGGAAGCTGGTGCACAAGCTTGGCACGGCGGCCCGAGCCAACGTGGGGTCGAACAAGCTCAAGGCCAAGAAGAAGAAATGAAGATATGATGTGACGGCGAGAAGTTGAAAATGTATATTAGATGTGTACCTATTCCATGACGGCGATATAGACGGCAGAGGCTGGGCTGGGATAGGCAGAATTGTATGATACTCTCACGAGAGGCTGCCAGGCCAGCGTCGCTTTCTAAGCATGTAAGGATACCTTCATACGAAGTTATTCCACGAAGAAGTACACGCATTTCACGCTCTGAGATGCATATACCGAGAATAGATCGGCACATCTGCACATGGCAATGGACGCCTGCACAGCTTCGGGTTGTCGCCAAAGACGACCCTCTCCCACTTTGTTATACCTACTCTACGAGAATTTGCCCGCATGTGACCCGGCTCCGAATTCGCACATATCACACATATCACACCACACACACACACACACACACACATCCCCCCAAAAGAGGAGCCCCTCCGATCCGGGTAGATCAAGCCCTTTTTTAAGGTTAATACGACGAAGAATCGCGCGGTCGCACGAAAGCGCGCAGACGCCCAATGAGAGGCGCCCACAGAAGTCGGGATGGTCGGTTGAGCCAGCAGTTAGCGGAGTCGCACATGGCTGTGCAAAAACGAGCGTAATTCTGATCTAATGGTGATTTATTGGCGCTGCGATGTGGCATGGGGGTTACACCAAGAGGACCGATAAGCTTCTTTCTTCTCCTGTTGATGATTGCTCTCTTCTGTTGTATGTAGTTGATTTGTAGAGACGATGAAATGAAGACGTTGCCTCTTGGATGCAGGCAGACGTGAAAATTACACCCCTTTTGACTCTACGTGCTTGGACTGGGAGGGCAACAAGGCAATCAGTGATGCTGTAATGCAAGCCTGACGGATGTTCTGCTCTCCCTTCCAGGTTGCGTCTTGGGATTTAAACTTTGATCGCGATGATGCTGTGCTGCCCTGCGAGGGGTAAAAGCCACCGGGTGCTAGCGATGGACTAGATTGAACGCAGCTGAGCATTTTCAAGGTTGATGGGATGAGGGGAGGTGGTGATTGAATTTGACGAAGCCAATCGGCTCGCAGACGGAGGAATGAAGACAAGATGCTGACCATGACCCCCTAAGCTTCAGGCCTTCAGGGCTCAAGCGACACCGTCGCAACCGCTACGGAGCGTCGCCACTGCCCTACAGCCCCTCTCCGCCGCCTGCCGTCAGATCACTGGACCTGCTTTTTAGGCTTCCCCCAGGCTTCCCGTCTCCATCTTTCCCCAGCATCACATCCAATCCATCTTCCAGACGTGACAACCAACGACTTCCCGCAGACCTGGCCGTGGACAAACCGTCGCCCATGCAGCACAACTCATAGACGCAATTCTTCTTCTACCAGGCGCTGTCTACGACCTGCAGCGGACAGCCATTGACCGCGCCAGCTGCAGCTTGCGCCGGCGAAAAGCGAGAGGAGAAGCGCAAAGATACCAAGAGTCATTCACTCAGAGAAAGAGAGGAGAGAAAAAAAGCGTGGCCCACCCGAGACCGCTCTCCAGCTGCTCTTCCCCCGTCCCGCCTCCCCTTCTCCCTTTTGGCGGTGCCACGACTGCTGCCATCGTGCGCCCTCAACCGATCCCACGTCCGCTCCTGAGCAAGTCTTCTGTGTCATCGCCCTGCTGCTCCTGCGCCTGCGCCTGCGCCATGATCTGAGAGGCGCCGCGCACCCCGTCGTCTAGCCGCTGTTCTGCTCATGCACAATGCTCCTCTGGCCTCCGACCTGCACCCAATCGACTCGGCGTCGACTGCTTCGAAAGCTGCCCCGCTAGCATCTGCGGCGGCCTCCCACCAGTCACCACTTCAATATCTTAACCTTGCATTGCATTGCCTTGCCTGCCTGCGCACTCACCCGTATCCAAGGAAGCCATACGGAGTACCTCGTTTAGAGTAGCAGCGTCGAATCCATCGGGTCCTGCCGCGCGAGCTGCACGTGTCGCGAGATTGACGACCATCAGCTCGGCACTCGGCAACATTCTTCTCTGTTTGCACCCAGCACCGTCGCTGTCACGTCTGCCGGTTTTCGACGACCGTCCGGCTATCTGGCCACAGCAACGAGCAGCGATAAACGGCCAGTCTCCTATCCTACACCCAAAGCCTACCAGCTTCCACCGTCAACATGGCGAACAATAACGGCAACAACAATAACAACTTCCTGCCCATGAGCATCGACGCCATGCTCGATATGGAGCGGAAAGAGGTTCTCGCTCTGTTAGAGGGCGGCAGCGAGGCCCCTGCTCCGCCGGCTAGGAATGCTCGATCAGACTCGCCCTATGCCGCGCGTTCTCCAGTCCGCAGCATGTTGGACATTGCCGAAGAAGAGGCCCCCGCGAGCAGCGCCGCGTCGTCATCCAGTAGACCTGCCGCTGCCACTCAGGGCCCCGTGAGGAGCATGCTGGACGTTAAGGCGCCGCCCTCCCCACAGCTGGTCCGCAGCATGCTGGATATTAGTGCCCCGGTGCCGGACTCTCCTCGGCGGCCGGGCAGGAACTCAACTCCAAGCTCGCCTCTGATGGCGCCCAGCGAGCCCGTCTTCAGACATCAATCTTCTTCTGGCTTGGGGCCGCACCCTCGGAGCAGGTCGGATGCCGGCGTCAAGTTCGCCGAGCCCAGACGCAGCTCTCGACAAGACCCGATTGCCAATTACCAATTTTCTAGCATCATGTCCCATGGCTCAGGTCCTCAGTCGTCGTTGAAGTGGTCGTCGTCGAGAAACGCCAAACGAGAGAGTGGAGGATCCCTAGGAGACGTGCTGAGAGGCTCCGAAAGCGGGCTTCAGCTGCCCACGGATAGAGGCCGATCTCCTTTCGGTGGCTCTCGAATCTTCCCCAACCAGTCCAAGTCTCCCCAGGCTCAAAATCGCCGTTGGGGCAGTAGGTCTAGATCTCCGGCAACTTTTACCGCACCACCTCTGCCGCCGGGCAAGGCCATGCTGAAGGATGGCCAAGTTGTTAATCTCAACAATGCCTACCGCAAATTGTCAGATGCGAATCTCATTCAGTCTAGCGGAAGTTTGGCGCAGCTGCCCATGCGGAAGAAGTCGGCAGAGGCAGGGGAGGGCAGACTTGTCAAAGACTATGTTGGGCCGGATGGCGAGCATCTCGAATCGAGTGACGAAGAAGATGAGGAGTCCTCCGACGATGAGGACCGAGGGCGCAAGAAGTCCCCTCGCTCACTGATACACGGTTCTGGAGATAATGGCCACTCATCGGCTGGTGGCAGCTCACAATCTGGGGGACGACAGCCGCTGAGCTTGCTGGCGGCGGCGGAACAAGAGCGTAAGCAAATTTTTCGAGAGATTACCCCGTCGAACCCCGAAAGACAGACAAGAAATGCTGACGCTGGTAAATAGGTTCACAAGTGGCATCTCAACAGCCTCAATATCAGTACCGCTCCCTATTCGACGAACCCGAGATCAAAGTGACGAATGCATCCGGAGATACCGCAAAGGCGACCAAGGCCAACAGGGGGGTCCATCCCGTTACCAGCTACGACAATGGTCTGGCGTCGGCAACGCCTTCAGTCATGGATTCCGACGAAGAAGCTGAGATGGACGACATCAAGAGGGCGCAAAACCTGTCTTTCACCATGACCAATGTTTTGGAGACGCCGGAAGCGCATCGCGCCATTCGCATCATCTACCGTGGAGACTTCACCAGGATCGTTCAGGCGGCGGAAGAGGAGAACCACAGGCTGAGAAAATACCTGGTGGCGACGGACCTGAGCGACGAATCAACCCACGCGCTCGAATGGGCGATTGGCACAGTTCTCCGGGACGGCGACACACTGGTTGCGATCTATTGCATCGACGAGGAAACGGGAATAGCCGCGGCGGACGGATCTCAGGTGCCGGACGAGCCAAAGGCGATCAAGGAGCAGGCGGCGGCCATCAACCTAATGACGAACACGAAGCTGGTGCCGGCGCAAACAAACCTGGTGTCGGAGTTCAAGCGCACGTCGGCCTTTTACCTGCGGAGCGATTCCAACGCTAACACGCCAACCGGTTCGCCGGCGCCGTTGTATCGCAACGACCGCTACAAGGCGGAGCAGGAGCGCAGCCGCGCCGTACAGCAGATTACAGACAAGGTGCTCCGTCTGCTGAGGAAGACGAGGCTCCAGGTCAGGGTAATTGTGGAGGTGCTGCACTGCAAGAATCCACGGCACCTGGTGACGGAAGTGATTGACGTTATCAATCCCACTCTGGTGGTGATTGGGAGCCGTGGCCGAAGTGCGCTCAAGGGGTATGTGTCCTGCTTGAGCTTTATTTCGAGAAGAGGAGGGCTTGCTAACCAAAGACGTAGTGTTATCCTGGGATCCTTTTCCAACTACCTGGTTACCAAGAGTTCGGTGCCCGTCATGGTTGCACGCAAGAAGCTGCGCAAGCAGTCCAAGTATAAGCGGACTCCGGTCAAGCAGGTTAACAATATCAGCAACCCATCGGCCAAGAGCCTGGCCAATGCCAAAGTAGACTAGAGCTCTGTCGAGCCCTGAGGCCTTTGGGGAGCTTGGCCAAGCGTCACTGACCTCGGTCGTCCGGGGGCCAAACGCAGAGAAGATTGGTATCGAGGCTTTTATTCTCCCACACCCCTCCTACCCATACCCCTCCATCCTGCACCGGGGATCTCTGATTCGGGGAGATAGTGGGCAGAGAACCACCCACATGTTTTGTTTTTGTGAGCACGGGAGACGAGCGCAGTTATTATTGCATGAATAGGGCACATCAAGGGATCACTTAATGGCAGGTGGTGCCAAAAGCGTGAGACGGAGTTGCCCTTCTTTTTCCCTTTTATTATTTCTAACCTCACTCTTCACTCAACCTTATTTCTGCTTGGGAGTCGAGTTGCGTTTTGCCGTGTTGTCCTCTACAAGTTTGCTGGTATGCTAAGAAATTATTCACTTTTTGCGCGAATCGGGTACTACTAGTAGGAGTTGACCAGACGGACGGTTACAAAACTTCAAATGGAAACACACAGCGTCATTTTCTTTTTATAGCATCTCTTGCCGCTATCCTCGTGTCAAGTAGTAGTCCCGTACCACTGACCCCGTAGACCTTGTGAGCGTGATCATGGACGGTGAGAGGTGAGACCCTTTTTTTTTGAAGTGTCCTCATGTGACCGCGGTTTAGCTCCTATCAAGACTTGAAGCCCATGGAGTCCAGTGGGGCGGGAGCGGGAGAGATTCGCCGTGAGGTTTGTTGACGTGGAGTTTTGAGGGTGAGGTGACTATAATGGTATCTGCTAATGTAGGGACTACCTGCTTGGTCGATCGATGGAGTACCCGCGTGGAAAGTACACCGTACCCAGGCTATACATACATGCCTCCTACATATCTCTTAGGTACCTACTGTACGTTAAAGCGTGCAGCAGCAGATTGTATGTAGTTGGCTGCTCAGTGTCGAGCTGGGTCATTTGTTGCAAGGGTGGTGGGAGAAGGTGAGGTGAAGGATTCAAAGGGTCCGCACCACCATCATGTGTGCGTCTAGGCAGTGTACAGATAGCAAGTACGTACATACTTGGCGATGTGCGGGCGATGACAATCGGCTGTGTGTTTCTGATCTTCTTGAAACCGATCTTGTTCAGGAGGAAAGAAAGTAAAAGTGAAAAAAGAGGAGGGCGGGAGGGGGGGAGGGGGGCCCTGCCTCCTGGGGTTGCAGTCTTATGAGCTGGCCTTCCTACCTATCGATCTGTTTCTTCTCATAGGTAAGAGTACGAACAAAGTTCAATATAATGTAAGGGAGGGTGGTGTGGCATTGATTCGCAACAAGGAAGACGGAAGCAAAGCAGTGGGACCGATGCGGCAGAGGGGCCCAGAAAGATGCAAAGTGCATGCATGAAGGCCTGTGAAGGGCCAAAGAATCAAATGCTACACAAATCGTACCAGTACAATTACCGACTGCCAGCATCAGCAGCAGCTTTACATTAGTCCAGTAGGTACCAGCTAAAAGGCATCATGGAGGGGTGGCGAAGCTCGTTTGGCTTGGGCTGAGGACTGAAGTTGAGGAGGGGGGAAGAGAGAGAGAGAGAGAGATGCCCACTAATTGCGGGGTGATAAGATAACGGGAGCAGCCTAGTGGTTGATGGGATGGGAAAGAGGCCAGAGGCAGAGGCAGAGGCGGGAAGGAAAGACGGACAAGAAGCCATACCGCCACCAGCCGAGGGCATTTTGTGGGGACTGCCGACCTAGCTGTAGCTGTAACTGCAGCTGTATTGAAACTGTAGCTGTGGTGATTGCATGTACTGGACATGTACAGTAATACGAAAGTGAGGGTGGACGCATCGATACTGGACATGGTTTCTCCCTACCTTACCAACTTATTAGGCGCCTGGGACTCTTTCCTTTGCTTCCTTTCTTCAGCTTGGTTGACACAAGTGTGACCCGGGACGCGGTAGTACTTGCAGATACATGTGCGTTGAGCCCAGATGGCTGGAATTCCGGTGCTTGTCCGCTCCTGGGGTCAAGGCGAAAGCATGGCGGATTGACAGCAAGGACAGGCAGACACAGGCATGGGCCAAGTGGGGGATGCTAGCTGGACAATGAAGGGGGAGGTGGAGGGGAAGGGCAGGAAGCGAAGGGAGAGAGAGCAAGACAAACATGCTGGCAGCTGGGTCTCTGCAAGGTATCTGAAGGGATGGCACCAAGAGAGAGAGACAGAGAGAGGGCGGGAGACGATGCAGAGCAGCGAGGACAAGGACCCAGACTAAAGAGAGGGGGAGGGGAAGGGTGGGAGGAAGAGGGGTGTGGCCTGTCCGTCTCTCTGTCTTGCTGTCCAAGAAGATGGCCGTCTGGGTTTCTGGTCTGAAACGGCGGACAGAGATGTGAGCGGCACGCCTGATTGGCCGCGTCGACTGGGTCGATGTCGTGCCACGAGGGCAGGCCCAGCCTCTCACGATTTGCTGCCACCGCAGACAGGACAGGCCGCATGGCGGGCTTTGGGGCCAGCGATTTGCGCAAAGGCGAGTGGGTGGCCCGCTGCCGGCCGCAGGACGCCCAAGCCTTCCACTCACGGCTGCAGCCCTGGGACGGGTCGAGTCGGTCGAGTCTCCAGCGTTGGGAGAGGATGAAGCAAGAGATTGGGTACGAAGGGGAGGAGGGGAAATGGTTGTGAGTCGAGGAGAGGGCAGACAGGACAGGACAGGACAGGACAGGATACGATAATATGGGCGGGACAGGATGGGACGGGTCGGTTCTCGATTTGCTCGGAAGCGAAGAAAAACCAAGCGAGAGACAAGAAAAGAGGCGAGCTGAGACGACCTTTGCCTGCCGACTTCGAATGAGAAAACAAGAGGGAGAAAGGGAATCAAAGCCGATCCATCGCCCACAGCCCGAGAGTTTCGAGTGTGTCGCTGCCGCTCTCCCGCACCATCGATCGCTGCCGCTACCACCTCCATTCTGACCAGGGTGGCCGCTTCTCGGACTCTCTGACGCAGTGCCGCTTCCTGGCTCGTTCCCCAGTCTCTCTCGCTCTCTGCCTCGTTCTCTTTCCTCTCTTCCTCCTTGCAGCTCCTACGGAACAGACCGAGCGGGACCATCTGGTGACTAGCTCGTCGACCTTGGGAAGAAAAAAGAAGCCAGTCTGGGTCGACCCTTTTGCCGCAAGCTGCCTTGCCTGCGGAGGACTGGACCTTGTCGTTCCAACCAGCTAACCGGTGCACACGCACACGCACATACTATCATCTGCTTCTGCCGCTCATACTGGAGGTACTGCTCAGTACTCCATACCTCCATTACCCGCCATAACGGACGGTACATTGCAGAGGCACTGCCGGGGTCTGGACGCCGCGAGAGAGTTGCAAGTGCAAGGCCCAAACCCAGGCCGACTACCGACCGACACCACCTTTGCCTCTCTAGTCCCAACCCGCTGGACCTTGTCCGCCCTCAAGACTCGCCCATGTATTCGCTGGTAACGGTGAATCAGCAGGTCTCCCTGATCAGCGTCACTGTCACTCCCAGCACTTTTCTGGCTGCGCTGCTTCTTCTGCTCGTCTTCGTCAGCTTCTACCTCCCCTCGCTGCCCTCATTCACCCTCCCACAACTCCCCCTGCCGCGCTTCCTCTTCGCCGCCAATCCTGACGACGACGACGTCGACGTCGACGACAACGACCACCACCACCACGGCCGCCACTCGCCGCGCCCGTATCCGCCGTCGCCCACCTCGCCCGACCGCCAGCTCATATTGCGCGACCAGTCGCTCACCATCTACCGCCGCGACAAGAAGGACCCGTACAAGGACCGCCCCCGAAAGGAAGTCAAGGATCACTACAAGGACTACAAGGAGAGGGACTTGTACGCAAAAGAGACCGACCATGGCCGATCCCCAAGAAAGGCTCGACGTTTCCTTACGGGATTTCGAGACTCCGGCAAGCCCGCCGCCGTCTACGACGAGGAACTCCTCCGTTCTCCCCAGCGAGGCGGCGATCGAAGACGATCTCCTAGCGGAACTGGAGGTCGCGTCCGCAGGTTCCTATTCTCCTCCAGCGTGGCGGAGGCTCGCCAACGGTAGTCGAAGCAGCGGCTTCTGGAGGCCGCCGTCGCATGATGCGCTCGGCGCAATGGCCCCGATGCGCCTGGCCGCGCGCCACACGCCCTTCAGCGAGCGCGACCTCGACCTCGACGACGACGACGACCTCGACGATGACGACCTGGACCACGACCTCGACGCCCGCAACGAGATCCTGCAGAGGGCGATCCGCACACGGCTTCCCACCGGCAGCATGAGTCCCGACAAGGTGAGGAGCCGGAGTCCGGAGGGAAACAGGAGCGGCACGTTGCGACTCGAGGCACCGACCCCGCCCGTTCTCGAGAGGATACTGGAGTCGCCGCCGCCCACGGACAATTGTAAGTTGCGCCTGCGCTGCGCCGCGCCTTTTTCCTTGACTGCTGCCTGCTGCCCTTGCTGGCGCGCGGCCAACTGGGTCGTCGTCGCCGCTGCCTTGGTGCTGTTGGATTCGGCCGCCTGACATTTTGCCGCCTTTCTTTCGTAGACATTCGCTTCGCCGTGCGCGCCGAGGTCCAGCAGCGGACCGAGCCAATCGAGACCGCCATTGCCTTCATCCGCAAGCGCTACGCCGCCCTCACAGCGTCATGGACGTCTACCCTGTTCAGCCTGCTGCTCGCCGTCTTCAGCGTCACCATGTTCAAGACGCTCATCCAGGAGCCTGCGCCGCGGCCCGTCGGCGATCTTGTCAAGGTCGCGGGCATTGCGCGCTCCTTTGAACCGCTCATATACTATTCGGAGCATGCCATCACGCAGGTTCACGACTTGCAGGCGACCAGCGTGGCCGTCTGGGACCTCGGAGAGACGGTGCGCACCAGCGGGATGCGGGATGCGCAGCTCATCGTGGCCGACCTCGATGCTCTCAGCGGCGCAATGAAGACGCTCGCCACCGAAATGACCAAGTTCTTTGCTGTTGTTGATGGTGACATTGACGGGTGAGTGATGGATCGATGACACCGCATTCCCAACCAATTCCTCCCTCTTCTCATCCCGCTTCATCATTCCCATCTTTCTTTCATCCCGCCTCTCTCACTCTGAGGCTCTCTCTCCTCCCCCTTTCTGTTTTCTACCCTTACATCCTTCGTGTGACCCCCTGGTGTGTCGAGAGAAGCAAAACATCATAATGTTGACATGGGCGTTTGCGCCTCGTTGTACAACAGCATCCTCAATGTCATGGATTGGGCCAAAATGCATCTCAATCGCCTCCAGAACGCTCCTTCTCCCTCCACCCTCTCCTCCGCGTACGATAATATCCACAACATGCTTTCTGAGGCTCACATCCTCGAAGACGCCTCGGGCACTCCTACGCCGCTCGGCACAATTACCACCTACATCTTTGGACTAAGCAACCCGCAGCGCGAGCAACGGATGGTCCAGCTCCTGTTCAACGAATTCTTGTCGATCCTCGAGGAAAGCGTTCGGGAGGAGCTTCGCTATAGCATGAACCTCTATGGCCTCTTCAACAGCATCGACCAGCACTTTCTCAACCTTGCGCGGACCGTCGCGCGCGAGACGTCTGCCCAGGAAGAGCTCCACAGCGACATGCTGGCCAGTCTCTGGGTGCGCATTCTGGGCACGCGCGCCGCCGAGCTGCGCAAGTTTGAGCAGAACCGCGTGCTCCTGCGCGACGTGAGAGAAAAGACTGTGCGCAACAAGGGCATCCTCGTCAACCATCACAGCAAGCTCCTCTCTCTGCAGACGTCGCTCGAGGGGCTCCGCACCAAGCTCATCTCGCCGCTCGTCCGCGGCACCAACGCCACCATCTTGACTCTCGAAGACCAGATTGACAGCCTGTCTGGTGTGAGAGATCATTTGTCCGAGATTCGACGGCAGCAAAAGGGCAAGGTCCTGGAGACGCTGTACGCCAGCGTGCCGAGCAAGCAGCAACCGAGAAATCTACGGCTCGACGACGGTCGGGGCGACAATATTTTCAGGGAGTCGTGATCTGCCGTATCGTCTTGCATCCCTCTCCATCTCTGTGCTACTCGTTCCCTTATTGCATTGCACGGCGTCGAATCAATTCTTCTGTTAGCGGGGCATACAAAACCATCCTTGTCAGTTGTCTCTTTATCTTCTCACGTCAGGTCAAACAGCATTACTTACAGCCGAAACAGCCAGCGTCTGTTATTGTCAGCTACAGACATACCACTTCTTAATCCCTTCTGTTCCTTGTTCCTGTTTCCGGTCAGTCATGGCGCAGATGTGGGCTCTGAGGGAAAGGCAATGTAACCGGAGTCCCGACGGTTTCGGTGTTGTACACGGAACGGTAAGTATATAAATACTTGTTATTGCCACTTGCAAACTTCTATCCTTTTTCTCTTCTCCTGTCTCCATTCTGTTTCTTTCCTTCATCCTTGTCAAAAGGGGTACAAAATGGAGTGGACAACGCGGACAACATTTACGTGAAAAGCCGGAACCTTCGAAAAAGTCTTTCACATAGATGTCCTTTTCTTTCGTTTCTTCTTTCCTCTCCTTTTTCTTTCCCTATGTCTTCATTCTGATTGAAGAACTTTATTGGTGGGAACTCTGCTCTTTTCCATGTCATAGGAGGCGTTATTGTACGTAAGGGTACTCAAAGCAGGCGATCTTTTATGTTGTCCTTTTCTATTTTATCTTACAGCTCCTTTCTCTCTCACAAATCTCTTCTTGGGTCGTAAATTTTCCAATGTACTCGGCATGTGCTGGGGAGGTTCATCTCGTTTCGTGCATTCCATCATTCCTTTTTTCCTCATCGGCGAGCGGTTATTTGTTTGCAATTCCTTGGAGGGCGGCGCTGGGCTTTGGGTTGGGTGTGTGGCTACCTTACCTAGTTGTACTACTGTCATCTAATAGGAAGCAATCTTTTCTCTTCAGACGATCGTATCATGTGTTTTGAAGAAGAAGGCTCTGAAGCATCTAAAGGTTCCTATTTACGTTCACACTCACAGACCTTGAAACCTTTACTAGAAGACATGGACCTCCATCTGAATCTCCAAGATTCGTTCAAAGGACATCTACGAGGGTCTTCAACTTGTTAACTTGACTTCCATAACTTCGTAAGCTCACAGTAAGAGTACACTCGACATAAGAACATGTCATCTATTAGAAAATTCCCTAGAATCCTATCCGTTTCAGCCCCTGCCTCCCTGTTTTTGCCAGTCAAAGTGGACCATGATCATGGGGGTATAGCCCAGAGGCAGCCTTCATAAAACCCGCAACGCCATCCCGGTGAGCCTGATTTCTTTTTGTTGCCGGCGACGTATTCCGTCCCAGCCTAGGCAAAGCGTCTTTCCGCTGCCGAAAACCCTCCTTCCGAACCTCACAACTTTTTGTTCAACCTCGAGAAAATATAGCAAATAAGTCTATCCTTACATGATGCAATAGACTAGGCAATCGTGGCGTATCATATTGCATCCCACGTGTCATTCGGTGGCTTGTCAGCCTCGCACCGCGGTAAAATTTTGAATCGACAAAGGAAACGATAATGGTTGGCGAAGGGAAGGAAAGGCAGGCTGTTTAAGCCTTGGTTTCCTCCTCCTTCTTCTCAGAGCCGGTGGCCTGAGACTTGACGTACTCGTCGTAGACAGCAAGTGCCTCGTCAACCTTGGCCTTGAGAGCAGCCTCATCCTCAATACTATAGGCAATAAGAGTTAGCATCATGAGTTCCCAGCTCTGAAGAAATGAACACGAGGTGACAGGATGAAGACTTACAGGTTGACAAGCTCGGAGTTGTCCATCTCCAGGAGCATACCGGTGATCTTGCCGGCGAGCTCAGAGTTGATGGCCTGAATCTTGGGGAAGATCAGTTCACCAAGAATCTGCTTCTGCTGGGCAGGCTGGGCGGCAGCAAGCTGGTTCTGGAGCAGAGAGGCGGTGTTGTTGTCACGAGGAGCCTGGTTGGGGAAGTTGCCGTTGCGGCCAGCGTTGTTGCCGTTGCCGCCATTGTTGTTGCGGCCCATCTGGCGGTTGTTGGGAGGGTAGCCGGGCATTCCGCCCTGGACATTGGGAGGCATGCCGGCCATGGCACCACGGCCACCCTGAGGAGCGCCGCCGCGGCCTCCAGCAAGAGCAGCAGCCTGCTGCTGAGCCTGCTGCATAGCAGCCATGAACTGGGGAGTTCCGGGCTGGCCGAACTGAGGAGGGAACTGGCCGGGGATGCTGTACATGTTGGGGGGGAGGCCCTGGGGCATGTTGCGACCACCCTGCTGAGGGTATCCGGGGAACTGGCCAGGACGACCGCCCTGGACGTTGGGCATGGGCATACCAGGCTGGGGGAAGGGGATGCCGCGGCCACCCTGGGGGATGAAGCCGGGCTGCTGGCCAGGAGCATAGAAAACGGGGGGCTGCATGTACTGCTGCGGCATACCAGCTGCCGCGGCGGCCTGCTGCATCCGCAACTGGTTGCGAGCCTGGATACTAGCCTCAAGCTGGCTCTTGCGGACGTCCTTGCGCTGGGCAAGGGCAACATACAGAGGCTTGTTGTTGATCATGCGCTGGTTCATCTCGGCAACAGCCTTGGTGGCGTCGTCGGGGTTGCTAAAGCAGACGAAGCCGAAGCCCTTGCTCTTACCGAGCTTCTTGTCCGACTTCTTCTCAGTCTTCTTCTCGGCGCCCTCGGCGGACTCGCCCTCCTTTTCACCCTCCTTCTGGTTCTCCTTGTCCTTCTCCTGGTCCTTGGCTTCCTCCTCGCCCTCCTGAGGAACGTCCCTCATAACCTTGGCAGAAGTGATGGGGCCAAACTCGGCAAACATCTGTCGGAGCTTCTCGTCATCCACGTCGTCGTCGAGGTTCTTGATGTACAGGTTGACGCCCTGGTACTTGTTGGCCTTCTCAAGGCGCGCAGCCTCATAAGACTTTCGCAGCTCCTCCTCACGCTCATGCTTCTTCTGGGCACGGCCAACGTAAAGGTCCTGGCCACGGAAGTCCTTGCCGTTGAGCTCCTCGACAGCCTTGAAGGCAGCCTCGTGGGTGGTGAAGTTGACGAAGCCGAATCCACGAGTCTTGCCCTCCTGGTCGCGAGCCAGAGAAGACGAGGTAACGTCACCGAACTTCTCAAAGAGCTGACGGAAGTCGTCGTCGGTGACATCAGGGGCAATGTTCTTGACGTAGACGTTGGTGAAGTTGGCCTTCATCTCCTCGAACTTGCTCTGGCGGTCCTTCTTGGGAATGTGGTAGCCGACATAGACCTTCTTCTCGTTGAGCAGCATGCCGTTGACGTGCTTGATGGCCTGAGCAGCAGCCTCATCGGTCTCGTAGTGAACGAATCCGTAGCCCTTGGAGTTTCCGTTCTCGTCCTGCGCAACCTTGCAGCTGAGAATGTTGCCAAAGGCAGCGAAGGTGTCATGGAGAGCCTTGTTATCAATAGCAACGTCCAAGTTCTTGATGAACACGTTGCCCTGGCCGGTCTTGCGCAGAGCGGGGTCACGCTGCGACCACATGATGCGGCAGGGACGGCCCTTGATGAGGGTGTAGTTGAGCTCCTCGAGGGCCTTCTCGCCATCAGGAGTGGAGTTGTAGTTCACATAGGCGTAGCCCAGAGAGCGGCGGGTGACGGCGTCACGGCAGACACGGATGGAAGCCACAGCACCAATCTGGGAGAAGAGCTCGAAGAGCATGGCCTCGGTGACGGAGGGGTCAAGCTCTCCGACGTAGAGAGAGGCCGAGTTCTGGGGGTGGGGAGCGGCGGTGGGGGTAGGAGCAGAGGCATCCTCAGCACCGGCGCTGACGGAAGTGTCGATGGCAGGAGCCTTGACATCGCCACTGCCATTGAGGGAGGTGTTGTTGAGATCGCTGGCGAGCTGATCAACAGCGGCGGAGGTGGTGTTTGCGGCCATTGCGACGGTTGACTGAAACCTGGGTAGGGTATCAAACAAGACTGCGGGACACGGAAGAGTCAGCGACTGAAGGGTGTCGGAAAGTAGGGGAACCCTGGTTTGCCGCGGGACAAGGGCCACCAGGGTGCCCGGCATCTCAGCAGACATCACTTACTGGTTCAAGAAGAGAACGAGAAGAAGAGGAGTGCTCGGCGAGTCAGAGTTGACAAGTTCTGCAAGCTGAGCGACCAGGGAAAATAGAGACAACGAGGGCAAGTTGTCTCTTGTTTTGGTTTTTGGGAGTTGACCGTTTGTCGACGACGTCGCGCGGGAGTCGAAGGTAGTCTGGAGGGTAGGGTTTTTTGGATTTTTCAATTTTTTTTGGTTTTCTTGATGAAGAAAAGAGCAAGAACAGAGATCAAGTACGAAGACCGTACCTCTGAACTAACCTGCCTTTTATTGGTTTGGTGGTGTTGGGATAAAGTTGGGCGTTGTGTGGAAGAAGAAGTAAAAAAGAGATTTTCAACCACTCGACATATTTTTTTTTCTGCTGGGCTGCTAAACCTTTCTAGCGGTGGAGTGACCTTCCGTGCCTCCTTAGCGGCGAGTTGCGACTTCCTGCTGGCATCTGTTAGGGTACCACAGTACGGCACAGTGCACGACACAGCCAGAGCTGGCACTAAACCAGCCTAGAGGCGAGCCAGAGGTACCCGCGGCGTCACCTGGGGAAGTCGCTGCTAGCAGAAGCCCGCCTCCCGCGGGGCTCAAGATGTTAGACGAAGACGCCCAACCCCGCCTCAGCCAGGTCTCGCGACTAACTGCCGACCTATCGCAGAGAGGGTGTGATGCAAAGCCTGCCGCTCTGATTTTTCCCCCCAAGAGGCGGTGGCAGACGACAGCCTGTCTGCGTGTTTCTTGCTTTTTCCATTCAGCTGGGCCGCAGCCGCGAGCGGCCACGCTGAAAAGTCATAAGTCACAATGACATCCGGCCGGGCCAGTGCTGCTGCTTGGCTGCTGCTACTTCGCACTCCGTGGAACTTGCCCGCATCTCGTTTGCCTGCCCACGAGACAAGGGTAACAGTCAACTGCCCCTCCCCCTCACACTGTGTTGGTGGGATGTTCAAAGGCGGTGACCCCGATTGTTCGAGAGCTCTCTGTCTGGTCTTATCTTATCAGCACGCGACACTAGCCGGAGTGGTGTTGCCCCACCAGCGATGATGATGCTATGGGCAGCCTGCAAGACGACGCATCCAGGCTGATGACTGATGACTGATGAGAGCTTCAGGGCTGAATCTTCTAGAATTGCCGCAGCAACCGCAGAGACTCGGAAGCGTCGTGCAAGGTGCGATGCGGCATTGCCTGTTGATTCTCCCTTTGTTTTGATGCCCGCTTGAAGCCTGCGTGTAGCTGCTACTAGCAAGCAAAGCCACAGCCGCTGCCATGTTCTCGACATTTACTGGCAACTCCCGGCGGCCGAGGAACGTCAACTTGAGCGGCCAAGCCAGCAACCCGTTCTCCAACACGTCATGGAGCCCCTCGGCGGTTTCGAACGCTACAAAGACCGTGTCGGATGCGCAGGCCGAAAGAGAGAAGCGACAGGCCGAACGGCGGCGCTTGAAGGCCGCATCGCAGATACAGAGAACATGGCGAGGGTATAGATCGCGGGCCGCGTTGAGGGACCAGCACAGACACGACTTCGACCTCGTCTACGGATCACGACCGGACCTCGATGTTGCTCATAGGCTATGTGCTTCTTTTCCCTTGCTTCTTTCCTTCTTCTCGGCCAACCGAACCGACGACCTACAGCGTCTACTTTTGTTCGTCAACGACTGTAATAGCACCTCTCTTCAGCAACTCTTTGACGCCAGTCGTCATCCTTCACGCCTCCGCAAACTTATGAGGGTCCTTGTGAAAGCATTGGGTGTTTTAGTTCTCAAAGAGTATGTCTACCGCTATTTGAAGGTGCTGTGGGCTCGCAGTAGATCGTACATGTGCTGATTAGGCTTGCTCAGTGATACATCGTTGGAAGTACGGCATCTCCTTGCGTTAATCAACCGCTTGATTGGCAGCTCGCCCTCTACGATACTTGGATCGATCGACGAATACTATACGGGCTTGGCTAGGCTTTGCCAATTGAAACATGGCGAAGAATGGGTACAGATTCTTCTCGAGTCACTCCCAGCACCGTTAGGTGCAGGTGAAGGAAGCGGTACGTGATAACACCAAGTCACCACCTCTCCAAAAGAAAAGGATAAATCAGCCTGCTAACTTGTCATTGTGCAGAACGCGATGCATACAGGGCATTTGCACTTCGATTTTTGTCAACAGAAAACCTCCAATTATTCGAGAAGAACATTGAACTAGTAGCCCAGGCCATCAACGCAGAGAAGCTCGCCATCGAGATTCTCGAAGCCTACAACGGCAGACCAGACTCATTACCGGAAAAGGACCGTCTGTTCTGGCTTCTGGCTCATTATATAGATTTGAGCAGAGCGCAAAAGAGATCGACGCAGAATCTGGTGCATTTGACTGCCACTTTCACACAGCTATCTGCTTTGTCTTCCGATATCAGCATACGAATAAGCACACAGCCATCTTCCGACCAACGCGACGATGCGGCTACCGATTCCCTTGTATTCTCCTCCTCGTCATATGTCTCCATTCAGCTGCTGCGACTGATTGACAGTAATGGCATTTCCAATCTCCTGCACGACTTCTCCATGAGTCTGGCGCAGTCTTCAGGTCGAGAACTGGAAGGCAGCGAGCTGCTTGCTGGGTACATCTTGGCATTGCTTCAGAGCTTTCCCAGCAGAGCGGATGATACCCGCATGAGGCTGTTTCTCGAAGAGATACCTACGGCCGGAGGGAACACCCCCATTGTCAAATTCCTGTGGCAGATGATGACCAGAACCTCAGTATTCCAGAAGTTAAGAACGGAATCTGAGAGGCCAGCAAAGATACTCCACAGGTATCTTTACGAGGCTTCATCCCAGCCATCGGTGCACGCGGAAGAACAGGAATGGAGGATTATCCTCTTATTCTTAGAACTTTACACATTCATCCTCAGAATCAGCGACGATGAAGACTTCTTGAGCGGCATATATCCTCAGGTCCTGAGCAGCGACGTGCCGCAATCACGAACTCGATCATGCAGCTTGGCGTTAAAGGACGTCGAAGCGCTCATCACATTTCTCAAAAATACTTCATTTACTCTGCATTACAGTGTCCTGGAGATTACCCAGACTCGAGCCGCTATTGACGCATCAAGTCAAGCCCGATTGGACCTCTATTGGGGGGACCCATCGAAGAACCAGGGCGAATCCAAGGATTCCAGCAAGGGTTCGACCTCGAGAGTCTCCACGAAGCTCGATCTGGAGAGCCTTCGCGCCATTGTCACTTCTGCGCTGAAAATGTTGTATGAGAGGGACTCTAGGAAGCATTTTCTACCGGCCGATCACTGGCTTATGACGAGCAAGTTGGAGAAGGAAGACTTCATCGGAGCTGTCATTGCGGAAGAGGAGAGGCAGATCCAGGAACAGGCCGAGGGCAGCGATGCCGAGACAGATGAAGACGCAGAAGCTTCATACGCTGACGGTTTCGGGATGCACTCAAGTTTCGCCGCGCAACGGCTTTCCCGCAACGTCCGACTAGAAAGGATCAAGGCGAACCAGATACGCGCCCAAAGGGAACGGCGACTCGCCGAGATGGGCCCCAAGCTAGAGCTGCTGAAGCACATCCCATTCGTTGTTCCATTTGAGACGCGGGTGATGATCTTCCGGCAATTCATCTATCTCGACAGGCTTCGAAGAAGTGGAAGTCACGGGATGATGATGCCTCCTATGGGGAGGCACCACGCAAAGATTCGCCGTGGCCAGTTGTTCGACGATGCATTCGAGCAGTTCTACCAGCTAGGAGACGGTTTGAAAGATCCCATCCAGATTACGTTTGTGGATCAGTTTGGCACGCCCGAGGCGGGCATCGATGGCGGCGGCGTTACCAAAGAGTTCCTCACCAGCGTTACGGCGGAAGCTTTTGGAAACGAGAACGGGGGGTTCGGCATGTTCACGCGTAGTCGCAAGGAGCTGCTGTATCCCAATCCAACGGCCCTGGATGTGCTTCGCGAATCGCTGCGAAAGCAAGGACTGGTGGAATCCGACCCCGAATGGCGGGAGGCGGTGTCGGATCTGCTGAGGCGCTATGAATTCCTCGGCCGCATTGTGGGAAAGTGCATGTACGAAGGTATCCTCGTCGACCTTGCGTTTGCCGGATTCTTCCTCTTGAAATGGCCATCGCCCAGCCGAAAGGAAGAGAACAGCTACAAGGGCAGTGTCAACGATCTCCAAGACATGGACGAGGAGCTATACAATGGCCTCCTCCGCCTCAAGAATTACCCCGGCGATGTGTCCGAGCTGGGGCTTGACTTTACCGTAACGGACCAGATTTCGGCCCCGGGTGAGCCGGTCAAGATTGTCACCAGAAAGCTGGTGCCCAACGGCGATGAGATACCGGTGACAAACGACAATCGCCTGCTGTACATCTCATACGCAGCTCGCCATCGCTTGGTTGTGCAGCCGGCTCCTCAGACCAATGCTTTCTTGCGCGGGCTCCGCGAGATCATCCGCCCCTCATGGCTGTCCATGTTTAACCAGTCTGAGCTGCAGCGCCTGGTTGGCGGCGACTCGATGGCGATTGACGTTGAGGACCTCCGCCGAAACACGGTCTACAGCGGCCTGTACGAGATAGGCGATGACGGGGAGGAGCACGAGACGATCAAGTTGTTCTGGAATGTCATGAGGAGCTTCACAGACGCCCAGAGGCGAGACGTTCTCAAGTACGTTACATCGACTCCAAGAGCGCCGCTGCTTGGGTTCTCGCAGCTGAATCCCAAGTTTGCCATTCGAGATGGCAGCTCGGACCAAGAGCGGTTACCAAGCACGAGCACGTGTGTGAATCTGTTGAAGCTGCCGGTTTACAAGTCGGAGGAGACTTTGCGCCAGAAGCTGCTCTACGCGATTTCGTCAGGGGCAGGGTTCGATTTGAGTTGAGACTTTTTACGGGCGGGCTATTATTCAAGATAGACGGGAAGTCTCGGATCGAGGGATCGGTATTCAGGTTATACTAGTATTGGCAATAAGTTTAGAACAGGCGTATTGATTTGCGTATTATGTTTTGGCTCAATCTTGTCCATTCGACGTCGATTGTCTTTCACGGCTTCCTCATGTGGTTGAGACCTTGAGAACCTATGAGCTGCAACTCCTACTATTCCTAGGTTCAATGTGTGTATACAGTAATGGAGCCCAAAACGATCTCACACACAGTTGCTATTGCAGAAGCCTACGTCACGCAAAGCCAGACAGATGACGGCGATATCATTGTCCCAGGGCTGACGTGTGTTGGATTCAAATCAAGTGTCTAATACCAGCTCCCGGGTGAGACGGTTCCATGAGCCGAGACTGTGGTCAGAATGTAACCCGCCAAGACGTCATATGATGATTCGGTTACCCTTGGGGGCCTATTTTGTGTATTGTTCTATTTCACTACGAAGTAGGTAGTAGAATAACTCCAGTAAGGTACATTGTACTTGGCAACAATCCGATGAAAGGGAGATGCGTTCTCTTGGTGTTTCGGGCGGGAGATTCACAGCTATTGATTCCTAAAGTCAATCTGACCCAATTTACCCTGCAGCTTCGGGTTGAATATCGTGTACTTGCCTGGCCTGTTCAATAAAATGACCTCGAACTCGCAACACCACATGGCCTCCAAATAGTTCACTGACCCGAATGGCGATACGGAGCGAGAGTCTCGGCTCAAGAAAATGCTGCCAGGTGGATAAGACGCATGTTGCGGACCGCGGTTAAGATGTATGGCCCGCCTCCCTACCAAGGTACGATGGAGAACATGATATGCAGATTGCCGCAAAGAAGCTCACCACAACATTAAGCCCATTGATGATAGGCCTATAAAACGCATATCTCAACATCAATTCATACCTTGCACGTCAATTGGTGATATATATTTGTCTGGTCCATTATCGTGATCCGGAAGCTGGAGTTCTCGCAGCACGGCTATTACAGGCTTGTGACAGCGGCGAGGTGCTTCCAACGAAGATATACCCGACCGTTACTTCTGAGCCGAGCATAGCCACCTGGTCCGCGGCAAGATACTCCCCCAGCTTCAGGTACCACCCAAGTACAGGGTCCCTCCGGCTGCAATCGGCTATTCGAGATCCGGGTATCGGGTCGGACCTCCAGCCAATCGCTGGGCAGCTAATTGCAAGGTCAGGAAATTCGGCGCCGGTCATTGACGTCGATATCGCCGCTTTTCTTCCTCTTCCCCAGATTTTCAATCCCACCCAATTCGACGTTCGTTGGTTTCTTATGCCTGGAGAACTTTAAGGGGGGATTTCAGTTTTGTAGGGAACATCGAAGAGGGCAGAGCTTCCACGACGATATCCTGCACAATGCCGGCGCCGACGCCAGTGTCGAGATGTGCCCTGCGCACGACGCGGGCCATCCCACGATGCCGGCCAGCAAGATTCTTGGGCCCCGTTGCCGCCACTCGCAGAGCTCCCCTGATGATGCGGCCGTCAATAGGCATGCCCGATGCTGCCGTCCGGTCATTCAGCACCGCTATGCGGCTGCGGATGGCGGCAGAGGACGAGTCGTTTGATCCCGCGACCATCGAGCGTGAGTCAGACGAGGTCGACGTCTGCATCATCGGCGCCGGCCCCGCGGGCCTCAGCGCCGCCATCCGGCTGAAGCAGCTGGCCAACGAGGCCGGCAACGAGGACTTCCGGGTGCTGGTGCTGGAGAAGGCCGGCGAGGTGGGCGCGCACATCCTCTCGGGCGCCGTCATCCAGCCGTCGGCCATCAACGAGCTGATCCCCGACTGGCTGGACGAGTCGAACCCCTCGCGCTTCGAGCACGCGACGCCCGCCGGCACCGACAAGATGCGCTTCCTCACCAAGACGTCGGCGATCCCGATCCCCGCGCCGCCGCAGATGAACAACCACGGCAACTACATTGTCAGCCTGAACCAGTTCGTCAAGTGGCTCGGCGAGCGGGCCGAGGAGGTCGGCGTCGAGCTGTACCCGGGCTTCGCCGCCGCCGAGGTCCTCTACAACGCCGACGGCTCCGTCAAGGGCGTCGCCACCAACGATCTGGGCATTGGGCGGGACGGCAAGCCCAAGGACTCGTTTGAGCGCGGCATGGAGTTCCACGCGCGCGTCACAATGTTCGGCGAGGGCTGCCACGGCAGCTTGACCAAGAAGGTGGTCGGCAAGTTCGACCTGCGGCGGGACAGCCAGCACCAGACGTACGGCCTGGGCGTCAAGGAGGTGTGGGAGGTTGACCCGGCCAAGTTCGAAAAGGGTCTCGTCGTCCACTCCATGGGCTACCCCTTGCCGAAGGAGGTCTACGGCGGCTCCTTCATGTACCACTTTGGCGAGAACCTAGTGACCGTAGGCTTGGTCGTGTCGCTGGACTACGAGAACCCCTGGATGTCGCCCTACCAGGAGTTTCAAAAGCTCAAGCTCCACCCGCTCTTCAAGAACGTCCTGGAGGGCGGCAAATGCATCTCATACGGCGCCCGCGCGCTCGTCGAGGGTGGCTTCCAGAGCATACCCAAGGTGGCCTTCCCCGGCGGCGCCCTGATCGGCGACTCGGCGGGCTTCGTCAACGTGCCCAAGGTCAAGGGCACGCACAACGCGATGAAGTCGGGCATGCTGGCGGCGGAGGCGGCGTGGAACGCGCTGCGCGAGCCCAGCGAGGGCACCGTCTTCCTCTACGACTACGAGGACGCGCTGCGCAAGTCGTCCATCTGGAAGGAGCTCAAGGAGGTGCGCAACATGCGGCCGTCGTGGCACAACCCGCTCGGCGTGTACGGCGGCGTGGCCTACTCGGGCCTCGAGGCCTACCTCTTCAAGGGCCGGGTGCCGTGGACGTTCAAGCACGGCAAGCCCGACTACGCGGCGACGAAGCCGGCGGACCGATTCCCCAAGATTGAGTACGACAAGCCCGACGGCAAGATCACCTTTGACATTCTGACGAGCGTGTCCCGGACGGGGACGAACCACGAGGAGGACCAGCCGGTGCACCTGCAGGTCAAGGATTGGGATGCCCACACGGAAAAGGCCTATCCGCCGTTCAAGGGGCTCGAGAACCGCTTCTGCCCGGCGGGAGTGTACGAGTATGTCGAGGACGAGTCGAAGCCGCACGGCGTGCGGTTCCAGATTAACGCGCAGAAGTGAGTTTTACTCAATTCTCCCCTTTACACCTTGTTTCTCCCACTCTACTTCTTTTGGTGAATCAAGAAGAAGCCAAGTTCAGTGACTAACGGTTGTTTGTCTAATATAGCTGTATTCACTGCAAGACGTGCGATATCAAGGCTCCCCAGCAGGACATTAACTGGCAAGTCCCGCAGGGCGGAGAAGGCCCCAAGTACTACATGACATGAGGAGTTCACTTTTTCGAAGAATGGATGGGAGGAGTAACGATGTATTGATACCTATGTACGGAGTACAATGAATTGCATAATAGGAAGACGGGAAGTCATTCGAAGGGAAAAAAGTCCTTTTTTTTTTCTTTTCATCTACGGGGAGTAAGTGAGTGTCTTGGGAGGGATGGTCGGGCTGGGGTTGAATGATATTGTGTGTCTTGTTGTGTTATGTCTCTCGTTTTGCTTGTTTACTTGTTTATACTCCATCATATGTCAAGAGAGCGCAAAATGCATCATTAGTATTCTATACTAGATCCAGATGACATGTCTCTTCTATATCACAAGGGTGTCACACCTTATCATGAACCAGCAATAAGTAGGTAGGTAGCCATCACCATTTGAAGTCCATTCATTCAGACACCCCAAAAAGATTTACAGTTTCCCAGCGGTCTGGCTTACCTCATCACTTGTCCAAAACCTAAGCTTCAAATACGGAATAGTCGCCCTTCAAGACGCACGCAAAAATAGTGCTGATCTCAGTCCGGCCCCAAAAAGCGGGCGCCTTCTCACTTCATTGTTGCTTCTTGTTTTCAAGTTTTTTTCCCTTGTCCA
The DNA here is from genome assembly GCA_020002365.1 of Trichoderma gracile. NCBI lineage: Eukaryota > Fungi > Ascomycota > Sordariomycetes > Hypocreales > Hypocreaceae > Trichoderma > Trichoderma gracile. Next base: position 1,902,837 of record JAINEY010000005.1, read on the forward strand.
AGTTTTCCTTTCCTCTTTTTGCATGTGCCAAGGTACCAAGCGGTCGTCAGAAAAAGCGAGACTAAAATTTTGTGATGAACACACAAGTTGCCAAATACGCGCATCTCATGTGTCAGCTTTGCTAACTGGGTTTGTGCACATGCTTCAAGGGCGTATGCGTGAATTTGAATCCCAGTCTCGCTTTTTCTGACGACCGCTTGGGTACCTGCGACATTGCTTCTCCGCAGTGGCTAGCACTTGGACGCAGTGGGCCAACAAGTCTGGGGAACTTCAGGGCAATAAAATCCTGCTCGATCGACCGGTCGGTCGGTTCCGCCAGTGGCGCTGCGAAAATGATGGGCGCCCGACCTCGGTCCTTGCAATTATAATGATAAGGACGTCAGTTCATGGGCAGACGCGTTTTGGGCTCGCCTTGGATTTGACGCCTCGCGCGTCAGAATCGTCAACTTCTCTCTGCCATCGTCATGGCCGGAGTGTTACGACGAAGAGGGAGAGCAGAGTTCACTTATTATTTGTTGTTGTTTTGGTTTAGGCGCTGGCTGTGCATCTCTTTGTTGCACCTTTCAGGGATGCACAAAAGGACAGAGTGCACAAGAGACACCCGTCGCGGTGACACATGCAATCGAATTCCTCTTGCTCCGCTGCAGGATCCAGAGGAAGCGCTTCCATTCTCTGGTTGCGCACCCCACGAGCATCACAGAGTAGCAGCAGGATCCCAAGCGACGACATCCTCCAGCTCCCAGTGTGTGTGTGCGTGAATTACCTCGACGCGACACCGAGATTGATTGACTGTCAGTGACTGACTGATGATGGATGCTACACAAAGACGGCCTGCGCAGGCGAGCAAGCAAATTTTTTCTGGACCCGGAAGCGGCCAGAGTATCCAGTTCTGGCAGCGATGCGGCGCTAGGGAGCAGAGGTGTCACCAGGATCGATAATTGTTAGTACGGTACTTTGGCCGGGCTGGCGTCGTAGCAGATACCTGCACTGCCAGCTTCCGCGACTGCGCCGGTGCAACACGAACCGCTGGAACCCGGCAGAGGGCCCAACAAAGCGAACACGGCTGCCACCTTATCTCTCAGCTGCATGGCCAGGTTAGAGAATGAGACACGCATTGGCAGACATCCCGACTTCATCTCGGTTGACCAGAGATCAAAAAGCAGGAGGAACAAGAAGACAGCAGGTCGTCGTCTCGTGCATGCATCAAGTGCTGCTGCTGTCGCGCCATTGGGCAGAGACGGGCTGCCGACACTCAGCGAGGCGCGTCAAGCGGGCAGCCGAGCGTGTACCCAGTACTTGGCGCAGGAGCCACTCACAAGGCCGCAAGCAGCAAGATTGCTGGTGGATGCGGCTCAAGGCGCCATGGTTGGCTCCCAGCCCATGACTCACTGACGCCAGGATGCGCCTTGTGCCATTTTCGCCTCCCAAGCGGACTTTTCGTCCACCCGCAGACGTGGGAAAACTCTGCTGTGTGCGGCGGTGCGACGCGACTCGTAATCGGCTCCAGACAGCCAGCGACACAGGGTCACAGAGACACCATGCGTTTCGTTTGGCTGCTGGCGGACATGAGACGCCGCTGAGACGGATGCCGTTTATGCTTTGCGAGGACCGACGCCTTTTTACCTTTGGCTGGCCGCGCAACCAGAGCCAGCCTCCCTGTCCACCAGCACAGGGGGGTGAAAGATGCGTGTTTCAGAGGCTCGTGTTGTTCCATGGCAGTAACTTGTTGTGGTGTGGCCGCTGAGAAGACGTGGTTCAGTGGGTGAGAGGGGGGCGAAGACGCAATTTCAGGGAGTGCTTTGTGGATAACGCTCATAAAAGGGGGGGCGAATGGGCGACGCGACCAACCGTGGATCCACTGCCAGCCCCGTCGACTTGCCTGGGGCTGATTGACCGTCCAGCATCTCGGACACGGAAAAGCAGAGGCAAGCGAGTTTCCCCGTTACCCGCAGCTGGCCCAATATTCGCCATCCGAGACGATGCGTGATGTGTTGCTGTGCTGCGTTTTCGGTGGTGAGAAAAAAAAATAAGGGGAGAAAAAAAAAGAGGGCGGCGGTTGTTTGTGCGGTGCTGGAGATGCAGAGAGACGAGCCCGGAGCAGGTTGAAAACGAGTACGAAACGATTCGCTTCTATCGCACGCCGTGTGTTGCTGCTGCTTCCGCGGGCGGCAGCGAGCAGCAATGCAGCTGCACGCATGGTTGAGGGTCGAGGGCGCGAGCGGCCATGGACTGCATGCGACGCAGTCGACGAAGCAGTGAGGATAGAGGAGGAGAGAGAGAAAAAATCGGTCGCAGTGCCGCTGCGGACTGGAGATGATGCAGAGATGCAGGCAGAAGGAGGAAGAAAGAGGAGGAAGGGGGCAGAAGGTGCAAGCCATCGTGGAAGTCAAGTCAGCTTCAAATGGAAGTCAATCAATGGCAGCTGGAGCACTGGAGCAACAGCCCTGGCCACAAACAAACGGCGCCGTGACCGCCAGCTCGCCCCCCCTGTCACCACCTCGTCACCCTCCGCCTTCCTGGTGCCACAGCGCTGGAAGCTCCAGTGAGGCTGGTAGAGGGTACAAGTACCGCGCGGTGCTGCATGCTACCGCGATACTTCAGGGGGGCTTGCCAGCCGTGGTGGGCAAAGGAGATAAAAGCACGGCGGCGCGGCGCTGTGATTGGCCGCACGCGGCGCTAGTGCCCACGCTAGGCTGAGCTTGGGGTTGCCAAAAGCGACGCCACAGGTGCTCTTGCTGCGCTCTTGTTGCCTGGGAGCCCTGCCTGGGCCTTCCGGAGCGAGAATTATAAGTACCCAGCCCTCCCCCATCCGCTGTTTCCTCGTTCTTGCGAGGAAGTCCCGACCGGCGGCCCTGCGTACCTCCCACAACGTTCGGCGCTCTCATTAATATTTTTCCCCTCCAACGACGTCACGCCCCACACCGAATCCTCAGAAGGCCTTGCTTGCCTTTTTTTCCTTTTTTTTCCTTCGTACCGTCACGCTCTCTCAACTTCATCGGACGCCATCGTTCCCTTGAACAGCCTCTCCCTTAATCTCCAAGCGCGTCAGGAAGAAGACTCACGAGCGGACGAAGCCCACGTCTGCTCCGTTTCCCAGGTCGCACGGTGTCGACGTCCTGCGATCAGGCATTATAAGAGAACTGGAACACGTTCCTTTGACGCCGTCGCTCCCTCACGTATCCCACGGGTGCAACCGATCTTGTTGATCGCCGACGAAGACGACACAGCGATACGATACAAAGTACTGCCCGTCATCGTCGCCCATCGAGTCGTTGCCTCGTTCTGTAGAACGCAATTATAAAAAAAGAGAATAACCTTCAAAAAATTGCTTGAAAGTGAAGACGAGACGTCTCCGAGTCTTTGGTCGTTGGACGAGAACCCGCCTTGTTCCAAAGCTCGACCTTCGTTCTCTCACCCATTCTACCCACCTTGCTGCCTCCGTTTGGCATCCGCAAGGACATCCAAAACAAAAAACACATCTCTGCTTGAGCAGCAATCTGTAGGGGAGACATTCACTTGTTCATCTCCCGCATATTTAGGTGGGTGGCAACTCTTCTCTTGTTGTCTTTTTCTGGGGTTGCGTGTTTGCTCTTCCCAACTTCCTCATTCACTGCACTGCCCTGATGCGGCAAACACGTGTTTGACGGCCGGCGTTGCCGCAGCTACGGAAACAAAAACTCAACTTCGCCTCCCCTCGCTCAACTTCACCTTGCTTTCATCTCGCTTCTGGCCTCTGCAGCGCATTGCTCTGCTATTGTGCCAAATCAGTCGCTGCATCGCCATTGCTTTTCTCTCTTCTCACTCTGTTGAGCTGCCTCGACAATGCATCACTAGCCTTTCAGGATATGCAAGTGGCTAACCGCATCTTCTTGCGCAGACCTGCTCAGTTTCGGGTTGCAGCTACGCAGACTTTCTGATCTCTCTTCTTGATCATCATGGAGGGCATTCAGACGCATCCGGCAAACGCCGCGCAGGCCAAGGCCTTTACTGCTCCTGGGTCGCTGTCGTTTCCTGGCGCCTCCAACGAGCTCACGCCGCCGTCAACCAACCCCGATGGAAGCCAGCGAATGGCTCCCAACGGCCAGCAGGGCGCTGCTGGGAATGGGGTGACTCCTGCTACTCCCGCCGCCACGCCTGCAGCCTCTCAAGGCCCCAGTGGTATCACACCTACTTTGCAGTATGTATACTCTTGAGTGCCTTGGCTATGCTCCTAGAGACTTATCTCGCATTCAAAGGAACATCGTGGCAACTGTCAATCTTGACTGCCGATTGGACTTGAAGACGATTGCCCTGCATGCCAGGAACGCCGAGTACAACCCAAAGGTGAATACCTCATGGGCCCAGAGAGACGGATACGGGGACATTCGTTGGCAAAAGGGTGCTAACAGCGTTGCAGCGTTTCGCCGCCGTCATCATGCGTATCCGCGAGCCCAAGACAACAGCCCTCATCTTCGCCTCTGGCAAGATGGTTGTCACTGGTGCCAAGTCTGAAGACGACTCCAAGCTGGCGTCTCGCAAGTATGCGCGTATCATCCAGAAGCTCGGCTTCAACGCCAAGTTCACGGACTTCAAGATTCAGAACATTGTTGGCTCGTGTGACATCAAGTTCCCCATCCGTCTGGAGGGTCTTGCTTCTCGTCACCACAACTTCAGCTCCTACGAGCCTGAACTGTTCCCTGGTCTGATTTACCGTATGATCAAGCCCAAGATTGTGCTGCTCATCTTCGTTTCCGGCAAGATCGTCTTGACGGGTGCGAAAGTGCGAGAGGAGATCTACCAGGCCTTTGAAATGATCTACCCTGTGCTCCAAGGTTTGTCTACCCGCTACGACTTGATTTCCGTGCGCATTACTGACTGGCTCGCTATAGATTTCCGGAAAGTCTGATTGCGCTCATGGGCATGGTCAGAGACGGTTCTCTTCGTCTCGTGTACCAACATTCAAATACCCCCATTCAACCACCGACGTATATGACTTAGACCTCTACACGGTCATGATACCACGACTATCATAGGACGTCGTTCGCCCGCGGGACTTGGTAGGACACAACCATGTGCCCATGCGGGATTCCGCTTGTACCATTTGATTTCTGCTTGCATTGCATTGGCGTTGGCAAAGGGAGGAAGGCCAGGAAGAGGTTCTTTTGCGTTTTTCTTCTTACGATGGATCTGGTTCACGGCAACAAAAAGAACAAAGACTACCCATCCCGCGACACAACATAGATTGCTCGTGGCCGCCCTTGGACCGTTATTGTCGGTTCCTTGCGGCCTTCTTAATGCCTTCAAGAGGGGAAAAGGTCAAGTTGAAAACTAGACTGAAGGAACGTTGCTGATGAGTCTGGGGAGGGAGGCGAGCCGGGTGGGAAACGGTTTGCCGGTGGTGGTGTTGTTGAGCAGTCCCGTTGGCCACTGGCCATGGAACTGGACAGATTTTATGAGGACATCTTATGCCCTTTGCGGGACGAGATATGATTAAAAGGCAAAACGCCCTCTTGACCGTTGGGCATAGGGCACGACTGTCACAAAAGCCTAGTCGTAACTGGTCTTTTGCAGTTAGCATTATCACCATAAAATGCTCTGATTCTGTCCTCTAATCAGTATGTTGTCGCCTCATCTTTGCTTGCCTCACCTGTGTCCATGTGTCGACGTGCTTCTACGTAGTTCCCTCGCGAACAACTGTTGTGAAATGTGTGGGGGCCATCGTCTGCGTGCGGTTGTTGATCGGTAAGCAAGTCCCGACGATCGGCCGTCCCCTCCCCTGAGCTGAAGGACCCCTCCTCAGGATAAGTGCTGCTGCATGGGCCCTTCGGCAAAGACAGGAAAGCGGCGGCATCAACACAAGTCATACCGTAGATGATATATGTCGAATAGGCCCATCTTCTTTTGCCCACGACAAAGCATCCTAAGACGCTTCGTTCTCAGCAGAACCTCCAAAGATGAGCCAGCCCCCGCGGTCCATCCTCATCATCGGCTCCGGCGTGTTTGGCCTCTCCACGGCCTGGGCGCTCACCAAGAGGCCGTCCTTCGACAACACCGCCATCACAATTGTAGACGACGTCCGTGGCGCCTCTTTCCCGCCCGGCGACTCCGCCAGCGTGGACTCGTCGAGGATCGTTCGAGCTGACTATGCCGACCCGGACTACGCCGAACTGGCGGCGCTCGCACAGGAGGAGTGGCGGAAGCAAGGCGATGGCGAGCTGGGTGGACAAGGGCGGTACACCGAGTCTGGCCTGCTGCTTGCGGCGAACGAGTCGGCAGAGCCGAAAATGTCGGGTATGGGATATACCAGGTCCAGCTGGGAGAACACATCGCGCATCGCCAGGGAGAGCGGGCAGGCTGAAAAGATCCAGACGCTGGAAACCAAGGCAGATCTGCAGCGCTTTCTGGGTGTAGACGGGCATCCCGGTGACTGGGGGTACATCAACAGGCTTTCCGGATGGGCGAATGCGCGCGATGGCATGGCGTGGTTGCACGAGCGTGTCAAGGCCACTGGCAGAGTGAGCTTTGTTGATGCACAGGTGGAGGAGCTCGTCACCGAGGGCAAGAGAGTTGTTGGCGCGCGGCTGGACGACTCTCGGGTCCTCACTGCAGAGGTCGTTTTTGTCGCCGCCGGTGCGTGGACGGGGAGCTTGATTGACCTGAGAGGACGAGTGGAAGCCACAGCGCAGCCCTTGGGCTACATCGACATCTCAGACGAGGAGTTTCAGGTGCTGGCGAAGCAACCAGTGGTGCTCAATCTCAGCACTGGATTGTTCATCATTCCACCGCAGACTCGCGTCTTGAAGATTGCGCGCCACTCATTCGGGTACCTGAACCCGGTGGTCGTCGAGAGGGCGCTGCCTCCCTCGCCCTCGGAGGAGCGCAGGCCCATTGTCGTGTCGAGGCCGCTGACGCAGCGCGACGGCAGCAGGAATGCAAAGGCGCTGCCGGCAGACGCAGACGAGGCGCTGCGCCAAGCCCTCAGGGACCTGTCGCCGGTCAAAGGGCTGGACACGCGGCCGTGGAGGGAGACGAGATTGTGCTGGTATTCCGACACGAGCGACGGCAACTTCCTGGCGGACTGGCACCCGGGCTGGGAGGGACTGTTCGTGGCGACGGGCGACAGCGGGCACGCGTACAAGTTCCTGCCCGTCCTTGGAGACAAGCTGGTGGACTGCATGACTGGGACGGGCGGCAGGCTTGGGGACAAGTGGAAGTGGAAGAAGGAGGCGGCGGGCGAGGCAGGGCGAGAGATTGACGGGAGGTTCAAGGGGCTGGTGACGATGGACGGGAGCAGGGCAGGGCGGCCGGGGTTGATATTGCGTGAGGAGCTATCCGTATTATCGGCGAGGTGAAGGGTGGCGTGACAGGGAGGGACGAGGGCCGGGTTTGCTTGCTGACGTCGGTTCTCGTCCCGGCGTGTCCGTGCTGGAATGCATTCCGTTTGTGTGAACAAGGGAAAGCTTGAGTACTCGTATTACCTTGAGTAGGTAGGTGTAGTTTGAGCAAACTTTTGCAGACAGACTTTTGTTGCGTGCACTGGAGAGAATTGCTCAGGTCGAAAATTGTGTGCTTTTTGGAATTTGTGTGAGCTGGTGCCTGTTAATATTCACATGGGTTTCTCCTTCAAGTACGTTATTAGTCTACGTGAAGCCAATGCATATAACGGGGTAATAGCTAATAACGGTTGATTATCACCACTAAGTGCATGGCCCATCTCAGGAAGCTAAGCTCAACTTGACTTGCGTACAGCGTCTGTCGGAACGTCACAAACACAGCTGCCACCGATTCCCGAGATATCCCCAAGACCATGGACTAGAGATCTATCTTCAACCCTCCGATCCGGTGCGCGATGTCGTCCTCCAAAGACCCCGCCGATCCCCTTCGGATAGAACCCAAATTCCAGAAACCTGTGAGACAGTCCGTCTTCGAGAAGCAAAAGGCCGAGGCCGAGGCCAAGCGCAAGCGCGAGGCAGCAGAGACCGCCGCGGTATACGAAGACTTCATCAAGAGCTTCGACCACGACGACAATGACAAGGCGAACCAGAGCGCGACGGCGCAGCAGCGCAATCAGCGACCCGCGTTCGGCGGCTTTGGCGGCCCGCCGCCCTCTGGCCCTGGCGGCGCATCGCGGCGACATTTTGGGACGTCGTCGGCGCTGAAGAGCGGACCGGGCAGCCTGGGGATGCCGCCTGTTCCCTTTGCAAAGAAGCGGTCTTTCAATGACTTTGCCAAGGAGCCGGAGGGCAGGCCGACGCTCAATTTCGACGACAAGAGCGACGATGACGAGACGGTCGATCGGGCGGAGGAGAAGGCGATAGCAAGGCCGACTCTACGACTGTCCAATCTCCCTCCAGGAATTTCACCCGCGACGATCAAATCATTACTGCCTTCCCATCTCACGGTCGAGGAGGTCAAGATCCAACCACCAGCTGGACCTGGAGGTTCCGAAAGGAAATGCGCGGTTGCCATCGTGACCCTGTCTAAAGAGACTCCCGCGACAGACATGGATGCCACGGTCAGCTCGTTGCAAAACAAGTACATGGGTTACGGATATTATCTATCCCTCCACCGTCACCTTTCCTCAGCCGTCAGCTCTACTATATCGGCGCTGGCCTCTTCAACTTCCACATCTCAACCCTTTGGTGCCAAACCGGTAGACCAGGAGTCTTCGGCTGCGCGCAACGACCATTCACGCCACGGCTTGCAACGGGGATTCGCTCCGCCAACTTCATATTCCCATGGACCTGCGGCTGTGAGCCGGACAAACCTGTTGTGCGTACCGGTCAAGCCGCCCCGGGACATTCGCATGATTCGATTGATCAACAAGGTCATTGAAGGTGTTCTTGAACACGGCCCCGAGTTTGAGGCTCTCCTCATGTCTCGTGCTTCAGTCCAAAGAGAGGAAAGATGGGCTTGGTTGTGGGATGCTAGGAGCCAGGGTGGCGTCTGGTATCGATGGATGCTTTGGGGAGTCATCACAGGCTCACATTTGAAGCAGAAGAAGGGCAAGTATGTTCCTCTCTTTGACGGAGGCCACGCTTGGAAGACACCTGAAACAGGTCTTCGTTTCGAGTACACAACTAAGCTGGATGAGTTCGTTTCGGACGAGGAATACGACTCTTCCGAGGACGAAGACTTTGACGGAGACGCAACCCGTGACGGCGGCCCGACGGCAGATGAGGAGAAAACGTTTCTCAACCCACTGGAGAAAGCAAAACTTGTCCACCTGTTGTCCCGTCTTCCCACTACGATTGGCAAGGTTCGCAAGGGCGATATTGCGAGAGTCACGGCCTTTGCCATTACTCACGTCAGCCGCGGTGCAGACGAAGTTGTGGACCTGATCATCTCCAATGTGGAGAGACCATTCTCGTTGGCCGTTACCGACCCGGAGAAGAAGAAAGAAGCCAAGGGCGGCCACCAAACATCAGGCGCGGCGGATGACGGTGCTACTGCGAGTGAAAATACCGATGCAAGCGCCGCTACTCTGGTTGGCCTGTATGTGGTCAGTGATATACTGTCAGCATCCTCCACGAGCAGTGTTCGGCATGCGTGGCGTTATCGGCAGCTTCTCGAGACAGCTCTGCGGTCGAGAAAGGTGTTTGAACGGCTGGGAATGATGGCGGAGAAGCTTGGCTGGGGTCGACTGCGCGCAGAAAAATGGAAGCGGAGCGTTACTCTTGTGCTGAATCTGTGGGAAGGGTGGTGCGTCTTTCCGGTCGAGAGCCACGCACTGTTTGTGAGTGCTTTTGAGAGTCCGCCGTCCCTTAAAGTACAAGAAAAGGCAGATGAGCCTGTCAAGAAGGGTAAATGGAAGGCCGTCGAAGCCAACCAGACTCCTGCCACGGCTTTGGAGACTCCCGCTCATGGTGAGGCTGTCAAGGATGGCGATGCGGTTGGCAAGCCGGTACCGGAGGATGAGGAAGCAGTAGGGGAGCCTATCGAGGAGGAGGAAGTGGTAGGCGAGCCTATTGAGGAAGACGACGTTGACGGTGAGCCCATCCAGGATGAAGACGTGGATGGGGAACCGATGGATGACGACGACGACGACGACGACGTGGTTGGGGAGCCTATCGAAGATGAAGATGTAGAGGGAGAGCTGATTAGTGACGATGACGACGTGGATGGGGAGCCAATGGATGAAGACGATGAGGACGCAGGCGAGGCAAGCAATCCCAGGGAAGCAATACAGTTGGGCAGTGCGGGCGCCAAGGGTGCGGATGCACCAGATGCCCGGGAGACAGACGCTCAGGCAGAGCCTCCCTCTACGAGCCGGGCCCAACCTCGACGGCGAATGCGAGCAGCCGACATGTTTGCCGATTCGGACCATTCGGATTGATACTATCATGGAGGTGCTAGACTGTGATGGATATGAACGGTATTACGATTCGATAACTTTTCCGGATAGCATGGCCCCGAGCAAGAAGAGGCCCTGGTCCGACGGAACAAAGCTACGCGACCAAGGTATGCTTTTGGGCGCCTCGTACTTGTACAAGGGCTGCAGTCTTTCAGGACCCATATGACGGCTTGATCCGCGAAGCAAATAGCCTATTCAGTGAGTTCTCTAGATACCCGTTTATTCAAGGAACATAAAGGAGGTACGCAAAGGTAAAGCAAGGAAATGCGTGTGAGATACCCACGTAATTACAGTATGGTTACGAGCACAATTAGACAAGGAATTCAAAATGCCATGTGAACAAGCCAAGTGCATCTCCCAGTCAGGCCGCTGACCAAAGGCATTGAGAATGTCTTGATGTCAGCCTCGTATCTATTAAAGTTCCCTGTAAAGAACAAAGCATGCGCGCGGTTAGGGAAGAATAAAAGTGACTGATAGTAACAAGAGGGCCAGAACAAGGCACACTCGAGGTAGGAATAGGAGATGATGGACCGACGCCTTTCTTGGAGCGTGTGCCGGGAAAACAGCCAATAGAAACTTGCTCATCAAGGTGCGGGACGGACGAACGTTGGCCTTTTGAAGGAGGGGGTTGCTGCCGGGCTTTGTGGAGACTTCAGAAGAGATAGAGGAAATAATAAGGTGTTGTGCGAGTTTTGCTTGTACAAGTTATACAGATCAATGTTCGTTTTGATATACCTAGGTTGAAGGCATTAGAAAATGTCATTCAAGTGGGTGGTCTCTTGCTGCTGGAGATGATGGCTTGCTTCCCGAGGGTTTGGGAGTTGCACGGCTCCGAGGCTCGGGGGGTTTCGGAGGCGGGCGTCATTGAAGCGGGCGGCGAACTTTAAGCCGGTCTTTGTGTAGAAGAAATGAACAATTATTGGATGAGTGAAAATGCTTGGGGTATTCGGGTACAGAGTCTTTTGAGGGACAGATCTGATATAGCTTGACGCTGTAAAGGTCGACTTGATGTCATCAGTAGAGGTGAGAGAGCACGGACGAGTGAGGAATGAGGAAAATGCCATGATGAGTTGACCCCATCCCCTGAAGGGATTCAGGATCAACAACAGCGGGTTCTGGGTACATGTATTAATAGACACCAACGATCGATACTAGCGGATAGGTGTGGCTAACTGCTTTACTGTACTGTAGATGTACTGGATGTAGGTATTTTAAGAGAACTTCCATGCACGACATTTGTCTACGTACGGGTAAGCGCAGCTCGCATGATGGCTGTTTGTCCGTTTGTCAGATTCTCTGCTCAGTGAGAGGGATGTTGGATGACTAGATGAATGAATTCAGAGCAAACTACATACATCTACCATCAAGCTACCTTATGAGAGCTTGTGCAGATGTACCAGAGATATTGAACTGTTGTCGAAAAGGATGCGCTTCTGACCTGAGATTCGCTGCGAAATGGATCCAATGTTTCGTTTGACGCACGGCGTTTCACCACTTCACCCTTGGCGCCCCCCCTGGTTAGCGCATGCAGGCCACTGAATCTGTAGATGCACCCGCTGCGGTCACTGAGGCTGGCCGCTAAAGGAATCCGGCCTGGGGCGATGTCGAGCCCCTGGAGAGAAAAAGGTCAAGTGAACCTGACCTGAGGAGGGACTTGGAGGTGCCCCCGCAGCAAAAGTCGTTGCCGTTGAAGGCACTTGTCGGGTGAGTAAAAAAGTCGGGTCAGCCCAGGGCGCAGGAGGTCCATGCTAAGGGTCTGGTCACTGGTTATTGGGTGATCTATGGATTTTTTTTCACCTCTCATATCGTCATTGCAAGTTTTTGCGAGTTTCGGCTTTCTACATCCTCTTTCATTCTTGCGGGTCGAGGTGCTTGACGATTGAGCATTCAGGGACCGAATCTCGAATAACCGGTGCATGCGCTCGGAAACCTGGTTGCGACAGTTTTGGTGGCAGAACGCTGCGAACTCGCCCTCATTCCGTGGCATCGCCGACGGCGGGAAGCTCTGCGCGCACGACGGGACAGTTTGGTGGGTGGAATTGGACGATTCGACGGACATTTGGAGGCGACCTCCCCGACGCCATTCGTCGACTTCGCTGGGAATCTACCTAAGTACTTATCAGCATCAAGCACCCGTTCGAAGACGACGACTTCCCCCAGAGACCGAGCATCGTTACCCCGAGCGATTACCCGTCACCTCGAGACCTTTGGATGCCGCTGTGCTATTCAGGCCCCGCGCCTACTATCCCACGGTGCCTTGACTAGAAGCGCTGAAGCGCGCGCTGCTTGCGATACACAGGCTGTTTCTCATCCGACGGCGGCACATCGACGGCGGCACATCGACGGCCGCCGTTCGCTGCACCTGGGCCTTGGCTCGGCTGCTTCTAACTTCTGATATTCTTGCGGTTCACGGCGCACAGTCCCGTGTTGTGTCTTCGCCATGCCGCTCATCAACGGCCAGAAGATGGCCTGGTACGTGGCCCCCCATCTCAAGACGCTCCTGTTGCTGGCGCCTCAGCCTCGTCCGTGTCGGCCTTTTGCGTCACAACTCCCCTCGTCCGCCTCGTCGCAAACTAACCCAATCTTCATGTAGCGAGCCGTGCATCCGAGGCCACCGCTCCACCAAATGCACGCACGCCAGCGAGCGGCTCATGGTCCCCGTGCGCAAGCCCGGACGGCCTCTCAGCTCATGTCCGCATCCCTCCGCGCAGCCCTGCGGCTGCGCTGCCGTCACGGCCGCCTTTCCCAGGAAACAAAAGTGCCGCCGCTGCGAGACTTCAGACAAGCCGTCCGGCTGCAAGCCCGGAGGCCAGGAGGACGACAAGGAGACCTCCAACGGGCTGGTGACTCCTCCGAGTCCGTCCCAGAAAGCACCCGCGGCAAAGGCGGCGACATACCGAGTGCAGAAGACGAGCTCCAAGAATGGAACCGGCAAAAAGCAGATCGACCTCACAGGGCTCGAAAGGATGGATGCAAGCCAGCTCAACATACTCTCGTCTCCCGAATCGAAACCGTCGCAGTCATCCTGCTGTACCGTACCCACGACGCCCGCCGCCCCTCTTCCCGGGCAAGGGATGATGGGGTTCATCCCGAATGGTCGGTCTTTCAGCCTTGGTCCGGCCATGTTTCCTCTGCACTCGGGATTGGAAGGCTTACTTCCAGCCAACGGCCATACCACATCCGAACCACTTCGTCCGAACGAGCAGAACGCAGCCCCCGCCGCCGGAGGTTGTTGCGGCGGTGAGAAATCTACATATACTCCCACGCAAACGCCCATTCATACCGCTATCGACTCATCTAGTACACAAGTAAAGCCGCCTGGAAGCATGCCAACACCAGGAGTTGGTCCTCTGGTAAATGGCATGATGTTGCCTCAGTTCAATACACAGATTGACATGCCAAATGTCACGTTTCCCTACTTTGTCCAACCGGGGGTATTCGCATACCCGCCACAATATGGCTCCTTTCAACAGCCCCTCCAACCGGACCAATGGAGACATCTGATGGCGACGATGAACTATCCGCATCCGATGACGAATATGCAAGATGTGCCGTATGATGATACGGCTCAGGTGCAGTTCCCTCAGAGCAACGGCCTAGAGGCGCCCTGGACGTCTCACCAGTGCGGCTGCGGGGACTCGTGCGAGTGCATTGGTTGTGCCACCCACCCGTACAACCAGGCCACGCAAGATTACGTCCGATCTGCCTGGAACAGCATGCAGGAGGATGCCTCCAAGGGTCACAGGCACTCTGACAGCACTCATAGCGCCCTCGGCGGCGGCAACAACGGGACGGCCACGCCCGCGAACCAGTCACCAAACGGCGGCTCGACGCCCACCGCCACCGGGGGCCATGTAGAAGGCCTCGTGTCACCCACAATGGCGCAGACGCCGTCAGAGGGCAACTCTGCCGTCGAAGAGGCAGCTCTGTCGGCAAGCGACTTTTTCTTCGTGAGCTACCCCTTTGGCGAACTGTGCGAGGGGGAGAAGGCTAGATGTCCTTGCGGGGACGACTGTTCGTGTATCGGTTGTTCGATACACAACACGTCCCCGGCCCCAGCCGAGTTTGGAAGTACTCATTGATCGCGGTTTGTCTGAGATGGCGAGAGAAGAAGACGCTGGTGACTACCATCAGCGTTGGGGGTCAGCTGGCCCAGGCATCACATGGGTCGAAGATGATGCTGGGTTTTTTTGGCAGGTAGAACTTCATCCCTGGCCGCTTATACCTACCTATATATGCCTGTATATACCTAGACAGTTTAGAGTCCGACCTACTATTACTATACCCCCCTCAGATGATCATGTAGGTGCACACGTAAACGCCTTATGATAGAAAGTTCTTCTACGGGACTTTACATCTGATTGCATAAAATACAATACTCATCTCCTCTATAAAACACAGACTGCCTATACTCAACACTTGCAATTTTGCAAAAGGAAGTACATGGTTCTGCTGCAATGAGAATAATGAGCTGTATCGCCATCTGACGTTGTAGAAGTTTGATATATGCAAGGAACGCCTTTACCTACCTTACCTAGGTAGTGGAAGCTGATGCTGGGTGTGGGGCGCACTGTGTTCCCTTTGAGACAGCCCAGCTGTTCTTAGAGCTGAGCCTCACTGTAACTTTACCTCAGTAATAATCGGCTTAAAGCTTGCAACTTCACATCAAGCGTGACAATTCCAGGCGCTTCTTCTTGTTTCCTACTGTCTGGATATCAACCTCCTTGCTCAGATTGCGATCTCCTTTTCTTCATTACCTTTCTTTTCTCGCATTAGACGTGCAAGGCCTCTCATCATGCCTCAATCCTCGCGAGAATCCAGGTTTTCAACGCGCGACGGCGAGGACTCGCGCCAAGGCCCTTCACGTCACGAAGACCGACCCCGACATCACCGCGACAAGAGATCGCTCTCACCCAATGGAAGCCCGCAAAGACACTCATCTGACCGCCGGAAACGGACAGCATCTCCAGAAGACAGAGACAGGAGCAGGGACAGGGAAAGGGAGCACAAGAAACGTCGCTCGGCTGAAGGACATCATCACCACCACCACCACCATCACCGCCACCACTCCTCGAGTCGCACAGAGAAGCCCATTGCCGCGGAGCTGCCCTACGGGGCGCGGCACCTCTCAAAGGACGACTTGAAGGCGTTTGAACCGCTGTTTGGGGAGTACCTGAGCCTGCAGAAGCAGCGGGACATTGCGGACATGGACGAGCGGGAGGTTCGGGGCCGGTGGAAGAGCTTCGTGGGGAAGTGGAATCGGGGGGAGCTGGCGGAGGGGTGGTATGATCCTGAGATGTTCCAGCGGATTCTTGAACGGTATCCGATGGCCGAGGGGCAGCGTGAAGGAGAAGAGCGGGCTCAGCAGCAGCAACAGAAGCAGTACTCTTCACGAGGTGTGTCTGTTGAAGACGACCGTTCTCACAGTGGTGGCGATGACAGCGAGGACGAGGACTACGGCCCTGTTCTTCCTGGTGCATCGGGCGGAAGTCGCCGGATTGGCGTTGGGATCCCGAACAAGGAGGATCTGGCTCTGCGGGATGAGCTTGCAGAGGAATCACGAGAGGCGGACAGGGAAGGCCTACGAGCGGCCCGCAAAGCCGATCGCAAGCTGCAAAAGGAACGCCTGGAGGAGCTGGTCCCCCGCGCCGAGGCCGGGACGCGCGAGCGCAAGCTGGAGAAGCGGCAAGAGGTCAACGACAAGATGCGGCAGTTCCGGGACAAGAGCCCCGGCGGGGAGGTGCGCGACAGCGAGCTGATGGGCGGCGGCGACAGCCTGGAGGAGTACAAGAAGGCCAAGGAGAGGGAGCAGCGGCGCAAGTCGGAGCGGGAGATTCGGCGGGAGGAGATGGAGCGGGCGAGGAGGGAGGAGATTGAGGCCAAGAGGAGGGCGTGGCAGGAGAAGGAGGACCGGACGGTGAGCATGCTGAGGGAGCTGGCCAGGCAGCGGTTTGGGGGGGTTTAGGGGATGGGGAGGCCATCGATGGTGGTGATGCCGGGCTTTGCT
Organism: Trichoderma gracile; assembly: GCA_020002365.1. Lineage (NCBI taxonomy): Eukaryota > Fungi > Ascomycota > Sordariomycetes > Hypocreales > Hypocreaceae > Trichoderma > Trichoderma gracile. The sequence continues at coordinate 1,919,177 of JAINEY010000005.1, forward strand.
TGGCTATGACATGAGGTATGATGGCTTTGGATCAAAGGTGCCCTTTGGGTTAGCTTTGCCCATGAATTTGTTTGCTGTTTTGATATCTGCGAGTTCTCTCACGGAGAGGCTGAGGCTGAGTTGTGAGATGTTCGGTATGAACCTCACACTGTGGGGGCGGCGCTTGCAAAACTCACCCCACACAACACCAAAAAATTGAGAGGCACTCTCATCGATCAAGATTGGCGATTGATGCGTTCAACAACACGCATATTGGGTGCTTTGGACGACAGTTGTATACAACATAAATACTGAACTGCGCGGAAAAGAGGAATTTTTGAGCCCTTGCACTACAACAGCAGGAATTTGACTCAAACTTGGCTCGTTATCTCCCTGCTTCAGTGTTGACATAGCCCTCATCTGTTTACTACATCTCAGCAACATCTTCTGACATTGATTCACTCCACCAACATGGAAGAAGGCGACGACTATGGCACCGGGGGCCTGATGGACGACCCCGAAGATTACTACCCCTCAACTCCTCCCCCGACAACGCAAATCTTCACCATGGGAAGCGGCAAGGAGATTGTTCTACACCTGGTCGGCCACAGCCCTACGGAGGCGCATCACCTGTGGAACGGCGCCAAGATCATATCAGATTACTTTGAGGAGGATCCTACGCGAGTACGGGGCAAGACTGTGCTGGAGCTCGGGGCCGCATCGGGACTCCCATCGCTGGTGGCTGGCATCCTCGGGGCGAAGAAGGTCGTCATGACGGATTTCCCGGATCCGGATCTCGTCATGAACATGCAGAAGAACATTGACGAGTGCGATGAGACGACGGAGCCAAAGGGGCATATCGCCAAGACGATTGACGCGGCTGGATTTGTTTGGGGAGGAGATCCGGTGCCTCTTCTCGCCCGTCTTTCCTCTGACGACAAGGACGGCTCAAGTGCTGCGACGACAGAGGAGCGCTTCGACGTCTTGATTCTCGCGGATCTGCTGTTCCGGCACTCGGAGCATGGTGCTCTGGTCAAGACGATTCGGGAGACGATGAAGCCCTCGAGGGAGAGTGCCGCGTACGTCTTCTTCACGTCGTACCGGCCGTGGAAGAAGGACCTGGACATGGGCTTCTTTGACGTGGCGCGAGAGGCTGGATTCGAGGTGGAGCAGGTTTTGGAGAAGAAGCTGGAGAAGCCGCTGTTTGAGAACGATCCTGGTGATTTGGATGTGCAGAAGACGGTCAAGGGGTTTGTTGTGCGGTGGCCGGAGAGTGTCTGATGGTTGACGGTTGATGGTGTTGATGATGGGTGTGCGGATCTGGATCGTCTTTCTTGAGAAGGTCGGCTGCATGGGTTGCATTGCTTTTAGGCCGAGATGATGGAATCTTGAAATAGCGAGCTTTTAACGAAGTGATGTTGTGTGCCAAGTCGTATCACAAGCTCATCATGACTTTGGTGTTGCATGCGCTTGGCATGATTCTGGCCTTTCCGTTGACCTCGGTTCGGCTTGTGTCGGTGTTTGTGCTGCTTTCCAATTTTACGAAGAGATTTGTTCCGTCATTGTTTGAAATATAGGTCGCAGATGGGCTTGATGATCAATGATAGCGGAAACTAGTTTGACATGCATACGAGGTCTCCAGATGTCGATTTACCCAGCCCCGCATCCCGCGATATAAGGCGGCCTCTACCATTATATGCACATCCCAACTATTCAATCTCTTGCTCCATCACCAACCATCTCTAACCCTCATCCTCTTCGACCAATATAATCCTTCCTCTTGCCCTTCCAACACCACTCACAGCCGCAATGCCAGCACAAGACTCCTCCCACCTCTCCCAGCTCCAAACCAACGGCTTCGTCGTCATCAATTCCATCCTCTCCCCCTCCCAGCTGGACCTCCTCCGCACCGCAAGCCAGGAGGCAACAGCCCTCGCCCGCGCCGGCAAATGGCCTCACGTCCGCACCGTCGGCAAGCAGTTCCCGCCCTGGCGCCCGGCGGACGCCCAAGCCCACGGCATCTGGGGCGTGCAGCACCTGATGAACCCGCAACTGCCCGGGCACGCAGCCTTCACCGCGCTGTACTTTTCAGACGAGATCCTCGGCATTGTAAAGGAGCTGTTGGGGGATTGCGGGGACGAGGATCTGGTGATGGAGCTGTTCAACATGCTTGTCCGGCCGGAGAGGGACTTTGAGCTGAGGTGGCATCGGGATGATATCCCCGCGGAGGCGACGGCCGAGGAGGAGATGGAGAGGTTGGGCAGGCCTGCGTTTCACGCGCAGTATAATCTTGCGCTGTGGGAGGACGAGTCGCTCGTTGTTGTGCCGGGGTCGCATGCGCGTGCGCGGACGGAGGCTGAGCGAGCGGCTGGGCCGTTTGAAAAGGAACTTCCCGGGCAGCTGGTGGTGAGGCTGGAGCCGGGGACATCGTGTTTTACAACAACAATATCCTGCATAGGGGGGTGTATGACTCTGGCAGGGAGAGGGCGACGCTGCATGGGTCGGTGGGACATGTTGCGGGGAGCAGGCTGAGGGCGAGGAACGTGCTGCAGCATGGGGTGGGAGATTGGGTTGACCGGGTTGATTTGGGGGGGTTGAAGGGGGATGGGGAGAGGAGGAGGGCGGAGGGGATGAGGGAGAGGTTGGTGAGGATGGGGGGTGAGAGTGGTGAGGTTGGGTATTCGCTGGAGGGGTGATGATGGTGATGATGCCGTGATATAGTTGATACTCTGATACTCTTACGAAATTATAGAGGCTACTTTGGTAAAGATGTATAAAGGAGATGTAGGCAAAGGTATGGATAGGGGGTAGTATGAGGCTGGGTGTAGCGAGCATCTCAAGCATGAGATGGATTCACACAGCTTCCATTACACTATATGTTTGACAGCTAAATAAGCAAGGTAAACTATTATTCTTGTTCTCTTCAGCGACCTGGGCCGATAAAGGCGACATCTATATGTGTTCAACACCATATCACAACTTGGCATCTATTATAAGCGGCTATAGCACACGTCTAATAGAGCAGTGTGTGCCAGTGAATCAGTCACACACACGCCGATCCTTTGCGAAAATAGCTCAGCCAGATGGAGCAGGTCCATGTACATACAGATACGGCATAAGTCTTTATGCAGAAGCGAGGCCAAGGTAGCATTGGACCACTATCGCGATGGCTGACGACGAAGGATTTATGTCCGAGCGCGGGGTGATGAGGGGCGGTAAGGGAGAGGCCAGCCAACTGGATCCTCAAATGGAATCTAGATCACACAAGATATAAGACCCTGTGGGCCATCGTGGCTGTTTACGAACAGAAAAGAAAGGAACATCTATCTTCATCAATCATTTCATTTAACTCGTTATATAGGCATCTTGGAATATCTAGACCATGGCTTCGCAGAAGCGCTATGGCAAGTTGCCTGCCTCGGCCAAGGATGAAGGCATCGAGCCGTTCACGCTCAACATCCCCGATGGCAAATTGACTCGCATGAATGCCCTCCTCCAGCTGTCGACCATTGCAGCCGAGAATTACGAAAACACGTATGCCGACAAGGCGAACCAATTCGGACTGACGCGCGAGTGGCTCGTGGCCGCAAAGAACCGTTGGGAGAAGAGCTTTGACTGGTACGCACTCACTCTGTTCACTTACAAACGCCTTATACATCCAACATCATTACATACTAGTATTCTGTCATCAACAACGACAAGTAACATATATCTTCATCTCATATCCAGGCGCAAGAGAGAAGACCTAGTCAACTCCTTTCCCAACTTCAAAACCGCCATCCCCGTCCCCGTAAACGGCTCCCCAAGCACCACCACCATCAACATCCACTTCACAGCCCTCTTCTCCAGCAACCCCGACGCCGTCCCCATCGTCTTCCTCCACGGCTGGCCCGGCTCCTTCTTCGAGTTCCTTCCCATGCTCAACCTCCTCCGCGAAAAGTACCCCAACGAGGCCTCCCTGCCGTACCACATCGTCGTGCCCTCCCTCCCCGGCTACGGCCTCTCCGACCCGCCTCCCGCGCAGCGCAACTTCACCACCGACGACGCCACGTGGATGATGGACCACCTCCTGACCAAGGCCCTCGGCTTCACGGCGTACCTCGCCCAGGGAGGCGACGTCGGCGCCTACGTCGCGCACTTCCTCGCCAGGGGTTATCCGGCCTGCAAGGGCGTGCACCTCAACTTCCCCGCCGTCCCGACGCCGCCCGATTTTCATGCCGCCGAGGGGCTGGATGATGCGGAAAAGGAGGGCATGCAGCGGAATGCCGCGTTCGCGATGACGGGGGCCTCGCACGCGCTGTGGCACGCCGTCAGGCCGGCCACCGCCGGGCTCGTCATCATGGCCAGCCCCCTCGCCATGCTGGCCTGGCTCGGCGAAAAGTTCCTCTACTGGACCGACCCGGCGTCGTTCCCGAACACGCCCAAGGATCCGGATGCGCCAGATGATGGGGAGAAGCTTTCTTACTCCGTCCGGCTGATGGATGAGGCCATTGCGGAATCGGCCCTGTACTACCTCACCGGGTGCGCGAGCACGAGTCTGTATCCCTACCGGGACCTCTTGTCTAGAGCGCGGAGCACGGTCGATGGATCGAGCAAGCTCATCGCTGCGCCCAAGATATTCGGATACTCGTGGTTCAGACAGGAACTCGTCATGGCGCCAAAGGAGTGGATGGACAGAGTTGGGAATCTGGTGTTTTATAAGCGGCACGATAAGGGGGGGCACTTTGCTGCGCTGGAGCAGCCGGCGGTCTTGCTTGAGGATGTGGAAGAGTTTGTGGGCAAGTTGGGCAAGTCGTAGATGTAGGCATGCTTTGCTGAATGATGGACAGGTAGTGTGCAGTCTGTAGTGTTTTCAATTCATATCTGGTATATCTGGAAGGGTATATAACCTTGGTCATGACAGTCATAAGATGGAGAAGCATGATTGCGAGAGGACAGAGAAAGAAAGAGACAGCCATAAAGACAAAGAGAGTCTGTGAGAGTGCAGAATCAACCCCTCACCGGACCTTGCAACCCAGAAAACATGTAGCCCGCTCAGTTCGATGAAATTCAGATCCTGCCGAGTACTTCGCCATGGCGAGAATAGGAAACGGTGAACATAGGATAAGGACAAATCACTTCCTGCCGCGGAATCCCCCGTCGATTCCATAGTCTGCAAGGCATAGCCCATGGACAGGAGACATCTGGCCATGGGCCAGACCGCGCCTGCGCCTGGCCATCTGCCACAGCACTTCCATGTCCGTCCCGAAAGCCGTCGCTCGGGGCAGGACCACGGGATGCGGCGGCCTCGTGATCCTCTGGTCAATCGAAAACTGCTGCCACTTGGCGATGGCGTTGCCCCCAATGAGAGGGTCAACAACTTCGAAGAGGAGGGCCTTGGCCTCGGGCGCAGGCAGCACGTCTTCGAAAACCACCGCGCCGTACTGCTCTAACCGCTGAATAGGCGACAACGATTGGTATGCTGCGTCGGCTTCCTTCTCTGGACGGAGAGCGAGCCGAAAGGTCCTCTGCAGCCTCCGCTTGTCCCCTCGACCGCTCAGCATGACGAGGTCATAGCTCCTGATCGGGTCGTCGGGGACCTCGACACGCGTTGCCGCCTGCTGCATCCATTTCACAAAGGGATGCATGATCCCCCACCAAACGGCGAGATCCGACAGAAACATGTTGAAGTCGAAGCGGACATAGCGGATGCTGGTCCAGTTGAGCAGCCTCGGATCTCCGCTGTGAATGTAGTCGTGGCTGACATCCTTTGCTTCCAGGATATAAGGCCAGTCCTGGATGCGCGAAGACGCGTCAATCATGCCCCTGAACCCGGGCCCGTCAAATGCGCTCAGCGACTCTTTCAGAATGAGGAGGTCCAGGGCATTGGTCGGCACTTTTGGCTTCGTCCTCAACGCCTCGGATGCCGGCAGAGGCTTGTCGGGAGGCGCCGAGTCCGCAAAGTGGAGGGTGTCGATGTCAAAGTTGAAGAGGATGCGCGGCGAGGCATCCAGGACGATGGGCCAGTCCTCGTAGAACATGTCGAGCTTGTGGTTCAGCGCGCTGCGGGTTTCCAGGTTCTTGTAGTATTTGCCCAGGATATGGCGAGCCTCCGCGTTGACGTGCATCGCCACGGGTGGACGAGCAGAACTCTTGACGCTCCAGAGGCCTTTGCCAATCCGGCAGGGGACCAGGCCAACAAGGCGAGGCTCGACAGTGTCCAGCCATATCTTCTCGCGGAGCTCATAGGGGAGTTGGCAAAAGTTGACCATTGTTGATGATGTGAGGCTCCGTGAAGGAGAAGAGGGAAGATGGGGAACAAGTTGATGTACTCGAGAGTGCGGAGTAACCCTCGTTTATATACACGGAGCTCAAGTGTAACCAGCCAACCCCAAGGAACTGCTGCTGGGACTGAGCGGCAAGGATGGGGGGGAAACAAGGACCAGGATCAGGATCAGACCAAAGAGAGGACAATGTCGCGATAGACAGTGCAATAACTATTTCTTGCCGTCGAGAGGCTCTGGCCAATTGAGGGGCCAGATGGGCTGGGAAGCTGACCAGCAGGCAGGGATGCAACGGAGGCGAGGCTGAACGGTCGAGACGCCTTGCATGGAGGGGGGGAGACTAAGGGAAGACGCAGACGAGCTCGACTGCATTCGGATTGATCATGTGAAGCATCGCAGGCTGGCGCATGAGGCTGAGTTTGTTGAAGAGGAGTCTTTTCAGTGAGAAGTCGAAGTCGCTGTTGGAGGAGGACCGAGCGGTTGCGCATCATCGAACCCCAGGTTTTCTCGGTCTCGCTCCAGGGTAGGTGGTTGGGGTTTCAAGTGGTAATGCACCCGGGCGGATGAGGTAATACGCACAATTACAGTGCCTGACAGCGCTGAAGCTTCAGTGGTGCGTGTCCTGCTGAAGCCTTGCGCCCAGACCAGCCGCCCCGCTAGGCCCCAAGCGCCCTAGTGCCCCGTCCAGCGGCCTTGTCTGGGAGCTTGAGCACCGCAAAGAGATCCATTTACTGCCCGCCAGGAACACCAAGCAAAGCAACTTCGTCATCCATCTTCGCTCTCCCATTATCCGATCAACTCTCTCTCTCTCTCTCGATCCTGTGCCCGCGAAAACCTCCAACAGCTCGAAATCTATCCGAACTCACCTCCCCAAAAATTAGAGCTGCCGTCATCATGGGCGCAGATCCCCAGTACGTCAAGTGGCCTCTGCTGCCGCTGTCCCAGCACGTCTTCACCCTCACAAACGCCTATGCCTCCAAACAGGCCCAGCAGGCCGCCGCCAAGGCCCTGCAAGACGCCATCGCCCAGGACAAGATGGCGCCCTTCTATCGCTACCTGGCCCATCCCATCGACGGCATCCTCAACGCCGTGGGCGAGAGCGGCTCCTCAGCGCCCGGCAAGCCCCCGAGCCGGAAATCCAGCCTGGTGGGCATGGTGGCGACCAAGGCGGCCACCGGGGCCGTCAATCTGCCCTGGGACGAGGATCTATACAACAAGCTGAAGGAGGACAACGACGCGGAGCTGGCTGCCTTTCAGAAGGAGGAGGAGGAGGCCGAGGAGAAGGCCGGCGACACAGAGGTCATGGCTGCCAAGGGCAAGCGAGCCGACTTTTGGGCCCGGGTGGGCGACAAGGTGCGATCTTGATCTTCATATCTGTTGCGTGATGCTGTCTTGTCAGGGGATACAGCAAAGCTGACTGTGTGCTGCGTACAGGACAAGGCAATTGCCGAGTTCGAGAGCTTATTCGAAAAGACGGGCATCCTGGGCACCAAGATCGACCTGGTGCTGGCCATAATACGCATGGGGCTCTTCTACGGCGACAAGCCCCTCGTCAAGAAGCAGGTCGAGCGGGCCAAGACGCTCGTCGAGTCGGGCGGTGACTGGGACCGGCGGAACCGCCTCAAGGCCTACGAGGGCCTGCACCTCATCACCGTCCGCGCCTACAACACCGCCGCGCCGCTGCTGCTCGACTCCCTCTCGACCTTCACCAGCTACGAGCTCTGCACCTACTCCAACCTCGTCGTCTACTCCGTGCTGGCCGGCTCCGTCTCGCTCAAGCGCGTCGACTTCAAGTCCAAGGTCGTCGACGCCCCCGAGATCAAGGCCATTATGGGCGACGGCGAGGACAAGCTGCTGGCCCTGAGCGGCGCCCTCAGCGCCGGCCCCGGCGCCGAGGACCCCGCCGCGGGCGATAAGCTCCCCAAGGCGGCCACGACGACGGCCGTCAACCTGACGACGCTGGGCTCCAGCACCGACCAGCCCGAGGCCGAGATGGCCATTGACTTTAGCCCGCTCGCCCTGCTCGTCAGCAGCCTGTACAACGGCAACTACAAGACCTTTTTCCAGTCGCTGGCCTCGGTCGAGGAGCAGTTCCTCAACCACGACCGCTACCTGCACGAGCACAAGAGCTGGTTCATCCGCGAGATGCGCCTGCGCGCCTACCAGCAGCTGCTGCAGAGCTACCGCGTCGTCGGGCTCGAGAGCATGGCCAATGACTTTGGCGTCACGGTGGACTTTTTGGACCGGTAAGGCTTTCCAATGAAGCCCTGTTTTCACTTGTTTATATGTTTACTAATGACCATTTGTTGCAGTGACCTCGCTCGATTCATTGCCGCCGGCCGCATCCCCTGCACCATTGACCGCGTCACGGGCAAGGGCGTCATCGAGACGAACCGGCCCGACGACAAGAACAAGCAGTACCAGGACGTTGTTCGCCAGGGCGACCAGTTGATTACGAAGCTGCAAAAGTACGGCCAGGCTGTCAGACTAAGGGGAAGCGAGAGGGCATGAGCTGGTCTGATGAAAAAGATGAATGGTGGGAGAAAGTAAGAAAGAAAGTTTAGCAAGGGCAGATTATATTATTCGAATATAGATTTTTGTCTCCCCATCGTTTATGGGCAAAATGCATGAGTGAACGTGCAAGTTCCCCCCTGCTTGTATCATTTCGATGAGAAGTTTACAGTACAGCAAAGCATCACAAACAGACAAGCATAGTATTAAATGAAGAGATCTGGAGGCAACGATCTGGGCTTGACATATCGTACTGAGCCCCTGGATTCATAAACGTATTGCTGGGCAGGCATCAACTGTGTTTGGTATCTTCTATCATTTTCTACATACCTATATATCATTTCGTGCATCAACACCATGTTCTATCAATCCCGCTTCACTTCGGAAACCAAAGAAGCCACGCAAAGAAAACTATTTCCAAGTCTCGCTCACTCTTCTTTTGTTTGCTCCCATAAAACACCTCTAGCCTATTTGACAACGATGCAGCTTTCCTTTTTTTCCTTCCATTTCCCTTTTGGTGACGCTGGTCCAAGAGGAACCCAGCATCTACCTGTACTTGTCCATAAACTCCTGGTGAAACTTTGTAATCCTGCTGACCCATTCGGTGCCGGGGGCGAGGAACGTGGTGCGGAAGTGCAGCGTGCCCTCCTTCTGGCCGAAGCCGCTGCCGGGGACGACGCAGACGCCCGTGGCCTCGAGCAGCCTCATGCAGTAAAACTCGTCGGGCTTGCGGCCCTCGGCGGCGGCGGCGTCCTTGGCCTTCTGGGGCAGGGTGATGGTGGGGAAGAGGTACATGGCGCCCTGGGGCTCGCCGCACTCGACGCCCTCCATCTGCTCAAAGGCCTTGTGCAGGGCGTTGGCGCGCTCGCGCAGGCCGTTGGCGATGCCGTTGTACTCTTTGTCGTAGAGCTCGAACGAGGGGTCGCCGGGCTGGGGCGGGTTGACCATGAGCTCGACCAGGCACTGGCCGATGACGGGGGCGCACAGCATGATGGAGACGAACTTGTAGATGGCGGCCTCGACCTCGGCGTCGAAGCCGACCAGCTCAAAGTAGCCGCCGCGGTGGCCGCACTCGCCCACCATGCCCTTGGAGACGCTGTGCAGCGAGGCCAGCTCGACGCCGTCGTACTTGCCCGGGTTCTCCTGCTGCATCGTGCGCAGGACGCCCTTGAAGCTGTGGAACTGGCCGATGAAGACGTTGGTCTGGTAGACCTCGTCGGCCATGATGACGAGCTGCTCCTTGCTGGCGAAGTCGATGACGGCGCGCACGTCGGCCTCGGACAGGGAGGCGCCGGTGGGGTTGCCCGGGTTGATGATGACGATGCAGCGGACGTCGACGCCCTCGGACTTTGCCTTTTCATACGAGGAGCGGATGGCCTCGAGGTCGGTGCCCCAGGCCTTGGACTCGTCGAGGTAGTAGGGGACGCAGGTGGCGTTGAGGACGGAGAGGGTGGCGGTGTAGAGCGGGTATTGGGGGATGGGGACGAGGACGCCGGACTTGGGGGACTCGGCGAGGATGTGAAGCAGGGTGTTGACGCCGGACGAGGCGCCTGCTGAGAGGTAGATCTTGGACGGGTCCGCGGGGAAGCCGTCTCTCCCTAAAGGCACGGCATCGTGTCAGTAACTGGTGTTCCCCTAGGTCATATAGAAAGAGAGAGGCTGTGACACTTACGCTCGAGGAACTTGGCAATGCTCTCCTTGATGGCGTAGACGCCGCTGCTGGCGCTGTAGGCACCCACGGAGCCGCAGTGCTTGAGCAGGAACTTGGCTCGCTCGATCACGTCCGTCTTGTAGCCCAGGCCGTTGATCAGCACATCCTCCTTGTCGAGCAGCTGAGGGTTCTCCAGCAGGCTCAGGACCTGGCGGAAGAAGGTGATGGGCTTCTGGTCCAGCTGCTGCGGGTTGCCAATGTTGGCCGAGATGACCTGGTCAAAGGGCAGGCCGGTCTCGCCCTTGCTCAGCTGGGCGCGCAGCTCCTCCGACTTGACGGCCAGCTCGCCGCGGACGGCGTATTCAGCCGCGCGGACATGCGGGTTGATGTTGTTGATGTTGAGCCGGCCCATTTTGTCGGCGGTGGTTGCGAATGTGCGGGAGGAATTATGAACAACGAGCCTGGGATTGTGCCTGAGACCGAGACTGCGACTAAGATTGAGATTGAGTTGGTGGGGTGGTTGAAGCCTTGTCGATGGCGGGGCAGAAAATGCGAGTCCAGATAGGGATCGCCGAAGACCGGCAGCTTCTAGATCTTTTTTTTTTTTTTGGGTAAGTTGGCAAAGATCTCGACGGGGTCAGGTAGAAATAAAAAAGAGTAAAAAAGTAAAAAGAAAAAATCGTTGTCTTCAAGATAAGGAGAAGCCACGCAAATGGGAGAAGAAGCAGAAAATGAAAGGAAATATCAAGCAGCACCGACAAGCCAATCCGCTGGGTGGAGCTTGCAGTCTGCCGTAAAAACAGCGTCTGGACCCTGAAAAACGCAGGAAACTGTCGGCTGATGGCTATTCTAGCAGCTGGAAAGCCACGGGATCGCTGCTCTGGCGGCTTGTTGGGCCTGAAGTCGCCACACCAGATCTGGCATGTCCATGACACGCAGAAATGAGGAAAAACCAGCGCATCAGTCGCTTCTTGCACGCATCATCGGGTCGGATTGGTGGGCTTCGGGAGGGGTCGCACAGGTAGCCGCAGCAAGCAGCAGCATGAGAAGACGCGGCGCTTGTGGGAAGCTCTTCCAGGTGTTGCGGAAAGACCAAAGAAAAGCTTCCTCGGCGAATCTTTTAAGCTGGCGACGAGCTGGAGCAAAGCAGTGTGTTCCCTTGGCCGTGTAATTGCCATGACCCTCCGCAATGGCCTGTCTGTCCAATGGCCTCCTCCTTTGCAAGAGACAAACCCGTAAAAAGCAAGCAAGACGGAGCGCAAGAACAGCAGAGAAGTGAGAAACTCAGAGCAACCTACCAGCTATCCGGGACGCGCCCAGCAGCGCTCTCCCAGCCCTCGACATGATGCCCAGCTACGCGACCGCCCGGCGACGAATTGATATCCTCAATGACAACAGAAGAAGACGTCGTCTCGTTGATAGATCAAAGAATCAGAAGAAACAATGAATAGAGCAGCGATGAAGGACGCGTGTCGATGGATGGATCTTGGTTGGCTTGAGAACCCTCGTGGCTGGCCGGGCCTTTTGCCTACCTACCTTATTGCATGTACGGATACTTTTGGCCGCACCCTTTGCTTTAGGTATCTCTGACTACGAGGCTTACCTAGTACTGACCCCATTCCCTCCGTAATACGGCGGCCGTACTTTGAGCGATGATACGGACATTCTCGGAAGACGCTAAATGGACATGGTGAAAGAAAGACAAGAGATAGACACCTTGTAGTAATGGAAAAAGCCCTTGGCGCAAGGCTGATGGTAATCTCCTGCCTTGGCCGGTGAGCGAGATGGACCCCTACAAACAGCTTCTGGCAGCGGTTCGTGGCAGGGATTAAGGTGCTCGAGTAAGCCGCTATCGGCGCGGCTCCCGCCTAACGTAAGTCCAGCCATATGCAGGGTTCTGGTCTCTTATTAGAGAAAAAGGCGGGAGTTGTTGAAGCCAAGCCAAGGTTGAACACCCCCACCAAGAGCCGGCTTGAAGCCCACCCGAAGAGTTCGGACTTCGGCGCCACCTTTACCCGGAAGAGCATGCCGTCGTCAGTTTGGCTCGGAATTTGCGATTGCTGGGTACGGATCGCGAATAGATCGAACGACGTCTTTCCGAGCGCTCGAGATATCGTCGACACAATGGCCAAGAAGGGTATGATTTCTGCTGTTCTGATTAACCCCAATTGCAATAGCAACCCGATTGCAAGAACCGAACAATGCTGACAGCCCCCCAGCAAAGGCAAGATTGATCAACGTCCGGCTCATCTCCATGGCCATGACCGGCTTCTTCTACACCTTCAAGCGGCCCAGGACGGCGCCCATGATGGGCATGCTCAAGTACGATCCGATAGGTATGCCTCGTCGCACTGCAATCGGACTCTACTTTGCTTGTTTTGCGGCACCGATGCTGATCTGACTTGGCCCCCCAGTCCGCAAAAAGGTCCTCTTTCTCGAAACGAAGAAACGATCCAAATAGCAACGTCATTCGAGCAATGTAAATACCTACCGACTGCACACCTTACGGGCTGGATTGCAACGATTGGGCTTGCGGACCGTCTGATGATTTCGAAATGCGGCTATCTTATGTACACTATCAATATGGGCATCTATGGAGTTTGGGCAAGGGCTGGCATTGCGCTCGAAGCGCTCGCAGGTCACGATACCGGGTCTGTTTGGAATAAAATTCGCTCCGAAAAGCATTCCCACATGCCGTCTTCGAATTGAAGCGTGAGACTATGAGCAACTCCAAACATACAGCAAATTGAGTTCACAGGAGGCTGCCATTCTGGGCACCAACACATCGCGAACATTTCGAATCAGCTCCGCACAACTAATTAGTCCGTCGCGCCTCATTGCCCACTCCATTACTCAACGCAAGTCTCGGTTCTGGCCTTCTTCAAGTCTCGGTTGCTAGCATCAAAGGCGTCCAAAGCCGCTTGGCTGTCTTGAGGTGCTTGCCTTTTCTTGCTTGCCAGCTGAATGTCCCGCTCGAAATCGGCCACAGTCGGAAAGCTCCAGTCGTGTCGGAGCAACCTCGAGCGAATTTCAGCAACCATGTCCTTCGCCGAAGCAGATGTCGACTTGGTAACAGAGCCGTTCAGAGACTGGCCAGACTTGCCAAAAATGGCCTGTGGTCGAGCGCAAGGGCCCTCCAAGTCTCCTGCCTCGTGTGCGCCAGGGAGAGCATGGGTTTTGAGAATCGACCTAAGCTGAGTAATTTCGCGGCGGCGCTTTTGCTCCTGCATCACAGTTGGTGGAGGCAAGGGGGAGCCCTCACCTGGGTCAGGGCTGTGGACAGTAACCTTGCGACTGATGATATCTTCTTTGAACACGCGCCTTTCCGCCACTTCCGGGGCTTCGATGGAACGTGCCAGCGGTATTTCGGTAGCATCACAAGATGTCCCGGGCTCGGGGGCGGTCGGATTTGGCATCCTGTTCTCGAGTTCTGCCTGAACCCATTCTCTTTCCGTCGCCAAGTAGCTTGCTGAGGATTGAATAGACCTGCTAATCTCCACGATTCGATCCAGCTTTTTGTCGTAGTTGTCGACTTGTGGCATCCTCTCCTCTATGGCCTTTAACTGTGATCGGACTGTGTCAACAGTCTCAATGTCTTTGAGCCATTGATTGCGCAGCTCTTCGGTTTCCTGCGCTTTCTTCTCGAGCCCCTGAATCTGGCGTCTCAGTTGTGCGGCGGCCTCGCGCTCGCTTGTCAACGTCGCTTGCAACTCGCAATTGTTGTGATCAGGCTGCGAGGCGAGCTTCTTCTGTTCATCGATGTGAAACGTCAAAACCTTGACAATATGTTCATTGCCTTGGAGCAGTTGCAGTGTTCTCTCCCTTTCCTGACCAAACCCTTTCTCCAAGGCGGCGCAAAGCTCAGCAGCTGCGCTTCTCAAAAAGGTGGTTGTTTCCCCTCCGTCGCTGATTGCTCCAGCGACCATGGTCTCAATCTTTTCTTTGAATCCCTCATACGCTTGCAATATCTGGCGGTCCAGATTGTCCAGTTTGGTCTCGCGAGTCGAAAGCCGCTGCATGATGTCTTGTAACAGATTGCTTGTCTCGCGCTGGTTGCTTTGCTCGCTGCCTGCGAGAACGTTGAGTTGCTGGCCCATCTCTTCACAGGAGCTCTCTGTTTGCTTCAGATTGTGGTCCAGCTTCTCCAGGTAGGCTAACACCTCCTCGACTTGCTGGTGGCCCCCTTCTTTGCTTTCTCTGCAGGCATCCAGCATTTGAATTGCCTCGTCTTTGAAGACGTTGATATCGCGTGCGATTGATGCCTCCAGCTGCGTCACGGCAGTTGTCATGTCAATCTGCCCATTTTCTAACGAATGGATTGCCGGTGACAGTCTACCTTTATGTAAGTAATAAAGGGATTAGTCGTCATGGAAAACTCTCACCTTTGAAGGATGTTCTTTTCAGCAGCAGCGAGCTTGAGCTCCAGGTCGTCTCTTGACAGCATGTTTGATACGACTAGGTTGCCGCCGGCGATCAAGGAATCGAGTCTGTATGAACGTCAGCAAGTTCTCCGATTGCAACAGAAGAAACAAGAAGTACTTCAAACTTAGCATCTTCATCAACTGCGTGTTCTGTTGAGCATCCGAGTGGCGTTGCTCGTCTTGTTCCGCCTGATGCGCTATCAAAGCGTCCACTTTGGCCTCCAATGTCCGTACGCGTTGATATGCCATAGTTTGCTCTTCAGTCTGGGTATGGACATGATTGGCAAACAGCTTTTCTTGAGCCAATAAAACTTCCTGGAGGGCTAGCTTTTCTTGAAGCTCCGAAACGGCTTGGTTCTCTGATCATCTCATCAGCTAAGCACCATATAAACCGAAAGGGACAAAACTGACTCTGTTTGATCGCTTCTTCCATCTGCATGCGGTACTCTTCCAGACAATTCTTCATCTCGTCTCGCTTCTGACGGCTGCTCTCTAAAGCCTTCTCGACGGCGGCGGAATCTAGCGTTTTGCGCGCGTTTTCTTTCCGAAGCTCGTCCATCATTTCTTCGTAAAATGCACGGGAGCGGACAAACAGCTCCTGTTGTTCCTTGATGGCCTCGTTGAGTTTGTCTCGGCAAGCCCGATGTCTGTCATCGACAAGCTCCCTTTGTTTCTTCTCCTCGGACAGTTGCTGCCGCAAAGTTGTCAATTCCTCGTTGAGGGTCTTGTTGTCTCCTATTGCTCGCGCGTTCTCTTCGAGCAGCGTCGTGTAAAGCTTCTCGATCTCAGATAGCTTGGCGTCTTTCTGGTCCAACAATTCTCGAGCCTTTTCAAGCTCCGACTCCTGTTGGTGGATCTCCTCTTGGAGCCTCTGAGCTTCCCGGCGGGCAGCCGAGGACTCCTCGGCTGATATTTGAACGCATTCGTTCCAATGGATGGCGGCTTGCTCCATTGCCAATAGTTTCCTCTCAGAATTAGGCGATACGTGCAGATTATGGGCTCGCGACCTCTTCTTGGAAATATTGCTGCTTGCAATAGAAGAGGATCTGTGTCGAGATGGATGCTCATGACCTTTGGTAGAACCATAGATCATCGGCCTATTGGTATGGTGTTTGTGGCGATGACGGACTTTTGCAGGGCTGTAGTATGTGGGAAGCTCCAGGTCGCCACAGACGCTGGGGGTTGATTGACGCCGAGGGTTTGAGCTCATCTTCTTTGCATGAGACCGGTGCTGTGGCACGTCACCGATCTCAACCGGCTTACAGACAGCTGCCTTGTGGTTGATAGCCGTGAGCAATCCGCTATTCTGCCTCTGTGTTGGCGAAGAAGTGAGCTTTGGCGGCGACAGCAGCTTGGTCACTTGAGCCGTCTGCCCAGCGTCTTTCGGCGAGCAGCTTTGAGGGCATGACAAGTTCGCGGAAATGGTTTCGCTAGAAGGCAAGAAAAACTTGGACTTCTATGAGAAGTTAGAACCCAAGCTATTTCATGCGTAGCATTGACAACTGCCAGAGGCACACTGCAGAAGCAATCGACTTACAAGCTGATGCTTCTTGGAATCCTCTGCGTCGACTTTCTGCCGGTGAGCACTGTCCGTGCTGCTTGATTTGCCTGGGAGACACAGCTCCGGTAAGTCCAAAGGGGAGGCTCTTGCCACTTGCTCGCTACTGTTCTTCTTTGCGAATGGACCAGCAGGAGTCTGACATGACTCTGGAGGTTGAGGATCAAGGGGCTCCTTGAAAAGGCCAGGCCGAGGAATATTGGTGAATTGGCCAGGGCGATGTGGTGCTCTGGGTGGGAAAGTGAAGCCCTCTGACAGTAAGGCCTCGGAAATCTCATTCTTGTCGTCAAACATACCATTGGCCCAGTCCTTGGCGCCGTACTCTTTCGTTGAGGGAGAGATGGGATCCGGTGCCCGCGAGAGTATGTCGCCAATGCTTTTCTCCCTGTTGGGCCATTTATTGTCGAGACTTTCTTTACCGGGCGACAGACCACTAAGGGCCGGATCAGAGCTGGGAGTTTTCATGGCTGCGGTCTGAGGGAAGAGAACTCTCTGAAATGCGTGAGATACGAGGCGTGTAAGCCGAACCTCTAGTCTTATCTTGATATAGGCAGCGGGCGTGTGTAAATGGAAGCCATCACCACGCCTTATGGCGATGACCAGGAGAAATTGACAGAAAAAGGATTGAGTTTCACAGAAGGAGAATATTTTCAGTATCTGCAAGGCGGTCAGTCACAACAAGCGAAGGTATATGGCAGTATCCATGGAGGAAGGAGGAGGTGGTGCTCCTTCCAGCAATACGTCGAGAACCTCGCTGCCAACTTCTGAGTAGAAGCCGAGTCGGGGACTGGAGATTGCAATAGTATGAGCAGGACCTAGAACTGTGTAAGTCTGAGAAAGTAATTGCTCTTTCATTTTCGTGGTGTTGATAGCCATCTATCTTCGAGACGAAAGTGCAGAGCAGTGGATTGCTGGATGGGAGCTCTGATGACAGTCGATGCTAGGGGCCGCTCTTTGTAAGCCGACACATGCGTTATGTTCCTCCTACCTGCCGCTCCTGCTTATGATAGATACTGTATGCTTGATTCTATTGCTACATTCTCATCTGGTTCCTTCAGTGGTATAACGGACCATTTTGTTTTGCATCAATATTGCGAATCCGGTGTGGATGCTAAGCAGCAAAGTCGGGTCGGTGCCTCTACCCTGAACGAACAAAGAGGGTTGCAGAAACTGTGAAGACAAGACAACCAGATACTCAACTCACTCACACAGCCATTGTCTTTGCCTCATGGACAATCCTCATGCTTCAGCTCGCGCAGCTGTTCGTAAATGCAATGGCCGTAATGGCGTCAAGTATCCGCCTCGCAGCCCTTCGTCATGGTCAGAGAGCACTCGCTCTGTCATCCAATCCATCGCACCAGCCTTGCACAAGGCCTCACCTCGAGCCCCTCGACAGCAGATTCAAGAACCGGCGATGCTAATTGCCGACAGAATTGATGCATGGAGCTACCCCCTCCACGCTTGGATGCTTAACGTCTTCCACCAAAATCACTGTGCCTCTCTCGAAATGCCATAAGCGCGATGCACCACGTCTTCTCCCCCCAAGTCACAAAAATAGGCTCTTGTTAGTCTCGCATCGTCACGGAGCCGTCACGGAGCCGTCACAGACAGATTCTGCGGGCGCCGCCGTGATGCTCTCATTGTTTGGTCCGTTTGAGGTGATGCACAAGACGGCAGCCATGCCTCTCGTGCACCTCATTGGCCAAGACCCCTGCATCTGCCGTTGGCGTCGGCGCTTGTATGAAGAGACGAGGCCAATCATGACGGTGCAACTCCGGCTCCTGGTCTTATCCAGGCACAAAACGAGTCGCCAAAGAGAGAAACCGGGGGGACGATGGACAGCGCAGGGCGGTAACTGAGACTCCATATGGCCTGTGGCCGGTACTTGTATGCAGGCACTTGTCGCAAGGAGGGCTGAGGGGGGAGGGAAAAGAGGAGGATGGGGAAGATGAAGAGGACATGACAGACACGGACGGTTGTGAATAAGAGTGGGCTATGGCGCAGTATATCTCCGGTCTCACATCTGATCTTTGGATGTTGTTGTTCTAAATATTCTTCTGCTTGCTGCCCATCTCGAGTTATCTCGTACGATATCTGGATTTCCTCAGACGATCCCTCCTGGTTGTGCCCGTTACACACTAGATACAAACGCCTACGAGTATAGACGAGAAAGACACCAATTGGAGGCCCATCACCATGTCGAAGACCTCAGCGTACTTTCCTCTGGCGACGGAAGATTCGTGGCAGGGCCCTTCTGGCAGCATCACAGACCAGGACGGAACCGCCGCCGGTGCCGCAGGCGACAGCTCTGCCAATTCCATCACCCTCTCAACCGGAGCTCTGGTTGCCATCATCATTGTGGTTGTGGTTGTCATCTTGATTGGCAGTAAGCACATCCGAAACACTAATACACAAACTCATTCTCTCAATAAATGCTGACGCTTTCCAGTATCAACCGCCACCCTCTTCTTCATTGCCAAGAAGCGTGAATGGACCATAAAGGAGACCATGAGGAGGTCGGCGAAGAAAGTCGCCATTGCTCTCACCCCAAGACGATCCGAATTCCCCCGATCTGTCAAGGGCTCAACGCGCTCTAACCGACGGGGGCGAACCAAGCTTGACGACGTGCCGCCCACTCCTCGCCTGCGACCTGAAGACGTGGAGAAGGGCCTGGCTCGAAGCGAGAGCAAACCAGTTGACCGGAAGTCTGACGACAAATGATAGATGGCGTGGGGATGTGTGTGCATGTGCGCGATGGATAGGTGTAAAGGCGTACAGGTTGGGTCAGCAACGGCAAATGGCGATTGTGCTTCTGGTTCTTTCTTTTGGATGAAATTATGATTTCGCTCATGGCATTCCCATTGTACATATATACACATATCCTTTTGTTTCCTTTCCCTATTCTTGGTAGTTAAATTGATTATGGGTATCACATCCTTCTAAATGTGTTTGAGCTGGCACTCCTCCTGGCCTTGTTGTTGCGCTTCTGCGGAGGGGGAGCGTCTTCCTCTTCTTGCTGCTGCTGATGCTGCTTCTTCTTCCTCGACTCTGGCACAAAAGTGACTTGCCTCTCTCCACGGACTTCGCCAAACTGGGCTTTGTTGGTGCGTGTAGACTTTTGTTGTCTGGATCCCAGCGCAGAATCCCTGACCTGCCGGCCCTCGTTCTGCGTTGATGAGACCTTCATCACCACGTCATCTTTAGGCTTAGAGATGGGCTCATCAGCGTCGCTAGACTCTTCATCAGAGTCCTTGCCCTGGAACTTAGTAGTTCCATGTTTGGCCTCCAGAGCCTGTTGAACTGCTGTGCTCGGGTTGAGAGCCTTGAATTCACCGCTGTTCTCATCCACCAAGAACTCTTCGTCTTCGAACAGCTGGGCGAAACGCTTGTCTCCCAGGATACCGGCGTTGGTGTCAACCTCGTCTCTGTTCTCCTGCTTCTTGAGGAGCTTGTCAACGAGTTTCTGGTTGACCTTGACCTTCTTCGTGCCTCTGATGCGGCTAGCGCGCTCCTTTTCAACCCTCTCCTTGACGCGCTTCTGCCTCTCGTCTTCGAATGCGTACGGGTTTGTGATGAGCTTGGCCTGCTCGTACAGCTTGGATGCCACAAAGTAACCGTGCATGTATGGCCGCAGCAAATTCGTCTTTCCGATCAAGTGCGACAGACTGAGCTGCTTCAGCTCTGGCAGGGTCAAGAACTTGTAGTTGTCGTAGGTCTCCGTCCGGGCCTCTTCCGCCATCTCCTCCACCATGTTATCCAAGAAAGAGCACCATTTGGGAGCAGGGCCTAGCTGGGGCACGAAGAAAGCGTGCTGCTGCTTGCCTTCATTTGCCGTCAGCAGCATGCCGGTATTCTTGCACCAAGCCACATCGTTGATGTCGACTACAGGCTCGACTGATGTCCACGGGTCGCCTGTTGCCTCATCCCAGATCTTGATGATGCGCTTGTCGGCCGACAGAACCTTCTTCTCCTGTGACGAAGTGGTCATGTGGATCAGCTTCTTCACGGCGAAGCCATAGCCGTGGTCCTTCTTGAGCAGAGGGGTTGGACGACGAAGATCATACAGCTGGATCATGCCGGTCGAGCTGCCAGTCGCCAGCGACAGACCGGAGAAGTGGAAATCCAGGGCCGTGACGCCGCCGTCGTGGCCGGCAAGCAGCGCGACTCGGGATCTTGACCGCGGATCCCAGAACTCCACCGTGCCTATTGATGTACCAAAGGCGAGAAGGTTGTGTGTATCTTCGGCGATGGCGGCGCAGTTGACGCTGCCAACGTTGATGCCTCCCTGCAGGCCGCCACCCAGCTCGTCATCTCCTCCGACCTCGATCTGATATGACTTCATGAATCTTCCAAGTTCGAGATTCATGCGAAAGACCTCTCCTTTGCCGTCAGCATCGATGCCAACGGCAGGGACGAGGGCCTCGGTGGAGTGCCGGTCATACACCAGATCTCGTCCGTATCTAGGAATGCGCGCTTCGTAGTGGCAGCCCATCGGGGTGTGGAACTCGAGTTTTCGGTCGTTTTGGAGGTGTAGGGATTTTGAGTAGTCGGTGGAAAGCAGGACGAAGGTCTCGTTGAGCGAGGTCGTGTGCCTTGCGAATGACAGAGAGAGCTGAGGAAGATTGTGCACATGCAGCTGGGGCTTGTATGTGCCCGTGCTCATGACCCATTCGCCATCTTCACTGATTCGGATGCACTGACTGGCCTCTTCGAACTCGAAGTCCTGGAGCAGCTCCACGCGGTTCTGGTACTCGACATCGTTCTTCAGACTGCGCTTCCGTCGGCGAGCCAGCCAATCTGGAAGAGGGCGCGCTGTGGATGCGCCAGAGATTGTGTAGACGGGGACTGTCCCCGGGTTGGAGAGCTTCATGGCAAGAAGAAAGGACTGCTGATGTCAGTTCTGCTTCTCGTTGCGATATTGGCCGAAAATATCTGCAGTCGCAAATGTAAGGTAAGGGAGGTAGAGACGAAGTTTCATGGCGGGCGATTTTGCGTCTAACAAAAAAAATCAAGGTGAAGAAAAACTAGCCCCACCTCGGTGAGCGGTGAGCAGCAGCTCGGGCCGCTGGTACGTACCAGCACGGCCTTTGTCTTGGTTCGCCTCACCGAGCAACCGCAGCCAATCGCCTGCTACGCGCTGGACCCAGCACGCCTCGGACTCCCTGGACACCTTCCCCAGCCCTGTCGCCTCTGCTCCAGTCCGCGATGCGGTGCATCTCCAAGCCTTCTTAATCTTATCTCCTCTCTTCGCTGGCCTGAGGCTGCGTACGCTGGCAATCAGAGGCATGTCGCTGTCGTGGTATTAGAGTCTCTGCCTTGTCTCTAATTCCGTGCTTTGGACGCCTCGTGACTCGATAACCGGCCCTTTGAGCATCGCGCGCCTGCCGAGGCGACGCTCCAAGACCAGCTCCCCGACCAGAGACGACCCTCGTTGAGATGGAGCCCGGGCAGAACGGAGCCTCAGAATTGCTTCTCCTCCTCTCAACTGCTTCGTGAACTCGGTCATCGCCCTCTTCCTCTTCGGCGTCTGGGCCGACCGTTTGCGCGATAGAGCTTGGGACGCAGTGGCTCCGTGTCGACGACAGCCAACTGCGCTGTCACCGGCTGCCACGAGCCCGATCTACCGTTGAGCAGTCGATATGGATACTGGAGAATATGAAACTAATACACTGTTGATTGTGAGTCTGTCGCCGTGTCTATCTGGCTTTTCCATCGTTCCCTCCTCCTCCTCGGCTGACCCCGGAGTCTAGAATAATGTCTCGTCGATCGCTTATCGTCTGTACGAACCGGCCCCGAATCTGTCGCAAAGCTTCGCCTCGACTGCTCTCGATATCGAAAACTCGCTAAGGGAAAGGGGCTACGTCGTCCTATACGATGCGACGAAAAGGGGGCTGTGGCACTTTCAATTTCTTCCCAAGGATGCGAGGTTGGATGAATTCGGCGACGGCCTCGAGCTGCCGCCCGATGTGACCGGACAAGGCCTTGATGTAAAACAACATGGTGTCATAGAGCCTCCGATAATACAAAAGCCTCGTTCTCAAGCGCCCCAGTCCAGCATCACACCGACGAGCCTCTTGTCGACGTCGTCCCCTCTAGAGCAGGCCCACCGTCCGACCCTCTCATCGCCACTGCAAACCACCGCGCCCGTCTCGCAAGACCAGGACCCGAAGGCCGAAGCCAAGCACAAAGCGACCACAGCACAGAGGACATTATACGAAAAATTCATTGCGTCCGTCTTGTCGACGTTATCCACCACGTTCTGTCGCCGAATCGGGGCAATTCCCCTCAACTACCGAACCGTTTTGCTTTCTCCGACGGCATACAATGCGCAGCCACATGCAGTTGCCGTGGGTAGGCCACAGATACTGGGCACTTTCAGGGTATACTTGACGACGACGGGGGCAATGATGATCAGCCTGGCTCTGACGAAATGCCGAGGGATCCTATCACTGGACGATGCTGTTCCCTCGGGTCTGGCGCCTCCAGGCTATTCTGTTCTTGCGGCTCCCTTTGGCATCATGACTGCGGCCCAGAGCTCTGTCTCTGTTGGTGACGGCTCGATGAGCTTGGCGCAGACACCGATGACGCAGTTCTTCAACTTCCGCGGCGGAGTCGATGGGCAAGAGTCCGTATGGAAACAAGCCTGCCTACGGTTTCTGAATTTCCGGGGCATAACTGCCTCAACGCTGGAAGGCTGCCCGTGGGTGAATCTCTTTGTCCCCAAGCCAAAGAACCCAGATAGCAGAGGTGATCAGCGATTTCCAAGTGCGAACGCTTCATTCACGCTGCCATGGCCCAGACGTCTCTGTTTCCGCAAAAGGAACGTCGACATATCCTCGACTAGCCGTGTGGTGGACGCTGTGTTAAGCGGTCATGAGGAGAGTCACGATCCTCTAGGCAATGCTAGGGGATGGTATGCCGCCGTCACGGAAAGGGAAGAGAAGGCGAAACGGGCCATGGAGCGGGCAGCCAGTATCCTCAAGGAGCAGAATCAAAACACAGAGTCAAGGACGCCCAAGCCGAGTGGCCTGTCGCCGGTGGCTCTACAGCGCCCCAATACGGCAACAGCTGGCATTATGTATCCAACGCCGCCAGACGGGGTTCACCAACCGAACGGAGTGACTCCATCCATTGACGGCACGCTTTCCAGCCCCGGAAACCCGTCATCGGCACCAATTGTTACAGAGGCAGATGCCACCGTGCAGAATGAGCCGTCAAATGGCGACAGCCTTGACCAGCCCTTGGATTTTACAGAGCCTAAGAGACAGCGGAGCGATAGTAATCTTCCAGGTGATACTGATCAAATCTTCGGGGGAGACATAGGGGGGGATATATTTGACGAGAATGACATTACGGAGGCCGACTTCAACTTCTTCGACGAGAAACCGGGCGACAGGGATACCGATATTCCCATGGCCGGCATGCCTGGCTCAGACATGATGCTCCCCCCTCCAACTCAAGCTGATGAAGGGAGCGTACTACTAGGCGATACTGTGTCACTTCCCCCGGTGCCAATGCCCGCGTCTCTGCCTCACCACCCGTCCGCTCCTCTCTCAGCTCCATCTGCGACTCAAGCTGCTCCTCCTGCTCTTGCGCCAATACCTTCACTCGCACCGCCGCCACATGCTACGCTTCCTCCCCCTCCACCGCCCCCCACTCAAGACAGAGTCGTGTTTGCCAAACCAGAGCTGAAGCATGCCAGAAGCCAGAACGAGGACCAATCCCGTCGAAGCCGAGGAGATGTTGGTGTAACGCCTGCAAAACGCGAGTCCAGCCCCTTTGATCCCTATGCGGTGTTCAAGCGTGTGAGGGCATCCCTCAAAATGCCGAATCACGACTCTCAGGGGTCTTCTCAGCCTACGTGGAGGAAGGCTAAGATCTTTGAGAGCCTGGACTTTGACCCAGCGTTGCCTTTGATCAATAAAAAGTATGAGCAGGGGGGCTTTTTCGATCCGAGCGCTCTCTCGAGGGTGGAAAAGATGGAGAAACCAAACCCGGGTCTTCGGACTGTGCCCGAAACGGACTATCTCAAGCGGCATGGCAAACTCAACAAGAGGCCACGGGAGCGACCAATGACTCGAAGTGCCATGAGCAAGCCGTACTCCGCACTAGAGCTGCACGGGTCGACTGGTAGCCCAATGAAACTGGATGGATCAATATCCGAAGGCGAGGAGAGCAGCTTCGAATCGGACCAAGATGACTCCAGCTACACATCGGACGAACCGGGCTCACCACATAAAGCCAGTATCAGATTGATCAACGGGGACGACGATATACTCTCCCAAATCACCTCGCTGAGAGATGGTGACATTGAAGAACCCGATCACCAGCTGGCAATGGAGTTGCCACGGCTCTCCAAGTCTGACATGTCTGGAGTACCGCTGTCCTCGCTGTTTTCGGACCCGGAACCCCTGCCGCTGGACATGGCCTTGAGTGATGACGATATGATCCAGATTGCGCAGATTGTGACGGAACAAGCGGCAACGGGGGAGCTGGATATCTTCAAAGCATCGGACTTTGAGCCACCTACCCTCTCAGCCAGCCAGAAGCGTCAGGAGCTATCAAATTACGGCCGAGACGCCTTTCATACGCTGGAAGAGGTCGTTGCAGAATTCTTTGGAGACACGATGCCGGTGCGTCTGAAAGGCTTGTTGGATATCCAGGACATACCGCTCTTGAGCCAGTTCCAACCACGGCAGATGCACGGCCGAGAAGGAAACTCCGAAGCCATGAGGCCAAGCAACCTGTACCAGATCCCGAGCCCGCATTTAGAGGTGCAAAGAGCAGACACGAAACTGTCTGTTCTGCCGTCTGCGGTTTCCTTTTGGGACAGCCTGGGTCTCTCCCCGTCTTCCGGTAGCAAGAACATCAACGCGTTTTGCGTGTTTCCCGGATGGCCTGGAATGGGAGACAACGTCCAGACCTTTCTGGATCGCATCAAGAGTGTTTACGAGTTTTTGAAACTGGGCACTTTCGATGTCATGACTCTTGGTGCGGATTTGGAACCGGGACTTTTGCCATATGAGGTTGATCGGATCACCACATCTCCAGATGCCACCGTGACGGGTCATGGCTCGGCCATGATTGAAAGCTTGGAAGCGCTGCGCGGGTTGTTCACCAACCTGGCCATTACCGAGACGAATTTTGTCATCTACTTTGTCTACTCGCCCGATAATCCGGGAACCATTATCGAATCGTGCACAGCTTTCCAGCGGTTTTTCGAAACCTACCAAAAGATCCTGGCGACTCGAAAGGAGCCTCCGCAGAACGAGCTCGTCCTGCAGCTGGTGTCAGCAGATCTGCTCTCTTCGCCTACAGCCTTTGTTGTCACTCCGACTTCTGACTTGATCAGACTCTGCATCGAGACGTATGATCGCTGCACTCTATTCGGGGGTCCCATGCCGGCCCCGGCGATCAGGCTCGAGCAGCTTCTACCGCGCATCATCGACTTCAAACTGACCACGAACCCTTCCGCGTCGCTCATTCGCGAGAATTCGTGCATTCATGTAGCATATGCGCAAAGCGTCGACGAGCGATGGATCACGGCGGCGTGGACAGACGTCAGGGGCAACCAACAAGCGACGGCCTCTTACTGCTTGGCGAGAAAGGGAAAGCCACCGTCTCGCAATATGAACGACATTGCCCATGAAATATGGGAGACTACTCTCGAACTCATATCCGCCTGGAAAGTTCTTTGGAGGGTCATTATAACTAAATGCGGGCCGATGCCACAGCACGAGATGGACTTTTGGGTTGATCTCGCACGCACCGAGATCAACGCCAAGGTCACGGTAGCGTTGCTTACGGTTGACACGGACCCATCACTCCAGCTTTTGCCGCCGGTGGTGAGGCTTCCACCACCCTCGGCTGCTCTCCATACGCCAGTCTCCACGCCGCAGCCGAGTGTCCTTTCCCCCGAGCAAACTGCCACTCCTGCAACTCCCGCCCGCGAAGGCAACGCGGCTGTGGCTACGCCCTCTGGCGATGGCGGCGGCGCCTCGAATACAAGCACTGCCGACGCGGATGCGGACGCCATCTTGGTCGACGTAACCGATCAGACGTGGGGGGCCATTGCAGGCCACCGGCTCAGCAACTCTACGAGCATCTTGGAAGTGCAGCCCGCCTTGATCAGCGGCTACCTGATCAAGCGGACGGGGATCAGAGTGGAAGATGCCCCCGTCGCGATGGAGGTCAACCTGGTCTACACAGAAGCAACGCCGCGCGTGCACGAGCCCCTCTTTCGGGAGATGCTGGGATACTTTAGAGGGCTGGGCACTCTGGCTCGGGCGCGTGGAGTGGTGGATAGGGAGGCCGACGTGCGGCCGTGGCATGTTGCGGCTGCTGAGAAGGCTGCGCGTGCGTTGTATCTGTTGATGTAAAGAAAAGGAAGGGTTTCCCCTTTTTCTGCGGAACGAAGACGGGGTGGGAGAGAGAGTGAGGGGGAGAGGACCTGTTTTCCTGTTTTGGTACTGATCTTTTCTTGTTGATACCTTTTGTAACCCGAGGCATATTGGAGACTACAACTTTCGAGGCGTTCTTTTTGTGTGTTTGTTGGCGTTGGAAATGGGCTCGTCGGGGGCTGGTGGTGGTCCATTTCTTGATTGGGGTGATAGAATTGGGGAGAGACGGGAGGCTTGACGGCTCTGCATATGCATATTGAGAAGAGACGATGTTACGGACTGTAGATAGATTCAACATTAGGTGCATCAGAAGGAGTGGTGGCTGGGAGTACCTAGACATAAGTGATGCCGATTCGAACGTGAGTGAGGGTTCTCTGAAGAACAGAAACGAGAGAGAGATTATGAGAAAAAGAGTGCGGAGCTTCATCTTCAGCCGACAATCGAAAGAAACATTCTCTATAAATGTCTGTCGATGTTCAGTCATAAAGTTTATGACGATGGTTCAACAGCTAGCACCAGGGTAATACCATGCTCATGATTCTTTGTCACCGTGATAATTGCAGGATTCATCAAAAGTGTAGGTTAGGCATCATCGTGTACTTAGTAAGAGGACCCGCTGGACGCATGTGAGAACTGCCTTTTCATTACCTATTGAGGGACTGTCCGAAGACAATGATCCCCTCTTCTTCCCTCGTCCGCATTCACCCAAAGTTCTATTCTGAATGGGTTTATATTAGGGAGAAAAAGAGGAGCCTGGAGTGAGTCAGGGATCCTGGTTTCGCCACGCCTTGGATCCCTAGATTTGCCTTGCGTCACACTTGGTGTCGAGTCTAGTAAGTTTTAGTGGATGAATCATCAATCATGCAGGCAGAAATGCGGCGAGATTCTGATGCTGATAAGATTGAACGAGACTCGTCGAATAGATCAACTCACTTATGTACAATTCGCAGCACGGGATTGTTTTCTTCCTTTACGCCTCATTGGCTTTTCTTTTCTTTTTGCATTCACGCAATTATAGACGTTTGTTTCTTCTGTCTTGAATGGTCCTCATCATGAACAGGCCCTCGCTGGCAAACCTGCCCGACGACCTCATCCTCGACATCGTCCAGCATCTCGACACAGCCCGCGACGTCGCCCATCTGGGAGCAACCTCGCGCCACGCCCATGCTGTCATCAACCAGAGCGGATGGCGGAGCTTCGTGAGGGCAAAGTTCCCCTCCATTAACGCCCCCACGGCGCTGTTTGGTGGTGGTAAATGGGACGCCGTGGCAGACCGCCTGACGTATCTTGATCGGTGCTGGGACACGCGTGGCTTCTACCTGACGGTCTACGGGGAGAAGGCGCCGGCACGGCCCAAGAGGAGGGACTTTGCGAGGAGCAGGCAGTCTGTCAACTTCCACTCCGTCATTGATGCCACGACGCTGTTGTCGACGCAGGAGGAGTTGCTGGCGTATGGAGCCGGAGAGAATCTGGTAATTGGACGAAGAGGCGTGAGTGGCAAGGGCCAGAGCCGCTGGAGCAAGCTGGGAGGCCGCGAGACGGGGTATGCGGCCGGGACGGGAGACGTGACGGCCATCAGCATCATTGAGCGCCAGGAGTCCCCAGAGGTGGTTGTTGGAAGAGCTGATGGGGATCTTCAACTCTTGTCCGTCGGAAATGAGACGCTGTCAGAAGCATCTCAGGGCTTTGCCTCTATACATGATACCGCCGATGCAGCAAAGGCCCCCCTCACGCGAAGGTCTCCTGGGCAGAGAGCGATTTCATGGACCGAGTGGCAGCCCGACGCCAAGCTGCTGGCGAGCTGCAGAAGCTCAGTCCTGACGCTGTACAATCTCTCTGATACTGAGGAAGCGACGCTGAAACCGGTGCTGTTCTATGATGTGTCAAAGGACAGCTCTGCTGACGAGGTTTCGCTTCTTCGCAGCGTCAAGTTCATGGGCCAGGACGTGGTTGCCTGTGGAATTGGTGGCAGCAGCAAGCCCTTGCGATGGGCCAAGATTCGGCCTACGGGGATTGAGTTTACCAATGCAGCCAAGAACGTCAAGTTGAGCGCGGATGGCAGTTTTGCAGATTCAGGGCGACTGGCCGAGAAGACGACGGTGCGAGCCATTCAGCCAGTTCCACGGATGAACCAGAACTTACTGCTCAGCGCCTGGGATGACGGAAGTCATAGGTAACACCACCACAGGTTCGAAACTGGAGGCCGTTCGAAGCAGCTAACTCACATATGTGCATGCCAGGCTCTCTGATTTGCGAACCCCTTCAGACCACGACGTCTTGTATCGCGATGGCTTCCAGCCGTACCAAGGCAGCAGCTCACTGCTCGTATACGGGTCCGAGCGATTCGTCGCCGGCAACAACTGCAGCCCCGACCTTCGCTTCTTCGATTTCCGCTTCCCCAAGGCGTATCACCACACCAGCGCCCTGCCGTGCAGCGCAAACGCGCCCTCTCCCGGACGGCCCTATCAGTACGGTGCCGTCAACGACCTTGACGGGCTTCAGCTGGATCCGGTCGACAAGTGCGACTCGTCGTCGTCTGGCCGGGCATGTACGTGGCACCACCTCTCACGGCAAGACAGCTGGCGGCCGGACGCGGTCATGCACATCTACTCGTCTTCCATGGACAGAGTTCACTGTCTAGCCAAAGCGTCAGACTTATCGACGTCCTTCTACTGCGGCGTCAGAGGAGCTCTGGTGGAGGCGACGTATGCCCTGGCCGAGGACGTGGATGCGGTTGCTTCTCGTCGGTCGGCCCCGGAGGGATGGCAGGCCAGCGATCCAGAGGGACGAGCCTCGCTGATTGAGACAGGGGTGGGCCGCCGGGATGGGGACTCGCAGCTGGATGAACAGACGCAGACGAGGATGCCGGAGCTGTACTATTACGAACGATGGACGATTCCAGAGACGGAGGGCCTAGAAGGGGCGGAAACGGGGAGGAGGAGAGAGACGGGACGGCGTTTGGATCCGGCGCTGGTGGCTAGTCGAAGGGGCAGATGAGATTTGCAACTTGTTGTTGTCACGATTTACGACTTGGATGAGATTTAGTTAGACCGCGATATGCATAGAGAAAGAGGGGACGATAAACAACACAGTAGTACAAGGCGTTGATATGGGGAAATATAGATCCTTTGTTCAAGCTTGCTATCTTCGCAAACAGGGAGAAAAAAAGGGCAAGTTATACATGCATTATCGTCCACCTCCTCCTCGAGTCATCACTCCCCATTCACGCTCACAGCTTCGAGTCCGACACAATCAACGACACCTTCTCCCGCAGCGTCGTCTCGGCCTCCTTTTCGATCCGAGCCACCAGCTCAGCACACGTCGGGATGTCGTGAATCAGACCCATGACCTGGCCCGTCGTCCAAACCTAATCATTCACCACCATTAGCAAACACGTCGCCCAAGGAGGCAGAACAAGAAAAAAGCAAAAAAAAAAAGAGACAATGGCAACATATCACTCACCCCATGCTCCGGATCACCATTGATAAAGACCTCCTTCCCCCTCTTCCCGCTCACATACGGCGCCACCTCCTTGAAATCCCCCGTCTTGCTCTCCCTCTCCACCTTGAGCGCCTCCTCGGTGACCTTGTTCTTGTACAGCCGCGTCGTGTTCGTCCACCGCCTCAGCAGCAGCGCCGTATCCGTCTCCTGGCCCCTGACAATGGCCTCCTTGATGTTGTGATGCACGGGCGCCTCCTGCGTGCACACGAACCGCGTCCCCATGTTGATGCCGCACGCGCCGAGCACCAGCGCCGCCGCAAGCCCCTGCCCATCCGCGAACCCGCCCGACGCAATAAACGGCGTCGTCAGCGTCTGCCTCGCCCGGCCCAGCAATATGAAATTCGTGATATCGCTCTCGCCGACGTGTCCCGCGCACTCAAACCCGTCAATGCTCAAAAAGTCAACGCCCAGCTTCACCGCGCTCTGCGCGTGCCGTATCGTGGTGCACTTGTGCAGCACCGTGATGCCGGCCTGCTTGAGCTGGCGGATCACGGGGCCGGGAGAGTTGCCCGCCGTCTCGACAATCTTGACGCCCTCGTCGATGATGGCCTGCGCGTAGGCCGGGTAGTCGGGCGGCAGCAGGGACGGCAGCAGCGTCAGGTTGACGCCGAACGGCTTGTCGGTCAGGGTGCGGCAGCGGCGGATCTCGGCGCGCAGGGCGTCTGGGCTCGGGGAGATGAGGGCCGTGATGATGCCCAGGCCGCCGGCGTTGGACACGGCCGAGGCGAGGTCTGCGGTGCCGACGTGCATGAGGCCGCCCTGGATGACGGGGACTGTTGTTGGGCGTGATGATAAATTGTCAGCCGTTGGGATGGGCAGAGGAGAGAGAGAGAGGGGGAGAGCTGGAGAAAAGGGAGGGGAGGGACGCATACCCCGGATGCCTAGGCGGCGGGTGAGTTCTGTGTTGAAGGGCATCGTTTGGGGATGTTGTTGCGAGTCCCGTCTGGATTTTCTGTCGAGATCGAGACACACGGCGGTGTTGAGGATTTCTATCCTTCGGGGTTCTATCAAGTTTCCAGTTCTATGTGTGAAGATGACACAGACAAAATCGCCGTCCTTCTTCTTTCTTATTCTCGTCTAAGAAAAAAGGATAATCGCACTAATATCAGTATATAAGACCAACAAAAAAAAAGAATGTTAGAAGTAAGAAACAAGCATCATCAGCACGAACGCCAACATCTTTTAATAAGAAAGTAGAAGCAATTCCCCCGTCCCCCCAGAAAGGAATGACAGCTTTAGATACCCGCTTATGCCGAGGCACGTTCGTTCCGGCTGACGTGCCCCCAGAATTTCCCTTGTTAGTCTAGTGGGCAAGTCCCCTTGCATTTGGAAGCTCGGCCCCCGCATTTTCTCTTGTCCGGCAATCTTGTGTTCATGCTTCACATGCAAAAAATGTCAGCTACAATATGGGGAAACAAAGTACCTACCATTACTCACATGTTTGTACCAGGTTTTGACTTCAAGTCTGTAACTACTACCTAGTGTGCATTTGCAACAACACTCATACGTGTGATCCTTTTCATACCTTACTGAGAAAAACGTTTGGTATGAAGCAGGGTCAACTCTGATGCAGCAGTTCAGATAATAATCGTAGATATCGCTTGATCTTGTGCTTCACCTGCTGGCGGATCACTAATCCCGCCAAGCTCGGTGGAGCTGCATCTTCCCTCGGTTCATCGTCATCTGTTCCGTACCTCGTCAACCACGCCCATTCGATATCGATTAATATTCCCTGCCTTCCATCTGAAGCATAGGTAGCCACCACTTATGTGCAACTGCATACTCTGGTACGCCCCAAATGGGTTATAGAGGAGGGAATGGTCCTTCATCTCAAGCAACTATCTACCTACCTACAACTTACACATGTACAGAATCCTACTCCCTACCTACCAAGTACCTATCCATCCGAATCCCACTCTCATCCTACCTTATACTTGCTCAGACCAATTCCGCATGTACAATTTGTTCCACGTCTTCCAGAATCAGATACCCGTCCCATCCATGCGAGCTAGCCAGCTCCAGCATGGTATCCCGTGTGCCAAGAAGACAACGCCTCGTCGCCTCCCAAGGCGATCCCCATCACTCATCCTCCAAGCACTTCGTCGTCGTCGTCCCGCCAGTGAGACTTTTTGGTGCCATCTGGGCCATCAAGCCATGGCCGCATTTGGTGCCAGGGCCACGCGGTCTCTTGGCTTGTCCACCAGGTCCGCGTATCCATCCAAGCTGGCACCCATCGTCTTGATCATGTCAAAGATGTGGGTGCCCTTGAACGTCTCGCCCCAGAGGCGCACAACTGCGCTTGCGAGCTGTCTCAGCTTCATGGGATCCGTGGTTGCTGCTTCCAACTGCGGGTTTGCAGCTGCACCAGTCAAAGATGGATCAACGGGAACGGCAAATTCCGTTTCGTCTAGCATTCGCCTCACTGTCTCCAAGAGGTTTCTCTCGTCGAGGGTGATGGGAGCATCAGATGGCGTGAGGGATCCCAACGTCAGAAGCCACTTGGCTAGAAGCAGCGCACATTCGAAATTGCACACTGCCAAGGCATGCGGTCAGCTTCCATTATAAACCATCATCAGGGATACAAGCATCAAAGAGACAAAAGAAACTTACATGAGTGCTGGATGCTCCATTCTGTGGACTTGGTCCTCGCAACGTAATTCACACCCGCCTTGACCAGCATAGACAACGCATGAACGGCTTGAAACACCGCTCCGTGGAGCCGCACACTGCGCACAAGTAGAGGCGTGGAAATCATGGCCGATGCCATCAGCATCGAATCCCTTGTCTGTAGCTCTTTGCTTGGCGGAGTATCGCTGTACAGTCGAATGTATGCAAGACGCAGGAGAGCCGTCGCATTGTACGCCAGCAGGCCGCCGGGAGAAAAGTCTGTGCTGGCAAACGGCCCGGAGCCCGTGGCGAGTAGGTAGTGATGCTGCTCGACGGTGGTATGCCATACCCGGAGCGCCTGCGTGACTTCTTCCACATCCTCCGGCTTCAGCGTGCGCTGCGCCTCAAACGGCAGGCCAGCCGCTAGAGACGTCTGCTTCAAGAAGTACACGTGCTGGATCAGCACATGGATGAGAACGTAGAAGCCCAGCGAGGACAGGTGGTTTGGCAGTCCCTGGTTGGTTCGGCCAAACAGCCTAGCGATGGCTTCGTGGACGGTAATCTCCACCATGGGCGTCGATTGCCGCAGCTCTTGCCACTGCCACGCCGTTTCCGCTCTCCAGAGCCTAGCGGGAAGAGGTAGCGAGAGTTTGAGTTCAGATGTGACCAGCAGAGGCGGCAAATCATAGGCGATGCTGCAGAGGTTGAAGAAGGAGTAGGCAATCAGCTTGGTCCTTGTCGCCCCCTCGCGCTTGATCCAAGCATCCCAGTCTGTCACGCTTGCTTGGCTAATGTCCTCAGTCAAGCCCTCTTCTCGGATCAGGATCGCCAACGTGCTCTGCAGCGACAGCGCCTCGTTAAGGATTGTCTTGGCTCCCCAGAGGCCGACAGAGAAGAGCAGCAGAACAGCTTGGATTGTTTCCAACCGAGACTGGGGCGTATTCGGAGAACTGTTCAAAGACACCAGATGAGTACTCGGAAGTTGTGACTGGACTGGACACGGAGGATGACAGATACTTACTAAGGCTCTCGATGTGTATCCTGGGTGATCGGCCTCTCCGACTGCGCTGACGCAAAGGAGTGCCGGTAGGAAGTGCTGGGTGAAGGGCGTGTGGAGTGCGGACTGTAAGAGGAGGCATTGGGCAAGAGGGCATGAATCTCCGAGCTATGCCGCCGTCGAATCTGCTCCATCGCGACCGACTTAGCCGCATACCAGAGGGCATATCCCCTCTTGCTCTCGAATCTGTATTGCGCTCCAACAGCCAGGATGGCGAGAAGCAACTCTGGGGCAAGCTCCGTGGGGGACAACGTGGGCAAGTGAAGAAAGGGCAGCTGCTCGTGAAACCCACTAATGTATCCCTCCAAGAAGCGAGTGAGCGTGTAGCGAGAGGGAAAGACAAAGTCGGCCGGCAGCACGGCTGAGAACTCCTCAAGTCGGTTCTTGATGATGCCGTGGTCCACCACGGAGATTCGGAGGGGAGACCGCGATGGCTCCTCGTGTAGACGCGAGCTGGGCTCCTGCGCATCAGGAGCAAGAGACCCAAAGCGGGAGGGGAGTTGCGAGTTTGGCTTGGAGTTGCCACGTTGGAAGACGGCCGGCGATCGTGCAAAGAAATTCATCTGCTGATCAGGCTCAAAGTGCGGAGGAAGGAAGTGCTGTGGCGTCGTGTAGTCGTCAAGGAACAGGTTGTAATCCTCGTAGGCCGGCTGCTGGGGCTGGGGGCCAAATCCAGCCGTGAGAATGGGCGGATCTGCTCGCGCGCGATCCCCATACCCCTCGATGGTGTCCGGATAGCTCTTGACCCTCGAATGCGTCGGGGGCTGCTGGGGAATGTCGTTGAGCAGGGGTTGCATGGTGTTGACCTCGCTCGCCAGGGCGGCATCAGAAAGAAGATCCAGGTTGCAGGCTGCCGTTCGAGTCGCAACTTGGGGGTTCTGCTGGCCGAGATGACTCCCGCCATCAGAACTCATGGAGCCATGATGATACGGCGGTGGAGGTGCCTGTCCCTGTTGCCCCTGTTGCTGCTGGTGCTGCTGGTGCTGCTGCGGCGGCGACGACTGTGGAGGGAGCAGTGTGGTGGTGGTAGGGGGAGGGGGAGGGGGTGGCCGCAGCCGGTGAATCCCCATGGCGTCGAGGTCTACATGGCTATCGGAAAGAGATGGCTTGTGAAGAGACGTGCCGGAGAGCTTCCTCGGCCGAGACGGGTCCTTGTGGCCCTCATTCAGATGAACGAGCTTCTCGTGCCGGACGAGAAGATCACTGATGTCCATGTAAGTAAATGTAGACCAACGCAAGGCGGGACAGGGTGAGTTGCAGCGAGGAGACGGGCAGTGCCGAGTGGATCAAGGCGAGGAGGATAACAGGACTCGAGGCCAGGACATGAAGCTTAGAGCGAGGCTAGAGGTGACAGTTTGGAAGAGGGGAAAGGGGGGGAATATGTAATGCAATGAGGAGACGCGGGTACTGGTATGGGTACAAGCACCACATAAAAAGGACATGGTATCGCATCACATCATACCCAACCGAATAGTAGGGTGTAGATGAGGAGGGAGACGGGTTCGATAAGAAAAACGACAAAGAAAGAACCTGGGAATAAGCGAATCTGCTCAGAGGAGGCAACTTACCGACGCCCAAATGTTTTCCCACAGCGATCCCAGCCGCAGGAGAAGGGTTTCTCCTTTGTATGTGTCCTCTCGTGTCTTTGGACATGCTCGACGCGTCTGCAACTCGGAGAGAAGAAGGTCATGTGAGCAACACGGGACGATAACAGCAACAGAGTTGGACAAGCACAAACAGCAGCACTGGGCGGAGTAGGCTAAACTGACCTGAAGCG
The DNA here is from genome assembly GCA_020002365.1 of Trichoderma gracile. Taxonomy (NCBI): domain Eukaryota; kingdom Fungi; phylum Ascomycota; class Sordariomycetes; order Hypocreales; family Hypocreaceae; genus Trichoderma; species Trichoderma gracile. The sequence continues at coordinate 1,954,902 of JAINEY010000005.1, forward strand.
CTTGCTACAATACTTGCAAGGCAACGTCTTGGGTTTCTGGTTGCGGTTCTCGCCCACGTCGGCAATGGGGAGGGCAGTGGGTTGGTTTGGCGGAGGCAGGGCGACCGGGCCGTCCATGGCCTGGAGCGGGAGCATTACGAGAAGAAGCGAGCAGGCCGTCAAGGTACTGGTATAAGTGACAAGAAGCGGCGAGGCAGTGAGGCGGGCTGCGCACAATTGGGGGGTTGGAGGAGGTGGAGGATGTGGGGGAATGGGATGGGATGGGATGGGATGAGATGAAATCAAGGGACGGCAGCTCGAGCAAACAACCGCCAGACAGTCAGACAGGCAGGTGGACGGAGCATCAACGGGATCCAACCTCGAGAGACAAGGAGACAAGGCACCGAGAGAACAGCAGTGGGGGGTTGGCCGGATTGGCTCTCGGTCTGATAATCTGTAACCGCAGTGGCTCTGAGGAGGATATGACCGGCTGAGTAGTGAGACTGGGAGGGAAGAGGAAGCAATAGAGGTAGAGGCAGAAGCAGAAGCTGAGGGGAGGGGAAGAGAGGAGAGAGGGCAGTGGGAGAGAGACCGAGTCCAATCAACAACAGCCAAGCAAGTGGCCGGCAGCAAGCAGACAAACAACAGGCAGCGAGTAACAATCGAGGCTCTGCCGTCCCGTCATAGAAACGTGGGTCGAGTCCAAGACCGAATCCAAGTCGAGGCAATGCGAGGCGAGGCGAGACGAGTCGAATCGAGCCGCAGTCTGGCGTGCTCAGCAAGGTTCGGCTGGCAGCGGGTGAATTGTTTTGCAGTTGGAGGAGCAAGGCGAGGCGTGATGGGGCACAGGCGAGTGAGGAGAAATGGCCCGGCGACTTGATCCAACCAGCCAGCTCGAAGAAAACAAAGAAAGCGAGCGATACACCAGATACCTAGACAAGAGCCTGGCCTGGGTTAGCCAGGATCCTCCTCCAAGGCGGCTGTAATAACGTGGAGCCGCGACAGGGCCACAGCTCTCCCGATTTGTGAGGCAGCTGTTGACGGAGGACGGCGCACGAAGTCGTATCGGGGCAAAGGATCAGCTCAAGGGCGATTGGTTTGGCTCATCGGTCGCGTGCCGCCATCCGTTGGGAGTTGGAGATGGCGGGAGAGGAGAGTAAAAAAATTAGAAAGAAAAACTGATCCTTGGTAGGGTGTCGCCTGGATGTCGGGGGAAGAAGCCGGTCTGCTGCAACGGGTGGTGTGTTTTTGACCGGCAGAAAACGAGCGACAGGTGACCACGAAGGCACTAAAGCCAAGGCAAAAGCGCTGATGACGAGTGACTTTTGTCAATTCTGATGGCCGACGCCAGCTGCCAATGCCCGGGAAGCAGGATACTGTAGGATAGGACAGGGCAGGACAGGATAGGATAGGCCAGCTTTGACGGGGTTGAAAGCAAACAGTCGAGTGTCTTGGAATACGGGATGCTACAAGGGCCAGGGTTGGTGCCAAGCGGGGAAAGCTGAGGGGGAAGCAGCCAAAAGAGCAGGCTAGGGGCCGTGGGGAGAAGCGGAGAGAGAGGGGGAAGTTGGTTGAGGAGAGAGAGAGCGGGTGAAGTGAGGAGAGGGAAAAGAGGGCATGACACAAGAAGCCCTGACGTACGACAAACTGCCCCAGACCGTCTAGACTTGTTTAGACTTGCTAGGTAGAACTAGCAGAGTCCTTGTAGGTAAAGATGCGGATTCGAATGGGCTTTTTGGCATGGTGCATGTGCTAGGCCAGCCTCGGCAAGACGGAGATCTCAAGTGTCACTGTCCGATGGTGGTATGAGTGAGTGGTGGAAAGTGGCTGTCCTCGAGCTACCTATTAGCCATCACCTGGTACATGTATGTAGGAGCTGAGACTCCCTAGCAGTCAACTGACGAGAGAAGTCCATATCGAAAGGTTTCTGCGAGGCGATGGACCAGAGTACAGTAAGCAGTCGCCATCTCATTGTTCCCCTCGTCTCTCCCCCATGAGATTCCGTCTAGGCAGTATGTAATTAGTAGAGCAAACCGATCATCGATGGCTCCCAGCTGATGTCGTCTGTGGGGGCCCTGGAGTTGGTGGGGACTGTCCAGGCCCTGTATGGAGAAGTTCCATCCTCTGGCAGGATACCCCACGGGGAGAGGAGCATCGTTCGGTAATTGTTTTTTCCATTTTTCCATTTTTTTTGGGACTGCGTAGCAAGCCTTGCAAGCCTCCCCAGCTGGCGTAGCAAGCCTCAAGGTGTGGAAGAAAAGCACCGGACTGGCTCACACTGAATTTGGTGCTTTTTGTATAGCGATCATGCCAGTGTTTTCTTTCCTCCGCATGAGACCCTCTCGAAGGGTCCGGTTCACGAGCCCCAGCATCCGGATAGCGAGCACCCAGAGGGTACCTCTCTGTATTGGAGGTACAGGACAAAGGCAGAGTTCCTTACAGTGTAAATATACATTTTTATACTGTATAAGTAGGTACCTAAAGGATTGCAGTTATCACAGCAGCATAAACACTATATATTTCTAAATAGCTGCTATAGCAGAGTACTAATCTATAGCTTACTAATATTGTAAAGGCATGATCTAACAGCTGTATGGTATTACATTGCAGTCCTCCATAAGCAGATATTTCTCAGGTGTATGCTAGCTTCTACGCTGGAAAAAGCACTTAGCCGCACAGTTATACACAGTGTGTGTGGGTGCTCGCTATCCGAACTCCTTGAAGCTAATTGGCCACACTTTGTAGCGCCTGAGCTCAAGCATTAACCTGAACTTTCCATCCATCCACTTGAGAACTTGCCCTTCAACGCTGCTTCATCATTACCAAACATCCCTCTTCGCTCTACAATTGGACGGCAACCTCACAAAGAATACTCAGACTCCCCTCATTACAGAGCCCTTTGCTGCCACATTTCACAATGGCCGGCCACGACTCCGATCCCGACTCTCCTCCCCCTGCGAGGAGGAGCAACAACAACAAGCGACCAGCCGAAGACGACGACGACCTCCCCCAGCCCTACAACGCAAACTCGCTCCAGGCGCCCAAGCGACGCGCCATCTCCCCCTCCGAGCAGCCGCGGAAGCTGAAGCGACCGGGAGCGCGCGCGCGCTTCTCCGAGGCCGAGCGAGAGGCCATCCGCCAGCGCCAGCTCGAGCGCGATCGCCAAGCCGCCGAGGCCGCCTCCCTCCAGGCCGCCGAGGAGAACAAGGTCCGGGGCATCAACGACGTCGTCAGGGAGCACTACAACAGCGTGCCCGAGCGCGGACGCGACTGGCGGACCCGCGAGAGCAAGATCAAGGGCCTGCGCGTCTTCAACAACTGGGTCAAGAGCTGCATCATCCAGCGCTACTCGCCCGACGAGGACCACACGCCCGGATCGCGCGAGATGGGCCGGTCCAGCGGCAAGGAGCTCCTCGTCCTCGACATTGGCTGCGGCAAGGGCGGCGACCTTAGCAAATGGCAGCAGGCGCCGCAGCCCATCCAGCTCTACGTCGGCCTGGACCCGGCCAACGTGAGCATCGAGCAGGCGAGAGACCGGTACAGGCAAATGGCTTCTCGCGGTGGTCGAGGCCATCGCGGAGGGCGGTTCAACAGACCCCCGCCTCGCCTCTTTGACGCGCGGTTCCACGTCAAGGACTGCTACTCGGAGAGCATCGAGGACGTGGAGATTATCCGCCAGGTTGGCTTCGACCCGTCCCCCATGAACCGTCGCGGATTCGACGTCGTCACCATGATGTTCTCGATGCACTACGCTTTTGAATCCGAGAAGAACGCCCGAACCATGCTCAGGAATGTCGCCGGCGCGCTCAAGAAGGGCGGCCGCTTCATCGGCTGCATCCCCAACTCGGACGTCCTCGGCGAGCGCGTCCGCGCCTTCAATGCCAAAATGGCCGCCAAGCGCGAGGCCCAGAACGGTGGCGCGAGCGGAGAAGAAAAGGAAAAGGAAAAGGCTTCAAAGGAACAAAACGGCGAGGGCGCCTCCACCACGCCCACCTCCACGCCGCCTCCCCAGGCCGTCCCCGAGGCCGCCGGCGGAGAGCAGGAGGACGGCGAGCTGGAAGAGGGCGAGGCCGAGCCGACCGCCGAATGGGGCAACTCAATCTACCGCGTGCGCTTCCCCGGCAAGACGCCCGAGGACGGCGTCTTCCGTCCGGCCTTTGGCTGGAAGTACAACTTCTTCCTGGACGAGGCCGTCGAGGAGGTCCCCGAGTACGTTGTCCCGTGGGAGGCGTTTCGTGCGCTGGCCGAGGACTTCAATCTCGAGCTGCAGTTCCACAAGCCCTTCCTCGAGATCTGGGAGACGGAGAAGGATGACCCGGAGTTGGGGCCCCTGAGCGAGAGGATGGGGGTCAGGGAGAGGGGCACTGGGAGGCTGCTTGTTTCGGAGGAGGAGATGGAGGCGGCGAGCTTTTACGTTGGCTTCTGCTTCTACAAGGTATAAGCCTTTGCTGGCTATTTGTACTGCGCGTTGATGCAGCATTCTACAACCCATACACCGCCATAGCTTATGATTTCTTTCTGCTTTTTCAACGCATCGGTCAAGGAGTTTGGCTACGCATAGCTTCGAGGGGGGAACCTTGAAATGAAAATAGAAAAATAAGCTGGCATGGCCGTCATCTGTATTCAATAAAATCGCTATATAGATATGAACGTGTACCTAACATGACCGTAAAACCGGGTATCATAAGCTCCAATCTACTATTTCTGCTTTGCTTCCCCGAAGAACTGCCCACAGACGAAAGAAACGCCACCCTTTGACTCAAGGACATTACCAAAACGACAGGATTTGTTATCGAAAACTGGTCTTGACGCAGCTACAGCGGTGGCCGGTGAATCAGCCATGTGACACCACCCCTAGGTAGAGGTATGCATGGTATGACAGGCGCGGAGCCCGATATGGATCCATAGGGATACGATATGCTGTACCGATATCCTACATAGTGTTCGTCGAGCGCCTCCATATCATGACGGCCGCTATTGCTGCGCACGCCGTTGCCCCCAGCGTCATGTACAGGCTCGTTCTGTCTGGTGTGTCGTCGTCGCTCTTGGGGAATGCAGTGCTCGGGTTCGCCGCCGCCTCGGCCAAAGCGACAAAAAGCTCAGAGATACTGTTCCATGTGACGCTGACATGCAGCGGTGAACTCATGTTCAGCGACGACGTGTACTGATCTGGCTGCAGTTCGCTCCGCTGCATGGTCTTGTCTTTGTCTGCTTTGAGCGCAGTGTAGACAGATGGCAGCTCGTCCAGCTGAGGGTACTTTTTCCGTATGTCGACAATATGAGAAAACGAGTCGGGGTCGGACGAGTCGTAAGCGTAGCAGAGAAGGTCGCAAGCATCCAACTTGGCCTGGTTCTCGAGAATAGCCGGCTCCAGCTCTCCAAGCTCCTCGAAGATGAGGTATACCTGCTTTCCACCAGGCAGCTCCACGCTGTTGACGGCCCGTCGAGGCTTGATTGTTGGGTGATAGAGGTCATCAAACGGACGGTTGAGGAAAGCATCCAGCAGAGAAGACTTGCCAGCTCCTGCCGCGCCGAGAATATAACAGTGGAAGACGTTTCTCTCGACGCGTCCGGGTCGCCTTCTCCTCTTGCGCGGTTTCGTAATCTTGAGGGCGGAGGTGATAGGGTCCTTTGGGTTGGGAGGCTCGAAGCCGAGGTAGGCAAGGTACTCGAGCGTCGTCTTGGGCTCCAAGAACGTCGTCATGCTCCACTGAGCTAGCCAGCCTTGCAAGGTGATGTAACCGCCTTCGTTTCGAACTGTTGAGGATGGAAACGCCGAGTCAGCCCAGGAGGGGGGCAGTCCGGGGGTAGGGGCGAAGAGCGCCTCGAGCTCCTGGTCATTGAGGCCACCGTCATTGTCCTTGTCAAATAGCAAGAACAAATCCACAAAGAACCGATACCCGGCAGGACTGAGCTCGGCCGAACAGAACTCTGGCACCTCGAATTTTGGGTGGAGGAAGTTCTCTTCCAGGCTTAGGCTGTCGGTGTGATGAAACTTGCGCAGAATAATCCAGATGGTTTCGTGCCGGCCTTTTTCGGCATACATCTTGTTCAGCTGCACGAAGCCTTTCAGGTCGATGCCCTTTGATAGATCCACTGCACCCCGCAATGACTTTGATATCGAAAGCTTGATGTTGTCAAGGTCGTCGTCTGTGAGCGGCTTGTCGAAGCATCGGGATTGGAAGTCTCGCATTTCCTGGTTATCGAGATAGCCATCTTGATTCTTGTCGCAGAGGTAGAATATCCGCTTCAGAGCGTCGACGCACGAGGGCTTGAGGCGGCCTTCCTTGTAGTCGAAGAGGGGCGCAATCGGGTGGGTGACAGCCTTCTGGCACAGAAAGAAGACCTCGTTGACGTTGCGATGTTCCCTTGCGCTGGTCCTGATGCACGAGTCGATCTCTCGAAACTCGGCCATGACGGGCATCATCTCCTCCTCCACCACCTGCGACGTGCTGCCCTGGCCCACCAGATCTGACTTGTTTGCGCATAACACGACGGGAACATTGACACCCAGCGATCGGAAGTAGGGCATCCAGAACAGCGCAACGCGTTCGTAACTGTAGTGGTCGGCGTACACGAGCAAAATGACGTTGCACTTCCGGATCTCCTTGCGCAGAGTCTCTCGATCTTGGGGTCGGGCCGAGGTGTCGACTATCGTGGTGGTGACATTCTCCGGCGTTCCAATGCTCGGGGGGATGCTGATCTGGGGCAGGACAGGCTGGATCTTGGTGGTCATGAACTGGTCCTTGACGAGAGCCGCAATCAGGCTCGACTTGCCCGTGCTCTCGTCGCCGCAGACGCAAATTCTCACTGAGCAAATGGTCAGAGATGTCAGTTCCATTACAGAATCGCCAGAAATCCATGCAGCATCATGATGTAGATGATGGTAAGCTCTTCTTACCTGCAGTCGGCATCGCGCAAACTCGCTCTCAGGGATTCTCTCAAGACAGACAGATGCCGGATGGTAAAGCCAGGATGATACTCGAGGCCATGACCCCGCGGTCCAAGCAGCGACTTCGAGGGTGATATCTAGGTACTAATCCAGCACTTTCGGGCGCCAACTCGCAGCGACTGAAGCAAGCTGAAGCCTGTGGAGCCGCAGACGCAAGATGAAATCTGGTGCTTCCACGTCACTGAGGCGCTGGCAGTGGTTGTTGGAGGTGCAGGTGCAGGTGCAGCTAATGCTGGAAGTGCCGCGGGGCTGTTGGGCCGCTTTGGCTGGATCGGGAAGGCGGTGGCGCACTTGATGACGGCTGAGCGCCTGACAGCACCAGACGGTTAGGTCTGGTAGTATCAGCGCTGGGCGAGGCTGCATTCGCCTGGGCTGCTGCAGAAACCCTCTAGCGATCACCAGCAGGCGCCGTAGTGGCCCAATCAGCGCTGGGCCGATGCTGTGCAGGTTCTGAGGTGTTCCTGTGGCTGCCCTTGTACATCGTGGACCTGTCCCTGTCCCTGGTCCCTGTTCTGTAGCACCTGAGCCTGATGAGAGATCCTCTTCATCTCGCCATTCCGCCGATTTTGAGCCAGTAAAAGATCATGAATACATCCATGATCGGGCATGCCATTGATGAGGCAGTGTCTGCTTCTGGAGTTTAAGCAGTAAATATGCATTCAGTTTCCAGCGTCTCGTGGTTGCTCCCAACACGAACATGGCACCACTTCGACCTTCACATGCCCTGCACATCCATGACCTGAATCTGCCATATCTCACCACGCACGGAGCCACGCCCACGCCCTCCAGAGCACGGACAGAGATCCCATTTGCCTGTCCCCCTCCTGCATGACACCTAAAGGGTTCAAACCACCGCCCGTCTTGGGGTTTAGCGGTCGAGAGCTGGCCGTCCTCCAGCCATTCAACGCCTCCAGGCCACGAGCCTCCCCACTGGAGATTCCGTTACCCCACACGCTATTCCTGCTCCCCTGCTCCGACTTCGTCTTAGCCCGTCACATCCATTTCGCTATCCTCAGCTCTCCGGATAAAGACCCCGGCCAGCAACGGCGTCCGCTTCCTTTCGCTTCTGTTCTGTCTGGAGAATGTCCATATCCTGTCCGCTCTGGTGCTTCAGCCTCGCCGCTTGTTTACTTGCAGAGACCACGCGAGCACCTCACCTTGTCTTCCGACCCTGACGCCCGCTTCATCGCTACGCCACTCTGCATCTCGTCCACCTTATGCCTCAGATAACAATCGCCGATACTTGATTAGCGAGCATCATTCCGCGACCTCCTGCGATTCAACATCATCAGCAATCGACGGATACGAGGCGCAATCGTCGCTGACAGGCGCCATTCTGACGGATACTGCGCTTTTGCAGACCCGGCTTCCAGTCGCCAATTCGCAGAACATGTTGTGAGTACCGGCTGGCTGTCTTCCCTCATGCCGAGTCGGTGTCTGATCATGTCTCCGTGACTGACAAAACCGGCAGTGTCCTACCACCCCCTCCGCGATATCCCGCAGGCGCCTATGGCGTCGGCCTCGGGGGTGTCGTCCCCCTGATCGAGACAAACAACACGTTATCGAACCCGACCGGGCCCGAATATCAGTTCCTGGTGGGAGAGGGTAGGTCGGACCCAACGCGGCCGCGTACATGCAGGTTGCGTGTCTTGGGCTGACGGAGCGGCGCATAGGAACATACGTACTCAAGGAAGACCTGCATCTGGCCACGCCGCCGCCTCATCCGTCCGAAGCGCCGGTCGTCAATCCGAACCCGCTGGCCACGACGCCGCAGCCTGCGACAGCGGGAACCAAGATGTCGATCCTGAGCCTGGAGACGCGACCACCTCCATTCTTCTACAAGGGCCCGGCCGCCACGACGCTGTCACTGGGCGGCACCACCTTGAGCATTCAGGAGCACCCCAGCGAGGGACGATACTCGACGGAAGGGGGCAAGAGTAGCGAGGACGGCCGCGCAACGTCGAGCGAGGTCCCGACCGGATCCATCACGCTGGGCTCTGCGCCTGCATTCGGGGAAGGGAACTCGTTGCTGGCGCCGACTGTCTCGAAAGACGTGAACAAGAAGAAGAAGCCCAAGAACAACGTGACTAAGAGCAACTCGTCCTTCATTTCGCGTGTAATTGTTAATGATAACCTCGCACGGAAACTGACGGAACGGCCGTCTGATGGTCTCTTTGCCTTTGCCAACATCAACCGGGCCTTTCAGTGGCTAGACATGTCATCACCGACAAAGGTGAGCTGCAGCTACGCACAAGGGAGTTTGCATATTTTCGCCTTGAGTTATCTGACATCGATTGCAGCAAGACTACTTGACAAAGATTCTGTTTACCAAGGCTCACTGCCTATGCCATGATGTCAACATGGTGACCAAGAGCGTTTCGCACATTGACGTGATTATGGGGTTTTCCACTGGTGAAATTATCTGGTGGGAGCCCATTTCACAGCGATATACCCGTCTCAACAAGAATGTGAGGACACGTCTCTTGCTAATCAACTAGGTATAAAGTCCGCTAATATGAAGGTAGGGGATAATCAACAATACACCTGTATCCGAGATCCGATGGATTCCTGGTTCCGAGAATCTGTTTCTGGCGGCGCACATGGATGGTCTGCTCGTGGTGTACGACAAAGAAAAGGAAGACGGGCACCTGAATCCCGAGGAAGAGGGATTGAATGCCAGCGTCAGTGGGAGTGAGGGAGAGCTTTCAAACGGCTCAGCCCACGGCAACGGAATAAGAATCAACAAGTCGGTGCACTCAAAGAACCAAAAGACAAACCCGGTGGCTGCCTGGAAGTTGTCCAACCAGCGGATCAATGCCTTTGCCTTTTCGCCTGATAACCGACACCTGGCTGTAGTGTCAGAGGATGGGACGCTGAGAGTCATTGACTATCTCAGGGAAGAGTAAGCAACACTGCGGCGCATGTGATGATGCTGGCTTGTGGCGGCTCGCTAACAGACGCAACAGGCTCCTGGATCTATACTACTCTTACTACGGAGGGCTGTCATGCGTCTGCTGGACGCCAGATGGCAAATACGTTCTCACTGGAGGCCAGGACGACTTGATATCCATATGGTCGATGGCCGACTCGGCGCTGGTCGCCCGATGCCAAGGCCACCGATCTTGGGTATCTGCCCTGGCATTCGATCTGTGGCGATGTGACGACCGAAGCTACCGCTTTGGTAGCGTGGGAGAAGACGGACGGCTTTGCCTGTGGGATTTCAGTGTGGGCATGCTGCACCGCCCAAAGACAGCCGTAAGTTTGGCAGACGCGACGGTACACGTGCATTGGATTGCTCGGCTAACCATTGCTCTCTTCTCGTTTGCACAGGCCCCGGCTCGCCATCGAGGATCAATATCATCGAGAATTACGGCCCCGCACAGAACGGACACCAACACCTCGGCGAACTCGGGGGCCAAGGGAGGTTCGGCTGCGGAAGACGACTGGGAGGAGAATGTGATTGCGCATCCCGTGCAGCCCCGTGCCGTGATACCGATGCTGCCTCCTGTCCTGGTCAGTATAACGACAGATAGCACCCCCCCGATACGTGCGCGTCGACTAATCCGAGGCTTCACAGACACACGTGATTGATAACCATCCCGCCTGCTGGTTAGCGTTTACGGAAGACGCCATTATCACAAGCTGCAAATCGGGTAAGTCGTCGGCTCTACATATCTCTGTCTGTATCTTGATATCGTCAAATCGGTTTCATTGGCTGACGGAAGCAAACTATACAGGCCATGTTAGGACATGGAACAGGCCAGGCGTTCAGCCAGCAACCGCGTGAGGGGGACGATGAGTGATTTGGACAGATTAGGCGTCTTCAAGGCGCCTTGTCCAACGTGTCTCTGTGGTCTTTTTCTTTGAGTTAACCGTTGGCCGAGAATCCGGCAAGCGAGGCATGTCTTTTTGTCTGGCGTTTAGCCTGGGTTGGCTACTTCGAACTAATGGGAGAATCGCTCTGGCCTTGTTACTATTCTGCACTTTTTCCTCCAATACATTTCTATACTGGATGTCTAGACATGGGACCGAACCATTGAAGACAACGTTGTTTGAGATAAAAGCTGCCTTTGGTATCCAGGTTCGTCTCAAGCCTGGTACTCGACGCCTACTCTGATACAGCCTTCAACCCCACGGGTCAATGAACATACACATACCTATACACGCACACATGCAGCACAGCACATTCCGTGTATCCGAAGGAGCCAATCGATCCACGAGGGCCCATCACATCCAGCAGCTGCCGAAGCATCGTCTTTGTTCTGCTTCGGTACGGGCGCTCCCCTGCGGATCCGAATGGTACTAAACCCACCCAGCCTCTTCACCCCCCTTGTCGCGCATCGGGATGGGATGATGGGCTGATTAGCTGTTTGGATAAGCTTCGTCAACGTCATTCGACGGGCCTCAATGGCACGAGCAGATGCACGTGTCGTCCTCTCTTGCTTATTCCCATGCACCGGTTTTTTTTTTTTTTTAATCTTTTGTATTATCCCGAGCTCTCTCTCGTATCGGAGAATCTCGTTTGGGGTGTCCTTGTGGGCATGTGAAACTTGAGGCATGAAGCTCCCCCCTTCCTGGAACCCTCCCCTTGTTCATGCATGGCGGTAGGGTTCAAAGAACGTTTTGACTCCTAGGCCTAGGCACTGATATTTTCTATTTTTTCCCCTTCTTCTTTTCCTGCTGATTAGCGATTTCCTTGTGCACTTCGGAAAGACTCGTCCGAAAAGTCTGGAAGCCGAAGATCCCTGGGCCCTTGCAGCGGCAGAGTCCCCCCCGGCGAACCTGATGATAGTATCGCATTTTGTCTTATTATACTGCATGTGCGTCTCTCTCGTCTGTCTTTAGGGAAATGCATGCTACGCTGTGTGGTAGTAATTCTAGGAGAATATTGATCGTTTTTTTCTTGCTGCAATCTGATCCGATCATATGTTTTGTCCGATGTCATGATGCAGATTTATCGAAGCATGCTACATGGCGCCACCATATCAATCTATTTTTTCTTACGATGTTTTTAGGAAGCTGTGTTGAATCAGCTGAGATGTTATTTCTTGTCGATTTTGTCTGTGAAAGAATTGTTTTTCTTTACAGTATGTAGGTATGTAGGTACTTATGAGATTGATAGGAGTGGATTTGAGGATCTTTCGGTCTAATAGCCGACTTGGCTTGCATTGTCTTCGGAGCAATTGCGGGCTGGGCTAGATGTAAGACTCCGTACCTGTGGTACCGATCGTACAAAGACAATCAGGGTAAATTTGGAGCTTGACTACCTAGGTAGTAGGTAAAATTACTGGTATTTACTGTAGCAGGAGTCAAGTAATCGGGCTATTACGGGGTCGGAGATTCTAGGAGATGAGTCGGGATTGGTCTCGTTGCAAGATTTGAGCATGTTTGGCCGGCGGCTACATGTGGGTTCCGAAAGAGGTATACCGGGAGCTTGAAAGTTTACAGGGACGAGATAGGTAGCAAACGAATGGGAGGTGGAATGACCAGATAGAAAGACTAGCAAGCAGCAAATAGACAGCTGCTAGTAGAGGTAGACAGAGGACTGAAGAAGAGAAAAAAGGGGGGTGTTGGTATGGGAACAGGCGGTTTGCAAGAATTGTTGAGATTTGAAAAAAAAAGTTTTTGGTCAGTCGACGTTGCAAAGCTAGGAAGATTTCTGACAGGCTGTCACCCATCATCCCGTGGTCGAGGCGGCATCTCGGATTCGCAGATCACATCCACTCCCCTTACTATGGAGCTTGTCAAGGTAGCATCCGAGTGATGAGAATAGGTAAAAAATAGCATGTGCCTGGACGGAGTATCCATCGTTGAAACTCAAGGTGAAAGGCGTGACTCGAGCAGAGGCATAAAGGCGAAAAAACCAGGAACAGCGGCAAGGGGAAATTTTTTCAAGAAATGGGCCTCGAGATCTCGGTGATACCTTCATGGCCAGGGAGAGAGGCGGTGGGCGATTCAGCTGCTTTGAAGCTTTTTTTCTCCTTATCTCTAGGCGCTACGACGAGTACGGCTTCGTCTGGTGAACGATTGGGATCTTTGGCTCATCTCTCATTTTTTGATCTTGATTTTTCTTTTTTCTTTCACCCCCCTGGCAAGCTCGGTTTTTTCCAGAGTGGATGATACGGGTACCCAAAAGGACCCTGTTTTTCTTCTTCGGCCCGCTGATGAGGCGTTTCCACTGATAGATACTAGGTGGCATCGACGCGATCAGCGGCATCAAGCTATCAAGCTTGGCATTGAGGCTACTAGAAAGGGCACTCATGGGACCCCCCTGGCTGGTGCTTCGGCTCGGTATCGAGAGCTATTTTTCCTCTTTTGAGATGGGAGGGGGCTTGTGATTGTGCCTGTCGATGGCTGCCTGCTCTGATAGGAGCTGTGAGTGGTGATGGATAAGGTACATACATGTAGAGAGTATCGCGAAGCGTTTCATTCCAAGGTGATATCGGTTGTAGAGGGTTACGAGTCCGCTCAGCTTCGATATCTGCCAAGTAGACTGCGCTCTTGTCGACTCGGTGTCCGTCGATTGCATGTGATGGCGAGGTTCGAGTCTGCCGTCAACCTATCTTACAAACGTGGCGGCTGATGCTGAGCCTGTCCAAAGACAACGGGGAGGTCCTAAGCCTTACAGGCAAGGCACGATCCATGGATATCAGCCATCGAGAGCCAAGCCTCAGCAGCAGGGGCTAGCGACAGAAACGCCGTGTTTGACGACTCCACCGTGCTGCAGAAGCACGATAGCCATGATATGCTAGTATTAGTATCATCAAGTGGTAGGTAGTCAAGATAGAGAATGAGCTGCTGACATGAGCTCTAGGCGAGCTGAGTTGAAGTCTATCGCGATGCAGCCACAGCGGCTGAAGGGCACCGCTTGGCTGGCAACATGTATGCTGCGTGACACATCAGGTTCTCGCAGCTGAATCTGACAGCTCGTAGTGGTCATGCTTGTTGGAGAGGGTCAGCTGGGTCGTGACGAGCTGTGGAAAGAGAGATTTACTTGTATTTACCCGTCGTTGCACTCCGTACTACTGGCCAAGCAGAAGGTAAGCCGCCATTGAAGGACAAGAGGATGCATGCCGGCAGCACAGCCTCACGATGCACTTCTCAGCAGAGCAGGTCAATCCATATTGACACAGTGGCCGATATTGCCAAGGTCTTGGAGAAGGCTTGGGAGGTAGCAGTATTGCGATTGGGCATATAGCCGTCTTGTCACTTGCAGAAGCCGGTTATTATTTGCCTAAGATATTGGATTGATGCGCTGATTGACTACCACTACCTAGTACCAAGATGGCAGATGGTCGGTGGCCGTTCCGATGCCGGGACCGGTCTTTGGGTGTGTTTGCTTTTCATGAGACAACATAATGTGACGACCTTGATGGCCGAGGTCATCGTGATCAGAGGATGAGCACATGCAGCAGACTGAATGCTACCGTAGCAGAAAGCATGGGAAAATAACCGTACATGAAGCAAATGCAGTGTGGGTGGTATCACGGAGGAATATGAGGTGTATGTACATGGGCCAAGGAACATTGAACAGACAGGACAAGGTGCCACCACGCTGCTGTCAGTGCACTACCTAAGGTACTGTAGGTAAGGTAAGGTAGGTAAATGCCAGAGGTACTTTCTAGTGATTTGAGTAGGTAGAGTATTCTTCCTTTTCCGCCGCTGTTTGCGTATGTGTTGCGTATGCTCTGTTTTCGTCGCTTGCGCTCAAAGCGGCCAGCCGACAGTAAGACGCCATCATGCCTTGTACGGCGCCTTTTTGCACGCAGTAATACGCAGACCATGCAGTGCCTCTATTATTACTATCAAGTGATCAATATACTAGACAATTCAACATTCAACCCACGGTCTGATTCATCTCACCGGTATCCGTCTAGTAATATCCAGCTCCAACAAAAATAAACGGGTAAAAGAAAAAACAAAAATCAAAGCCAACTACTAAGAGACGCCGTTCCGCTCCGTTTGCGCCGCTCAGACACAACTGAATCACTGTCCTGGCGTCATTTTGACGGCGGCATTTCCCCTTGATGGGTTTGAAGGCGCCACGACTCATGGCCAGCGCTTAAATCTTTCTTCTTACCTATAGGAAAGTACATGTAATTGGGCCTGTCCGTGCTGTTTGCCTTGGGTATTTGGCCGCCGGCATTGCTCCGTTTTCGGGGCTTCCATTTGGGCTTCCATTTTTTTCGATGCCCTGGCCACATGCATGGACCTGCTTCTATGTAGGTACCTTGCCTTACCTTGCCTTATGTATGTCAAGGTATGTACTTCCTATGCATGTGTCAAGCAAGCAAGCAAGCATCGTCGATGGAAGAACCCGCCGCCGCCGGCAGTCGGCAGGCCGGGTCACGGAGCGGGTTTTTTCATCTTGTTGTGTTCTTCATTCTTCAAAGCCAATTTGCCTCCATCCGCCGGCATGAAAGATGACCCTGTTTTCCTGCCCACTCGAATGTGACTTGACTGTGTGCTTGTATGTATTCTTGAGGTATCTTTGAACAGCCAGAACAGATACCTAATTAGAGAAGCAGCACAAGGTGACGAGATCGGCTCACATGCACGTTTCCTGCCGGGCTCGTTCCACCAACCATGTCCAAGTGCCGCATCGCGCAACCCGATTGCGATGCCTCTATCGGGCGCCCGCCTCGTGGATCCGATACGCCTTTATTCCCGTAGGAGTAATACTATTTGATTATCTTAGTGTAGGTAGTCATTGACACATGATGGTCCCCCGTAGCCGGCGCTACAAGCAGCCATGCCTGCGGCCGCTGTACCGGTACGCCGAGGCGGGTTGATTGCCCAGATATTAGCAGCAGATGGTACGGATGCGGAAGCGTATGTGGACATGGACGGCTCCTCAAGCCACGGACCGAGTTGCCTGTCAACAAGACACCCGTTCCACACCTCCTTTGCTGCTGGTCCCCGACATCTTTGCACATGTGGCTGCACGAACTGCTCGTGGACAGACGCAGACACACAAGGCACGCAACCCTGCTGGCGTTTCTCCCGAGGCCTTGGCTCATCATACCGCTTTGGAAGAAAGCCTCTTTTTCTTCCTCATTCCATGGGCTGCGTGTTCGGTTTGTGCTGTCACTCCATCCCGTGTGCCCAGTCGTCTATAGCTGCATACCTTACCTATCTATACCTACCTACGTACATACATCCATCCATCTACCGTACTATCATCTGCCTGTATCTTCTATTTCAGAACTCGCTTCCCACTTCAGCATCTTCTTTCTTCTTCTCCTCTTCTTCCTCCTCCTCCAATCTCCCACGTCGTCCAGCCTCGCTCCATCCTTATCACGTCTTCTCCCTAGTGCCTCTGAGTATTAGCATCTGTTTTTCTCTAGACTTTTTCCAGCCCCTTGTATTGCGCAATCTGATCACGGTCCACGACCTTCAGACTCGCATCAATCCATTATCGGATCCACCAGCCGAGCCAACGGCGTCGATTCAGTCCCGTCCGAATCGCCTCGACTCGACTGAAACCGTCAAAGCAAAAGACCCCTTGTCACTTGTCCTGTTTCTTTTTCGCCCTCGCGGCGTTTCTCGCGCCCCACCGCTATCAGCCTGGGCCCTTTTTCTTCGGGGCCACACGGCCGAAGAGGCGAAGCGATCTAGTCCGAGTAGCAGCAGGGCAGGGGGAGTTCCCACGAAGCCTCCTAGCCACTCAGCTTTGTCAGAGCAAGGCGTGTGAGAAAAAGCGTGAGAGAAGAAGAAGAGAGGGAGCGCGTGCGTGTGCGTGTGCGTGTGTGTGTGTGTGTCAGAGGCCTTTCGGGACCGGACCAAAACCAAAGACGAGCCAGAAAATTCGGCGGTCCTTGTCCCATGTCCCATGTTTTGGGCTTGTTCTTGTCCTGTCCTGTCCCTGCTCGCTCCGTGTCAGCCCATTGAGATCCTCTAGACCCAACGAGACCGAGTCCGTCTGCGTGCGTGCTTGACTGCGCATTTTCGGCGTTTCCACCTCTTTTTCCTCGTCCTTGCTTGAGGTCTCTCTCTCCCTCCCTCTCTTTTCCTTTTCTTAAACCATCTCTTCTTTTTATTATCCTTCGGGTTTTTCTACCCAAGCCATTGTTTCTTTCTTGTTTCTTGCATTTGCGGCTCTGCCATCTCGGAGCCATGCCGTCCTTTAAGCCCTTTTCTTCGGTGACGGGACGTCATAGCTACAGTCTCTTCGATATCAGGTGAGTTTTATCTTATCGCTGCCTCCCGCCGCCATCAACGAACTCCCACTTCAATGCATGCTCTATCTTGCGACAATACCTACCTTACCTTGGAATTTCTCAACACAAAAATGCAAGCAAGATCTGGCATATTGACCCGTTCTGCGCCCTCAGATTAGAAGAAGACTTCATCGTCTTCCGCGGAAACGAACAGGAATCGTCCGGACAGCTCCTCAAAGGCGTCGTCGTGCTATGTCTCTCGTCGCCCCTCCGCATGGAGGACATCCACCTGCGTCTGATTGGGACTCTTCGCCTTCAGTATGAATCCCGAATCAACCACTCGCCTTACCAGTGTGTACCGCGTGTTCTAACCCCGTCGCCTCTCTGTAGTTGGTCTGACCCTGGATCTAGCACGCCGGGCGTGACCGGCCAACGAGTCGACCGATCCGTCAACATCCTCGACCACCGATTCCCGCCCTTTGTCGGCACCCACGGCAAGAGCATGACCCTGCCCGCCGGCAACTACGAGTATCCCTTCGAGTATCTTCTGCCCGGCGACACGCCCGAGAGCGTCGAGGGCATCCCCGAAGCATCCATCACATACCGGCTAAAGGCCACCGTCAGCCGCGGCAAGTTCGCCTACGACCTGCATGCATACAAGCACCTCCGCATCATCCGGACGCTGGAGCCCGGCGCGCTCGAGTTCCTGCACGCCATGAGCGTAGAGAACATCTGGCCCAACAAGATCGAGTACTCCATCGTCATTCCCCAGAAGGCCGTGGTTTTTGGTGGCACCATCAACATGGAGATGCGGTTCTCGCCGCTCCTCAAGGGGCTCGAGATTGGCGAGATCAACGCCAAGATGGTCGAGATTCGGGATTGCTTCATCCAGGGAGCGAGTGGCCTGAACATGCGCGAGCATCGGACAGAGCGCGACGTGGCGACGTGGAAGTTTCCCGTGACTCGCGAGGAGCATTGGCACGACATGATTGAGGATACCGGTCAGGAAGGCTGGCTTGTGAACAGCCCGCTCGCCCTGCCCAAGAAGCTGCGCCAGTGTATCCAGGACCTGAACCACCACGGAATCCGAGTCAGGCATAAGATTAAGCTCACCGTGGCGCTCAAGAACCCGGATGGCCACATTTCCGAAGTAAGTTGTTTCACCGGTGGCAGTCGTTCGTGGGCTGGCTCAGCTCAGCTCGGGATCGTGGTTGATGAGACATTGACTAATGTGCGCAAACAGCTGCGAGCGACGCTTCCCGTTTCCATCTTCATCTCGCCCAACATTCCGTTCGACGAACAGGGCAACCTGGTCAACCAGGCTCCTGGCGCACCCCCCCTCGAGCAGGATCTCGGATCTATGGCACCTCCAGGATACGGCGAACATGTGCTCGACCAGCTGTATGATGAGATGGACGTCACCGGGTTCCAGACACCGGCTGTGCAATCTGGGTTCAGCAGCCCCTTTTACGGACACTCACGGGCGGGCTCCTCGGAGAACCTCGCAGCCTTGGCCAACAGCGCGCCCATCACGCCGGCGGCGCTCTCCTCTCGGCTGGCGAGCGTCTCCTTGGATCAATCGCAGCGCAACAGCTCGTACCAATCCATCCAGGCTGCCTCTGGCCGCACCTCACCTACCCACGGAGCGAGCCACACGTCGCATACGCCTCATACGCCACAGACCCCGGCTCATCTGAGTCGAACAAACAGCGAAGAGGATGAAGCCAGTGCTCGAAGCTCAGGAGAGCGAGCACAAGTAGATACGGCTGAATTTGCCCAACTGAACCGAGTGCCAAGCTATTCAACAGCGGTCAAGACGCCGGCACGGTCTCGGACTTCAACCGGCTTCTCAGCCCCCGACTACCAAACGGCCCTGAGCGCTCCGCGGACACCGCCGAATATGGAGCTCAGCGGCAGTAACGACGCCCTGTCGACCATAGCCGAGCACGCAGCTGGCGAGGCGCAAGAGACGCGCGAGCCGCACATGCAAAGCGTTGCTCGGGCCCTGTCGCCTCCGATGACCCGGTCTCAGTCGGATGACAACTCGATGCATCGGAGGTTACATCTATTCCGTGCCAGAGACCAGGCTGTCTAAACAGAAAAGGAAGCTTACGCCACCTCCATCCGCTCCAAGAAGCGACTCACCTCCCTCTCCTGTCCCTTTTTGCTCATAATTTATTTGCGCGGTATATACGATATGCATTTATTTTCTTCTGTCGGGTTTTGCTTGGGTATTGCGGGTCGGTTGGCTTTGACGGCGTCAGCGAGTTAATGCGTGCCATTTTAAGGATACAACTATAGACTTGGGTATGAGCGGATAGAGGACTGTCATGACTTTATATCTTTTTTGTTGGTTATTTGGTAACGGCCAGGTTTTGGGCGTACAGTATCATGAAGGGAGTGGCTGGTCAGTGCCTTGGCGATGGTTTCTTATGCATGCAATTGTTTCCTCAGCTCTTATTTTACGATTTGCTGGTATGAAGATCTGTCTACATCTTCGGAGTGTATAGAATCATGGAATGGATACTCCCTGCTACTTTACAACTACAACTCGTGTGCTGTGATATCGTCGAAACCTGGTGCGTGGTCGTTGCGATTGTCTCAGACACTCCAGGGCAAAAATCCTATGCAGGGACTCTTTGGCCTCATTGGTGGCCGTGGCAGTGTCTGACGCAATTGAAGACATTTGAACGACATGTAGACAAGATGGAGTCGAACAAGATAGATTGGGCCGAAACAAGTGCAAGTTGACAGCCTCAGCTTGCAACCCAAAGAAAGAAGAGATCGGAAGTGTGTAGCCGGAAAGGCTTTCTCCAGAGGCAAACAATTTCAACAATTCAATGACAGCTGAAGGGGAACTGACGTCACGGGTGACACTAGGATGGTGAAGCTAGAAGAAGGGGGGGCGATTTGGGCGCTGAAGAATCGAAGAGGGAAATCAAGATTTGGGGGTAGAAGTGGCATGATTGGGGCTTCTAGACGGTCACGATGCTGTTTGTCTGGAGGTGGGAGAACGGGGTGAAAGTGTGAGGAGCCTCTACCTCGGTAAGGAGTGAAGTTTGCAGCGGGAATATTGGCAGTGAACAAGAATACGAATACACGTACATCCTGCTGTGATTCGTATCCCCTGGGCTAGCAGTCGTAAAGCGAAGAATGGTATGGTATACGAGTACCTATGTTCCCCCACTCGGTAAATGAACGTATGACCTTTCCTGTTTATTACCTATGTATGTAGAGCTGAATGTGTTTGTCCAGCGGTTGATGCCATACATTCAGCTACAGACGGGTATGCATCATCAGAACTTGCAGAGAGTTGGACACACGCCATCCATCACTTACATGCAAGAAAGGGGCGCCTATGATATTGACTGTGATCATGACTCTTGCAGATCAACCGCCATCGCACATGCTAAAAAACGCCATTCGAACCACATGCCATCCGGGAACTGCGCTAAAACCAATGGAAACCGGCACAAGTTGAAAGAGTGCAGTGGCAAAAGGCGCCCCCATTCTTTCGATACCTACCTACATTACCCGTCTTCTTTTTTTCGCTGTCGACCACTGTATTCCCACGATGATGTTGCTTGTATCTCAATGGCTCGATTTCATTCGATGCCACCGACCCCAGCCAAACCTGGAGCCAAAATCGTAATGGTAGGTATCTAGTGCCGCCCAAAAGGGTACCTATGACAACAAGGGGAAGAAAGAGGAAGGGAAACAGGTCCCCAAAAAGAGTGACCGCCAATGACGGGCCTTTTGTGCTAGTTTCCCTTTAACCTTGACCAGGGACTTGCTTTCACTTGCAACCTCGCCAAAGCAAATCCGAGTGACCTTTCATCATCATATTCCCTCCTCAGGTTCTGGGCGCACATTGTTTGCTGCTGTTATATTGCGCGACTGTCGCTGCTCTACTCAAAGTTGCTACCATCTCTTCTTTTTTTCACTAATCACTTGATACGCAATCGCCTTTTATTGCTTTGCTTCAACTTTCTTTCTGGGACCCTGCGATAGCTTCGTATACGAACCCCCTTTAGCTTGCGACCACTCCTCCTCCTCTTCTCTACTGCTCTCCCACAAACGAGCTACTCGACAAACACAGCGAAAGAAGACAAAAAACAATTGTCCTTTACAAACATGTCGCAGACCTCGCCGCCGAATTCCACGCTGCCGTCGCGCGCAACGACGGGGCTGAGCGATGATGCTATTCCGGAGGCGGATCCCTCTACTGTACGTGGACACGGCATATGCATAGTGGGAGCGGGGAGAACATACAGATTGCTCTTCACAGGAAGAAGTTGACATTGCGTGCGAACATGCGGGCTAACCAATATGTTGCTCTGGTGTAGACGGCCGGATTGCTTGCGGAGCGCCTGCAGGCGTGGAAGCACATGGTGGGATATCTCGAGGACTATGTCGAGGCCGTCGAGAAGGTGCACGGCCGCCAGGCCAAGGAGTACGAGAAGGTCCTGAAGGTGAGTGCCGACCCCCCCTTTTCTGGTCTTGCGAGTTGCTTCCTTTGGGGCGTCTTCAACCAAAACTGACAATGCGTTTGCTCTCCGGCAACAGACCATCTCGAACCCCCTGCGCGAGGGCCACCACTTCGACCAGAGCCTCGGCGGCGTCGCGGGCTTCTTCGAGAACATGCGGGCCAACACGCAGGCCATGATCAACACCAACATCGAGACGGAGAAGAGCATCAAGGGCTCCGTCCTGCCCATCCTCGACCGGCTGCACAAGGAGATCAAGCACAAGGCCAAGGAGCTGGCGAGCGGCGCGCAGGCGGGCGCCAAGGAGGTCGAGAAGCTGCGCAACGTGACGCAGAAGCACATTGAGCTGCTGGGCCAGCAGGCGGCGGCCTTTGAGTCGCACGGCGGCCGGATGAACAGCCACGACGACCCCTACGTGGTGCGCCGCGGCGTGCTGCACCGCCTGAGCAACCAGGTCATTGCCGAGAACAACCACCACAACGACCTCGTGGCCGTGCAGAACAACTTCCGCACCTTTGAGGCGCACATCCTCGAGGTCGTCCAGCAGGCCATTGAGGGCTTCACCCAGCTGGCCGGCGGCCAGGGCGAGAAGATGCGCGCGCTGCACAGCGACATCCTCGGCACCGTCCAGTGCATCCCGCGCGACTTTGAGTGGACAAACTTCCAGCACCGCGCCGCCGACCGGCTCGTCAGCGCAAACGACCCCCCGCGCTCCGTCGAGGCGATCCAGTTCCCTAACATGGAGCACTCGTCGACAAAGGCCCTGATCGAGGGCTCGCTCGAGCGCAAGTCGCGCAACAAGCTGTCCTTTGGCTACTCGACCGGCTACTACGTCGTGACGCCGGCCAAGTTCCTGCACGAGTTCAAGGACTCGGACGACGCGCGCAACGACCCCAAGCCCGAGCTGTCCATCTACCTGCCCGACGCCGTCATCGGCGTGCCCACGGGCGACAAGTTCACCATCAAGGGCAAGGACAAGAGCGGCACGCTGAGCAGCAAGCTCACGGGCAGCTCCGAGATTAGCTTCAAGGCCCACACGCCCGCCGACGCCCAGCGCTGGTTCCAGGTCATCCAGGGCGTTACCAACGCCGCTCCCGCCGTCGCGACGGGCGCCGCCGCCGCCGCAGGTGGCACCAACTCGTCGACGCCTACGTCCCCCGTGGCCACGTCTTCGCCGGAGACGACGACGCTGCCGGTCGGGCAGGGCCGGCCGGCCGAGGGAGAGGCTGCCAAGGCGCCCGCCGACAAGCACCAGGCTCAGGAGGCGGGTGTCACGGGCGGAGAGGCGAACCCTGCGGCTGTCTAGTGTATGGACGGGGAGGGCTGGTAAAATGGCAAGAGGAGGGCAGGGCGATGCAATGATGCGGAAGAAAGTCGTGGGATGTGTGTCTTGTTGAAGATTCTTTGTTTTCGATTCTTGAACCTCCTTTTTTCTTCTGTATTCCCGTTGTAAAGTTATGATATCCTGTGGAGAAGGGGACTGGGACAAGTAAGTAGTTTTAACTCGCGACGATGTGATAATGAAATGACGAGGGGAATATTTTTTGATGCAATGCGACTGCTGTGATGGTGTAGAATGTCTGAATGCAAGGCTTTAGACTGCTTATTATGTAGTTGACTTTATATATTTATTCTTCCCTGGCAGAGCGAGCTGCTGGATTGGCTTCAGATGATTATTACGTGATGTGAGACAAAGTGTGATCTCCTCGTCAGCACCAAGCCCCGGGATGACGATGCTAGGATTCATTATCCAATGACACAACATGCCAGCTGTTCTCTCTTCCCTTTCCAATATAGCTACATGCAGAGCAGCAGTACAAGTAGAATGCACAAAGTCTTCTCTCACCAATGAACCATACAATGCCCCCCTCTCCATTCCTCATGATGCTGTCCGTGTGTGTGTGTGTGCGCGCGTGTGTGTATATACCCAAGGTAGGTAGGTATGTAGGTTAAGGGTGCACAAAGGGTTTTCATCATCATCATCATAACTCATCCATCTTGCGCTTCTTCTGCGCCCTCAGCACGGCCTTGTGCGTCTTGTTGTGGAACTTGACGTCGTCGGGGTAGAGCGGGTTCCAGACTGTGTCGCAGATTTTGCACTCGGAAAAGGCTGCCTTGGAAGAGATGTTGAGCGTTGTCTGGATGGATGATGATGATGGTTTGGAGGGCCTGGGCTTTTGATGGTTTCGGAGGGAGGTTTTTCGGGGGGAGAGGGAGGTTGAACTTGATGATGGTTCGGATTCTGATGCTTTTTGGAGGGTGTTGGGGGTTGTGCTTTTGAGAGGGGGGCGGGATTGGGGGGTTGCTGTTTCGTCTGATGATGTATGGGGGGGTTCGGCTTGTTCTTGGGAGGACTCGTCTAGAGATTCGTGTGCGAGGGGCCTGATTTTGAGGAGTCGGGGTTTTCTTCTCGAGGGCTGTTTTCGCTTCAGGGGGGATTCGGGGGTCGTTGATGGTTCGTCCTCTGGCTGAGATTGAGACTCTTGTGATCGAGGCTGGGTTTCGTCTTTGGTGGGCTTTGAGGGAGCTGGAGCTGGTTTGAAGTAGCTCAGGATAGATCCCTTGGAGGAAGATGCGGGCTTGGTGTCCGGCTTGATCTGGTTCGGGGCATCGTGGTTTGTTGTCGTCTCGGACGCAGGTGCTGTCGCGGTGGCCTCTAGTTCAGAGGCAGCATTTGCGCTGTCGGGAGTTGAGGTTACTTCCTCCTCCTCCTCCTCCTCTTCCTCCTTGTTCTGCTGCTGCTGCTTGACAGCGGAAACTCGTCGTCTCTTAAGAGGCGGTTCGCTTTGGGCTTCGGGGGTGGAGGGCTGTCTGCCGTATGTGCGGAGGGGTCTGTCGCGCTTGCGGAGGTATTGCAAGCCGGGCTTTGTTCTGGGAGCATTTGACGTGAGTAAAGGATTACCAAGAACCATTGCATATAACAGAGGTTTACAGTAGCTGTTGGGGAGGAAGAAGGTAAGGATGAGGACGAACATTGAGTATTCGGGCGATGAGTTGACCATGGTGACTCCGGATGAATCGCAAGTGAGTTGACCTAGATTCGCGATTCACTTATGGGGGCATGCGATGGCAGGAATGATGGCAGATTCTCAACAATGCGTTATAATCGATGCATAAGAGTTGTGCTGTAGGAAAAAAGAATGAGTTTCGTCGTACTTTGGCTGAACTTTGGGCTTGGAAGAGATGCGTTGTTGGTTGCTTGGGATGAAAATGATACAATGGGCCCCCACGCAGGAAAGACGCGTCGAGACGCGATGGCGGGCACTTTACGCGCTGTCACATGGATGCGCTCCAGCCACTTACACAGGCCATTTCTTTTCCATGCCCCCATGACGTTGACGAGGCTAACACCGGTAGAGGTCAGTTTAAGTCGACTTCGAGTAGTGGCTTGTAAATTGCAGATGAGATGCGCGTGTTGTTAGATGGAAGCATGTCTCCGTTATTACTTGTTCATATAGACTACTAGGTACCTGTTAAAGATCCTCAGACAATATCGAATAGCAGAGAGATAGATGGACAACGCTTGCAGTATATATAAAAAAAAATGCATCAACATGTATGTTACAGCTCTGGGCTGTCCGGTTTCGCCAGCACCCTCCTCCTTACCTGCTCCTCCCCCTCTTTGCTCTCTATCAAAACGCTCTTCTCATCACCCTTGTCCTCGCCCTCCTGTCCCACGATCCACGTCTGGACAACCTCCTTAATCTCCTTGACCGCGCCCTGCTTGCTCTTCGCATCGCCCAACCTCCACATGTAACTCGAATAGACGGCAACCTCGGCAATGGCAACCACGATGCTCCCCCCAAGAGCCAAGAAGATCCGAGACGACAGGCTCCACCACTGGCCGGCGATCCACAGCGACACCGCGACGCCGGCGATGCTGACGAGGAAGTTGATGATGAGCATCACCTGGCGGTGGATCTCGTTGACCGTCACCTCGTCGTCGCCGAGGTCTTCCGCCTTGGACGGCCGGTTCGCCTCGGCGAAGGCGCGGGCGGCGTGGGGGAAGCGGTGCTGGAAGGTCTCGAGCGGAGGGGGCGGGTTGATCATGCGTTGGTACGAGCGGGCGTCTTCTTCGCGGCGGAGGCGGGCCATGAGGGCCTTGTATTCGTCAGACTGTTTTGTACAGAACAACTGTTAGCGCTGATGATGATTTGAGATGTATCGCATTGGATGTTGGGCAGCACTGACTGGCTCGGGTTTTGGTGGAGGAGGCGGGATGTAGACGCGGGAGCCCTGGAGCAGCTGTTCCAGGCTGTACTTGGGTGTTGATGACTGCGAATCCCTGAGTTTCTTGTAGAGGTCGATTATGTCGCTGTGGGAGATGGGATTGCCAACTGCTGGCTCTGGTGACGGGGCTGCTGATGAGGCTGCTGGTGAGGCATTGGGCTGCTGCTCGCTGGCATCGTCGTTGCGGTCGTCTGATTCGCGCGGATCGTCGAGCAGCTTCAGCGCGTCCACGATGGGCGGCGTCATTGTGAGTAAAACCATGGCGATGGCAATGGGAGTCTGTCGTCACGGTGAAGCGCTATGATGCGAGATCTGTGTAAGTCTGTAGACCACGCAAAGCATTCATCATTCTGCCACCCATGTCAATCATCGTACATGTATGTAATCGAGCAGCTACCTATGTAAGCACAGCTAATGGTTGGTGCGGGGCATTTCCTCCAGCAGACACTCAATTCCATCAAATCTGATTGCCGACCCGGGTATTGTAGGTTTGCCCGGCACGCTAAGCCCGAATGGCGGGCGTCTTGAGCACCTACAGGGCACCGCTACAGCGGCCGAGCTGTTGTGCAGCAGCGCTACAGGGCCTGCGAACCCCTGTGCTCCAGGGCTTGCCATGCTGAACGCCCGCCACAGCAGGGGCCGGCCAATGAGCAGCTGCGGTTCCGTCCCGGATTGCCCCCATCGCCTCCTCTCGGCCTTGGCTTTGGAGGTCCCGCCAAAAGTTGCGTTGCAAAAAGTTTCCAGGTTCGGCCGGCTGGGATTTTGCGACTCCAACCACGACGGAAAAAAACCAGCTGACGACGAAGCTGCGCGACTTTGCAGCGCCTTTGAACCAACGTCCCGATCGCAACCCAGGTGCTCAGACGCTGCGAGAACCCTCCCCCCGATCCGTCATCCCGCAAGCCCTCCAGTCCGCCGTGTGTGTCTCGCCTGAAGCTGCCGCAAAACCGCTCCCCCCGTCTGCGCAGATGAGGCTCCGTGCGGGAGCTCCGGCGGCTCTCCGCGGCCGAATGGGAGCGGCGACGCTGACCTGCCATGTCTGTCACCGGCCCGTCATGGCCAGCCCGAGCTCGGCCGCCGTCGCCATCTCGGCCCTGGGCTTCCAGCAGCAGCAGCAGCAGCAGGCCGGGCTGCACTCCAGCTCGAGCCGCGGCTCCGCGTGGGCTGCCGCCGTCCAGGTCGCCACGAACATGGTGGGCAACGTCGCAAAGCGGGCGGCCAAGGACACCATGACGATTGATCCGCTGCGCACCGTCGCCAAGGAGATGAAGTTCCTGACGGGCAACATCCGCAAGCTGCTGGGCTCCGGCCACCCGGCCCTCGACCGGGTCGCCAAGTACTACACGCAGGCCGAGGGCAAGCATGTGCGGCCGCTCATCGTGCTGCTCATGTCGCGCGCCACCCACCTGTGCCCCAAGAGTCCGCGCCATGCGACGCCCGAGACGGCGCGGGGCATCGACTCGTCAATATCGCCCATGCAGATCCTCAGCGACGTCAACCCCATGGCGAGCTCGACGGCGTATGAGGCCGACCTGGCCGACGCCGCCAGCGCGAACCTCGACATCCTCCCGAGCCAGAGGCGGCTGGCCGAAATCACAGAGCTGATCCACACGGCCTCTCTGCTACACGACGACGTCATTGACCACTCCGTCTCGAGGCGCGGGGCGCCGTCGGCCAACCTCGAGTTTGGCAACAAGATGGCCGTCCTGGCGGGCGATTTCCTCCTGGGCAGGGCGTCCGTCGCCCTGGCGCGGCTGCGCAACGCCGAGGTGGTGGAGCTGCTGGCCACGGTCATTGCCAACCTGGTCGAGGGCGAGTTCATGCAGCTCAAGAACACGGAGCGCGACGAGCGCAGCCCCAAGTGGTCCGAGGAGACGCTGAGCTACTACCTGCAGAAGACGTACCTCAAGACGGCCAGCCTCATCTCCAAGTCGTGCCGGGCCGCGGCCCTCCTCGGCAACGCCGACCAGCACACGGTCGAGGCCGCCTACTCGTACGGCCGGAATCTGGGACTGGCGTTCCAGCTGGTGGACGACATGCTGGACTACACGCGGAGCGGACAGGACCTGGGCAAGCCCGCAGGAGCCGACTTGGAGCTCGGGCTGGCCACGGCGCCGCTGCTGTTTGCGTGGAAGCAGACGCCGGAGCTGGGCGCTCTCGTCGGGCGCAAGTTTGCCCAAGAGGGTGACGTTCTGAGGGTGAGTTTGCTTTACATTCATGCTGCACTTTTATAGACCTTTATTACGAGGGGTTGGCTAATACAATTGCGCGTCACAGGCCCGCCAACTGGTTCTGCAGAGCGACGGCGTCGAGCAGACCCGAGCCCTCGCCTACGACTACTCCGAGAAGGCCATTGCTGCCATTGCCGACTTCCCCGACAGCGAGGCCAAGGACGGTCTCATCGAGATGGCTCACAAGACGATTCAGCGCCAGAAGTGAGGGCTAAGATCACAACACATCTGCACATTCACACGCAACTCACGACCACACACCACACGCTACGCACTACACAATCAATCGGCTACATGAAAAAAGACAAGACGGTTTACGCGCAAGGGGAGGGGTAGACGGAGCTGGGTTTCTGGCGTTTGTACGATTATTATTCCACTCTTGGGCAAGACAAAAAGGGTTCAAAAAGTGTAGCGGAGTAACCGAAGTCCATTTGAAAAAAAGAAACGGTTTTACGAGGGTGGGCAAATATGACATTTGATTGGGGAAAGGGGGGTTCTATGTTCATGTTCTTTCTTCTCTTTGCGTTTTATGTACTGAATCATGTGGAAGAAGTCAGCATCTTGGAATGAACACCGCTTACAGGGTACGTTTAAGTCACAGCATGTAGGTAGATAGAAGGGCATCAAGTTGATTTGGCTTAAAAGAAGCATAAAGAACAATTGTATGCTCTATGTGATCATAATAGATACCAACGCACATTGGACACATGCGTCGTCTCTACATAAGATATGCAGAGTTGATGTGATACAGCCTTGATATTGCACGCTTGTTTGGCCCGACAGGAGGGGCAACTCCTATCAGGGGACTGAACCAACAACATCTGGATAGACCCGCCTGCTCGTGATAAACTCTTCAGATTGTACTGCAGCAATTGCTTATCTATGCTTCTCGCTTTAATCTTTGAAATATCCGTCGGATGGATCGACGAAGCAAGGTGCCATTCGCTTAGATGCTCCTTTGCTTCGTCCTTATAGAACCTCGAGGGGAGTGGAGAGACGAGAACGTGGGATATGGTGATTGGAGGCGTTTATTGATGTATGTGCCTGTAGGCAGTAAGGTTGGTATCTGCCATGCGGTATCTCATGCAGTACATATAGGTAGTAGTAGTATTCTCTCCCAACAGCTTTACAGGACATACCTTATGGGTGCCCGAATCTCTTCACAACTCGAACCGATGCTATCTTGGCCAATGTTCGTCGGATCGAGGTATCCGCTGAAACGGTACATTGACTGGAGTTGTATACAAGCAGCGGTTGCAAAAGCTCAATTGACAAATGTACATGCTTTGTTGTGATATCCCCAAAAAACGCCGTCTTAAAGACTAGGAAAAGGTACAAGGAAACCCCCTTCACCAGGACACAGAGCATCAGCTAGCCATGGTGCCCATCTCAGACCTCTTCATCAGCCGTACCCTGCCCCCATTGATCTGGGTCTTGAGCGCCCCCTTGAGCTCCTTGCCCTCGGCACTCTGCATGTCCATCCTGTCCCACCGCCCCGGCATGCCCGGCAGCGTCGGGATGACCTTGGAGCCGCCGTGATACACCACCTCGATGCCGTTGATCTGCGTGCCCGACCCCAGCTTCTTGCAGCACTGGTAAAAGTACTTGCCGCCGGGCGACTCTATGCCGCCGTCGTCGAGCGCCCCGGCGTCGCATATTATCATGACGCCGTTTATCTGATCGACACCAGAATCGGCCTTGCAGTCGGTGTAGTGGGCAATGTCGAAGCGCTCGCCCGTGTGCGTGATCATGTACGGGAAGCTGGAGGATTCGGGGGCGGCGGCATCGACCCACATGACCGGCGACCCGATGGTAGACTGGCCGGCGGCGGCGGAGGGGCTGGCGGCGGTGGAGACGTAGGAGGTCATGGCCATGGGCGAAGGCATCGTCGGGGTGTAGAATGTGCCCTGTAGTTGGTCGTGGAGCGAGGCCTGGTAGATGGTTTCCGTCTCGTTCTGGGAGACGATGTGCATCTGATTATCTGAATTGGGGGCCATGGTTGGTTGCTGAGGCGGTTCGAGGTTGTGATGGTAATAGAGCCTTCTCTATTGGGGTGCTGACAAGATTTGAGGTCTTCCTGGGCAAAAGAAGATGGCAGAAGAAGTTGAAGAGATGGGAGTAAGGTAGTAGAGTTTCGAGAGGCACTGTAGTGTTTGGAAAAGGAAATGGAGGAGACGAGCATGATGAGAAAGAACTGCTCAAGGACAACGGGAGTTGCTTTCGTCTTATATAGACAGCCCCAAAGCGCCTGATTGTTGGGATGGGGGCATCAGGTCAACCGTCGTAGCCCCGACGGGAGACCCCCCTCGATCTGGTGTCGTCAACTTCCCCCTTCTTGGACAAAGATCACTGCCTTAGCCGATCATCCCCTTGGAAGATCAGACAGGCAAGCACGCTTGCGTTGTCACTCAGACCCCCTCCTTCACCTCACTCTCAACGGCGCGTATCCATACAGTCCGGCGGACTCACCACCGACCTGCATGACACGCCATGTCGGTCATGGCCAATCTGAGGGCACCCGGTGTCAAGCTAGCAGCCATCGGGGAGGGCGGCTATCTTGTGGCTACCTTAGCTGACTTGCGTGGACCGTCTCGAGGGCCCAGAGAAGTGAGGAAATGGTAAACTCTAGCTCCTCTTTCCCTCCCCCCTCCCCCGTCTTCGCCCTTAGCTCTGGAATGTGAGAAAGATGGGGACACAAGGTGTGGGAAAGAGCTGAAAGAGCTGAAAGAGCTCCTAGCCACGGAGAGGGTAGCCCAAGAAGTCGAGCAAATGGCTTTGACGTTCACATCTCTCGCCAAGGTCACCGCACCCGTCAGAGTTCCCTCTTCCGGGGAGGCCAACGGCTTCTGATCTGCATATCTGCACTTGGCGTTGCCATAACCAATCCAAGGCCGTCATGCTGGGCAATCAAAACATGAGGGTCGGCTAGAAGCAAGGGAGGACTCAATGTCACCCAGCAATGCGAGGATGTTGATATGCCCGCGTGAAGGAGTGGTTTGTCGACCATACGACTCGAGGCAGCCGAGACAATGACACTGTGACTGGCATAATCCTAGCAAGGCAGCCGTGAGAACTCAAAGCTGGCCATCGATTAGCGCCCTGTATACGCATGTTGGCTCACGCAAACCGAAGCAACCTTGGAACTCACCGCTCTAAGCGCCCGGGCTGATATGATTGATCTATCATGAGGTACTTAGCATGAGCGTGGGGAAGGGGGAATTCTGTTTGGCTAGATTCCAAGGCTGGAGTAGATGAGCAGGCAGCACAAACCTAGCCTTCGTACCACGTCGAAGAAGAGGTCAGTAAGGTACCACCATCCTGCGTTGTCGAGCCAGTCGAGCCTTTGAAGCGCTACTATGGATCCGGGCAACAGAGCAAGACGAAGGTTGTAACAGCGCTGGAGATCCTGGTGATGAGCCTGGGCCTCGATATACTGACGTCGCGGTGTCTCCGTAGATATGTTTCGGCACTAAGGAGGATCCCCCGGAACTAGGAAGACATCCCCGTGCTGCTCTGCATAGATAAAACCGGGTTACGCCTAAGACATTCCCACTTCCTGGACTAGCAACCCAATGTTGGTGCTTGCTAGTTCGTCGCATCAAGACTGTATGTACGAGTATGCAAATCTGTCGAAGCGAAGGAAAGCACACGGCGTGATGACTCGGGTTGACATTGGGTAGACAAACATATCCAAGCTGCCCCCTTTGCATGAGGGCACCACGTGTTGCCATATAAGCCACCTTGCTTATGCTGGCTCATCATCACGGACTGTTCCAGCCCATCGCCGAGCGAAGACAGCCTGCACAGCTGCACGAAACGTGAATGCTTGTCATTGGCCTTTGGTCCCTTGCCGTGGTCCAGACCAGGAAGCACATCAGTCGAAAGCACCGCACTCGGTTAAGGCAAATCTGGGATCCTAGTTGCCTGGGTACTACCTATGCGGAGACGAATGGTATTACCGACAAGGGCCGTGAGCGCGTGTAGCCCCCAAATTCGACTTCTCTCTCTTGGCCAGCTACGACCTTGAGCCCCATGAGGAGCCAATAGGAAGCGTCTGCTGTCGGTATATCGTTCCCTCATGCACCCGCTGTAGCACAGCAGCGCGAATCGGGATGCTGTCCGGCCACAGATGGAGGCCTGTTGTGCGGTAAACGAT
The DNA here is from genome assembly GCA_020002365.1 of Trichoderma gracile. Taxonomy (NCBI): domain Eukaryota; kingdom Fungi; phylum Ascomycota; class Sordariomycetes; order Hypocreales; family Hypocreaceae; genus Trichoderma; species Trichoderma gracile. The sequence goes on from JAINEY010000005.1 coordinate 1,987,097, forward strand.
GTCTATTTTGGTGGCAAAGGTTGGGCTGGAACGACTCAGGTCAGTTTGGGAGCATCAAGCAAGGCATTTACCCGATGTGCTTCTGATTTCCTGTCCAATGCGGGGACCGAGCCGATCGAAGAGATGCTATTCGTGAAGTAGGATGATGGCAGCGAGCCGGCCGCTAGAGGGAGGTCGGTCCCGATCTGCTGCTTTATCCGGGAGAGTTAGTTGTAGGTAATATGTCCAGATCATGCTCTCACAGCTCCATCTTTCCATTCTCCTACCATCAGAACTGAGGCATGACTGAAAGCTGAGAGTACTCAAGTCAACCAAAAGTCTCTGCATCGCAGTTTTCGTACTCGTGGACAGCTGGATCTGGTGATCCCATGGCCTCTGCAAAGGCACGACTGCTCGGCAGCTTCGCTTATCCAGCGTGCCTCGTCCTCGCGTACCCGCTGCACTGCACTTCCGCTGGCCGGCTATTCACCCGCAGAACCGCCTCGACTGGGCTCCAGAGCAGTCCCAGAAGGCAGCGAATAGGCTGGAGGATCGTCGGCGTGAAGCTCCGCTGGCAATGTGGGATTCCCGGAGTGTTTGTTGCGTCTAAACTTAGGCCCATGAGATGCCGGGTCACACACACGTGCGCCCCGTCTTTCCCCGACTGTATTAGGTAATAACAGGCTCGGCCTCGTGTGACCTCCTTAGTCAGCGTACAGCACGGCGACCAATCAACTTGGCGACTCTTGACGACCGAACTCAGCCACAGTTAAGGTCAGATGACCTGTGGCGCATGTCAAACGGCTTGGACCCTGGATTCCACCAACTGATAGATAACAGCTGATAACGCCTTGCCGGAGACTAGTTGGCTAGCCTCTCGCTTATCGTCACATCCAGACACCGCCGAAGTCGTTCAGCTGTTCCCTTTGGTCGAGTAACTGTTACTCGATCGAATCCTGATTGGCTGCGTCCAAACTGCCTCCTGCCTTCCACTGCCGGGCCATCGCATCTTTGTTCTCGCTCTGGCCCATCGGACGTGCCCGATAAGGGTGGAGTACTTCCATTTTTGCCCTTTTCTCTTTCCCTTTGTTAGCGATCTTCGGCCTTCGCGAATCCCTTGAATGTTCCAGAAAATTTTGCAATAGGAAAATCTCTTTTTTGCCTCCCCGAATCGCAAAGAATTCATTCTCAAAGTATTGCAGAATATTTGGTGCTAGCATGAAAGAGAATTAGGACAATGGCCTTTGCGGGCCAGGGCCCAGAGGGACAGGCGCCGGGACAGGGAGAAAATGGCGGAAGATCGTGGAATACGCGTGCAAAGACTCCTCCGGCCCCTCCTATCTACCCGTCTGCCCCGTATCATGGCATCCCACGATAAGGCCTTCCAGCCACTATCCACCAGACGGCTTAGACTGTGCTGTTAGGAGGGCGTCATCGGCTCCGGCCGACGATGCGGCTTGCATCGCCTGCCTCTTTAACCCCTTCTCTTTCTGTTTCCCTCCTTTTCCGTTCCCTCTGTCTTCGCCCATCTTCGTCTGTAGTCTGCAGAGCTGTCGTGCTCTGGCTTGTGCACTTTGCCTTACTCTCGCTCATCGTGACAGGCCGCTTGGAAGTACCCGGCCAGCTCTCGCTCTCTGGGCCCATCTTTGTAACCCACGCAGCAGAAGAGAGCCGCAGTTGTCGCCATGACCGTCACGCACACCTCCAACGTCGGACCGCTCACCGTTCTTGTGTCGACGCGCGCCGTCCTCACCCTTCCCGACAACTCGCTCGTGCTTTGTCCGGCGACCATATGCATCTCCCCCGAGCTCGGCAAAATCGTCTCTGTGGTGCCGGAGATCCTTCCCGCCTCGGCCTTCCCCCCAAGTGCTACCTATGTAGACCACTCTCCCAAGCTGTTGCTGCCCGGCCTCGTGGATGCTCATGTCCACTTGAATGAGCCTGGCCGGACAGAGTGGGAAGGTTTCTGGACCGGGACTCGGGCGGCGGCGAGCGGCGGCGTCACCACAGTCATCGACATGCCGCTCAATGCCATCCCGCCGACGACTACTCTCCAAGGCTTCGAAGAGAAGCTTAGGGCCAGCCACGGCCAGTGCTGGGTCGACGTGGGCTTTTACGGCGGCGTCATCCCTGGCAACGCAGACCAGTTGAAGCCCCTCGTAGAGGCGGGCGTCCGAGGCTTCAAGGGCTTCCTCATCGAGTCTGGTGTTGAAGAGTTTCCTGCCGTGTCCGCTAAGGATGTGGCGCTGGCCATGGAGACGCTCAAGGATGAGCCAACCACTCTGATGTTCCATGCCGAGATGATTCCTCCAATCACCGATTCGGTTGGCGATGCCGTCCAGACCTCCGATCCTCCTGCGGCTCCTAAAGGCGAATTGACCGCCTACAACACCTTCCTCGAATCGCGGCCCCCTTCATTCGAGACGTATGCCATCGAAGAAATCCTGGCACATGCCCATATCGCTCCGTCGCTGCACCTCCACATCGTCCACCTTTCGGCGACGCAGGCGATCCCGATCCTCAAGGCTGCCCGCCAGAGGGGAGTCAACATCACTGCCGAGACCTGCTTCCATTATCTGGGACTGGCGGCTGAAGAAATCGAAAAGGGAGACACAAGGCACAAATGCTGTCCTCCGATCCGTGAGGCCAATAACCGCGACGGCCTTTGGGAAGAGCTGGTTGCCGAGGACTCGTGTATTCGAACCGTCGTCTCCGACCACTCGCCCTGCACTCCCCAGCTCAAATTGCTTCCCGATCATCTTGAGAGACCTGCCATCCTCCACAAGGATTCCGGCCTTGACATGAGGGAGCCCAAGGAGGAGGCACCCACCAGGACCATTGCCCGCGGTGACTTCTTCGCTGCTTGGGGCGGTATCTCGTCCGTCGGCCTCGGCTTGCCCATTCTCTACACGGCTGCCAAGCAGCGCTCCGCGACATCCAAAGTCCCGACCATTGTCGACATGGTCCGCCTCTGCTGCCAAGCAACCGCCGCCCAGGTTGGTCTCTCCCACCGCAAGGGCGCTATCAAGGTTGGCATGGACGCCGACATCTGCGTCTTTGACGATTCACACGTCTGGACCTTTACCCAGGGCGACATGCGCTGGAAGAACCGCTGCTCGCCGTGGCAGGGCCACAAGTTTACCGGTCGGGTCACGGAGACGTGGCTTCGAGGCCGCAAGGTGTTCGATCTGGAGGCCCCTGGCGACGGCTTCGTTGTCGGCAAGCCCTTTGGCGAGCCCATCACCGAGAAGAGGACCTTTTAAGCGATACGCGACACATGATTCCATGATATTTCCAAGGCGTTGACGTTAGAAATGAAGGATGTTTGAGCATGGCGACTAGACGTCGAAAGGGTAGATGTCATATTTTCATTGCGAGCGGGCGGGATTTCTGGCGTTTTTATACTTTGTTTGGTTTCGGCATCTTGGCATGATTGTACATACATGACTGGCATTTGTTGATGGCGTAGATGGTGTTTCTCATAGCCAAGTAGTAATAATAGGAGTGTTCTATTCGAGAAGCCATGCAAGCAAAGATGTACATGACAGGATCTGGACAAGTTGCGTCTCCAGATGTTTTCCATCTTTCAAGACCGGGTGCAATCCAAGATTGAAAAAGCCTGACCATGCTTGGTTGTGGAGATGCCAGACGCAAGGGAGGCATCCCCGGATCATCATTCGCTGATGCTGGTTTCAGTGGCCATGACGTCAACCGGTAGCGCGACAATGTAACGATGTGATTTGTCGAGGAGATCGTGGCTGAAGGCGGACGGGATGCCGTGAACTCAGGCGATTGATGGTATTGAGGGTTGATGTAAGCGTCACGATCAAATAAGGCAACGGAATGGCGTGTGTGTGTGGTGATGCTGAGGGGATCACGGGTGCCAAGATGTACATACAGCAGGTCCCGCGTCGTTGCCGGATTAAAGAAGGGCCTCCGTCTATCGATTGGGGGGACAACTCCGTGCAACAGGCAGGAGGCACAGACAAATGACTGGAGAGATTAGAATGACTTGACAGATATATTCCCTTATTCTATTTCCCATCATGAGCAATCTGAGCTACTTGTCTATAAGCTTGCAATGAAATGACAAAAAGGAGACGCATCCTCACTTCTACTTCTTATACCCGCCCCATCTGGCCCTTGCGAGCCTCAGCAAAAGCCAGGCCAGCAGCCGGTATACCACCAAGCACCCTGCAAGAGCTGCCACGTTCACCACCGGATCGTCGTCAAATCTATACAGCTGGAGGACCTGCTTGCCCGTCTCGATTGGACAGGTGCCGTCGGCAAGCTGCTGCCCCGGCTTGCAGTAGAACCGCTCGTTCTGCAAGGCATAAGGGGCAATTGATCGCAGGGCATACCGGATGGGCGAGAGATAGTTTAGCGCTTTGAAGGCCTCGGGAGCATCTATGGACAAGACGCCGGCCATGGCATTGGCAATCGAGAGGAACATGCCCATGATGTTGACGGCGAAGCCGGTATGGTTGACGAGGGTATTGAACATGATTCCCAGACTCTCGCCACACGACACGATGCCGAAGCAGCCAAAGACGGAGACGAAGTACATCGTTGCCGTCCTGGGAAGGCCGACGGCGATACACATCAGAATGCCGAAGAGCAGGCAGCTGAGGATCTCGAAGGGGACCTCGAGGATCGTGTACGAGAGCAAGAACGCATCGACGCTATACACGCCGTCGTCATCCTCTCGGTAGAAGACGTCTCGCTCGCTAGGGTAGATTGCGACGTTCTGCAGCATGCCGACAAAGTAAAAGGCGCCAATCTCCTGGATGAAACCCATCCAGTTCTGGACCGAGTAGTAATCATGGTGCAGCGGTGCGAAGAACAAGGCGAAGATGATGGCCAATCCGACGACTTGCATCGTGCGAGCCATGATGAGCTGCGGCTGCCGGCGCGTGTTGATGACGGCGCGATGGATAAGCAGAGGCACGGCAGTTGCAATTGACGCTGGACGGTGGACAAGCGCACCGAGTTCTGCCGGCGTCGAGAGGTTGGCCTTGTTGAAGGATCTGCGAGAGGCAGCAGGCTGAATCTTTGGCAGGGCCTCGTCCCTGTCGGCTCCTGTGGCGTTCAAGTCTTCGTTTGATGCCTTCTTTTCGTCCAATTCGTCGGTTTCGGTGATCTCTGGCAGCCTCGACACATCCTCCCTCTTCCACATCTGCTCCGCGTCTCCTCCTGAAGAATGTCTCCTCCACTCCTCTATGAGTTTCTCAACTCTCTCTCTGCTCTCTGCCTCTCTATCATCTCGCTGCAAGTCGACAGTAATCATGTCCAGGGCAAAGTCGGCGGGATTCGAGTGCTGTGGACATTGATACCCCTGTTGATTGAAGTAGTTGAGCATCTCCTTGGCGGGACCGGCATATGCTGGAGCACCACCGCGGGCAAGGAGCAAGACATTGCCAAAGTGTCTGAACAAGTCCGATCGAGGTTGATGGATCGTCAGGATAAGCGTCCTGCCTTCATTTGCGAGGCCTTGCAGAACTTCCATGATGGAATTTGCGGTGAAGGCATCCAATCCAGACGTGGGCTCGTCTAGGAGAAGTATGCGAGGATCGGTGAGGACCTGCACAGCAATGGAGACTCGCCGCTTCTCTCCTCCCGAGATACCCTTGACCAGGTCATTGCCGATGAGGTTGTCTGCGCAGTCTTTCAGACCCATCTTCATGAGGATCTCCTCTGCGCGGCGACTCTTCTCTTCCTTGCTCATGAACGAAGGCAGACGCAGAGCGGCGGAAAACTGCAGCGTCTCCCGCACTGTCAACGAAGGCAACAGAGCGTCGTCATCCTGGCAGACGTATGAGCAGACTGATCGGATGACCGAGGCAGATGGAACTGCTCCGTTGAAGGACATTTTGCCAGATGGGCGGTAATGGGTGCCAATGGAATTGCGAAGCCGAAGTGCCATCAAGTTGAGAAGAGATGTCTTGCCGCTTCCCGACGGGCCCATGATGATATTCAACGTGCCGGCCTGAAAGTTGACGTTGATAGGCTGAACGATGGTCTTCCGAGGCAACTTCTTCCCATTGACTTTTCTTTTATCGAGATCCAAAGAGAAGTTCTCCAGCTCAACATCGATGGTACGAACCTCTGCGATCGACCGCGCAGTCATCTTCTCCTTTCCGGCTGACAGATCCGTATCTGAGACGCGAGCCCGAGCAATGGTCATTTCAACCTTGATATACTGCAGTCCAACAGCCGACAGAATGAAGAAAAAGATGACAAATGAAGCGAGGCAAACGATGGGGCGAGCGACCCAGTTCTTGGGGAACCCGAGGGACGACAAGATGTAGTCTCCGGTATACTGGAGACAGGCCGGGTTGGATGGCCCTCCTGGCTCGGGGCAGTCGTAGAAGCTGCCTTGGAACTCGTTTCCACAATATGCGCCGAAAGTGTAGAACTGTCGCGCGCAATGATCAGCATATCACGATCCACAAAACCCTGGATATGGACCTCTACCAGGAGAATGGAAGAAGTAATGTTAACTCACCGACCAAGTCACCCACTTCAACCATCGCACATACACAGGAATCGTATCAACTTGGATAAAGATACCGCACGCAATGCTCTGCAGGGTGAAAGCAAAATTGGCAATCAGACTGGCCCCGGAAAAGTGCCGCACTGCCACCACGCATGTAAATGCACACATGATACAGGCAAAGTGGTTGACGAAGCCGATGCTGAAGAAGGTGAAAAACTTGGCAGCGTCGTGGTCAAATCCGGCCATGAAGTACAAGATGAGGGAGAATAGGAAAGGGACGGGAAAGTCCTCCGTGATGAGACGGGCCAGTCGCCGTGACAAGATGTAGGGCACAGCATCGACGCAATGCTCCGAAGACTCGCGGTCAAACGTTGGCATGTCAATGGTCAGTCGATATGTTTCAAACATGAGGATCAAGTAGCCCTGGAGCCCAGTTGCGGTGTAAAGGAGACCCTCGCGGGACCGAATGCCCGCTTGGTCGCGGCCGAGGTCGAAGAAGAGGTAACCTATGACAACTCCCATGATGACGGCCTCCAGAAGGGATGCGGTCATGCCCAGCGGATCCCGATATGTAACTTTGAACGTCCGATCTGTCAGGATTCGTACCTGGCGGAAGAACCCAGCGTGGGTTGACGCCTGGTGGTGCTTATTCCGCGCCCTCACCTCGGCAGTGGCCTCTAAAGGCGGGAACCGGCTTTCGCTCTCTGTCTTCCATGCTGCTTTGAGGCTTTCGAGGCGAGCTGAGGTCTCTGCCTCTAGCTCAGGGGTGCGGTTGTCCACGGCGGCGACGTCGATGACGAACTCTGCTGGGTTGACAAACGGGGGCAGTTGATGGCCGAGATGTTGGAACCATGAAAGACAGTCGGAGGCGGGGCCTGAGAATACGGGACTGCCCCTGGACAAGACGATGAGGTTGTCGAAGAGGTCCCATATCTCGGATCGAGGCTGGTGGATTGTGGTAATGACCGTTCTGCCTTTCTGCGCCAACGCTTTCAAAGTCCGCACGAGTTGATAGGCACTTGTTGCGTCTAAGCCAGTGGTGGGCTCGTCGAGGAAGAGCACAGATGGGTTTGCCAAGAGCTGGACACCGATGCTCACGCGTCTCTTCTCGCCTCCTGAGCATCCTCGGTGTTGGCTATTTCCTATGCGGGTGTTGGCGCATTCTTTGAGGCCCAGTTCGAGGATCACTTCCTCAACGATTCTTTCACGGTCCTCGGCACTGGTGGATGGCGGCAGTCGAAGATCAGCCGAGTATTTCAGTGTCTCTCGGACAGTAAGAGTTGGGAGCAGAATGTCCTGCTGCATCACATAGGCATGTCGTACGCTGTTGACGCCAACTTTCCCGTTGAACGTCGCGAGGCCTTGTTGGCTGAGTCTCGAGCTGACAACCCTCTCGGCGAGGTTGTTGAGCAACGTCGTCTTGCCCGAGCCGCTGCCTCCAATGATGGCCGTCAGAGTTCCGGGCTTCAGGTCTGCATCAGCCGAATGCAGGAGAGTCTTGATGCGAGGCTTGGATTTGAAGCCGGCGGAGAATAGTTCAGGATACGTCGAGGGGTCCAGCCATGACGGGGATGTGTCGACCGAGATTGCTAGTCCCCGAAGCTGGACATGGACAGCCTCGACATCGTCAAGGGATAGATTCGCCGCGCCGGTGATGGAGAAGCGGTTTCGATCCAGCTTGTTACGGCTTGCGGGCACATCCAGCGACGTGTCTGTCATGCTCGCAAGCTCGGCCTTTTCGACATCCAGCCCAGCAAGCTGCGCGGCGGCGGCGTCTTCCAGCCCGTCTCCAGCCATTGAAGCCGATTTCCTTTGAAGGTTGAGTGTGGCTTTTCGACTAGTCAGATTTCGGGCATGGCGACAGCTTCCATGTGAGTCTATAGCTCTGGGAACGAAACAAGATGCTGACGATGACCGCCTAAAAGAAGATTTGGAGGCGCCGGGTGGTCAGATGTTCTCCGAGGGGCAACAGGCTCCCGAGCTGCAAATGCAATCCCCGTTCCGCCAGATCTCGACTAGAGGAGGGCGAAATCAGGCCAGGTTTCCTTGCAGAAAATTGTCTCGCTCTCTTAACTCCTCGCGAGGAAGAGATGCAGGAGAACAGATCAGACATGGCAAAAGGGAGACAAAAGATGTCGATGATAGATGGAATTGGCCCCTTCCATCATCGGGCTCGTCTGGCCGAGATCGATTCGTTGATTCTGTGGAGCCGAGGCTTGGAGGCGGTTACCCCGACGGAAATCGAGGTGCGGAGGAATCCGAAGTCCGTTGTGTCGATCTAGCTCCCGCAGCTAAAATGGCTGGTTTCGGTGAGCTTTACGCGAGGCAAGTCGTTTTGCCTATAAGTTCTGTGAGTTGATGCCAGGCAGGACTTTTAGTCGGCAACCCCTTGAACGAAGGTTCATCGTGTGTGAGTGTTGGTTTGGTGGTTTGGTGCAAGTAAGTTGAGAGCAGGTCAAAAGTACGACATTGCAATGATGCAACGAAAGATCTACGTGGGATGAAGAGTCTCCACGTCGGTTACTACACGATACGCGTGTTATTCCAATGCAACGATCCTGATAGTTTTAGCGAGTCAGTGGCAGAATGGTGAACATATTGGGTATGTTGTATATTATCATGAACATCCCATCTACATCTTCATAGGAACTTCTGGAAATTGGATTTCCACGACTCGGATACACCATTTCATGTCAGCCCACCCCAATCCTATTCCGTTTCCTGATCGTTCATGCGGAATATCTATCGTATATCACAAGAGGAATTCGGTATGGAGTAGGTGTCCGTGTTGCCCAGCCTCGGTTAGCAAGCGATGCAGTGCTGGGCAGCCTTTCGGTCCACGTGTAAACCCTGTAATTTCAGAGGTGCTAGTACATGTAGATTGACAACACGGGGGAATCCTTCAGAGGAAATTGACAAGGCGACGACTTTGTAGAATAGGAATTCTCTTGTATTTTCAAGATCGCCCTCATGTGATATCATAACCATGAGGGCAAGGGTATCAATTCCCAGGACCACGCGACCCATCTGCGTGGTAACCAATTACATACGTATGCTCATATCCCATATTTACCCCCTTAGCAACCCGCCAAAAAAACACAAACAAATTCATAAAAAAGACAAAGAAAGAAACTTGGTTTCTTTCCAACAACATCTCCCATCACCGTTACATCCCTCTCTTTTTACAGAGCGCGCTTGCTCTCATCATCCGACGACGCCGCGGCAGCGTGGTGGATTGACACGCGGCGGAGATCGGAGGGGACCTCGTCGAACTGGTACAGGGGTCGCTTGGTCGCGCTCCACTGGAAGAAGACGTACTTCTTGAACCACCAGGGCAGGGCGACGGTGAGCTGGTACTTCATGAAGGTGCGGACGGGGACGGCGAAGACGTAGTCGAGCTCCTCGAGGGTGCGCTGCATCGTCTCCGGGACCCAGAGGAAGATCATGATGAAGGCGACGACGTTGAAGCCGGCATAGAGGCCAAAGGCGCCGACGGTGTCGAGGCGCTCCAGCAGGAAGGGGAACGAGGTGCCGAGCACGGCGGCCCAGAACAGGCACGTGGCGACGGCGAAGCCCATGCCCGTCTCACGGTGGGACAGGGGGTACACCTCGGCGCTGTAGGTAAAAGGAACGGGACCTTCACCGGGAGAGTAGAAGGCTGCATTGCGAGTCAGTTATGACGGGCTTTGATATAAAGGGGGGGCGTTTTGCTCTTTGATTTTTACTCACCTCCGAAAAGGAAGACGAAGAGACTGACGAGGCCTGTCTTGAGCTCGGTGTGCTCGGAGGAGATCAGAGTGCAGAGACCAGCGGCCAGGAGGGTCCAGAACATCTGGGGGAAGGTGAAGAGAAGCAGGCTTCGGCGACCGAACTGGTAATTGTTAGATGTTGCAACCCACGGAGTGCATCGAGTGATTTCATTTGAGACTCACAGTGTCAATGGTCCAGAAAGCAGGGAAGGCAAAGAGCCAGTTGACGAGACCGAAGCCGAAAGAGCCGATCAGGGCTCGGAACTGGGTGAAGCCAGCGTTGACAAAAACGGTGGTGGAGTAGAAGGCGATGATGTTGATACCGCACATCTGCTGGGCAATCATGACGGTGAAAGCAGCCAGGTTGGCACGGCGAATTCGGGGGACGGTGAAGAGCTGAGTGAATCGGGTGACGTAGTTGGTCTTGCCAATGAGCTCCTTCTCGATCTCGAGCTGAGCGGAGATGTAGTAGATGTCGCGGGCGACCTGGATGGGGTCGTTGCGGAGAACGGCAAGAGACTTCCAGGCATCGGCGTAGCGGCCCTTCTTCATGTACCAACGAGGCGACTCGGGGCAGAGGTAGATGAGGCACAGCAGAGGAATGGCGGGGATGAAGGGGGCGCCGAGCATCAGACGCCAGTTGATGTCCTTGACGTGGTAGACAGCCAGGTTGAAAGCGCTTCCCAGGAGGATACCAAAGGCCGTCCACATTTCTACAAGGACTGTTAGCGAGGCAGTTTTTCAAACGAAGAGAGAGATGAGAGAAACATACGCCATGACATGACCAAAGCACCTCGGATGGAAGCAGGAGCGTTCTCAGCAGCATAGATGGGCACCGTCGAAGCTTTGGCACCCATGCCAATACCCATGAGCAATCGACAGGCAAGCTGCTGTTCCCAAGTGTGGCAGAAAGCAGAACCGATGACGGGCCAGATACAGAAGTGAGCAGCGAAGAAGATGACACCACGTCGACCGAAGTGGTTGTTGATGGGATCAGAAAGCCAGCAGCCGATGAAACTATGAGCTTTGTCAGTCGAGTTGCTTCAGAAGGAATGGAGAGATGATGGCACGCACGCGCTACCGATGTAAGGAGCAGCATTGATGAGACCGACGAGAATAGCGTTGCGAGTGATGGTCTGGTCACCAAGGCCATAGACTTCAGGCCAGAAAATGGTGGCACCGTTGCTACCAGTCTGGTCCCAGCCCTGGACAGCGGCGCCAATGGAGCACGTTGCGATGGTGAGGAAGAGCCTTGAGGGCATGTGCCACTTGTGGGTGACCTCACGCTCCAGAACGTTGAGCTCATGAGCAGTGAGCTTCTCGTCGCCGTCAATGGACTGCGGGTCGGTAGGGTTTTGGGCAACAAGCGCGCCCTTCTTGAGCAGAAGAGTGTGCTCCTCGAGGCCGTTGCGCTGAGCAAAGGACTCGACATCGCTCATGAGCTGCTCGCGGGGGATGCCCTTGAGCGGGTTGCGAATCCTCGCTTGGAGGTTCTGGCTGTGTTCTTGTTCATCGTGGTATGTGACTCCCTTCTCCATGGACGCCTCGTGGGCAGTCTTGGACTCGGTGTGGGTGCTGTTATCAGAAACCTGGTTAGTGGAAGGGTTGACAGGAGGAAGAAGGTGATCCAAAAAGGGGGTTGACTGACTAGACTTCCGCCATTGTGAGACAGGGAGCGGATCAGTCCGCAGATGACTTGCTCTTGCAGGCTCGACTGGTATAGACGAAAGGAGGCAAGAGAGTGATCCGGCTCTCGAGCTGAAGAAGTTGGGAGTGACGAGGAGATGGAGATGAGAACAGGACAACGGGGGGACAAGGAGGGTTTAATATACTCCGTTGAGGCGAGCTGGGGAAGAAGGGCAAAAGCTGGGGGCGGAGAACAATGGCTGGCAGCTCGTTGCGGCTAACATTGGGCTTCCCCAGCTGGAGACTGTTGCTCCCCGCGATCTGGAGGACGCCGGAAGCAAAACTGCTCGAGGCAAGGCGTGAGAATAGTACATACTACTCGTACTAGCCGTACAAGCAAAATCAGTCGAGCAAGAGGCCCAGGCCAGGATCTCGGCCTATCCTTGTCCGGCCCACTCGTGGCTGAAGGGGTTGCTAGTGGTAGTCGCATGGCATCGTGATGGTGGCGTGGAGCAGGAAAGCTCGTCGTAGTAAGACACAAAGAGCTGAAGTCTGAAGTGTCTGGGAACAGAGAGCCATTGCTAGCGCACTGAGTACGATTCATGCCTTCGTCGACACGCGCTTGTCTCGCGGTAGCGCCATATCCGGTCAGTTTCTGCCAAGGAGGTAGCCAGAAAAATCTTTGCTGATGCTGTCACGACGCCAAGTTGATTCCCATCTGAAGCAGCCAGCCGAAAGCATGGATACTGTATGCGGCGAACCGGTGTCTGTCTCGCGCCGCCCAACACGACAATTTGGGCCAACGGGCTGGCTGCAGATCATCACTGCCTCTCAACCACTGTGAGTGCTCTTTTGCCCGTGCTGACAGTGTCTCACTCGTCCTCGTGGCCCGTCTCCGGATCAAGCATGACTGAGATTCATTCGCCAAACCGGGAAACATCTCCAGGCTGGCAGGGGGGGGTCTCTCCCCGCACCCCGGACAAGTGAGGAGCGTCTCCAGTTCCCCATGGGCAAAAGAAAGCCCCCCAATTGTGGCCCTCGTGCTGGCGGTTGAAAATGGGGAGAAGCGATCAAAAGCCATGTCCTTGCCTTGTTGGTGCCAAGGTTCAGGTTCAATCTCCATGACTAGCTCGGCGAGGTCAAGAGTGGGAACTGCAACTGCAGGCCTGCACCGCTGTTTGGCCACTGGCGGGCCCTGGCGTCGCCCCCCCTGGACACCGCTGTAATTGGCCGCTAGAGCCCTAGAAAGATGCGCCGGACCTCTTCCCTGACGTAGGTGGGAGCAACTCCCGCAGCTGATGTTACAGGGCAGCCCTGCACTCGAATTGTCTGTGCAGAAGCAGTATTTTCCAGTTGAGAGTACAGAATTCTTGGCTGCTACAAGCACTGCACGATGATACACTGCTGTCCGAAGTGAATGATTGTCAGTGCGACAGATTGCACCTTATTTCCAGTGTCGCGGGCTTTGGTACCACCTAAGGTCTTTTCCCAAGGCAGTTGAGCTGGTTCCGGCCAATTGACTGCGATCCAGATGCTGGAACAGTAATAATGCGCGGTACTTTGTCTCCGGTGCCAGATGCGCGTATCTCAAGGTACCTCGCGCTAGCCCGTGTTAGCGCAATTGGACTCCAAGATTCTGCACCTCTCCACCGTCTCCAACTCAGCTAAACCTCCTCCTCTCCTCCTCCTCCTCCTCATTCCCATGTGCCGGATGCAAGCGCCTTTCCAACGCAAGCGTCGAGAAAAAATGGCCGAGATCTCAGCCACTAGGGAGAGCAGGCATCTTCCATTTCCCATTCTCCTCCTTGGCAAACGTGCTTTTAGCGGTCACAACGCCACGCTCCAGAGACTGACGGATCCGGCGCCCACCAGAAAGCACCAGATCATGGGACGTTGCCGTACGGGTATTACAGTATTACAGCATTACAGCAACATCTCGCACAACACAGAAAGACGCCCTCTCGAACCATGCCAGCAATGTATGTACTTTCACTCTTCGTATCGGGGGCCGAAAAGCACAGGCACGGGTACATGCGCACACCGGTAAGCAGAGGTCACCCAGGCGGAAAACCGGGTCGCTGAATCAGTTGCCCAGGCCCAGGAGCAAGCATTCTGCTAGCGAGCTGCCAGGCAACAGAATTCCCGACATGCTCACTGGACGCATTTGGGGATCGTGCCGGCATGCGACGACAAGCCGTGCCACTAGCATCCACTCTGCGAACCTCGTCCCGCGCGCCAGATCCCAGCCCGTGGCCAAAGCGTGGTGGCTAGTTCGGACAAGGCCGTGCCAACGTGCCATGGCTGAGCGCCTTCAGGTCCAAACGCGGCCTGTCCGCCTCGCCCTGCCATGGCTAGCGGTTCTCGGCCGGCATTCTTGCAGAAATATTCAACTGCCTAGTGTGGCGAGAACGACATTCGACACGCTAGCCGCCACTCGTACCATCTTCAGCAACCTCGTCTCAACCACCTGTTTACATACAGTCCATCTGAGCTGCGACTGTTGAGTTGTCCGTCTTCGCCATGATAGAAGACACGAGGCGGGCCTCTCCCAAGAACAAGCAGCCAGAGTTCGGCATACACAAATTCGCACCAACAAGCTGACAATGGCCGATCCATCCCCGCCCTTCAGTCTGCTAAAACAGTCCGGTGGAGATGCTCCCACAAATTTTATTCTGCTGCCTGATTGTCGCCGCCAAAAGGGAGGAAATTTGGACCATCCTCGAACTCCGAACCTCCAGGGTGCTTGCTTGCTCTGGCTAGCGCTACTGCAAGATGCTTGCCAGGGGGTGGAGGAACATGGAAGAGCTCATGAGTATCCGGACTCTCAAACTCTGTCTGCCAAGCATGTTTACACCGGTGAAAGAGCAGCATCATGTCCGGCAGCTGCATTCTTGCAGTGCCTCGGGGAAGTGCCCGATGGTCGGCGCGTTCGACCCCTTTCTGCTCTCTGCTTCTTATCACAAGCCATATTCAAAGCACGCCAGCCGGCATTGAAAAGCCGGCAAAACGAGCAGCAGCTGACTGCAGGTATATCACAACTGAGGCTATGGTGTTGTGTTCGAGGAGAGCAAACAGTCCCGCCGGACAAGGCCATCAGCTGAAGTCACACGTGCGTTGACTTACTCGTACGTGAGTTCCTTCGACCATGGAATCCTCTCTCCTTAAACTTCCAAATAACGTTTACTGGGGAATTGGATACTCTTCCCACTGATTTCTCCACATGCAACCCTCCATTCAGATAGATCTCTGTATGTATGTACTCTCTCGCACGCACGACATCACAGCCAAACCCAGCACTGTTCCAATGTTGTAGATCCCATCCCAAAAAGCCTAGTTGAGGAAGGATGAGACATTGTTGCAGTCTGTCTGGCAGATTGTATCTACGATCTGAATCTGCAAAGATGAGGAGCTTGGAGATTCCATCGGCAGGGCTTCCGCGCGTGGCTCGTGGCAACGGTCTTCTACCGCCCTTTGCAGGCGAAGCATATTACCTCGAACATTGGCAATCCTTTCCAAGCTTACTGTTCTTTCTCCTAGCAGACTTGGCGAACTAGCATTGGTGCTATTTTTTTCATTACGGACGAGCCAGCATTTCGGCCTCTCCGTACTCGATCTCAGACGTCGATTGAATATGGAGGCGGCCAATGACTCCCCAGCATGCTCACGATGATGTAAACACGTGTGTTCAAACCTCTTTCAGGCTTTCTACATCCTTCTTTGACGAAGAAGAAGCTTCACTATGGTCCGATGTTGTCTGGGGAAGTCTGGAGAAGGCTCATATTGCTCTCTCCTCGACATCTGGCTAACATGCGCTATTGGTCCTTACTCGCCACACGCCACGCTGCTGTCTAGTGGCTTCATGCTGAACCGCCCGCTCTGGACGCCATGCGGCTCCACGTCCTATCCTTGTCCTATCTGGGGCTTGAAGAAAGAGACCCGCCTGGGGACCCAACTCCGGCCAGTGGCAGTCGTGATAATGCTGGTGCCTGCTATCAAAGCTCACCAACGACACGAGGATATGGTCAAGGACCTGGTTGAGAACATGGTACGACTCCAACGCCCACATGGAGTACAATTGCATCGTGATCAGGAACATGTCAGCTTTTTCTTACCCCACGGGGCTTGCTGGGCTAAGGCTCCTCGGACGCTCCAGCCAAGGGGGCAACAAGATCCAGTCGTGATCACTCGAATCATGCTTGTTCTGCGTTGAAACCGCGGAGGTGGTGAGCTATTGAGAATAGTCTTTAGGCATCCAGACTCTCGACTGTGGCGTGCAAACAGCTTGGGCACCTAGGCTGTATGAATTACACGCCCTTGGATGGGAATCATCGAGGGGAGGACCACCCATGATGCCGTATTGCCCGATTCCCCAAGAGTGAACTGCCAAGGATAGTATCGAGTAATTGCGAGGCCGGAAGGGCCTTGCGGAGTGCTTGTTGCCGTGAGGAGCTGTTGACCTCGCGTGCGTGGTTTACGAATCCTTGGATGAGGTGATGATCACATCATCATGTGATTGTGGTATGTATGTCTGCAATGACACATTCCCGCGACACAATCAATCTCATGAGATGATTTTGTCTCCCCATGTCTTTGGGAAATCTGGTAGGACGTCTCACTCTCTGTTGTTTCGACCCAGCAATATTCTTAGCAAAATCTGCTTTGCCGGCTTTCATCACATATCATGAATGGCTGGACGATTGGATTTTAGACATGCAAAATAGACGAAGAAGATTTTAGAGTCACATCCCAGCGTTCGAATCCTGTCGTAGAATCCAGGGCCTGCAAGGTTGTACTGAAAAGGGGGGGCACGAGAGAACTTTGCAAATAAAGTCCGTGATGAGAGCGAGCAAGTTATCCCAAAAGAGCTCCAAGGAAGAATGGCAAACACTGTGATGATTACCTTGTCTTTCCATGAAGCCTCGTAGTACTAGAGCACTCCCCTCTAGTTAAGTCATATGTTGCTCCATCACTTCAGAAATCTGCACTTGCGTCACTCGTTCTTTGTTTCGTAGGCCTGCTTGATCTCATATGTGGTATGAGGTGGGGGTGTGATGAGGTGTTTCTGTGGATTTCTTGCTTGTCAGCGATATTACTACCAGTGCCAAGGTAGACAGTCCTCTGAGGGACTTGGTATGATGATTGTAGCACCAATCTTTGCGTGTCATCTGCGAACGTTTATACGACCTTGAGAAATCATGGATTACCAAGATGGTCAATAAGGGGTATCTATATTTACCTCGACAGAAGGAAAAAGGCACCAGATTCAAATACATGATTTCCCTCGCCTCATATGATTCCACTCGTCTGCTATATCAGTGTAAGGAAGTCTCTTATATCTTGCTCCATTGTGTAGGGTAATTCGAGGGGATTTCAGCTCTCCCCCCTTTTCTTGCGTGGTATACGCCCACTCCACCACTGCTCTACTGCTCTGTTTGACCCACCTCTTCCTCCACCATCACACTCTAGATACAATCATGCCAAAGACGCAGCAGCTCCAGAATTTAATCAAAGAATCCATATCATATCTATATAAACGACATCCTGTTATGATACTATGACATTGTGGAGCAGCCAGAAGACAGGCTTGTACAAAGCATAACGGAAACTTCATCAAACTTCTCCCGTTTGGTATGTTTGGCACGTCAACGATAGCATGTAATAAGTGAACTGAGGAATATGAAATTAGAACTTTTGTATTCCCAGTAATAGCATGTGCCGTAATTAACACTGCATCCCATGCTTAACCCATTTTCCTCGCCCCAATACCAACCCATAACCCATCAAGCAGAACAGTCCAAATCACAAACGGGAAGAAGATACCAGTCTCAAGCCAACATCATTGTGGCGAGCTTCAGGGGAAACAAGACAAAAGAAAACAGATGAAAAAGCGAATGACAGGAAAGTGACACACAAGAGAGGGAGGGAGAAAGCCCCGTGACCAATGACAACATCTCAGTCCCTGCAAAACCACAAACACACCACGGGCTTCTCATTCGGATTGCCCGTCCTCGTGGAATCCCAGCCCACGTCCTTGATCGTCCTCTTCAGCATGTCCTTGTCCGCACCGTTGACCTCGAGCCCCTTGTACCACTTGCCCCCTCCGCCGCTGACGACCTCAAAGCACCGGTTCTTCTTGGGCGTCGCGTTGGTGCACCCGAAGCCCTTGAGCAGCTCCGCCATGGTCGTGTTGCACGGGATGTGCGCCGCCTTGAAGGGGATCTGGGCCGTCGACGGGAGCTGCCACGGCGGCGTGTTCGTCTTGAAGATGTGCGCCTTGGTGTGCTCCGCCGGGAAGAAGTAGTTGTAGCCCGGCTCGCAGCCCGTGCCGCCCGTCGTGTTGGTCATCTGGGCGGCCGGCATGGTGGGATCGATGTTGGGGTACGGCTGGGGCTGGCGCGGGAGCATGTTGCCCGTGCCGTTGGGCTGGTAGGAGAAGCTCTGCTGCGTGTAGAAGCCCGCAGAAGGTCCCTGCTGGAAGGGGGGATAGCCGGGCACGGCATATTGAGGAACGCCCGGGGCGGCGCCTAGAGGATAGTATCCGTAAGTCATGCTAGGCCACGCACTGGGCTGAGGCACTGTACCATAGGCGTAGCCAGGTCCGCCAGCATGAGGGATGTATGCTTGGCCCTGGGCCGCTTGAGGGGCTCCGTACGGAGCAAAGGCCGGCCGGCCGGAGCCGGAGTCTCGGCCGGTCAGGGGGTTCCATCCGCCGGACATGGTTGGCGAGAGTGCGTAAAAGGAAATTGAACGAAGAGGTTGGCTAGGGGAAGGCTATCCACGGCAGAGGCTGCCAAGTGTGAACCCAGCGTCCAACCAAAGGGTCGAAAGATGCGTGCCAGTGTCCGGGAACAGGGCCAGACAAGGCAGGGTCCCAGGCTCTTGGAGGGTTGATGGACAGCGGCGCAGGGAACCAGTGCGGAGAAGGGCGGTGGTGATGGTGGTGGTGGTGGTGATGGTAATGAGGGTGAGGAGGACTTGGAGGGCTGTGATGGCTGTGATGGCTGTGAGGATAAGAGTGAGGTGAGAAGTAATGGTGAATATGAGGATAGAGGCGATGAAGATAGTGAGGGTTGGAGGGAGAGGGCCTATTATAGCGCTCGTATGCGTCGATATGGCGGCTGTTGTATGCGCTAGGGCGCGGGTGCTGCAGTTCAGGAGTCACAGATCGATGAACCTCCGGAGATTGAACTTGTACAACAGAGTTAGCTTGACTGTAAAGCTCCGTGATGGCGACTCAGAGTCAGAAACAACAATCGGCTTACCAGGCGGTGATTCAGGTTCGGACTCGTCTTCGAGCTCAACCTCAGCTTCAGCCTCGGTGCTAGACTCCGGCTCAGGCGCAACCCCCGTTTCTACGTCCGCCTCTGCCTCCGCCTCGGAGACTTGCTCCTCGTCCGACTCCAACTGGATGTCAAGGTGCGCGGCAAACAGCTCTGTGCTCCAGAGGGTGCGGCCTTCGCTGTCGTAAAACGCCCCCACGATGATCCACGCCCAGAATGGTGGATCCTGACTGGCCTTGAGTACCTGAGTGATGATGAGCTTGGTTGCGGGTGGCGGAAGCTGCCCAGCCTCGACGTTGATCGTCCTACGATTCTCACTGAACCCGTTGGGCATAGATGTGGTGCGAGCAGCGGCCGGTCGGAACGTGGCCAGAAGGGAGAAAGCGTGCAATATAAAGCAATATGAGGTCTTGTTTGTTTCTTCAAGCAAGTAGATGAATTGTCATTCTCCCCCGGATGAAGCGTAAGGTTGGAGAGAAGAGGGCAACTTGCTTCCGATGCTTCAGGGGCTGTCTGTTATGTACCTGTTCGCATGCCATGATTCACATGGGACACGGGAAATGGGATCTCTGGTGGCGAAAATGTGAGCAAACTTTCCGATGATGGTTGGAATCTGATTTGTGCTCGGCAAGCTGAGCTGGCGGTGAATCACAGACAGGATGCCTGGCGGAGTGGATGGGCCAGAATGCCTAACGATGCAGTTGAGGATGACAGGGAGACTGTCCGTGTCCAATCAGTCTGCCGCAGTGCAAAGTGCTTGCGTCGAGGGGCGAGTGCTCCTATTTGCCGCTTGGTGAGAGGCTGTCATACGTGTATGCCACGTTGATGGGCAATCAAAGACGTGGCGATCTGTTCCACCGCAAAACTCGCTTCTTCAGCTCCGGCTGAAGGGGGAGAGCAGATGTGGCACGACTGATTTGGAAGCAACCAGGCCAAAGTCGGGCTGAAGAGTGCATGCTGCAGACTGCAGGCAGTCGGTGATGCACGAATATTGAGTATCTGACGGTATCTGACCAGGATATCGATGTCCTCAGCTCTGACAAGGGGACGGGACAGCGCATATAATCAGGATGATCCACAGACAGGCGCATGTGCAGCCCCAACAGCAGAGAGTAAGGTAGGTGTCCACACAAGAGCAGAGCCTCACCAGGGTACCTCTTGGAAGTTGCCGTCTTCATACTCCCAGAACGTTCCTGGCCTGATTGCGCCCTTGTCAGATTCCAGCAGTCTCACAAACGCCTCGGCACTGGCTAGGGGATCCTTCTTTCCCCGATAGTTGTTAAAGGCCGTCTTGGTGTGGCCGGGGCTGACGCTCCAGAAGGTGATGGGCTCTCCGCCACCTTTGTAGTTGTCCTCGACGATTTGGTAGTGCAGAGTCAACATGTTGAGTGCAGCTTTGCACACGCAATAGTCGATCAGAGCAACCGGAGGAAGCTGTATGCGTCAAACAAGGCACGCCAGAGACAACATATTAGCAATCCGTTGCACCAGAGCAGCTACTTAGAGTCGCATTCAAGTTGGAAACAAGAAGTGTAGAAGCAAAGAGAAGAGAAAACGATCGAATTACCTCTCTGTTTGCTGTACGACCGAGACTTCCCCTAGCGCTGGAGGTCATGATGACTCTTGGCCAGGAGCTTTTCCTGAGCAGCGGGACAAAGGCCTTGGTCACGAGAATGTTGGATGTGACACAGCTGTTGAAGTTGCGGTTGGAGGTGTCCCTGAGCTCGGCGAGGTGCTGAGTCTGGGGCAGCTGGAGGCTTGCGGCATTGTTGATGAGCACTATTTTGCTGCGTGAGTTTTCTTTCTTGTTTTTGGCTGATTCGGTTGACAAGAGGGTTGGAGATACATACCATCTAGCTTCTCGTATTTCTTGTCCAGAGCTTCGACTGCCGCCGTGATGCTGTTGATGTCCTCGATGTCGATCTGGACGGCATCCAGTGAGGCCGCAACGCCCAGCTCCCGCAGCCGCCCAATTGCCTCGCGGCCGTTCTCGATGTTCCTGCAGCCGAGGATGATGGTGGAGGAAGGGATCCGACTGGCAACGGCCTGTGCGATGCCGAAGCCGATGCCTCGATTCGCTCCAGTGATGAGAACCGTCGACATGACGTGTTATCGATAGCTGATTTCCTTTCCTTCTCTATGTCTCTTGTGCCCTCCAGTCTTTTCTTGTTTACCCAAGTCCACTGATTCTAACTTATAGTTATTTATATACACAGGCCTTGGTGGACTTAGGAGGCGCCTGTTGCAGGCAAAGCCGCATTTTGCAGTCTTCGGGTTTGTGGTGATGCTGGCGCTGCTAAGTCCGGTCTCTAATGTATCATGGAGCGGCTGGAAGAGCCTCCAACATTGAGCCAGAACAACTCTAGAAATTGCAGCTCAAAAAACAAAATGAAGGGAACGCTGGAAAACTGGATTCTTGCTCTACTGATTTCCCATTTCTCATAAAACATCGAAACATGACGCAATCGTTATCCGTTACCAGGGGCATATCGTCAAATCTCGTAGCGCTCGTCCTCGTCGCTAACCTCGCGCACGATCCTGACAGTGCCAATGGCCATCTTTTTGCCCAGATCGGCCTCTTTCTTGCGCTTCTGTTGTTGCTGTAGCTGTAGTTGTTGCTGTTGTTTCTGCAGTTGTTGTTGCTGTTGCTGCAGCTGCTGCAGCTGCTGAAGCCTTCCGACCTCGGACACCAAGCCCTTGAGATACACCTCGGCCTGCACCGTGGCGCTGTACGCAGCCGGCGTCCAATTCCACACGTTGCGCCTCTCGACATCCGCACCGGCGGCGAGCAGCGTCCGCAAGCCCAGCAGATTGCCGTTGCCGCTCGCATAGTGGAGGGCCGTGTTCCCCTCGATGTCCGCCCTCTGCACCGCCTCGTAGGGTCCGCCGGGGATATATGTCAGCAGCAGCTGCAGGATGGTGTCGTGGCCGCCGGCACTGGCCTCCATGACGGCGTCCCGGCCGCGGATGTCCCTCCGCAGGATGCAGGCGGCGTCGTGTTCGCACAGCAGGTGGACGACTTCGGTGTGGCCGGCGCCCGAGGCCAGCATCAGGGCCGTCTGGTGGTGCTCGTTGAGGGCGGGACAGGGATCCTCGTGGCCGGCGTCGAGGAGCACCTGGCAGACTTGCTTGTGGCCGAGGGAGGCGGCCAGGTGCAGGTTGGAGTTGGAGAGGCCGGCGGGCGAGATGTCGGGGTTGTGGAGGAGGGACGGATGGGACTTGAGGATGCGCTTGACGAGCAGGGCGTCGCCGGCGTGGATCGCGCGCCGCAACCGAATCGAGGGCTCGATCCTGTGAGGGGGGTTGATGATGGTTGTTAGCAGAGATCGGGGCATTTCCACCTGTTTGGGGAGCGGCGATGATTGTTTGTTTTTGTTTGAGCTCTTACATGATGGCCGGAACTTGGAGGATCCAAACGACATGCTGGTGAAGAATGAAGAGAAGAGAAGAGAAGAGAAGTAATGAGAAAAGACAATGAACAACACAGCAGAGACGAGGGTCCGGCACCGTCTGACAGCAGCTGGCCTCTGGCTGCGGAAGAGCTGCCAGGTGCAGGTGCAGGTGCAGGTCCAGAGGATTCCAGGTCTGCCGAAGTGCAGTCGTTGGATGACGCCTCAACTTTATCGTGCAGATTGATTGATTGATTGACTTGATTGTAACCCCGCCATGAGTTGATGGTCCACCACAGCAGCAACCCCGCTGAAAGGCCGCTGACGGGGCCTGGGTTTCAATGGATACCTCAGGCTGTATGGCTGCACGCTTAAAGCCTCGGTACATGTACATGGCGGGGAAGGCTTCAGCACGATAGCTTCACGTTCTTTCATTCACATGTCCATGATGACAGGTATTGAGAAGGAACTTTGGGCACGTCTAGGTTTGTATTTGAATATACTCGTAATCAATGAACCAATTGACCACTTTGACCTATGTGCTATCCGCATTGTCTAGACACACAGCTAATCCAACTAAATGGCAACAGGCAGAAAGCTTGACAGACCCTCAGCCCTCCGTCTCGTTGAGCTCATGGTTCAGCTTGACAGCATCCGTCTTGCCCGTGTCGAGCACAACAGCAGGATCCTCCTCATCGCCCTTTCGGGTCACTTTGCTTCCCTTCTTCGTCTGAACGGTAGTCCTGCCCTTCGAGTCAGCTTGGAATCCAACTGATGATGATGCACTACTAGGTATTGATGGAAGACTTACTCATCTGGATTCACCTCCTTGACTTTTCCCTCGGGCTGGCCTTGGCCCCAATTCCAGCTCACAGTGTCACCCTCCTTGGGACCCTTGGACGTGTCTCCTTTTCCTGAGCCTTGTCCGTTCTTCTGGCCATTCTTCTTCTCCTTTCCGTCTGAATCCTGCTTGTTAGAATCCTTTCCGTTCGCCTCCTCTCCCTCAGCATCTTTTTCTTGCTCGTCCTTGTCTTCATCGTCCTTTACTTCGGCAGCACCGTCCTCAGTCTCTCTCTTCTTGCTCTTTCCAGACTGATCATCCTTGGCCTTTCGCTTGTCTCCCGCTTTCTCTTCCTTTTCCTCTTTCTCTTCCTTCTCTTCTTTCTCTTCCTCTTCTTCCTTTTCGTCTGTCTTGTCTTGAGCACCACCACCGTTGGCCTGGCGCTTCTTGATGGGATCGTGGCCCCAATTCTTGAGCGACGCATACGACTTGGTCTTCTTCACCTCCTCAATTGGCTTCTTGTTGTTTGCCCTCTCTTCCTGAGCCAGATGCCGTTTGCTAAAATTCCACGAAATTGCATCAGCTACTCTGGTGCTGCTGCACGTATTATTGACGAGGAGGGCTTGCTTTCGACGTACCAGTAGGACACAACTTTTCTCATGTGACTAACATCGTCGTCCGTGTACTTTTCCGGATCCTTGTCAGGATTGGCCTCGAGAATCTCGACGATCCGCCGGCCGCTGTCGTGGCCAACAGACTCTCCGCTGCCGTCGTCTTTGCTCCATCCTGCGCTCGTTGAGTCGTCGCCCTTGAGCCATTCCTTGAGTTCCTGGGCTGTCATGTTGACGAGCTCCTTGAACTCTTGGATGACTTCGTTCTTTTCCTTCATCTTGGCTGAAATTGACCTTGTCGTGACTTGTAGGTCCTTAAAGTCTCCGTTTTAGTTCTTACACGCGATGGCAGCAGAGGTGCGAGAGTCAGGAGCTTCAACAAGGGAGATGCTCCCGTCCTTTTACGTTTCCCCCCAGATCATGGCGTCGTTAAGCTTTTCCCCCAACCCCGATCGGACGCTTCCGGCATTTGCGTCATGGAGCATCACCCTAGATCTAGAATCGAAAGGGCTTCCCAGATCGCTAGCACGGACTAATTAGCCCAAGATCGCATCATACCTTTTAAAGTTGGGGACGCCTCGCGGTAGGGCAAGGGAAAAACCGCTGACGTAGAATAATGAGCGGAGAAGATCTGGGGGAGAAGAACGCCATGTTTTTTCCTATTCCGGCAACAATGTCTTGGATGCCAGCGCTCTTGCAATGACGTTTGGTATAAATACCTATGTGATGTGGGCTGTTTTGGCAATTTTCACATGCACTGAGTTGGATGGTTTCATTATAGGTGTTTATACTTCATGTATTGCATCATCATGGGATCCTTTCAGGCGATGGACGTCAAGGCAGTGTTTGAGCAGACGACCGCCATATACCTGGTTAGACATGATGTCCATCTTGTCGTCCATCTAGGAGCCACGATGTCCCTACTACGTGTCCATCAATTCACAAAGTGAAATTGGCGGAATGATCCAGAGCCTCCGTAGTGACTCACACACTGCCATCAAGCCAAAAGTGTATTTCAAGCATATACGAGCCCCCAGCTCAGGCATTGATGGCCCTCCTCTTGAGCACCGCCGAGTTCTCATTCAAGCCATCATAGTCGTGAGCATCCAGGCAGGCCTGCCGACTCAGCAGGACGGCCGGCGTGGCTCTCTCCTTCATCTCCTTCTCGTAGTCGCCCACGGCCTGGGCCCGGGTCTTGTCCCCTGAATACACGGCCTGAATCTCGCGCAGCAGATGCCAGGCGTCGAGGATGCCGTGGTTGCCCGCCTCGCCTCGGTACATGACCATGGCGTGCGCGGCATCCCCCGCAAGAGTCACCCGGCCGCCGCGGTTATCCCAGTCCTGACACGGCCAGTCCTGCAGGAGGAGGTGCAGCGTGGGCGAGGACTCGGGGATGGCCTGGATGGCGTCGTGCAGGTCTGGGTGGAAGCCGGCGGCCAGGCGCTTCATGAGGGCGACGCGCTCCTGGCTCGACTCGGGCACGGCCTCGTCCCGGTCCTTGTCCAGCCACGAGAGCATGACCTGCACGCGGTAGCGCTCGCCTCCCGGGATCCCCGCGGTGCCGTTGGCCTCGGGCGTCTCGAGCATGGAGATCCAGAGGAAGACGCCCGTGTCCGGGTGGCAGCCCTGGAAGAGCAGCGGGTCGATGCGGCGCAGGGGCGCGACCTGGGCGGGCGTGAAGTCGGCCGAGGCGCCAATCATCTTGACGGGCAGCTGGTGGTTTCGGTAGGCGTCGGGCACGAGGAACCGCCTCGTCTGCGAGTTGCTGCCCTCTGCGCCGACGAGCATCCGGCCGGTGGCGGAGGAGCCGTCGGCAAAGGTGGCCGTGACGACGCCGCCATCGTGAGAGCTGTCATCGTCGTCATCGTCGTTGTTGTTGTCAGACACGCGGATGTCGGCCAGCTTCTTGCCCCAGCGGACGTGGTCGGCGACGCCCCGGAGGAGCACCTTGCGCAGCTTCTCGCGGTTGACGCGGCGGCGGTGGTTGGGCGGGATGCGGAACTTGGTCTCGAGCGTCTTGAGGTTGAGGAAGATGAAGTTGCCGTTGTCGTTGCGGCCGACTTCCGGGTCGACCTGGACGCCGTCTATGGCGTCGAGCGTCTCCTTGTCCAGCATGTCGTGCAGGAAGCGCAGCACCCAGTGCAGGGTGATGGCGTAACCCTGGCCGCGGGCATCGATGGTTTCGTCGCGCTCGAAGATTTCAAAGGGGATGTTGGCCTGATGGAGGGCTTCATTTAGAAAGCTGAAAGCATTGCGTTGGATTGGATGAACATGGCAGAAAGACGGAGGCGAACGAGAGAGAGTTGTCGTCGTCGACCGGGGAGGCGGTTGATGATGACTTCATACCTTTTTGAGACCGTGAGCCAGCGTCAATCCCACGACGCCGGCGCCGATGATCAACACGGGCTGCTCGCTGGCGGTCATGATGGATTGGACAAGTAGACGCGAAGAGAAGCCTTTTACTTCCCTCTTCCTCACGCCTCTTCTACTGATTCAATAGACTAATTGGTCAACTTTTCGGCGTCTCGCGCTGCGCTTTTAAGGAAGATCCTGGACGTGAACCGACTGCCCTTGTGCCTTGTGTCCCTCGTAGCCTCACAAGCCCGAAGCCGCCCAACCGATATGCAGGGAATTCAGGTACGGTGGGCTCAGAATGAATGTTTGCGCTCGTGCTGTATGCGCATTCCTGTTGTTTGTGTCACTCGGGTGATGCTATTCGTTCTATAGTCTCCAGGGGTTCGGGCTCTCTCTGCACGGGTTTTCCGTGGCCCCAGTGCTGCAGGAAGTTTGAAAGGGTATGTAGGTAAGTACCTTATGTATAAAATCACTGGAGGAGGGATGAACTCCCGGATTTACGTATACCTGTAATGTATATAGCCAGCCGGCTATGGGACCATTCATCATAATCCGATGGCCGCCTGAGCGTCGGCTTTTGACCATCTATGAATTGAAACCCGGCGAGATGCCTTGGTGTATATGCTGGGTAAAAAAAGAACTTGTTTGCTATTGTGACAACATGACCGTAGAACAGATCGCCCAGTGGTCCATGTTAAGCCGGTTTGTCCCAAGATTGTGCTGGATCGTGGCGGTGGACTAACTAACAGCAACTACCGCCAACCGCTGGCTGACCATCTGACCAACATCTACATACAGTGCCATTCTTCCACTTGATCTTTCTCAGAATGATGTTGGTCCGGCAAACTGAGCCTCTTGCTTATTGTTGTTTTGTCAACAGCCTCGTTTGCACTGCCGCGCAGGTTGCTCCATCTGGAGACTGTTCTGTTGGTGGATGCTGAAGCGCGCCGCGGATCTCGTCGGCTGAACTTCCCTCCTCTATTATTAGATAGGTATATCGTGCTACCCTATCAGTTTGAGATGCTGTGAAATGGCGCAACTGCGAACATGAAGCGAGAAGCATTCATTCTACGATATAGGCATGTAGAAGTTGTCCACTGCCGATTTGAACATATGTATGCCGCTACGTCATCTCTGGTGACAGAGGCTCTTGCAGACAGCAAATAAGCCTCATGCAAAAGCTTAGAGTTAATTCCGACTTTACGTGAGAACATCAGCAGTGAATTCACATCCCGACGTGGCTACTTCGTAAAGTGTCCTTTATCGGACCTTTCTTTCGATTTGACTCTTTTCAGGTATGTTGTGGGATTAGACTTTGTGTGTTTACTCACTCTTTGAGTTGTCAATGCTAAAGTACTGCTGCTCTTCGTATAAGTTAAGTTAAACTTGAACACATCGTCAGCATTATGTCTCAGCCGTCTACAAGCAGCCAATTACTCCCGCCACGTATCTCACTTTCAGAGAGGAGAGGAGACGATCATATAAAATGCTACTTGGACCCGCCACTGTATCGTGTCAGAATCTGACCTTGTTTAGAATTGCTCTCACGCATTGCAGGCCGCGATCGACCCTCGTTGAAGATGCGCGGCGTGGATCCGGCGGATCGAGCGCCGGCGGATCGCGGGGATCCGAACGATGCATCGTAAGCGTGATCCGGCATCCCGCCGCCATGATAGGGGGTTTTTCAGCTTGAAGGGTCGTCGTCTAATACTGCAAGCTTGACAAGGCGGATAGCCTTTGTGTAATAATAAACCCCGAGAGCTGGATGACGACGGACGGACTCGGAGGAAGCTTGTGATTCGGATCTCACTCATCCGAGCCCTTGAATTGACAACCGACGGCAGCTATTATAGAGCACCGCCTGCTCTCCTTTACCTTCTCCTCGATACCCCCCCCCCCTGCTCCAGTCTTCAATCTTCTTCTCTCACACTTCTTCACACATAACCCAGGTCATTGACAAGCAGATAGAGAGAGAAAGACATAGAGAGAAAGAGAATCAGTCAAAGCATCAACAATGTCGTCTGAAAAGCACGAGGCCCTCCAGCCCCTGCACCCCTCCATGGCCGGCAAGCTGGACCCGGCCTTTGTCAAGCTCTACAACGAAAACGTGGCCACCAAGCCGCCCAAGCCCATCGACCTGGAGCAGCTCCGGCGCAGCTACTCGGTGCTCTACAGCTACGGCACCGCCCCGGCGCCCGACGTCGGCCGCGTCTACGACGACGTGATCCCGCTGCCCGACGGCACGCAGCTGCCGGTGCGCGTCTACGAGCCCGACGGCCGCCCGGGCCCGTGGCCGGTCCACGTCGACTTCCACGGCGGCGGCTGGGGGCTGGGCGACCTCGACTCGGAGAGCCACATCTGCCGCCACTACTGCAGCAAGGCCGGCGTGGCCGTCGTCGACGTCGCCTACCGCCTGGTGCCCGAGGTTGCCTTTCCCGGGGGCATCACCGACAGCTTCGCCGCCGTGCGGCACATCCGCGACCACGGCGCCGCGCGCTTCAACGTGCTGCCCGACAGCATCTCCGTGGGCGGCGTGTCCGCGGGCGCCTGCATCGCGCTGGCCGTGGCGCACCTGGCGCGCGACGAGGGCATCCCGCTGCGGCTCGTGGCCGCCGGCACGCCCGTCATCGACGACCTGTCGCAGTACGCGTCCGCCGCCGACTCGCCCTGGCCGTCGATGCGCGAGAACGAGTTCGCGCCGACGCTCAACTGGGCGCGCCTCGTCTGGTTCGACAGGCTCAAGCTGTCGTCGCTGCCGGGCGACGAGCCCGCGGCCAAGGAGCGCCTCGGCTGGTTCGCCAACCTGCTCAAGGCGCCCAACTTCAAGGGGCTCGCGCGCACCCTCGTCTTCACCGCCAGCGCCGATCCGCTGCGCGACGAGGGCGAGCGGTACGCACAGGTGCTGGTCGAGAACGGCGTCGAGGTGACGCAGCGGCGCTTCCTCGGTGTTCCGCACCCGTTTATGCACATGGACGCCGTGCTGCCGCAGGCCAGGGACTGCATCGACACCACGGCCAGGTACATCCGGCTGGCGCACTACGAGTCGTGAGAGGGGGGAGGGACGAAGAGGACGGGGCAGAGAGAGGACGGGCTGCTGCGCATGGGTCTCGGAGAAGCAGAGGGCGTTGCTGTTGTTGCGACCGTTGCTACCTGTGATGAATCCGCGGGATGGTGTTGGAGTTGCTGCTGTGCTGCAGCTGCTGTCCATCTGCTTGGCAGCAATAGTAGCAGCAGCAGCATTCTTCCCGCACCGTTGGCCGTGTTGAATATTGGATGCTGGAGGCCGAGGGTTACAATGGCCAGAGCTGACGACGCAGTTGTGTCTCGCTCGATTCTCGTTTGCCAGCTGGCCTTTTCCCTCATCGTGATGTTGAAAAGTTCATTCAGTGGTTCCCCCTATTCTGAGCAATATGAGCCATCATGGCGGCACGAACTTGCTACTGCCACGATACACATCACGACTACCAGCGAGGGGAAATAAATGCCCTTTTTTTCTTGACAATTCCATCCAACTGAAGAATCAGCATCTGAGGAGGAATGCCATACCGCCCACCCTGGTTGGAGTTATAGCATCTATACTCAAGCGGATTCGTAACGTATGGCTACTCCTCCTACTCAGTGTACCTGTGAACATGAAAGAGCCTCCTCTTCAGAATTGCATGCATCAACACCGGTAGGAAGACGGAAAGTTCCGTCGACTGTCATTTCACCCAACAACAAGACGGACTACTATACTCTACTCTGTAGTATCCTGTTGGTAGGGCACTCGGTAGGCCAGGAAAGCCACCACACTCACTCTCGGGACAGATTCAATGCCCACTCCTCTCGTCGATAATGGTTCCATCAGGAAAGCTCAGACTTGACATGTGCCAAGAGGGAGAGCCGAAACGGGTGCTTGTGGCCGCTCGTCGTGCCACCTCAATACACCTCAAACGGGTCGCCTTTCATCAAGCCAACACGTCCCGCGTACGGGTATGCATACATGTAACGTAGACGCCAAGAGAAACGGCAACACGACAGTAACAACAGGTAGAGCGACAAAGAGCAAGGCTCCCAAGTTGCGCTTGTCTTTGACAAACGGCACGGCGCTTCGTTGCCATCAACGAGAGAAGCCGGCTCTCGAGATGTGGCATGGCAAGGCCTTCACAATCCTTTGGAAGCAATCATCACAAGGCATCCATCCACCTGTCCACTTTTAGGATCGGGATCCCGCACTGGAGCGAGATGAGCCGAGCAAGGGGGAAAGGGCCTTTCCACGCGGTTTGTGTCCTCTTTCCAGTTTCCGTTTGATTCTATCCGCACAAAGTACCAGTACGCGGAAGGCTTGAAGTAGAGGTATTATGCTGGCATGCTTGGCGAGAACTGCGTGGATGAAGCTGGTGACAGATCACGATTTGCCGGTGCTGATCCTTTGTCCACTCCTCGACAGGCACTGGCTGAAACTGGGTTGCTGCTTGCACATGCCATGTCGTGTTACGATGGTCGGTTCCGACAGGAAAACAAACAAACAGACGGGTGCGCATCATGCGACCAGATACGCTCTCGTGACAGCTCGGCAGGGCCCGTGGAGTAGAAGGAAGTCGTGCTGGATGCCACGCCGGGGTTTATCTGTGTGAAATGCTTGTAAGACGGAGCATTATGGTTGCCCGTACCTAGAATAGCGTCAGGAACAAGGCCGTTCTTTTCCCCTTTCTCTCCATGTCGTCTTCCTTTGCCGTATTCTCCTCTCTCTTCGCACATACATACGATACCTGCACAAAAAGCTGCCTCGCTGTCAGTGTTGCTCGAACCGTTAATAGCCCACACGGCTGAAGGTACCTGGCCCGGCCAAGTGGCACGATGCACAAGTTTGACAAGCCCCTCCCGGCCTCTCAAATTTCTGGTGACGGTGCTTGACAAGGGTCCTGGGCCCATTGCCACAAGGGCGGCCTAGCTGGGATATCGGGGATCTAGCGCATCACTGGAGCCTTTCTTTTGGGCGTAGCACCAAGGCGTTTGTCTCGCTTGGGCCTGGCCTTGCTGGCGTATCATGCAGAAGAGGAGGAGGATGAGAGATGATGAAAAGGAGGGCTCGCAGATAGGAGATAAGAGAGCGAGAAAGATGATGAATGACGGCCAGCTTCCTTTCTAGCGAGCGCGTCCTTGTGTTTGGCGCAGAGAAGCAAAGAGACCGTATTGCTGAGGGACAAGAGGCAAGCGGGAAAGAAAGCAGGGGCCCAGAGAGCTGGCTGAAGATGCAGTGTGCCGCACGGTACGGCTGCGAATAACCCCCGTTTTGAGTGTACTCGTAAGTGATGCCACAGCAATGTTTCACTCGCATGCTCCGCACCGGAAAGAGAGACATTTGCTGGCCGTGCAGGCTTTGCCATCAGCAGCCACCGAAGGACAGGCCGAGGGGCCAGAAAAAGGGTCTGCTTCGTCCAGTCAAGGACCGAAAATCTGCAGTCTTGATTAGCGAGCGAGCAGGTGGTTGACATGCCATGATGACTTCGAGTTAGCAGGACAACTAATAACACACCAAGCTCGACTGCCAACCGCGCCATGTACCGGTACTTGAACGTTGAAGAAAGGCACAGAAACGGACCAGATGAAGGGAAAGACGGAGCCTGCTCGGCAATGAGCCCCAAGCAAAGGAGTAGCACAACGAAACCGGGGCCTGGGAACGGGCCAAAGCAGCATAACCCGGCCCCCCTTTGTCTTCTCCCCGGCCGTAGCAACACGAGAGCTAAGCTGCATGTGGCATGTAACCTGTCCCGTCTGGAGGT
The DNA here is from genome assembly GCA_020002365.1 of Trichoderma gracile. Lineage (NCBI taxonomy): Eukaryota > Fungi > Ascomycota > Sordariomycetes > Hypocreales > Hypocreaceae > Trichoderma > Trichoderma gracile. The sequence goes on from JAINEY010000005.1 coordinate 2,019,128, forward strand.
GCGGGTGCGCTCGTGTCCGTCCCAACAGGTTCTCCGTCACGCTCTTGTTGTTGGCTCTTGATGTTGATGTTGATACTCTCGGGGAGTACTCCGCACCCCAGGTTGGGTTGCGGGCGTAGGTACTTGGTATGCGAGCACCACCCTCGCCTACGGTAAGGTTATCTGCTCGCACACATGGGCAGCACATCACATCGCATCGCATCGTGGCCCTCCTGTCATGTCAGACCCGAATCGACGGGATCAGTGTGTTGCGAGACCCCAGACCCATACCTCCGTATCCATGCTTGGACTTGGTCGAAGTGCGTGTAGCCAAGCCGGGCACTGTACATGTAGGTATGCATTGTCGTTTGATATGGGTGCTGACCGTCCCTCTTTGCTTCGGTTTTTCTTGCAGGCGGTGACGATAGTGCTGGCTTTCGATCCTTCTGAATGTTAGCACTGCGACAATGTAGTTTCAAGTTTCAACGTCCACGTCCGTCCACTGATCCACTGATGCTCTTGATCTACGCGGCAGGGAGAGAAGATCAAGCAGACCTCCTAGACATCCCGGTCGCAGTATTTTGCACCGTCATCTCATCATCTCCGGGCATGATATGCGCCGTCAGGCTGGTACCACCGCAAACACAGCAGAGCAGGGTGCAGTTATCGCTGTACAGTAGGGGGAGGATGAATGGCTGCCGTCTGATTCGGACACGGCGATGGCGGCATTGATCCCCATTGACCGATCTCCCCACCACCCTCCGCAGGGTCTCGTCAACTTGGCCGCTGATGACGGGAGCTTACAAACACTTGACTGAGCTGCATCGAGTGAAGCGGGTGTTTGCGTCCCTGGTGCTTATTTGCAGGGGTTCAAGCCTCGGGGCTTCTGGCTGTCCCTGCTAGTCTGGCGATTCCCAGGATCAGGATCAGGATCAGGATCAAGCTCGCGCTCGCGCTCTTACTCGCCAAAAGACGCAAACGAGGCAGCGCCTAGGTCCATACGCCTGCCGGCCGCCGAGTGAGGGAGGTGGTAAGAGGCGGCTTGTAGCATCGGCTGTCCTGGTGCGTGGCCGTGGAGTTTGTCTGGCGTCTGCAGTTGCATGGGCTTGATGCAGTTGAAGGCTTGCATTCGATGCAGCTTGACCTGGAGGTTCCAAGGTTCCAGGTCGGTTATGTGATCGACGAGAATCCCGAGCCATTCAGCGTCCTCCAGCGGACTCGGGCAGCGCTCCAGGCACTGGATGGGCGGAACCCCAGCGCTACAGGGCCCCGATACAGCGCTGCACGCCCCGAAGAAGCCCCATGGAGGGCCTCCAGCTGCCAACTGCCAAGAGCCCCCGCTGCAGCCAGATCGGCGCCACGCTTCAGTCCACACTGGAACCCTGAATGTACCAGTACCGGCACGGCTGCTGTACCACCAGACCTGAACTGAGGCATCCCGGGGGTCCTGCACCCCATTCCCAAGTCTGAGGGCTGTTCAAGGCCGGGTCTCTCTCCCTTCATGTCCTCGCGGTCTCTGTTCAGATCATCATACCATGTTCCGCTCTTTTCTCTCTTGATCCAACCAGCTTGCTTCGCCAGAAGGGCTCCAGCTGTTCCCCCCGATCCACGCTGCCCCCGTTCGCGACAAGCCCTTTTCTGTCCTATCGAGGCTCGAGTAGAACCTCGTCATGCGAGCGAAGAGAGGCCCTGAACCAGAGAAACGACACGTCGACACCGTCGACTATTGCCGCCACAAAAGCCACCACCGCTTCCTCTATTACTGTTATCATTACCCGCTTTGCAGAACTTTGATCGGGAGCGACTTTCGACAGCGGCAAAAACTGGGGCCTGGGAGCTCAGCCAACTGCGTATCGCTAAACCACCAACCAGTGCTGGAAGAGCGAGGAGGGGAGAAGAGAGAGTGTGTAAGACAGGCGCGGAGTAACCTGAAGGCTTGGGAGAATCGAAGTGTCTGGAGAGACGCTGTGGATGAGAGAGGGACGACAGGAGAGGCAGAGGAAGACACGAAGGACCTCCACACTGACGCTCAGTCATCGCCATCGCCACCGCCATCGCCATGGGCTCCGACAGCCGCCCCGTATGCCATCGCTGCGCCCAGATCAAGCAGGCCTGCGATGGCAGCGTGCCGTGCGCGCGGTGTCTGCGCCTGAGCCTGCCCTGCCGTCCTCGCGACTCGGGCGCCGCGGCCGGCCAGCAAGCGGGCGACCTGCCCAAGGCGCGCATCCGCCGGGTGCAGACGGGGTGCCTCATGTGCAAGCGCCGCAAGAAGAAGTGCGACGAGACGAAGCCGCGATGCGGCGACTGCAGGCGCCTGTGCCTGGACTGCGCGTGGCCCCCGGAGCGCTCCAAGGAAAAGCCTGCGGCCTCAGCCTCAGCTTCTGCCTCAGCCCCTGTGTCTGCATCTGCGTCTACCTCTACGTCTACCTCTGCCGCAGCCGCAGCCGCAGCTACGACGACAGCTACGGCTACAGCCATCACCGCAACAGTGGCCGTGGCGGGCCCCGTTGTTCCCATCCCCGTTCCCGCCCCCATTCCCGCCCCCGTTCCGGCGGTGATGACGGCGTCAATGCCGGTCGAGTCCGTTGTGGCCGGCAGGGACATCCACGGGATATCCATTCAGGAGGAGTTCGTCACGGTCGACGGTGTCACCGACAGCAGCACCGAGCTCATCATACGAGGCAGCAACAGCCCGGCCCTGAGCTCGTCCAGCAGAAGCAGCAGCAGCGGCGCCAGCCACTTCTCGCTGGACCACCACTTCGGCGTTCTGCCGCCTCTATCGCCGCCATCCGGCAACGACTTTGAGATGGAGCTGGCCACCGACAGGTCCGCCTGGGGCCAGCAGGGCTCATCTCCGACCGGCTGGCACGACGCCATCACGCCCATCAGCTACGACAGCCCTCAATCAGACTCCCATGAGTCCCTCATCGTGTCCCCCATGTCGTCCTCGTCGTCTCTGTCTATGTATAACCCTCAGTTGCTGCCGCAGTTGACGTCCCCCAACGACAGGGCCCTGCTCAACCACTACATCACCATTGTGTCCTCCCTACTGTCCCGTCGCATGTCGACCAACAACCCGTACAACGGCTATTTGCTGCCCATTGCTCGCGACAACGATCTCGTCATGCACTGCATTCTGGCCCTCTCCGCCAACCACTGGCGCAAGCTGCAGCCTCAGCTCGCCGACAGGGGCCTCTATCACCAAAGCAAGGCGACGCAGTCTCTGGCCAGGCTGCTGCCTCACGTGGATCGATCCAACGCCGACATCGCCCTGGTCAGCAGCCTGTTGCTGTGCATGACGGAGCTGTTCGACGGCACCAGCGAAGGCTGGCAGCTACATCTGAAAGGGGCCAAGAGGCTGTTGACGGCCTTGATGAACCAGCAGCAGGGTGATCGCATGAACGGCCACAACAAGTTCCTTGTGCGGCTCGCGCGCTTCCTCGACTCCGCCGCCACAACGTCGACGTGCAAGCCCCCGCTCATGGGCGAGGATGAGCGGGAGGCGGCCACGCTGGACCGGCTGACGGCCGCCCCCGACGACGAGGACGCGGCCATTTACGGCATTCCCAAGGAGCTGTTCCATCTGGTCGACGTCGTCAACACGCTGGCCGATAAGCGCAAGAACCGCGTGGATCGCGCCTCGGAGGCCGCCTTTCGCAAAGAAGCCTCTCAGATCGAGGAGCGCATCAACCACTGGTCATACGAGTATGGTGGCCAGCAAAGGGCCGCCGCCTGGACCTCTGGCGTGGCCAACGACGACGTCTTGTACGCAACCATGGCATACGAGTACGCCATCAGACTGCGCCTGCACCAGATTGTGGAAGGCTACGACCTCAATGATCCAAGAGTCGTCAGCAACGTCGAGGGCATCTTGGAGTCGGTGCAGAAAATTCGCTACGGCAGCCCTTTGGAGCCGTGCCTCATGTATCCGCTGGTCATGGCCGGGGGCGCATGCTGGACGATGGAGCAGCGCGTCGTCATCCAGGACCGCCTCCTCATCATGGAGCGCACCTGCGGCTTCGGATACATTTACAACGCGCGAGCACTGGTGGAGCGTGTTTGGAGGATGCGCGACCAGACCGAGGGCACGGGCACCATTGTCAACTGGGCACGGATCCGGTACGAGGAGATGCACGGCCTCGCCGTTTTCTAAGCACAATTCACAGAGAGCTTGCTTCCTTTCAGCGGATATATCCCTTCCCTCATTTCATATCTTGGAAGCGATCACACATGCCGACTCGCAGTAAGATTGAACTCTCGGAGGTTGCCACTACATGCAATACATGCAAGATCGCCTCAACGACGGACGTCAAAGCGCACTTATGGCTGCTGCTCGTCGTTGGCCACGGATCTGATCGAAGGGTTCGTGAATCTCTTCACCAGCTCGGCTATGTGGGAATGCATATCGTACCCACACACCTCTTCAATGCTCAACTTGCCCGGCCTGTCGCGGGCGCTGCTCCAGCCGATCCGTTCTGTGATGTCTGTCCTGGCTCTTCGGCTGCTCTCTTGCACTCGTGTGGCTCGCGGCTTGCGCTCCAGTTCGTACAGCCGAAGTTTCTCGGGTATCGACAGATGTGCGTACTTGGCTGAGAAGAGGATGCCGAGCGCTCCAGCATCTTCAAGAGCCATGCATGCACCTTGAGACTGATCGGGCATCATGGGATGGGCTGCGTCTCCGAGGAGGCAGCAGCGTTCGCTTACCCAGTACGGGTAGGGCTCATGATTGTAAAGGCGCCACATCTTGATGTCCTCAGCGTTGAGAAACAGGAGCCGGAGTCTCTCGTCCAGGTTGGGGAACGTTGCCGCCAGGTTCTCGCCCGTGGACGAAATGCTCCAGCCGTCCTCCTTGAGATTGTTCTTTTCGGCCGGGTAGAAGCAGTAGCAGCTGACAACCTCGTGGTTGGAGCATGGGCTCATGACGATCTTGTCGATGCCCTTGCCGCCCCAAAACTCAATGGCACTGTTGTCGGCGAAGTCTTGCAGGCCCAGCTCGCGGAGCTTGGCGGCGCTGATGATGCACCGGTAGCAGCAAGAGGTGGACGGCGTGACCTGAGGAGCGATTCCGAGCTGCTCTCGCATCTGGCTTCTGATACCGTCGGCACAGACGACAACATCGTGGACAGCCTCTGCACCGTTGTCGAATGTTATCCTTCCCTCACGAGCGTCTAGCCTGACCGCCTTGTGCCAGACCTTGAGCTGTGCCGGAGGGCCCTGGCCCGCTTCGGCCGTTGCCACTTCTTTCAGGTGCTTATGGAGATCGATGCGGTGGAAATTGTTGTAGTCGGTGCCGAATCGTTCACGATAGTCTCCCAGTGGATACTGGGCGGAAACCTCGCCCGAGGACCAGTCGTGCATGATGAGATTCCGCAGGACGACGGGTTTGGCCGAGGCGATGTCGACTTGCCACTCCTGCAGGAAGCGCGAGCCGTTGGAGGCGAGCGACAGCGACGCGCCGACCTCTCCGCCAAAGTCGTATCGCTCGTAGATGGTGACGCGATGGCCGGCGCGGCGGAGGGCGATGGCGGCGGAGAGGCCGCCGAGGCCTGAGCCGATGATGGCGATGTTGTAGGAGGGTGTTGGATGCGCTCCGGTCGTGGCAGTCATGATGGGACTCCGGTTTATGACGACTTCGGTACCAAGTTTTGAGGGGAATGATTTTTGGACTGAAGACGAGGGGATAAACAATGGAATATAATTGGGAGGAAAGACAACAGCAAATAGCGTGTTGATATACACGGGGCTCTATCTTGGGTGATTAGGTCACAAGAGGAGGTTGGGTAGGTAGCTAGCAAGGAACAATACAGTCGACGATAGAGCAGTAGCATTTGCTTGCTTTCCTGCAAGATGGCAATCGGCGTGATTCTGTGCCCGTCGCAAGCCAAATGTTTGTGCAGTTTTGAAGGGCTATTTATCACTATTCTTGTCACTTTTCGCTTCCTTTTTCTTTATACATTCGATATGAAGTCAAGCGAGTGAGCAAGCAAGCAAGCTTCACCCTGGTTTGTCTGCGATATTGGCTATCCAGCCACAAGATATGTCCTAAAGATGGAGCAACAGCAGCAGCCACATGTACTGCATATACGCATATTTTGTAGGCAGCAGATTGTTTATCCACAACTTATCGATTCGCCGTCGGAGCAATGGCCGTCGTTCCAAATATTGGTTCGCGACTTATATGGAGTTGGTGTTGCAGCCGTCGGAAGCGGTCCAGTAATACCTAGTATAACATTGATGCTACCTGTGTTGATGTTATGGTATATTACGATATGCGGACGATGAAAACAAATGTGAACATCACGACGTTGCATTGGGTGCTGCTTGACTTGCTCTTAGATATGTGAGCAAACTATGCAATTGCCAGGGATGATGAACCTGCGTCAGCACTCTATATTTTGTGAAATGGCGGAGAGATCAACATATCATGTATCATGGAGTCGGAGGTATGAAAAAAAAGGATATGCAGGTCGTTTGCGCGTCGTGCGTTTACGACGGCGGCATCGATGCAGAGGTCAGGGGAAGCATGTAAGGCAGAGAAAAGATATACAGTCTTTGCGGATGCCCGGGGACGGTCCAATCGAGTCAAGCAGGATACAGCGTAGGGGAAAACGGTCTTTAGAACCGTTTCGTAAGTGGGCGTTCCGTACGAGGACAGACATGTTTTCGTGTCTCATAGAAGGGGGGATAAGACTGAGTTCTCTTGGACTCGGCTCGCTGGCTTCGCACTGGGCCGTGCTTCTCATCTACTACCTGATAAAAATGTAGGCGCCAAGAAGCGTTGGGCTGAGGGATCATGGACAGTTTCACCCTAGCCATGATGTGCCGTCGATTATCGATTCGCTTGATTCGATTCTCCCGATTCTCGTATGCAGGAGAATCTATCTCCAGTCCTCGCAAATCCACCTAGCTGTCACGTTTGTAGAGCTTCATCATGCCAGATTCGACTTCACGAACTCCTGATTTCCTAGTGCAAGTTTCAACCATGTTTCGCCTCCTCCAAATCCTCGCAAGCTACCCGAGAAAAGAAAGATGGAGGACAGCGGGAATCACAACGATCAGGCGGCTCGTTAATCAACTCCCCCTCCTCCGCGTCGGGCGATCTGCTCCTGTGAGACCGGCCCTACACTCGCCATCGCATGGTGAGCGAAATTCGGGGCGGAAGGGGTCCCTTCTTCTCGGCGGGGTGCTGTAGACCCTCTAATGCAGCTCCTGGATTCGTGTGCTTGAAGTTCTGGGCTAGTATGCCCCGACTCGAGAGATGGTTGCCTCTGACGCTGGCTTCAACTTCTCGCTACAGCACTCGGAAGCGACCCGAGCGTCCGGGTCCGCGGGATGAAGCGCGGCGGATCTAGCTGTGGGAACAGGACTGAAGGGGGGGCCGAACAGGGGTTTCCGACGGCCGCAGATTTTTTGTGCTGGCGAACAGGGACAGGGGAGGAAGGTGAGAGGTGAGGGGAAACCCGGCATTGGCTGGAGAAGAACAATGCCGGTTTCTGCTTGGATTTCGTGTCGTTTTCGTTATTTAAAACCCCAGGCTGTAGGAGCAGGCAACGCACGCCTTTACCTTAATCATAGCACAGCAACTGTCAAACTGAATATTCGAGCATGGTATCCGGCTGATGACGGACAAAGCCTGAGATTGACATCTCGTATCAACAGACAAGCCGCCCTAGTGAAGGCCTTCTCAGGGAACCTTGAAGCAAAGGCCGGCAGACAGGCCGCCGCCAGGGACGTGCGGGCTCTAGACACCAAATCTGTAGCGGGCGAGCAAGTGTCGGCATCACTGCGTCTGGGAAAGAGGCAAACGGACGCTCGTCCAAGGTGTCCGTATCGGGTCACGTTCAAGACCGTACAAGTGAAAACCGTGCCTGCGGTTGTATGACGAGTTTTCGAGGCTGAGAAGAACAGAACGACGGTGAGACACTGGGCAGTGCGGCCGAGCTCAAAGGCCGACCTTTCTTCCTTGCACACCTGAGAATCTTCGATCGAGATGATGCCTTGATGTTGCAGAGATGATGCTGAACAGATGTGGTGTGGTATCACTGGCCCACTCCCATATCCATGCTACTATGCCATTGAATCAGATCATAATCTTCCGAGGCAGAAATGAGCGACTCCAGGCATAGAAGAAAGAGGCATTGATTTTCGTACGCGGATATGTTCGGCCTTTTTGACCCTGTTCGAAAACGAAAGACCTTCCCAATTAAACATGTCGAAGCCTGCTTAGTGTTGTGAAAGTGCCGGCCTTGCCAAAGAGGTGCCTCTCCTTTGACCGAGCAAAAACCATAGAGCTGATTTTCACAGCTCGTGTGTACTGTTCATGTTCTTGCGGTCACCTGCATGAGCTGCTCTGTTGGGTGCATTTTGCAATCTGCAACAGCGGCGGCCCCTTGCAGCTCGCTCTCGTCCGAATGATACAGATGGATTCAGTCTGTAAGACACGATAGTTCTGCTGAGGGTTAGCACAAACGGAACATGGACATTGCGGCCAAGGGAGAAGATTGGCATGTGAGATGATGTTGCAGCTGCTTGTAAGAGCAAGGCACAGGTATTAGTGTCATGGCCAAGTCCGCCAACGTTACATCGTATGAGGACGCTGCAGCAGAGAAATAACTAAGGAAGAAAAGAACGAACCGATGCGCCATGCAAACGAACGGCGCCGAGAACTACCACTCTTGCTAATACTAGTAGAGCCCTTTTTTCCTCGAACAAGGTGTGTAAAGGGTGTGGCGGGCAAAGGTGCTAGTAGCAGGGCCGAGGATGCCAGTCGGGAAAGGGAATCGTATGTTGTCCCGTCCTGGTTCCTGGTATGGTGCGGAAGCCAATGTTTGATATATGTATGAGGCTCTCTCCCGGATCGGTCTCTGGTAGGAGAAGCTTCATGCGTTGGAGTTTCGGCTGTCCATTGGTGGTGATTCACGATCCTTCCGCTTTCGACGATCTAGGCTTGCGGTGGCTTTTCCTTGTATAAGCAATAAATTAAGCCACGCCCTTGTTCTTCTCCTCTGTCTCTCATTTTTGATGCTGTACTCTTTGAGCGTTGTAACGCTTTCTTATTGAATTCGACCTTGAAACCAGACTCTTGCTTTCTCCTCGGTTTGACATGATCGACTCCTCCAGGATGGATGAAAAGGTCACTTCGCCAGTGACCTCGAGCCACGGCTCGTCCCTCGGCGATCCCGCGGCCAAGACGGAGCAGCTCAGGCGCATCTACCGAAAGATTGACATGCGGCTCGTGCCGCTCATGTTCTTCTGCTACTTCCTGCAGTTCCTCGACAAGGTCATTGTCAACTATGCCAACATCATGGGCATCGCCAAGGACCTGCACTTTGTGGGCAACGACTTCTCCTGGATGGCCACGGCCTTCTTCATCGGCTACGCTGTCGCCGAGTTTCCCCAGGGCTACCTGATCCAAAAGTTCCCCGTGTCAAAGGTCCTCGGCTTCAACGTCCTGCTCTGGGGCATCATCGTGTGCTGCACGGCCGCGACGCAAAACTTTGCCGGTGCCGCCGCCGTGCGGACGCTGCTGGGCATGTTTGAGGCCATCATCACGCCCGCCCTCATCATGATCACCTCGCAGTGGTACAACAAGAAGCAGGCGACTCTGCGCACCGGCATCTGGTACTGCGGGCTGGGCGCCGGACAGGTCCTGGGTGGCCTCATCTCCTGGGCGGCGCAGCACGGCTCGACTACTTCGTCCTTCCAGAGCTGGCGCATCATGTTCGTCTCCGTCGGTATCTTCAATCTCTTCGTCGCGCTGGCCGTCATCATCGTCATGCCCAGCGGCGTCCGTGAGGCAGCCTTCCTGACCGAAGACGAAAAGGCGCTTATCGAGGAAGTCCTGGCCCGCGACCAGGCCGGCGCCGGCAAGAAGGTCTTCCGCGCGTCTGGCATCCTCGACGCCCTCAAAGATCTCCAGGTGTGGCTGCTGTTCCTCAACACCATCCTCATCGTCATCCCCTCCGGCATCATCACCACCTTCTCGGCCACCATCATCAACTCCATCTTCCTGACGCCCAAGAAGTCGGCGCTCCTCAACATGCCCGCCGGTGCCATCTCCATCTTCGCCACCCTCGCCGGCACCTACGTGATCTACTACAACCTGCCTCGCTGGCTGAGCATTATCGGCCTCCTGATCCCGACCATTATAGGTGCAGGCCTCATGTCCTTTGCCAAGTCCAACGCCGGCGCCCTGGCCGGTGTCTACCTCATCAACTTTGACGTGGCCCCCCTGGCTCTGATTTATGCTCTGGTTGGCGCCAACACACAGGGATACACCAAGAAGGTGACAGTCAACGTGATGATTGCCATCGCCTTTTCCATCGCCAACATCATTGGCCCGCAGACGTTCCAGGACAAGGACAAGCCCAAGTACCTGCCCGCCAAAATCACCGTCCTGGGCGTTGCCGGCGCATCCATCATCGTCACCATCCTGTTGAGGGTTCTCTATGGCATGCGGAATGCGAAGACGGCCGCGGCCCGTCAAGCGGAGCTGGAGGCCATCCGGCGAGGCGAGATTGACGCCAAGGCGGTTGACGACAGCCAGACGGACCTTACCAACCCGACCTTTCAATATGTATACTAAATGGGCCGCATGCCCGGGGGGCCTGGATGCCTTCCAACTGTGTATCTGCCTGCGGCCTTTTTTTCCCCTCGTATCAGTGCGAGATATGGTTTTATTTAAAAAGTCGTTCATCTTCCCGTCTGTGGGTATAAAATCCCAAGACGGAGCATAGACTTGCCAGAGGCAGTCTTAATCTGTTTACCTACCTAGTTTTTTGTCAGTCACGTCAGCCTTTGTATCATATAAAACAATTGTTTCTGTCCCCCAGTCATCCAGGAGCCGCCTCTCAATGAGGAAAAGGGGTAGACAGCCCTGGAATGCTTACCGATGCCTGCAAGCGTCGCTGCCATTGTCATTTCTCCACACGAACGTTTTCGGAATTGATTTCATGTAATGGAGACATGAAATAAGTACAGAGTACAAATTCGGATGTGAATGTGCGTATCCTCGGCGGCAGCTGATGTCGCGCAGAACGTGGTCGACCTTTGAGGCTTCAGTGGCTGGGGTTCCGTACGTAACAGACGACATGTCAGTCCCATCGTCTACCCGCGGACAGAGAGGGACCATAGCAGCTCGGAACCAAGCGAGGTAGTAAGAAGTCCTGGGAGCGGCAGTTGGGCAAGCGGATCGAGACTGTCCCCGTCGTTTGACACGGAGCTCCATAAGCCGCATAAGCTCGCTCGCGACAGTTACCATGAACAAGATGATACAAGGGGTTCTCCATAGCAACCGCAGTTGACATGCCATACGGCCGACCCTAGTCGCCGTGTAAGGCGCCGCGGATACGGAGTGTGAGCCGTCTAGGAATAGCCCGACTGAAGCGTCAGCCCGAAACACGGCATCGAATCAATAGCCCGTTATTCCCAGAGGGACAGTTTGCTAGGGGCTCGGTGTGGCTCGCATCACTGCAGGGCTGATACTCACCACTCGGTGATACTGGACCACGGAGCCGCATGGGCTGTCCTGATTCTATCTGTGGTGGTAGTATTGGCATGTTTGATGCTGTGGTTGGCCGTCTCAGATCATGCCCAATGCATCGCTGATTGACTCTTCGCAGAGTATGGCGTGTTTGCCCCTTCTGCTCGCGGGCTGAAGCCCAAAGGATATACTTCTTGTGGATGGACAGAGTGTACAGGCATAGAGCGAGCCATGTAGACTTGCCCCATCACCACGACCGACGGCTGCTCCTCTCCCCTGCCTGATGTGCACATATGCATATATGCCACTCATCAATCACCGTCGGCTGATTCGAGGACGGCACAGCTGACGAAGCGCGACGACGTGCCTCGTGCTCAATCAAGATGACATCGGATTGCATAGAGCGTTCCATTGGCGCTCGTACGGCTCCGCGGTGCTGCTCGAACGTCTGAATTTGCGACGGCCATGCCCACTGTTACTCTTGGTGATCTTCTGCTTGAGCTCTTGTCTCGTTAGGTCAGCGGTTCTGCGGACCAAAAACCTGGCTGCATCCAATCAGTCACGATCCATTGTTTCCTCCTCTGCCTCGTATGCTTGTAGGATAGTTAAATGCTCTTCATAATGACAACTCACGCGCATGCTATCCGTGCGTCGCATTGTTTGCTGTCTGGCTGTTGAGTATCCTCTCCTTTGGTGCTAGAGTTATCAGCCGTGGCGTTGCCCCCGCGGTCTGCTGGTCGAAGCCGACAAGATGCATTCCACCAAGGCAGCCACCCCTTAAAGGAGGGCCAAGTAAAGAGCGGTGTCGACTAATCACAACTGGTCTGTGGCATCAAACCGAAAGATCCAAAGGGGCTGAGTGAGTTGGAAGGCAACGGGCTCTGACCATGCTAGTCTGACTGAGGTTGTGATATGCCTGAGCGGGGAATAAATGAATCGGTATGCTGTAGTAGCAAACATGGAGACACACAAACAAAACGCCGCCGGCGCATCCAGCATGAAGAGTGTAGGAGGGCTTCAATAGCTTATGAGAATGTCTCTGGTATGCTTTTCAACAGGAATAGCACGACGTTGATGCCAATAGAGTGGTCATACAGCGTGAATGGTCCATTACCCTATATGCTGTGTCTCGGTAACACCGCGATGAGAGGACCATCGTCGCCTCAGCTCGTGCTACCTGCTCGTAGAATAGTAAGTAATCTGCCAGAAACTGGCATGCGTGCTTCTTCAACCCACATCCCGCTCAACGAGGCTGCATGACCTTCACCGGTCCCCTCGGCGAAGTCGCCGGGGCCGGAAGCCGGCTCTGCCTCTCCTCTCTGCCCCACCCCGGAGGGCTCTGCAGAGACGCAAAGGCTTGTTGGCAAAGGAGCTTTGCGACGGCTGCAGGGGGGTCGGGTCGGCGCACGCTATGCAAGCACCGTCTCGAGCAGCCAGTCGCCCGACTGCGTGGAGAGAGGCGACGCTGATCCATCACTCGTCTCTCGCCTCTCTGCGTGGATCTGTCAAAGAGCGTCGAGCGACGTGTAACACCAGGCTGGCCTGGCCGTCGGCAAACAAGACCAGATGGGGATGCAATCATGAGCCTGCCGTGATGCTCCGCTGGCGTGAGCGCTTAAGCCGCTGTTTTTGTTTGTTCCGTGGAGACTCGTCAATAAGGCGATCCGTCGGCAGGTGTCCGATGGAGCATCGAATACATAACGACGGCCTCCCGTTTCCTTGAGTCGTGGGTTGATACCAGCAAACGGCCCAGTCCTACAGTAAGACAACCCTTTCAGCTCTGACTCCCGTATCTCCCTGTGCTGCCAACGCATTGCTGCATCATACCATTCTTCCTCTGTCACGCAAGATGCCTTCATTACTTGCGTCTGCCATCGAGCCGCCGGCACTGGTCGTCGTCACAGGCGCCAACGGATTCATCGCACAGCATTGCGTCGCCGTACTACTCCGGGAGGGCTACCGTGTAGTTGGAACCGTCAGAAACCAGGACAAGGTTGCTGCGGTAAAGAAGACACACAAAGGGCACCCCGGGCTGGAAGTGGTTGTCATTGAAGACATCACAAATGCTCAAAGCTACCTCGACGTTATCGGCCACCTGTCTCCGGCCGCAGTCCTCCACCTGGCCGCACCATTTCACTATAAAGCCACCGATTTCGAACGAGAGTTGATGATCCCTGCGGTGCAAGGTTCGACGGCCATCCTGGAGGCTGCCGCTCAAATCAAGAGCATCCGGAGAGTCGTCCAAACAAACAGCTTCGCCTCCATATACGACGCCTCGGCTGGCCTCAGCCCTGAAAAGACTTACAGCGCCCAGGACTGGAGCCCGCTGACATACGAAGACGGAGTCAAGGCAGACAACGCCCCCTTGGCATACCGAGCGAGCAAGGCGGCAGCAGAGAAGGCTGCCTGGAAGTTCATGGACAGCCGAGTGCTTGGGTTCAACCTCGTCAGCCTCTGTCCAGCCATGGTCTTTGGCCCGTTCCTGCCCGAGGCCAAGCCCACGACGATTGTCGGCGTCAACACCAGCAACCAGCTGGTCTGGGCCGCCGTCTCGGCCGGTCGAGACGCGCCGGTGCCGCCCACTCGGGGGCCCGTCTGGGTCGATGTCCGCGACGTTGCCGAGGCGCACATCAAGGCGCTCCAGGTCGCCGAGGCCGGCGGCAGTCGCTTCTTGCTGGCCAACGGCGTCTACTGCAACCAGGAGCTGTGCGACGTGAGCCGGCGCGTGCTGCCCAAGTACGGAGATCGAATTCCGGTCGGTGAGCCGGGCAGGCGAGAGTCGCACACGCACTTTGGCGTCAGCACTGCCGAGGCGGACCGGGTTCTGGGCGTCCGGTGGCGGAGTCTGGAGGAGAGCCTCAAAGATGTCGTGCCTCAGCTGTTTGAGATTGAGCGGGGAGAGGCGTGAGAGGTTGCCTGAGATTTGAGGGAAAGCATGGCTGCTGTTAGGGGACGGTCGCTGGTGCAAGTCCTGTGTACCTACCGGGGTAGGGAAGAGCTAGTGGTCAACGGTGGTAGAACGGAGTCTTCAGTACCGGGGCGGCCGACGGGATTTAACCGCCAATTTCTATCCGGATTCCGTACCACTGCAACTGCAGTCTCCAGCATCAACGGAGCTGGGTCCGATGCAACACTGCATGGATGTACCTCATTATTACCACTGCAGCAGTTTTCGTCTGCTACTAGTAACGTACCTCAATCAGGCAGCTGTCAAGGTAGGAAAGGAGTTTTTGGGGGTTTTGGACAACAGGGCATCATTTTGTATTATCATACCTTATTGAAAGCACTCTACTACCTAGGTAGGTACTCTGTAGTATCATCAAGAACGGGAAATATTACGCATGAAACTCAAACGAGATTTGCCTGTTCACCACCGCCTAATCATGCAATCCCTGGCGCACAACTGCGGCCGGGCATTTGAAGAAGAGACGATAAAAGCACAGAAAAAGACACTCGAAAACGCCGGTGAGGTTGCAATAGGAGGCCGAATCGGGACACCCTGCACTGCGACGTCGTAGTGCGGAGCCTGCGTGCACACTGTGGCGATGCCTGCGGAGCGACAAGCGCCGCACCGTACAAGGTGCAGCGGGCTGGCGCGCAGTCCGCACGGTGCTCTCGTCTTCTTCCTGCTGCTTCGGGAGATGCGAATCCCTCAGCTTCTCCCTCCATCTCTTGCCTCTGCTCTCTCTGCCTCTCTGGATGCATCTGCAAAGCCGCCGTGCAGCCGCCCTCGGGAACCGCCACTCGCGCACAAGGCCGCCGCAGCGACACGCCCGCCGACCGAAGCATCGCCAGCCGCGCGCAGCAACCGCAGCGCGGCCTGTCTCACCGTTTTGCCCCCTTCCAGTTCCAGCCCAGCGTCTGCAGATAGACATCCGCTATAGCTCTGCACTAGATCGCGTGAGAGACGAGGGGGACATGGGTCTTTGGCCGTTTAGGCTGCTCCTGACACGAAAGCGAATGGCTCGGTGCCCACGCGTCTGCTGAGCCTGAGCCTGAGCCTGAGCCTGAAGCCGAGCGAGCCACAAGCCCGCGAGCCCTGAATCATGTCGTCGGACCAGAGCCCGCGCGACCTCCCCAAGCCCAAGCAGCGCCGCATCTCGCGGGCCTGCGACTACTGCCACCGCCGCAGCATCCGCTGCCGCCCGGCCGAGGACGGCACGGGCTGCCAGAACTGCAGAGACTTTGCCCAGACGTGCACTTACCACCGCAAGCCGCGTCGCCGAGGCGTCCCCGCCCGCGGCAGTGGGGGACCCGCGGCCAATCGAACTGCCGTCGAGGGCGTGCCTGATGCCGAGTCGTCGCGATCGCCCTCGCAGGGAGGCGACCTGCGCATCATCCCCGAGATCCAGCACCCGGGGCCCAATGCCAATGCCTCGCCGCAGTCGTCCGTCGCCGCCTGGCGCGCGCCGTACATCGTCAGCCAGGCGACCGTCGTCGACCTCGTCGAGCTGTACTTTGAGATGGTCTACCCCATCTTCCCCTTCTTCCACCAGCCCTCCTTCACCCGCAAGATCTCCCGCGCCGAGTACAACACCAACCAGCCGCTCTTCGCCACCACCATGGCCGTCTGTGCCCTGGTGGGCGGCCGCGTGCGCGACGGCTCCGTCATGAACCCGCGGTGGGACGTCCAGGCGCTGCAGAGGGAGACGCTGCCGGACACGTTCTACGCCGAGGCCAGGAGGCAGCTGCTCGAGTTTAGCGTCGAGAGCTCCGACTTCAACATCCTCCGCGCACACGCCATCGTGGCCATCGCGGCTATTCAGAACGGCAAGGTCCGGGATATGCATTACCACCTTGGCATCTACCATACGCTCATGGCCATGGACGGCCTGCACGACGAGGCAAACTGGCCCTCTGGCATCGGCATCATCGAACGGGAGGAGAGGAGAAGAATGGTAAGCGTTTCTCCATTTTCCCCTTTTGCCGACGTTACATACATACATACATACAGTACAGCGGGATGGAGCACGCCCAGCTAATCTTGCTGCCCTGGCGCGGAATTACACACACAGTTTTGGTCGATCTATACCCTGGACATCTTCACCTCTGTGGTCTGGAGCGGTGTCATCCGCTCGCGCGAGCAGCAGGCAAATGTCGCCTACCCTGCCGAGGTGGATGACCAGTACATCAGCGACGGGGGCATTGCGCGGCCAGGCCTCTCGCCTAGCGGGCTGAGCCCTCCCATTGCTCGCCTCGTCCTAACCGCGCAGTCCGACTGCTGGCTGTCCGGCTGGAACTTCATCACGGACCTCTACAGGGTGCTGGAGCATGCTCTAGCGCGCTTTAGGGAGCGGAGGAGGTCGTTCATGTCGGAGATCATCGACGACCAGTCCACAGTGACGGGGACGTCTGTGCGCGACAAGGTGCTCCGCATGTACTTGAATCTTCCCGAGTGCTTTAAGAATACGCCCAAGATGACTTTCAACCAGAAGCAGGATCTCTTTGGCTTCCAGGCGGCCAACATCACCGCCAGCCTTCAGCTTCTCCGCATCACACTGTTTGCTGCTGGAGGCGCGAGCATTGCAGACCGCTGCGACATTGCCGCTGACGTGGTGGATGCGTTCAACTCCATTCCGGTGCAGTACTGCTTGACTATCAGCAAGCCGCTGCTACACCATCTGGGAGGGATAGGCGCCATCCTCGGCTCCGTATTTGAAGAGCCCCTAAGCGAGGCGGAGTACAGCCGGGTGAGGTCAGTCATGCTGGCCATGGCCAGGCTTCTCGAGAACCTCGAGACGATACACCGTAGCTCGAGTGCGAGCGAGAAGCTGCGTTCCCAGGTAGCCCGCATTGACGAGTACATGTCTGCCCAGCGGCAACAGTCGAGACCACCCCTCGACGAGACGCCGGTGAGCACGTCGGTGCAGCAAGTAGTGCCCGTTGACGGTGCCAGGGGCGCTGGGCATGCCTATGAGCAGCCCCCAGTCAACTCGGAAATGGCGGGCGACTGGTCGTTCCAGGTGCCTCCCGACTTGTTAGGCGATCTGACGTGGAATTTCGATTTTGGTTCAGTATGGACCTGAAGTTGAAGAAGATAATCAAGAATCTAAAATCCAAGAAGCGGAAAGAAAACAAGGGGTCCTATCTCTCTTTCAATGGCTCAACTATTGTGAGGCCCTGATTATTCCGATCAAAGATACACACATCTGTATGTTCCAAAAGCAAGGGCTAATATCTGTCATCAAAAAAATTACATGGTAACGTCGTGGTTGACCTCGACTCTCTTCTCATCAGGGCTCCCGATTTCCGTACCGCTCTCCGCGTCCTTGCCGTCCACCTCGTCCAGGAGCTGCCTGGCCGCCACGGCAATGTTGCCGCCCGCCTCGTCCACGCGACGGTTGTACTCCTTCATGTTCTGGCTGGCCAGCAGGCTGTCGCTTGTGAAGAGGAGCGAAATCTCCTCGAGGGTGCGGTTGGCGAGCTCCGGGAAGAAAAACCAGACCAAGGGGGCGACGACGACGTTCATGGCGCCGAAGAAGAGATAGGTGCCGTAGCCGATTCTGCTCAGGAAGATGGGCATGATGAGGGTGGTGGAGCCGCAGCCGGTGGCCCAGCCAAAGATGGTGAAGCTGTAGCCCTTTGCGCGGACTTCCTGGGGCCAGATTTCTGTGCCGTAGATCCAGCAGGGGATGATGTTGAACATGGTAAAGAACCTGCCATTTTTGATTAGGATCAAGAACCCTAGATTTTGTTCATAATATGGAGACACTGTTCTTACCAGACGTAAATAAACACGAAACTCGCTGCAGCGGTTCCCAAGCGTTGCGACAGCTCCGGATCGGAAATGGCATTGTCCTGCGAAGTCTTGATCAGGGCGGCAACCAAGAAGAGGCAGATGCCCTGAATGATGAAGGAGGTAATCAACGACTTGACGCGCCCCATGCGATCAATGACAAACGCGGCGGCCGCCGTCCCCGGGACGCCAAAGGTGTTGGCCAGGCCGGCGAGCCAGAGGGCCTTGTAGGAGTCGAAGCCGGCGAGCTCAAAGAGGACGCCGGCCCAGCCGACGATGGCGAGGATGCCGGTCCACTGCTGGATCCATTGCAGGGCGAAGCCGAGGACGGCGCGGCGGCCGAGGTGCAGCTTGCCGGAGAAGCGGCCGCCGAGGACAATGTTGGCGAGGTCGTTGCGCTTGTGGTGGTTTGCTTCGACGATGGCGTCGAGGAGCTCGACTTCGGTGGTGATGAGGGGGTCGTTGGGGGTCAGGTCGCCGCGGACCTTGCAGAGGATGTCAATGGCTTCTTGGCGGCGGCCGTTGGCGATGAGCCATCTGTGTTGGGAAGAGGGTTAACGGCCATGGTTCACGTCATATTGAGAGAGAAAGATGTCTCAACTGGAGATATAGAGACACAGAAGGGAGAGGGGACTGTCTAAGAAGTGGTAGACGAGGTGGGAAGATGGAACGGGGGGATGCCCAACAAGTGGTAGTATATGGAAAAACTCACCTAGGAGACTCGGGCAGCAGCGGCACGGCCACGTCGACGACCAGGAGGGGGATGATCATCCATGCCAGAGGGAAGCGCCAGCGGAACTCGACGTCTGAGTTTCGGATGCCGAAATTGATCCAGTAGGCGATGACGATGCCGAGGTAGTTTGCGACAAAGACCAGGGAGAAGCTGGAGCCGCGGTCGTGCGACTGGGACAGCTCGCTGACCCACGGCAGGATGATTGCGTTCATGAAGCCGATGCCGATGCCGGCAATGACGCGCGCGCAGATGAACATGCTGGCGTTTGTGCTGCCGGCCATGAGGCCCGCGCCGAGGATGCCAAAGGCGGTGCCGATGAGGACGCCCCCCTTGCGGCCGATTCTATCGCCAACCCATCCTGTTTGTTTTTGAAAGATGTCGTTTTAGCACAACATCACATCACACAACAACAACAACAACAACAACAACAACAACAACAACAACAACAAGCACACCACTTCACCCCTGTCTTCTTCTCTTCTTTTCTTCAACCCGGAAAGGACTGTTAATATCGTACCTCCAATGAAGCATCCCCACATGCCCCCAAAGTAATAAGCTGCGGCAAGCCCGCCTTGTTTAGTGGTGTTGGTTACGACCCCATCGTGGCCGATATCTGCCATCTTGATGAAGCCTGGCGTCGCGCTAACGGTCCCAAGGACACCCTGATTATAGCCTTTTCGACGTCCAACAAGTTTCATTAGCACCCGTTGCAATATACTCGTACATGACGACCCTGAAGAAACTAGCCTCGTAAGGGGAGCTCGGCAGGGCGAGCAAATAGGGCAAAATAACAAGAGCAGCTCCATAACGAGCCGTGGCATGTGCGTACCTTCGAAGATCAGGGCCGTGGCCGCGACCACGTTGATTAGGAACAACAGCACCTTTCCCGGCACATGGCGCCAAATCTGGAGACCCGCCATCGAAGCGACGGTACTTCCCAGCCGAGGGGGAGAATAGCCGTTTGATGATACCTTTTCCAACTCCGTCCTCGTATCGACTTGTATGTAAGTGCTGGTGCGATGTATAAGCCAGCGGCAGTTTGGTGGCGAGTCGTCGATCTGGGCTCGGGAAGAAAAAAGCTTGGACACTAAAGAATCAAGGGGTTAAAAAAGAAAAGGGAAAAAAAAAAATCGGAGACGGGGGAAGAGTTCGAGGGACGCGGCCGCGTAATAAGAGGGAATAAGACTGAATGGAAAGGCGGTCTCTGAAAAGAGCCAGGGAGCCAAGAGAAAGTGATAGATAATACGACAAGCCCGTCTGGAGCGGCCGTGTCAACCCAGGTCAGCCAGGGCCGTTCATGATGGCGTGGTCGTGTTGTCTTCAAGGAGAAGTCGAAGCGAGTGCTACCTTTTTGCGTACTGTATGTGTGTGTTCCCAGTGTTGGAGACCCAGCGGCAGCCTCTCGCTGTCTGGTTTTCCCACTGTGCTGTCCGTCTCTCCCTCTCTGTGTGTGTCTCTCTCGGTATTATGTATCTGTTTGTCAGGGTTTCTCTTGGCCTGTCCCCATCACGACCACGAGGAACGGATCGAGGGTCCCTCCCCCCCCGGTCTGCCCGTTCCTAGCCCCCGGAACCCGCAGCTGCTTTAGCCTCGCAAAGAGAAGCGCAAAAGATGGAGCCCCTCAGAAATACGCGCTGCCCCGAGGTTATGACTTTTGGGAGCATGAGTCTGTCGTCCCGGGGGTTGTTTTGAAAGCTCGACGAGGGCCGGCGGAGAACGCGCGAAAAGACATGAGTCTTGAGTATTTTCTTCCCACCCCTCCCCAACGGCTAAAGCAGCTGCCTAAACGTTTAAAAAGGGTCTTCTCGGTAAGAAGTTTGACGAGTCGTGGGATAGTAGTGCTATAAGCACCAAATAAGTCAGCAGCCAAAGCCAGACCGAAGGCTTTCCGGTTTTGGTAACCGGCCGTTTAGCCGTGCGAAGCGTTTTGACGGGGGCGAACTGGCTATTGGTGCGTTGAAGATTGAAGGGGGGGTGGTGTTTGTGTGTGTGTGGCCATTCTGTTGGACTCAATCTCGGGCTCAACTTCGCGCACACACACAAAAGTTGATGCTGTTTTGGACTTTGAATTCTGTTCAACAATATGCCGACTAAACGCCAGTAAACTCCCAAGGGGGCTTCTGAATCATAGCGTATACTCCTGAAAAGCTTGGACGAGAGGGAACGATCGTCGGCTTGTTTGTATGAGGCTGTAAGAGAAATAAAGACCAGCCGGGTTCTCTGGGTTTGGTCCAAAGATTCAGGCCTCCATATTCGCTCTCTCATTCTCTTACACAAAGAGCTCGCTCTCTCTCCTCTCTTTTATACTGACAGAAGAGGAGAATCTTTGAAAATCTAAAGGATCATCAATATGGGATCCGCTAACGCTGTCATCAACTATGGGGAGGAGTCGTTACCGCTCGACATGACCGTGCTGGGGCTCAACTCGGGCACGTCCATGGATGGAATCGACTGCGCTCTGTGTCGGTTCAGACAGGCGGCCCCCAGCGAGCCCATGCACTTCCAGCTGATCAAGTACGACGAGATCCCGCTGGAGCCCAAGATCAAGAAGAGGGTCATGGACATGATCCTTCACAACACCACAACGCCCGAGGAGCTGTCCGAAGTCAATGTCATCCTGGGGGAGACGTTTGCGGAAGCAGTCAAGGCCTTTTCCGAGAAGCACGGCATCCCCCTGTCGTCCATCGACGCCATCGGCTCGCATGGCCAGACCATCTGGCTGGAGAGCATGCCCCAGGGCGGCCGCAAGAAGTCGGCCCTGACCATGGCCGAGGGCACCTTCATCGCCTCCCTCACCGGCATCACGACGGTGACGGACTTTCGCGTGTCGGACCAGGCAGCCGGCCGCCAGGGCGCGCCCCTGATTGCCTTCTTCGACTCCCTGGTCCTGCACCACCCGACGAAGCTGCGGGCGTGCCAGAACATTGGCGGCATCGCCAACGTGTGCTTCATCCCTCCGGACGTGGACGGGCGGCTCAACGACGAGTTCTTTGACTTTGACACGGGCCCGGGCAACGTCTTCATCGACGCCGCGGTGCGCTACTTCACCAACGGGGAGCGCGAGTACGACAAGGACGGCGAGATGGGCAAGGCCGGGCGGGTGAACCAGGAGATGGTCGACGATTTTCTGCGAACGCACTTTTACTTTGCGCTCGAGCCGCCCAAGACGACGGGCCGCGAGGTGTTCCGCGACACCATTGCGCACGAGCTCATTGAGCGCGGCATCGCCAGCGGCATGTCGCCCAACGACGTCGTCGCCACCATCACGCGCATCACCGCACAGGCCATTGTCGACCACTACAGACGATACATGCCCACGCAGTACGGGCCGCTGGCCGAGGTGTACATGTGCGGCGGCGGCGCCAAGAACCCAAACATCCTCGACCACCTCAAGGCATCCTTCCCGGACACCCGCTTCGTCATGCTGGACGAGGCGGGCATCCCGGCCGACGCCAAGGAGGCCATCACGTTTGCCTGGCAGGGCATGGAGGCCGTCGTCGGCCGGAGCATCCCCGTGCCCTCCCGCGTCGAGACGAGGCGCGGCTACGTGCTGGGCAAGGTCAGCCCGGGGCTCAACTACAGGCGCGTCATGCGGAAGGGCATGGCCTTTGGGGCGGGCCTCGAGCAGCTCGACCCGGTGAGGGAGTTGGTCAATTACGTGGACGGCAGCGTGTACAACAACAAGGTGTGAAACGCTGTGCAAAGACTGGGACAGAGTGGCACCCTTGGCAGCGCAAGTCTAGGCGAACGGACTGTGGCAGTAGATGACAACACCATGTTACTATCTACTCCCTTATGGTGTTCGGCTGTGGATGAGCAGACTAAGGTGTTGTGTCGTGCAGCGGCACTGCAATCTCTCACCAGTGACATACAGATGAGAGAACGGGAGAGGAAATTCAACGGGATAACAGAAACAGGGCGAGGCTTTTGCCGAGGCGGCTCATGGCATCTTTTGGGGGACTTTGGGGATGGCTGGGTAGGAGGCGGAATGGAGTAACGGGGGTTCGGCGATGGAACCAGACGAGGAGAAGGCGTTTAATGCGCTCTATGCGCGAGCGGTTTGTGTATGCATTTCCTTCGATACCAGGGCAATGGGCAATGGGCAGAGACTATGCATGCTTTGAATAGATACGAGGGTGTTTTGCAGCATAAGAGAAACATATCTACAGTTTTATTTGGCATACCTACCTACAAAGTACCAATCTGCATTGTGTAACACACATCCGGGTCAAAGGTTGAGCGAGTACATGAAAGGGGGAGGCCTGCCGGTTCTGTCCTGTCAGTCGATGCGTCCCACCAGGGCACACACACAAAGTACGACGCTGTTTCATCACTGTCCTACCAGCGAGGCAGGCTTTTGCCGGCCGTCCGCAATGTGTGTTTCTTGTCTTGTACGTACGTAAATGTTTCCCGTGTAAGTGAGCTGGTGCGGCCTCCTCCTGAGAACCGGTGGTACATGCACCAAATCTTCCCATCGGAGGGGGATACGCGACAACGAACCAAGATGAATAAGGGCCGAACAGCGAAGTATGATATCAGGGCTAATCGTTGTGTATTCTAGCCTATATTCCTCTGCATTTGCTGGTTGTGCGTTGTATTGTATTCTACGATTGATCTCAATGCGAGCAGGTGTGGCTCTGTCAGGAACTGTGAGATACCTGATGGAGGTCGGAGGCATTCGGCCGATTCCCTGTTTGAAGTTCATAGAAATCTGACTCGTTAGGCGAGGTCTCTTCCTCTGCTCAGCTCCCCTCTTCCCTGCCTGGTGACACCGCCGCAAGGCAGACGGGCATTGCTGCTTCTTTCACACTACCCATGTGTAGCCAGACACGCCTTGTGTTCGTCGCAGGACAGAGTACAGAAGCCGTCAGTACTATATAAACGCCTCGCACACGGTTCAGCTTCTCTGACTGCCGGTGAGTACCACCCGAGCTCCCACGGCTGTCACGCTGATTTTTAGAAGCGTAGAGTTATGATAGGTCAATATGTGCGTACAGACGACGCACGTAGATGCCGTCTTGTCTCCGTAGACGGTCATTTGACGGCCACGAGACGAACTAGGCTGATGACAGATAGTGGTCTCTAGAGCGTGAGCATGGGGTTCGATCTTGTCACTTCATGGAGGAGGCAGTCAGCTGCCCGAGTTTCCTCCATCTCGTCCGGAGGGCTATCCGAAATCGGGTTATGCTGCGTGCACTGTGCTGGGACTGGTACCGTGGCATCAAGGGTGGGCATGGATGCATATGTAGGACTTCATGCACGTAATTTCAACCTCCCATTTATCCATTGGGACCGGCTCTCCGCCGGGCCAATAGGACAAGGCAAGATTGTCTTCGACTGCGACTATAACACAGAGACGCCCGCGCTTTATTAGCACGTCTTCTGGTCTAGTCGAGGCCTTATTGGGGTTGTCTCGGGCGTTGTCTCTCGCTTGTCCAATCTGAGAGCGAGGGGATCATTGCTCTTGACCTGGTTCATCATTTTGGTGTTGCCACCTTTTGTATTAGTGATTTGTCGTCGAGCATGGTTTAGGTTTTGTGAGGAAGAAGATGGGGTTGAGACTTCACCTCTATAGCATCCTTTGATTGTCCGCGGACCCCCTCACAAGAGACCATTCGGTCCATTTTCAATGGCCTTGAAGATTAGACGAATGTGTATTCTACGATGGCTGCGGACCGGCGGAAGTCGCAGACAAGGACCGGCAGATATGACGCTATGCGCGCGACCTGATGCTGTTTCTTGTGACAAGTTCTAGCACTTTGTCGAGCGGTCCTGCTCTCAGGGAAGGATCCCGTTGTGGATGCAACGAAGAAGCGAGTGACAAAAGCGGAAATCATCCAGAACATCGGTTGGTCGCTGTCATCCTTTGTCCCCTTGACAGCGAGTGAATCTTCGGGACAATGCAGGCCGGGGGTTAAGGTCGCGATGATCCGTAGGATACATGCATCTCGGACAAGGCGGGCCATGCGTTTGTAATTCGTTTGATGAGCGACGAGACGAGTTACAGAGAGTACGGTGCGTCGGCCCTACTGAGGCACGGATGAGCGTGATTCCATGTCAAGGGGTTTTTGTCCGTCTGCTGTACTTCAAGCCTATTGGGTTAGATTTCTTGTACATGTTATCAGGTACCTTCACGAAGCAGCAATACGAGATATCGTTGACCTAGACGATGAAGGCAGTAGCAGATGGTGGGCAGAGTTGCACCAAGGGCTCTGAGGGATCGAGGAGACGCATCCTGCAGGGAATGACGCCGGTGCTTGTGGTGTACTAATGGCCGAAACGATAAGCTTGGGAACTGGTCCTTATTGCTATTCAAACGAGGGGTCGAAACGCTCACGGGACAACCTCTTCATGAGCAGAAGTTCAGAGACTGGTCGGTTTGCAGAGGAGAAGATTGCGAGATAGGGACATAGGAGACAGAAGCTAGAGAATGAGGGCGGCTCTGTCGATAAGGCTTTGGTCGTAGTATTGCCAGAAATGGCAAAGTAAACGGATAGGGAAGAAACCAGAGGTCAGATGCTTCTGGATTGCCGGTCAAAGACACGAGAGGGTTTGCTTCAAAGCTTTGTTACTGGCTGAACAGTGCTGGGACCTTTGATTCTGGGCTAGCTCTCGTCAAGATGGACCGAGGGCTGCTTTGTGATGACCTCTTTGGGACAATGAAGAAGGAAAAGTGACGGAGGAGACAGTCAATGACATGTTCGGCCAACAGCTTCGAACAACGTTGAAGTTGTTGGAGGAGCATGATTCATAACCTCGGTATAACAGTGTCTCCCGGAACCCGTGACCCGAAGATGCTCAAATCAAATTCGAGGTATCTTGTGAGGTTGAAAGGCTGCGGCTCAAACCCTTACGTACACAGGATGTATAACACAGAGTCCTGATGTTAGAGACTGCCAAAGAGCACGGTCGAAGACTGAATGGACTCAATAGTCCCCATCCCAGGCGCCAAAGCCAACGGGTGGCCCCAACGCAGAGCAAACAATTGAACACAGCCCTATCGACTGTTGTAGATCGACTTATTGTTCTCCAATTGTCGGGCGCGTGACGATGGACCGTTTCGGCCGAACCAAGGCGGAGTTCCAATCCTGCAATCTTGAGAGCCACCGAGTCCCATCACGGCGGTTAGGATGGCATCATCAACTGCGCCTCTAGTAATTGAAGCTTTGGTGATGCGCGGAGCAGATGCGAATCCGTGACAGAGAGTCGGTCTGGTGACCCTGAGCACTGGACTTGCTACACCCCATCTTTGGTATGCTTGGCACAAGAGGCAGTGATTGAGGGCCTTTGACCGCCTCGAGCTGCCAATGGGCATGTCAAAACCTCGACTATCTTGTTGTCCGCGTCTAACATGTCATAGCTCTTCGTTAGTTCCCTGTGGGCTTCGGATGTCGACCTGCTCGAGAGGTAGCCGGCGGCATCATTCCTCAACGCTCTGGATGAGCACAGTAGATACATGCCACGAGCATGTCTCATATCCGTGATGCATTCAAGTGTCATGCTGCGATCTACTAGTGGTCAGGCTAGTATACGCATCAAAAAGCACAAACTGAACAAGATCATACACAGATGCACACGTGCGTTCAAAGACATGCTGTCAACCCACACCTCCATGCGAGAACCTGTTCCACCACTGCCTTCACTCCCCATTCACTCCCCTTTGTCATACATTGACCCCCATTACCCAAACAAGATCCCACAGCCACGTTCCTTTCCAGGCATGTGTTTTACATCATGCAACGGCGCCAGTGGTGGATGTGGCTGTTTGTGTCACCGTTTCCGGATGCTCGGGTGCTAGAGCCTCCATGCTTCCACTTTAACCCCCCCCCCCCTTTCCCACACAATCAGACAACAGCAGCTGGGATCTTGGCGAACTATCCGCGTCCAGTGCCTTGCAACAGGGACTTATCTGTTGCGACGGCTTATCGCTCGCATGGTCTTCCATGGCTTCGATCGTTGAGCCACTGCCAGCGATTCAAGCTCGGGTGCAGTAGCCGGCCGGAGGCCATCTAGTTTCTTTCTCGATCTTGTGGTGGACAGCTACTACCTGGCTCTAAACCTCGATGCTGTTCCGATATGCCTATCTTGCCAGTCTCTCAACTCCATCGTGGACGTTCCATTTGTGATAGCTATCGCGGCAATACCTGCAAGTCACCTCCCCGTGCACTCTTGCTATAGCTTCTCACACTTGCGTTAGCCTGGCATTATCTCTCCGTCCATGATGGAACCATTTCAAAAGAACTTGTCGAGGCCAATTATGTCATTGTTAATGGCAAGCAACACCAAGAATGAGTGAATGGGTCCGCCCTCTTGACTAAAAGGGGGGTGTGTCGATGAATGCATGCCTTTCATTTCCCGTTTGTTTCCTGCCCTCTCACAGCAATCGGGCTGCCGGCAAAGGGATTGATTGGTGCCGTTGCTTCATCTGTGCTCCCGCATCGTGGCTGATGGGATATAAATGTCTACTAATGACAACGGTGAATGGACGGATGGCGGGCGAGTGCACAAAACACAGCTTCTCCCGGATCCTGTTGGGAAACCCGCCTGGAGACGTTTCCAGATTAACTCGGATATTTGAGCCCCTTCTAGAACACTCGGGGCTTGACTCGAACTCATACCGGCTCGACACGCCTTTCAGTTATCGTCACGATGCGGACGCCTATTTCGACGACGAGCGGTGGGAGCAGCACACCCTCTTTGTCCAGGGGAGCAATTCTGTCTTGTATGCTAGCTCTGCCTAGCTTCTTTGTACAGGCTCAAGCGACATCTTTCCGGACTCTTCATCGCAGTGATGGGGCTGTCACCTATCCAGGAGAGAAGATATCGTGGACACCATGTGGCAATTCCACAGGCCACCTGTTGGAATGCAGTACCATGAAGGTACCCATGGATCAGTTCGACCATCACAACTCGGGAAACAAGACATTCAACCTTTCCATGATTCGAATTCGCGGCCACAACACCACCGCTTGCTCAAAGAATATCCTCTACAATCCAGGCGGCCCCGGGGCGAGCGGCGTAGGCAGCTTCTACGGTCTATCCTCTGAGCTGATATCCGTCGTCGGGGAGGACTTCAACATCATTGCCTTTGACCCTCGGGGCATTAACGGATCTACGCCATTGGGCTCGTGTTATGCTACGAATACCATACGAAAGAGCATGAGCAACATCCCGCTGGATAACCTCGTGACCGATGCTCCCTACATGGGCGGCTGGGCCCCCAACTTTGCGAAAACGTGTGCCCAGACATCCGGCGAGCACGGCAAGTACATCAACACTCCCCAGGTTGCCGCCGACATGAACAGCATCCTGGATGCCATCGGCCAGGAGGACATGTTGTTCTGGGGCCAGAGCTACGGCACGCTCATCGGCCAGACCTACGCCGGCCTCTTCCCCAACCGAACGGCACGCATGGTGATTGATGGTGTCGTCGACCAGCTCGAGTGGTACAACAGCACCCTGCCGTGGAAGGACTACCAGGACGGCAAGCGAGTGTTCTGGGGCTTCTTCGACGAGTGCATCAAGGCCGGCGTGGACGCGTGCCCGCTGGCCGAGCTGTCGAAGAACCCCGACGTGCTCAATGGGATGGTGGAGAGCTTTGGCACCAAGATCAAGTACGACGAGATGACGGTCTACGTTGACAAGACCAACTTTGGCACTGTCAACTATGCCTACCTGTGGTACACCGTCATCCTGCCTTCCCTCTACAAGAGCATCATCTGGCAGCCCCTCGCCATCGCCCTGCTCGATTCCATGGTGGGCAACGCAACGATGGCATTTGAGGTGTGGGGAGGGTCACAGGCGTACAGCAACACAGGCGTGACCCCCTGGGAGGCCATTTACTTTTACCGACTCAACGACGGAGCCTCGGGCAAGGACTTTTGGCCGCAGACCAACCAAGAGATGATCAAGACCCTGGAGCCCTTCTACGTCATGAACCCCTTCATGTACGCGGCCAACTCGTTCTACTGGGCCAAGGCTCACTGGGTGATTCCCAGGACACACGGCTACGTCCCGAAGCAAGGGGTCAAGACCAAGCATCCGCTGCTGGTCATGTCCAACCAATACGACCCCGTCTGCTCGCTGGATTCCGCCAAGTCGGCGCTGACGTCGTTTGCGGACTCGCGGCTGGTGACGCTGGAAGCATACGGACACTGCACCTTTTACCAGAACTCCGCGTGCGCAAACAGCTATGTCAAGGACTACTTTGTCAGCGGCGCGCTGCCTGCGCAGGATGTGACTTGCAAGGTTGGGCCGGAGCAGTACTTCCCGCCGCTCACGGCGGACGGAGCTGCAGTGCGCAAGAGGGGAGAGAATTGGGGGCTTTTCTAGATATCTCGGTGCCGTTGTGGGAGGACTGAGGAGGCTATTGGGATGTATATGTTGCGAGAGATTCCTTGGTGTATATACAGTATTTACAGAGGCGGTGTCCGAGTAGTGGTGGCTAGACGCGAGCTGATTTCAGCGAAGAGGAGGCTGTCTGTTTTGCTTGGTTGTTCATGAGCGGAAAAGATTTGGCGAGGCGATTGGATTCCGTAGGAGGTTGTTATTAAGCGATTGTTGTTGCTAATTATTCCTCTTTTCTTCCTCTTTCTTAGAACATCAAATTTCCCGCCCACTTTCAAGTTGGTGTCCTTCTCAAAGGGGTCATCCAGTACAACTTTTGCGATGGCTTCATTGAGTTCATTGACCCCCGAGGCGTGCACCTACAGGAAGTTTCCCTATTCGGATGTGGGCTGCTTACCCGATTGACTGGCTTGATATTGACGGGTGTCTCATTATAAAATCAGCAATATACTATAACCCGTCTTGGGCTTGATCTTCAGCATATGTGCGACTGCATCTGAGCTCCTTTCTGCTGTGACTCCTTACATGTGTGCTCCAGCATGTATGCATAGGGTAACCATGGCCCTGAAGGTTGCAGAAGGACAAGGTTGGAGGATGAGAGCATGGAGGTGTCGGCATTGTGTCAGCTACCTATGAAGCAGGGGGATCCCTAGAGTTACGTGTCAGTCGCTGGGAGAATCATCAGCAAAACCGGTTGCATTACACCGTTGACAGCCGATATGGAGCGACAAGTTGAACAGCAGTTAAGCTGCCTCAAAGCTCGATGACAACAACTCGAAGTCACCAATCAACCGTCTGATAGCTGATCCGGACATTGAGCTGTGAGATGGAATTTCCCGGGTTTTCAAGGCAATTCCCGTCAAGCGGAGAAAAGGTCCACCCCGCTCCAAGTTGGTTGAACTGATTGGACACAAGAGGAGCGCCTCATTGCCATCAAGATCCATTCCCAGCTTCTCTCCGCCCGCCCTCATTACAAATCACTGAAGCTGCCATAATACTAATGGATTGATTCAGGCAGTCGAGGTGATGATGCTGAAGGATTCGGAAGTCGCTGCGAGGTGGGGAAGGATGAATAAGAGGCATAGCGACAGGCCGGGCTTAAAGTGCTAAAGGCCGATATGGGGGAGTGATGATGGCATGAGTGAATGGATTTTAGTCCTATGCTCCGTTTGTTTTATGATGCTTGAGATGAACCCTTGTTGATAAAGTGAAAGAGTATTTATTAGCTTTGGGTTGCCTTGTTTGTTTCGAGGTCATTGCTTGACAGTTCATCAGCCTTTCTGAGAAGCATTCAGACGAGCTCTTCTGCGCCAATCTGCTGCAAGACTGACATCAACACCAGCGGTATAAGATAGCCATAAACAGTGAAGTCATGGGTTCTATCGCAAAGACGGTCGTCGCCACAGGCGTGTCCTCAGGCCTCGTAAGTTGATTCATGTGCATCTGCCCATTACACTCTTCAACTGACCTCAAATCTTCTCAAAGGGCTTCGAAGCCATCAAGCAGCTTCTCCTCCAGCAGACGCAGCCCTACAAGGTCATCCTCGGCGCGCGCAACACCCAGAGCACCATTGCCGCCTACGACGCCCTGGGCTACGACCGCTCGGGCCACGCCGTGACCGTGCTGCCGCTGGAGCTCTCGGACGTGCGGACGGTCAAGACCTTTTCGCAGCAGGTGCTGGAGAGGATTGGCGGCGACAAGATCGACTACCTTTTGCTGAATGCGGCGATTTCGAATGGCGCGGAGGAGCCTGGTCCTCATAGCTGGAGATGGTGCGAGGCGCTGGTTGTGAACCATTTCTGTACGTTTCTCTTTGTGCGATAATGAGGTTATGTTGGACGACGCGCTGATCTCTCGTGTAATAGCACAGCACTATCTTACGCATCTGTTGAGAGAGAAGCTCGTTGAATCAAGGTCTCGCATCGTCTTTGTGTCTTCGGGCGCGATTCGTCGAATCACCGACCCCAGTAAGTGACTCCCGAGTTGTCGTCTGATTGGCGTTGCCATGCGTCTTTGAAGCCATGCTAACCTCAGCTGTTCCTCAACATGATAGGCACTCTGGAAGATACACTCAAGGGTGCATCTGGTGCCAATGGCCAGGACGTCTACTGCGCCTCCAAATTCGTCCAGCTCCTGAATGCCCACTGGTGGCGCCGCCAACTGACCGGCCAATGCGACGTCGTCGCCGTCTCGCCGGGCTTGATCCCAGGCACTGGCCTCGGCCGAGGAAATGGGCTCAAGCTGACAATGGACATGGCTGACGCGAAGCCCGTCGCTACAGGTGCGTTTTTTATTGCTTGCGCTGCATACCTTAGGTATCTAGACGAAAAGCTCGAGTGGGAAGCTAAACATTCTTCTCATAGGCGCTCAAAGTATCCTGGCGGCATTCACCCGATCAGATTTCCCCAGCGACCCTGACCAGATCTTCTTGACGAGCTGGGGTGAGTGGTGGGGGAAGGATGTTATCGAGAAGTCGCTGGACAAGGATCTGCAGGATAAATGGAGCTGGAGCAAGGAGGAGATTGAGAAGGAAGCTGGCATTGCTGCGTGAATGGAGGCGCAAGCAGGAGATGTTCGGTTTTGTTTGTGATGCTGGGAAAGGATTCAAAGTGACACGATGTCGCCGTTTGTGAGAAGCGGGCGTCGGAGAAGGCGAGGGATGACTGTCATGGATCTGATGGCGACACTTGTTCACTGTTATTGTGTCACAAGCCTCGAGATCGGTGATGCCACTATTTGACCATCAGCAAGTGTCCAAGCATGTTTCTCTGTCTTTCATTATTGAACCTTTAAGCAGAATGCAATCCATCAACGCAACCAGATACAAGATATACCAAAGCCAGCGCCAGGTTCCTCCTCCAGCTCACACTTCGAGTATCCGCCTCAAACAAACAAACACCAATGTGCACATTCCGCATCACCGTCACCCTCTGCCAATGCACCGATCCCGCGTGCAGAATGCGAAACAACGTCTTTGGCCAACGCGAGAGCGAAGCCATGCAGAAGCACGGCGGCCACATTCTCTATGTCAACACGTACCTCCGAGAAGGGCCCATGTGCCTGGGCTACTTCACCAACGAAGATCCCGAGAGGCTGATGGTGCGATACGGCATGGACGAGAAGAACGGGAATAGTAAGCAGGACTGCAAGAACCGCGTGTTTGTCATTGACCCGGAGGTGAAGAGATGCGTCATCATGTGTGATCCGTGTAAGGATGTCTGCGATCTTGGGCCGCCTTCGCCGGGGTCGGACCAGAGTCAGATGTGGCGGCCTGTGAGCGAGGCTGCGTGAAGAGCAACTATGAGCATATGACCGTTGGCAACTCGGGGGGAATCGGGACAAACCTGGGAAGCAAGTTACAGTCTGGTAACCGGCGTCAAGGAGCGAATGACATCTGGACTGCATAGCGGACATGGACTTTCAATGTACTTTTTCATTCTTTAATCATATGTCTGCAAAGATTGTGGGCATCAAAAGCAAACGCGCAGTCAACATTATCCGCTGTCTACCAATGCGTTTATCTAAGTCATACAGAACTATATACATATATGTCCATCATAGAACTCATTAACTCTGGGGTATTTCCTCTTCAATTCTCATCCGTCATCACGCTTCACAGCTTGGAAGGAGGCTCGTCCGGGTTCTTGACCTCAACCAGCAGCTTGCCGGTGTTCGTTCCCTTGTACAAGCCGACGAGGCCCTGCTCGGCCACCTGCAGGCCGCCGGTGAGGATGTGCTCCGTCTTCTTGATCTTGCCCTCGGCCATCCACTGCGAGAGCTCCTGGCGGGCCTTGGGGTAGTCCTTGATGTGGTCGAAGACGATGAAGCCCTGCATCTTGATGCGCATGGTGATGATCTTGGTGATGTTGCTGGGGCCCTGGGGTTTGGACGTGTTGTACTGGCTGATGCCGCCGCACATGACGAAGCGGGCGTGCTCCTTTGCACGGGCCAGGCAGGCATCGAGGATCTCACCGCCAACTGAACATTGAGACACGCGTGGTTAGCGACAGCTTTCATCATATTGTGGCAGACATGGGGAGGGGGGGATATATGCTTACCATTGTCAAAGTAGACGTCAATGTAGTTGGGAGTAGCCTCGGCGAGCTTCTGCTTGAAGTCGGCATCCTTGTAGTTGATGGCAACGTCGAATCCGAGCTCCTCAACCAGCCACTTGCACTTTGCGTCGCTGCCGGCAAGGCCAACGACACGAGCGCCCTTGAGCTTGGCAATCTGGCCGGCGACGCTGCCGGTGGCACCGGCGGCACCGGACACAACGACCGTCTCACCAGGCTTGGGCTCGCCAATCTTGGTCATGCCGACCCAGGCGGTGATGCCAGTCATGCCGAGGACGGAGAGCATGTCCTTGGGGTCCCTCAGGCCGGGGTAGTTGGAGGAGGGCTCGAAGGAGCCCTCGCGGAGGATGGCGTACTGGGTCCAGCCGGTGAAGCCGCAGACGTAGTCGCCGGCAGCGGCCTGCTTGCTCTTGGAGGCGAGGACGCGGCAGATGGAGGCGCCGCGCATGACCTCGCCGATTTGGACAGGGGGGAGGTAAGAGCGCGTGTCTGGAGGGACATGTTAGACGGTGAGACTGAAGAAGCGTTGGATGGCAAGGCTTACCTTGCAGCCAGCCTCGCATGGCCGGGTCCAGAGAGAGGTAGAGAGCCTCGACGAGAATCTCGCCATCCCTGAGGTCTGCTGGTGTGGGAGCAGGAGTGACTTTCTGAGCAAAGGTTGTGCCGGGGATGATTTCATCGGTAGGCCGCTCGGCCAGGACGATGGAGAGGTTGCTCACGGTCATGTTGGAGGATGTCTGAGGAGGATGTTGTTGTTGGCGAGTGTGATGTAAGAGGTGAATGCTGTACTAAGAGGAGATGGGAATGATATAGATAGATACAGTTGCTTTATGATTCAAGAAGGCGACACCAAAGCCGCCTTTATACCTACTCCTCGTTGTCCATCCGGGTCCCAAACACGGCCGGCGCTCCAGCTAGCGGTTTGGCAGCCGTCGACGGCGACAGCCTCAAAACGGCTGTTTGCTCCATTGCACTAGGGCTTCAGACTTTCTGAAACAAAAGAAAACATGGAGATTCCGGCCTGCGAAGAGTCCACGGAGACCCGCACGCGTCCTGGTGTTGTACGAGTACCTATCTTTGTGCGTGCCACCACACGCATGAACTCCGTACTTGAGCTTTCGGGCTGTTCTCCGTGCCTCGGACATGGATGGGGACCTCCTGCATTGGCATGGGCTTTGGGTCGTCGTCGGTCCGGAGCCGCAGCGCCGATCGAGAAAGTCTTCAAGGTCCAATGATGCAAGGATAACCGGGGGGGAGAGAAGCTAAGAAAAGAAGGCAAAAGAAGCCGCCAGCCATTCCTTAGAGACAGGCAAAAGGTGGAAAGGCAGAGAAAATGAAAAGAAGAAAAGCCCCTACGTAACCGGCGGCCGAAACTCCCCACAGAGCAGCGTCTTTGACTAAAGGGCAAGGCCCGCCATTATCGCAATGGGGATATTCCTCCGGTGCGGAGTCTCGCCTTCGCCGGCGCTGTGCAGCCCCGGAGCTGAGGGCATTCTTTTGGGTCTCTCGGCCGAGCCCTGGATTGAGCATAGAGACCGGCTGCAAGGGCTTCCCACTACCCTCTTAGATCCCGTGGCTGCATGATGGATGGGGGGAACGGGATGCCGAGGTGCTTTTTTTTCTTTTCGGTGTCGAGCGAGCGGCGGCCGGAGCAACATGGATTCAGCAGGGGCTGGAGCCCGGGACAACTACCGCTACGAGCGAATGTAACCGTATACTCGTAGAGACGAACCAGGGAGACGGAAGACTTTGATCAACACTAAGGGGTTACGATGCATGAGCATCATGAATGATCTTCCCATGCAACGCACCGTACAGACTGTAACGCTCGGCAGACTCGATACATACCTGTACAAGGAGTAGCACGGAGCAGTTTTGGAGGGGCCGCCTTCGGTGCTCCGTACATGCAACCCTCGCGGAAAAGATAGTCTCGGTGAAGAGACAGATCTAGAAAAGTTCCCCGTCCGCGCCGCTTTTGCGCCTTTTCCGCGCTTTGGACTCGTTCGACTCGCTAGTTGTTGAGAAGAGTTGATGGCGGCTGATTGGTCATGCCGAGGTGATGGCAAAACGTGCGAGTTTGACAGATGGCTACTATTTTGGGGTAGAGGTTACTCAAGTCGTCACTCGTTGGGCTGCTGTCTAAGGCGAGACAGGAGTTATCATCTGACATGCAATGATCTTGAAATGATCTCGGAGATGAGAGAAGCCTGTAATTTGACACTTTGTGGCTGACAATTCCTACCTATCTAACGGCTTCGCAAACGTCACAGACTAAAAGTGATCGGACATGCTTCCATGTTGCCACTTTGGGCTTGAGGGCCAAATGATATCATTCTAGAATATTCTGATTGGAGGCATTGCAGTCTTCTGGATGGGGACAGTTCCCGTTTCCATTCTTTTGGTCCCCTCTCTCTGTTCATTAATAATGGCAGATGACGATGGCGGGAAGTAAATCTTGAGATCAAACCTGCCGGGTGCCGAGCCGAGGCCCATCTTCGGCACTGGACACTGATCTGATTCAGCGCTATTTTTTGTTTCATACCCTTACCCAGGGCTTTTTTTGCTGTGTGATTAGGGTGATGGATGTCATCATCCTTTGGAGCAAGTGCTCATCATTCGCAGGCAGAATACCTCAAAGTGACGGCTCTGATATGAATCAGATTAAGTTGCATACACCTAATCGCTTGCTCGCCTTGTTCTTTGTGACGTTGTTTCCTTTCACCTATCGTTAGTGAGTGAAGACTTAGTTGCAGCCTGAACTTCAGCCTTCTAGCCATTGAGAGCAAGTGCATACAATGCGCAAAGCCGAATTGAGCGGGATAATTAAGTTGGAAGTTCCTATCCTCGGATGAGCGCCAGACATCATGGAGTACCAGCATGGTTGTGTTGAATGAGAATGTCACTAGCCTACCGATTTTCCAACCCCAGGCTGCCACAACCACAATCACATAATGGCCATTCTTTCGCCTACATGATCTGAACAAGACGACGTCTAGAACATGGAAATTGAACTTGGCGCTCGAGATATGCTTGAGCCGAGATCCCAACCGCTACCGACAGACACTCTTCAGAAATCGGCTATGGAGCAGATATGGTCGGGAGCACACCAGCAAATACCGAGCGGGGAGGTCACACACGATGACAGCTCGTCTGATGACCCTGCGGTGGCCACATAGCATGCACTCTACTCGTTTAGCACAAGTCAACTAAGGGAAGACCATGTGCTGACTCGTTTGCGTGAGCCGGGGTGCACGGTCAGGGCGTGGAGTTTCAATGTGCCTATTGCTTTGAGCAGATTATGTCAATCATCAAGAGCTCTTAAAACTCTGTCCCAACGAAGCCCAACTTCGCTCTACCGCTTGCACCGGAGCCCGCTGCATGCAGGCACCGCAACGACAGAAACTCAACAAGCCGCCGCCACGATTGAAGATTGCATTAGACATCTGTAATCACTTACATTAAGATGCAAGCCTGCCATATCCTTTCCTTGACTGGAAAGCTATTACCAAGATCCAGACCATTGACAGGATAACCTTGGCATCAATTGCTGGGAGCTGCTCATCGTCTGACGGAGACCGACCACATGACCATTTGGGTCAAAAGATACGAACGTAGGGATAGAAGCCAATGCCACAGTGCCCTACTCAGCCGGTGCTTGCTCTTTTGTAGAAGGTGCGCCATCGAGTCAACAAGGCCGATATGGCCGATATGGTGGACCATACACGCCGAGGCCCTGCATCTAAATCTAGGGTTTTCCACAGAGAAATCCGAAACAGGGAGTTTCTTGCAACTTGGCGTAATCTGGATGGCAAACATTTGGTAGATCAGGAAACTTCCATCGTGCTTGAATTCTTTCTGAGCCGGTTCGCTGGTTCGAAAGGTTGGTCGTCGAGAGCATTGAGCCAGACGATTCTCCGGGGGGCATCGCGAGCAACGAGGTGGGCATCATGGCGTTGCCACTCGCAGGTTTGAATGCTCCAGAAGGTAATCGAAGTCTTTAAAGCTCGGTCCGGTTTGGCTAGATCTCGGCACTCGAAAGGGGGTCAGCACTTGCTTCATAGTGGCCGCATTGAAAGTACCTAGGTACGCTTAGATAGTTGTCGCTGGTGTAAGTGGCGTTCCAGATGCTGAATGAAGTCGTCGAAATCAAGAGGTTGGAGGCAAAGGTAGAAGAAAGTCGGAGGTGGCCAGTCGGCAAAGCTGTTGGCAAGTTGATTGAAGACTGCCTGGACCTGGCAAGTTCGGAATCAGCCGGATCTTCCCGAACGCCATGTCACCTCACGGGCACGAAACGTGACGGTATTCAGCCGCAGTCCCTCGACAATGCTTGATTAGGCTTGATGCTGCGAGTCAACACCAAACGACAAGCGAGAGACCAACGGGCTGATACCCCACGATCGGTTCACCAAGTCGATTCACGAGCCAACTCGCGGTATGATGCCAAAACCGGCTCCGTTGACCACCGTCGCCTGCACTAGCTGAGAATCCTCTATGATGGTTAAACGGGCACGGTCCTCGGCTTCAGCCGCACCGATCCTGCGTCGTCATCACGCAGACCGGACGCGAAGGTTGAAGGATTTCTCCGCGTTGGCAATACCTCCAGGAAACCATCACTAAGGACCAACCAACGAGATCAAAGGCACCTGCAAGTGGTTGAATAGAGACACGCAAACTGCAGTGGTGTTGCATATTGAATGACTTCGTGGCGTGAGCAGCTGAACTGCCTCCCAAAACGCCTCGAAAGATACGAAACCAAGACCAATCCATATCGCTGTATCGACCCACTTTGAGTGTTCGAATAGGGCAAGTGATTCGAATGGCTGTGAATTCCGTATTGCTCCGTTATTCCCGTTCCTCGTGAAATTGTCGTGTTGTGAGCCAGCTATTCAGGCATATTCGCTGCCATCTTCAATCGATGTCAATACGGCATTCTCGAATGAGGAATCATGGCCCGAAACTCATCATTGACTCCATTATGTAAATAGATACAGACGTCATGCACAAAGAAAAGAGTTGAGACCTCTCCTCGATGCTATTCCGAAGCTGCAGAGATGCAAGGTTAGGTACGAAGCTATTCCGAACTAGACCCTACAAAAGTTACTCCGTTCCTCCGTTCAGGAGTATCGGCGCAACTCCCATATCGAAACGAGCGCCAAAACAATAAGAAGAAATTTCTACAACTCACCTTCTACTCGGTTTATCTTCTCTACCATCTATGCCAATCCTTCGAATAGGCAGACGCGCCACGCTCTTTTACTATTGTCATCGCTTCAGTGCGGGATTCTGCCTTCTTTTACGCCGTTGCTCCGTTTTGATGCCGTGCAGAAACCCGATTGCCTAGTCAATACACGATCTCGAGATACATATACCGAGCGCCATCATCTTGTACCAACATCCAGGCACAGCCTTTGCTCTCAGGAGCCTTTACTCTATTGCCAAATTCTCCTGCCTTTTAGTTCTCTTTATACCTATCGTGTCTTTGCTCCCTTCTCTTGAAAAGCTTCAAGAAGGCCGACCTTCTTCTACCGCAGAGCCAACCTCACCTCAACAGCGAAGAAAACCTCTTTGCCAACGAGAAGAACTCATCCGAATCGACACCGTCAGCCATGTCAACACCGCCTAAGGGCTTGCCAGGGACACCAGGCGGCTATGTTGTCTTTGGTCCTCAGGCAAACTGCACGCTCGACGTCTGTCCCATCGAATGGAGCGTCTACAAGTATCGCCCTTCCATCGCCGCCAACTCCGTCTTCATCGCCCTTTTTGCCATCGCCATCCTCGTCCACATCATTCTCGGCATCCGATGGCGCCAATGGAACTTCATGGGCCTTATGATCTTTGGCTGCGTGGTTGAGATCGGAGGTTACGCCGGCCGCCTGGTTCTTTACAACAATCCTTTTTCGTTTGGCGGCTTCATGGACCAGATTGTGCTCATTACCATCGGTCCCGTATTCTATACGGCCGGGATATACATCACTTTATCCAAAACGTGAGATTCCACTTACACTCAGTCGTGGTTGACCCTCGCTAATATCCTGAGCAGCATCAACTTCTTGGCCCCCGACATCTCACGCATCAAGCCCGAGCTCTTCTACTGGATCTTCATCCCCCTCGATATCGTCTGCCTCATTCTTCAAGCCGCTGGAGGTGCCCTGTCTACAGTCAGCTCTGGTTCTAGTCAAACCGGTGTCGACATCGCCATGGCAGGTCTGGCGCTCCAAGTCGCCGGTCTCTTCTTCTTCAGCCTCTTGTTCGTCGACTACGTGACTCGCTATGTGCGAAAGAAGAAGTCGGCGCCTTTGGGACAGAGAATGCGCATCTTCTTTGGCTTCCTTGGTGCCGCTATCCTCCTCATCTTCACGCGATGCATCTACCGATGCTACGAGTTGAGCAAGGGCTATGTCCATTCTGATCTCATCACAGATCAGGGCCTCTTCATCGGCCTCGAAGGAGTGTAAGTACCATTCATGATCAAATTTCGGTGCTTCCACAGCTTGGAGCTAACGGCTGCCTCAGTCTGATTGTTGTCGCTGCTTTCTGTCTTTCCGTCGGTCACCCTGGCTTCATTTTCGGTCGAGACGAACCCAAGGATGTTTCTATTCCCACGGACGATGAAACTGCCAATCTCGAGTCCAAGGCTTGATGCTGTTGCTTATCGCAAAACATGTTTGTTGTTCATTGAGGAGGCAACCCGAGGCGAACGGCATAGAGGCTACATGTAGTACACAATAGCGGTTATGGTGCTCGTCGCGAGGCCAGCATGGTAGAGGCTGTCGTGTGGTATCTTAGTACGTTATGGTTCTTTAGCACGGAGTATTTCAGCTTGCATTATTTTAGTTTCTGCCTGCACAGATGCCGCCGCGGCCCTCCATTTCGCACTGGCACCAGCTTTGGTGCTCACACCGGTGGTCTCACCGGCCATGATCATATTGTCCATCTCTGCCACAGGCGAAATTGTAGGGTTCTCCTCGGCAGCACAAGTAGAAGACCGGAGTTTGGGTCTTGGGGAGTGACGAGGGGGACACTGGCGGCGAGCGAGATGAGGACACCAAAAACAATGACTGATGAAGGCATTGTTGGATTAGGTGTCTGGCTAAATTGCAAGTCATGATGGCAATTTACTTGGCCACTTCATCCTCGTGCGTTCCTAGTATGGAAGCTCCTTTCTTTTCTGGTGGGTTGATGTGGGATCGACAGAGATGGGTTAAAGAAGCTTGTTGCCAGCTGACAACTTCGCATTTGATGCTCAGATCATAGACCATCTTTCAGAATTGCTTCACTTCACAAAGACATCAGTCACAGACCTCAATAGATAAGTATGCCATAGTATTCGAGTGATCCATTCGCTGGCAGCCATGTCCCCGGGCGTGGGATTATCCCATGTGAGGCTCTCTAATCAAGCCTCCTACATATATCCAGGAACAACGTCCGCGAACGTCTTCAAAAGGTTTGCAGAAAGCTTTCTAAGATGAGATATACAGAAGAGGTTCTATGATACATCTGA
This sequence comes from Trichoderma gracile, assembly GCA_020002365.1. Taxonomy (NCBI): domain Eukaryota; kingdom Fungi; phylum Ascomycota; class Sordariomycetes; order Hypocreales; family Hypocreaceae; genus Trichoderma; species Trichoderma gracile. The sequence goes on from JAINEY010000005.1 coordinate 2,059,979, forward strand.
GAATGAGAGATAGAAAACGTCCAAAGGACCGATATATTTAGGGCACGTGATGGCGATGCCTTGATACCTCTCGTTTTTTGGTCGCTTGGTCAAGGTAACATCTTCGAGTACTGATGCGCGGAATTGGTACCTTGATGGTTGAACATGCCTTACGTTCATGGAGCCAGCCTCTTGTCGAATACTGCCAAACGAACAGTTGCGCGTTGAATGGACATGCTGAGGCACAGGACGTTCTAAGATACCTATGTATCTGGCTTTGAGGTGTAAGCAGCCCTTCAACCTTCAGCATCTACCTGCCTACTGCCATAGGCCCTACGATATCTCTCTCTTTCTTTCGCTCGCTCGCTCGCTACCGGAGCACAACGCGTACGCGTCTCAGTCATTTCTGTAGAAGATATAATCATACGAGGCCATTAGATGTGTCAATTCCATGTAGGTACTCCGTACGACGTACTGGTACGGACCTTGATAATCAGCAGAGAGGATGCGGCGCCGTAGGATGACCTGCATACATGTGTTATATCAGCATCTTACCTATCTCACCTTACATTTGGGTACAGTACCCAGAATGCCGGAAGTTGGCTTACCCAAATAACCTTAAGAAATAACCACAACTAATGTTCTACTTACACGACCTTCATGCGATGAACCCTATCATGAGTATATGGCCAATGTAGAGGCAGTTTGTGTCACCAATTCTCATACTAATGCCCTTCTGACAGAAGTCCGGATTATAGGGCAGGGCTACAGCACTCAACACAAGACGCCACGACATCACGAATGTGACCAAAAGAACGCGGAATCCTTCTCAAGCCCCTACATTGACCTGTCACCTGGAGAAACTGTACTCCTAATGTCTAACCATCCTCCCGTCTCTCACGTCCCGTTAGCATTGCATCGCGTTCTTTTCCCCGCTAGTTGCGATGATCGATGAGGAGAACACTTAATAACAGTCCAAACACTTGGTGCCCAAGTGAATTACCGCTGCCTAAAAAGTGCCGCTCAACTGTGACTTTATTCCTTGCCTTGTTTGGTCATTACGCTTAACATGCCGATGGCTGCCCTACTGCATGTCTCACATTCGCACCGCCGACCAAAGGGCGAGCGGCTCCGGTGTGAGACAAGCCACCCTGGTCCAACGCTTGCAGGGCTGCTTGCCGTGCAATTGGCAAGGCTTCAAGAGATCAGCAAAGGATCTTTGGATATCCAAAAGCCCTCCAGACCCCAGACTCAACTGATGTAAGATGCTTGAAACGGCACAACTCCAGGTAGTTCGAGTCTACTAAGGTCGACTTGTCCGACTAAGCAGGAGATGACCACCAGGAGACACTATGTACCCTGAAGTTCCGGGATCAACTCCAAGACTTACACGTAGCCTTATGCAGGGCGGAAGCCCCCTATAACCGACATGTCCCAAGGCAACCTGATCATTGGTCATTGACACCTGCACGTTGGAACTGTTTGATCACCCATTCGCGGACCAGGTATTGAAATACGGAGACGAGATTAGCCCTGCTTCAAAAGATGGAGCAGAAAGAGGTAGCTGTCTTGGATGAATCGACATTGCACACACTGGGGGATTCGAAATCACATCAGCACCTCGCAGGCCAGAGCCTTGGGCTCACATCAGCTCTTTGTGGCTCGAATGTCCAACGAACTCATGTGTAGCTTTTACCAGCATCCAGTCTCTTTGGAGGTGAAGTCATAACTCCATACAATTGGTCTGGTCGTCGAGCCATCTCCGAGTTCCGAGACAAATGGCGACAGACAAGGGCGAGATGGCCAATTGACAACTCTTCGTGACATTTAGTTGTTTTAGAACGGAGACAATAAAAACAAGATTAAGTAAAAATGATGTTTGAGACTGAGCAAGTTGGTAGTGCATGGCGGGTAGATCCGGGGCTGCTTGGCATATGCCTGTGTCTCTTCAGTTGGCAGCCCAACTCACTCGTGCGAGGCATCGATCGAAGGGTAGAGCAACCCGTGATAGAACATGACAGCGTTGGCACTCTTGTGCCCCCAACAATATGCTCATGGAGAGGGATGTGACATTCCTCTGCGACTCAGCTGCCTGCTTGTTCTGGGATCCTGTTTCTTGTTTCCCGCGATACCTGCATACAGGAGGAATCAAGAGTTTGAAAGATGGTCAGCAATGGCCTGTTGATTGGCAGCTGCTTGTTTTCTGGAATCCTATCACGATGTGACGACATGAACCACCGCAGATGATAGGCGGATGAATATATCCATTTCATGTAATATGATCCCAACCATTGCGAGGCTTAGCTTATATGATGCCTCACCAGTGAGCATCGAAGGATGGAATGATGGGCAGAATAGATGGCGGGAATAACAACACTCAGAAGGATTGATGCCTCCAATGCCGCCCCTGCCGGACAATATATACTGGCGGCGATAAAAGCATGAAGCCCATCGTGTTAATCCGGCGGGCCGAATCGAGCCGCAGCATTTGTAAAACCGACGAGAGAAAGCAGGGATATCCACTGTTGTACACGTAGGATGCCCCGATGACTTCATGTTGTGACCGCAGAGAACATGCAAGGGGCCCGTGCCCAGCAACACCCTCTTCATACATCGCATGGAGGGAGTCTCTTGGCGGGCTCATTTCAGCTCAGCCGCTGTTGTACGACAAAGTTGCCAGAATTGCGCCATGGTAGTACCACCATCAAATATAGAAGCTTACGGAGGAATGAGTGCAAAGGAGCGTTACATGTGCATTAGCACTTTGCATGCTCCACATGGTAGTCCTCTGCTCAACTGAGAAGCAGTTCTTCATGATGTTCGCTTGATACCTTTCATCTTATCCTAGTTAAACATCAAGCTTGCTTCACTTCAAGGTGAAATATAGTATACTGGTAGTCAAGGGTAGATTGACGTAGTCGAAATCTGGAAATCTGGTTCCCGTTATGCAAGATGCGGGTGGACTAGGGAGTGAAGCACTTACGCAGGGGTACGTGTTTCCCCGGCCTATAGGATCCGGACCATTTCTAGTCCTGCCGGATTGCAATTGCGGTTTCCACTTTCCGTCTCTGTTTATTTCTTTTTCCTACGGTGAGGCTGGCTGTAGCCCGTTGGTAAGCGCCAAGTCTCACTCCCTCTCCTAGGAGATGCGAGTTCTTGATCATGGTTGTTCTACATGCTCCAGAACAACAACCTTCAGTAGCTCCTACTCGGAAGAAGTAGTATGTGAGATTGGCGGGTGAAGCCTCTGTATATGCATTCGCAATGGATCGTCACATCACAGTCAAGACCACATGCCCTTTTGAGCTGGTGGCGTCGGGGTTTGGTGATGTCCTTCTTTAACGATGAGGCAACATCTGCCTCGACTCTGCATATGCCGCAACAATACCTTCAACGTTTCATAGCTGAACAAAACCTGGATCCCTGGTCGAAGATCAACAAATGGTGGTTTGATAGGCGGGACAATGGCGGTAAGTCGACTGGGGGGTCCTGCCCGTGAACTCGGGTAGAGCTGCATACTACACGTAAGTGTTGAAAACTCTGTGAGACATTGACTTAACAACCATGCTGCAATCATTGGCTGAATCCAGTACCACTGTGCGTAGGTAATACTGTCATCAAGTATTAGTATGAGCTGGAGTGTGCATTGTCGATCCTGGAGGAGAGACATCCGCTTATAACGGCCTGCCTCCCACTGTCCCACGCAACGGTACGGTCAAGGCAACTTCGTCGGTACATGCTCGATTCCTGTTGAAACGTTTAGTCTTTTTAATCCATTCGGTCTTGTACAAAAGTACTTTATACAATCTTTTAATATGTCAGGAATCAAGTCTCCGGCTGAACAGCCAGGAGCGAGAGATAGTACCAATGGCACTGCCGAAAGCTCAAAGCATCAAGGCGAAGAACCTGCAAAGCAGTGTGACGTCGCAATTTGCGGTGTTGGACTCCGCCTTGCTGGTGGTATTCACAGTACCAAAGAGTTCTGGCAAGCATTGACTGGTGGTCTGTTTGCCCGAGGATCTGCTTCAGATGCTCATGAGGGCGGCCGATTGAACGAAGGGCCGAGCGCGTTTGACGCGCGCTTCTTCACAATGGCAGATGATGGGCGAACCGATCGTGACTTGTATTGTCAAAAGTTGTTTGAGGTCGCCTACGAATGTCTGGAGGACGCATGTGAGGTCAGCTATCGCGGTGAAAAGGCTTCCGTGGCTTGCTACGTTGCGATGCCTAGCCAAAAGAACGTAGGAGTCATGGAGAAGGGAGATACCTCGACGGGAGAGGGTTTGTCCCGACAGTTCGGCCTCCACGGACCGAGGTAAGTAGACTCGAATGGCCTCTCGTTGAAGCAACACGCGGAGGCTGACCAATATACTCTTTAGCGTGACTATCGAGGCTGATGAAGCCTCTGCCTCGCTGGTGGCACTTGATGAAGCCTGCAAGGCTGTCGGAAACGGCAATGCCAAAGCCGCTCTCGTTGCGGGAATCAACCTCGTCGCCACCGGGGCGACTGTGGGTGATCTCGAGGGAGAAGCGGTTGCTGCAGTCTTCATCAAGCCGCTGAGCGATGCAGTCCGCGATGGAAACCCCATTCAGGCCGTCATCCGCGCTGCCACTTCGGGTTCAGGTGAAGCTGAAGTCATCGAAGTGAGTTCTCTTGCCATTAAGATGGACCGTACTCGTTGGGAACGGATGAAGAATCTTTGAAACTGACAGTCAAGATGCAGTGCTCTGATGCCCATTCTGCTGGGGGCTCCTCTCAGCCTCTCCATGGCAACCTGAAGAGCGCCTCTGGCCTCGTCAGTCTGATCAAGGCCATTGTCTCTTTGGAGCATCAAGACGTTCTGTCTTCAGCCACCACTCCATCAAAGGGTAAGAACTTGAGCGAACCATGTTCCTTTTTATCGCTGCCAGCTGTTGGTGTCGAGGTTGAGCAGCGCTTACCTAAGCCAGCAGATCAAACCCCAAGCCAGACGCACCTCGACCTCCCGTCTGGTCGAGCTCAAAGAATCCGCATCAACTTCGCTGGAAAATCCAGACATGGAGCTCACCTCATCATTGAGCCGTATCAGCAGCATGATTCTCCGGCCAGCAACGATGCTGCTCACCCGCAGCTGGTGTTGTTCTCTGCAAACAACGTGACGTCTCTCGACCAGCAGATGCAGCTTCACCACGACTTCGCCAGAACGCATCCAGGTCTCGTCGCTGACATTGCCTACACTCGAGCTATCCGCCGAGAAGCTTTTGATCACCGTGCATTTTTCATCCTCGGAGACGATGGCGAATGCCTCAGCACAGCGAACCCCGCCAAATGCCCAGCTCAGCCCCCGTCTATCACGATGGTGTTCAGTGGTCAAGGAGCGCAATGGGCAGGCATGGGCAAAGAGCTTCTGCGGCTCGACTCATTCAGAAACGACATCAAGAGCATGGACAGCATCTTGCGTCAACTGAAAACGCCGCCTTCTTGGACGATTGAGGAGGAAATTCAGCGACCATCCAGCGACCCTCTTTGTCGAGTCAAGTCTATCGAAACGGCCTGTGCGGTCTCTACCGCTCTACAGATTGCAATCTTCCATCAGTACGAGCGACTTGGGATCAAGCCGGAAGCTGTCGTTGGCCACTCCAGTGGTGAAATTGCCGCGGCCTACGCGGCAGGCTACCTGAGCTTGAAGGAGGCTATCATCGTGGCCTATCACTATGGCTGTGCCGCTGCAAGTAGCGTCTGCGATGGAGCTATGGCGGTGACTGGCCTCAGCGCTGAAGAGACAAGAGAATTCTTGCGTGATGGAGCCGTCGTGGCCTGCGAAAACAGCCCAACGAGCACGACTATCTCTGGAGACCGCGGCGTCGTGGAGGAAGTCATGGCTTTGATTCAGCTGTCCAGACCACAAGTCACAACGCGCAAGTTGCGCGTTGACACGGCTTTTCATTCTCACCATATGGCATTGATCTCTGCCGAGTTTCTGCGCCTTCTCCGAAGTGACGGGATCACGTCGACGCAGCGAACAGAGCGAAATGCCGTCTTCATATCGAGTGTCAGCAACTCCATCCTGGCCTCTGCTGAAGACTTCGGCCCCAACTACTTTGTCGATAACCTGGTCTCCCCCGTCCGCTTCTCTTCTGCAGTCATGTCCCTTCTCGGAACCACTTCCAAACACGGCCTTTTCCTCGAGATCGGACCTCACTCTACTCTGTCTGGTCCGCTATCTCAAATCTGCTCCGCTGCCGGTGTCCCTTGCAACTACATCTCATCTCAGTCCAGAGAGACGGACTGCTCGGCGAGCCTTCTCTCGGCGATTGGTCGCCTCTGGCAGAATTCGGTGCCTTTGAGCCTGGACACCTTGTTTACGGGCAAAGCACTCTCTGGTCTGCCCCGCTACCCATGGAATTACGGCGGTTACGATGAAAGCGACCTTGCGGATGCGAACAAGATGCCCTTGTCTGCAAAGGATAGGCGAGCACAGGTCCTCAAGAGATCTGTCTTCAGAACGTCTTTCAACCTCTCGGCCGATGAAACACCAGAGACGGACATGGAGCTCATCTTGCGGGCCATTTGGGCAGATGTGCTCCGCAATGTCATCCAAATCCGCGTCGAGGACATTGGCAAGCACCATAACTTCTTTCTCCTCGGTGGCGATTCCCTTACCACAACTGAGCTTGCAACAGCTGCCCATCGACATGGAATCCGTCTGTCACCGACGGATGTGACGGAGAACCCCGAGCTTGTACGCATGGCTGCTGTTGCGGTGGTCGACGATACTGAGGAAATCGACAACGCAGAGCCGTTCAGCTTGATTTCCAGCGAGGAAAAGGACGGTGTCAAATTGGAAATCCAGAGACAATGCCGTCTTGCGGCTGAAGCGCTGGAGGATATATACCCTTGCACCACACTGCAAGAGGGTTTCATGGCACTGGGACTGAGGCAACCTGGATCGTACATTCATCGACAAGTCTACAAACTCATGCCGCATGTTGACCTTGATCGGTTCATGGTCTCTTGGGACACAGTCGTCAGGCACTGTGGCAGTCTTCGGTCGAGAATCATTCTGGTTAACTCGCAAGCCTGGCAAACCGTGGTAGCCGTTGACACTGCATGGGATGCTCCAGTGTACAATGTCGACGTGAACGCATATCTGAAGGAGTCTCGTAGTATTCCTATGAGCTACGGAGATTGCCTAAGCCGGAGTACACTGTTGCATCAAGAGAACGGCGACGTCTACTTTGTCTGGATCGTTCACCACGCAGTTTTCGATGGTTTGAGCATGAAGATTGCTCTCGATTTCCTACAGAGGGCCTATCACGGCGCGACTTCAATCGAATCCCTGCCGCCATACTCGAACTTCATACGGTACATTGGATCGCTCGACTCTGACCGTTCTCGCGAGTACTGGAGGAAAGAGTTGGAGGGCGCACAACGGTCTCAATTTCCTGCAGCTTCTATATCTCCGAATTCTCGCGATCGCGTCTTAACGAAATCCATGCCGTTCCGCAACTCCAAGGCATCGATCACGACCGCCACCATCATCCGCGCTACCTGGGCACTTGTTCTTGCTCAGTACTGCGGCACTGACGATGTGTGCTTCGGCATGACCCTCTCTGGACGACAAGCCCCCGTCCCCGGCCTAAACGAGATTTCTGGTCCCATGATTGCCACGGTACCTGTGCGCATTCATCTCAAGCGCGATATGCTTATCTCTGAGTTCCTGCAGCACATTCAGTCGCACGCGTCTCACATGGTTGCTCACGAACAATACGGGTTGCAAAACATCTCCAAACTTGGCCAGAATGCAAAGGAGGTGTGTGAGTTTGCCAATCTACTGGTGATCCAACCGACCCAGCATCTCTCTTCAGTGGCCTGCTCTTCCTTGAACCCGATCCTCCAACAGGGCCCGGTGGAGAAGGCGATTTCGGAGGATGCCATGCGGAACTATTTCAATTATCCATTGGTTCTGCAAACCCGAGTCGGAGATGATGCCATCGATCTCGAGTTCACTTACTATGATGACATCTTGAATGAGGACCAGCTTCAAGCGTTGTTCCATCATTTCGAACACGTTATCCAGCAGCTTCTTCAGCCAGATGATAGACCTCTGAAGTCTGTTACTCTATCCAGCCAGTGGGACTTGCAGCGTGTCCGGGAATGGAACAGTGAAGAGCCTGAAATCGTCTCCTCATGTGTTCACGAGATCATTGAACGCCACGCCCTCAAGCGACCGGATGCAATAGCCGTTTGTGCATGGGACATGACATTGACATACCAACAGCTGAACCTTGCCGCTGATAGACTTGCCCACTATCTGATCAGCAACTCTGCGGTTCAGGTGCAGCCGGGGGATCTCGTTCACGTTTGCTTTGAAAAGTCGGCATGGTTCTTGATCTCTGTCCTGGCGATTAACAAAGCTGGAGCTGCTTGGGTCCCTCTGGACCCGTCTCACCCGGTCCAACGCCAGAAGCAAATCGTGACACGAACCAATGCGAAACTTGCGTTGACTTCGTCCAGCAATGCTGCTCTTTGCGCTGACCTAGTTGAGCATGTCATCGAAGTCTCTGCTGATCTCGACCGCATGCTGATTGCGGAAAGACAAGGTAGCAAGGGACTGCCCCGAGTGTCCCCGAGTGCCGCCGCTTATGTGCTTTTCACCTCTGGAAGCACTGGAATCCCCAAAGGCTTTGTTATGCAGCACCAGGCCGTTTGCACAAGCCAGACGTCTATTGTCAGAAGACTGGGCATGACGTCGGATGTCAGAATGCTTCAATTTGCATCATACGTCTTTGACATGTCGATTGGTGAGATTGTCGGTCCATGGGTTGCCGGAGCAAGCATCTATGTGCCCTCTGAAGAGGTTCGAATGAATGGGCTTGTTGATTACATACGCGACATGAAGATCAACTGGGTTTACCTTACCCCTTCATTCTCCCGCACGCTTAACCCGGATGCCCTGCCTGGCCTTGACTTGATGCTGCTTGCCGGCGAAGCTGTTGGTCGTGATGTGCTAGAAACGTGGTTTGGCAAGGTTCGTCTTGTGAATGGATGGGGTCCAGCCGAGACGTGCGTGTTCAGCACACTGCATGAATGGACGTCTCTTGACGACTCCTCTTTGACAATCGGCAGACCTGTGGGCGGTTTCTGTTGGCTTGTTGACCCTGAAAATGCACACGCCCTAGCGCCTATTGGAACCGTGGGCGAAGTCGTCATCCAGGGGCCAACATTGCTCAAGGAGTATCTCGCGGATCCTGCTAAGACTGAAGCGGCGACGGTTCGGTCACTGCCGGACTGGGCGCCCTACCGCAACCTAGCCCATTGGAATCGATTTTACAAATCTGGCGACTTGTGTAGGTACAACCCGGACGGAACGATTGCCTTTGTTACACGAAAAGACACCCAAATCAAGATCCGAGGTCTTCGAGTTGAGCTGGGAGAGGTAGAGCACCAGGTCAAGGCATCTCTCGATGGAGTCAGTCAAGTTGTGGTGGACATGATCAAGACTGACGGTGGTTCAAGCTTGATTGCCTTCTTTTGCTTCAGCAATGAGACAAGAATGGTGACGACAGTCAACGTCGCCGCCGATGAAGGTCCCGCAATGTTCCTCCCGGTCACCAACCAGTTGAAGAGCCAGATCGTCAGCATGATTGGTCACCTATCCGTGAATCTCCCAAGATACATGGTACCCTCATTCTTCGTGCCATGCAGATACATGCCATCGATTACGTCGACCAAGTTGGACAGGCGTACGTTGAAGAACCAAATCGAATCGCTGGGCCCTGACGGCCTGTCCACCTATTCGCTTGTTGATACTGTCAAGAACCCACCAGAAACGGCAATGGAGAGCAAGTTGCAAGCGCTTTGGGCCAAACGGCTGAACATGCCACCGGAAGCCATCGGAAGAGACGACAGCTTCTTGCAGATTGGCGGTGACTCTATTGCTGTGATTCATTTCGTGGCTGATGCCCGCCAGGCTGGGATCTCCCTCTCAGTCCAGGATGTATTCGACGATCCACGACTGTGGCGAGTGGCTGCCATCGCAACTACTGTCGACGGAGACTCCCATTTGGCTTCGACTGTAGCACCCTTTGGCCTCCTTGAGCCCGGCCAGATCGACTCAGTGGCGAAAGATGAAGTGCTCAAGCTGTGCGGCTTGCCTAGTTGGGATGCAGTCGACGATGCGTTCCCTTGTACTAAATTACAGGAAGGGCTGATGGCACTGACCGTGAAACAGCCGGGAGCATATGTTTCGAAGATGGTGTTCAAGGTTCCCAAGCGTGTCGACATTGACCACTTCAAGGCCTCCTGGGAGCGAACAGTCGCCGTTTGCAGTAACTTGCGCACCAGGATTGTTCAGCTCAGCGGCTTGGACTCCATCCAGGTAATCGTCAACGAACCTGCGCAATGGGAAGCCACAGACAATCAAGGTATAGATGCCTTTTTGAGACAAGCGAATAGTATCCGCATGTCCTACGGATCACGACTCGCCCGCTTTGCCCTCGTCCAAGGCGACAGTGGCGTTCACTATTTCGTTGCAATCATGCACCATTCAATCTTTGATGGTTGGACTTTGGCCCTCATGGTCCAGGCGCTGCATGCGAACTACAGAGAGAGTGAAGTGCCGAAACTGACTCCGTATACGACGTTCGTGCGATACACGCTCCAGCTCGACTTCGAGAGTTCGAAGCAGTACTGGAAGGCACAAATGGATGGAGCGAGGCGTGCTGTGTTCCCTTTACCAAGAGACGATATCGCAGTTTCCAAAAGCAAGAGAAATGTTCAAATCTCAGCGAGAGAGGTCAAAATGTCGCAGTCGACAAAGGGGGCTATTACCAGAGCGACGTATCTTCGAGCTGCGTGGGCTATGCTCCTTGCAAGATACTGCAACACAGATGACATCTGCTTTGGTGCCTCGGTTTCTGGCCGCAACGCTCCTCTTGTAGGTGTGGAGAGCGTTCTTGGCCTGGTTGTTTCGACACTCCCAGTCCGAGTTCGCCTGAGTCCAGACCAGTCACTGTCCGACTTCCTTCGCGATGTTCAGAAGCAGTCGAACGATATGGTGACACACGAGCAATTTGGGCTACAGAACATAGCCAGACTTGGGTCCGATGCAAAGGGCGCATGCAACTTTACCAGTCTCATGGTTGTTCAACCCAAGACGATGACACGCGAATCCACCGAAGACGAGGCGATTCTAATTTCCACCAGGGAGGAACAACGTTTGGCATGGCAGTCGATGGAAGACTACTACAACTATCCTCTGATTCTCCAATGCCACCTGGGAGACGACAGTGTTGAGCTTGAGTTTGTCTATGATGCGGACGTTATCTCCGAATTCCAAGTACTTGCTTTATTGAACCAGCTCGATCATATCATTTACCAGCTTACGTCTCTGGACAAGGAGACGCTTCTGCGAAACGTACCAAGAGCTGGTCAATGGGATCTCCAGCAAAGCATGGACTGGAACTCTCTCGAAGTCGTGGTCCAGGAACACTGTATGCATGATCTGATCTCTCAGCGTGCTAAACAATGCCCCGATGATGAAGCCTTGTTTTCTACCGAAGGATCGCTCACATACGCTGCCTTGGATCGTCTATCTGATCATGTCGCGAGCCAGCTTCTGCAATACAACGTTGAGCCCGAGACAATTGTACCCATCTGCATGCAAAAGTCTATCTGGGCTGTGGTTGGCATGATCGGTATCCTGAAGGCTGGAGGTGCATACATGCCGCTTGATCCTTCACATCCAGAATCACGAAGGCACGCCTTGGTTCAGGAGGTGAATGCTAGAGTTATAGTGTCCTCGCCATCAATGGCAGCATCTTGTGAAAGCATGGCGCCGCACACCATTCAGGTTTCATCGTCGTTGTTGACACTTGCTCCCGAGATGTTTACTGACTATCGCTCGCTCAAGAACTACAAGAAACCCGAGCCTTACAACGCTGCGTACGTTCTCTACACCTCTGGCTCCACGGGAAAGCCAAAGGGACTGGTAGTCACGCATTCGGCGGCTTGTACTTCGCTGTTGAAGCATCCTGATATGTTCAGTTTCAAGAAATCTTCGCGAGTTTTCCAATTTGCGAGCTACGTCTTTGACGTCAGCGTGTTGGATATCTTTCTCACTCTTTTCCTTGGAGCCACCCTCTGTATTCCTACAGAAAACGAGAGGATGGATAGAGCATGGCGCTTTATGACAAAAGCACGAGTCACATTGGCATGCTTGACGCCATCCTTTATCAGAACTCTCGATCCTGATACTCTGCCCACTTTGAAGACGATCGCTACCGGCGGAGAGGCTACTACAAAGGATATCCTCAAAACTTGGCACGCGAGAGTCGAGCTAATCAATGCCTATGGGCCTGCCGAAGCCTGTGTCAATTGCGCCGGCCATCCCTTCAAGTCTCGGGACGACTCACCCATGACTATTGGACGTCCATTCGCCCACCGGCTTTGGATCGTGGAGCCGGACAATCATAATCGGCTTACGCCAGTCGGATGTATTGGTGAACTACTTGTTGAGGGCCATGCTATTGCGCGTGGTTATATCAACAACGAGGAGAAGACCAAAGCGTCCTTTGTCGAGTCCCTGGATTGGCTGCCTACTCAAGCAGCGAGCGATAGACCTATAGCCTACAAGACTGGTGATCTCGCGAGGTTCAACCCCGACGGAACGGTAGAATTCTTCGGACGACAAGACACGCAAGTTAAATTGCGTGGTCAGCGACTGGAGCTCGGCGAGATCGAATACCACATCAAAGCCAACCTTGCAGATGTACAGCATGTTGTAGTGGACCTGATTGAGCGTGAAGCAGGCAAGATGATCATTGCCTTTGTCACATTTCACACCGATCTATGTGACAATACAGCAGCAGACGCTGAGGATCCTTACGCCAATTTCATCAGCAGTGAGGTATACGTATCTTCCTTCCAAGCGCTCCTCCAGGAGCTTCGACGTGTCCTACCAGGCTACATGATCCCCAGCATCATCTTCCCCATGAGAGACGTGCCTTATACGTCGTCAAGCAAGATCGACAGAAGAACGCTGCGTGAACTCGCAACCAGTATGCCTCGCGAAAGAATATCCGGCTTCTCCATCGCACGTCAAGACAAAGTTCCGCCGGCGACTGAAATGGAGCTCAAGGTCCAAAGCCTCTGGGCTCGAGTGCTCAAGATCGACGCAGACGAAATATCCAAATTCGATAACTTTTTCGAGATTGGCGGTGATTCAATCTCCGCAATTTATCTGTCGAATCTCGCTGCGCGAGAGGACATAGTTCTTCCCATTGCCGACGTCTTCAAAGAACCTCAGCTGGCTTTGATGGCTGCCTCAATGACCATTGGACAGTCCGCGCATGCTGACGTTCAACCGTTCAGCATGATTAAAGCAACGGAGGTGGAGGCTTTATGCGCCTCGATTCGGCGACAATGTGGACTTGCAAACGAGCAAGAAATCGAAGACATAATCCCTTGCACGCCGCTGCAAGAGGGTCTCATGGCTTTGACCGCGACGCGTCCGGGCTCCTACATTGCTATGCGGGTGTATAAGCTGGCGGGTAGCGTTGATATTGATCGTTTCAAAGACTCCTGGGAACGGACCGTTAAGGCCTGTAGCAGTTTGAGGACGAGGATCGTTCAGAACGGTGATGTGTCACTACAGGTTGTGGTCTCGCATGATGGCTTATGGGAAGAGACTGATGGTCACACCCTCGAGTCCTACATGAAGGATCTGAAGAACCTTGACATGGGATACGGATCGCCGCTGTCAAGGCATGCTATCTGGGATTGTCCGGATGGGTCGACGTACTTTATCTGGGCCGCCCATCATGCCATCTTCGATGGCTGGACAATGCAGATCAAGCTAGATGTCCTCCAACGGCTCTATAAGCAGGAGCCTCTTCCGCCTGTTCGGCCATTCGCCAACTTTGTTCAATATCTCACACAGCTTGATCAAAAAGCGGCCATGGACTACTGGCTTGCAGAGTTGAAAGGCGCTCAGAGGGCTTCATTCCCACCCGCCAAACTCACGACTGCCACCAACGCGTCGATGGCTCAGAAGACTCAGATCATGAAGAGAAAGCTGGCAGTGCCAACTCAACCCAATTCCTCTGTCACAAAGGCCTCTTTGCTTCGAGGCGCTTGGGCGCTTGTCCTCAGCATGTATTGTGAAAGCGAGGATATTTGCTTTGCCGCAACTACGTCAGGTCGACAGGCGCCTGTTCAGGACCTGATCCACATCGCTGGCCCAACGATTGCAACAGTGCCTGTGAGAGTTCGTCTAGACCGTTCACAACGTGTGTTCGAATATCTGCAGAGTATCCAGACGCAGGCCTCTGAGATGGTGGCTTATGAACAGTTCGGCCTTCAGAACATATCGAAGCTCAGTGCTAGTGCCAAAGAAGCAACCGACTTTACCAGCTTGTTTGTTGTCCAGTCGAGACAAGAGTCTGGGAATCCCCTGCGAGACCTCTTCAGTTCCGATGCCAATGCTGAAACGAACATTGAAAACTGGATAGAGAACTTCTTCAACTACCCGTTGACGGTGGAATGCGATCTGATGCAGGACCAGGCTGGCATGACGCTGTACTATGATGCTGATGTGCTTTCCGCCCATCAGCTTCAGGGTTTATGCAACCAGTTTGAGCATGTACTGCAAGAGCTCAACACTCGGTATAAGGAGCCGCTCGAGAACTTGTCAATGGCCAGTCAATGGGATATTGACTTCGCGCACGCCTCAAACCCTGAACAGCCTCTTGTGGTTGAGTCGTGCATACACACACTGTTTGAACAGCAAGCAAAACGGAGCCCGGAGTCCCCTGCAGTGTCTTCTTGGGACGGCGATTTCACCTATTCCGAGCTCGATCAGAATGCCAACAAGCTGGCGAGCTATCTCCTAAGCACATTGAAAGTGAAGGCTGGTGACCTAGTCATGGTCTGCTTCGACAAATCCGCCTGGTTCATCGTGGCGATCTTGGCAATCAACAAGATCGGTGCCGCTTGGGTGCCTCTTGATCCAGCACATCCAGCGGATCGTCGCCAGAACATTGCGAGTCAGACGAAAGCAACTGTGGCTCTTTGTTCTCCTACAAACGTCCCAAAGTTCACTGGCACGGTCGCCCATGTCCTAGAGGTGAACGCTGAGCTCATGTCCAAGGTACCAGCTGAATATGTGGTTAAGCCTGCTGTGAAAGTCAGCCCCGACGATGTCGCATACATCATCTTCACTTCTGGATCAACAGGAGTACCCAAAGGTGTTGTGATTCAACACCGCGCCATCTCCAGCGCACAGGTTGCTTTCTGTCAGAGGTTCAATATGCACGATGGTGTCAGGATGCTTCAGTTCTCCTCTTTCGTGTTTGATGCCTCACTTTTCGAGATTTACTGTCCGCTTATTTCAGGCGCCTGTGTTTGCATCCCTTCGTGGGATACGCAGATGAATTCATTGCCCGCTTTTATACAGGCAAACAATATTACCTGGGCATTCCTGACTCCGTCTCTGGCCAGCGTCATCAGACCGGAAGATGTGCCTTGCTTAGAGGTTTTGGCTATTGGCGGTGAAGCTCCAAGCAAAGAAGTCGTCAACACTTGGCTCGACAAGGTTCGGCTGTACAACGCCTGGGGCCCAACGGAAGCCACGGTTTTCGCCGCGGTACATGAAATAACCTCCGCAGAAGCCTCCCATTTGACCATTGGACGGCCGGTATGTGGCAATTGCTGGATCGTCGACCCTGAAAAGCCCCATGAACTGGCCCCAGTAGGGACCATCGGCGAAATCGTGGTTCAAGGACCCAACCTGCTCCGGGAGTATTTGGCGGATCAGGAGAAAACAGCTGCCGCCACCGTTACCTCGCTTCCTCGCTGGGTTCCCAATCGCGAGGTGTTCAGTCGATTCTATAAGACTGGAGATCTGGCCGTCTACAATGCAGACGGCACCATCAGATACCACGGCCGCAAGGATGGGCAAATCAAAATCCGCGGTCTTCGAGTCGAACTGGGCGAAATCGAATACCACATTCAAAAGAGCCTGGAAGGGCCATGCCAAGTCGCTGTTGAAGCGCTCAAGTTTGAAGCCGGTACCCATCTGGTTGCTTTCATTTGCCGGAATAACAATACCACTCCAGCCAGTATGACTAGCAGCATGGTAGCCGAAGACATCATCCTGCCATCGACGGAAGACATGAGAAGCAGCTTTGGGGCGGTGCACGGTGCTCTAATCTCTGCCCTTCCGAGCTACATGGTGCCTACATACTTCATCCCTTGCAGTCAGATGCCTCTCGTGGCATCCGCTAAGCTGGATAGGAAACTCTTGCGTCGATTTGCTGCGGCATTGGACAGGCAGTCTCTTGAGAAGTACTCCCTGTATGCGGTGACCGAGGCCAAGTCTGCTCCGGAGACCGAAATGGAGCACCGGTTGCAGCAGCTTTGGGCCGATGTCCTCAAAATACCTTCTCAGTCAATTGGTAGACACGACGGTTTCTTGGCAATTGGCGGCGATTCGATAGCCATTATCCGCCTTATTGCTCTGGCTCGCGATCGCGGTATCGAGCTCCGAGCGAACGACATCTTCAAGGATTCTCGACTTTCCTCTGTCGCTCTGAAAGCGGCTTTCATCGACAATGCCTCGGAATCTGCTAATTCGACCAAGCCATTCGCGTTGTTGGAGTCGAACATTCGAAATGCCCTCCTGACTCCACGGATGAGAAAGGAGCTGAAGTTGACCCGCTCGATGAAGGTTGAAGATGGCTATCCGTGCACAAACCTGCAGGAAGGTCTTATGGTCCTAGCAATGAAAGAGCCCGGATCATACATTACCAAGTTTCACTACCGTTTAGCAGAGAACGTGGATCCCTCCGCCTTCAAAGCTGCCTGGGACAAGACCGTGCGGCTATGTGGCATCCTACGAACTAGAATCGTTCACCTGAAGAGCTCGTCGGTTCAGGTAGTCATCAATGACTACACGTGGGATGACACGAAAGGTCTGACGCTTTCATCGTATCTGCAGTCGATTGACAACTTGGAAGTCGAGTATGGATCTCGCCTTTGCCGATATGCGTTGGTCCAGGATGAGAACAACCGGACGCACTTCATCTGGACCATGCACCACGCCATCTTTGACGGCTGGTCTATACGAGTTGTCCTTGCCACACTCGATAGCGTGTACAAGGGAATGCAGACGGCACCTGTGACGCCGTATTCCCGTTTCATCGAATACACCATGGCCGTCGACCCCCAGGCTGCTGCTGATTACTGGGCGGAGCAGCTTCGGGACGCCAAAAAGGCCTCGTTTCCTCCTAGCACGAGCGTAGAGCTCCCAGAATCGTCGAAGAGCTACCTTACCCTGGTGACGGATATCGATCTTCCCGACCTGAGCGCGACTGGCATCACAAGGGCTACAATTTTCCGTGCGACGTGGGCTGTACTTCTTACCCGCTATTGCCAGACCGCCGATGTATGCTTTGGAACGACGATATCTGGTCGGCAAGCCCCGGTGCCAGGCATAATTGACATGCCAGGCCCAGCTATTGCGACGGTTCCTTTGAGAATTCGCGTGCCACAACAGAAGTCGGTCGCCGCTTTCCTGCAGCAGATTCAAGAACAAGGCCTCTTGATGGTTGAATTCGAACAGTTTGGTCTACAGAACATTGGCAAACTGCATGCTTGTGCCAAGGAGGCCTGCGACTTCTCCAGCTTATTAGTTGTTCAGCCCATGGAAGCTTTGGACCCTGCTGGTGATAGCGACGCCATCTTGATATCAGCTGATGGGAAGGTTGAGACGGGCGAATATGCTCTCCAAAACTACTTCAGTTACCCTCTCGTTGTTCAAGGGCATCTCTATGATGACTCTACCAAGCTCGTCATGATCTACAACTCCGGGATCCTCCCCGAAGAGCAAATCGTTGCATTATCGCACCAGTTCCGCCACGTGGCGAGAAACCTCGTCCTTGAAATGGAGTCAGACGTTGGCGCTATCGCATTAGATACATCCAGGAGCCTTCCGCAGGCAATGGAGTCTAATTCTGGGATGCCAGAAGCCGTCGAAGGATGCTTCCCTGAGCTCCTTGAGCATCAAACCCCGGAGACCCTCAAGGAACAACCATCAACCCAGATGGAATTACGTCTTCAATCTCTCTGGGCAGAAGTGCTAGCCATTCCTGCCAAATCTATTGGTCGTCACGATGACTTCCTGCAGATTGGGGGCGACTCAAGTCTTGCCATCCATTTGGTTTCGAAGGCTCGAGATATTGGCTTCCTCGTTTCTGTGAAGGACATTTTCGACGATCCACGATTACATGCTGTTGCATCCAGAATGTACTTGGCTGATGACCACGCCATGGCATCTGAAGAAATTAAGCCGTTCAGCCTGATATCTCAGTCCGTTCGCGAGTCATTGATACGTGGTGGTGCAGACTTGCAGTTCGATCTGGCAATGGGACAGACTATTGAAGACGCTTATCCCTGCACTCCTCTCCAAGAAAGCTTTCTCAGTGCAACTTTGCAGCACCCAGGTGCTTCTGTGGCCAGGTTCCGTTTCCGCCTTCGAAAGGGTACTGATGTTTCACGCTTTATTGCCGCGTGGAATCGAACTGTGGAAGCTTGTGCAAACTTGCGAACTCGAATCGTGATCGTTGACAAGAGCACCATTCAAGTTGTCGTCAAAGACGGTTGCCGCTGGAGTGACGAGGAGAAAGCTTTATTGCCAGTTGGGAGCCAGAAACTCCTCGATGTCGATCATGGCCTGCCGCTTTGCAAGTACTCTCTGATGGACCATGATGGCGTCAAATACTTCTGTCTTCAGCTACACCGCTCAATCTTCGATGCCTGGTCACTATCGCTGATGCTGAACACTTTGCAGAGCCACTACAACGCAACAGCTGTGCCACCGCTTGCTCCGTACTCTCGATTTGTCAAGTATGCCGTCAATATTGATCCTGCTACTTCGGCTACATTCTGGACATCTCAATTAGAGGGTGCCAAGCCTGTAGACTTTCCAGCAGGCACTGAAACCCGGTCGAGGCAGATGAAACTTCAGTCGGTCTCAGTCGAGGTTCGACAGTCTGGCAGCAGCTCCATCACAAAGGCCGCGATCATACGAGCCGCATGGGCTCTTGTATTGGCCAGATATAGCGGCGTCGATGATATCTGCTTCGGTTCGAGTGTTTCTGGCCGTCAAGCTGCGATCTCTGGCCTAGCATCTATGCCGGGGCTCGTCGACGCTATTGTCCCAGTCCGTGTCCGGATAGACAGCCAGCAGCCTGTGTCGACCTTCTTGAAGAGTATCCAGGATCAAGCCTTCGACATGATTCCGCACGAGCAATTCGGGCTGGATAACATCTCGAATCTTAGCGATGAAGCCAGGGCGGCTTGTGACTTCAAGGCCTTACTCGTCGTTGAGCCGGCGCAGCAACTGACTCATGAAGGCAGTTTGCTCACTTTTGCAACAGAATCCGAGGGGGGCAGCAGAGTCGAATCGCTTCGGAGCCATCTGAGTTACCCTCTGGTTGCTCAGTGCTCACTGGCCGGCGATATCGTGGATGTTGATCTGTATTATGATTCATCCGTCGTGCCTGAACACCAGTTGAATGGCCTTTCCCATGCCTTCAAGCATGTGACTGAGCAGCTACTTGTGTCTCTGGACCAGCCGCTGTCCCAAATTCGAGCTGAGGTGCCTTGGGAAGTCGACTTCGCCGTCGCAGCCAATGGCGTCCCACCTACGACTATCGAGCGATGTCTTCACAGTCTGATTGAGGATGAGGCGCTCAAGCATCCAGCTGCAATTGCTATCCAGGCTTGGGATGCTAGATTCACGTACCAACAGTTGGATGTGTGTGCGAACAAGCTATCGCATCACCTCATCAACAAGTTTCACATCAAGAACGGCGATGTTGTGCACGTCTGTTTTGACAAGTCAGCTTGGTACATTGTAGCCATCCTGGCAATCAACAAAGCCGGGGCAACATGGTCGCCGCTTGATCCTACTCACCCCGTCCAAAGATACCAGCAGATTATTTCGCAGACTGGCTCGACATTGATCTTGGCTTCTCCTGCAAACACCTCAAGATGCGCAGGCTTGACGCGTTTTGTCATCGAGGTATCCTCTGGGCTGGACGAGTCATTGTCTACAGACAACGTACCAGACCATCGACCAAATATCAACGTCTCGCCATCAGATGCTGCCTACATCATCTTCACCTCTGGGACGACAGGCATGCCAAAGGGCGTTGTCATGGAACATTGGTCCTTGTGTACATCGCAGACGGCTCTGGCTCTCAACGTTGGCCTCACAAATCAATCCAGAACGCTCCAGTTTGCTTCTTTCGTCTTCGATGCATCTATCTTCGAGATTATCGCAACTCTGCTTGTCGGTGGCTGCGTATGTATGCCATCATGGGACGAGCAGATGAACAACCTGACAGGCTATATCGTCAAAGCTTCTGTGAACGCGGTATTTGCTACCCCAACTGTTGCGCGTAGCTTGAAGCCGGAAGAGATGCCTGGTCTTCAAATTCTCGTTGTGGGAGGTGAGGCTGCCGCGTCAGACATCATTCAAACGTGGTTTGGAAAGCTCCGACTATTCAATGCCTGGGGCCCGACAGAGACATGTGTCATTGCCTCCCTCCACCCGTGGACTGGTTTGAACGACTCCCCCATGACCATTGGACGACCGATCTTGGGTAATTGGTGGATCGTTGCCATTGATGATCCTAGACGACCTGTCCCTACGGGATGTGTCGGCGAGATTGTCTACCAAGGGCCGACTCTCTTTAGAGAGTACCTGGCCAATCCATCCAAGACCGCTGAGATTATGGTGTCTTCGCTCCCCCACTGGGTACCAAGTCGCCATTTGAAAGGCTGGGATCGCTTTTACAGAACCGGCGATTTGGGACGTTACAATCCAGATGGCACAATGGAGTTCGTCGGCCGCAAAGACACCCAGGTTAAAATCCGTGGGCTGCGTGTGGAGTTGCACGAAATTGAGCAACAAATCATCGAACACTTGTCTGGTGTTCGTCAAGTTGCAGTGGACGTTATGAAGTGGGACGAAGCATCTCAACTGGTGGCATTCTACAGCTTCAGCAACGATACTATTTCCTCGCATCTCGCAGCCGATCCTGAAGGGAAGGGAGTATTTGCACCCTTGGCAGATGATGCTCTGCCTCAGATTCACGATCTGGTTGCTCATCTCAAGGATGTACTACCTCCATACATGGTTCCCGCAACCTTCATCCCTTGTCATCATATGCCGATTGGAACATCGACCAAATTGGACCGCAAACTCCTCGTGCAAATGGCCACATCGCTGTCTAGGGAGCTGTTTGAACAGTATTCTCTTGTTGAGAGTAACAAGCGGGCTCCCCAGACGACCATGGAGGCTAAGCTTCAACAAGTCTGGGCCGACGTTTTGCATATCAAACCTGATTCAATCGGAAGGGACGACAACTTTCTCCAAATCGGAGGCGATTCTATGTCTGTCATATTGTTGGTCTCTGCGGCTCGTGAAAGCGGCATCAGTATCAGTGCCAGGGACGTTTTCCAAGATGCACGCCTTCTCAATGTGGCCGCCAAAGCTCAAGTCATCGTCGATGACGAGGATGAATGGAGCGAGGTAGAACCGTTCGAGATGCTGGACGAAGCCCAGTTGGATTTCCTTCTCACGGACGAGGCCAGATCCTTACTAGGCTTGAATGACGATATCAGTATTGAAGACGCGTTCCCTTGCTCAAAGCTTCAGGAAGGCTTGATGGCTTTAGCTGTGCAAAAGCCAGGATCGTATATTGGCACCTTCCACTATCGACTTTCCAGATCTGCAGAGCTGGACAAGTTCAAGGCTGCATGGCAAACAACCGTGGAGATGTGCCCCAATCTGCGTACTCGAATCCTACACTTCGATGGATCGTCTATCCAGGTTGTGCTAAAGGACGATTTTGAGTGGAATACACATCAGGGCTCGTTGGATGGCTACCTTGAGGCTTCGCACGACATCAGGATGGAATATGGCTCCCAACTTTGCCGTTATGCTCTGATTACCCAGGACGATGACACTCATTTCATCTTGACTATGCATCACGCAGTCTTCGACGGATGGACAATGCGTCTGATGCTGGAGACACTGGAGAGCGCATATCAAGGCGCTGAGGTTGCCGAACTAAGCCCCTATTCTCGCTTCATCCAATATACTCTCGACATCGACCAAGAATCGGCAAGCGAGTATTGGCTTGATCAACTTCGCAATGCAAAGAAAGCAAGCTATCCCAGCCGACTGACTCCAGGCGAGCAGCGACCCAATGCGAACAGCACGGGATATCTCGAGTCAGAGATGCAGATTCCTAGAATCTCCGCCGGTACCACAAAGGCAACCATTCTGCGCGCAGCCTGGGCGATCGTACTGGCTCGCTACTGTGATGCCAAGGACATTTGCTTTGGTACAACGGTATCAGGTCGTCAAGCGCCAGTCCCTGGATTGGCCGAAATGCCTGGTCCGGTTATTGCGACGATTCCCGTTCGAATCCACCTCGAAGATGATGGCAAACCTGTATCCGATTTCCTGGACGACATCCAGTCGCAGGCAACGGAAATGGTTGCATATGAACAGTTCGGTCTACACAACATCGCCAAGTTAAGTGACGATGCTAAGGACGCCTGTGACTTTTCGAGCTTGCTTGTCATTCAACCAAGACAGATTCTCTCGCACATCAATGGAGCAGATGACGCCCTTCTCGTTGCGCGGTCCGATGAGTCCGCTGACGAAGCACTGGAGAGTTATTTTACTTACCCCCTTGTCATCCAAGCTCACCTTCATGACGATGGGGATAAGCTTGTCTTCATCTACAACAAGTCCTCTCTTTCTGAAGAGCAGCTTATTACCCTCTCGAACCAGTTCACGCATGTTGTTTCTCAGCTGGCTTCACACCCTAACCTATTGCTGGGAGACCTCTCCGTTACCTCAGAGTGGGACATCAAGCAGTCTCTCAGATTCAACTCTGAAGTGCCAGAGATCATCGACTCTTGCGTCCACACGCTCATTGAAGCCCAGGCCCGCAAGTTGCCCAACGCGTTGGCAGTGTCTGCTTGGGACGGCAACTTAACCTATAGCCAACTCAACAAATCTGCCAATCGTCTCGCCCGTCGTCTTGTGAAGAATTATGACGTTCAGCCTGACGACCTTATTCATGTGTGCTTCGAGAAATCAGTTTGGCACTTTGTCGCGATTGTTGCTATTAATAAGGCGGGTGCGGCGTGGGTTCCATTGGATCCCTCTTACCCAGAGCAGAGGCTACGACAGGTGGTCAACCAGACGCGGTCGAGGCTGATATTAACATCGGCGCGCAATGAGAAGCTGTGCTCAACCCTCGTTGAGAACGTTCTTCGACTTGATGGAAAACTCGACAAGAGATTGGCTCTCATGGGGAATGGCGACGAAGGTCCAGCTGTTGCGGTCACGCCACGTCACGCGGCATACGTGCTCTTCACCTCCGGAAGCACAGGTAAACCGAAGGGCCTAGTTATGGAACATGGTGCCGTGTGTACGAGCCAGACGGCCATAGCCAAAAGGCTCAACCTAACATCTGATGTCCGGATGTTACAATTCGCGGCTTTTGTCTTCGATCTTTCCATCGGTGAAATTATCGGACCCTTAATTTCTGGTGCCTCCATTCACGTTCCATCAGAGGACACCAGAATGAACGGATTGAAGGAGTTCGTCAACGACATGAAGGTTAGCTGGGCGTATCTAACACCGGCCTTTGTGAGGACCCTGGTTCCGGAGGACATGCCTGCTCTGCAGCTTTTGCTCTTAGCCGGTGAAGCAGTGCCTCGAGACGTACTCACCACTTGGTTTGGCAAAGTCCGTCTTGTCAATGGCTGGGGTCCTGCTGAAACATGTTGCTTCAGCACCCTTCATGAATGGACTTCTGCAGATGAATCACCACTGGTCGTTGGCCGCCCCGTTGGAGGGTTCTGCTGGATCGTCAACCCGGAAGATCCCCAGCGTCTCACACCGACTGGGACACTGGGAGAAATTGTTATACAGGGTCCTACAATCTTACGCGAGTACCTCGCCGATGCGGAACGCACCAGGGATTCAACCGTATACTCCCTGCCATCATGGGCACCTCGGCCAGACTCCAAGAATTGGAACAGGTTCTATAAGTCTGGTGACCTCGGGTACTATAGTCCCGATGGTACGATCGTTTTCAGCAGCCGCAAGGATACGCAGATCAAGATCCGTGGACTAAGGGTGGAACTTGGTGAAGTTGAGCATTATGTCCGCGAGATTCTGGAGGGCGTACGACAAGTCGTTGTCGACGTCTACCAAAAGGATGGTCGGTCGAATCTCGTCGCTTACATCTGCTTCAGTGACGAAATGAAGAATCCGTCCACGGATGAACAGTTCACTGCAGACGACTTATTTGCAGCCATTACGACTGATCTTCGGCAAAGGATTGCCGTTATGCTTGGCGAGCTTCGAATCGCATTGCCTTCCTACATGATCCCTTCCCTTTTCATCCCTTGCAGATTCATGCCTTCCATTACGTCCACCAAGCTTGACAGGAAGACTCTGCGCCACCTGATGAATTCGCTGAATGACCAGCAGCGGAATGCTTACGCCCTCCTCAACAGTCAGAAACGGGAGCCCGAAACAGAGATGGAAATCCAACTTCAAGCTCTTTGGGCAGATGTTTTGAACATCCCTAGTGCTTCCATTGGCCGAGACGATAGTTTCTTGCAGGTTGGCGGAGACTCTATCTTGGCCATTCAGTTGGCTTCCCGCGCCCGTGAAATGGGGATCTCCTTCCAGGTGAAAGATGTGTTTGATGACCCCAGATTGGTGGCTCTGTCTTTGAAGGCTATGAAGACGACTAACCAGGTGGAAACGCAAATCGCGCCGCTTAGCATGGTATCCGACGGACTTAGAGACGCGGTCTTCAGTGACGACATTCGCAATCGTTGCTGCTTATCCGAAGAGCAGGTGATCGAGGACTGCTACCCTTGTACTTCACTGCAGGAGGGTCTGATGGCTCTCACTGCCAAACAACCCGGGTCTTACGTCGCCAACTACGTTTTCCGGCTACCTAAGCATGTCGAGATCCCTCGATTTGTCGCTGCCTGGGACCAAATGTCCGATGTCTGCTCTAACCTTCGCACTCGTATCATCCACTTGGATGGGGAGACCGTTCAAATCGTCGTTCGAGGTGGAAGCCAATGGCGATCTGCGGAAAACCAGACTCTGTCCTCAGTTCTTGATTCAAGCGACAATCTGAAGATGACCTATGGGACGCCTCTCTCTTCCTGTGCAATCGTTCATGATGGCGACAGCGATTATTTCGTCTGGTCAGCCCATCACTCCATCTATGACGGCTGGACGATGCGTATCATTTTCAGTAGCCTGTATTCGGCCTACTATGGCGATGCCCTGTCTCCTGTTCGGCCTTATTCTTCCTTCATCAACTACTACAGGAGTATTGACACTGAAAAGGCCGCAGAATTCTGGATCAAGGAGCTAGCTGGGTCAAAGCGGGCAGAATTCCCGACCAGCCAACGCTCCATCGCTACCGCCAGGACGGATGTGTATCACTCGACTATTGTACTGCCGGAGACTCTGAATATCCCTGTGACAAAGGCCACAGTCGTACGGGCTGCTTGGGCAATCGTCCTTGCCCGGTATTGCGATACCGACGATGTGACTTTTGGTACAACCGTCTCCGGCAGACAGGCCGCTGTTCCCGGTGTTGAATCCATCGCCGGACCGATGATAGCAACTGTTCCGGTTCGTGTTCGACTCGATAAGGACGGCTCCGTTTCGCAGTTTTTGAGTGACGTCCAATCACAAGCGTCCTCAATGATCCCCTATGAGCAGCTGGGCTTGCAGAATATTGGCAAGCTGAGTTCAGATGCAAAGGAGGCCTGTGAATTTTCAAGTCTCCTCGTCATTCAGCCGCCAGCCCATGATCCTACCGGCGGGGATGACTCAAAGGCAATCCTCTCACACAGCGAGAGTGAGCAAGACGAAACGGAAAAGGCTATGCAGGGCTATTTCAACTACCCTCTCGTCATCATCAGTGGCATTGGAGAGAAGTCAATTGAGCAACGACTCTTTTACAACTCAGCTATCCTTGGTAAGGACCAGATAGAAGCCCTGTCTCATCACATAGAGCACGTCACCCATCAGCTTCTGAGCAACAGCGGCCTGCAGAAGGACATTTCCCTGATCGGTTCGTGGGATCTGCAAAAGGCCGTCGACGCGTCTCGTCTTCGCCCTGCAACGGAATCATGCACACACTGGTTGATACAAGACCAAGTCAGATTACAGCCCGACCAGATCGCTATCTCCTCTTGGGATGGAGACTTGACGTATGCCCAACTTGGACGACATGCCATGCGCATAGCTGCAAGATTGCAAGAGCTTGGCGCTGGGCCTGAGTCGTTGATCCCTCTCTGCTTCAACAAATCCAAGTGGGCTGTGGTCGCTATGGTGGCTGTACAGATGGCCGGATGTGCCTTCATTCCCCTCGATCCTGGTGCCTCGCCAGCAAGATTACAAGGCATTCTTCAGGACACGGGAGCTACGTTGGCCATAACCAGCCTGGAATCTCAAGAATTACTCCAGTCACTCGGCATGAGAGTTGTTACGGTGGACGAGAAAAGTATCTCCGAGCTGCCAGCCGAGTTCGATCTGCGGTCAGAGGCAAAGCCAGCCAACGCCAGCGTCATTCTCTTCACATCTGGCAGCACTGGCAAGCCCAAGGGAATGGTCATTGAGCATAAAAGCATCTGTTCCTCGAGCGATGCCTACGGCGCCGATTTGAAGATTGAAGCCGGCACCAGAGTATTCCAATTCTCGGCATACACATTCGATGTTGGTGTTTTGGATTGCCTCGTGACGTTGATGAGAGGTGCCTGCATCTGCATTCCATCCGACCATGACCGTCTGAACAACCTAGCAGCCGCTATTACTGCATCCAAAGCCGACTGGGTTTTCCTCACGCCAACTGTCGCAGACCTCCTCAACCCGTTAGAAGTACCTACCCTGAAGACTGTCTGTCTAGGTGGCGAAGCCATTACCAAGAAGTGTGCTGATAGGTGGGTTGGCCATGTGAGTCTGCATGGTCTCTATGGTCCAGCTGAGGCGTCTATCTGTGCATGGAATTCGGAAGTAGGAAGGTCAGGGCGCTCCACGAATCTTGGACACCCCATTTCCAGTGCGTTTTGGGTTGTTAATGTCAACGATCCGAAATCACTGGTCCCAGTCGGCTGTATTGGTGAACTGCTCATCGAGGGCCCAATGCTTGCCCGTGGGTATCTGAATGTGGCGGCCGAGGTCGCCGCCAATTGGCTTGAAGCTGTTGATTGGCTTCCTGGTGACAACCAACCTAGGAGGGCTTATCGAACTGGTGATCTCGTCAGGCGGAATGTGGACGGTACGTTCGACTACATCGGCCGCAAAGATACCCAGGTCAAGCTTCACGGTCAGCGTGTCGAGCTGGGAGAAATTGAGGCCCGTATCCAAGAGTTCTTACCGCAAAACATGGCTGCTATTGTGGACATTGTTAAAGATGATGATGCCCCAGCTACCTTGTTAGCTTTCATGTGGAACTCTGATGGAAGCTCTACTTCACCAGCCCGCCTCGTGGACACCATATCCGATGAAGCGCGAGCCATCATTTCGCACTTGGATACGTCTCTCAACACGATTCTGCCCTCCTACATGATCCCTTCATCTTACCTTCTCTTCAGTGGCAAGCCGGAGCAAACCACAACGGGCAAGATCAATCGCCGGTCTTTGACTGGCCAAGCCCAGCATATCACTGCTCAAGAGCGCTTGCGCTTTGCTCCTGATTCTAGCTTCCGCGTGCTCCCAACTACACCCATGGAATTCAAGTTGCGCGAGCTATGGGCAGAGGTTCTCCGTATCAAACCCGATGACGTCTGCAAGAACGACAGCTTCTTACGCCTTGGCGGCGATTCGATATCTGCTATTCAACTGGTGTCGAAAGCCCAGCTGCAAGGTCTCAACCTGACAGTCGCCACGATTTTCCAATCTCCTCGACTTGAGCAAATGGCCAGCGCCATCGGTGAGGATGAGTCGACTGTATACAGTGAGATCCGGCCGTTTGATATGCTCCCGGCAGGGGAGTCCAGTACCATCCTGGCTGAAGCCCGAGGTCAATGCTCGCTGCCTGACAATGCTATTATCGAAGACTCTTACCCTTGTACCAAGCTTCAAGAGGGCTTGATGGCATTATCCGTCAAGCAGCCTGGCAGTTATGTTGCCAAATACCTGTACCGCCTACCCGACCACGTCGATGTGGCTCGTTTCAAGTCAGCTTGGAAGCAGACCATGCGCATTTGCGCCAGTTTGCGCAGCAGAATTGTCAATACATCGGCCAAGGCGACTTTCCAGATCGTACTGAATGCCGAGTCGAGTTCGGAGCCTCTACCGTATCATGATTTGCAGTCTGTACTACGATATGCTCAGACGATCAACATGACTTATGGTTCAGCACTGTGCCAGTTTGCATTTGTTGAAGACGAACATCAGAATGTGTTCTTTTTCTGGGCAATGCATCACACAGTTTTCGACGGGCTTTCTACACAGGTTATTCTTAGCATCTTGCACAAAGCCTACTTTGGCCATGAAACTCCAGTCTTGACTCCTTACGCCCATTTCATCCAGTACCTTTTGCAGATGGACGATGAGGCTGCTTCTGCCTATTGGAAAGATGTTCTGCATGATGCCAAACCCGCGAATTTCCCTTCGTCGCATAGCACGCACCAGCAACCAGCTGCCACATGTGTTCTGGAGACACCAATTGGTTTCGTCGATGCCAGCAACCTCAATGTGACGTTGGCCACCGTCATTCGATCCGCCTGGGCCATCGTCCTTGCGAGGTATTGTGACACTGATGATGTATGCTTCGGTGTCGCCACCTCAGGTCGTCAGGCTCCTGTTCCTGGAATTGTCGACATGGTAGGACCGGCAATTGCGACTATTCCAGTACGAGTCAGACTGGATCGCCAACAACCCGTATCGGATTTCTTACAGAGCGTCCAGGAGGATGCAGTAGCAATGATTCCGTACGAACAGTTCGGTCTACAGAACATCACGAAACTCAGCAGAGACGCCTATGAAGCGTGCCAGTTCTCAAGTCTGCTTGTCGTCCAGCCCATACGACATATTGCCAACAGCGAGGAGAGCAAGGAGCTGCTTGTTGCTGCCGAGGCGACTGAAGGTCTCTCTGACTCTTTGAACAACTTCTTCAACTATCCCCTGATTGTGCAAGGCCACCTGTATGACGATGAGGTGAAAATTGCAGTGGCATACGATCGAAATATTTTGACAGAGCGCCAGGTTCAAGCCTTATCCAAGCAGCTTGGCCACGTCATTCACCAGCTCGCGTCGGGCACTGCCACTTCCATCGGGTCTATCTCAATCGCGTCGTCCCACGATCTTGAATTGGCTTTAGCTGTCAATAACGAGGTACCGGAGATTATCACTTCATGTGTGCATGAGTTGATTGACAAGCAAGCTCGAATCTCCCCACAAGCACCAGCAATCTTGGCATGCGATGCGGAACTCACGTACAGCGATTTGGCTGCAGCCTCGGACAGACTGGCGTATCACCTTATCCATACTCATGGGGTCAAGCCTAATGATCTTGTCAGTGTCTGCTTTGGAAAGTCCGCTTGGCATTTCGTGTCAATCTTTGCGATCAATAAGGCCGGAGCTGCTTGGGTACCCTTGGAGCCATCTCAGCCCAAAGAACGTTTGCGCCAGATTGTTCGCCAGACAAAGGCTCGACTGGCATTGGTATCACCCAATAATGCTGAGCTCTGTGCCAAACTAGTCAAAGACGTGGTCGAGGTCACGGCTGAGCTGGATCAACAACTGGACCGTTCTGTGCCGAAATCATTCACACGGCTCGCAATATCGCCTCGCAGTGCTGCCTACGTTCTCTTCACCTCGGGCAGTACTGGGACGCCAAAGGGTTTCGTCATAGAACATCAGTCATTCAGCACCAGCCAGACTGCTCTTGCTGCCAGACTGAAGATGACCCCGAATGTGCGGATCATGCAATTTGCTTCCTACGTCTTCGACATGTCCCTTGGCGAGTCCATTGGACCATTGATCTCCGGAGCCTGTGTTTGCATCCCCTCTGACCGGGAACGTATGGAGAATATCGCGGTCTTTATTCGAAGACGCCAGGTCAACTGGGCTTTCCTCACACCCGTCTTTGCCCGCACGATCCAGCCTGCAGACGTTCCTAGTCTAGAACTCATTTTACTGGGCGGTGAAGCTGTTCCCCAGGACTTGTGCCTCACGTGGTTTGGAAAAGTCCGACTCATCAATGCCTGGGGCCCTGCAGAGGCCTGTGTCATCAGTGCCGTGCATGAGTGGACGTCTGCTGATGATTCATCCCTTGTTATTGGCCGTCCAGTGGGTGGCTTCTGCTGGATTATCGATCCTGAGGTGCCTCAGTCTCTTGCGCCATTCGGGACGATGGGAGAGGTTGCTATCCAAGGCCCAACGTTACTCCGCGAATATCTGGATGATCCCGAACGAACAATGGCTGCCCTGATTCCCAGGCCTAGCTGGGCGCCTCAACCGGATGCCCAACACTGGAACCGGCTCTACCGAACTGGTGATCTATGCTTCTACAACTCGGATGGTAACCTTGTCTTTGGTGGCCGCAGGGATACGCAAGTCAAGATACGCGGCTTCCGGGTTGAAATTGGGGATATCGAGCATCATATTCGCGATAAGCTTGATGATGTCTGCGAGGTTGCTGTTGAAGTCTTGAAGAGTACTACTGGCGCAAGTCTGATAGCTTTCGTCAACTTCAAGTCTGGAATCCAGCAGCCAGACGACGGCAGCAGTGGATCTAACGATGAAATATTCCTGCAACCGACTTCTCGCATGCAAAAGGCTTTCACTGCCTTGGAAGGACGGCTGAAGGCTACGTTACCCCCATATATGGTCCCGTCAATATTCGTCCCCTGCAAGTACCTTCCGTCCACAACTTCTGACAAGCTGGACCGCAAGAAGCTGAAGGCTATGGCGTCTTCTCTAAGCCTCGAGGACTTATCCAAGTATACGCTCTCCAGCTTAGAGAAGCAGGGTCCAGAGACGGAGATGGAGAGACGGATACAGCTTATTTGGGCCGAGCTACTCAACGTCCCTGCCACATCCATTGGTCGGGATGACAACTTCCTGCAGATTGGTGGCGATTCAATCACAGCCATTCACTTCGTCACTGCTGCTCAGAACGCCAACATTGGGCTTTCGGTGGCGGATATCTTTGAAGACCCCAGGCTATTAGCGGTTGCCGCGAAGGCTATCAGCCTCACGGAAAGCGGTCCAGCTGCAGAAATCCCACAATTTGGCCTCATCGATGAGAAAACCCAGCAATCACTTTCTAGCCAAGAATTGCGACAAACTTACCACTTTGCTGATGACGTTGTCCTTCGAGATGCTTACCCTTCGACCAAGATGCAGGAGGGCCTTCTGGCTCTTACAGAGAAGCAGCCTGGAAGCTATGTTGCCAAGTTCGTCTACCGCCTTGATCATAATGTCGATATTTCGAGGTTCCGAACTGCGTTCGAAGATATGGTAAAGCTCTGCGACAACTTGCGCACTAGGGTTGTTATTGTCGGGAACCAAACTGTCCAACTCGTCCTTGAGAATGATTTCGCATGGGATGACGTACAAGGACAGGAGCTACAGTCGTACATGCACGCTCTGGGTTCGGCAAACATGGCTTATGGCTCGCGATTGAATCGAGGTGCCATCATCAGGAATGGTGGCAAGGTCTACTTTGTGTGGGCTTTGCACCATTCCATCTTCGACGGTTGGACAATGCGTCTCATGATGGACGTGCTTCATTCAATGTATGAGGGACGGCCCGCCCCGTCTCTACAATCGTACAACAGGTTCGTTGCATACGTCGCCAACCTCAATCACGACGAGACAAGAAACTATTGGGCAGCCCAGCTTGATGGTGCAAGCCGGGCCGCATATCCTCCGCTCGCAAAAACCAGCTCGAACTCTAGTAAAAGCCTGGAGCGAGATATGCAGTTGCCCAAGATGACGGACTTGTCGGCTACCAAAGCTACAGTGATTCGGGCTGCATGGGCAATGCTTCTCGCAAGGTACTGTGAGACGGATGATGTCTGCTTTGGTGCAACTGTCTCTGGTCGTCAAGCCCCTGTTCCAGGATTGCCCGATATGCCTGGGCCTGCTGTTGCTACTGTGCCTATCCGTGTCCGATTCGACAAGCACCAGCGTGTCTCGGACTATCTCGACACTATACAAAGCCAGGCCTTGAAAATGATACCCTACGAGCAGTTTGGCCTCCAGGAGATCCAGAAAATCAGTCCCAGGGCTCAAGAAGTGTGCAATTTCTCGAGCTTGTTGGTTGTTCAACCGATGCAGCACTTGATCAATGACGAGAATGCACTGCTTCTGCCAGTCGAGGTTAAGTCACAAGAAGAGAGCTCTATGCAGAATTATTTCACGTATCCCCTTGTCATCCAGGGGCACGTCATGGGCGAAGGCATCAAGTTGATGTTCATCTATGACTCTACCGTTCTGCCACAGTCACAGGTTTTGGCCATTTCTCACCAGATGGAACACATCATGAGCCAGCTTATTGCCAAGCCGCGGTCACTGCTTGGCGATCTGTCTTTGACTTGCGACTGGGATGTCGAATTCGCAAGGGACGCCAACAAGGAAGATCCGCCAGAAATCATTGACTCATGCTTGCACGTTCTCATTGAGCGCCAGGCAGAGATACGTCCAGACGCTGTTGCCATACTTGGTTGGGATAAGGTGTTTACCTATGACGAGCTGAACAGGGCTGCCAACAGATTGGCTCATCATCTGGTCATGGACATTGGAGTCAAGCCTCACGACCTCGTCCAAGTCTGCTTTACCAAATCAGCATGGTATGCTGTAGCTATCTTGGCAATCAACAAAGCCGGCGCCGCTTGGGTCCCTATCGACCCCTCGCACCCTCTTCAACGCCATCAACAGGTAACAGCCCAGACGAAGGCGCGTGTTGCACTGGCATCTGAGGACAATGTGGAGAGATGCTCCCAATTAGTCCCCTCTGTTGTTGTCGTCTCGTCTTCCCTGGATATTGATCTCTGTAACAAGGACTTCAACGACTCTCAAGCTCCGGACGTTTTAGTCACTCCGAAGCACGCCGCCTATGTCTTGTTCACTTCTGGAAGCACAGGTGTACCCAAGGGCTTAATCATGGAACACGGTGCCCTCTGCACGAGTCAGATGGCCGCTGGCAAACGCTTCGGATTCACCCCAAGTGTCAAGATCCTGCAATTCGCTGCCTACGTGTTTGACTATTCGATCAGCGA
Source organism: Trichoderma gracile (assembly GCA_020002365.1). Classification (NCBI taxonomy): domain Eukaryota; kingdom Fungi; phylum Ascomycota; class Sordariomycetes; order Hypocreales; family Hypocreaceae; genus Trichoderma; species Trichoderma gracile. Next base: position 2,093,304 of record JAINEY010000005.1, read on the forward strand.
GATGCTAGCAGCCATGATGTACGGTGCCTGTGTGTGCATTCCCTCCGAAGAAGACCGCATGAACAGACTGAAGGAGTACGTTAACGAAACCGGCATCACTTGGTTATTCCTTACCCCGTCCTTCCTACAGACTTTGAGGCCTGAGGATGTGCCAAGTGTCGAATTGGTGGCTCTTGGTGGCGAGGCTGTTCCACGCGCCCTATTTGAAGAATGGATTGGCAAAGTGAAATTCTTCAATGCCTGGGGCCCTTCGGAGACCTGCGTCATGAGCTCAATGCATGAATGGAGATCCTCAGACGAGTCGGCTTTGACGATTGGAAAGCCAGTGGGTGGATTCTGTTGGATTGTTGATCCAGAAGATCCATGGAAACTCGCGCCGACAGGAACTGTTGGTGAGCTTATTGTGCAGGGTCCCACGTTGTTGCGCGAGTATCTGGGCGACGCCGAGAAGAGCAAGGCTGCGATCCTGGAAGGACGACCTGACTGGGCCGTGTATCCCGATACGCAGCACTGGACTCGTTTTTACAAGTCTGGAGATCTTTGTTCGTACAACCCTGACGGCACTATCAGATTCTATTCGCGAAAGGATACGCAGGTCAAGATTCGCGGCCTTCGTGTGGAGTTGGGTGAAGTTGAATATCGCATCAAGGAAACCTTCTCCGACGCCCATCAGGTCGTGGTTGATGTCTTCAAGTCTGGGTCAGTCTCAATGCTAGTTGCTTACTTTTGCTTCAGCGATGCCACAGTCGACGTCTCGAGCAATTCTCTCGATGATGTCTTCATGGGCTTAGAAGAAGAAACCCAACAGCGTCTCGCAACCATGGTCGGCGAACTCAAGGTTTTGCTTCCAGAATACATGGTCCCTGCGCTTTTCATCCAATGCAAGCATATGCCGACTGCCACCTCCGGCAAGCTGGACCGAAAGACATTGCGAGGACTCACATCAGCCCTTACGAAGGACCAACTGGCCTCCTATTCACAGGTGAATAGCAAGAAGACCATGCCGCAGACCCCTATGGAGTGCAAGCTACAGGCCATTTGGGCTGACGTCCTGGGTATCGCGAAGGAAACAATTGGTCGTGATGACAGCTTTCTCAGTATAGGCGGTGACTCCATTGCGGCTATCAGGCTTGTTGCTGCTGCTCGTGACCAAGGAGTTGCACTCACTGTCAGTCAAATTTTCGATGATGGCCGGCTGTTATCTGTTGCATCCAAAGCTTCTTTCATCAGTGATGGAGGCTCTCAGACTTTTACCCCCATCGAACCCTTTGCTCTTCTTGATGAGCCTCAGCGCGATATGATCACTGATAGCCCTGAAGAGTTCGGTCTGGAACTCTCACAGGGCATGTCGATTGAGGATTGCTACCCCTGTTCGAAGATGCAAGAAGGCCTGATGGCATTGGCTGTCAAACAACCCGGATCTTACATTGCCAAGTACAACTATCGCCTACCATCGCATGTCGACGTCAACACTCTGAAGGCAGCATGGGAACAGGTCGTCAATAATTTTCCCAACTTGCGTACTAGAATCATCCGACTGGGCGCTCTCTCCCTCCAGGTCGTTGTTAAGGGAGATACTGTTTGGGATTCCACAGAACGGATGACTCTTCGGGGCTATTTGCAACAAACCCGAACTATGGAAATGGGTTACGGTTCACGGCTTTGTCGCTCCGCCATCTTCAAGGACGGTGACGAAGTCTATTTCTCGTTCAACCTTCATCACGCCGTCTATGATGGCTGGACATTGTCTGTCGTTCTGGAGGCATTCCACCGAGCTTACAAGGGTCTCCAATCTGTCGCCACGGTTCCTTACTCGCACTTCATCAAGTACACAATGGACCTTGATCACGAGGCTGCCGGCAGTTTCTGGGCAAAGCAGCTTGAGAACGCTCGAAAGGCAACATTCCCTTCAGTTTCGATTACGTCTACAAGCAAGCCTGAAGCTTCACGTACCATGACAGCGGAACTCGAGCTTTCCAGGAGCGACACCAGCATCACAACAGCTACGATTGTGCGTGCCGCCTGGGCCGTAGTCCTTGCTCGCTACTGTGACAGCACCGATGTTTGCTTTGGCGCGACGGTTTCAGGTCGGCAAGCATCGCTCCCAGGCTTGACGCAAATGCCTGGACCAGTGATTGCAACTATACCCGTTCGAATCCATCTTGACCACGACAAGTCGACGACGGAGTTTTTGGAGGATGTTCAAACACGGGCGAGAGACGCGATACCTTTCGAACAGTTTGGCCTGCAGAGTATTCGCAAGCTCAACCCCGACGCCGACGAAGCTTGTGACTTTACCAGTCTCTTGGTTATTCAGCCTCTGAAGATGCTTTCACATCTGGAAGACAGTGGCGAAGATGCTCTTTTGGTTGGTATCGAGGACACAGATGACAGCGCAGATGGACTGCAGAACTATTTCTCATATCCTCTTGTCCTGCAAGCCCACCTCAGCGACGACTTTATGAGAATCGTCCTGATCTACAACCCTCACTGCATTGCTGACCAGCAAATCGTCGCATTGTCCGAGCAGCTGAAGCATGTGATTGCCCAATTGGCTGAATCGCAGCCCAGCCAGATGCTGCGCGACGTTTCTCTCGTCTCCCAGTGGGATGTCGAACAATCGCGCAAGTTTAATGCGGACGTCCCTGAGATTGTGGAATCCTGTTTCCACACTCTTGTGGAAGAGCAGGCTGCCCGTCGCCCTGATGCCATGGCCCTCCGCTCTTGGGACGGCGATTTCACTTATGCCCAGCTCAACCAGGCAGCCAACCGACTTGCAAATTACCTGGTCCAGACACACGATATCAAGACAAACGACCTGATACACGTGTGCTTTGAGAAATCGATATGGCATTTCGTGTCGATCTTGGCCATCAACAAGGCTGGCGCTGGCTGGGTTCCTCTGGACCCATCGCATCCTCTACAGCGTCTACAACAAGTCGTCAGCCAAACCAGGGCTAAGATTGCACTTTGCTCGCCAGACAACAGCGATGTTTGCTCCGCCCTCGTTGAGTCTGCGATCCAGGTTACACCTGAGTTTGATAAGCAACTTCAAACCCAGGTCAACAGCCGACAAGGCCCAACAGAGAGAGCCTCTTCAAGCAGTATCGCCTATGTCCTCTTTACGTCTGGTAGTACCGGCACGCCGAAGGGTCTCGTAATGCAGCATGGGTCCGTGTGTACAAGCCAGAAAGCAATCGCGAAGAGGCTTCAGCTTGGACCGGAAGTGCGTATGCTACAGTTTGCAGCCTTTGTTTTCGATTTGTCGATTGGCGAAATTGTGGCTCCCCTTATCACAGGCGCCTGTCTATGCATTCCGTCTGAGCACTCCAGGATGAATGAACTGTCCAAGTTTATGCAAGACATGAGTGTCAACTGGGCCTTCTTGACGCCTTCGTTTGTACGGACCCTGAATCCGGACGAGATTCCTGGATTGGAACTCCTACTGCTTGCTGGCGAGGCAGTTCCTCGTGATGTGTTGACAGCCTGGATCGGAAAGGTTCGTCGTCTCATCAACGGCTGGGGACCGGCTGAGACTTGTGTCTTCAGTACTCTGCATGAGTGGAAGTCGGTTGACGAGTCGCCTCTCACAGTGGGACGTCCTGTTGGCGGCTTTTGCTGGATTGTCGATCCCGACTCAGGTCATCTCGCCCCTATCGGCACGGTTGGTGAAGTTGTCATTCAAGGCCCAACACTGTTGCAGGAATATCTGGCAGACCCAGAACGTACCAATGCCAGCATCCTCCCCGCTGCTGAGTGGGCTCCTCGTCCAGATGAGAAAAACTGGAACAGGTTCTACAAGTCGGGCGACCTTTGTCGTTACAATGCCGACGGAACCATCGAGTTCTCGACACGCAAAGATACGCAAATCAAGATCCGAGGTCTGCGTGTTGAACTGAGCGAAATCGAGTACCACATTCAGCAGTCATTGACTGGTGTGCGCCAGGTCGCTGTTGACGTTTACAGAGGCAATAACGGCTCCAACCTTGTTGCGTACCTTTGCTTCACTGACGAAACGAAGACAGCCGGCGTCAAGGCCGATGCTTCGGAGACCATTTTCTTGCTCACCGACGAGAGCTTACAGAACCAACTGATAGCCCTTGTCGGAGAATTGGGTGTTGCCCTGCCCCGGTACATGATCCCTACCTTGTTCATTCCATGTGCCTTTATGCCGTTCATCGCTTCAACCAAGCTGGATAGGAAGCTTTTGCAAAAGCACCTCTCGTCACTCGATAGGGATCAGCTAGCGATGTATTCGTTGTCACACAGCGAAAAGCGGCAACCGGAGACCGAAATGGAACAGCGCCTGCAATTGATCTGGGCCGAGATCATGAATCTGCCGATGGAGTCCATCGGGAGAGATGACACCTTCTTCCAGCTGGGAGGAGACTCAATCATGGCCATATACCTTGTCTCAACCGCTAAGGAAGAAGGCATCACTCTGACAGTGAAGGATGTGTTTGACGATCCAAGGCTATTGGCTGTGGCCTCGAAGGCTGTGCTGAGTCAAGACGATATGGAGCCAACAGACTCTGCTCCAGAGCCATTCAGTTTGTTGCCTGATGCGCAGAAAAGCCTCGCACTGGGCGAGGAAGTCCGAAAGTTGTGCGGCCTTGCCAAGAATCAAGCCATCACGGACGCGTATCCATGCAGTTCTCTACAAGAAGGCCTCATAGCCCTTACCGCCAAGCAGCCAGGGTCCTATGTTGCTACCTATGCCCATCATCTATCCAGCTTTGTGGATATTGGCATGTTCAAGGCTGCGTGGGACTCGGTGGTCGAGATTTGTGACAATCTTAGAACCCGAATCGTCGTCTTGGATGGCGTCATGACGCAAATAGTCCTCGATCATGATAGTCAATGGGTGTCTGCCGATAATGAAACGCTCGAGTCTATGACTGGATCGTCACGCAATCTGAAGATGGGCTACGGAACGCCCCTATGCTGGTACTCCATCGTCTCCGAGAAGGGCGAAAACTACTTTGTGTGGTCAGCGCACCACTCCATCTACGATGGTTGGACGATGAGAGTCATGTTCACAGCTCTGTTCTCAGCTTACCAGGGCATGTACGCACCTGAAGTCCGACCTTTCTCCTCTTTCATCAAATCCGTGAAAGATCTCGATAATGATAAGATCGCATCGTACTGGACCCAAGAACTGGCTGGAGCGAAGCGCGCTTCGTTCCCATCACGCCGCACCGCCCCAGGCATCATGGAAAGCAAGCGGCTCAGCTCAACAATTCCATTCTCCCGATCCATAAAAACTTCAATCACGCAAGCATCAATCCTTCGAGCGGCGTGGGCAATTGTCCTTGCCCGATACTGCGACAGTAACGAGGCAGTATTCGGAGCAACGGTTTCCGGTCGTCAAGCCCCGATCCCCGGAGCTGAGATGATATCCGGCCCAATGATCGCCACCGTCCCCATCAGGGCCCGGCTAGACAATCAGGCGCCCATATCAAGATTCGTCCAAGATATGCAGAGCCTAAGCTCATCTATGATTCCATACGAGCAATATGGCTTGCAGAATATTGCCAAGGTCAGCCCTGAAGCGCGGGAGGTTTGCGATTTCTCGAGTCTCTTGGTTGTCCAGCCACCTGCACATGGAGCTGGAGACGATCATGGCGAGAGTATTTTCGCTGTGGACGAGTCCGCAAGTGATCTCACGATGGACTCCATGGATGGCTACTTTAACTATCCCCTCGTGATCATCAGCAGCCTCTATCCTGAAGAGTTCCGACTGAACTTTTTCTACGATACTACTGTGCTGTCGGAAGCTCAGGTCATTGCTTTGTCGTCGCATTTGGACCACGTTGTTCAACAACTCTTAGCCAAGGAAGCAGTGAATGCGCCTCTGAGCTCAGTCTCTCTTCTCAGCCCCTGGGACGTGCAACAGGCAGTCGATTCCAGCCGTTTGGAGCCCTCCAGCGACACTTGTACGCACTGGGCTATTCAAGAAAACATCCAGTCTCGACCAAACGATGTTGCCATTGCGTCGTGGGATGCAGAACTCACCTACTCCCAGGTAGGCACATTTGCTTCGCGTTTAGCAGTCAAGCTACAGGAACGCGGAGTTGGCCCTGAAACCCTGGTCCTTCTCTGCTTCCCCAAGTCAGCTTGGGCCGTCATTGCGATGGTGGCCATCGAAATGGCTGGCGGCGCTTTTGTACCTCTTGACCCAGCTGCACCGGCGGCTAGGTTGAAGGGCATTATCGAAGACACAAAGGCCACTCTTGCTATATCTAGTCCAACCAGCGGCAAGGTGCTCGAGGGCCTTGGGGTCGACGTCTTCTTCGTTGATGAGGACGTTCTTTCGAGGATGCCCAACCCAGCTGAACCAGTGACATCCAAGGTTCGGCCCGAAAATGCGAGCGTGATCCTGTTTACCTCAGGCTCTACAGGCAAACCGAAGGGCATGGTGATCGAACACAGGAACCTGGTCTCTTCCAGCGACGCATATGGCAGCCTCCTTGGCATTGGCCCGGGCACACGAGTCTTCCAGTTTTCCGCTTACACCTTCGATGTCGGCATCCTCGACTGTCTTGTGTCTCTAATGCGCGGGGCCTGTCTGTGCATCCCGTCTGACCACGACAGGATGAACGACTTAGCGGGTGCGATGCGGTCTTCGAAGGCCAACTGGGTCTTCCTGACTCCCACAGTTGCCGACCTCTTGTCTCCCACTGATATCCCTGATATGAAAGTGGTGTGCCTCGGTGGTGAGGCCATTAGCAAGAAGTGCGCGGATCGCTGGGTGAATCACGTCGATTTACATGGTCTGTATGGACCGGCTGAGGCATCCATCTGCGCGTGGAATCCTACCGTTGGCAAACTGGGTCGATCGACTAACCTGGGAAGGCCCATATCGAGTGCCTTCTGGGTCGTTGAACCAGGCAATATCCGCCAGCTTGTGCCCGTGGGGTGTGTTGGCGAGCTTCTTATCGAAGGTCCTATGCTTGCCCGCGGCTACTTGAACGTGAGCCCTGAAGTTGCTGCCAGTTGGATGGAAGACGTGGATTGGCTTCCATATGGAAAGAAGAGAGTGTATCGCACAGGCGACTTGGTTCGCCGCAATGCTGACGGCACGTTTGACTACATGGGCCGCAAGGATACTCAAGTTAAGCTACACGGCCAGCGTGTCGAGCTTGGTGAGATTGAGTCTCGAATCCACGAGTTGCTGCCTGACAACATGGCTGTCATCGTCGACATCCTCAAGGCAGATGATGAAAATGCCCACGACATCCTTTTGGCATTCCTGTGGTATACCGACGACGAGATGACTTCTCAGTCACAAGCTCTCAGGTTGATGCAGTCGGTGTCACAACAGGCTCAAAGCGTCATCTCTCGTCTTGATTTGACCTTGGAAGAAAGCTTACCTTCGTACATGATTCCTTCTTCCTACTTGATATTTGAAGGCAAGCCAGAACAGACAACCTCAGGCAAGGTGAATCGCCGCTCATTCGTGGAGCTTGGCCGAAGCATCTCTGTTCAAGAGCGCCTGCGCTTTACACCGAGCGCCAGTGACTACGTGTCGCCTACAACTCCCATGGAGCTGCAGCTGCAGAGCCTTTGGGCCCAAGTTCTCAAGATCAGCGATATATCAGCCATTGGCAAGCACGACAGCTTCCTCCATCTAGGTGGAGATTCGATCAGTGCCATTGAGCTGGTTTCGTTGGCTCAGCGACAGAATATTAGCCTCACGGTGGCAATGGTATTCAATAACCCGCGACTCTCTGCGATGGCAGAGGCCATCCAGCTCAACACTTCTGCATCGTCCACAGCTCACGAAGTCGATCGGTTCGGTCTCATACCAACCAGTGAGAAAGAGAGCGCTCTGCGGGCAGTGCAAACTCAGTGTAAGCTTCCAGACTTGGCCGAGATCGAAGATATCTATCCATGCACAGACCTCCAGACAGGATTGATGGCCTTGACTATCGGCCAGCCAGGATCCTATATCGCCAAGCACGTCTATCGTCTTGCACCACATGTGGATATTGACCGCTTCAAACTGGCCTGGGAGCAAACCATTCGATACTGCACCAACCTTCGCACCCGCATCGTGCTCTCTGGTAGCACTGCAGTTCAGGCTGTTATTCAAGAGCCAATTCACTGGCCTTCCACTTATACCGATCTGCGTTCGTTCCTCCTATCAAAAGAGAACTGCACAATGACCTACGGGTCGCCGCTGTGCCGATTCGCAATTATCAACCAGGGCAGCGATCAGTACTTTGCAGTCAACATCCATCACACCATCTTCGATGGATGGACCTTGTCCATTGTGTTGCGAACGTTGCTCGCCATGTATTCCCAGACGGAGCCGCCATCGATTTGCCCGTATACCAGCTTTGTCAAGTACATCATGGAGCTCAATCAGGAGAATTCCCGCGAATACTGGTCTACTCAACTTCGCGGCGTCAAACGCGGCACGTTCCCAGTGGTGGCTACAAAGAACAAGCAGTCATCTACCACACAAAAGATTGCCGGTATGCTAGACAAGACAGTCCATCTGCAGAGGCCGTCGGGCTCCTCCATCACCAGAGCCACCATCATTCGCGCTGCGTGGGCAATTTTGCTGGCGCAGTACGAACATAACGATGACGTTTGCTTCGGTACGACCGTCTCTGGGCGACAAGCTGCAGTGCAGGGCATTGATGAAATGCCTGGTCTCGCTCTTGCGACGGTTCCTATCCGCGTTCAGCTTGACAGACGGCAGAAGATATCCGCCCTCCTTCAGACAATGCAAGATCAAGCCTTTGAGATGGTAGCCCACGAGCAGTATGGGCTGGCAAACATCTCAAGACTCAGCTCCGACGCCAAAGAGGCGTGCAACTTCACCAACCTCCTCATCGTTCAGCCGGCTCAGCAGTTCACCCCAACTGACAACGGGACTAAGCCCGCCGTATTCTGCCCTGTGGCCGCGGAGGGCTTCGCTGAAGGTGAGCTTCTTGGTGACTACTTCAGCTATCCGCTCGTCATGCAGTGTCAGCTGCTCGAGGACGATGTTCAGCTGAGTATCATCTACCAAACCGATCTCGTCAACGATTCTCAAGTAACTGCGCTGGCTGAGCAATTCTCCTACGTCCTTGAGCAGCTCCAGAAGAATGGCGACATGACTCTGTCGGACCTCTCTCCTGCGAGCCCCTGGGACATTGAGCAGGCAATCAAATGGAATGGTCTCGACATCGCACCGACAGAAGCCTGCGTACATGACTTGTTCGCCAGGCAAGTTGCAAAGACACCGCACAAGGAGGCACTCTATTCCACCGCCGGCAGCATGACATATGCAGAAGTCGATGAGCTGTCGAACGAGCTAGCTTTGCATCTCATCCAGCTGGGTGTCAAGTCGGAAGCAATCGTACCCTTCTGCTTCGAGAAATCGGTATGGACAATCATTGCCATGCTGGGTATCACCAAAGCTGGCGGTGTCTTCCTACCGCTAGACCCCAGCCATCCACTGAGTCGTCGACAAGCCTTGATCGACGAGACAAGTGCCCAGTACATGATCGTGTCCCCCGGTACAGCCGAAGAGTGTGCGGGCATGACCAGAAACAACGTTGAGCTTTCGTCAGCCTTTTTCTCAAGAACAAATGGTCGGGCCCCCTCACGGAAATTCAAGGCTGCTAGATCCAGCCCCGGCAAAGCCATATACATTCTGTTCACTTCTGGATCAACTGGAAAGCCCAAGGGCGTCATCATCGAACACAGAGCGATATCGACCTTCCTGGTCAAGGTCTGCGAAGCCTTCCAATTCACTGAGGAAACGAGGACCTTCCAATTCTCCAGCTATGGCTTCGATGCCTGCATCTTTGAGATTTTTGCCGTCTTGATCTCGGGAGGAACCGTGTGCGTTCCCACCGACGCGGAACGTATCCAGCATGCAGCAAGCTTCATAGAGCAGGCCCAGGCCAACATCACGCTTTTGACTCCGACATTTATCAAGACGATAAGCCCACAGATGGTCCCTTCACTGAAGACACTGCTCATTGGTGGTGAACCCCCATCCAAGGACATCATGGACTTGTGGAGTCAGCACGTCACCCTGTGGAATGTATATGGACCTACCGAATCCTGTGTCTTGTCATGTATCCAGCTGTATGCCCATGCAGCATCAGCCACGACAGTTGGTCGAGGGTTTGCTCATCATTGCTGGGTTGTCAACCCGGAAAATCACGACGAGCTTGCACCCATCGGATGCGTTGGCGAGCTTTTGATACAAGGAGAGGCCCTGTCTCGGGGCTACATCAACGATGAAGAAAAGACAAACAAAGCGTTCATCAGCAATGTCAAGTGGCTCCCTGATGGTTGTGACGTCGGAAGGAGACGGTTCTATAAGACTGGTGATTTAGTCCGATATAACCCGGATGGAAGCCTTCAGTACATGGGCCGCAAGGATACGCAAGTCAAGATCCGAGGGCAACGTATCGAGCTGGGTGAGATTGAATACCAGATCAAGCTTCAATCGTCCGCTATCGAGCATGCGATGGTTGACAAACTCCGCCATGGCACGCACGAATCCCTTGTTGCCTTTGTCAGCTTGTCTAGAGACAACAAGTCCAGCGATACGTCTCAGATCCAGGTGTTGGATCACAACGCCGAACTGCAAGAGCTCTTCTCTCAATTAGCCGCAGACCTGTCTGCTGTCTTGCCAGGCCACATGGTTCCCCAGTACTTCATTGCTGTCGATTCCATGCCAATCAGCACCTCCGGCAAGCTCGACAGAAAAGCACTCCTGCAGACAGCGGCCAGTCTCTCTTCAGAAGAATTGGCAGTTCATTTGGCTGGCCAGCGGCTACCTTTCCGTGACGCCTCCACCGACCTCGAACACTGGCTCCGAGCACAGTGGGCAGAGGTCCTCGAACTACCTAGAGAAGGCATCAGCGTTGACGACAACTTTTACCAGCTGGGCGGCGACTCCATTCGCATCGTCAACATCTCGAGGCTTGTCCTCGACAAGTTTGGAGTGTCCCTTGGCAGCACCCTGTTGAACAGCAAACACACGACAATCAGTAACATGGCCAAATTCATCTCCCAGAGCGCAGAGAACGGGGCTGCAGAGGCAGACCATCCTGATGCGGAAGTCGACCTCATGGCCAAGATCAATGCGATTGCCAACTCGCCCTGGATGAAGCACCCGCAAGCTCTACTTGAGAATCCTACAACCACACTGCCTGACCAAGCCACGGTTTTCTTGACTGGAGCTACCGGGTTCCTCGGCACCGAAATTCTCAGACAGTTGGTTGAAAATCCAGCAATCAGGTCGATAGCTGTTCATGTCCGCTCCAAGACAGTAGCACAGGGGATGGATCGAGTCAGAGAGACAGCCAAGATTGCCGGCTGGTGGCGTGACGAAGATGAGGCCAAGTTGGACATTTGGCCCGGCGACCTCTCCAAGCCACGTCTCGGCCTCACAGAAGCACAATGGCAGCGCCTCTCTGGCGTGTCGGCATCAGAAGCCAACATCGATGCCATTATCCACAACGGAGCGTCCGTCAACTGGAACGCCAACTATGAGACGCTGAGCGCTCCCAACGTCCACTCCACCGTCGACCTGCTCATGGCAACGGCGACATCGCCATGCCACCCCAAGTTTGTGTTTGTGTCGGGCGGTGCCTTTACGGATCCAGCAGAGAACCCGGCTGTGTCGGCCGCGCTCCTCAGCGGTGCCAATGGCTACTCTCAGTCCAAGTTTGTCTGTGAAGCTGTCATCACGAACATGGCCAAGAGCCTCCCTAGCACCCAGAACCGCGTGTCGACAGTCAAGCCCGGTCGTATCATCGGAAGGGCCGAGAATGGCGTTTCCAACGTCGACGACTTTGTCTGGCGTGTGGTCTCTACGGCGGCATCGATCCAGGCCTACCCTGAGGAACCATCTGATTACTGGATGGTCATGCAAGACGTGGGCGTGGTGGCATCGAACGTCCTCGGTCCACTCTTTGCCGATTCCATCAAGCCGTTCAACATGCTGGCAAGAGGAATGACAATGGCCGACTTCTGGGACCGTGTCAATGCCGAACTGGACGTCCCATGCGAACCTGTTACCTGGCAAGAATGGACTGAGCGCGCCTTGGCTTCGATGAATACAATTGGCAACACGCATCCCCTGTGGCCGGTGCAGCACTTCCTCGGTCAGCTCGGTCTGCCGCGAGACTTTGCTACGCTGGCGAATGCGGGAACGCATGTGTGCGAGCAGTCGCAGAAGGCTGTGCACAGCAACGTGCGGTATATGAAGAAGATTGGCTTTATCCAGTCTTCGCCGGAAGGATTTGGCAATGTCCAGCGGGATGGCACGATTCGACGCGTGCATACGCTTGCAGGATAAAACGGGGGTTTCATACTCTTTTTTCTCGTCCTCTTCTCCTTTGTCTCGTCTTACTCTCATTATTTGTTGTGATTTTCTCGATTCTAGTCTATTTGACTGGCTTCTAGTTCACACTTGATTTCCTTCTTTTATTCTTTTTCCTAGATAGTTTAGACTCATGGGCAGCACTAGATGAGATTGATAAACACACATTTGCCCCATTCGTTCTGTTCCCTCATCGGTCTGTGGCTTCAAAGCAACGCCCATCCCACGTGCAATTCATGTGTTCCAAAGAGTCTCCTGTTTATTAGCATGTCATCCTTCAGCCATCCAGCCTGAGCACCCAGCCACCAAGCCATCCGGTTATCCAGTCATCAAGCCATGCCTTTCTCTCTTTCGTCTCACGGCACTTGGAAAATCATCCTCAACGGTTTATTCAAGATTCAAGCTCCAGCTGATCCACACAGTCGGATCCATCCGAACCTTCGGCAGCCAATGACGATGCCACAGGCTCATCCTCTTCGATGCTCGCTTCCTGATTTTCTCTTTAGCTCAGCCGGGTATGTTGATCTAATTCTCGCGCCAACTCCAGTAGTAGCATCTCTATCACAGACACTAGGCTCTCTTTGTATGAGAGAGCAGCTCTTTTTCCTTTGCCCTTGACGATGAGATTTTTTTTTCTGCTCGCTCAGTCTTTCTCTCCTCTTTCCAGTTGATACTGCTCAGTATTCTCGTGACTCTCGTCTCATTGGGACTGTGATAGAGGCTTGAGGCTTGGGGAATCTCGGGCTTGATTGCTGCTGCACCATGGGCGAAACAGTGGCAAACAACCAACATGAAGGCTCGTCCGCCAAGGATGAAGCTGTGGCGATGGTTGGCGAAGTGCAGCATACCATCGATCCCGTTATCCTCGCAAGAGCTGTGAGGAAGATTGACTGGTTCTTGATTCCTGCAATGATTTGCGGATGTGAGTCTATCACCTCTTCTCCTGTGCTTTCTCTTCTTGAGCCGATAGGAAGACAGGCGTTATGAAGCCAAACTGACATTGTTTATAGATGGCCTCGTCTATTACGACAAAGCCATCCTGGGCTCAGCCGCCCTCTTCGGCATGACAACCGACCTCCAGCTCAGCGTCGTCGACAACTCAACCGTCCCTCCCACCGTCGACACGCGCCGCCTCAGCTGGGCCACCTCGCTCTTCTACTTCGGCATGCTGGGCGGCCTCTACCCCATGACCTTCGCCCTCCAGCGCTTCGACATCGGCCGCATCCTCGGTGCCGTCGTGATCCTCTGGGCGACCATCTGCATGCTGACGGCGGCCGTCACCTCCTGGCAGGGCCTGTACGTGCAGCGCTTCTTCCTCGGCTTCGTCGAGAGCATCATCCCCACGGGCTTCATGTGCATCGTGTCCAGCTACTACACGCAGTCGGAGCAGTCGCTGCGGCAGAGCTGGTGGTTCAGCAGCACGGGCCTGTTTACCATCATTGGCGGCGCGCTCAACTACGGCTTCGCCCAGATCACGGGCGGCGGGCTCAAGCGGTGGCAGTACATCTACCTGCTCGCCGGATCCCTGACGTTCCTCTTTGGCCTCTTCTGCTTCGCCATCCCGAACTCGCCCGTGTCGGCCTGGTTCCTGACCAAGGAGGAGCGATTCGCTGCCGTGGAAAGGCTGCGCTACGGACAAACTGGCGTGCGATGCACCAAGCTCAAGGCGTCTCAGCTGAAGGAAGCCGTGCTGGACATCAAAGTCTGGCTCATCTTCCTGATGATGGCCTCTGCATACACCGTCAACGGCGCGGTGAGCGGCTTCGGCCCCCTCATCGTGTCGACCTTTGGCTGGGACAGCCTCCACTCGATCCTCTTCCAGTTCCCCCTCGGCGGCCTCTGCTTCATCGTCATCCTGGCCACCGGCTACATCGGCTCCAAGGTGAACAACGTCCGCATCCTCATGCTCGTCCTCACCTGCCTGCCCGTCATCGCCGGCTGCGCCATCATCTGGAAGAGCACCTGGAGCTTCCACGCCGCCGCCCCCGTCGTCGGATATTCCATCACGGGCTTCTTTGGCGGCACCGTCAGCCTCATCATCACCATTGGCATGTCCAACGTGGCGGGCCACACGAAGAAGAGCTTCATGGCGGCGACAATCTTTGTGGCTTACTGCGTGGGCAATATTGTTGGCCCTCAGCTGGTTTGGTCACAGACGAAGAACCGGCACTATCCTGCCTTGTGGCTTGGTCTTATCATATGGTACGCTTGCATCTAAGCAGATGAAGAAGAACGTATCGAGAGGTTTTATCTTTGCTAACATGTTGTGTACAGCTACATTATCTGCATTTTCTCATCCATCACGCTGTACTTTGTCCTCCGAGCCGAGAACAAGAAGAAGATGGCCATGCCGGAAGACGAGGCTGAGCGAGCAAAGCTTGCCTTCCAGGATCTCACAGACAAAGAAAACCCCTACTTCCGCTACGTTTACTAAATGGAAGAGGGAGAGGGATCGATTATTCGAAAAATTCAGCGTAATCTCTAATCAAATAATGATACCCAAGGATCGGCTGCGCTCTCTCAAGTCATCAATAGATCGGCTGCGCTCTCTCAAGTCATCAATACTATTGTCTAATTATACATATGTATATATATACGATATTTACTCTACAGTACCCAGGTATATCCAACCGTCATGCAGTCAAAGCCATCCAAGTGCCAGCATCCAATGCGTCCTTCAAAACCCAAGATGTCAACGTGTCAACGGGTATCAGCGCTTCGTCGTCTTCGTAAGATAGCCCAGCAATGCTCAAAACACCCGCGTGATGCTTGGCCCAACCCATTCCACCACCTCGCATTGCCTCTCCTGGCGAAACTTGTCGAGCCTGTCCTTGATCCAGCCGGACTTGTAGTCCACCCACTTGTCGTCTCTCTGTTCCGGCTCACGCTTTTCTCCGTACCTAAAGGCCCTTGCGAGGACGCATACTTTTTCGTCTCTGCCTCTCCAGTTCCACTGGACACAGCTGTCGTCCTTTTTGCAGGCCTCCTCGCATTTCTCAAACGAGTCAATGCCCTGCTCGGGGCCAGACTTGGAGGCGTCCCAGTCTCCGTTATCCCAGTTATCCAGAGTGTCGGAGGTTCCCGGTCGATGAAAATTCCAATAGTCGGCGTATAGCAAGGGCCGCTAAGGAGGCAGACATGTTAGACAAACATCTTTCACCACTTGACGATTCGGGGAATTTTGCAACATACCTTGAACTTCCTCTGCCCGAATTCCCACTTCCACGCCTCGACCATGTCCTTTGGCGTCGTCTTGTGCAGCGTCATGATGGGCTGGCACCAGTAGCGGTCGCTAAAGGGGATGCCGTGCAGCGGATGAGGGTTGAACATGGGCCAGTATCCCTGTAGAGCCACGCCATTGTTCCACAGCGTCCAGCCGACAACGCTGTCGCCGCAGCACTCGTCCTTGATCAGGGGAAGCCACTCTTCGCTGACGGTCGGTCCGCTGTACTGGCCATGCGGTGCCACGTCGCGGCGGAGAAGCGCCTTGACGGCTCCGCGGCTCAGCGCGAATCCGGGGCCGCCGTTGGCGAACCATGTCTTGAGGTTGTCTCGGTTGCTGTCGTGTCGTCCGGGAGATGGAGAGCCCATGTAGATGGGAACGTCAGGGTCGAATGTGGAGAGGAACCGGTATACTGTGTCCCATACGACATATCTGTGGGAAGCAGATGCAGATGGTTAGCACGTCCTGCTCCTCGAAGCCGCACACACATTCATCAGAAGCACATGTACGTACGTATCCGTCTCGTAGAAGAAGTAAAACGGTCTGTTCGGCCGCATCATCCAGGCACGCTCAATCTGCGGCAAGAACTTGAACCGATCAATGATCCAGCCATTGACCTTCTTCGTCGCCTCCTTATCCTTGTCCAGCGTGCCATTCTGGCTCAATTCCTTCTGCAGGAGATAGTTGCCAATGTCCGGGTTATACTCGACGTCGTAGTACTTGGGCGGAAGGCCGGCGAGGATGTCAATGGCCGTGAAGTTGCGGATGCGCTCGTCGAGGTCGGAGAAGATGAGCAGGTCGTCGGGGCGGAAGCAGGCGCTGACGCTGTCGAGCTGGGCGTCGAGCTTGGTGCGGTCCTCGCCGTGGCCCATCTTGAGGACGGGCTGGACGAGGCTGAGCATGTGCTTGGGGAAGGTTGCGCAGAGGTCCGCGGTCGACCTGCCGGTGGGATCGAGAGACACCGGCCAGTAGTCGCTGACCGTCTCGTACGGGTAGAAGCCGGGCGGCTCGTCGAAGCCCGGGGCCGACGGCAGGACGGGCAGGGTGTCATGCTGCCGGCGCCAGACGAGGCCGAAGGCGACGAGCACGAACAAGGCGACGCCGACGACGATGCGGATCAGGCGCTTGTTGAGGAGGAAGAGCCCGAATTGCTGCGTCTCCGCAGGCTTGGGGAAGAGCGCCATGGCTGCCTGCACATGGCCTTGGAAGCCGTGCTGCACAGGGTCAGAGGATCGCGGAGAGAAGAAGAGGAGGAGGAAGAGAAGAGGAGCAAGACGCGATAGACTAGATAGACCGAGTCGTGGTTGGCGATCCTGCTGCTAATTCTTGCTTCGTATTACTTACTATTTTCCTTATCCTCCCCCCTTCACAGCCACAGCGCGACCGGGATCTGGTAACATTTTTTTGTAGGCGGATGTCGCTCGTGAGGAAGCCCAAATGGGGGCCTCGGTTCTGGAACCCGGTACCTGATTGCTTCACAGATATACCGCATAACAGGGGGTAGAGTGTACCTGTCAGGTGGTGGCGCTTCGGGATTTATAACCTTAGATTCATTAGCCCTCGTATTGCCCAAGTCAAACGTTCTAGAGGGTTAATACTCGACAAGCGGACGAAGGGGGGAAGTTTGTTCGGAGTATGACAGGGTAGTCCCTATCTAGTAGGTACGCAGAAGCGCTTCAGTATGTATCTTATGAAACCAGCAAAACTTCCCTTTGCAGCGGCTTGATCGAATGTGGAATGTCAAAACTCTAAGCTTGGGTAAGGTGAGGTGCCCAGAATGGCGTTGGCTTGGCCGGGCGGGTTGCTTGAGGCAGAAAACGGTACGAGCAGAGGCGCCACAAGTTGATATGAGGTAGTTCTTCTGAAAGTCATTAGCCCGCCTACTTAGGTATCTTAGAGATTCAGCAAGCCATGATGCAGACTTGGGCAAGTAAACATCTTTGTATGAATAGTTGATGCTTTTTTTTGGCTCATGGCAAAGGCGCTGGGCTAGACACCACGATTCTGGCGTATGAACCGTGTCAACCGCCGCTGATTCCTCGTTGCCTGCTGCTACAGTTTGAAGTCAAACGCCCAACTCAATTCTGCTGGTGTCCTGAACGAGGCCTCTGGGCATGCCTCTATCGTCTTTTCCTGCTTTGTTCTGTTCAACAAGATATCATCAACCCAGTGCCGCGTTTCCAAGCACCAATCCAGCCATCAAACAGACAAGGCAGCCCAGGAGCTTTCGATGGCGCAACCAGACCCCAACGGGAGCCGCCAAAGCAGAAATGTCCGCCTAACCCGAACGCAATGTCCGCCAGCAATATCCGTCGGCGACAACGCGGCAAGACGAGATGCCGAAGCGCTTTATCAGATGATCTGATAACTTCATTCGGCCCACCCCCGATCGAGAATCATCCCTGACGAAGCATCTGCTAGCGTCAAGCCTACAGCCAACGATCTTCTCCTCCCCACTGCCCGCCGCGTCGGGCCCTTGGCATTACCGAGTTTCTCAAGGCGGACGATGGCTTTGCTGAGGCTCTTATCGTTCCCCTCGAGGAGGTCCGAGTCGGACTCGGACAAAGTCGGCCGGAGAAGGCGTCGCAAGTTATCGGCATTTTCCCCCTTATAGATCGTGTCCAAGCTTATAGAAAGATGATGTGCTGCGCAGACCATGGGGAAATAGCCCAAATGCTATCCCATTTTTCTTGTACATTTCAATAGTATTATACATCGAAGTCCCCAAGATGCTAGAAAAGACGAAGCTATATACCAAAATCGTGGGTTACGCCCTCCTCTTTCTGTGGACAGAGGTACGACTCGCCGTCCGAGCCGCCATCGTACGACGACAAGCCCTCTGGTTTGGATCCTCTGCAGCCGAAGAGAGGACTCGAAACATTGTCATTGTCGGTGCTTCCTTTGCAGGCTACCGAGTAGCTCAGGTCATCGCAAAGAGCTTGCCTCCCCGAAGCCCATATCGAGTCGTGGTCGTCGAGCCAAACAGCCATTTCCAGTTCACCTGGGTGTTGCCGAGATTCTGCGTTGTCAAGGGCCACGAATACAAGGCGTTTATTCCATATGGAGGCTATATGGCCGGCGCTCCAGAAGGCTCGTATCGCTGGGTCAAGGACAAGGTCGTCGACATTGACCAAACAACCGTGAAGCTACAGGATAGCGGCGAGGCGATTCCCTACGAGTTCCTTGTTGTTGCCACGGGATCCGGGGTCAGAGATGGTCTTCCTTCACGAGTCAACGCTACGGACAAGCTGGCTGGAATGAAGCTTCTCCAACGTATGCAAAGCCGCATCGAAGCCGCCAATACAGTGGTTGTAGTGGGAGGAGGCGCCGCAGGAGTCGAAGTCGCTACAGACGCCAAGGCTCTCTATCCAGAGAAGCACATCGTCTTGATTCACTCAAGAGCCGCAGTGATGCACCGCTTTGGTCAAGGCCTCCAAAAAGCGGCGCGTGAAGGGCTCGAAAGACTGGGAGTGGAACTTGTGCTTCAAGACCGCGTTGTCAATGAAGACGCAGCCTCGGGGGCCGTCACCCTTCAGTCTGGTCGAACAATCGCTTGTGACCTCTTTGTACGCGTACCCTGTTTCGACATACTTGGACAGCTCTGTTTCTGAACTAACATGTTACGGTAGATCAACTGTACAGGGCAGAGGCCACTGTCTGAAGTACTTGCCAACCTCTCTCCCAGCTCCATCTCGTCCACAGGACACATCAGGATCAAGCCGACCCTCCAGATAGCTGACGACTCTCTACCAAATGTTTACGCATGCGGCGACGTCGCCGACACCAACACCCCGAATCCAAACGCTCGATCAGCAATGCGGCAGGCAACAGTCGTGGCGGAAAACATTCTTCTTGCAGTGGCAGGCAAAACACCTGGCAACGTCTACGAGAATCTCTGGGCAGATGGCGTCATTAAGCTGACTCTGGGGCTGGTACGATACCTTCCTTGCAATCGTCTTATATATTATCTACGACCTGTTTACTGACTACCATCGTTCCAGGATCGTTCAGTCACGCACCTTGGAGATGGCGCCTCCGAAGTTCTCTTTGGGAGCAAAGAGAAAGATGAAGCTCTCATGTCTGCCATGTGCTGGTGGCGTTTAGGAGCGAAGCCTTTCGAGGATGCATACATGGATGCTCACAGAGCCGAGATCGAGGCGGACGTCAACAAAGCATAAGAATACATGTTCTGTGCATTAACCACGATACATAAAGTCTGAGCTCTACTTGTTTGTTCAAAGATAGAGATTCCGAGGATAATACGACACAATTCTTTCATGTATCCATAGTTGTGACATAGACATCGTTTCGACAACTCAGGCAGTAATCACTCCCAGGCATCACCCAAGCCTCATGTTTAATGAAACTTGGCCACCCAGACGTCCATAGTCCACGACTTCTGCACACCAACCGTCTCCAAAGCCCCGAGAACACCATCTCTAGCCGAACGCAACAGCGCCTTGACTTTGGGATCCTCGACATTCTCCTCAATCTCCTTCAGAAAATTGGCACTCTTGACACTCCCCGTCTCCCAGTGGCCATCCATAAGTCCCTCCCCAGGCACCACCACAGTCTCCTCATCGAGCTTCCACCCGTTCTCACCCGCAGCATCAGCGATGGCGCCCGGGCTCGACAAACACCGAATATTTGCTGCGCTGGCCTTATTGTGAGCCTCAAGAGTGGCCCTCGCCACCGAAGCAAGGACATGCGGCAGGGCCTTCAGCTCCGTCGCCCTGAGTGCATATTCCGCGATAAGCAGAGCCTTGGCTCGTCCCTTCAAAGCGCCCAGCATCCTCGTCAGCGTCGCCGGCGAGTCGAAATACCAGATGCAGTGCGCAAAGACGACATAGTCCCACGTCTTGTCCGCATTCGCTGCCAGGAAGTCCACCGGGTCGGCAAAGTGCCAGGAGATGCGATCCCCAATCGCGCTTCCCGAGAGATGCTCCTGCGCCTGAGCAAGCGTCCAGGGAGCGCCGTACTCTGGCGGGCCAGGATCAACGGCGTCGACGTGCCCCGAGGATCCAACAGCCTCGGCCAGAACCGCAGTCGTGGTGCCTTGGCCGCAGCCAATCTCGAGGACGCGGCTGCCGGGAGCCAGCTGCCAGAAGTTGATGAACTTGATGCGGTGCTCTGCTTGGCCGATTTCCATCTCCAGGTGGCCTGGGTAGTCGGGCGAGCTGATGTGGTATTTCGCAATGGTCGCCGCAGCCGTGGCCGACATGGGCTCAAAGGAACTGGATGAAGACATTGTTGTTCAGGGTAGTTGGTGATTGTGCCAATGGGAATCTTCTCTTTCTATCTCACTTCATCTTGTCTCTCTTATACCTCGGATCGTGTGGTTCTCGTCCCCTTGTATCGCGGTTTCTTCGCGATCAATGGTTACCCTATCTCGACGATGCTTCCCCTCAATTCTCTTCCCAGACCAACAATCACGCTTGTGAGTCACAGTCGTTCGGTTCTCATGTCCAAATGAAGGTAGAGTCTCGTACCCCGCGCTACTGCGGCAATCTCTCGATCTCCCATCTTAATCTCGTGTTTGGGCCCGGTTTAGTCGCTCTCGTCCAACTTCACCTTGGAGACGGGCTAAACGTCACCGAAGAACTGTTGGCGGCTACCAGGCTGCCCATTTTGATGTTTGACTCACATTCGAGAGCTTCTTACAGGTATAAATGAATTGACCATCTGAACCAAGGGCAAAAGTTCCGCGGGAACCGTCACAGACCACTGAGCCAGACCAATTGAGGCAGGACGTTGGCACAAAAGAGCCCGTCATTAGCTGATGGATAGCCTAGTCGAAGAGTCACAGCATCGAGGTAGCATTGAACCGGACAAATTATTCAATGTCGATGATTATTTTTCGCTCAGCACAATGATCAACTTACATGATGCAATTCTTTGACTGTCTTGACCGAATTCTGATGCTTCGAAAGAGTGACTCCACAGGCGCAATTTGTTCATTTTTTTGGAGTATTGATGGTTCAGGGCCCAGGCACATTACATACATCGTGAAGTGTCCACAGCAAACAATGCCTCCGGAGGAATTGCTGTGGCATGCAGTTCTCGGGTGGGAAAGGCACCTCTGGTTGAGGTCGATGAACAATCTTGACATTCCCATTCACTGTCACGAGTCCAAACAACCAAACTCCCCCACTGCTGCAAGACCTTCAAAAGGTGGTCTGAAGCTTTGGGTAATCTTTCGCATGAGCCTTCAAGTCCGCGTAAATCGACGCAGAGTCATCTCCCGACAACTGCTGCATCCGCTTCAAGTCCTGTTCTTCCAGCTCCTCCATCTCCTCAAGGGGCTCCTCCTTGTTTGCCTTTCCATCATCCTCATTCTCAACGCCCAAAGCCTTCTTGATTCCAGATGACTCTCCAATCATCAAGATTTGGGTGTTGGCATAGTCAAGGTGATGCGGCCGGGAGGGAATCCATCGATAGTCTTTGAACTCTTCATGCATCCTGCATAAGCCAAGTAAGCATTTGAAGGTCAAGATTCAAGCGAACGGATATCAACACTTACTTTTTCGGATACTCTGGTGCCTGGGGAAGACGAGCAGAGGCCGGGGCTGGATACTCTGGATTCTTGGTGCTAATGATGAAGCTCCCTTGTTCCTTCAGACCAAGGTCCTTTTGCACCTCGCCGAGCTCTTGTGGGATTGTGAGAATGTACGCGAGGTGACTCTCGCGCCCTGTACTTGTGATGGCATAGACACCTTCGCCCACAGGTGTAGCTGCCGGCGTGTGCCTGGTGCCCTTGGTCTTGGTCTCATACTCCCCACCAGCCAGGAACTGGCCCTTGATCTCGTCGTATGATGCGCCTGTCTTGTCGACAAACGCCAGGAAGCGGTCTTTGCCACTCGAGGGGAGCACTTTCTTTGGCAGAACGACAATCCGCGTGTTTCCAGCATCCGCCAGCGGTGGCTTGCTCAGCTTTGCGTCATGGCCTATTGGCCTGAGGATGATGTAGCTTCGCGCAATGTCGTCCACTTCCTCGGGCTTGTCGACGTCCACGCGTCCTCTGATGAAGAAGTAAATGATGCCCTTCTCCAGGATGCTGGCGGGCGCGTCCTTGTCCTTGTCTGCCTTGGCCTTGCCGGTGGTGCCATTCTCGGATTTGACATCCTTGGACTCTTCCGACTCTTTCTTCCTGGTTTGGTGAGTGTTTGACTCCTCTTCCTTGTCATTCTCCTTGTTCTTCTCCTTGTCGTTCTTCTTGTCTGGATCAGCAGGCGTCTCTGACTCGACCTTGGTCCGCTTAGGGTCTGGCGTTTCCACCTCGGTCTTGTGCTTCTCACCGGCAGAGGCCTGCTGATGTTGCTCGTCCTCTGTCGTTTTCTCTACCATTTTGGCGATGATCAGGTCGGTTCCAGGTTGTCAGACAAAGTGTGTGAGATGATTTGTTGTTGTTGACTGGTTACACAGAGCAGAGGTTGAATTGAGCATCCCGAAGGTGTCTTAAAGAGCTGATGGGCATTCAGCATGTGATGTCATCCATCTGTCATCATGAAGATCAGATATCATTTAGCGACCGCAGAAAAATACCAGAACAAAGCGAGAAGTTACCAAAATTAGCAAGAATTACACTTTCCCCGGGTTTCAGCAGATGTGGGCTGATTCTGTCGCAGCACGACGTCGAAGAGAGGGTGGAGTCTTGCTCTCCCATGTTGACAGACCTTGCAATGCAAAGGCCAGCTGCTTGCAAATGCTCAGCCACGGTCCAAAGCCAGTCAAATCACTCTAAAGTAATCCTTTATCATCGTACTATGTGCATAACACGCAAAATGACAACAATGAGCGAGACCTGCCCGGCAGAGCCGTGAGGATCGCCGTTGGGAGGAGACTCAGAAGAAATCCGAGGCGAGGAACCGGAAGTGAGACCGAGCCACGGGTAGCGGCGGCCTACGTTGGTCGAAGCAGTTGCATCCTGGGACGCACATTTTAATCCCACCCGGAAGAATAGAGATGGCCAGACCATAACCAGGGCAGATATTGAGTCCTTCTCGTGGAGGAGAATGCTCGTACAATGTGGCCATCCAGTAGCTCTATAGGCCGATGTATCATCCACACTATTTGATAACCGGCCGAACCTGAACGATCTTCAAGAAGTACAGATGTGCAAGGCTTCAACGAGGTCTATAAGAAACGGCTTGGTCGTCAAGACTTGGCGTCTTCAATCCATGAGTCTCGATGGTTCGCACCCACACATGTGTTCTGGGTTATAGAAGATACACATGGTATCAAACATCCGAGTCCATTTCGCTTCAACTCAACGTAGATTACAGTTCGCTTTGAATGATAGAGATCGCTATGCTCGCGAGTTCACAACATCCAATGACACTCAAGGCTGCAACTTGAACTTGATCGATATATGATACCAATATTCTGTCTCTACGAGCCGTCCTATTGAAGTCCATTGATACTCTGTGTTCTACCGAGGTACTTGACATTCCAAGTCAATGTTATCCATACTCAACGCGCTCCAGACGGCAGAGCTCACCAAGTCGATCGAGGGAGGGTCGGATTGTCTCCTCGGAAGATGGCCCCATGAATGAGTTTACAGCACAAGGTATTATTCAATTTTGACAATGCATGAATTACGAGCAACTCATTGCCAAACAATAACCCATATACATTTCTCACTTCTTCAATCAGTGTCCACCAGTCGACTTGAGATTTTCCTTCTGCGTAGGCCCACGAATGCTCCCCCAATACGGCCAATGACAACACGGGCCACATTGGTATGCCAGCCATTCAGAAGCACAATACAGGCTGTAAGCATCCAAAGTGAGTTGTTTCTGATCGGATGGAAAAGTCCAAGGTATATAAGACGTAGACTTTCAGGGAAACGACCGGACCAACCTCGATCCTCCTACACTTCAGACCCTCTTCCTTTTCGATACGAGTCACCACACCTACTAAAGCATACCATCAATCTCATTTGTACGAGCTTCAAACTCATGAAATGGCTTCTTACTGTTGATCCGCTAACCGCTCTCACAGTCACACTTGAATAATCACGACCGCGAGATGGAGCCTGCCACCACCACCGCCACCACCACCACCACCCCCATGGGCCCGGGCGAGCGCTTTGCGCGGGAGTTCTGCGCCGTTTTCGATTCCATAGAGGCGTCAACGACTAGGCCACTAGCTCTCAGCCGGCTCATCTACACCACCACGGTGTTTTATTACGAGGAAGGAGAACCGCTCTCATCGGCCGAGCAGATCCAGGTCCTCTAGGAGAGGGCCACGCAGGCAACGAGAATAGAAAGAGAAATTAGCAACGTCTTAGAGCACGATGCGAGGCCGGAGGGTGGCACCCTCCAAGTTTATTTTGCCTCTGTCCTGCGCGTGACGGGGCACGATGGCATGGTGATCAAGTTGTCGCAGGAGATGATGATGTTGGCCAGACCGACCAACGAGTCCAACGACGACCTGAGGCTCGTGGAGATGAGGACGAGCACCTGGCTCGTCGAGGCCTATCCCGAAGGGGATGAGGTTGGAGAGCCGATGACGGTGGACGACCTTTGAAGTGGAAGGGGGTTGTCGGAGAATCGGATAGTCTTTCTTGGGGACTGAACATGGGACGCGAATAAAGGGATTTGATCGAAGCCTTTGCTCTCCATCTTTGCAATGTGACATCAGTATCTGTCGTGACTGTAGAGGACACTGCAGAGAAACTTGAAAGCACGCCTTTGCGACGACAGCCCAAAGTTCATTGTCGTAGTCGTTGTTTCTCACGTCCAAAGGAGATTCAACGGAGAAACAGACTGTATCATCACGTTCAAACTATCTTCAGATAATCTTCACTTGCGAGTCTTTGCATAGTCTCTATAATCTCCTCTGAGTCCAAGACAGGTGGTAATTGGGACGCATCCTTACGGATCAAGGACATGTCACTACGGGCCGAGCCAGTGGACGTGTCGTTCAATGCTTGGAGAAGCGTCATTGAAACCACCTTACCAGGATCCTGCAGCCTAGACGATCCAGAAGTTACCATGGCATCTGGCGAGACTTCCTTTGGAAAGAGCTCTTCCAAGCACCCAACGTAGCTTCAGCTCGGTCAGAGACGGCCTGGATCAGGTCCAAGGCTGCAATAGCCATAAGAGCGCAGTCCGGCGTGTTCGAATTATGTCGCTTTCTAGACCACCAGCGTTTACCCTCTTTCATACCCACACTATGGACTGGGACTTGAGAGAATCAATAGCCTCAGGAGGCGAACATAGAAGGCTGGCAGGATTATGATCGGTTGGCTAAACCCATTCTAAGGATTGGAAGCGTGGCAGCACTGGCATATTCAATCACGGTTTCTAAAAGGCACCAGATCTGCAGGCAGAACGCCTGCTCCGTTCGACTTTGAGTATCTCCAATGAAAACTGGTATTTCTATGGCAATTGACTGAATATACGACTTGGGTAACACTGGTGAGTTTGTAGGGCGCAGTGACGTTCATGGAAGTTATATCAGATCAAATTTCATGCAAAGTACCCTGAGATTTTTGCGCTCGTATGGCCTTCACTCGCAAATCGTAGGGGATTGTTCGAAACCCACGCCGGCGCCTACCCTTCACGATTTCACCATCACTTCTACCGGCTCTTTCCTGTTCTCGTGATGGCCTGGCGGCAGCGCCTATGTCATAAGTCGATGCCTATGGTTGGGCGTCTCGTTGACATGATATGAGCAGTAGGTTTGTTTTCGAGACTTGCCAGCGGCATCAGCGGCATCAGCGGCATTCGCGTGATATCGTCGCAGTGAGGAGTGTCAGAAATCTATTGCTGTTATGCTGTGAACTGAAACGTCAGAAGCAATCACAGATATTTTGAAGGATACTGTCCGTCTCTATCCGTTTCTATCTGACTTGAGTTCGTTTCTGCGGTCGCTTTTTATGCATCATTACCTGTCTAAATAGCCGCGCTGAGCATTTCGACAATGGCGGCAGAACAGGGCAGAACAGGCAGACGGTAAGATTGCTTAGAGAAACGTAGTACGAAGGAGAAGAATCGTAGGTGCTCTCTCTGACAGTTTGTTCCCGTCGTAAACCATCTTCAACGGGCATGTCGAACATCACGAAAGCTCTCGCCTCGAACTCCTACTAGCCAGGTGCGCCGCATATCGTGAAGGGAGGCGAAAGCGGAAGCTGTATTCGTACAAGGGTGATTCCAAAATAGCTGTTCAGAACTCCAAGGCGGAAGAGTTCCCCAGTTCTTTAATTATAGGGTAAATTCACGGACAGGCCAGGAGAAAGGAGAAGAGAGTTTCCCCTACGAGCATCCACGAATGTCAAGTTTAGGCGCTTCATGTTGGGGGCGATGAAAGGAGATGATTGAAAGGAATTCTTTGGCGCTCATTAAGCCATTTTCTACGTGATTACAAGGTATGCTTTTCGATCATTGTGAACAGTCTTGACTGCTTTTCTTTGTCAAGCTACCTTTAAAATTTGGTCATGTTCAGACCGATTGTTTCTCACCACGGTAGAGAATCCTCCCTCTACCTCGCAATCGTTGCATATTCTCTCTCCCCAACATCCCATCTTCAACTCAAAGGTAGAACTTTGGTAGACGATTCTATTTGTTGGCGTGTTTGGCAATCCTGTGTCGACTGGATTCTGACGCGATATCGGGCAGTTTCTCGCACATATTCGAAGGTTGGCTCTGTGCCACGAAACTTCGGGCGGTCCTCAAATTTGTGGTCAGTCGAC
The DNA here is from genome assembly GCA_020002365.1 of Trichoderma gracile. Taxonomy (NCBI): domain Eukaryota; kingdom Fungi; phylum Ascomycota; class Sordariomycetes; order Hypocreales; family Hypocreaceae; genus Trichoderma; species Trichoderma gracile. The sequence goes on from JAINEY010000005.1 coordinate 2,120,562, forward strand.
CCGTCGAATGCTTGATCATCCCCACGATGCCGATTCTAAACTGTCTTCTCTTTCGTCGAGCCTAGACAAGGCTCAGACACGGACTGTTTTACTAGAACTCGCCCAATGTGATCGACCCAGAACATTCTGCCCTCCAACCTTGGAAGCCATCGCATATCCTCGCCGATTCCAAGCAGAAAGGCGTACAGGTTGCCCAAAATCCACGACCAAGGGATCCCTTCGCGACTCGCAGCCTAAAGTCATTTCTCTACCTACCTTGTTTACGGAATATCCAGGTACAGGCTTCTGTGACGGAGTCCAGAATGCAGTTGTCGGATAGAAAGGGCGCTGATGGTCGTCGACTGTATCTGATCATATCGGAGGAATTACTAGATATACTTTATGCCTATCCCTGGGAGCAACAGTGTCTTTCGTTGTGTGACGTATGCCATAAATGGTACATGAGGCTCTCTGATCTTACTGCCGAGTCTATTCTTGCCTTGGGAATCTCCAGGTAGAGCGAGCTTTGCAGCGTTTTCCATGATGATCTCGGCAGTGATTGACGAGATTTGATTTTCCTTGATGCAGTTACTCCATGTAGTCCAGCCAAAAGCACAAAACAATTACAGCCTGTCCAGCGTGCCGTATCCGTGATGTTCGATCACTCAACATTTGATTTCCCCAGAGCTGGAATCGATCTCGAGTTGACTTTGGCCCAATGACTTCCAGCATCGGACTCCTGTTCGTTCCTTCAAGGATTAGTCTCAAAGGTGGAATGTCCTTACTTTGTGCGCAACTCACTGACGAGAAGAAGCGAGATGGAGTACTCAGAACTTAGCGAGAGGTGGGCATAGCACATATTGAACAAGGTGCTGAGAAGAATACGGCACGTTCTCCAGGGGATTTGAAGATGGATCAATGTAGACATCCTGATATTACAGTAGAACTGTCAAATATCGCGAATGATGCTCTGCGATGGAGATACGGGACGAGTGGTATGCCCTCTATCAGCGGTCTCCCGAAGCCATCACATATACAAGCTTTGACTGTTGCTTCAATTCCCTTCTTCTTGCGATTCAGTTCAATCGTGCCGTAGTGTTTTGCGTCCTTGAAACTGGTTGAAAGGATCTTGTTCTGCTCATGGTCGACCGAGAATCACGTCGCGTATCGTCGCGTCGTGGTCCTGCAACAGAAAAATGGACATATCGTGTAGTGACCTTCCCACCGAAGGTCGTCTTTTCTCGACTCGGACTGAACCCTTACAAACATCATGGATAGAAAAGCCTGTCGTGACTGTTGTATTTGGCTGTTGGGGAAGAGTTCACAATCGATCGAGGCCTCTCGAAAACGGGCAGTGGTGGAAGTCAGATCAAGGAAAGGGGGGATTTGGTACAGTAGCAGAGATGAGTGGCTAAATAACGAAGAAGCTGCTCCTTATGCAGAGATCCATGGCCAGTTTCGAAGTGGGTGGGAATTCTGGCGAGGTTTGGCTGGAGGTCTGAGCATCACCAATCCCAAAGCATCACTCGCGGGGCCATCTTCAAAAGCTCAGGAGAAAGACATAGTCAGGAGGCAAAGACGGACTCTATAATAAGCCAGATGTAGTTCAGTGACACTACGTGGAATTGTGACATTCTCATGGGTTCAGGATGAAGGCACGCCTCATAGCAAGCTGCAGAACATCTTCGACTCTTCTCTCGGAGATGAGAACCCAAAGTCCAAGGCGAACACCATCGCAGTCCATCGCCAACTCCCCAGCTGCCAAGTCACCAGAGTTTCTTCTTCAAGTCAAGGCTTGTAGCCTCGAGCTCAATGAAAAAAGTCAGACCCTCATATTGGGGAATCATCATCCGGCAGAGTGGGTTCAGGTTCTGCGCTTCGGAGTCAGATCCCCAGTGATTGGACTTTCGCCCTCACTGGGTTCCCCCATGTGGACATCGCCTTGTCCACATGTAATCATTGGGTCGAAGCACTGATGCCTCCCGAAGGGTTCTGTGCTGGACTTTGTCCAGACGACGAGAGTCCCGGTCTGAGCCGGGTAAGATCACAATCCGAAGATTGGGCGGTGCTTGAGAGGAAGAAGAAGAAAGAAAAGAAGGAAGGGTTGGGCGGGAGCAGAAGAGGTTTATATAGGGAGGGTGTGGGTCCTCGAGCTCGCGGCCTCACGTGAGCTTCCTCCTTCCTCAGGCTGCCTGCCACTCCTGCCCTGAGAGCAGAGTGAGCGCAATGACGTCGATGTGTTTCTGTTCTCGCTTGTTCTCGATCGTGATTGGGGGGAATGTGTTTGCTCAATTGTAGAGGAGCGGTGAATAGGAGTTGATACGCGTCCGTGATGTTCTCTGGGATTCGGCTGGCCTCGAGGAGGTTTTGGTGTGTTGACGCGGTGATGCCCACGCCGCACTTCCCTCCATGTGGCATGCAGAAGAGTTGGTGGGTGTCGATGTGCCTTGACAGTTTCTTTGGTGTTGACGATGTAGAGCCATGAAATCAGCTGTAGATGGCACGCAAAGTGTTGCCGTGATTATCTAGTGTGTAGCCCCTGAATATCACTTGTCGAGATTATGTCTGCAATCTTGTGCAAAATGGATCCATCGTGGCATCTTTTACTCATGCCCTCTTGCTCTCAGTAGACAGCGATGCAGATGTCCTGTGTTCACGATGGTGTGGTGCCAGAGTTTTGGTGGAGTGCACCTCTGCTATGCCATGCACGCGTTGTTCTCTCCTTTGGCAGCATGGTGTCGTATGTGTTCAAACCTGATAATCTGTCGTTATTCTATTGCTGCTTCTTTGCTCCTTCTAAAGTAGCCCTATGCTGAAAATCATCATCATTTCCATGTCTCTCGCTGCACCGCTTTCGACGAGTTGCTGCCACGCTGCCCGTCTTGCGAACGCACTGCCAGTCCTGCTCTGCCTGTCGTCTCCCAACGCGCCCTAGGTGCCCTGGAATACCGCCCTGTGGCACACTTCCCATCTGTCTTGAAGAAATAACGTGGACATTCTCTCAATTTGCCTCCACTTCTTCGATCCTCGGCATCGTCTTGCAACATCTCTATTCAAGTCTCCAAAAGGCCCATTCCCTGCTACTCTTTCCTTGGGCCGGATGCTCTCTTTCTTCATGGTACTCGGCGTCTCCATCGTTGATCACATTCTATAACTCTCGGCTCTTGTCTTTCAAACCTGTTGTTTCGCAAGACCTCGCCTTGCTTCCAACCACGCTGCACAATAGGATGCTTTCCATCAAATCCATCACCGCTTTCTACCACAAGTTCTCCAATAGTGTGACACGAGTTACGGTACGTACCATCCTGATATTACCTATATATCTCTTTAATCTTTGAACTCTTCAGGCTCCCTGTTTATTTCTCTATTCACATTTAGTTATATTCGCTATTGAGTTCATGTGCCACACATCTTAGGTCTAAGGCTGCCTTTGTATACCAGTTGCAGCCCTTGAGAGGGAGAACTGTTCATTGACCCTTCTCCGTCTCGTCAGATTCTTCCACGCCGGTGAATGACATTAGAGGAGATTCCTTATCCTCTCACAACTGAGCACAGTCTTTGCCCTCTTTCGAACCTTCAGGCCTCCGAGGTGTCAGGACTGCCTTGCAGCTCATGGCCACTTCTTTAAAACTAGGAAGAGTCCCAGAAAAGAGGTTTGTCAGGCAACCACCTCTGAACTTGCTTTGTTGTCTCTAGAAGCACTGATGGATTTCTAGGGAACCACGCGTCTATCACAGGCCCGTTGCCTCTCTGTAACACACTCCTCCACACACTATATTCAATACACGCGCGTCCGGGCAGAACCAAACACTGCTCAGCGGCTCCTTCGTTACTACTGGTCTTTTACCACGCGGCCCATCTGCTGTGAGGACGCCCTGCCAAGCATCTTCATCGAGCGAGTCGACCAGATCTTGTCTATACCTGCCGCGTCGTGAGTGGCTGGAATTGCGCTGTTGCGTGTGGGCAGCCATTGGAGCAGTCAGTTTTGCAGGAGGTCTATTGAGGCCGAAGCAGGCTGGCTGTGATGATTATGATTGTTCATTATCCACGATGAAGTTTAACAGCGTTTACGTCGCGGTGAAAGCGACAACGCTGCGATACAGAAGCCAGGCACAAGAAAGAGTCCGGACGCCTCTTGTACTGGATGGTACAAACCTCGAGCTGTATCATACAGTGGCAGGTATCTTCGTGATAAATGCCCATTGCAAGTCATTCTGACAAGCCAGGTCTATTGAGGCCGAGGCGCGTTGGAGGTGATGAGAGTTCCATTCTTACGCTGGGGGCTAGTGGAGCAGGCAGCGAGGCAGGAGGTCTATCGAGGCCGAGGCTCGCTGACTGTGAGTATGCTACTCCCCTCATCGTAATGTGTACAGAGCGCGGTTGGACTTGGGCATTCTAATGGATGGTTCATGCATAGGGGGAAACCTCCAAAGTCAGCAAACACATTTCCCTTAGGTGGTCGATCTGGCAGGAGGTATATTGAAAGCGACATTGTTCCACTCTAGAGATACTCTTGACTTTGCTTTTGTTTCAATTCCTTGTATTCGCTCGACATGTTCATCAGAAACCTGGGGTGAACGGCAATCAATGAGCCACTGAGTCTTTCTTGATGTTCACGCGGAGCGTATCTTGTTGATCAGCGGCTATGTATCAGTAATTCCAGTTACCCATCACCAATATTGACTCCAAATAAGGTTGGCTCCGTTGTGCTTGTGCCTTTCTTCTTTTGTGTATACCTTCCATATTGCCAGATGAATGGAGCAGTTTTCAGAATTTCGGGCCCTTTGAAACCGACATTTCTCTTGGGGCTCCTTTCCCAAGCTTAGGTCCGCTAGTACAGAGCGTAAGGCACTCTGGAAGCCCTGAAGAAGAGGAGACTGACGGTTTTCCATGGTCAAGCTGGAGTTGATGGAAGGTTTGGCAAAAGATATAACTGGCCAGTGTACAATGGCACATCGCCCATTACCCCCATGATCAGCCTTGTGAGAAGGAGACGTAAAGGGGGGGTTCCTTGCATCAAACATGTAATAGAGACAGGAATCATGGGACCTATCCCCCTTTCTCTTCATGATACACAGCCTTTTCCTTTTTTTTTTTTTTTTTTTTTTTTTTTTTTTTTTTTTTCTTTGAGACGTACTGTCTGAGAAAATGCTTGCTTTGGGGCTCAGCCTTGAATCTGGCTTGCATCTCTCTGCCAAAATTACACTCTTTGCAGAGTAGTCTTCAACAAGTCGAACGGAATTTGTCGTACGGCATAGTCATCGCGATCAGTGCCAAAGGCTGTGTTTGAAGCACAATGCACGGGTTTGTCTCATTCTAAATGTACAAGAATAAGGAAGATATAATCCTAGTTGATTTTCTGGTGGTATGTTCAAGCTATATCCCGCTGTTCGTTATGACACCCATCATTTTCTGCCTTTCTCCCACCTGTCAGCCTTAGGTGCACCACCACCGCCAAAAGCCCCGCGACCTGCACTTTACTTTACCTCAGAACACTCCAAAGACAACACCTCAGAAGCTCAACTTCTTTGCACAAACACTCTTTTCGTACCTAAAGATGAAGTTTTTGCTTCATTCCCATTTCCCCGCCGGCCATGTCTATCCAATGCAAGCCGTGGCACAAGCCCTCGTTGACCGCGGTCACGAAGTCGTCTGGCTAGCCAGTGCAGACAACAAAGCTCGCGTCCTCGCTACAGGAGCAACATTCGTCGAGACTCGAGCCATTGCCGCAGTCGACGCACCCTTTATCAAAGAGAATTCGACTGGTCTCCTTGACAGGCAATTCCACCGATTAGAGTCTCGTCTACTAGCTCAGGTCGCCGACTATCGAGCTATTCTGGCCGATTTCCCCGCAGACGCTTTGCTTGTCGATGTGTTCCCCCATGGAGCTCGCGCTCTATATGAGCTGGGAGAAATTCCGGTATACGCAACCCTAGGGGTCATTCCATTCTATACTTCGTCAGCAGCAGCTCCCTTTCCAGTGTCGGGAGACTGCCCTCCTACCTCTTGGCTGGGCCTTGTTCGAAATGGACTGCGACAGCTCATCAACCGATGGATTCTGCTTCCTTTGTTCCTGGCTCCCGTATTGAACAGGCAGAGAAAGTCACTTGGATTGAAACGACTTCCATTCGGAGAACCACCAGAATGCTTCACGTACAGTCCTTTCCTTCACATTCAAGCTTCTTGTTCAAGTCTCGAATTCCGCCACGAACCCAACTCGCAGCAACACAGAAATCGCATCACCTATGTCGGCCCTCTTGTGAGACCATCTCCAAGCACATCTACTCAGCTTCCAACTTGGTGGGAAGAAGTAGTGCCGCACTCTCGAGTCGTCGGAATCACTCAAGGAACGCTTGCCATGAACCCTACCTCTCTCATCATACCCTCGGTTCAGGCTCTCAAGGACGATTCATCGCTCCTCCTTATCGTTGTATCACCGCACGGAAAAGAAGTCGAAGCTCGCGTTGGACCAGCGTCAAACGTTCGATATGCAGACTGGCTGCCCTACCACCTACTACTGCCCCAGCTATGCCTGCTCATCACAAACGGCGGCTATGGAAGCATCACTCAGGCACTCTCCCAAGGAGTCCCTCTTCTCTGTGCTGGCCAAACAGAAGATAAAAAGGACACTGCCGCGCGAATAACCTGGTGTGGTGTCGGGATCGACCTGAAAACCGACAATCCAACCCCAGACCAAGTCGAGACAGCCGCGAAAAGTATTCTGTCAGATGACACCTATTCTCAGAAAGCGAGGCTCTTGGGGGATGAGTTGAACGCATTGGGAGGTGCACAAACTGCTTCCGACGCGTTGGAAGCGCTTGTTGTCAGCACCGAAGCAAGAAATACAGAGTCCAACTGAGCGATGTTCTAGACATTATCTCTTACACGGCTTATACATATTTCGACGGAGAACGAGGCAATAATTTTTTTACAATATGAGAGACATACGGCAAGAGGAGACTACGACGTTATGAAGAACAATACATCAGCGATCATGAGAATTTCAAGCAATATCGTACGATTTGACAAGTGGCCGACCATTTCCGAGATTGATGGCCCGTCTTCTGTCATCATATCCGTCGGCATGTGAAACTTGCTGTGTGCGCTGTTGCATCTTCAGCGACGGCTACTAGCTCACAACACATAAAGACCACACTCATGACCTTGCTACGGTTTTGCCGGTTGAACAACCAAACAAAGAAGCCTCTTTGGCCTGAGACTCTTGAACGACGAACATGCATTGCACCACACACAGAACAGAAGCAAAGATAAGTTCATGTAATAGTGTCAAATTGCTAACACACTCTGAAGTAGATGACAACTCCTTCACGATCGATCGATTCCCACCACGGCCGATATAATACATATAAAAATATACATACATACATATAGACATACATACATATATACTAGGCACAGCAAGAATATGGCAGTCGGCTTGAAGACGACTGTCATAGGAAGAGGAGGATATAGATCAGGACTCCTTCATGACACCCGAGAACTACGAGAACTGCGAGAACTGCGAGAACTACGAGAACTACGAGAATTACGAGAACTGCAAGAACTACGACAACTGCGAGAACTACGAGAACTGCGAGAACTACGAGAACTGCGAGAACTACGAGAACTGCGAGAACTACGAGAACTGCGAGAACTACGAGAACTGCGAGAACTACGAGAACTGCGAGAACTACGAGAACTGCGAGAACTACGAGAACGGCGAGAACTACGAGAACTGCGAGAACTACGAGAACTGCGAGAACTACGAACTACCCAAACGAAACGAGCATCAAGACGAACGAGACGAGCGCTGAATCTTCCGACAAATCTATACGACAAGTACCCTGCTTATCATCAAACAAGAACCAAACTCACGATCGACACGATGCCAAATTTTCATTATCGAACATATTTGTAGAGAAGCCCTACGAGGGAGTTAAAGAGCCACTGATGCTTAGGGCCTATCCAGATGATCAGGGTATTGTTTTCTTCATTTTTGTCATCCTTTTACGATATATACACAAGTACATCATAGCATGTGCTCCATCACATCTGCTCACCTCCTTGTCGTTTCCAGAATAGACGTCTAATTCTTCTTCTCAGCAGCCTCCTTATCTGAAACATCCTCTTCCTTGGTTCCCTTGGTCTCATTCCCATCTTCACTGAACATGGTTTCCTGAGCTACAGCCGATTGTCAGCAAAACATTCATAGCATCAACGACATAAAACAGAAAAGGCTTACCACTCCAGAGCTCAGCATAGACTCCGGCACAATCAATCAGCTCTCTATGCGTGCCCATCTCCGCAACTCGCCCTTCCTTGAGCACGATAATCAAGTCCGAGTCGAAAATGGTTCGCAGCCTATGAGCCACAAAGACACTTGTGCGTCCCTTTTCGCGAAGGATGCCGTTGATGTTCATCATCAGCGCCTGCTCAGTGTGCGTATCCAGCGCGCTCGTTGCCTCGTCGAAGAACAGCAGGGGAGGATCCTTGAGCAGCAGCCTGCTCATTGCTAGCCTCTGCTTCTCGCCGCCGGAAATCATCATGCCTCGCTCACCGACCTTGGTCTGGTAGCCTTCTGGGAACTTTTCGATGATGTCGTGGATGCGAGCTCGCTTTGCGGCTGCGACAACTTGTTCGTGCGAAGCATCAATCATACCATAACGAATGTTGTGTTCGACGGTGTCGTTAAAGAGAGGGGTATCCTGGGGAACAACGCCAATGGCCTTACGCAGCGAGTCGACAGTGACATCTCGAATATCCTGGTCGTCGATGAGGATACGACCACCCTGGACGTCATAGTATCTAAACAGAAGCCTCAGGAGAGTGGATTTGCCGCAGCCGCTGGGGCCGACAACAGCAACCTTCTTTCCAGCTGGGATGGTGACTGTGAGGTCCTTGAGAATGGGCCTATCAGGATGGTATCCGAAGCTGACGTTTTCAAACTTGATCTCTCCGCCCTTGACCAGAGCCAGGGGCTTCGCGTTTGGCTTTTCCACAATGTTGACGTTCACCTTCTGCAAGTTGAACAGTGTCTCCATGTCCAAGAGAGACTGTCGCAGTTCGCGGTACACAGAGCCGAGAAAATTCAGGGGAACAGAAAGCTGGAAGACGAGCTGGTTCACCATGACGAGGTCTCCAACAGTCAGGGTCCCCGCGGCGACTCCCTCGGCAGCAAAATACATCATGGCGGTCAAGGCAGTGGAAAAGATGATGTTTTGTCCGCTGTTAAGAAAGGCCAGGGAGGTTGCTACCTTGATGGAGCTCTTTTCGTATTCCCTCAGAGCCTTGTCATAGCGCGAAACCTCAAACTTTTCATTGTTAAAGTACTTGACGGCCTCATAGTTGATGAGCGAGTCCACGGCCACTGTCGAAGCTCGGTTGTCGGCAGCGTTGGCCTGTCTGCGGAACTTTGTCCTCCAAGCCGTCGTCCAGATGGTAAACGCCGTGTATCCGACCATGGTCAATGCTGTCACAGCTGCGAACTTGAAGCCATACTGCCATGTGAGGATGCCGCACACCATGCTAATTTCCAATGCGGTTGGGAGAATATGAAAGACCATGCTGGTGAGGAGGAAGCTGATGCCCTTGGTACCGCGATCCATAGCCCGCGTGAGGCCACCCGTCTGCTTGGAAAGGTGGAAGCTCAAGTCGAGCCGCAGCAGATGGTCAAAGACGTTCCGCGCAACTCCTCGGATGGCCTTTTGCGCAACCGATGCGAAGACGGCGTTTCGCAGCTCCTGGAACACGGTGGCGCCTATCCTGGTGGCTCCATATGCGATGATCATGGCTCCCGCCACCGTCGTCGCCGTACCGCCAACCGCAGCAATATCAATGTTCATCGAGTCCACGATGCTCTTGAAGTAGAAGGGCACCTGCACGTTGAGGACCTTTGCGCCGACCAGCAGAGCGACGGCCAGCCCTACGCGCACTTTGGTGCCAACCTCGCCCTTGGGCCACAAATAGCGCGACATCTCCTTCATGATGGCCCAGTCGGCCTTGCGCTGCTCCGTCGCCGTCTTGTCCACAGAAGCAAGGACATCGCTGTTGGGCTTCTTTGCAGGCGCCTTGGGAGCACCCTTGGCGGCAGAAGCAGAAGCAGAAGCGGCCTCAGCAGCCGCAGGTTTTGAGTTCGTCGAGGGAGGCTTCAGCGACTCGGGGACCGGAGAGGGCGTCTGCTCACGACGAGGCACGGCCGACGTCCGCAGCGGGCGCTGGACGGCCGCAATCGGCCTCTGCGGGAGCCACGGCGGGAGGCTGTGCGCCTTTGCGACGCTGCATCGCGGGCATGCGAGCGCCGCGCGAGGGAGGATTCGGGGTATCATTGTCGAAGGCGCTCTTCAAGGGAAACCATCCCGAATGCTGGCTATGAGGAGTGTTACTGGAGAGAGAGGAAGAGACACAAGATTCACGGGCTGTCGGCGTTGGTTCTCGGTCGTCTCGACGGCAGTCTTGAGCTTCAGCTTGGGCTCCAGCTGTTGGCGGGGGACGGATTGCGCACGTGTCGACCGAAGCTGGAGGTTGGCGGGCACCTTGATAGGTCCGTGAGGCGGAACTGCAGCAAATCGCGGTCGCACAAGGCTGGAGGCAGTTCCAATGCCAGTCTTGAGTACAGGAACTGGTCGTGGCCGGCAAATTGCCGCGGAATTGGCGACGGTTGGTCGTTTGCGGCGTTTGTGTGAGGCTCGGCTCCGGTTCGCGAGCCGGCGACGCTATGGTGTCATCGTTTACACCTGAGGCATCCCGGACGGCAAAGGTCCATATTTCCACGCTCGACCTTCAACTCTGATTATTATACACGGAACAATCGATATGAAGGACGGGAAAAGGGGCCGATTTACCATTCATGCCATAGTGGATTGACATTGGACTACTGATAAACCGGAGTACTTTGAGGTCACGATTACAGGCAGTCAAGCCGCGAGGGGGTCCCTTATACATGGATGGATTCATTTTATCGGATATACAGCCAAATATCCTGCCCTGACTTATCCAGTCATCCTCCTCATGCACCTCACCTTTCCTCACCCTCCGTTGGCAGCTTCCTCCGCTTGATCCAGACCTTGAGCGGCTTCTTCGGGTGCTTGTTCGCAACTAGTTTCCGTGTCCGGGGAACAGGCCACGGGCCCCCCTTGCGAGGCTGCATATCATAGAACGTGATAATGGCGGCTGTATACAGCAGCATCTCTCGCAGCGCAAATTGCCTTCCCTTGCACATTTTCAGGCCGCCACCTATTCAAGGAAATGAAAGTCAGCAACCGGATTATTCAATCTTGTGATCATTGAATGGCAGAGGGAGAAAGGAAGAGAGAGCACTAACCATATGGCCTCATTGTCCCAAGCTCAGCCGTCAGCACCTTGTTGCCGCTCTCATCCACCGTCTCCCGAATATGTCTCTCAGCCTGCCACTCAGTTGGATTTGAAAAGTATGCTGGATCGGACTGGTGCAGCTCTTGAGGGACATGGACGTAAGATCCCTTCTTCAACAAATACGATTCTCCGCCTTTTCCTTTGCTTTCCAGCACCGTGTCGCTGTACATCAGCTTCATCGCCCATCCGCAAGAGTAAACTCTCATAGTCTCAATGTACGAGGCCTTGAGAAGAGGGCATTTGGTTATCAGCCCATCAATGTCCACGTCTTCCAGCACCGGCGGCACCCATACGGCATCTCCAAATTCGTTCTTTGGCTGGACGGCCCTGACATGCGGCGCAATCTCTTCCCGGACCTGCTCTAGAAGAACAGGGTCTCTGTACAATTCATAAAGCATCCAGGGAATAAGAGGGTTGGAATTCGCAACTGAAGCCCACAGCAGCGCCAGATCAAAAGACGCACGACCGGCGAGCGACACGCCGTGCTTCCTGAAGAGTGCAATCCTGCTCCTGACCAGCTCGCTGACGTTGTCGAGGTTCTGCCACTTGGGATCGGTTTCCTTCCCGTCCATGTGCTGCTCCATGGCCTCGTTGAACTCGTACAGATATCCCAGCAAGCGTCTCCGGGCCAGCTTTCCGCGCTGAAGCCGCGGCCACGGGACCCAAGCTGGGACGCCCGTGGCCATGAGCACGAATGCCTCGTTGTATATCCACATCCACTTCCACAGCTCGGGGAAGTTCTCGACGAAATCAGTGCCGTAGATGCCCGGAATTGCTGTTGTTGCGACATAGTTCCTCGTCAGTTCCATCAAGTCGACCTGGGTAATGGGGCCGTCGGGACCGCTCTCCTCGATCACGTCGACATCGGCCATCTTCTCCCACTCGGTTTGGTCCATGGGGTTTGAATTGAACGTGACGAAGCTGTTGATGGTCTGCTTGACTTGCGACACAGCTGCGTTGGTCACCTCGCTCAGCCCTGGCTCGGAGCTGAGATGCTTATAGAGAGCCAGGGCCTCTGGGAAGATGCTGTTATAAATGGCGGCGTCCTTCTTGCTCACGCCAAAGGTCGAAATGAGGAGGCGGTTTGCGAGCATCTGCTCTTCGGCGGCGGGACGGTGCAGGTTGAACAGCGCCGCAGCCAGCGAGGGCTTGTATATGAAATGATGCATCTTGCCGGCCATTTTCAGAGTGAAGATGCCTTCTGAAAACCGGTCTCTCAGGCTGGGCAGAAAGCCAGCGCTGGCCATGGATAAAGCATGTCCGATGAAGGGGATCCAGTAGCTGGGTGAAGGCGGGACCTTGTGTTTTCCGCTTGCGTCGACTGTCGCTGGACTTCCGGTGATTGCTCTGGTTGTGAGGACAAGGACGAGAAACGTGATGATGGCGGCGACGGCAACAGAGGCTTGTTTCTCGTCAAGCCCGGTCTTGACATGGCTCCAAAGAGCCTCGTCAGACGCCATTCTGCAGGTCTTGAGGGATCGTCGTGATATCAACAGACGATGACAGATTAAGCTGATCGTCTTGGGATGTCGGAAACGTTGTGTGAGATGGTATCAAACTCGACTTCTGAGCATCGCGTCTGCCGCCTCGATATATATACGGGTTCCAGCTGTTCCCTCCAGGTCGGAAACTGTTGGCGCTAGGACACGACGCAGCTTGCTGAGAGGCTCCTTTGTCCACAACAACCGAATCACAGCAGCCAAACAGGAGAAAGCTTCTCCATACAAGCGAAGCGCAGCTAGGAAAATTCCGAACACCTTGCAAGTTATGTCAAGAATCCATCTGCCGGCCTTCCGGCTCCGCGATTCGGTCCACTTGAGGGCGGGTGAGGATGCTCTCACTCCAGGATCTTTGCGGACAAGGGTTCAGCGAAAGAATAATAAAGGAAGCGATTCGTTAATGCCAGCCTTGGTGTGGTTTTTGCTTCCCTACTGCTATTTTTTCCCGCTCTGACTCGTCGTTCGTTTAGGCGGCTATTGCCGTCTAGTTCGCAGGGGTATCGGAAGGCTGCACAGTCTCCCCCACCTTTGGGTTTTGATCAGCTCTCAGCCATCAGCTTACACAAGATTTCGATCGATCTTTTTAGACCTGTCCACCATTACTTCGGGGGTCCTTGATGTCGGCGCCGAAGCCCTTGGCTGGTGGTTAAAGCTAGGCGAAGTGCACTGCAAAGGGTCATGTGCAAGGCTGATGATGCATATTGACTTGGATCGCGGAAGCTTTTGACAGAAGCGAGCCGGCAGCGATGCTTTGAATTTCGAGTCATCAACAACCCCGACAGCGAATCGCCGGACATGCATTTCAAAGCAGGGAGAATGGACACATTCTACTGGGCGAACGTCACGAGAGCTGTCAATGGTTGAACCTCGATTCTACTGTCAAGTTCAAAGTCCGGTTGTGAGCGACACCAACAGCCCGCCCATGATTCAACGCTCAATGTTCCAGCTATGTGCAACAGACCGATGTCTTTCTATACCACCGCACAATACGGCACTCCGGCTCAAATCATATTACAGTATCGTTTTCTGTCGTCAGGAACAACCAGCATCATCTATCCTCTATGCCAGCTTCGCCTTTGCCCTCCGCTCTTCAACCTCCTGGTTAACCCTCATTATCTCCGCCCTCGCCCCATCCCAGCACTTTCTCCTCCCAGGAAACAGCCTCCAAAAGACAGACGTAAACGGGCCGTCCATGATCATTCTCCAAAGCGTCCTCTCGCGCCACCAAAAGAGCCACCCCTTCCATCCCCAACCAACATGATCACCAACTCCCATCCCAGCTGTTTTATCCGCCCATGAGAGCCACTCGCTGGGAGGCACAGTTGCCGGAATGACAGCTCCTCTCCATGCGAGAGCACAGATCCTCTTCTCCTGCTTGTCAACCCATTGCTGCATCTGTGGCTGTGGCGGCAGCGATGCCTTTCCCGACCAGACCTGCGCGATGCACATGCTGGCTATATCAGCGAGGCAGAATGCGCCCGTGACAAACCACGCACAACCCAAAAAGGCCAGAGAGTCGGGCGCATTAATGGAAAACACGTTCTGATACAGGCGGGGGTATGGCCTATCTTTTGAGCCTGGAGCTTTAAGCCAGCTGATCGAGGGCGTCGAAGACGGATCGTACTCCTTCTCCAGAAGGCTGAAATCATTCTTGTACCCCGTACAGCAGATGATTGCGTCGGCCTCAATGGTCTCGCCGGAGGCCAACTCTATCCTGCGTCCGCCTGTGAATCGCCGGATGCCCGTGATTGAGGATATGGCCTTGGATCGAAAGTGAGCAATGAGCGTATCGGACACCACCGGATTGGCTACCAAAACCGAGAGGGCTGGGTCAAGCCCCCAAGCTGGGTCGACCTCTCCGAATGCGTCTCTCATGATCTGCCGAGCGGCCTTGTTGTATACCATCTCCGCAAGCGTGGGGAACCATCGGTTGATGATGCCTTGTAGCTGGATGAAGCGGTAAGATATGCGGCTTGTGGCTGGCACTCCGTCGAGAAGACGAGGCATCTGTCAAGTGTTCAGTCAGCCTCATACCTAGGTAAGGAAGCTAAGGAGGGTGAAACGAGATCCCATACGATGATTGCACCGTGATTATGCGATATTGAAATATGTGATGCATGGCCAACAAGAGCGTCTGCGATGTCGCTGCCCGTGTTTCCGAGCCCTACCACAACTACTCTTTGCCCAGCAAAAGCCTCTGGCCTGGATATGGTCAGCAAGGTCCTTTCTCCATGTTCCAAAACGCGTGTTAAAGACAAAAAAAAGCTCACTTTTTGAAGCCTTTTGAGTGGAGGAGTCGACCAGTAAACAGGCCGGCGCCTTCGAATTCGGGCATCATGGGCTTGATATGAGGACCCGTAGCCACGATCACCTTGTCGAACCACTCGCTGGGCTGCCCTTGTAGATCTACTTTCCATTTCCCGCCATCTTGATTTCTGGATATTGATGTGACGATAGTGGAAAGGCGGAAATGGGACCTGAGATTGAAGTGGTCGACATAGGCGTCGAGATAGTCTTCCACATGTTTCGCAGTGCAGAATGTAGGTGTTCCTTTGCATCGTATCGTTCTCCGTCAGCTCTGCAATCGTGGAGAATCCAGGTAGAAGAAGGTGAAAAAACAATAATAATAAATCTTGCCATACCAGCAGGAAAGGGGAAGTCGGTATACGAAGCCTAATGCGACACAGCTTAGCAAAGAACCCTTGATCATGATATTCAAGTCGACAGACAGAAACTCACTCGATCAATCGACACGTTCACCGCAGTCGCTGAGAAATATCAACATTAGCACAAGAGTACATCCTGAAATGCAGCACAGCAAACAATTTCGAGTATAGTCAGCTCACTCACACTCAATGATGCTCAGCGTGTCCTCGTCCTCGGTAAAGTGCCACAAGCCACCGGTGTAGCTGCTGCGCTCGAATCCCACCACGTCAAATCCTTCTTCCAGCAGGTTCTTGACAGCGACGATGCCCATGGCACCTGTTACCGCCGTTGAGCATTGTTAGCCATGCTCGTATATTATATCAACTTCATTTGAACAGTCTGCATGGGGGAGGCGGCTGGAAGATTGAATGCCAGAAGAGAAGCGGAAATGCGGAAACTCACCCAGACCGATTACTGCGACTCTGTGTCGCCGTGGCTCCTCCATCATAACCACATACGGTCAAGCATGCTTTAAAGGTACCTACTTTATGCTGTAAAGGGGGGAAAGCCACTCCAGTCTTCCCCAAGCAGCGATGCAAGGGACAGAAAAGGTGCAGATGGCTGTTGGTTCCGTCAGTAAATGCTCAGGCAGAGCTGGTATGGAGAACTACAGGCCAAGAGACGCCAACTGAGGGGGGTCGGCAATACTTGAGCTTAAGCTTGAGTCTAACACGGAGCGAGCAAATTGCCGGAAGAACAACCATCAATGCGCGCCATGACTGTTTCGCGATTACTTCACCACTCTTCATTTGGGACTAGGTAGATTTTACAGTCATTACCTGTATAATGATTAGAGAAGAAGCAGAGTCAATGCTTCTAACTTCAATCCAGAAGCTCAAGAAACAGTGACAGACGTGTGATTGTAGTCAGTGCTCAGGCCACCTAAGAAATCGGTATAGCGACGGAGATAGACAATCGCACCATGGCGTGCATCACGAGCTACGCATCAGCACTCAACCAAAGTCCTCCAGCAAGGTCTGCCGGATTCGATTCCCAAAGCATAAGAGAGCAGTGAAAAGATAAGACTGAGTCGTTTCCCTTGTGCGAAACTAGTTACACATACATACATCGATCAAGCTCGCGGCGCCTCGTCATGATCCATCATCATCCAGCCATCCAGCCAGCCAATTAGCCGCCATTATCGTCCATGAAGCCTCCTAAGGCTTATAATTCATAATTACTTCCCATCGAACCTTTGAACGAAACCCCTCCCTCATCCATATCCGTAGAAACTCTCATCTTCGTAGACCATATATTGCTAGGGTATAAGATGACGGCGCATCAAGTCGAGATACGTGCCGGGAGATCCTCCATGTCATCCATGACGCTGTCTGAGTAAGGCTCCGTCTGGGGAGCATCCACGCCGTTTTCATCGTTCCCGCTGTTAACCGACTTGAACTTGCTGGGCGTCTTGACTTTGCGAACCTGCGCTTCTTCGAGAGTGGACTCTTCGCCTTGGTCGACAGGGGCGACTGGCAGAGTCGGCTCGCTGTCTTCGATAGGATCCTGGCTGAGATCCTGCTTCTTCGACTTCTTCTTCGCTTGCGTCTTCTTTGCCGCGGCCTTCTTCGGCTTGGGAGTTACCTTTAGTGGTGAAGGCAGCGATACTTCCATCAGCGCCGGATCAATGGTAATGTCAAGCTTGTCGTGCTGGGCTTGCTGCCCGTCCTCATTGGCCTCCTCTGCGCCAGAGTCATGGACAAACTCCTCACTTTTCGGCGCTGGTGCCGGCTTGTTGCGAGCGTTGAGTTGGCGAAGAATCTCCTTCTCTCGGTCGTCGTCGTCGTAGCCACTGCCAGTGACCTCGGGAAGGCCTCCCGTCCGGTTGTACTCGTTGATGAGCTGCTGGGCAATGTCCAAGACGGTCATTGATTCCCAGTCGGTGACCGTCTGCTTCAAACGATCCCAGAGCAAAGCCTGAGTGCCCCGAGTCCATTGGCGGCGGAACTTCTTATCGAGCAATTTTGTCCAGGGGATCTGGTCCTCTGACAAGGCCGAGGCTCCTTGAATAGCCAAGACTAAGCGATATTGCTCCTCCTCGCGCATACTTGCTAGCTGCTGACGCGCCACATCCAGCTGGAAAGCGAGGTCCTCGTCCGAAACAGACGGCTCACCTTGCGACGGCTGTTGCTTCTTCTTTTCCGAGCCCTGGGAGGAGCCGGACTTCTTTTCCTTCTTCTTTCCTTGAAGGCGCATCTGCATGGCTTTCCACTTCGTGATGCACTGCAGTCGACTCCTCGTTCGTCCCATCTGCTCGCTAATGTCTTGCCAGTCGATGAGCTCTTCATAGGGTTTCTTCAACAGAGGCTTATCAGGCTCGGCAACCCGCAGGTCGTCAATAGCGACCATGGCGTCCTTGACAATCTCAGAGAGGTGGGCTTCCTCTTCTTCACTCCATACATCCTTGCGCTGGTTCGCGCCACAAACAATGTAATTGCGATACCGATCCCGCACATCCTCGGGATGGCGGTTGATAATGCCAGCAATCTTGGACCAGGCAGTCTTGTGCACCTCAATGAGAGAAGCCAGCTCTGCGTCCTGTTCTGGTGTCCACGTTCCTCGCGCGACAAAGTTGTGGAATTTCTTGCGAGCAATGTTGATGACCTTCTGCCTCTTACGGTCAGGGCACACCTCGAAGAGACGGTACCACAGGCGCGCATGGGCGTCGCCGGCGGTCGTGCCTCCGGGAGCCTGGATAATCTATGTTTGCAATCCAGGGTAAGCGATTTGGTTCCAACAGTACTAAACGATTCAAACGGAGTGGACACCGTGCGACTGAGCCTTACCTCATTGACTTCGACTTGTGTCATTCCATACTCGTTACGGAAAGCCTCGACAGCTCGGCTGATGCCCTCCAGCTCGGCATCTGTGAATCGCCCTTGCGTGTAGTTGCCGCCCTGGCTTCTCCTGGTTGGTGCTTCACCGTCTTCCCCGTTCTCGCCATCCTCCTCCAAGGACTGCAATGTCCGCGGCTGTCTCTTGGTAGCACGCTTAGTTCTCGCTCTTGGCTTTGGTGAGTTGGCGGAGGGTGACGGCAGCTCCTCGAGTGCGCGGCGATTCTTCTTGGCAGGGGTTTCTACTTTTGCATCCACGGCTTGCGCAAGCATCACGGGCGCCTTCTTTGCTCTCGTAGATCGTCGTGGAGCTGGGCTGGCTGGTGGATGCTCCTCCTCCACCTGAGCAGCTTCTCCAGGGGCATTCACATGGCTTCCAGCTTGGCTACTGATATGTTCTCTCCATGCCTCGCGTGCGAGGTCCTCAACGTCGCGATCAACTGGGGCGGCCTCTTCTTGCGGCGGTGTGTCAATTGCCATGGGGGCCATGGGGGCAACCTGGGCTCGGGAAGATACACTATTCTCCCTCGAGCGGGTTTCCTCTCCCGTCTGGCTGCGCCGGCGAGCACGAGCAACACTAGGCGAGATCTGGCCCTCGCCATTGGCAGCATCATCCTCAATAGCAGTATCAAGATGCTGGCTGGTGGCATGTTTGTTCAGGTGCAGGAAACTAGTGGCGGTGACAGTTGCAGCGTCTCCGGTATGAACGCCTTCGTCGGCTTCGTCTTGCGTCTGTTGTATGACAGTTGAGTCGCCATCTTCAATGCCCTTTCGCTTCTTGTGTCGCTTGCCATCCACTGAGTCGGACTGCTTGCGCTTCTTCTTCTTCTGCTGGGCAGCCAGAGCGGGCGTCAGGTCAAGTGCATCCATATCTGTGGTCGCATGCTCGACCGCGTCAGAACCTCGTCTGGCATCGTCAGCCGCTGAAGCAGTAGTCGTTTCGTCGGGATGTGTTTCGACAGGCTGGTCGTCGTCGGCTTCAGATGGCTGGAGAGTCTTCTTCTTCGACTTCTTGCGCTTTGCGCTGGCCGCACCGGCAGTCTCATCGTCGACAACGAAATCCGACGCGCGACGGCCATCCTTGCCCTTCTTCTTGCTGCTCTTGTCGCGTGGCGCGCTCTCGGTAAATGTAGGGAACTCGGGCTCATCATATTTCAAGGACGAGGGGTGCTGTGATGAAAACGGGAGCTGTGACGCGCTGTCAAACATTTCGAGATCACCAAAGTCGACGTCCACGGCAGAGGCATCGCCTTCATCAGCATAATCGTCCACATCTTCCATCTCCTCGATCGGATCGTTGTCGAGCTCGGCCATTGTTGCAGTGCGAGCCTCGCCCTCCCGCTCGTCGTCGATTTCGTGTGAAGATTGCGGCTCCTCGCGTTTGGCTTGGGAGCTTGTCGGTTCCGAGGCTGTCGAATCAGGAGCGCTAGAGCCCATGAACTTTCGCAATTTCGAGGCGAGCTGGAAATCGGGCCATTTGGAGTTGGCAGACATCAGGGCAAAGGCGAGAGATGAGGGAGCGAAGCCTCGCGGTGCCGTTGCTTGGCTGGCTGGCCTGGGGGTGGAAAATATTATGGGACTTTGGTTTTTCGAGGGAGTGGCTGGAGTCGCGATGTTTGTGCCTGGTCGGTGAGGCAACCTAACGCGAGGTACTTTAGCCTGCGCTCCTCGCCTCGGGGCCACTGAGGTTCCGGCTGCTACTGCCTGCGCCAGTCAAATTGCAGTGGGGTGATAATGCAAGGTGGCCCTACCCTGTAGCTAGCCTGGATTTGGCGAGAAATTTTGTTCGGGACGGAAGAGTTATGATCTTAGCAAGAGGACAGCTCTTTGCTGAGGCAATTAATAAGGTAGCCAATTGTTGTAGATTGGACATTGTTTCACTTTAGAGCCTCCTTGCGAGTGAATAGTTCGCGTTCTGGTCTCTTCTATCAACACATGAGATACCCAACTTAGGTAGATAATATATCTTATTACCCTGCGTAATACTCCCCAATCTAACTCCTATCTATAATAGACAGGCACTGAAGTAGTTAGTATCACGTCTGGTATTGGCTCGGAAATGGGTATATGTATTGACCACCGGCGATTGAAGGAAGTGTTATGTATGCAATACCTATGGAGAAATTGTAGGGGTGATAAGGTAGTACAACTGAATAAATAGAGTAGTCTCAAAGAAATATATACAAAGAAGTAAAGATTGACAAAGGAAATCTATCTGTACGGTCCCTGGACTATCATCATGCCATTAAGGCATGGCCATTGGGGACGTGTGTGTGCTTCGACTCAAGAGAATTTACTTGCCGTTGCGTGGCGTTGGTAAAAGAGAAAGGAACAGGGAAAAGGAAGAGGCAAGAAGAAAAGATAAAATGATGAAAAGACCAACGAGCTCCTGGCCCATGATCCTCCATTGTCGTCGAGTGTGTCGTATTCGCTCCGTCGTTGAATACTGTTTGAATCGTCAATGTCGCTCATTCGTACCAAATTCCTTTGGCTTGTAAAACGATAGCCAGCCTGGGTCGCTCTGGCTAGTCGTCCTTTTCTTCTGGCTGCTTTAGTCTGACTGTGATGCCCTTGCGGCTCGTCTCAATATCATATTGACCACCGAGGACTAGGTCCTTGGCCACAAGCTCTCGGGTACGACCCAAGCTCTCAATATCAGCGATTCTCTGAACGGTGTCCTCCAAGTGCTTGCGGAACCGAGGCTCGGCGCATATCTCCTTGAAAGCGAGATGCATCGGGACGCTGCTGGCACGGACATCCGCTTGGCTGGTGACGGTAAAGAGGTTGAGACTGTCGAGGTCGCGAATAAAGTCGGCTCGAGTCATGATCTCCTGTGCAATATGGAAGGGGAAAGTTGGCAGGAGGTGACCGACAACTGGATCGTAGTTTTCGGATCCCTCTGCCTCCTTGTCCACGAGAGCAAGAGCAAGAGTCATGGCAGCCGCCTATGTGTTGGTTGCTTTGTTAGCCAGGCAATCCCGTTACGTGCGGCACGAGGGGTCAAGTAGATGATGGGCCAGGGAGGAGTAGTGATCAAAGACGTACCGCCCACTTCTGCTGATCCATTACGTCGTCATCCATCTCCGAGCCAAGAATCCAGCACTGGTTAAGGAACCATTTCTTCTCAGTGTCCTTGATCTGATCGCATGTGCGAATCATATCCCGGCTCTTGGCCACGCGGTTCAGAAAGCTCAAGCGGCCACCAATCCGATCGTATACATCCTCAAGCTCCTTGTGGTTTGGCAGCTCGTGGAAGTAGCGCATGCGGTACTTCTTCAAGGCGTTGATCGCCTGTGACTTGGGCAGATCCGTGACAGCGAGAACCTCCATGCGTGTCGCCAGGAGCTTCAGCCGCTCGTAAACCCAGTAGTCATCAGTGTTGAATACCATGGTGACGAGATTGGCCGCGGCCCATTGCTCTGCGCGCTGTTGAAAAAGCTCAAGCAGATCCCTGCCCTCCTCGTTGTTCCTCAGGAGATGTAGCTGGTTCACAATCAAGACGATTGGCTTCCGTCGTGTCTTCGCAAGCTTCATCGCGACCTTTTCCAACTTGTTCAGGGCCCGTTCAATGTCCAGCAGAGCGGTGGTCTCTCGCGGGCCTCGTTCACTGAAGTAGCCTCCAATGTAGTCCTCGTGGAACTCGTAGTCCAGCGCCTTGCCCAGACGTATCCTTACGATTTCGGTGTCGGCGTGCGCTTCAAACATGGCCACGCCGTCGCCATCAGTCTTGCGCATGGCTTCAATCAGCATGCTGCTTTTACCCGTGCCCTTCTCTCCCATGAAGAGGTAGTAGTGGCCAGATTCTCTGCCGTCAATGATTGCGTCCACGTGCGCCTGCTCCGGGCGTTGGACCCAATGCTCGTCCTCAGGGACAAGAGTGCGAGGCACTTCTTTAGCAGTTGTCGCCAAGTCAAGGACGGGGTCGCCTGGTTCGAAGGCGCGTGTCATCTTCTTGAGAACGATCATCTTGTAGCTCTTGTGGTAGATGAAACCAGCAGCGGCAAATCCGAGGGCGAGGACGATGATGGAGGCGAATGTGGTGGCGGCGCTTTCGCCCATCTTCTTGAGTAGGGAATCTGGAGCCGCATCTTGACGACCCTGAGGAGAGAATTGTGAGAATCTTTCGTCTGGTGCTCAGAGTGTTAGTCGTTTGAAATTGGAAGCTGTGCGATTTGCGCTATGTAAAAGACTATATATGTAGCGACTGCAAGCTTCTCATCTCAGTACATCGCTGAAGAGGCAAAGACGAACGAAGTGGGAGACGCGTGGTGGCGGCGCAACAAGCCCGTTTCAAAGCCACCTCCACCACTGCCCCAAATTCCTCCCCTGAACAGCGTCTAGAATATGCCAGAGTAAAGATGATAAAACACAAGACACTGAGCCCGTTGAAACCGAAAACAATACAAAAGAAGCAGCAAGTCACGTACCGGATTGTCGTCGGGCTGCCTGAGTGGAAAACCGGGGCCTGCATAACACCAGTCGCGTGTTGCCGCGGTCCAGCCTCAGCCTGCTGGGGAGGGACTGCGGAATCTGCCGAGTCAAGCGGCTGCTTTGGCGTAGCATCGTGGATGTCTCTCAGCCTGTACTCGGTACCCGTTGTCTGGCGAAGCTGATGCGTGTTTGGGACACTTGAATCAGAAGTCCTTGGAGGTTGAGGGACGCTCGGGACCGGTTGATGTAATTGTATGTACCCTTTCCTCGGGACCTTGGCCAGCCTTTGTCCCTTTAGCTGCTTGGCAAATCCCGATACTGACGTCTACTGGCGCACCCTCACAGGGCTTCAGGTGCCTTTGCCCCTGGCGTCCCAGGGCGTATTAAAGGGGTTTCAGCGCTGGAATTGCTGGCTCTGGATCCGGCGGCCTCCCTGTGGGAATATCATTGGTGCGTGGCCCCCGGCCCAAGGTTTTTGTGGCGCGTTGCATTTCACACATCGAGGAGATCCCCTGCCTCTGCAGATTGTCCGTGTTACCTCTATTTTATCAAAGAACATGGGGTGCTTGGCCTGGTACGGCAATAAGTGGAATTGCATGCACAAGAACAGGTTGACCCTGGACGCCTAGAGCGATACTAGTACTTATCAATAGATTGCTGCAGACTACAACATCTCGCTAGCATTATACGATGAACTACCACATACTATCCAGACTGTTGATGCGTCCTGATGCTCTCTTCGTGATGCTGTTGTGTCCATGTCCCTTTCACGCTCACGCGTCCCCCTTGCCCTACATAAGACCTAAACGAACCCACAACTTCTGTAAACAGGAACAAAGTCCAAAAACAAAAAGAGGGGCGTCAGCTCTGGGCACACGTGACGCATCATCATCTCTGGGTGTGCAGTGGCAGCCGTGGGTGGTGGCACTTGCCCGGCAGACGGACGATGGGAGTCGATCTCGAGGCTCCGGTTCTGGCTCGGACATCTGGGCTTTGGCATCGATCTCTGAAGCAGTGATAGATACGCATGACGTGAGCTCGAGAAGGAGCCAGATGGTGCTGTGAAGATGTGCAACTCTCACTTACGTAGTTTCTATGCCCTGCAGCCTCGTTGCTCGATGTAGCCGTGGTTGAACATCCAGACGACGTCCCCCAGCAGCCACCAGCCTTGTCCGTCTCCCAACTGGCACACCAGCTGGCTCTCCCACGACAAAAAGTGAGAGCAATCTGAACGGCCCGCCACCAAACGCGTTGCCCTACGCGTGCGTATGGCTCTCACCTCCATGTGGGAGTGCTTCCAGACCCCTTGGCACCCTCATTGGCCGGGGAAACTCGTTTTCGCTGCCTCCTCTTCTCCTCTTCTCTTCCCAACACTCTGCCCTAATTCTTCCTACAATCATCACACCCTCCACCTCGCTTCTCCTATCGAAATTCCTAGCATCTTCTTCGTTTCCTCGTCGGTAAAGCAGTTTTTTCTTGTCACTTTTGCATTTACCTCAAAGACATACCCCCTACACATTCGATAATCCAACTCCTGATCAACAAATCATCCTCATCTCGACTTTTGACGCCAACTGACGGAATGCCAGCCACTCCCCAGCAGTATCTGGAGTGGTGGCTCACCACGGGGCTTGGAGCCCTCAAAGAACTTGTAGACAAGGAGACGGTTGGATGTAGCCCTCAGCACGTCGGCTTCGAGGCCATCATTCAGCGCAGACAGCGAGGCTTCGACAACGACGCCAAGCTTCTCGAGGCTCTCCGACAGTATGTGGACAGGCTTGCCTCACGCCAGGCTCCTGAAGCTTCTTGCAATCCGCGAAACAAGTTGAGGGAACTCAGCCTGAACACGTTCAAGAGACTAGAGGACGGTGGCCTAGACCTCGACAGGGTCTTGGAAGGCCTCGCTGACCTCAATGTCGTTGAGCTTCGCCGGCGCCGACTGGTCGCTGATACCCCCTTAACTTTCAAACCCGGTCATCCCGCCCATTCGTCTGCGATGATGATTCAGGAGCTCAATCAAAAGACGACGGAAAAGTTCAACACATTCTTCATGGGTTTCAGAGCATCTGTGAGTCTTCTAAAAAAAAGGCCCCTACATCTCTTTCGTTGGCTAACTTGTGACAACTCTTCAGACGGTCGTCCTAGAGATGCAGCATTCAGAAGCTGCCAGAAAGCCTCCCGTGGAGATCATGGCAGTCGTCAATGCCGTCTTCCCTGCCAAGGACTTACTGAAGGACTCGGAAGACGTGAGTCTTGCTCCGTACACTGAAACTCTACTCGATTGCATCCGATTTGCAATCCTCCTCCATCTCATGGGAAACAACCCTTCGGCCGAAAAGCAGCAAGCCTTCATCCAGGAGAAGTTGTTTATCTGGTGTGGCTTGCCAAGGTATGAGGTCGCATACAAGGCATTCATTCAGTATATCGAGGAGTTCAAGACGATCGAGACGCTGTGCTTCAACGTTCTCAAGCTGGTAGAGGCCCCAACTTCTCGCCGGAAATCGGGGTCTCGTCGCCCTTCCTTCACCCCAAACTCTGTCGGCATGGTAAAATCTATTCTCAAAGGCTCCCCTCAGAGCCCCCGCGAAGCGGCAGAGCTCGCTGGTGCCCAAAGGTCCCTCTCGCCAGAGTTTGTGGCATCCGCGCCCCCTGTTCCCAACCCTCTCCTCAAGGGCCTCCCAGGGCGAGAGGTATCACCGTCCAAGACCGATGGCGCGGCCTTTGCGTATGATGACCCATCAGCACCAACGCTGCGAGTCAAAAGCACATCCACTCTCTCAAGGACGACCTTTGATCAACACCCGCTTGCCAAAGACCTGAACCTTGATTCACGCGAAAAGGCTCAACTCGGCCTCCTCCTCCCGAAGCAGAAATTTCGCCGCAAATTCTAGTATGATGCCGGCGACGAAACTGTTGTCAAAGGAGAAAAAGTTGCGGCCAAGGCATTCGACTCTGCCAAGAAGCTGAAGAAAGCGTCTCTTCCCATGAAGCAAAGGCTACTGTCGCCCAAGCAAAGACCCTTATCCACTAGACAGAGGCTGTTGCAAACGAGACAGAGGAGAAGCAGGAAGATAGACGAGGATATTCCTCCGGTCCCTCCGGCCCCCGAGATTCCGGCGTCAATGAGGGCAACCATCACAAGGAGCGGCTTCAACCTTCTGCAGCGAATGCGTTCGCAGCCAGAGTTGCAGTCTGGCGAACCGAGCAGCTCCAGGGTTTCGCAGCTTGCCAGCGTCTTGGCTGGTAACAAGGCCAGGTCGAGCTCAAAACTGGTGCAGCAGCCCGTCCAGATTCCTGCTCGGCCTCCGACTCGTCCCAAAGCTTCCCACGGCCAACTTCGAGACAGCTTCAGTCTCCGCACGTCGTCTCTGCCCGAAGCAATCCGGAACAGCCAACAGACTCTCTACAGTCAGCGTGCTGCTTCGACACAGTCGGTTGACAGACCAACTACCACAAGGGGACCGGAGAGTTTTGCTGGCCAAGAACAAGCCAGCCCCTCCTCGCTGCCGAAGGTTGATGTCAAGTATAGCATGCGCGAGCCACGTCTTTCTACTATGGAATACGCCCGACTATATTTCGTCGAACAAGCCAATGCCAAAAAGGAGAAGCGGGAATGCGAGCTACCTCCGCCAAAGAAAGCCTGGCTTTGGGGTCAGAACTGGGAGAACTTCCTCGTATTGCCCAAGATTCCGTCAACGATCAGGCGCCGATTCTCTCTCAGCAATGATGACGAGAACAAGAAGACCGTCAACTCGATGTCTCTTGACAAAGGGCACGAGTCGGATGCCGACTCGGTAGAGACTGTCAAGGGCACGATGCCAGTGCCTGCGAGACCTCCTCGGCTCTCCCTGAATCTTGACGCCATGGCTTCGGGCCTCACGACCATGATGGATGTGCCGTCTTCGGAGTCCCGTCAGGCATCACATGTTCTAAATCAAAACAAACCCCATGATGAGGCGATGCAGTCTTCGGGCGAGCAAAGTCCGGCTCAAGGCCCTGCGTTTGCAGCTTGTCTGAAGGAGATCAAGTAAGTTGCTCCAAATCTTTGGCATCTGATTTTACTTACTGACTTGAGGAGCAGCAGATCAAGTATCGAACACGCTCAGACTCTACCTCCTGCCTCGACCGTGTCATCCATCTCCTCCAACGAGGGAGGAGAGGAAGATATCTACTCAGACGATCGACATCTCTGGCCATCGCCGATGAGCCAACGAGAGGCGCGCCGTGCTTCGGTTTCGCTGATATTCGAGGAACCCTCCGCAGCCTTGGATGAGAGTAACCAGAGTGCTGAGAACACCGCACCGCAGCTCAAGGAGGATGCCGCCGATGCCTCATCCGTCTACTCGGACGAGAGCTCAAAGACTGCCGTCTTTGTGGGCGATGCTACCAAGCGCACTGGAGAGACTCCCCGAACCCCAGCGAGACCTCGTCGCCCTGCGAAGCTTACGACGCCTGACGACGAATCGCCTGTCCGCCCCGGCATTCCATTCAGTTACAGCTGTGCATCGTTCAACTCCCTATCGTCAGATCGCTCTCCGCTAACCCACTTCCCCATTGCGGCCGAACAAAGGTCGAGAGCCACGACAGAGGACATGGTGCAAGGCATCATTACACAGTCAGGGGGACGACTGCATGTCGAAGATGCTCGCCAAGTGCAGGTGGTTGAAAGCAAGCATGACGCTGAGCTGCAAGCTTCGTCTGCCGATATTTGGCATACTGACGGGTACATGGAACCGGGGCTCCAGCCCGCTCCCCTGAATCTATCGAAGAAGCCTTCTACGGCAACGAAGCCAAAGCCAAGTGCGTCGAACAAGCCAGCGAGGAGCAAGCTGAATGCGGATGCAATGAAAAACAGCCAGCCCAAGCCCAACAAACCGGTCAAGAATGCCGCCCCTCCACAGTATGCTGAGAGAATCAGGTCATATGAGTCGGGCTTCGTGCCCCTTCCCGGATCACTTCTTTACGAGGCTGACAAGAATACGGACATCATCAGGATCCCGCGGAGTCTGTCGAGTAGCTCCAACTCTAGTAGCTCCGTTTCGGCCATCATCACCCCCTCCAAGTCTGGCCCTGCCAAGGGAACGAGCCATCCAGCTGAGCGGCCTGAGAGACCTACTCAGGAGTCAAGGCCTGCGCCGCCCGTGAACCGGATGTATGATGCAGTCGCAGCAAATAACATCTCTCGGCACCAATTTGAACCTCAGCGTCAACCTCAGTCCCAGACGGGTAAACACTCTCCCACCCTGAGTGACCTGGACGAGTTCTTTGGAGTTGGAAAGTATGAAAAGGCATTCCTTGAAAAGCATCCAGAGGCGGCAAAACCGTTTGTCCTTCCCCCCAAAGTGCTGGATACTGTAGAATCGCCGGTCTTTACTACGCCAACACTTCGTCGACGAGACATGAGCATCCAACAGCACCGAGAGCTCCCACAGCATACAGCCGAAAGGGTGATGGAAAGAAAGCCAGTCATCTCTACGAACGTCAGCAGCTTCGCGCTACACAGGGCTCAGGGCAACAAGGCGACTATCCTGCCAGTCATTGAAGGCAGAAGCCGTGCTAACACGACCACAGCCAAGGGGCGGATTACGGGCTCAAAGCAAGATGACGACTACGAGGACAGCATATCCGAGGAACACATAATGCAGCACAACCACCCGGAGGATGCTCATCGGTTCTCTTCACAACGGTATGATATCAGCACTCGTCGGCCGTCGACTGCTCATGCTCGACCCAGCACCTTCTTTGATCGACCCTTGCCGCTGCCACCGCCAGTGAATGTCGCTTCTGAGAGCAAAAAGCTCACCAATACGCCGGCCACAACGCTGGGGAGCCTTTTCCGGAGACGCAACCGCAATCGTACGGAGCCTCAAGAGCCGCAACAGCCTCAACAGCCCCAGTTACAGCCGCGGCCGCAGCCAGCAATGCAGACTCCCCAACAACCCCCTATCACGCCGACCATTCTGACTACGCCCAGACAGCCAGTTCATCAGCCCATCGGTCAGTGGCAGCCCTTCAGAGAGGAGCGAAGCCCCTTTACCGGTTCTACGACACGAACCTCGGGTGACGAGCAGAGCCCGTATGAACGACAGCGTATCAAGTACTTCCGCGAGCAGACAGCCCGCGCCCTGACTGGCGAGATCGATCCGCCAAGGCCACCGGCTCGTCCAATGGGCGCCTCTCCCTGGGCTACTGTCGGCTTTGAGGCCGGCAGAAGGGCACATGGACAGCGCACGATGAATAACAATACCTGGGCATCCGATGGCCGTCGAGGCACTCCAAACCTGTCCGGCAGACAGATCAGCAACCCTCTTACTCGGATGGGCATGACCAACGACTGGGTCAATCAGGGTCTGCCATCCCCAGCTCCCACGACTCCTTTGCCGCCGGTGCCCCCTCGTCCATCTGGAGGTGGCAGGCAGATTCCCGGCACGCGATCGGCACCTCGTCCATCCGCAAGCGCTGCTGCTGGTGCTACTGCTGCTGCTGGTCCTGCGCCTGCGCCTGCGCCTGCAGGCACTTTGACTGGCCCTGTGACTGGTGCCGGATACGCCCCAGCCCAACCGGGACAGGGAGGTCAGGCACCCTCTCACAGGAACCGAAACCCGCTGGGCCTTCGAGTCGAGACGACCGCTTGGAAGCTCCGGAAAGCCAGCAAGGAGGTTCTCCGGTCGGGCCGCAACGTCAGTGGCCAGCAGGATGGCGGCAGCAAGTAACCGTCATGGTCAGGAGTAAGTGGTGGTGCATTCCCCAAGATGGTGGTGACCAACTGCCAGGGGTTGGCCATGGAATGAAAGGGATGACGAGGTATTACCCGCCAGAAACTGAAACAAATTTGAAAACCCAACAAAAAAAATATCGTGGAAAATTTGGGAAAATTCCGAGAAAGACAGAAAAGACAGAGAGGGAAGGGATTCCTTCTGTTTGCCGTCTGCTTCTTGTCCTGGGAAGCGAAACATGGCAGTGATCGGCGCAAAGATCCAACCCTCGTGAGGAGTTGATTTGGGGGTCATCAGAGCGACGACTTTGACGGAGGTTGAAGAGATTTCCTGAGAATGAGAGTGAGTTTGGAAGTCTGAGAGCCAAAGGGAGCGTCTGATAATCTAGGAAAGGAAGAGTGAATGGGTTAGGGGATGCTCCATGGGAACCACGAAATCTTGCTGCTTTGTTTGAGTACACAGGTCCAGGACACCAGGGAAAGGAAGGATCGCGGAATCATTGAGGGACACGGGAAATTGATGCCACGAGGGATCATGGAAACGAAAGTAATGATGCATATGCGCACAGGTTCATTCACGGCTGGGTAGAAGCCAGATAGTCACGATAGGTTGAAAACACAGTTGCTTTGAAAGAGGATAACAGCAATGACAGTATGGTGAGCGCATTGTGAGTGACAAGAGAGAAAGAAGAGTCGCAGCCTCGTCCAGAAGCCTCTCTCCAACATGCATACACGACTTTACCTGCCGTTCGTCAACTATTACACAGACACCCACGCACACACACACAACACAACACAACACAACACAACACAACGCTTCAAAGACAAGGGCATGTCGTTGGCTGGAACCCTCGCCCACTTCGAGTGCCCATCGTCGCCACCGAGATCGTACGATAATTGATTCATCTGCGATCTAACGCTGCATATCGCATGCGCAAATCCGACACTCCCCTTTGGCAAACGCCAGGCGCAAAAACCAAAAGGCAGCAAAAAAGACGGGCGAGAGAAGAAAGGATCAACGGCCATATCTCCTCCTCGTCCCCTCTTCGCGCTGATCGCCCAGCGGCCCCAAGCATGACCCGCCCAGGGCCACTCACTCACTCCCCCCCCCTCCCTTCTGGCGAACATGGAGCGAGCGGAGCGAAACGAGCGAGCGAGCGAAACCTCCGAATGGCACTGTAAAAAAAGATACAACTACCGGAAGAGAAGGTTGTGTGTACGAGGATGTACTGTATCTTCGTCCCGGAACCTCCCCCTGGTCGAGCGAGCGGGAAAATCACAACAGGAAAAAAAAAGGACGCGGCTGGTCTTGCTCGGGAAGAGGTTGACAGGCATCCCGGCAGAAGGGGGAAAGCCCCATGCAAATCCCCTTCTCCTCTTTACAAAGCAAGCGAGAAAAGAAAGAGAGAATCGTAGGCAGAAGCATAACAGAGACGGGAAGCAGAGAGCAGGGGTTGGTGCAAAAGAGGGCAAAAAATGGCAAAGGGACTTTTTCTCCGTTATGCTTGGCTGCGGCCTGGGAATTAGACGGAAGCATCTCGGCCATGGAGAGTCATGTCCGAAATTGAAGGTAATGTTACAGCAGCAACTCTCTGGCAAAGTACATACTACTGCTACTCGGATTGGTCTACAGGGCACACATGCTGTTCACTGCGGAGCTCATTGAACGTGTCTGCTGCACAATGACATGGAGCTCGAGTCGAGTCGAGTATCAGATGCAGCGTCAGTCTGGTGTCAAACGGCATGTCATTTTCAACCTTGATGGGCGAGAATGAGTCGGGGTCAAGTCAGACATGTGCAGCTGATGTTTCAGTAAGAATGAAGGGAAAAGCAACAAAGATGCACACGCCCGATTTGCCCGTCTGTCATCGTCCACTAATGTGGATTTAATACCAGCAACCACTCCGTTGGACTCGACAAGAAAGCGGGGGAATCAGCAGAATGGCCCTCCTTGCTGTGGCCATCGTGCCTATGGTGAAGTAGGGCGTGGGGAAGCTGACTGGTGATTTGCTGGAAGATTCTCATGTGTGTGTCTGTCTATCTATTCTTGCATTGTCTCTCGCCCATTCGTCGATGCCTTCTCCAACAACAACACACACACCACACGTTAGAGAGCGGAAGCCGAACCCGAACCCCGGAGAGGCGTCAACTGAGACATTGGCTCTGACGGCTGCCCGATTACACATACTAATACCTACTCGAACGATGTGATGTGTGCGTTGTGTGGCAGCTGGGATGAGAGGGCGTCTTGTGGCCTTGTGTAACATTCGAATGGAAGAGTCCCAGCCGCACGCATGGCTTGGGAGGGAGGAGGATGAGGGAGGGAGGGGAAGCAACAAGGGGGAGCAACACCAACGCTACGAGAGACAGATGTGCGTGGTCATGCATGGAAAACAAACGGGAGCAAAAGCAACGCTGGCACGAAGAATACGATGCCTCCCCGATACCGTTCCGTGTATCACAAAAGAGGGTGTGTGAGTGCGAGGGTGAGTGTGCGTGCGTGTGTGTCCGTCTGTCATGTCTGCTGGGGCTCCAGAAGGTTGGGGGTCAAGGTCCAGCCACGCCCAAGATCGGTCATCATCGTCACCACCAAGGCCCAAGGCCAGGCCGGGCCAAAAACGGCATCATGACCAGCGGCAAGTCCTTAGCTGTCACAAACTGCGCCTTCTGGATTTTTGTTCCCATCCCAGCTGGTCCAATGCCTTCTCTCTCTCAAACCCCCACTTCCCGTAGAGTGGACACAACTTCGCTCGTCCTCCTTTCACTTCCTCCTGATATCACCGTACAAGCCAAGTACCAGATGGTAGTACGGGTAGAACTTGGTATGGGGGAAGAGGAGGGGGATCCGATTTCATTTCGGTGACAGATGCAAATGACCCCACGCATGTGCTCCATAACCAGCTCTGTTTCTTCCTCTCTTTTCTGCGTCGAAATTGTCTGGGGAAGAATAGGATTCGATGTGGTAATTCTCCGAGGAAACCGAAACTTCTTGCCCAAAGTGCCCACAACCGCCAAAGGGGGTGAGGATGGATGCAAGTCAGGTCTGCTGATTCTCTCTGGCTCTCAAGGTCCTGCCGTACTTTGATTAGGTATGTACGAGTACATACACACAATTTGCGCGTAGTAACGAGATGTGCTTTGTGTGTGTGTGCGGTTCTGTTGCTGTGCCATTTGTTCCGCCTGCTCGCATCAGTTTCCAGCACGAGGGATCATCCGCTAGGAAAGCAGACTAGGCGCGACGGATGATAATCATGCTGCCCATCAGCCGGAGCTGAAAAAGGTTGTGGTACAGCAGTACAGTAGCCGCTCCGCTGCCGTGAAAGGTGAATACTCAAGCAAGAAATGACAGCTGCTGTATGTAGTGACAACTTTGTATTGTGCAACGTCGAGATCACGGCCTTGCTTTCCCTTGAGCTGAATCCCTTCGGCAAGCAGATTCCGATCTTTGGGCCCCCTTTTTCCGCCCCCAGCCTTAACAGAACGCAGCCCCCTCGAGCAGCACGATCAGAGTGGTTACACAGCATCTTCCCCCAGTTCACACGCCCCTCGGTGTCCCGTCCAGTCGATCGTCTTTTGCTGCAGAAATCTGTAAGGGAGAGAGTCCCAACGAACGCTGTGTTACACACAAAACCTGTCTAAATGATTACGGCCGCCCACAAAAAATCTTTCAGCTCCCCCCGTCCCCGGCTCCTAAATTGCCGGACCAGTCAGTCCTCCTCTCTTGCAGTTTTTGTCGGTACAGGTGTGCCAGCCTTCAAACCCAGCAAATCCGAGGCCGAGAAGAAGCCCCCAATATTAATATTCCCCACGGCAACATGGCATTGTTACTGGCTCTGTCATCGACGTCATCGCGGATGGGAAAATGCCATCCAGAAGGATGATACCGCTTTCGAGGGATGCAATTTTGCGCCTTGGCCCAAGGGCTAACAAGTTGGAGGGAGTGGTGGTGGGCTTCTTTGCTCCTCGCCAGCGGCTATAAACAGAACTACTAACGGAGCGGCGTCAAGGCGAATCTGCAGTCGTGTCCAAGTAGTATCGCTCTATACTCCCGAGTAGTGTGTGCCATCTGCCCATCAATTGCTTAGTATGAACATTGGACGAGACTCCTCAACCAACGAAATGTTCTCAAACCGCCGCCCTGCTCCCCAACCTCACCACCGGTGATCTCTTAGGTGTCTTGTCCATCGTCATCTGGCATCAAGAACATGAGTCGTAGACACGAAAATCTCCCTCACCGCACATTTTGGACCATCATCCCGTGCGTATCGTACTGGATGGGTGTATCGAACGGGTATCAAACCATTACAGCTTCGAGTATTAGTCGCTAACCCCCAAATCGTCGCCTGTCCCGACGATAACCTAGTCTCGCTCCTACTCAACCCAGGTATCATGTAGTAGCGACATGTATCATGCGAGACGGCCTCTTCGCATGTCCCGTCGAGATCGGGGATTGGGTCTTTTCTCATCTGCCTGAGACGCGATGACGTGCTGCCATGACCATCCATTCGCTTCTCGGCATGTTGAGATGTGATGGAGGCTGTGAATTGGCTGCTAGCAGAAAAAACAATGGGAGGGGAGACGAGCCCAAAGGTCATACGACGAGGCACCGAGCATGGGAAATAGATTAATGAGAAAAATGCACGGAGCCAGAGCAACGAATCATGGCTATCTTCATCCCAAGCCTGCCAAGTCCCAGCCGGAGGATCAGTTCCTTGATCAGCCGTTGATCAGAGAGGTTCATGGGCAATTGGCATTGAATGCGATATCAGCCTGGATTTCGGGCTTTTAGACGGCTCGCGGCAGCTGGCTTCATGTAAGTAGGGCGTCAGGGAGCAAGCATTTTTGATGTCGTGACTTTGAAGGCTCGGGGCCATGATAGCTTCAGAGCCTTTTGTCTGCTTGGGCCTGCGAAACACACGCGGTGCTGACGTGAATTCCGGCAAATATCCTACTATCATAAGCACTATGCCCTCAACACCTCTTTGTGCAGTACAATTCCGTGCAATCAAACGGAAGAATGCAGACGGATCTGATAGATGACAGCCGGACGTCAAGGATGCAGCCTCTCGTCACCGTTGTTTCATCCTCATGCAAACACTCAAGCACAAGCGCGCACACAACACACACGCATACACGCAACCACGGCAGCAGCCATCAACAACACCAGCGTCGGGCTCAAGCAGCAGCACTGACAGACAACCTTCTACTTTAGCCTGACTCGTCATACAAAGACACAGGCATGTACTGTGACAATAAGCGCCAGTCTAGCCGGCCGCTGCGCTGGTGCCACGCCGGATCCTCTCGAGCCACACCCAACACGCTGGTTGTTTGATTTTCATTGATGCCACTGTTCGTTGGCCTGGGCTGAGCGGTGCGGTCCGCATGTTGTTCATCCGCCGTCCAAACTCAATCGCTGAGTCTAGTAAACGGAAGCCATCTTGAGATCTCTCCTGGGCTGAAAACCCGAAAGTTGGCAGGACAATTGTCAAGGATGACTCCTCGCTAAAGCTATGGAATAACACATGATGCCCTCTGGAAATACTAGAAGTCGACGAGCTGAGATTAACCCACTAACGTTCAACATAGGCGTCTGGCTTGGTCAATCGAAGCTGTCGTTAGCACTAAACTGTCGTCCAAGGTGGGAGGCTGGAGCAGCCGCCTGATGTGACGGATCACAACGCCAGCCATACTGCACGACGCCCAAGCCATAGTACTACTCCGATGTGTTCTAGGGGTGAGACAATGCATCTATATTCTCTTGGAATTCTTTGCTCCAGACTTCAGCCATCTGTCTTCTTAGCAGTAGTCCAGGTAGCGCTGGCGCATAATCTTGACCCTCTAGCAAGTCACATGAAGGGAAACAGTCTGCGGTCATTCGATTACCGCCCCGATGGTAATCAAGGAACCTGGACGACGATGCCGACGAACCCTCTTAGTAGAGTTTTAGGCCCTGAGGCTAAAGGCACCTTGGGTTAGGGGGGGGTGTTTGGCAATGCTGCTAATGACATGAAGCTACCTAGGTAGAGACCGAGAGCGTGGGATGGACCGGAGATGTTTTTTTTTTCCTCTCCCTTTCACTTTGCTCTCCGTTGTGGCCTTGTGTGAAACGTACGATGTATGAAGAGGACATGGAGTAGAAGATGTACTTTTAGGTGAATGCCCGTACCCAAGCCCACTTAGCCGCCTGGGGGACGTCGCAAACGATGCTTGTAATTGTCAGCCTCATTGACAATCCAAGCCTGTTGACGGATTCGGCATTGTGGGGGTGACATTTCCGTTGACCTCACGGGTATCTCGTTCGTCACACAGAGAGGGCCGAGGGGCTTTCAGTCTCTGTGTGTTCGCTGTGTCACAGAAGCCGCGTCTGGATGCTCTCGGGATGCGGGGAGAGTCGCCTGTGTCACCATTCATCAGCATGCGTAAAACGTGCTTGTCTGTTGCTCAGTCACTCCGTGATACTCCACAGCCTCAGCTGGACTCCCATGTGAAAGAGTGTCAGCCTCACTCTGTGTTGGGAGAAAGAGAAAGGCACAGAGGACAGACTACTGTACTATCAGGCTAGTGGAAGAAGGATCTGGCCAATTCCAGCCCAGGACTTGAATTTGTCCTTCAGCACGAACAGCAATGATATGAATTACTGCTGGGGAGGACATAAGAGGGAACGTCCGGGCAAGGGATTGTAGATCATTAGATCCTCCGTGGTGGGCTGAGCTGTGCTACCAACGCTAAAGTACAGGTAGCCTCATCTCATCATGTGAATGCTCAGGCTGTTAATGCTCGACTACCTTTATCCACATCTCTACCTAGTGCCCGCCCGGTGGCTTCGTAGTCTGCCACCGAGGATCGAGCACGGATATGTTCATCAAGGTGTTTTCGAGCCACGTATTGGGTATCATTCACCTCCTGATCTACTGGGTACATATACAGGTACCTGAGCTGGTTGTGGCATGAGAATAGTAACACGCCCAAAACTCAACAATTGCCATTTACCCGTAGGGGAATACCGGGAAATCGAATCATGTGATTGAAATGACCTCGACTGGGTGGTGGATACGAGAGAGCCAAGTGTTGACGGAAGCAGTAGCCATTCCTGGAAGCCCGACAAAGAGTCCTTGGAACCACCATCGAGAGTCTCATGCTGTGTGCGAAGGAGTTTGTGCTAGGTAGATGAGCACGCATCACTCCTAATCTATCTCAGGGGCACGGCTCTCTACCTGGGTAATGTCTTCGACGATATAGACACGATTGTACTCGGATGGCGCTCGTTGGGAAGGCGAGCAGAGCCGGAAGCAAACGGCATGGTCAAGCGAGCGTGGAGAAGAAGTACATGGAGAAGAGCTAAATCTGTACTGTAATCACAAGTCGGGGCATCTTGGCGTCCAGCGTTGGTGGTCCCGTATGGGCGCAGGATCCATATCCATTCCTCTTTCTACATACTATGAGTGCTTCTCCTCCGCGCTTCTCCTCCCTGGGATGGACTTCGCATTACGGAGCACCAAAGCCAGGCCGCAACACTAACGAAATGGATCACCGTCCGTCAGAGGAGCTGATGATGACTGCGGGGACCAAGACGATGGCTTCGTCCGCTAGCGGCTCTGTACGGTCCGTTGCGCCCGCTTGTAGTTGACGGTCACTGATCAGCAAGTCTGGGTGAATCTTGAGGCACGGCTAACCTCTGACGTTTGGTACAGTATGTACGAGTGTGTAATTCCCTCAATGAGGCTGGGACGAACGGCTTCTGCGGATGATAGCAGACTCGTAACCCTAGGTTGATACGGGACTCCGAGAGCATGGCTAGCAGCATCAAAAATCGAGCTGCTACAACCTCCGTGATCAGCAGGGACTTGCACGCGAGGATACACAAGTCACACGGAAGCAGGCAGGACTTTCGTACGAGTACAACGTCGTCAAAGTCCCCGCTGTTCTCGTCCCTACCTAGATCTCGAAACAAGGGTCTGGCACGCCGTCTCGACACAACGGAGAAACCGCACTCGCTGCTGGCCGGGAACATGGTTGCTGACATACGGCCCAATCTCCTCGCTTCGCGGACCACGAAAACAGCAGCTCTCTGCTTGCGACTTCCGAGTCGGCCACCAACGGCGCAGTACCGATCAACGGCCCAGGACCCACGAAGACGTGGGGGTTTCTGTATGTATGTGCTAGTATTTCTCTTTCGGAGCGCTGGTATGCACCGTCTTGAATCTCTGTTCTGGCCAGCGCATTCTGGCCAGCAAGATACGGAGATTTCCCTTCTAATGGCCGGTCTCCTCCTTTCTCCGCTTCGATCTCTGGCTCTGCTAGCGGCGTTGATGCCGCCCACGGATGGACGTGCGTTAGACATGGAGGCAGTTCAGTGGGCTCATGGGAAAATGGAGTTCTCCCTGGTCCGGCGTTTTGATAAGATAATGATGATCTACAAAATACCGACTGCAGTGTGGTGTTCCTCGTGGAAGCCACAGCGGGACTGGGGGAAGTTGACTGTTCAGCTCAGGGGCTTGCGGTACGGATCGCGACCTCGTTGCGGATATGCCCTCATTTCAGTGCACGGTAGTTTTGATCACGCTCGGGACTGCGCTGTGACGTGGTGTACATACATGCTGGTCTTGTGCGAGTACTCGTCCGAACTGAGATGAGATGCTCATGGCAAGTCCATGGACTTTGGTGCTGCGAGTGATCTGTTGGGGCCTCTTCTGGCTGCTCGTCCTCTCCAGTTTCACGGCTGATGACACTTCGCTCTGATAATGGTAGTCCGGCGATGGGAAATGTCTCAAATTGAAGACAAGAAGGATGACAAAGGCAAAGCAAAGCCAAGAGCAACACATGCTGATGCTTTGGGGAGGCTCCTCTCCAGCATCATCCCACCTGCCAGCTAACCCGCAACAGTCTGATGAA
The DNA here is from genome assembly GCA_020002365.1 of Trichoderma gracile. NCBI lineage: Eukaryota > Fungi > Ascomycota > Sordariomycetes > Hypocreales > Hypocreaceae > Trichoderma > Trichoderma gracile. The sequence continues at coordinate 2,158,988 of JAINEY010000005.1, forward strand.
CAGCCTGATAGCCATCATAGCACGGTACCTACAGTACAGCATGTACGTCTAGTCAAAGCCGTCACCAACAAGTGCTAGGCATGCCACAATGAGACCAAAGTGCCTAGACTCTCCCGTTCTGGGCGATGCAACGCTCTGATCGTTCCCCTGTTCCCTTTGCTGTCTGGTTGGCGGCAACATGAAGCTCCGTCGTCCGCAGGCCACACTCAGTGGCGCCCATATGTCTTCATGTATTGCTTGATTCGTCCAGTGCTGCGTCGATATGAGCACTGTACCTTGCTGTATTGCTAGGCCTGCATTCCAGAAGCCCGAGGCCAGCGACAACCCTCTCGAATCGAAACCTTCCCCAGGACCCTTGGCGACGAATTGCATCACATCCCCCAACTCACTTCTTCCTTCTGCAATGCCATGCCAGACGAACGGAAAGAAACAGCCGAAATCAAAAGGACAGCCAGCGAAAAAGAGGGCCACGATTCCTCCTCGTCAAAGCTCATCACGCCACAACTCTGCCAAGCCGCACAGGGATTGCTGCCGACTAAATACTTTCGTGCAAGTACTGACTGGGTCTGCTGGTGACTTAGCTCCGAGCTCTTGGGGGGGAACGACGAAGCCATCGAGGGATCTCTCCCTCTCTCTCCGTGGACGACGGGGCGGTCGATGCCCGGCTTGTCTGCTCCCGACAATGATCGACCTACTCGCGATTCGGACGGAGTACGCACGAAGTGTTATCACGGGCAGAGCAGGGCTCACATGTGCCGAGACTCCTGGCTACGACTATGGTTACTATTCGTACGTGCTCTGCGCATACGATGCCCAGCCAGACATCGAGCCTCTGTCCCTTGGATCATGAATAGTGCCGGCAAGCCGTTAGGGTGCGTGCTACAACAGAAGCCATCTCGACCTGGGCTTGGCCTGGAATCGTTACGCCAGCAACCGCCACGCGGCCAGGAAAAGAAATTGGGAAGAAGCAGCAGAAAGAGAGGACAGAAATAAGCCAGCCGCTAATACAGGCGAGCTAGCGAAAAACCCCGTCCAGACCCTGCCTCATGATAACCAGCCGCAACAACATACAAGTACCAGTGCTCGTACTAAGATACTACTAATACCTAAGAATTAGCATATCCATACTAGCACCTTCGTGACGAGGCAGAGGCGGCCAATGGAACTACACTGACAAGAAGGAGAAAGGGGGGGGAGTGGGCAAAGAGAGAGAGGAGGAGAAGCGAGGAAGAGCAGTAGCAACGCCTAGCAAAACAATGCAGAGCAAAGCAAGACAGAACAGAACTCAACGGAACACAGCACAAGCTCTGAGGCTCTTCCGCCGCTGACTGACGATGATTCTGCGCCGCTGGATTGCTGCTTCATCAACTGCAAGTACAGTAGGGCTGCAATCATCCAAGTCGCCAAACTGCGGGCAGGGATTCTGCTGGCCCGCCACACACACCCCTGTCCACAAAAGTCATGTCCAGCTACCTGACACACCCTGTGCTTTGCGAGCAATGATATCATGATACAGCACGCTATGTCGGAAGCAACCCTTCTGATGCTTGTTCGCCGCAAGTCTAGCCGGGGGTCGGGTTGGTGAGGGACGGAGAGGGGAGAGGAGGCCAGTCCAATCAAGTCCAGTCCAGTTGAGTCTCTGGCGATTGGCCTCGCATGTACTCGTCCTGGAACCCGTGCGCTCTACACTATGCTCGCTCTACGAGTGCTCGTACTCTCTCCCTCGCTCTATCGCGCGCTGAAGCACCGCGGTTGCACCAACGTTGACGGGCCTCGAAGATGGCGTCAGCAATTGGCTTCCCCATATGGCGTGCCACATTCCCGAAGCACACTGGGCGTGTTAGCGACCCCATGCTTCTCTTCTTTGCTTCTCCTGCTGTTGGATCTCGCTCCCCTGGGCAGTCCAGCCTCAGCTCCCAGGCCCTTGGCCAGGATCAGCATCAGCCTTTGTACTGTACCGTGGCACTTTCACAACAGGCGGGAATTGACTCGGCGGGCCTCCTAGGAGCGAGCGAGTGAGCCAGCAAGTCACCGAGACAGACAGACAGACAGACAGACGCACACATCGCAGAGGCGCAGAAGAGAAGATGAAGATGGACAGCGCAGCACGCCACGACAAAGCGAGGCGCGCGGGCAGGGATGCAGCAGGCCCCGTCCGCCTCCCCCAGCACTCGCAGCACTCAACCTCCAACCCTGACCCCTACCTCTCTGTACCGGGGGGTACCTCCACGTCTCTCTGCAGGGACTGGCTGGCCGACGCTAGGATAGGGAAATGTGTGGATGCAGAGACGTGGAGATGAGCTGCCAAGGCCTCGACCCCGTCTGGATGTCATCTACCTGCTCCTCCCATCGACCAAGTCCCGACCAAATCCTAAGCCCAAAGCCGGCGTGTACCCCCATCGCAATCGCCAGCCCACGGGAACGACGGCACAAGACGGCCCTCTGGCAAGCTGTCGAGCCGTTTGCTCTGTGGCAGTTTGTTAGAGGAACGACTGCGAGTTTAGTTATCGTGCTTGTAGCTCGTACACGCGAGGTTGCGATTAGCTTCGCGAACGCTGTCCGACATCCCACACGCCCCCCCCCCCCTGGTGAGCATGCGTGGTGTCTGGTGTTGAATGCTCCCAACCTCGGGCTACTAGGTCTGGGGGGGAGAGGAGATGGGCTGTGGGGGGAGGAGGAGCAGAGAAAGCCAAAGACGATTGACGGATGGTTCTCATGAGAAGCATCTGATGTACATGATTCAAACGGAATTGCTGCTTGGACCCTGTCTTTTCGGCCGTCAAATAAGACGATATCCTCCTCCTCCTCCTCCACCACAACCCCTCCATGCCCGCGCCCAATCCTTACCTACATTAATACTACTACCACAGGCCACTTCGTGCTTCTCTTGCTGTTCGCCACGATCTTCGCTTGCACCGTGCATTTGATCAGCTCCCAGTGCCGAGAGAGTGTCGATGACTTGCCCAACCTGATACTAGCACGATCAACAACTCAACCACACTTCCTGCCTGTCGGGCCTCCACACGTCTGGAGATTCCGCGCCGCCTACAAACGAGACAAGAGAACGACCACGACACCAGCAGCAAGAAAAAAAAAAAGAGGAGAAAGATCGGAGAGAAGACGGGGGAGAATAGCTTCTGTCACATTTGATCGCCGTGTTGATTCTCGCTTCCCGAGACTTCTCCTCTGTTGCCTCCTCCTCCACGCTTTTCTTGCTCGCAGCTTTAAGTCGACGTGCCGTTCCAACTCTGATTGGGCATGTGCTTGCTATTAACGTGTAATGGAACGTACGCTCGCCATCGTGACGACCGAAGAAGACTTTACCCGGCCAGACGATAACAGCATGTCCCCGGACGAGGGATCCTACGACGGCATGGTGCTGCCTTCGCCTTCTCCCACCGACACCGCATGGAGACCTGGCGTTTCCGCGGCACCTCTGCAGATGGGCCAGCTCTCGCCCGTCAGCTCCAACACAGACGCCACCATGGAGAACGGGTCGTCGACCATGCCCATGATGAACCACTGCTCCTCCTCGTCGGCGTCATCGTGCGTGGACTCGTGGAACGCCGGCTACGGCAACCAGGACGAGGGCGAGGAAGACAACCAGTGGGAGCAGTGGGAGCAGGGCTCGGACGAGGCCCTCGCCATCCCGAAGCTCGAACCGATCGACGACGACATCAACCTGGAGGACGTGAGCGCTGCGCCGCTGTCACAGACGCCACCGAACGAGCTGCTGGGCGGCGCCCCGATCAAGCAGAAGAGGCCGCGAGGACGGCCGAGGAAACATCCCCTGACGCCGATTGTCAACGCGAACAAGGTGACCAAGGGCCGGTCCAAGACAGGGTGCATTACGTGCAGGAAGCGCAAGAAGAAGTGCGACGAGGCAAAGCCGAGATGTATGCCAGCCTTGTCCCCATTTCCCTCCGGATTCTCTTGCACGCCCTTCCCTCGTGTTGTTCCTACGCATGAATCGTTCCATGCATGTTCAAAGCTAACATGTGACTCTTGAACCTCGATAGGTATGAACTGTGAGAAGAATGCCGTCGTCTGCGAGGGATATCACGAGAAGCAAGTCTGGAAGAGTGGCAGAGAACGTGCTGAAGAGGGTATGTCGGACAGAAAAGACATGACAAGACTAGAATTAGATGGACAAGCGGAAAAAGGACAGCTCGTGGCTAACCCATCAGCAGAGCGACAGCGGTGGGAAAACCTCCCCATCATCACCATGCAGCCCATCTTCCACGGCGTGGAGACGGCCGAGGACAAGATCTTCTGGAAGCACTACGTCAACCACTTCAGCAACGTGCTGACCGTCGAGGGCGAGGCCAAGAACGCCTTCAAGGACATCATCCTGCAGCTGGCCAACCGCCACCAGGGCCTGATGCACTCGATCCTCGCCGCCAGCAGCAAGCACATTGACTGGGACACGCCCTACGGGATGAAGATTCTCCAGAGCAACCCGGCCACGACCAAGGAGGCGCTGCAGCAGCGCTCCGAGTACCACCACGACGAGGGCATGAAGCGCATGTACGCCGAGATGAACCAGGAGGTGGACAAGAGCAATCCCGAGTACAAGACGGTGCTCGCCGCGCGGTACGGCCAGATGATGTGCCTCCTGCTGCAGACGCGAGCAGAGGGCAATCCACGGGGCGACCACCGGGTCCATCTGCAGGCGTACAAGCACCTGGTCCAGCACTCGCCGCCGGAGGACTCCAACTTCCTGACCTTCATCACCGAGTTCTTCCAGTACCACATCTACGCCGACGACCTCTTCTGGTACCCCGAGAAGCGGACCGAGCGCCTCGCGTCCGAGGACTGGGAGCCGTCGGCGCCCATCCATCCTCCGCGGCTGCTGGGCGTCGCCGACGGACTCTTCCGCCACCTCTCCGAGATCACCAGCATCCGCAACGCCATCCGCGTCAACATGGCCGGCGCCGTCGACCCCCTGGTGGACTACACGAGCCTCTACAAGGCCGCCGAGATCGACGCCGCCATCCGGGAGTGGACGCCTCGCTGGCCCTCTGGCGACAGCCGTGACCGCGTCGGCTTGCTGTACAAGCAGATGCTCTGGGTCTACCTCTTCCGCACGATATACCCGCCCTCGGCCCTGCCCGGCCGCCGCAGCACCATTGGCTCGCTGCCCACGGCCATGTTCTCTTCGATGCCGACGAACCCTCACCCTCGACGGGCCTCGATGGCCGCGGCCATTGGCACTACTACTACTACTACTACTACTACGGCTGCCTCTCCGCTCATGGGGGCTGCCAACCCCTTTTCCCGGTCGAAAACGACGCACAGCTGCCCTTCCACGCGCCAACCCTCAAGAACCAACTCCATGCACGAAGGCGATCTGCAAGCAAACTCCGCTCCCTCCGTCTCCGAATCCCAAAGACAACGACCCTCGTCTCCGCCACCCGCCCGCCGACCCGCCCAAGACGACAAGCGCATCACCCTGGCCGTCGACGAGTCGCTGGGCCTCCTCGAGTCCTTCAAGCCCTCCGATCCCTCGCAGACGCTCCTCCTGATCCCGTGCCTGGTCATCGGCACGGCGTGCTTCGAGCCCGACCAGCGGTACCGCATCCGCGCCGCCGTCCGGGCCGTGCGAGGATACACCGGCCTGAAGAACTGCGACCGAGTCCTGGAGCTGCTCGAAGAAGTGTGGGCGCTCATGGAGCAGGGCGACTGGGTGGCCGTTTGGGACTGGCAGAGGGTCGCGAGACGAATGGGCCTCGATTTTCCGTGCACTTGAAGCATTATTTTGGTTCATGGCTTTTGCTTTTTTTTCCTCGCCTTCTTTGCATCTTCGTTTTTTTCGGCATGTTCCATTCTGCTTTTTGCATCTGTGGCGGAATTTTTCGAGCTTTTGGCTTCATGTTCTTACGAGAGCAGAGAACAAAGAATCAGTCTGTCATTCTAGAGTTTCCAGTAATTGGTTCTCTTTTATACCAAAAGACCCTTCTCTACGAGAGAAGGAAGAAAAAAACAACAAGAAGAAACCCGAGGATTACTCAGTCATCACACAGAACTTCTGACAACAGTATACATTGAGCACAGTTTTTGGCCTGTTCCGCCTCTCAAGCTGGGCTCATACATATAAGCATTTCTGTCACAGCAGCCGCCCAATGATCCAGAGAATTGCCACCTGCCGATCAAGGTATCTGGATATTTATCCTATGCGGAAAAGAATCAGGACCGTTCTGATGGTCTAAAGAAGAGGCATTCATGCTAAGATGCTATATCCGGAATCATATCACAAGTGGAGGGTGAGAGGGAGACGAAAAGACGACAATTTCTTTCTCAACGGTTCTATCATTTCTTGTTTGCGAAAGGTGGCTTCTGTACCTCCTTGTTTAGTGAAACTTTTTGGCTTCTTTTATTCTCTTTTTTGTTTACATTTCTTTTCTTGTTTGGAGTTTCACGGAAACGGTGGCAGCATGCCCAGCCATGCGGACTGAAAGTGCTTCAATTTATCGCACATGGCTGGACGATTCTTTAACCTTTTATAAAGGAGGGAGTGGAGGAAAAGAGAAGAAGAAAAAAGAAAGGGGGGAAAGGTCACAACAAGTCATTGGATATCCTGTCGTTTCTGCTCTTAGTATTATTTTCTGGTTTCTGTTTGCTTCGATTCCCTTGTTCTTTTTTTTCTCTGCACCTTCGTCGTTCGTTTGCTTGCCTTGTTTTGTTTTACCCGGGCGTTTTGACTCAAAATGTTGGCCTTTGTGCAAGTTTTACATACAGATATCTATCACCCCCTTGAGTTTCATCGTGCCTGACTTTTGGTTTGCTTGTCCTTCTGTTTTATCTTTGGTTATGTTCCTGTTGTTTCGAGCCAAGAACCGCTTATTAGAGTTGCTTCTCAGATTTTAGAAAATGGAGGCGGTATGGTCTGATCAAATATGTTTCGTTATTGACTTGAGAATCCTTTCGTTTGGGTGTCTGCTTTGTACGTCATATCAGTTGCTTTACTACTCTCTGAATATGTTCCCGTACACTCCTACATCCTACAATGTATAAGCGAGAGATCACCCATAGGCTCAACATAAGCCGTCTAAGCGAGTCAAGCATAAAGTACTTGTTATTGCGTAATACCTTACTTCATGCGTGTCACGCAGATCGTCTCAGCTTAACCGAAGCCCTTTGTCATCAGTCTTATCCCCATGAGCAGGAACGAGTCGCCCAGTCCCTCAAGTGCATGGTCCAGCGGAGAAGAAGAATACAATTACATGAATAAGCAAAGGCAAAGAGAAAGGAAAGAAAGAAAGGGTGGTACAACGCCCCCCGCCAATGTTTGTTCCCACCGTACACCGATTATCCGGGGTTGTTGTGCCCATATGCCGTTTGCCCGCCGTAGTTTCCAGGTTCCAAAGACAAAGAAGAAAGAGAAAAGAGAAAAGAGTAAATGATGGCCTCTCCGCTTGTTGGCCTCCTCAATCTTCGCGTTTGTCGCTTTCAAAGTAAAACCGGCCGAGCTTATCGCCTGCCCTGCCTGGGCTACCCATCCCTGAGGGTCCGGCCCTCGACTCGCCGCTGTCTAGGCGCTGTACGATGCTCTCGGCCGTTTCCCTAGACGGCTGGCGTCCTACAGGAACTGGTCCGCGAAAGGTCGTGTCGACGAAGACGTCCTGGTCAGGGGAGATGGGGTTCGTGGGCGGCCCGTCCGTGGCAACTCCGTCCATCATGCGGGCGTACTGGCGCTCCTGGATGGCGGCGGCGCTCATAGGCGTGTCTCCGCCCCCGGAAGCGTACGAGTCCCGCTCGCGTCTGGCCTCGCTCAGGCCCGAGTTGGTCCTCTCGAGCCCCCACTGAAACGCGGCGCCGGGGACTGGCCGGCGGTGATAGATGGGCCCCGAGACGGTGCTACCGGCGCCCTCGCCAAAGCCGACAAGAGACACGGAGCCGTCGTCGCTCATGCGGTCGTCGAAGCCGGTTCCCGTTGAGCGGTTACCGAGACCCTCGAGGTCGTCCATGGCATCGTGGTCGACGCCGGTGCTTGTAACGGACTCGACCTCGCGGTAGTTGGTATCCGTGCTGCTCAGCATGTCCTCGTCGCGGTCGCCTGCCGTTCGACGGTCCTCGCTGTCACCGGGATGGCTCTCGGTTGCACTAGCGGTCCCGACGGTGCTCATCTTGGTCACGGCGACGGGCTGGCCGTTGCTGTCGAAGTAGGCGGGCGTCAGGTGCTGCGTCGGCGGATAGTTGGGCGGGAAGCCGGCCGTCGACGTGGGCGTGGTCTGGGGCGACATGGACGAGGCGCGGCCGGTGCTGGTGGGCGTCTGCGGCGGTCGCAGCGTCGACACTCGTTCGAGGCCGGCGAGGCGCGAGATGCGGTCGGCGCGCTCGGCCTCGAGGCTCGTGGCAGACGGGTTGTGCTGGTGGCCGCGGTTGAACAGGCCGCCGTGCAGATGGCCGCGATGGCCGTCTTTGATGGCGGTCGTCGACAGGGTCGACAGCGACGTCGTTGTGCTCGTGGGCGTGCCACTGGTTTTTCACGGAGCTTGTCAGCGATTGCTATTGTGCGAGCTGCCATCAGGCGCCGTCATGATCATCGCCATCCTCATGGTCATGGTCATCTCGCGCGCAACGTACGGCATTTCTGACGGAGTCTCTGGGTTGGACTCGGGCGGCGGCAGATTGGCCAGTGTCGGATGCGAGACCTGAGCGTCTGCCATGTTTGTGCGCGCTTGTCGTTTGCCCGCGATTTGGTCGACGGTAGAGAAGAGTGAAAAGATGAATCGAGAGACTCAGGTCACCAGAGCTGAGAGTTGGTGCGAACCTGTCGCGGGAGGGAGACAAAGGATGAACGCAGAGCGTGGCGTAGAATCGTGAGCCGCAGATCGTGCACTGCAGATGTTGCGGCTTGTGTCACAGAAGAGCAGAGAAGAGAAAGGGCGAGAAGAGAGAGAAGAAGTGGTTCGTGGCTGATGGATGTTGAAGGCGAAGGTGATGATGAAGTGTAATGGTATAACGCAAGATGGGGAGAAGAAGTGCAAGAGAACAATAGAAGATCCAAGCTTGGTTGATGTGCATGTCACTCTTTGTTTTTTCCGGCTTGGCTTGGAGTGGACCAGGGCGTCGGATCTGGTGGGAAGCTTCCCTTTCAAGCCCTTTCAAAGCTGCTGCAGCCTTGGGAGCACATGTCACTCCACGCAGGGGTACATCGACCTGGATGCTTGATTGCACACATTGGCCGGGCATATTTCTATGGCCATGATGTACAATTCGATGTCGATACTCTGTTCCATCTCATACATGGCTTGTATGACTCTATCTTAGTACTCGAAGTCCAATCTGAACGTGAGGTACGAGACGAAAGAGCTCTTCTGCTCCCAGAATGGGGACGCTTCTTCCTCGCTTGTCTCTCTGATCGGTCCTTGTTCGTCCTCGGTACTGTAGGGACTGTGCGCCATGACGTAGCTTCACCAATTGGCGATCTCAGGATTGATGCTTGGCTTGCGCCAGCAGCGACTAAAGTGGCACAAGCCTGTGCATGTCCGTCCTCTCCATCGAACCGAGGGGGTAAACCAAGTCATCTTGCCTTGCTGAATTCCTCGAGTGCTGTCTTGGGGATTTTGCTGTCCTTGGGATTCTGTAAAGGTAGATTAACGCTTTCGTTGATACAAATAATGCAGCATGTGCAGATGATGCATGCAAGGAACCCCTGACAGGACTGGTAGATCCCGGGTAAGCGATGCGTCAAAGCATACAAAGGATGTCCAACTTCCACAATCACTATCGAGGCCTGCAAATGTAGCTTCATATGGAGGGCCAAATGGAAAATCGAGCATAAAGTGGCTCATACATTACTTCTCAGTTGCGAGTAGGGATTCCGCATATTAGAGGCTACCTATATCTAGGGAGTGAAGCCGCGTACCTTTGCTTGAAAGTGTGATCACAGAACACATTCAGCGTGCGTCTGACGGCGAACAGCCATAAGTTATCAAATGCAACCACTAGCTATTACCTCCCTACCCTACTTTCTAGATCTCAAGCCAACTTTTCCATAACCAATGTGAGTGTATCCTTGATTTTCCAAACCGTCGAACGCTAATATCAAGCACGAGAAAGAAGCCCATATGCTGCTGCTAAGACAAATTATATACAAGAAAGCAAATAGCCGCAACGGCAGAGGAACACATGTAGAGGAAAACAAAGGCCTTTCCAATGTCTAGAGAAAGACCATGCCCCCGCTGATAAACATGAATGACAGACTGAGGAGCACAAAGCCGGGCTCCTGCATGATCATGTCGGTCAACTCGGCCTTGAATCGGCGTCTGTCCGTCCCTGGAGACGGCGAGCTGAGCGAAGCGGACGGCGATGCGGCTGTGACATTTTCTAACAGGGACGAATTGTCGTAATATGTCCAGCGGCCGACTTCTTCGGCATGCATAGACAACGTCACCACTTCGAGGGGGACGATCCCCTTGTCGGCCAGAACCAGTCCAAGAAGGACAAAAAGTAGAGTGAGGCGCTTGAGCAACTGGAAGGCCATGTTGTGTGACTGCGAGAAAAGTGATGTTCCTGATGGCCGTTGTCTGGAATGATGGGTTGGCTTGAGTCTGTGTGGAGAGGCAATGACACACTGTAACTGAGGTAGCAGTTCAAACCTCAATGGATTAACGTAAACAGCAGCGATGGAGCAATGTTTACAAGATGGAGGCATGGGGATACCTTATCCTTTTATGTTTTCAGGTCAACAGCAGTCCGAGTCTCTGCCGCCTTCAAGAGATAAGCATGGAGAGGATGGCGTCAACCTGGTCAAGGGAGGATGCAATCCCGCCATGGAGACGACTTACACCCTCGGAACCAGGGATGCGTATAACAAATGATGAAAGATACGACTGGACTGCTGGAAAATGCAACGAGCCAACCATCTCTACTATCTGGAGAGGGGAAGCCGGCTTCCCGTTATCATGGGGAAAAAGTCAATCGAGCCAATCTCAGGCACGGCGTGTTAGTCGCTCTCATGCATACCAAAAGTAAAATGCAGGCCATTCCTTGGCTAATGCACATCAAAACAAGCATCCGCACCGTCTGTATGTATGTAAGATGTCGCTGCTGTGGTTTCGTCTGGGCTTCAAGCTGAAGACTTGACCAGGATTATATTTTGCTTTCTCTAGCCCGTCGAGCCGTTGGTTCCGGTCCTATCGTCGATATTGCGCGTTAAGTCGAGACAACACCATTGCCACCATCACCGCTCTAGGATCGGTACGGAGTAGTGATGCGGCAGTTTTGCGTGTCTTTTCCATCCGTCAACTGCGGATTCTCCCATCATCCATCATATGCTGCTGCTTGTTTATCGTAGTATGATCCGAATGATGGGTGCACGTCGACTCTGTTCACGCGGAAGATATCGCGGCCATCAGAAGATAGCTTCAAGCCTGTACAGTATCAGAAAGAATCAAATTGAAACCACCAGCTGCAGGCCAGCGGGGTTGGACGGGATCTCTCCTCCCCCTCTGACGAGATTCAAAAGCCCGCATCTGCAGCTTCCAGGCGTTAGAAGCTTCATCACCTCGATAGAGTTTTCGTTGCTCAGCGTCACATCGATGCAGCTCCCGTCACAATGGATCATTCCATCGGATGCTGATAAAGTTGAGACTGTTTCTTCAAGGTTCAGGGTCGAGCTCCTCGTCAGTTCTCGCCAGCATTAGACCCCTGGCCACCGTTATAGCGGGCTTCGCAGTGACTCTCTCCCTGGGTCTCCAGCAGTCTCGACCACTAACTTCCCTCCCCAGCCCTCCCTGAGACCGCTGAACCCCTCGCTAGCTGCAGTGGATGGCGGATCCCGCGTGCCGATTGTCTCGCCTCCATCTCGCTCCGTTCCATCCTGGTGTCTCGTATCGCCGGCTGTCGCTCGTCCGTCAATCTACCCACAATCGAAGGCTCTCCATCTTTTGCTCTCCCCTGGGACCAAGACTGGAACCCACAGAGGCCCCTCAGATAAGGCTGAGGGTTGTTTGGACCTCATCCTTTGTCGAGCTGTCCATCTCGTGGCCATCTCTCAACGGCCCTGCCTTCGTTACCAACATAGAATTCATCCTCTTCCTCCTCCTCGCCGGTGACTCGACGTCTATTCTCCCGAACATCACCCCTCCGCTTCGATCCTCTTCATGCATGGATGCCTTTCTCTGCCTTCGACGCTTCCCAGGCTGCAGCGCTACAGGCAGCTAGTCGAGCACATCCATCATGCAGCCAATAGAAAAGGCAAACAGCCTCCTGGTCCTACCAATCCTTTTCCTGAATGAGGCTCTGCCTGGCATAATGGCCATGCCTGCGGATTGGCCCGAACAAAACGTGGAACGTTCTGTGCAAGGCCACAGCGTCTCGCTTGACATGGCCTCGCCTCACCTGAGCATCGCTTCCTCACTCTTCAGTCAACGTCTTCATCCACCTTCCATAGCACCAGTGTCTTTCCATCATTCCAGTCGCTGTGCGCCTTTCGACAGGCTCAGCAACATCCCCAGTGCCCGGACATAGTGATGTTCAACCTGGAACTCGTATGGCTGTCACACGCAACCCCCCACGTCGAGTGAGTCCTGCCTCTGACTTTGCCTCGTGTAAAATACCACGATATCATGACTGACAGAATGACAAAGCCTCGTCTTCGTTCATGGCTATGGCGGCAATCCCGAAACTACATGGCATGATGAATCCACGGGCAAGATCTGGATTAAAGACGAAGAGTTTATCACCCGCATCAAGAGGCCTATCCGCATCTTCTCCTTCAGCTACAACGGCGACGTACACGCGAACCTTTCATCGTCCAGCCCTGCATTTCATGCAAACGATTTGCTATGCTGCCTGGAGCAGGCTCTTGGTAGATCTCCTGTAAGACTCCGCACTCGATCATGAACCAAGCTCAGTAGAAGCTTGTTCTTACACTGTCCATCAGGGGAGGCCGCTGATATTCATTGCCCACGGCTTTGGAGGCATCATCGTCAAGAAGGTTGGTACAAAAGGATGCATCGAATGCCGCAGGCCAGTCAAATCGTTAACTCGTAGCGCAACCCCAGGCAATTCAGTTGTGCTTCCTGTCACCCTCATATCCACGTACCAAGAATGCGCTGGCCGGTGTCGTCTTCTTTGGCACCCCCCACGCCGACACAGATTCTGAGGCGCTTCTGCAAGCCGTCAGAGGGACAGTCGATGCCTTTGGTTCAGACGATGGAGTTACATGTCATGATGTTCGCGAATTTGTTGCCATGGTCAGCCGCATCAACAGCGCCTTCATCGCCTGCAAACCTAGCTATCTGAGATTGCTCTCCTTTTGGGAAAACCTTCCTTCAAGGGCTAGCTCTTCGGGCATCGACTCTGAAAAGTCTCCAGTAAGTGCATCGAGCTGTCTCATTGAGAACAATATAGTGTTGCTGACACTAGAGTCTCATAGGTCATCCCTCTCCAATGCCAGAAAGAGGAGCTTCAGGGCAATACAGACCACATCGTCGACTGCAGCCACGAGGAGCTGCCACGGTTCTCGAGCATATTTAGCGACAGGTTCATGCAGTTTTTGCATATATTTTCTCAATTCATGGTCGATACGCTATCAGAACGCACCGTGGCAACTGTTGCGGTGCCCATTGTCCGCACATCGTCCTTGAGCCCGCAACGGTCTTCCCCAATCGAAGAGATTTCCGCCATCGAGAAGCATGATTTTCCCATCATCAGGCCTCGGCGAAGGATGCGGCGAATCGACAATGATTTCGGGAGCCGGGAACGCAACAACAAGGACAATAAAGATGCCACTGCCAGAGATAATTTTCTTCGCTCGCTGAGAGGCTGGTCCGAGGCCAATTACGGGAATGAGATCTATGTTACTGCCGGAACATGCGAATGGTTCAAGGATGGCTCCATATACAAGAACTGGCTTACCGACCCCAAATGCGGTACCATCTTCTATATAGGGGCGCCCGGACATGGGAAATCGCATCTCGCCCGCGCCGTTTATACCCATCTCAAGTCCTCTAAGCCAGACGACATTGTCATGGGCTACTTTTGCCAAGAGGGGGAAGAGAGACCCGCGATTTGGGAATACTTTACTTGGCAGCTGATCAAAGAGTGGCCAGATTGGTTTTTTCATGTCCCTGCTCAGTTTCGCCGCAGCGTGGATGAGACGTCTCCTCGTCTGGATGCTTCCGCATATGCCGAAATATGGACCTCTTTCCGAAGAGTATGCTCGCCTCGAACAGTATACCTCATAGTGGATGGGCTAGAACAAACGCCTTCGGCCAACTTCGCAGAATTCTTCACCTTGGTAGAGCAGTTGAGGCAGCCCATTGCTTTAGGGCCGGACAAACGCTCAAGCAACCTGACTGAAATACCGACCAAGATAAAGCTGATAATCACGAGCCGATGGACGAATGCCACTTTCACGGCCTCAAGCACAACCTCATGCTGCTCTTTACCAGAAGACAACCTCAAGAAAGACGTCGCATTGTACTTGAACAAGAAGTTCTTGGCTATATCCAACGCGAGGCCACAGTCAGAGCATGACCTGATTCAAAATATCAAGCAACAACTCAATGAAAAGGCGGCGGGCTACTGGGTCTACGCCAAACTCGCGGTCGACGAAATCGAGGGACTGTCTGGCCAGAAGTCCATCCATCAGATCCAGAAAGACTACATCCCAACAAAGTTGACACAGCTGTACGATCAGAAGATGCTGCCGTTACTGCAGTCCGTCAACAACAGCGAAAGGCACCTGCGTACCATTCTCACATTGATAGCTTCTGAAGACGTTGGCCTTGCCTTTTCCATCAAGCAGCTCGAGGATATCCTCGAATGCTTGTATGGTTCGGACGACATGCCTGCTGGAGGTCTTGCCGAATCCATACAATCATACTGTGGAGATTTGTTCTGGGTCAGCCCGGCAGACTCGCTCGTGTTTTCTGTCCACGCCTCTGTCCGTGGCCATCTAAACAATTACCTTTCGATAGAGCACAGGCAGACCAACATCATCTTCCTGTGCCTTACATATCTCCTTCAGGATCGCTTTCGCAGCCGCCTGCCTCTGACTGATAGAGAGAGCACAATGGAAAGAATAGCCAACATCGCGCCCTTCTATGGCTTCGCGGCTCAGGGCTGGCTAAGCTATCTTGCCAAGTTGAAGACGCTCAGTCCCCAGCTGATACCGCTGCTGCAGAGGTTTTTGTCTATTGACTGCCCGCAGTATCGGACATGGCTCCATTGGAGGTCATGGCTCGTCAACGAAGAGGCTCAAGCAACGTCTCTAGAGATTGAGGATCCAATGATGACCATGGTTCGAGAAGGATGCGTCGCTGTCATTCAGCGTTTCTTCCCAACTTCGGCGTCTCCTCATGCTGCTTGGAAGGCCAACTCCGAGAGTTGGATCCGGAATCTGCCGTTCGTCAACAAACAACCCCTTGTTGGTCAAATTGCAAGACAGTGGCCCGATATCACGGGCTTGCACGGCCACACCCCCCTTATGGCAGCAGCACTGAGTGGAAGCCGTACCATGGTGGAACACATCTTACAATGGAAAGTCGACACAACCAGGCGAGACGAAGGGGGCAGGACTGCTCTCTTGCTCTGCCTCACTTCAGAGCGACTGATGAGCCCTAAATCTCAAGCTCCAAGGGCAATTGTGTATGGTATTGTTGAAACCCTGCTACTCAATGGCAATAGCCCGAACATAAGTGACTACCACGGCATCACGCCTTTGCACGTAGCTTGCGTGCGAGGCAGACTGGACCTTGTCCGGCTACTGCTTGGGTTCCACGCCCTGGTCAACGTCACCGACTCATGGGGCTATACGCCTCTTGAAAGGGCATACTCTACTGGGAACGTCGCCTTGGTTGAGATGTTGCTCATCAGAGGCGGTGCCGACGCGGAAGCGTGGATGCTGGGCGGGGAGCCACCGCTGGCCAGGTGCATATACGACGGCAAGCTTGATATGTTTAAGGCGTTTCTTCCATTTGCGGATATCAATCAGACTACCGTGCTCGGATTTGCACCCATCCACTTAGCCAGCGACGGAGCTGACAGGATAGACTTTCTTCGGGCTTTGCTCCCCAGCCCTCGACTGGATCTTGATGCTGTCAGCTCATTGCCCGCGAGGTTCAAGGTCAAACGCAGCACTGCTCTTGGATTTGCCATCAATAGCCGTAATCATGCGGCGCTTGAATTGCTTTTGGAAGCTGGAGCATACCCAGGGCTTCTGCCGGGGGTCAGCGTACCGCCGCTTAACGATGCCGTTGCCGTTCAAGATCGATCCATGGTGGAGCTGTTGTTATTGTATGAGGCGCCCGTGAACGGCTTCGTGCATAACTATTTTCCCTTCACCGCGTTGGGCCATGCTGTGGATTTAGGCCTCGAACCCATCGTGGAGCTGCTCCTCCAAAACGGTGCAGATGCGTCCATGGAAGAAGGCCACGGCATCACCGCTTTGATCGAGACAGCAGTGACGAGAAAGGGTCCTCCTATTCCCAAGATTTTACGGCGACTGCTGGAGTCACGCTACCCTCCCGATGTCAACTACATCCGAGACGGAGAAGATCACTGCATTTCAGGGGCCGTTGACCAAGGAGATGTCGAGACTGTGTCTCTTCTACTTGAGCATGGAGCTGATCTGAGCATGTATCTTGAGTCTGGCAAGAACACATCGCCACTTCACAAGGCTGCTGGACAAGGCAGTGTCGAAATATGCGATATTCTGCTGAAGCACGAGCCCCGGCTTCTTGATCTCCAGATGGAAAAGGGATTCATGATTGAATCCCCTCTATTTGAGGCATGCCATCAGAAACAGAAAGATACTGTCCGCTTTCTCTTGGACAAGGGAGCCAAAGCAGACCAGGTCAGCTACTACTATCAGGAATCTCCGTTATTTACCGCCTGTGATGTGGGGGATTTGGACGTTGTCAAGATGCTCTTGGAAGCAACGCCTCACATGGTCAACGTCCCTTCGGCCTTCGACTGCACTCCACTTGCATATGCCTGTGCCCATGGGAACCTAGAATTGGTCAAGCTGCTGATTGATGCCGGGGCGGAGATCTATCACTTGAAGGGTTCTGACACTACAAGTGCCTTTAGTCGGATCTTCGAGGCCAAGGGGGATAAGCCTTTCAAGACACTTCAGCTATTACTGAGCAGCGGCCTGGACCTCCACGCCGTCGACAACGAAACTGGGCTCACCGTTCTCGGCTTAGCTATAGTGGATGCCGAAGCACGGCACGTCAAATGGCTTCTTGAGCATGGTGCTGATCCGCTACGTGCACAGAGAAGCCCTGGAGCTGATGGAAAGTGGCGGACGGCCCTCCAGGTGGCTGCTCACACAACCAATGAGAACATCATGGCTATTGTTGACTTGCTGCTGGAACCGCGCTGGGGTCTCTGGGATCACTTGACTCATAGGGACTATCACGGAGGCACTCTGTTCCCTGTGATGGGTCGATCGCGCAAGAACCTGCAGGTTATATCCCGCTTAGTGTCCGCGTGCGATATCATCTTTCAGGAGACGGGCAAGGATGTTTTCGCGGCCATTGTGGACGAACCGAATCTCCTCGGCCTCACTCCAATCGACTATGCCATGAACGAACTGGATGCGAAGCCAGCGGCATTGCCTGAGCTGGACAAGCTCATCGTCTCTCACATCGATAAGCTTCTCGCCGGGCCTCGGACTGCTGAAAAGCATCTCCTCGCACTAGATTACGTCGTCGGTCTCCTTTTTGCACACGGAGGATACGAGGCTGATACGACCGTTTTGGCCGAATATATCCTCACGAGGCCTCGGGTTCGGTGGGATGATGACAGCTATTACATGGGGAGAATCGCCCTGCAGTCGTGCTTTGTCTGCAACGAGTCCATTTACGATCCCTACGTCTACTGCATTCTGTGCGAGAGCTCGTGGTGTGCGGAGTGCAAGGACAAGCAGGACACGATCAGTCTGCACGAGCACAGGTGGTTTTCCATGAACCTTCGCAAGGACCTCGATATCAATGCCCCAGACATTCAAGAAATGCTAGAAAGGCTACGCAAAGGATTGAATCACACATCAGATGATGCAACAAGTGAAAAACCGACCAAAAAACCACTCACCGTCAACAGAAGCTCCTCCATCAGTGACCACACGAACGAGGAACACGTCTCCTCACCTCCTGCAGAAGCCCAAATCTCCCTCCCGCTCGCCACCCTACACGCCTTCAACTTCCTAGCCATCCGCAGACCCATCTGGACGCCCTTCCTCCCGCTCTCCGCAGCAGCCCAAGCCCTCGTCGACCCCTGGCTCGCGCAGTGGTCCATGCAAGACGAATATCGCCGTTGGAAAGGACTCATGGAAAGGAGGATTATGGACTACGAGAATTCCGCATGGAGACGCTTTCAGGAGGTACAATATCTGAAGCGAGGCTTCACGAGAGCGTATACGGACTACGAAGCCGTGAAGCGTGATTTTGTGCTTTTGGATGTTAGGCGGTTGTTTGCTGGTGAGGAAGAGGGTGGTGTTGGTGAGAGGTCTGCGGTGCCGAAGGATCGGTTGGTCAAGGTGGTGAGGAGGAGAGAATTTTGATGGACGATATCCATGATTATGAGAAATGGACGATACGTATGATTATGAGAAATGCATTTTCCTTGTCCACCCTTGTGGTCGGTTTGTTTGAGCATAGCTTTCCATTCAAGTTTCTCTTGCCATGCCGTTTTAGTGATACTGCAGCTTTCGGTCGTGATTGCTGTCTCGTGAAGCTTCTTGATGTTAAGTTGGAACAGATGCCGTGGCTATCATAAAGGCAGGACTAAAGTATCATGTAGGAGGGCCAACAAGTGGATATAAACTATCCATCTAAGCATTTTGTAACAACCGTCTATCCAACGTCGCCCATGAGCTTTCCATTATATCATTAAATCGTATATCGGTAGTGAGGGCTGTCATCTCCCAGCTCCTTTAGCTCATCATCCTGCAGTCCCTGGTGTTCCTCGCTCAACTCGCCAGCGTCACGGCTCTTGTTTGCTCTCCAGAACCAGAACCAGAGAAAGCCGTAGATGGCGGTGCCCACGCCGACCATGCTGAGAGAAACGGCGTGACCGCGGATGAAGCGTGGTTTATCAGGTGCAGGGCTAGACGACATGGTTAGAAAACCGTACTCTAAAAGACGGCTAGACAGGTTCCAGAAACTTACTATATAAAGGCAGACATGATTCCAGACATGTTGCCGAATGTAAGCTGCAGGCCCGTGGCAGTCGTCCTCTTGCCATAGCGAGGGGTGTTGTTAGGCAACTATTCAGACGTGTTAGATAGCCGCCTATATAATGGAAGACGTAGAAGCTGAAGCTTACCCAGGCGATTGGAAGTCCGACAACGACATAGAGGCCACCCGCAACGAGGAAGCACCCAAAGTAATGTACTCCGGGAGACGAATCGGACAGCAGGACGGCATATCCAATGACACTGACGAGGCCAAAGATGACACAAAATACTCCCCTCATCTGAAGCCGGTCAGAGAGCACGGCAATGCTCATGTACGCCACTGCGCCGAGAAAGTAGCACGGAATCGTGAGCAGCTGAACTTCAGCAACACTCCATTCGCCGAGAGCGTCGATGATTGTTGGCAAAAAGGTAGAAAATCCTACACATCGAGGAAGAAGAGCGCATGATGGGTTAGTTCTTAAATTCTTCTCTCTTGGTTGCCAAGGCAAAGGGCACTCACCGTAGAGCATGGTATCAACGCCGAATTGCGCAATGGAAAACGCCCAGACCTTCCAGTCCGCAAAGGCCCTTATCATGTCGTGCCGACTAAACTCACGGCTCGAGGCTGTGTTCCCATAGTCCCGCTTGTGTCTCTCCTCCATCAGTAGCTTTTCCTCTTCAGTGAGAAAGTACGCCGACGAGCCATCATTCGGCAGCGCAAACAAGGTGACGGCACCAAGAACCACACTTGGCATGCCCTCGATGATGAGAATCCACCGCCAGCCCCTCATTCCGCAAACACCGTCCATGTGTCCAATGCCGTAGGCCAGCAACCCTCCCAAGGCGCCCGCGATCGCAGCGCTCACAAAGAGATAGCCTATCCGCAAGGCAAGCTCGTGCTTTGTGTAGAAGAAGGTGAGGTAGACGCTGAGGCCCGGAAAGAGGCCAGCCTCGACGATTCCCAGGAGCAGACGGCAGGCGATGAGCGCGCCATACGATTCGACGAGTCCGGTGAGGGTCGCAATGATGCCCCAGGCTGTGACAATGAAGGCTATCCAGCGGCGGGGGGTAAAGAGCTTGAGGACGAGGTTTGACGGCACCTCGAAGATGAGGTAGGTGACGAAGAGGATGGAGACGGCGACCTGGAATTGCTCTGATGAGAGGTTGAGATCTTCCTCGAGGCCGTATAATCGGGCATTGCCAATATTGACTCTATAGCTTGTTAGTTAGTCATGTCCTTCTCATATTCTGTCCAAGTCGAATGTTGCCAACGGAGACAGAAGCAAGCCTCACCTGTCCAGAAAACTAAACAGATACAACGCCATGACCAGGGGAATGATGTAGAGATCCAACTTTCGCAGCAACTTCTTCTCATCGGCGCCTTGAAGCAGCGTCTCAACATCTGATTCCACAGCGGCAGGATCCTGGATTTGCGTCCTCTTGTCGTCCTCACTGGGGGCAAACCCCGTCGGTGTGTCTGTTATCGCCATTCTCGATAGGTTCCCTCTTCCCACTGATTCTCTCAACTGCGCTTCAACCTGATGCCGAAGCAACTGAACTCGAGACCTCGCCGTCTCTCCCAGAAGAATGCAAGAGCCTCAGCAAAAGACGTCTGAGGAGAAAAAGGCGGGCAAGGCTCTCCTGTTGGCACAATCCCAGTCCTCTCGTCCAGCCACTCGCGCGGGTCCCTTTGTCTCAGAAAGAAGAGCCGCCAACTCAGTTCGACATGTTATATGATAAACAATCACAATGTCTCAAGTATATTAGTAATGTATCCGGAAGCTGTTCCGTTGAAAACACAGCTCAAAGGGAAATTCCAAGAATCATGGGGGGAGGTTTCAAGGGTTGAGGCGAAAATAAACGGTGACACAAGCAAAAGAGTCACGGATATACAAGTATGACACTATCGAAGGAATGGAAAGAAAAAAAAAAAAATATGCCACCAAGGTGCATCGAAGAGTGGCGTGGTCCGTCCATTGGCAAATCAGCTAGCGTGCCCGTATATCGGACCCTTGAAAAAGTAAATTGAGACCAAATACAGAGTTGAACTCGATCAAAGCAAAATTACTAGAGAAAGATTAGATTGATAACAGGTCTCTCTTTCCTTGGCTCTATCCTTGGCGACTTCCCCAACTTAATGTCGGTGAGATTCGCTCTCGCTCTTGCCGTCTTTGTCTTCCTTCTATCCGTTGATAGGCTGATCAACCGAGACGTGGACTCGTTTCATCGACCCTTCCTATTGTGATATCATGACGGAATTGGTTTTCCTCGCTCAGGCATTCGCCCACCGGCAGTTCCTTCTGCTGCTCGTTCCACAGATCTCGTCATGAGCACGTGTAACCAAACCCACAAGATGAAAGGCATCTTACCCCTTTTGCCGACGGCTTGTACCACCAGCAACATACATTTGTAGTGTCCATATCATCGAGAAATGCCTCGTTTGATAGAAGAATTGAAGCGGTCCATTATTAAAGATACATAAAGCGGCTACGCAAGACAGCGCAAAACGAATAAAGGCATCCCTGTGCTCTCCATCCAGTCTTCGTTACATGTGTCCGGTAACATCTCCCAAATTTCCTCCCCGGCGTCGTCGTTGTGCACATGGCCTCTCCTCTAGCGTCAGATATCGTGCGTCACGTCAAAATCAGAAAAGAATCGTCCCTCCCCCAAAGAGCGTCCAGGATTGTTCAAAGAATCACCAAGCCGCTGCCTCCTATTCATTAAAGCTCACTTCAGAGTGAACACGCCGGGGTATAGACAAGTATATACAAAAGACACATGCCTTGTATGTTCCCGCCGCAGCCGTGGATGTGCTCTCCCAACGAATATGGTTGTATGTTGGGATGGATGCCGTCCCTTCTGCCGGTCCTACGTAGCCTCAACTCTCCAAACGACAAATTGCCCTCAACTCTCTCCTTCATCGGTAGTTTTGCGTGGGCATTTCGTAAACGGGTCCGCTCTGATGGCTCATGACAGCATGGCCGTCAATCTCAGCAGCGTTGGGATCGTGCCACTTCGCAGCGTTCGGGTTGTCGTTGGGAAGCTCAGCAGCGTCGGCATGATGAGGAGAAACCAGATTGGCCCTATCGAACGAGACGGGGCTGACAGTCTGGGCCATTGTGGTAGTCGGACTGGGAGAGGTGTAGGCCGAGCCGTAGGGCTCTGGCTTGGCATATCCAGCACGTCCATCGCCAAGAGCGGTTCCGCGATAGCCCTCGCGGGCGACGGGGGCACGGCCGGGGGCCAAGAAAGCTGCTGCCGAGGGGGTATGGGACGACATGGGGGGTTGGCTAGCGGTGCTTCCACCATTGAGGCCGCCGCCGTTGCCGCCGCCACCAACAGGAACCTCGGAAGCGCCAACGAGATCGTCGTGCTCGGGTCGGGGGCCGCGGTTGCGACGCCTCAGGATGAGGAAGAGGAGGGCTCCAAGGAGGAGAAGACCACCGACACCGACACCGACACCGATGCCAGCCTTGGCCCCTGTAGACAGGCCGGAGCTGGAGGAATGGCTGCCGTTGCTATCCGGGACGCCCGTACCAGAGTCAGAGGCCTGAGGAGGCAGCGTGGTGGTCTCTTCGACGCCGGTGGTGACAACGGTGGACGTGACGGTCAGCAGGCTTGTCGAAGTAATGGTCGTCCTCGCGCCGACCTGGTCGGTCGTGGTGACGGTGCTGGTAATGGTGGTGCGAGAAGTGGCCGTGTTCTTGAGCGTCCGGGTCGTCGTCTCGACAACGGTCGAGCCACCACCGCCTCCAACGGTCACCGTTACAACCTCGGTGAAGATGGCGCGCGCCTCCAGGTCGCGCAGGGCCAGAGACTGGGCCAGGTAGTCGGCATCGGGGGCGCCGGTAGGGACGGCAGCGACTCCGGTCCTGGGCGCAATCTCGCCAGCGCGCTTCTGGGCGGCCGGGCTGTCGGTGGGCGTCGCAAAGACGGTGGTGGTGTCGAAGACGACTCTGGTGGCTGTCTCGCCGCCGCTGCTAGTAACAGTGGTGGTGACGAAGACGGTGGCCGTGACGACAACCGTGGTGCCGCTCGTCTCGGTCAGAGTGCGAGTGCTGGTGATGGTCTTGCCGCCAGCGCCCGTGACGGTTTCGGTCTCGAAGACGGTGGTGTCGCTGTCGGCCGGGCTGGTGCTGCTGCTGGACGAGGACGAGGACGTCGAGCTCGGGGGCGGCGTGGTCTGAGGCGGCGGCGCAGAGGTCGACGAGTCGTCAGCTCCGGCGGTCGGGGCGGGAGCCGTAGAGGAATTTGGTCCGGCGTTGTCCTGGCGGACGACAACAGATGCCTGGGCAGCCCCAAGCAGCGCGCCGAGGACGAGAGCCACCGGCAGGCGCATCTTGAAGGCGGGCGGGTGATGTCGAGTCGGCCAAGCTGTGAGTCGCTAGAGATTATATGCCATGCAATAAACGAGTAGACGAGATCCTGCGAGCTGCTGGGACAAAGGAAAAAAAATAAATGAGGCCGCAAAACGAGGTTGACGGCGAGTGTAGGTGAGTGAAACAAGCGAGTGGAAGGGGTCGGATAGGGTGGAAGTGCAAGTAGCAGGTTCAAGGGCCCTGGGCGCTCTTGACAGAAAAACGACGGTGCCAGAGACCCAGAAGACCCCGACAGCTCACAAAGGACCCGATTGTTTGGACGGGGCCACGTCTGGTGGCAGCAGATCAATCCCGTCTGGTGGCTCACGCGGACTCCGGAGAAGCCACGCATGCCGGGGCGGTACCAGGTACTCACCTGCCATGCGTGCAGCAGTGTCTGGGGCTTGCTCGGGGCAGGCCCAGCGGGGTAGCGGTACCTGTGATGGTGCGTGTTCCGGCAACCTGCTACAGCATGCCAGTGGCTTGGGCGCAGCACTCAAGTGCACTACACGGGCGGGTTGCTACAGGCTCGCCGCCCACTAAAAGCTGAAGCTCGCTAGAGGTCCGTCTGGAGCCTTTAGGTGAGGCCGCCAGGAGCACGGGCTGTGGACTGAGCAGTAAAACTCGGAGACAGTGCAAGAGGCTTCCAGATACAGCCACAGTCAAGTACAGGAGACCTCGTGACGCCACAGGGAAGAACTCTACCGAGAGGTAAGTGCCTACTCGTATTCTCACAATCATCAAGCAGCGCCTACCAACCTTGCGGCGTTCTTTGAAGCAGAAGCAGGAAAGAGACAGTGACCATGTTGGGCTAGTCCGGGATTGCTCTTGCCCGCGGGACCTCAGGAGACAAGAGTGGAATAGATGCAAGACGCTTTGCCCTTGTTGGGCTTAGCGCAGAGAAGTGGCGATACCAGGGGGGACCCCAGAATACGAACAAGGGACAAAAAGTGGGAGAGCGTCTTTTTTCTTCTCTTTTTTCGATGCAGCGAGAGCGGAAAGAAATGGTCAAAGAGGAAAGTGAATGAGGTAGAGGCAGAGTGAAGGAGAGATTTCAAAGCAGGGTCCACGTCCCTTCTTGCAGACGCCGAGCTGAGGAAGGAGCAAAATCGAGTCCCAAGTACTGCATCACGAGTATGAGCTGATGCAAGGCACAGCATGTCCGAAGCTGTCTCACAAGCATGTACTGCTACGTAACGGATCGGTCTGATGCTACCTTACCTCAGACCTGGCAGTCCCAGTATATGTCTGTATGTAATCACCGCTCTATCTCGACACATTACGACAACATCACGACTCATAGCACAGTCCGAGGCACCTCAGGGCGACGATGCGCTCTCCTTCTCATGCTCCGTAGGGTACTCCGATTGTACCCGTCCCTCCAGCGATCAGCAAGTAGCGATACTGTACAGACCTGATCATCCGTCTCTCCTCGCTCGCTCTTCGGCGCCTTGAGCCCGTAAGCTGCAACTTTCAGACGAGTCGTTATGCGAAATGACGTGCCAAGCTCTGGCACTGGCACTAACACAATTCGCACCAACAAACGCTAGCCATTCGTTAGTCGTCACTCGGTCTGCACCATTGATTGAATGGACGAGATTGCAGCTTGGCATGAACTTGAAGTTACTCGTAGGTAGGTAAACAAATTCAAAGTCCAATGACTTCTCATGAGCTCATGTTGTCTTTCAAGAATGACTTTGCAGTGTATTACTGAAAGCAACAACAAAAGTACTCATATCCAACAGTTGCATGCCAGCGGGCAGCAATTGTCTCAGTCCAATTCCATCCGACCGGTCATCATCCATTCCTCCTCCACCACAAGAACATCCCAAAATAACAATCAAAGAGCCACGGACGAGATAAAAAAAGCCACAAATTAGACCAGCAGCAGTGGAGGGCAACTTCATGTTCCAAACTTGGCCAACGACGCCGGGAGAGAGATTGAGCCTGTTGAGCCACGAGGCTGGTGGCGGGCTAATGATGATGGTGCCAGTTGAGCTGAGACTACTTGGCTACTACTACTACTACTATTCCTATTCCTCCGGGGGCAGAAAAGGCCTGTGAAAATGCCTGCTTATGGACGGTGAGATCTTGACCCCGTGATGATCCGTGATGACGGGTCGGGTTGCCCGAGGTTCTCGTGGAAACCCGGCTGACCGGCTACCCGTCCGTTCACCGTTGGGACAGTCGAGATTCCCTCCAACTTCCAGTAGGGAGCTATCACATGCGAGAAAGCTTTGCTTGTGTGATGAGCTTTGCTTGTGTGATGACTTGCTCACCATGGAGGCATAGCTGACATTTAATGATGGGCACCTTAGCTTGACACATATCATACATGCATGTAGTCTGGCGCTTGAAGAATCAAGCAAAATTCCCCCCCCCCCCCCCGTAGTTGATCGAGATCGCAATCTGACTCCAAAGTTTAAACAACTATATGCTTCCTCAATTTCACAATGGGGGACAAGCCATCAGTCTAGATATTCCTTACATATATCGTCCCTAGGGCATCGACGTGCAACTATCACAAGCCCATCTCCTTTGTATCCGTGTTCTTCCTCTGCTCCTCATCGACTCGGCATCTTGTCACCCAGTTACCAGCAAGTATATGCGTCCAGCGCCAACAACTCCTGTCGTAACATTATACTTTGCTTTCAAGTAGGGGAAGAACAGTCTTCCACTCTGCCACCGCACAGAAGCCCTGTTATCGTAAGGGCAGAGTCGACGCAAGCACACAAGAAGTTGAAAGGGAAGGAGAGGTGAAAATTGCTGTTGCTGGTGATATCGATTCATTTGTTTTGCGCTGGGAAAAGAAGACAACGAGACAAAGAACATATATATATATAGATTGAGAGAGAGAAAAGAAAAGACAAGATGCAAGGCCGTTCAACAAACACAAAGACATGCGAGCAATCGTATACACACTCCCTGCTTTTTCTCCCCTTCCTTTTCCCCTAAAAGTTTTCTTTGCCCCAGACAAACGAGAAGCTAAAGAAAGAAGCATCAATTAGTCAACCTGAACTCAAGATGTGGAATACTATATATCGTGATGATAAACTTACTCAGGATCCGTATACTTGTTGCAGTACACATGCAGCGAACTGCCCAGCCCCTTGGGCCCGCAGAAGAAGACGCCGGCCTCGCAGGGCGTGTGCAGCTTGCGGATGCCGCGGAAGATCATGTCCCAGTTGGGGCGGCCAAAGTTGGTCGGGCTGCGGAGGCCCGTGATGGCGTCCTTGTCGGCGTTTGCGTCGTTGATCATGATGTTTGTGGCATCGTCGGCCTTGATCTTGGCCGTCAGGTACGTGTGGATCTCGATGCGGTTGTCGACGTCCTGGGCCTCGACGGCCAGCAGCAGCGAGCGGAACCACTCAAAGGAGCCAAAGTCGCGGCAGATCCAGAAGAAGTAGACCTTGCGCAGCCGCGTCTTCTGCTGCGGGTAGTTCATGCGGTACCAGATGGACTTGAGGATCGAGGCGAACGGGGTGACGCCGATGCCGGCGCCGACCAGCACGGCCACCTCGTACTTGAAGACGTCCTCCGAGGCCGAGCCAAAGGGCCCGTCGACGTAGACGCGCGGCAGCACGCGCTTGAGCGCCGGGTCGTTTGTCTCGTCGCCCGACACGCCGACGACCTTGCTGGAGCCGCCCTTCTTGTCCCACTCGCAGCCCAGCAGCGTCGACACGGCCATGGTGAAGTCGCCCTGGCAGCGCATGTGGATGGAGATGTAGTCCTCCTCGGGGGCGCTCGTCAGCGTGAACGGGTGGTACTGCCACAGCGACACCGCCGGGCAGCAGAAGAAGATGTACTGGCCGGCCCGCGTCTTGGTGTTCTCCTTCTTGATCTGGATCTCGCACACGTTGCTCGGGTGCTGGATCACCTTGGAGATGTACGTCTTGTGCCGCCCGCGGATCTCGCGCGCGATCCGCTCCGCCAGGTAGATGAAGCCGCCGTACATCCAGTACTGCCAGAAGACGCCAATGGCCGCGGGGCCGACGCTGGTGCAGAAGGGCGCCACGTCCGGCTGGATCATGCAGAAGGCCCCGTGGATGGCCCAGAAGAGGAAGAAGACGATGAACATGTGGTGCGTGTACCAGAACCGCTCGTAGTTGGCCCGCCGCGGCTTCTCGATCGACGTCATCACCATGCCCATGAGCGCAATCAGCATCACGTAGCCCGTCCAGCCGGGGCCCGACGCGAAGTTGGCCAGCAGCCAGCCGTAGATGCCCAGGTTGTTCTTGACCGCCACCTGCGCGAAGTTGTTCCAGTG
Organism: Trichoderma gracile; assembly: GCA_020002365.1. NCBI lineage: Eukaryota > Fungi > Ascomycota > Sordariomycetes > Hypocreales > Hypocreaceae > Trichoderma > Trichoderma gracile. The sequence goes on from JAINEY010000005.1 coordinate 2,186,748, forward strand.
CGCAATCGTGTGCACCCACGAGAAGAAGACAATGGACCAGGCTGTCGTGATGTGGAACGTGATGTTCTTGTCGAACTGGATCACGCCGTTCAGGGGCGTCTGGCGGAGCAGCGAGATGAGCGTTCGGCACACGGGCAGCAGGATGATGCCCACGTCGACGTGCAGCACCAGCGCTGCCGCTCGAGCAATGACAAAGGTGAAGCCAAAGGTGCTTCGGGACGTCGCCAAGCTGTCCTTGACGCCGTAGTGGACGCAGGCAAAGGCGAAGATGAGGGCATGTGCCAGGATGAAGACGAAGACGAACCTGCTCGCAAAATTGAAGGGGTTAGCCAAACCGGGTTTTATCTCATATTACTCTTTTCCTCTCCTCCTTTTGACCAAACGCTTCCCACTTCATCATCATCATCAAAGGTTCGACGTACACTCTTCTATATCCTTCATTGATCATCCATCGGTCAAACTTTTCCCGTGCCGTCAACTCTTGCTGCTTTTCCTGTGTCATTTCGCCCGAGAGCAACATGCGCGTCAGGGGAGTCCATCTGGACCTCTCCGACGGCCGCTCATAGCTCTCATACTCCTCGTAGCCCATCTTGAAGCGATTCGTGTGGTTTGTGGGTTGACTGGGTTTGGTATCGATCGTCGCAATAGCAATCTGACTGGCGCCGCTGGTATACACTGCTTCCTCGATACCTTCAAGCAAGGTCGGCCGATTCGTTGTAGGCGTTGTATGATTATACTTTGATTAGGTAGAAGCGCAAGGCAGTGTCGTCGGTTCAGATCCCGCTGAACGAGCAGCAGCCTGTCGAATGAGGTTAAGGACGAATGAGTGGACGAAGAGAAGAAGAGAAGCGAAAGAGATATCCCGAGATCTAACACAACACATCCAGATCGTCAGCACCGAGAGCGTCGAGGAGCAGAGCTTCACATCAACTATTCGAAGCAACTGGCATAACAAAGATCAAGCACAGGAGGATAGGAGTCAACCATACCAGAAGATTAGACTTCGACCTTGCTTTGCGATCAACGCAGCCCACGGGAATGTCCAACAACACACAAAAAAGGAACAAACTAGAGACAAAAGGAGAATTAAAAGAGCTTCCCTAGCCAAGTAGGAGAAATGGCAGGTTGCGACAAGGGGAGAATATTAGATACTTCCAACCGCCCAAACCAAAGAAGAACAAGGGAAAAGAGGGAAGAGGGAAAAGGATATTAGACGATAACAGCCATGCCGCTGCTACGACAGATACCTGCTAGTACTATCAAGTAATAAGGAAGCAGAAGGCAAAAGCACGGCCGGGGATTCGCTGCCGCGTCCGTGTTACAGGATGCGGAAACTCGTCCATGCAGCGAAGCCAAAGAAAATAAAACTGGCGAACCACACGATCGAGTCGGCTCCCGGTCCCTCGCCACAGCCAATCAGCGGCCGCGCTGGCAACGTCTCGAAACAGACCATTGACGGCCTGGTTTGATGCCAAGGGCGCCTTGTTGCTGTCGGTTCAAAGCATTCTCTCTCGGTCGCGAGAGCCTTGAGAGGAATCCGAGCCTCTGTCTATCTGAGTCTCATTATAGCACTTTATGAAGTATCATTCTCAGAGAAATTGAAGACATTCCTTCGACCTCTTCGTCTCTGTACGCTCCGTCCATCTATTGCCAAAGAGCGTTCGGTATCTTGTCTCTAGACCGGACGGACATGGCCATGGAGATGCTAACCAACACAAGGCTAGACGGAGATTTTCCCATATGAACACGGAGTTGCTAGACCAGGGCCGCTTTCTCCACCGGCCCCAAGCGAGAAAACAAATGAACCCCTTCGCCTTCTCAAGCGGCAGTCAGTCTGTCGTGAGGCAAGCAGCCCAGTGGTAGAATTATGACAAGTCTTGCTCCTCAGAGGAAGCCGTTGAGAACAAATCAGATTCCAGAGTCTCTACACGCAAGAAACTCTGAACTTACTACACCAAGACCTCGAAAGCAGGAGAATCCAAACTACATGAATACCGCTTACAAGAAGAAAGAATGACGAAGCATCCCATCCAAGCAAGCAAGAGCAAAGAGACGCGCCAGCATCCAAGTTTCACCTCCATCGTAAACATGTGGAAAATCGTTCGATTTCTTCGTCCCTTGCCGTTTTACTTGATCTCATCCCACCACCCCTCGCGCATCGCATTGAACCCCCCTCCTATTACATACCTCTGTTCTCTCTAGCAGCGGCTTTCAATGGGTACCTTGTCCTCTAGCCAGAGACAGAAGACCGAAAAAAGGAGGCTGAGCCGCAAGGCTACATGAAACAAGATGCGACAAAAGGTGTGACGGCTTCCTGACCCTTGGCGCTTCCCGCTTCGCCGCCCGAGCCGGACATGTTCGCTTCTTCTTTGACGACACGCTTTTGTTTCGCTGTCTAGTTGAACCAGCTTCATCGTCTTCTTACAAAAGCCGAGGGGCACTACATATCTACATACTTGTAGCAGCGTATAGAGGTCAAGTGCCGCCAGCCATTTCCCTTCCTTTTCCATGTTTCTTTTCCCCCATGTCGTCACGCTAATAACCGTGGGTTCTCCCGTGCAAAGCTCCTCGGCTTACCCGTCTCATTACCTCGATGTAACCCGGCAGTCTGCAACCCAGGGACACCATTTTCAACGCCTACTATGATTTAATACGACTTGACGAGGACCGATTTTCAGAATTCGACAAGGAATTAATAGCGCCGGGACTGTTGCATTTGCCAGTTCTTTGGGCTATACCACTACCTTATTGGTAAACAACTGCCTTTTCCCAGACAGACGTAATTCTTCCTACCTATCTATAGACTACCTACCTTACTCTATCAAAGTGCCCAAGTAGCATTCTTGTGCTTGACAGGCCGAGAAGATGTTATAAGCTACGAGTATGTTCGACAGTTAGCCGGCCTCTTTTGCCGGCATCCTCCTGCTTCGGTCGATCTTTGCGTCAGTACAGACTCTCAAGCACTTCAGCCATCTTCTTTGACCCTGTAACCACCTCAGCTCCTGGACCAGTCGTGAGAATATGACGTCCAAGGCTGGCGTATCCAATGCTCAAGGTACTAGGCATAGATCTGGTATTTAGAGACGCCCAATATTACCCTCAAGCAATACTACGCAACCAAATACCCATCGTGATGCCCTTTCTCTACTTGTCACAAGTGACCAAAGTCGATGGCAGCAAACATCACAAGTGCTATAAAGCCACTCTGCATGGAAATTGGAAATTGCCATTCACATCCCTCACATCACCTGCCAGAAAAAACAGTCTCGGAGACGCATGAAATCAGATGCCTGTTTGTTGGATGCAGAGTATAACGTCGTTGTGCAAGCCCAAAGTCAAGTCCAGCCGCATAAGCCCCTTGAATAGCGGATATATCTGTCTAGTCTGCCACCTGTCCGCCGGCCATGCGACTCACCTCCAGCATCATAACGCGGTACATGCAAAAGAGATGATGATGGAACAGCACAAGATGTTCGCAGAGCTGTCCATGCTCAAGATCTCATCCCTTCCTTCAGCCCGGCCATGGCGTGGAAGCTCGTCAAACATGCCGCACCGTCGTTGCGTGATAGAGGACGTCAAACACCCAGCGCCATCAAACCCCCCAAAAAAGAAACCGGTTGGTATTGCCTAGACGGCGTACTTGCGGGTCCACTCCCGAGCAGTCGCCTCGTACCGGGGCCGATCGGTCTTGTACACGTGCGCGATCTCGGGCACAAGAGGATCATCGGGGTTCGGGTCCGTCAGCATGGAGCAGATAGAGAGAAGGACTGTGTGTCACGTCAGCTTGCTTGCTCGTTTTGAATTCGCAGTGCTGCAGATGAAGGCCTACCTTTGGAGATGGTCAGAGCAGGGCTCCACTGGTCTCGAAGAATATCGAGACAAATGCTACCATTACTATTGATATTAGGGTGGTAGATTCTAGTAGAGAAGTTGACCTTCGGAGGCTTGAAAGGGTAGTCCGTGGGGAACTGGATCTTCAGGAAGAAGACGCCTCCTGAGTACGGTGAATCACCCTGCGCGCGTCGTCAGTTTCTCCATCTCATCAAGAAGAGCGTTGTTGGAACGGTGGTTGTGCCATGCCAACAGAAGCAGGGTATACTCACGGGTCCCATAATGGTAGCCTGCCAGTGAAACTGCAAAGCAAGTTAGTACTTGTTCAATCTTCCTTGTATGCAGCGTCGCCGTCGCCATCGCCGTCGTCTGATCGGAGAACAGCCATCCGTTGATGGACTTGATGCCGGCGTGCAGGGAAAGGACACTCCCAACTTACCAGATCCTCGCCAACAGGACCAGCGGAGCAGGAGGATGGCGGGTCACTAAAGAGATGTCAGCGTCATTATACACCACAAAGTTTGATGCTCAAAAGCAGAACAAGATGCGACTTGATGCCAGACCCTCCGGACTCGCCAGGAGCTGAGCGTCCAACCCAGAAGCCGCGGTTTGTGAGACCCCCGCTCAGCAGACCCCACCTCACACAAAGGCTTTGGGCTGCAACCGACGGCACTGCAGATGGACGTAGCCAGAGAGGGCATCTAGCCATGATCGAGAGACGGAGGAGGATGGGAGGATGGGAGGACGGCACCCCGGAGAGAAGGCAGAAGGGATGAGGGTAGAAGCCGTCGGAGGAGACGAGGAGGGGGGAAAGACAGGAGAGACTTACGTGCCAAGGTCCTTGAGCTCCTTGTTGATGCGCTTAAGAGCCATTGTGATGAGGGTATGTGGTATCTAAAGAGAGGTCGAGATGGATCTCGGATCGTGGCTGGCAGAAACCGGGCGTCAGTATTTTGCGTCCGGGCAGGTCGGGTCACGATGCGGAGGCGGCGCCAGACTCACGGTCACGACGAAAGAGGATTCAAGGCGAAGCCTAGCAAGACGATGGAGACGATGCAAGGCGACCGTCTGCAAGTCCGGAAGACTAGGAGGAAATGCTTTCTTTCTGCGAGCGGGAGTTGCGAGTTCCCTGTGATGTTCGGATGGTGGTTTGGATTTGGTAGTATGTCCAAGTCCAAGTGGAGGGGTTGGAAAGGAAGAGAAGAGAAAGAGGCACAGTTGGGCAAAATTAGTACAGGAAGTTCTAGCAGGCGGTGCTAGGTTTCCGGTTAGTATGTGTAGTAGTAATCCTCGCTGTAGCCACTGGCCGGCTACGTAGGTATGGGGGGGGGAGGAGAGGGAAAAAAGAGCGGACCGTTCAGGTTGGCTTGACACATGGACACACACAGACGCACGCACACACAAGCCTCTTTGTGAACAGCCACTCCTTGTACCTCAGCCCGTCTATTCCTCATCTTCTCTTCACTTCTCCTTCACCTTCTGTACCCTCTAAGGAAGTACCGTACCGTGTGTGGCCGGCGAGAAAGACACCGCCACTGCAAAAGCTGTGCTTCCTCCCGGGGAAGGGGGGGAAAACCGGTGTGACCCGGACACTAACAGGCCTGCACCGGATTTGCACGCAACCAGCGATAGCGGCGAGGGCACTTTCTGGCCCTGTGGCTCACTGGGGACTCCTGTGGCTCCCCGTCACGGCCCAAAAATCGATTTTGCCATTTGACTGGATCCATCCACGTCCTTCCCTGGCTTTCGACGGGCCGGTGCAGGCGTATCGTGACTTTGATAAGCCACAAGTCCATGCTCACCGCGGCAACCTTGGAGGACTGACTTACCTGTACCTTTGCCACGACATGCACCGTGATGGCCTGTATGTATATTAATAACTCCTGACTGATGATATTGCCTTCTGTTCGTGTCAGGATGGCCACACGAGAGAGGCTGACTTCGTGATTACAAGCACAGCCCGCCATTTCTATATACCTGATGTTGCCTCCTGTCCAGTGCCTATTTCTAATCGAAATTGCCATCAAATGATTCGAAATCTAGACGAGCTGCTCTTGTTATCGGATCTAGATGGGACGCAAAAACACAGTGGCACTTTGTTCATCTTGTTGGACGCATCCGGCATCTCACGGCACCCCGCGGCGGGGTTTCTGTTTGACTCTCACGAGGCTTCACCTGGTTGCCCACAGGTCATATCCAAAGACATAGTCGGGTCTTGTGAGCCTTGACAGACAGGAAACACAGACTCGAAGGCTGTGATGGTGTTGCCGTGGGCGACACTGGGCATCGGCAAACACCTACACATCATCAACACCAGACCAAGCTACTAAGACCAAGCATGTATCTCGTTCTATTCATACGTTCATCTTCATCATTCCCATCTACAGTAAGCATATCGTCTACACAAAGGCTTGGATCCCGGTAATCGCCCTGCCCAAAATCAAACCTAGACACCCCCCCCCCCTCCGTTAGCAACACGATGAAAAGGAAGAATGCGCGTGCAAATAGAAAAGACTCACTGTGAATATCGCTCTGTCCCTCGTACGTCTGCGTCACAAACAGGTTGGCCACATGCCGCCCAATGTGATACTCGTCGCTCACGGCGTTGCCCCCAAAAATCTCCTGCAGCACGCGGACGTTGCGCAGCGCCGAGTCGCAGTTCTGCCGCTTGACCATGCTGATCATCTCCGGCGTCACCTTGCCCTCGTCCTTGAGCCTGCCCACCTGCACCGCCGCCAGCGTCCCGTACGCGGCATCCGTAACGGCGTCGGCGAGCTTCTTCTGGATCAGCTGGTACCGCGCCAGGGGGTTGCCCTTGAACTGCTTGCGCTCCAGCGCGTACGTGCGCGCCCTGGCGATGGCGTCCTCCAGCGCGCCCATGACGCCCAGCGAGATGCCGTAGCGCGCGCTGTTGAGGCAGCTAAAGGGGCCCTTGAGGCCCTCGACGTCGGGAAACATGTTGGCCTCGGGCACCGGCACCTCGTCCATCTGGATCATGCCCGTGATGGACGCCCGCAGCCCGTTCTTGTCCTTGATGGCGGGCGTCTGCAGCGTGCCCGGCGGGCAGTCCTTCCTCTCGACCAGGAAGCCCTTGATCTTGCCCGTCTCCTGCAGCTTGGCCCAGACCAGCAGCACGTCGGCTATGGGGCTGTTGGTGATCCACGTCTTGGCTCCGCTGAGCGAGTAGTATCCCGTCTTGGTCGGGTGCGGCTTCGCCACGCTCTCCATGCTGCCCGGGTCGCTGCCGTGGTTCGGCTCCGTCAGGCCAAAGGCGCCGATGAGCTTGCCCCTGGCCATCTCCGGGAGGAACCTCTCCTTCTGCTCCTCGGTGCCGAACTCGTAGATGCCGCCCATGACGAGCGACGACTGCACCGACATGCCCGACCGGTAGCCGCTATCGACTCGCTCGACCGCTCGCGTGATGAGGCCGCCGGCCACCGAGGACACGCCGGCGCATCCGTAGCCCTTGATGCTGGAGCCCAGCAGGCCCAGCTCGCCCATCTCCTCGAGGATCTTGGCGTCATAGTGTTCGTCGCGGTAGGCCTCTGTGAAAGCAAGCAAGCAGGGAGAGAGAAAGTCAGCGAGTCAAGTCGGACCTTTGATCATATAATGACGGAGAGGAAGAAGCCATACGCAGGACCCTGGGCTGCAGCCGCTCCTGGCAGTACCGCTCTGCGGTTTCTGCTATGGCCAGCTCGTCCTCGGTAAACAGGTTCTTCGCATTGAGAGGATCCTCCCAGTTGAACGTGGCGTAGCTCCTCGCGGCAGCAGCCCGTCGGACTGACGCCGTGCGGGCAAAAGCCCTGAAGGACTGTCGCAGCATCATCAATCGCTCAGGTCCGTCGAAGTGGGAGGAGAGGATGGAGAGTGAGCATGATAAGGTATGTCGAAATCCAAAAGAGGCACGAGCTGCGTGTTATGTACTAACAGCAGCAGCAACAACAGCCGCCATCGTCCGTCCAGGCACGCTTCGGCTGACCGTCGGCAACTTGGAGTCGATTTCAGAGACAAATCTCGGAACGTCGAATGGAGCCTTGGGAGCTTCCCCAGACTTGTTCGTGCCTTGCAACCACTAGAACCGAGGCGCTAATCCGATGAAACCCGGCCCAATCGCAATTGAACGCCCTCCAGCCTCTTGTTTCTCCTTGTTTGAATGTGCTGAGCTGACCTTGAATCTCCGCTAAGGAATCTCCACTGCCGCCACGGCACATGATGCGCCGCTTTAGGGGGGGAGCTCCAAGGGATTGCCTTAGTAGGTACTAGTAAGAACGTAATCGATTGCATGCTGAAAGTGGAAGATGTTGGGAGAAATGATGAGATGGTGTAACGAGTAGACAATTTCAAAGGGAGTTGCTGCTATTATCATTGCCTTGCAGGCGCATGCGGGCAGCAAAGGGAGACTGCAGATCAGTTCGCAGACTAGAGCGCCATCTTCAACCTGTACTGTAAAGATCATGGCGAGGAAGTCGTACTGTTTATCGATGCCGTCAAAGCTACCTATACTCTACTCTTACATGTAATCCTACTGGGCTATCTTCACAGTCAGCACCCATAACTGTAACATGTCTGTATCCCCCTATGAGTCCAAGCCTCGACCATCTTTCCATAAATAGACCCTTTCTCCCTCTTCCCTCTTTACACCGCGACTCAACCTGTCCAGCTCAACCGTGGCCAACATGAGTCCCGCCGCGACCAACGGGCTTCCTGTCTGGACCCCCGCGGCAGGGCTCTGGTGAGGGCTCACGATATTAGAGGGACTGTGCCTCTCCAGTGATCCCCGCGCTCTTCGTCTTCGCTCTCGCCCGTCTTGAAATCTCGGAATGTCGAGCTCTCCGGCTGTCAAGCCTCGAAACGTTTTGGGGGACTCCCAAGGGCGACGGCGGCGGAACCGCACGGCCATGCGTTCGCGAAAACTAGGTGGTGTCGTAGGCTGAGAGCGAGAACAGCGACGTTGCCAACCTCCCATTTGGCGTGCATTTCCCTTTGTTCATAACCTGTTGTTAGCTTCTGTGGCTACTATAAGCTGATGAAGAGTTCAAGATGGACCATCGTTTACCCAGCGTTGCCCTGCAGGGTGATTCAAGTCCGGACACGATATCATGCAGTCGTGGACAAGAGCAGCTGACCCGTCCTGGCTTGGCGGCCACAGCTGTGAAGTTTGAAGAGAGTTTGACCTCGGCAGTCCTCGGTCTCCGGAGAAGAGCTTGCCGCTCGGTGACGGGCTCACGTCGTCTTGGCTACCAACCGATAGGGATTGATTCGGCAGAGGATAAAGCTGACTGGATGATGGAGCCGGCGACTCAGGGGATTCGGTCGAGTTGTTGTTCATCTTCGAGGGATACGATGAGGGTCAGTCGGTCAGGTCGGTAGGGGTCGTATGCGAATAAGAGGCAGTCGGCAATGGATAGCTGCCCTTGAGCAGACCCGACTTGATGATGAGCTGTGCTAGGTAACGTGGTTAGCCAGTGGGTAATCAGTAGATTATTCGGGGTTCAGGAAACGATTGATGCCACGTGCAACTCCCGCGAGGCAGCCACTCACCAGAAGCTCATGCCTTCTTAACTGTCTTTCCTTTGAAGAGCAGGAGGGCCCTAATAAGTACCAGAGACTTCCAACTTGCTTATGTGGCAGTGGCTGGAACCTGCACCAGGTAGAAAAGTACCCTTGAACTCAGACTGCCGTTGATCAACATGTCAAAGCAAACTGGCCGTGCCAGTCGGCATACAGCATTGCTGCCTCTTGCTTCTGGACAGAACTTGACGCATATTGAGCCACCAGATTTGCTGCGGCCGTGACTTGCAGCCCAACATTGAACGGCAGGAACGGTTGGGTCATGAAATAGTTAGAATCCGAAAGAATAGCCGTTGATAAGCTTTCCTGCCTTTTGGAATCAGCATTGAGTGTGCAAGTCGATACGAGCTCTCCCACGCTGGTGAGGAGTCGAATCATGCGCTCGTGATCGGCCAGTTGGCTTTGAGGGGAGGAGTTGAGGCCTCCTTGTCCGTGGCGTGATCTCTCATCGAGTGTTTGCCGTTCGATGGGCTCATTGTCCGACCAGTCCTCTGTTCTACGTTGCTTATTGTCGATGAGGAGTGTATCAATGACGCAGTCAAAGTCGGTTTTGCCGCGGTATCGGAAGGGTATCTCCCTCCATGGTGTTGACCCAAGGAACGTCGTCTTGCGGGTAGACAGTGCAACGTAGGACTGTCAAAATGGTGAGATTGTGTACTGTCATCTAGGCCATCGGTGAAATACATAGGACTCACCATAAAGAACCGTAACTGCCAGAAGATTTCGTAGAATGGCGACTCCTGGCAGCCCTCGGGCGTAACTTGTTCCAAGAGGCTCAGCGCTCCATAAGCATACGGGAACCAGGAATCGGTAGCAAGAGGAGCCATCATCTCAAACTCCAAAAGCGCCATTGACACAACGAGGGCATTAAGAATGGAAGGAAGACGCTGGCGCCTATGCCCTATAGCAAACTGGTGAAGCTGAGCCTGGTGACGTTCCAAGCCGCTGGAGTAGTACTGATACGCTTCTGCTCTCAGCTTCGCATCACGCTGCGCAAGAGCCCTGAAGGCCACTGTTATGGCGTGCAGCGGTAGCAGCATTGTTGAATGAACATCCGGCGAAAGCGCAAGCTGGGGAATCGTTAGAAACCATGGGTGAGGCGTCCAAGGAGATAAATGATGAGATCCGATCTCGACGGCGAGGCGAGAGATGACTTCGTGCGCGCCACCGCCACTGTCAGGCAGCATATCAGGTACTGGTTCTTGTAAAATTTCACTATAACATATGCCCGTGCGTTCTCTCCTCGAAGAAGAAGAGCTTTCCGCTTTGTCGTCTCGAAACTCAAGCTGCTGATGTCGTTGGGAGACTTGGCGGGTTGTTAACAAGGAGACGCGGGTGCCCCAAATTCATGGTTAACTTGCCATTGCCACTATGAATGAATATGAGGCCTTCAGTAGATCCAGGACACTTCTTTCCCAACCTCGTGCATTGCGTGCAATCTGGTAACCTGTTGTCGCACTGGATCCTTGTTAGCAAGGTAGTTTGGTTGACTATTGTTTTCGCCTCTGTCCCTATGTGCTGAACAGCCTTGCATCAAGTTCTTGCCTTTATCTTTCTTTTCCGGCACGTTTGGCACGCATGAACTCTCCGAGTACCCAACTTCATCGTTCGTGGTGTAGGAACCAGCCTTGTCGGATTTCAAGCGCTGGACGATACCCATGAACATGGACATGGAGGTGGAAGGTGAATGTCACGATGCATGGCCAAGCGTCTTTCTCATTTCGACCAAGAGAGGATGAGTCAGCCATATGATCTCAAATGCCGTCAGCTTCACAGGGGCATCAAAAATGATAAACTCCGTATTTACGAGCTTGTCATACTCAAATGGTAACTACAAATTCGAGAATCCTAAGGCTGAGGTGGGTAGGTTGGACGTTCGGTGACTTACGGATGGCCCAACAATGACATGATTCCTAGTCCATATACAAGCAATAGCTGCCGCCCACCAGAATCCATCTATATGCGGCGGTGATCATCCACCTTCACAACTCGTGATATCCTCTATCTGATATTCTTGGAGTAGTTGTTTTCTAGTCGGGACTCTTAGAACGCAAAAGATTGGAAATCTAGGGCATGTCTCGACATTTCAACAACACTCGATATATCACCTTGTCCCCTCAGTCTCAACGGCTCAAGCTGCTCTGACTCGCATCTTCTCCCCTACAACTCACGGAGGCAGCGGAATATCTGTGCGATGCTCAACCGGCCAAGGAAAGGACATGTTCCCTTGGTCTCATGCCTCAATCATTTGTGGGGCCAAAGGGGGCATGGCGAAGGCGAACGCGAAGGCGAGCGAAGAAGCGAAGAAGATGCCGGCTCCACCGCAGAGAAATTGAAGCCGTCGATAGGATACAGCTGCAGCGGCAGGATGTTGCATAGCATGTCAAAGCCGAGCTATGGATGATCAAATGGTGGGCAGCATCCAGTGCTAGCGTGTCAAAGATGGTCAGAAGAGCTCAATGGAGAGGGCAACAGAACCTAAGCGCATGCCAGCTCCTCAGGACCTCCTCCTATATCAGAGGTATCAACTGGGCGAGGCCAAAAGCCATATAGTCGCTAAACATCGTCGGAAATGTCATGGTGTGACTTCTCGAAAGAAGCACCAAAGCCGTACAATCGCTTCTTTGAGAACCCGTCGATGGAGCGTACGGCGTTGTTGGTTCATCGCCTGCAGATATGTCTGCCTTTTTCCAAGATCCTGGAGACGGTTGCTTGATTTCCAAGAGAAGCAGCACACTAGGGACACGAGGGAAGGCGGCAGCTCCAAGAGCGACCATTACATTGAAGTCATACCAGACTCCGATATATGACCAAGCCGGGGCCCCATCCGGCATGCCCAGACCGTATAGAGCGCTGGCTAAGGCCCGTTCCTGTTGGACGAAAAGATCGACTATGCTGCTCCAGCAAGAGATACCTGCGTCGACGTTTGCTATCCTAGATGGAGATCGAAAGCAATCAACTTGCCCGTGGTCCTTGCACAGATGGGGGGACGCTCCAGGCAGTGAAGATGCCACTCGATATGTTCATCACCCAGCGATGGCCATATATCTGAGATGATGGGGCCAATGCAAAGGTGCCAGGTGCCCAGGCCAAAAGATGGGAAGTCGAAGACTAGGCCACGAGAATATCGTATCCAATGCTGTATTCTAGTAGACCAGAAAGGCGTGGTAGACTCGCAAGAGGGCTGTGGAGGGGCAGAAAAATTCCCATGTGAACTGGACGGTAACTCGATTGGAGCCAGCTTTCGAGAGGACAGCTTAAGATCGCGAGGTGCTGTTACGGCCGCTACCAGTCAAATCGATCGTCCTTCGATTCGAGCCGCATCTGTTCGGGATGAGAGGTCCCTGGAGCCATGGTCGGCGGTGTGCTGGCAGCAGCTTTCTTGGTGACTGGTATCCTTAGGATGGCGGTTTGCTGCTGTTTTTCGAGCCGGTTCCCGACGAGGCAGTTATGACAGAGAGACAATTTTGGGCATTAGTAGCCATCATGAGGGCGGTTGATGGGAGGAAGTATAGAGCTTCGAGGCTGGATAGAGTGTTGTCAGCTGCTCGATGCTCTGACTTGGAGAAGAAGATGGCTCAAGAGGAGTATAAGGTACGGCAGTGTTATCATTGAAGGTATTGATTCCTGACTGATGAGATGCGAACATGAATCTAGCAGCAGCTCGGGAGCCTAGCCAGATTCGGATCGCAGTGTTCAGACGACATCGAGAATCAGGATCGAGTCTAGCCAGAAGATAATAATGGCATACCTCAGTAGATGGCTAAATGCGTGTGTAATGATTAGACAAGGTCTAGCATAATGACATTCGGCTCGTGCGCGGCATACCTATGGAGGCCTTGAAACTTTGAATGGTTGCTGTTTTCTAGGGTAGATGCGAAGCACTCGAACATCGCGAGGGAAAGATTGCAGCATGAAGCAATCTGAACAAGGAAGGATACAGACGTGCCAATTAATAACCAGCCTCGCAACACTCATAATGGACTTTTAAGGCAGCACATGGGAACTTGGGGGCACAGTTCTGGGCGCTATTACTGTATTGCTTCCTGCAATTTTGTGATATCAATTCTCGTCTTCATTACGAGCTGCGACTTTCATTATTCCTGTACTCTCGCGAATGCTCAACTTATGAAGCGCATTGAGCTGTCAAATACTTCTTTATTTCGATAATGAATTTGATTTCAGGTCATAGATGGCCTTCCTATTTTCATTGACTTCCAAGATCGACAATCAAGACATTGCAATCTGCTCCAACCTCTGTGAGATGAGAGCCCTTTCGTTTGTCATGGGCTGTGTTAGAACGATCGACATGAACGATGATGACGATGATGACGCATGGTGCTCAGAAGTACTTGCGTTACCTTTCTCTATAAGGTACTCTCTAAAATGTAGTATTCGAGGTGTGTTACCGGTGACTTTTGTAAAGGAGCCCGATTGTTTCAAGAGAAGATTGATGTTTTAGAAGCACCTGATGCGCGGTCCGTGATGACTGCACCACACAAAGATATTACTACATACCTACTTACTCGTCTCGTTTGAGCCGAAGTTGAGATTTGGCGATCCACTCGGGGTCAGAATCCACGTGTCGTACTTGTGATTGAATACACGCGTAAAGGGGGTTATGAAAACATACTGTACTTTCAATGGTGGCGTGGTTTACGAGAGACTCAGCTGCTGTGTGAGTTGCTCGAGTAAGGCAACCTGATGCTGCCGCCCGCTCAGGAGCTTTTTGCGACAGGAGAATCAAACATCATCATCCTCCGTGTGCACGGAAGAGGTACCCATTCAGCCATTGTTGAAGCAGGCGCCTTGACATGGGTTCGTGACGGCTACGGCCTAAAGAAGAAGCTTCAATTCTGCTCTCTTTTAAGCACAATTCTTTTCATTCCTTGTCGCGGAATTTTCAGATGGGTACCACTTTGTTTTCTCATATTGCAACTTTTCCTTTTTCTCTGTGCGTTAGATGGTTTCCCCAGTCCTTCTGGAATAACATGAATCTGAATGTCAGGATTATTACTTGCACGGATATGAAAATCGCGGCAAGGATTGGATTACTGGGTCGTGCAAAGGGTAGAAATTAGGGAGCTCGCCCTATCGCTGGAGACGGAAAAGGATTTCGGGGATCCGATGAGCGAGGGAGCAACAAGACAGACAGACGGAGAGAGGTACATAGTACCATTGCAGAAGGGGCTGAGCGCGGTTGTGCACAGGTCTGCCAAGATATTGCCAGTCGAGCGTTTATGCGCTGGTCCCGGCACGTTTCGGCCGGCAAGGGTTCTTGATATGACGGGGGAGAGGCAGTGCTGACACGCCGCGCACCTATTTTTACCCTCTCTGAATCTCTGTCCAGAGGTGGCCGGAATTAAGAAAGATGGGGGAGGCTGGATGGTTGGGCGGACGCGACTGTGGTCGTATTATCCGACAAAATCCTTCGGCTGCCACATCGCGGTTTGGGTGCCAAGCAGCGACGCTCAGGGGGGATGGGAAGAGGGAGCTTTATTAGGGAGAACCAACCACCAAACGTCTAGCTGCGAAGTCGCGCGTTTTTGTAGGGTTATGATGCATGTGGTATTCGTGAAGAATCAAAGACATAGCGAGCGGCATCTCGGCTGGGATGGAAGCCTCTGGATTGCATCGTTGGTCGTCTGGAGCCCTGAAGCGTGTTGCATGTGATGGATGGGTGTGATGTGGCTCGTCACACTCAGCTCGTCGATTTATTTCCTCAGCTTTCTGTCAAGCTTCCTTTTCCTCTTGACCGGCTCAACTGATTCTTAGTCAGCCGGTTTCACCCGCGTAATACTGCAGCTACTCGATACGAAGTCCGAAATGGCACCCTTCAGTCGAGTGGTTCTGCATCAGGAATTGACCGTTTTGGTGTCTCTGTCGACTTCCAAGGTTGTTTGCTTGCCACCAGTCGGGGTGGAACGGTTTGATGTCATTGCATGTACATGCATGAACGGAACGGTGCCGGTATCAAGGGCTAGCAGTAAGTACAAGTAGCTTCGTAACGGAGGGCGTACCTTATGAGGCCCGCGAGCAGCCAGCAAAAGAGTCTCCTGTCAATCATTGTTTCTGCGAGTCAACGACACAGTCCAACATGCTCTCGCTTCCGCCGGGCTGCTTCCAAGGGTTCCAAGGGTCGTCGGTACCGCTGCCGGACATTGATCTGTACAAGCAGCAACTCGCAATGCAGTCGGGTTAGTAGATATGGAGTGCATGCTTTGGTGCTGCGCGTCTGCCGTGGCACGCAGGCTGGGGGGCCACGATGGAGTCGAATCGTCCCATCCATCACAGGTTCGAGCACTGCCTCGGGTCGAGCCAGCTGAACCAGGGCTCCGCATCGATCTGCTCGGTCGCACCCATTCGCTCGGGGGTGTCGATTGGTCGGGTTGGCGTGCTGGAGTAGCGCAGTGGTGCCTGTTGTCATCAACCTCCAGGCGCTCCGACCGTCCAAGTCCTCCAAAGCCGTCAAGGCCGTGTCCTGTCTTGTCCTGTCGCATCAAATCAAATCTCCACCTGCCGAGCGGCCGCCCACTGTATTCATGTTATTGTATGTATCGTAGCAGCAAGGGAGAAGGGCACAGCAGAGTCGCCATGCCTCCGAGCTAAAGACAACAGTCGGACGTACGAGTGGTACCAACAATTGTGATCCTCCAAGCCGTGTTGATTCTCTTGATAGGTTTTGCTGTGCTTGCTGTACTCGTATACCGGTGCATCTTCATCCAGAACTCGTCCCAGGTTTCATTGATCCCATTGCTGATCCGTTCTCTGGTCCAATTTTGTCGCCCATTTCCGCTGCCAACCCCCTTGTGGCCCCCCATTAGCGCAGCCCGGAGACAACGACGAACCCGCCACTGTCATTTCGAAATTTCCACGAGGTTGGAAGTCCGCCGGAACGTTGGCCAGCAGTGCGTGAATGTTGGTTGCCGTCACTTCTGTGCTTCCTTGATCTTTCATCGATTGCAGTCGCGGGTGGTTTTTTCCCTTGCCTGCCAGCATTTGATCCCAACCCACCGCCTACCTATTCAGAGAGGCCCTCAACGCACCCACCAAACCCGGCCAGACACTGCCCGACCACCTGCAGCAAACAGCGGCCCAGGGCCCTGAACCTCCCTGCGCTTCCAGGCGTCTCTGCCCGCTGCAGCGTCCCTCGACCCCCCCGGCCCGGGGCCATTCGTCATCCCCCAGCGTCTGCTCTCAGTGGGTCGGAGCGCCAGGCCCCAGCGTCTTTCCCTCAGTCCTGCCCTGTGCTGTCCAGCGCTTCTGCCCAATTTCCTGCACCAAACCTGCAATCCATCCAGTCCAGTCCAGCCAGCCCATCACTGCACTGCTCTGCTCTGCTCTGCTCTGCTCTCAGCCAGACCAGACCAGACCACACCAAGCCACTCCAAATCTCTGTCCCCCCCATCGATCCAACAGCAACCCGCACAGCATCGCTCAATTGGTAGCTTTTACACCGCAGCCAGCGCCTGTCTGCCCTGCTCGCTGCTGCTGCTGCCGCTGCTGCTGCCGTTGTCGCTCGCTCGCGTCCGCCCGTCGCAGCGAAATGCCCTCGTTCCTGACCCAAGACCACTCGACAGTCTTCCCCAGCGGCAACGGCTCCGTCATCAACCTCGACCACTTCAGCGCAAAGGACCAGGCGAATGAGGCTTCCATAACCGACGCCCGGTCCTACGCCGTCCATGAGCGCTTCGACGAGAGCTCGACACTGTCCACGCGCGACTCGGACCTTTCGGACTCGCCTGTGCCCTTGGGCGACCTCGACCAGTGGCACGACGACGCCAGCGCCAACGAGACACGTCCGACCAGCATGAGCTCGCTCTCCAACGGCAAGAGCCTGCCCGGCGGCTACGGCGCCCACGACGTGGCCTTGGACGTGCACGATGTCGACCGCGCCCGGGCCAATGGCGCCGCCGTGTCCCCTTCTCAGCGCTCCTCCGACCAATCTCGCATGCAGACGACGACGACGTCCCAGAACCAGAACCAGAACGAGGAACAAAACCATAACCACAAGGCTTCGGCTCAGAGGAGCGCTCACGACGGCGTCTCTGCCTCTGCCTCGCTGGGACGCCCGACGCCGCCCCCCACAGACACCGAGTCGCACAGCCCGCCCCAGCCTTGGCCGCCGTCCCTGACGCCTGCATCGCCCATGGCCTCTGACCCGGCCCTGCCACAGCAGTCGAACGGCAACGCCAACTTCAACAGCAGCAGCGTCAACCCCCAGCGCTTCTCCTCTCCCGCGTCCTACCAGCCCGGTGGCTCCAACTCGGCACCCTCCCTATCTGCACATTTGCAACCACCGGGACCCGGCATGGGCATCAAACAGCGACATACGCTCGAGGTTCCCAAGCCGCCGTCAGGCAGGAACTCGAGGGAACTCGACAGCGCCCAGGCCAGCGGACGCTTCTCGCCCACCGTCGCCAGCCCTGCAGGCGGTCGTGCCGCCTCCTTCAGCCTGGCCCGCCGGACGACGAGATCCATGCAGTCGGACGCTCCCCGGGACGAGATCGCGCACGACGAAGATGCCCAGCGGTGGGCCGAAGTATACCGACAGAAGCGTGCCAGCAAGAAGAAGCGGAAGGAGGAAGAGGACGATGACCGCGTTCTCGTCGGCACCAAGGTCGACGAGAGCCACGCCAACTGGGTAACGGCCTACAACATGCTGACGGGCATTCGCGTATCCGTTTCGAGGACAAACGCAAAGTTGGACCGCGAGTTGACTGATGCCGACTTTCATGTTAAGCAGAAGTCCACGTTCGACATGTACGTGAATCAATACCCCTACCCTTGTTTTTCAGGCTGCTTTTTGTCCACTCCCTTTCTGCTCTGTTTCTTGCTTAGCCCAGGGCCTCATCCATCTGCCTTGGTGGCATCGCCATATAATGCTGACATCCAATCTCTGTTCTCCATAGCACCGGCAACGAACTCGTCCCTTCAGCCAAGTACGACTTCAAGTTTAAAGACTATGCCCCTTGGGTCTTCCGTCACCTTCGACAAGCCTTCCGCCTGGACCCGGCCGACTATCTCATGTCCCTGACCGGCAAATATATTCTTTCGGAGCTGGGCTCCCCTGGTAAGAGCGGCAGCTTTTTTTACTTCTCTAGAGATTACAAGTACATCATCAAGACCATTCACCACGCCGAGCACAAGTTCCTGCGCAAAATACTCAAGGATTATTACCAACACGTCATCAACAACCCGAATACCCTGCTGTCTCAGTTCTACGGCCTTCATCGAGTCAAGATGCCATACGGGAAGAAGATCCACTTCGTCGTCATGAACAATCTGTTCCCACCACACCGAGACGTTCACACGACTTTCGACCTCAAGGGCTCGACTATTGGGCGAGATTACAGGGAGGAAGACTTGGAGAAGAACCCTCGCGCGACTCTCAAGGACTTGAACTGGCTCCGACGAAAGCAGAATCTCGAGCTGGGCATCCAGAAGAAGAAGCTGTTCCTTGAGCAGCTGCAGCGAGACGTGGCCCTCCTCAAGCGCCTCCACATTATGGACTATTCCTTGCTGGTCGGCATCCACGATCTATCCCGCGGCAACGAAGAGAACCTGCGCGGAAAGACCCTGCAAGTGTTCAACCCGGGAGGCGAAAAGAACAACGAAGACGATCTCCAGGCTTCGCTTCTCCGAACGCCCTCAAAGCTGGAGAACTACCGCAAGGCCAAGGAACTGCGGCAGATGGTCCAGAAAGAACGTCCGGTACCCATGGGCCAGGCTGACGACCAGATGCCCGACGACGTGGGCGAGGATCGCCGGGGCCTCATCTTCAACCAAGACGACGGTGGTTTCAGAGCGACTCACGAGGACAATGAGCCAGCAGAAGAGATCTACTACCTGGGTGTCATCGATTGCCTGACGCACGTAAGTTGACGAATAATGATGATCCTGTTCTGTTGGGGAGCCATGTAAATTGACGTTGAACAGTACGGAATGATCAAGAAGATCGAGCATTTCTGGAAGGGCCTTTCGCACGACAAGAGCAAGATCTCAGCCCTGCCTCCCGACCAATACGGAGACCGCTTCTATCACTTCATCCAGGGCATCACAATGTCTGCTGAGGAAGCGAAGCGCGAGCGAGCCCGCAGAGACCAGGAAATGCAGGCTCAAGCACAGAAGTCAAGGCAGAGCACCATCCCTCCGATGCCTATGCACCAACCCCCGCCGCCCCCAGAGTCCAACGACCGAGCCCCCAAGTCGCCCGAACCAGGGATTCCTGAGCGAACGCTCAAGACCAGTGCCACCATGCCAGGCGCCCGTGACTCGCAGCACGAGGCCGTCCTCCCAGTTGTCGAAGAAGCCGGAGAGAGCCGAGACGATACGGAACGATGGATTCGGGGCACCTCCTGGCACAGCATACCCGAACCCGGCCGGGCGCCTCCGCCGACTCCCCCTCAGGATCAACCCTACCTTAAGCCCGACAGCTCCGACAGTGGCTACGGCGACAACAGCAACGGCACCGTCAGCAGAGACAACTCCCTCAAGGTGGCCCGACCCGTGAGCCAGGGGAGTCTCAACAAGCGCTTGCCAGCGCTCCCCAAGAAGGAGAACTCGCAACAAGACAACATCCGAATGGTCAAGTAGATGGATCACCGCGTTCTGGGACTCGAGAAACTCCGTCGCTGGTGGATTTGGAAATTGATTGGTATTACGACAAAGCACGGCGTGGCGCATAAAAGAAGATCAGCGATGTTCACCGCTATACACAAAGGGTCTCGACTTTTCAACAACCCAACATTTTTTCTCTCTCTGATGATTCCGCATGAAGGACAAGGAAACGGGTTGGGCGGGGTTGCTGGACTCCGACGATTTTAAACACTGTTTTGCAACATAATCAGCACCTCGCATTTCTCTTTTTTGGTCTTCTTCTTGTTACTTGTTTCCTTCGTCCTTTGCCAACCCCCCTGCTTAACGGCCAGTGCGTTCTTCTCATCATCTGATTGTGTATTGTTGGCCAGCCTCTCTTCTGTCCTTTTTTCTTTGGTTTGGTTCATGCTGCTCCTTGTATTTCTTTTGTCCTCAGAGGAAACAGCATCTTTTTGCTCTCATCCTCACGACGCGCGTCCCCCTTTCTCCTTTCTACTCTCTTGGTCTGGTTCTGTATGTGTGCGTGTGCCTTTGAAGCGAAGCGAATCAGATGCGGAACAGAGTACAAATTGTTGGCAGGCAAAAAGAAAGAAAAAACACCAGAAAACGAAAACGAGAGAGAGAGAAAGAGAGAGAAGAAGAAAGACGAGGGAAATTTGTTTCTGTGCGGGCTGTGTGAGCAAAAGTGTGCTAATATTGGCTTTTATTACAAGACGTGGATGATACCATTGACCCGCATTCGACATACATACAGACAGTTATTTTCTTTTTCTTCTCTAAAGTAGATTCGGTTGTCTTTATTTACCTGCATCTCCCATTGCTCTCAAGAATCATCTACTCTGTCTGTTGCTGGTGATGTGCTTTGTATGTATCGCGGTGTGTGGGATATGTGGTCGAGGCTGGAACCAACTCGTCGTATGCTAACGGTTCATAGAGGCGTTTCTGACCAACTCCATCATCGCATAGCATGGGCGGATGGTTTAGTGGTATAATTTTCCCTTAGCATCGTGGAACCTTCTGGGTTATCACAGTCCGCTTGGGAAAGGTCCGGGGTTCGATTCCCCGTTCGTCCAGCGTTTGTTTTTTTGTGCCTTTTTCTATGAACCCTTTTGCTATACACTCTCTTTATTTGGTGGATACTTTCTTCTGTGACTGTTTTCTTTTGTTGATGCCGGCGGCTGTTTGTAACTTGTAGATATCGGGTGGATCGTTGGTGGTTTTACTAGACTGTGGAATATAGAAGAGAGTATTTGAGATCGGGGATGTAGATATATGAAAGTGTACATGAGAGCTGAATTGTTGCAAATGGCATGGTAGATCCAATGGCTTCGAGTAAGGGACAGTGAACTCGTTCGTAACTGGTCTCTTTGAACCGAAACAGTCTGCTTTTATAGAAGCTCGTTCAAGGAAGCAAAAGCGATATACATTAGAGGCGTTACAGGCTTGATGATAGTCTCCCAATAACCCATGAACAAAGCCTCCCTTATAACAACTTGAATACAAAGACGCTCGACCGAACTGATTTGATATCCCCCATTTTGATCCTTCACTACATATCAGCCTTGTCAATTATCCCAAGTAACCTTCATCGACATGGGAAACGGCGTAAGCTTTCCCCAGTTCTCCGTCAAATACTCGCAATGGCCCCCCTCTCTCGGGACCTTCTTCAGCTCGCCCTGCGGCCCAGCCGCCCTCCTGAGCCCCTGCTTGCGGAACACGGCGCGAAACAGCTCCGTAAGCGCAATCTGGCCAACCTCCTTGCCGACGTTGCTGTGCGTGCCGGCGCCGAACTGGATGTACGAGTCGAGCGGGCGGCGGGGGTCGACGGCGTCCGGGTTCGGGAACTGGGCCGGGTCGCGGGCGGCGGAGGCGAACGAGGCAAAGACCCTGTCGCCCTGGCTGACGTTGACGCGGCGGCCGTCGTCCTCGACGATGGTGTCCGTGTCGGCGGAGACGGTGTGCAGGCCGAAGGCGCCGGCCAGGCGGATGCCTTCCATGGCGAAGCCGAGGAGGAGGGCGTCCGTTTCGGGGGTGGGCTCCTGGGTGGCGAGGATGTGGAGGTCGTCGATGTAAGGGGTGCCTTCGGGGGAGAGATACCAGTCGAGGGCTTGAGCGAACTGGAATGATGATGATGGGTTAGCATCTCATTTTGCAAGGAAGGGTTATCATGGAAAAGGAGGGAATGCGTACGAGGCGGCCTTCGGAGGGAACAGTAGCTGCGGCTATGGGCAGAATCAAGCCCCAGGTGATATCGTGGGCGCTCAGACCTGACTTGGCCAGGGCCTTGACTGCGTTGACACCCGCAGTCGAGAGGGCGTGGCTGTTGGTGTTGCCGGTGAAGAGGCGAAGGCCAAAAGACTTTGTGTACTTGACCGTCGTCTTGATGGCCGCGCCTAGAACATCAGCAGCCTCCTTGGTCTTCTGCCGCAGCGGGAAGGACTCGACGGGGTCAATGTCGAGGAAGATGGTCTTGAAGACGGCCGCCAAAGAGGAGTACAGCTCGTGCTCGGAAAAGATGCCCTTGGGGTTCTCGCGCGTCTTGAGCGGGATGTTGAAGACGTGCGCGGCGTATCGCGTGTGGGCGGCATTGCCAAAGTCGCGGACGACGTCGACGTGCTTCCTGCCCATGAGGGTGTACGACTTCTCCGCCAGCAGCGTCTCGGCCGTCTTTGCGTAGAAGCCCCTGACGGCGTTCCGCCAGTCGTCCTTGTAGAGCAGCGACTCGAGCGTCTTGCGGTCGCTGGCCTGCATGTAGCGGCCCGGACGTCCGGAGAGCATCTCGAGGCCTTCCTGCCACTGGACGCGGTACTTGTCCTGGCTGGCGAGGACCTGCTTGAAGCCGCCAAAGGTGGTGATGTCGACGCGGGGAGTAGCTGCGCGGGGCCGCTCGAAGCTGAAGCGGTGGACGCGGTGCAGGCTGGACAGGATCTTGCGGTTCTCCTGGGGGATGACCATGGGGTAGTGGGCGTAGACGGAGTCGTGCTTGAAGTGGTTGGGGAACGCGCGGAGGAAGAGCTTGTAGAAGACGCAGCCGTGGTTGACCTTGAGGTCGTACTCGACCTCCTTGTAGCCCCAGTTGGTGAGGTAGATGGGGTTGTAGTCGGTCGTGTAGTGCCTGTCGCCGCGGACGAGGGAGACGGCGTCCGACAGGACGACGCGCGAGATGGTGTAGGTCGGGGCGATGCCGACGCCGGGGACCATGGGCGTCTTGGCCTCCTCGGCGACGATGCCCGGGTACAGCTCGACGTGGTCCGGGTGCTGGTACAGGTTGCGCAGGGCGTCGGCGACCAGGGGGTCCGAGTTGATGTCCTCAAACGTCTCGTACCCCTTGAGGCCAAAGTGCTTGCGGAACTCGTTGAGCCCGGCGAGGTGCCACTTGCGGCCGCGGATGATGCCGAGCATCTCGACGGGCTTCATGATGCGCGGGACGTTGCGCGCGCCAAACGAGCCGCCGGGCTGCTCAATCGCCGTGGCGATGCAGTTGACGAGGTCGTCGTCGTCGAAGCGGCCGTCCGGCCCGCGCGCGAACCCGCCAAAGACGCAGTCGGCCGGGTCCCTGGGCAGCCCCCGTGCGAACTTGTGGACGGCGATCATGAGCGTGCGCAGGTCCATGGTGCCGTAGTTGTCGCCCAGCAGGTCGTCGTAGAAGGCGTGGATCCAGGCCTCGTCCATCTCGGAGATGCACGAGTGCCAGCGGTAGCACAGGTTGAACTCGGCCGAGACGCAGTTGCCCACGCCTCGCTCGGAGCCCTTGGCCGTGCCGACGTCGACGCCGGCCTCCTGCCGCGGGTCCAGCGTCCATTCCGTGTCGACCCGGTTGAGGTTGATGATGTTGCGCACGTAGTCGACGAGCGTGATGTTGATGTACAGGCCCGACGTCACCAGGCGCGCCGTCTGGAAGAGCTCCTCGTCGTACTTCTTCCAGGCTGCGGCCGCGGCGTCTCCTTGGAGGGACGGGGAGGGCTTGGCGAACCTGTTGGCCTCGTTGATGGCCGCCAGGTTGGCGGCGACGTGGTTGTGGACGCGGTTGAACATGACGAGGAGGGTGCAGACGCCGGGGGGCATGCCCAGTAGACGCTTGTCGGCAAAGGTGTCGGGCTTGAGCATGCCATCCTTGAATGTGCGGACAGTGTTTTGGGATTCTTGGGTGTGGCCGTAGAGAGGCGAGAGGTCAAGATAGGAAGACGAGTCGTTAATGTTGGAGTCCTTTTCGTTGGTCCAGAACAGATCTGGGTTGATGTTCAGCTTCCCGTTACACTTGCGTGTGTCTTTGGTTTCAATGTTCTTACCGTGGATGATAATGGTCGCCCAATACCACAAGATACTTGACACATTGTTGGGGTTCTTGATGAACTTGTCTCGGGCCATGATGCCCTCGAAGATGGCTTCAGGGTCAGGCATTGCTCCCAGCGGCATGATTCCAGGCCGACATGAACGCGAATAGGGGGTGCCGCCTGCACCGAGCTTGGGCATAAGCGGATTCTAGTAACTCCTGTAAGCTTCTCTGCCCAAGAAATGGTTTCGAATCAACAAGATCATCTGTTACTTACATTGTTGGATCCATCAGCCTGGCGGAAGCGGAATTGGTCTCCCATGTACAGCAACGGAGGGTGGTCCAGCGAGTACCACAGCTCGTCAATGAAGATGTTGGTGAGCTTCTCCTGCCTCTTAGAGCTCCCCGGCAGCCTGGCAACCAGCTGGATCGTCTTTTCCATAATCATCGTCTTGTCATCAGCCTGCATCTCGCCCTTGAGCTTCGAGATGATGATTGCCTTGAGCGTCCTGAGGTCTACAGCACGAATGTGAGCGTGACACGAACGTCAATGCTATGATAGCGGTTTGATCACTTACCTGCTAACGTGATTGTGCTCAAATCCTGCATCAGAGTCGGCCTGGTCTTAACCGCCGCATAGGTCCCGTTGCCCGTCTGCTGGGGAAGAGGCCGGCGAGAAGCACGGTACAGCTGCATCAGGCCGCCATGCTTGGCCGGCTTGGGCTTCTTGGCCTTTGCAACAGGGCCGTGAGGATACTCGACGGCGGCATGGTTGCTATTCGGCGTGCTCACGCTCTTGTCGAAGCTCATGGTGGACGGAGTGTGTGTGTAGACTACCGGCCGGGTATCGAAGAGAGGAAAGGGGGGACCAGAGAGCAACGGGGGAAACGTGCAATTGGAAGAAGAAGAGGAAAACAGAAGAGCTGAGGCAGCTGGGGGCGTATCGTCGTCTTTTATTTACCCTCAGTCTCAAAAACACGACTAATGCCGTGCACTTTCCCCTCCCTTTCCACATATGACAAGGTCACACATACATACCGAGATGAGCAGCATAGTCCGACTGGCAGGCAAATATACTTGTATGGGGTATACAGAGTAATATCCAGGCCCATTGAGCCAGTGAGAGGCATCCGGACGCGTGAGGGCTCGGGCCGCGTGCTGGGGCTGAACCAGGCCAAATCTTAGCCACGGCTGAGATCGACCCTTGGAAGGCGTATCAAGGCGGTACCATGACGCTGGAGACGAGAGATAGACGAATGGCGAGGGACGGTGGCAGCTGGTATAAGGAGACGCACAGTGTGGTACCAGCACCTCTGCAGAAGTCGTGTAGAGCCGCGATATGTCTGGCTCGATACGCCGTACAGGGGGAATAGGAGAGGCTGATACCACTTGGTACGAGAGCCACTCTCCTGAGAGACCCCCCCTCACCTCTCAGCCGTCCTCAGTGGAGAGCGCTTGTATGTCATTGTAAGACATGCATGGAGAGAGGACCGGGGATCATGACCGAGCCGACTTTGCTCGGGCTGTAGGTGCCATCCGGAGGAAGAGGGGCTCTCGGGAAGAACAAGAGTCTTGTCCTCCTTTGCATGTCGTCGGGTTACACTCACTCATAGGAGAGTTTATGGTGCATTTGGCGAAGCAGCAGTCGAGTCTCGAATCATCAAGCTGGATCCATCCGGCAGGGTCCTCTTCCTCGCCTTGCTAGTATATCATCTATGCTGGCCACTCCGCACACTCCTCAGCTCGCAATGCCTGACACGCACTTGTTCCTTCAACCACTCGCCGTCAAATCGATGGACGAGTCGTCATATGGATCGGTACTTTGTAGATGCAGGCACTCCTTCGACCCACTCCCATCTCAAGATTGGCGCCATCAAGCTGGTCCGGTAAGGGTCAGCTCGGCATCATGGACAGGGGTTTAAGTCGGCCGTCCATCTAAAAGATGCCGATTCCGCTAGGCTGGTGGCTGCGGATACGATACCCTTGGAAAATCTGGCTTGCTTCGTACTGTACAGAGCAGCTCTCCATGGTCCTTGGTGTATACTGACTGAGTCGACGTCAGGACGCCTCAGACCGGTGACATTCGCCAGCTGTTTGAGCCTGGTGGCCGGGAAGAGAGCAACGTAATAGCCGCCCAAGAAGCTGTGAGACGAAGAAGCTAGTCAAGACAAGACACATGGTCGTACGAATCTCGGGAAAGGACCACACGCTGCTTGGTCGTCTCTTCGCAGCACAAAATAGCTGAAAGCCTACGCCTCCCCCTAATCATGCTTGCTGAAAGTCGAGAGCTGCTCGCACGCTAATGACATGAAGGCCACCGCAAGCTTCATGCGCTGTAACAAAACATGCAGATGGCTTCAAAGCGCGAATCGGCCAATCCCACGCCTGCGGCCATGGAGATAAGCGGGCGGGCGTCCGTCACTCTCTCTCTTTCACCCGTCTTGTGTCGTCAGAAACACCCCCGGTCTGCGCTTTGGCTGAACGTCTGTCTAAGACATGCATATATGAAATAGGCGCCAGACTCGGCCTGCCAGCAGATCACTTACCACTCTAAATGACAAAAACAGCAGAAAAAATTGCCGTCCGTCCGTCAGGATTGGTTCCTCGTTCCTTTTGCTTTTACCGAATCCCCACTGTGGTGGATTGGAGAAAGGAGGATTGGCAGATTTTGAGAGAGAGGCGTTGCTCGATGCCAGCTGAAAACTGGTGATGCTACGCCTAATGCGGTCGAGATGCTTCGCCCTTGCTGTTGCTGAGGAGGGATCCTCGTATGCACGAAGATGGAATAACCGCAACACTAATTGTGCCAATTCTTTGGCAGTACTCGGACGAAACAGTGCTTTAGAGTATATATTTGTACCTTTACTCGGTTGTACAAAGGTGCTCGTAGTCTTGGGCGTACAAGCAAAAAGGAGTGGTAAGATTTGACAAGACGCGGAGCCATGCAACCAGACAGACCCTTACCCTGCATGAGCGAGCTTGTTGGATGCAAAAGAGGCCATCACAACTGAGACCATCTAACCAAAATGGTACATCCCTCGTCATGGAGTTTTTGGAGCTAGGGAATCAGAAGAGGAATTCAGAGGCCAAATCGATCATCGGGACCTTAGAGACGGAAGCGAGAGGATCGTGAGATAATCGAGGCGAATCCCATTACCCGTACATTGACAGAATGGTCGATACCGCACGAATGTAATCACTTTGGTGTCTTTTCATGACATCAGCTAGCCATCCACAGCGAGCATCGTCGTACCATGCTCTATTGGACAAGCCCAGGGTGCGAGTCGTCTTGAATGTGTTGATGTGCAGGCCTCGATTCTCATGTTGGCGGCCGGCTGGCCTGTAGTCAAGCTGATTCGAACTTGGTCTGCTATCATCACGAGGAATACTTTCATAGGATGACTTATTTCATTCAAATTCTCGTCCGAAGTACTTGAGCTACCAAGATGTTCTGCCATAGCCTCTCTGGCAGTCTCTGAGCTGCGATTCTGTTCGCAAGACCAGCCTCAAAGTCAGACCTCAAGATATAATTACTCTGTAGCCCGCAGCCCACAGCCCGCCGCCCGCATATCTCGGCGAGCCAAAAAAAATCAGCGTCATCAGTCATACATACGTTTCTCAATAAATCTCGATGAGATCCCGGTGTCTCTGTCCATGTCTGTATCATAAGTCAAATGGTGAGCTGTATGAAGTAAGAAGTAAGAAGCCGCCTAGCATGGCCATGGTCCCATAGCTCAAAGCCTCCTGACGCGTTTGTACGGGAGAACGCGCCTTCTGCCGCGCTGCATGCGCATTATCGGCCAAGGATTGCTCATCTCGACCCTTGGCTTACATCCTGCAGGCGCTCCCGCAGGTTGTAGATGTCGCAGTATCAATCTTCCCAACTACCAATGCGTGCAGTTCAATGTTTGGGTTTCCACCACATGACATCAAAGCTTCTTAGAAAGCCCTTTGTAGTCTTGGTCAAGAGCCGTAGTTGGATGTTGCGTCCAAGATCAGTGGTATCAAGTGGTGCGTCATCTCATCCGTAAGTCAACAACTTGGAGAGGCATCTTATCGCTCTCGTACACGTGTCCGTCCGGATGATATGCCTCTCTGTAGAGGTTGTCGATGGAGTGCTGATGAAAAGTCTCTGTGCGACTACAGTTGAGGATGTGATCCAACCCTGGGGGATGGGTGAGTCGAAAGATGCCGTGCCTGGGACCACAGTCAGTCAGTCGGTCAGAATAGTGTCAAGTCGGATGGTTCTCTCAACTTACTCGTTGTATCTCGGCGCACAGACAATGGCAATACTTTCAGGCATCATGACTTGGTATCCGGCATGCGTGTGGAGATCGCGAGAACTCATGAAGCATGTCTGCGTTGGGTGCGTGTGTATCCAGCCCAGCATCAGCAGATCCTCACTCATACAGTAGTCAAACAGGGCGCTCTCGTTCTCCGTTTCACACGTGTCGGGAGTGGACTTTTGTTCTGGGATGAGGAGGCAGCGAACAAAGAGGGCGTTGTTAATGGGCGTTCCACAAAGAACACCACACGTCTCTAACCCAGCGGCCGTGTTCTTTGCAGCAATTTCGAGGAACCTCGCGCGTAGGCTGCTGGGAACGAATATCGACCGAATTGGGTCGCCATTCTCAAGGTAACCTCCAGGCTTGAAGGCAAGGCGCTCTTTCTTAGGCTGAGGTGTTTCCACCGAGTCTTTAGGTGGCAAAGGAGGCTGGACGTAATCAGCTATCGGCTTTGGAGCGGCATCTGACTGTTGATAGCCGTCAAGCTGAGTCTTGCGAGGCACTTGGGGCGGGAGAATTGCCTTTGGGATGTCGTATCGATCGTCGTTCAGCGAGGGAGGGAGATCGAAACGCTCCTTGGGTGGTCTAGCAGGTTGGGCCTCTCTCGATGATGAGTAGTGGCTCTGTTCGTATTCGAGAGGCCTCGGTTTGGAGAGGGATGGGTAGTGGTAGTTGGTCGTGGTCACCGGCGGAGACTGATCGTAATCAGCGAGTGCTGCGTCGTCGATTTCTCTTCGCTCCTGTGCCATGTCGAGGGTCCGGCGTGTTGCCTCCATTTGCCTCCGCAGGTCGCCATCATCGAACTGTGATGCTCTATTGTCTGTGTATCGCCTCTCTTCGTTGCCACGATGTTTTGATATCCGCGCATCCAAGGCACTGCCGTGCTTGCTCGTACGCCTATCTCGCTCACGCCGACTCAACTCTTGCTGTGCCAGGTCTACTGCTAGATCCTGGTGCTCCGACGCGTCCAGAATTCTCGCCCTTCCACTGAGGCTGGGATCTTGAGCTGCAAAGCTAGCATAGCTCGAGGATGCCTGCTTCTTGTAGCGCTCGGCGGCAGACGGCGCTGTGCGTTCCCATTCTCTGTATGCATTCTCGATTTCGGGTTTCAGCTGCTCAAGGCTTTCGATGACGCGATCGATGCGCTTCGACAACAGCTTGTATGCCTTTTTGTTTTCGGGATCTTTGAACTGGGGATGGGTCGGCAGGTATTTGAGGACCAGGACGGAGTGTCGATACAGCATCTTGTAGGCTCGTCCAAAGTCGCCATCTGATAGAGCAAAGGATGCCTTTGAATCACGTCAGCGCGTGAGTTCGATGCAGTCAGTAGCAAGGCAAGTGGCCGTACCTCCTGATAGAGCGTATCCGCGGTGCGTATCCAGTGCTTCATGGCGATGTTGACGTTGAAGACAAAGTTCTCGGCCTGAGCCACGAGCTCCTTAATGCTCTGCGGCCGGCTCGGCGTCATACTTGGACGAGCCTCCATGGTTGCGACGAAGATGGCCCTCACAACAACACCAGAGGCGTCTTCTCTGCAAGTCCTGGGCTTTCTAGAGGGAACGACTGTTCATGATCGTGAAAGTCGATGCAGAACCGGGGAGGAAAGGAGCTGCCTAGCAGGCAGAAGAAGAATGTTGATGCTGCTTGTACTCGTAAGTTGCTGGTAATAAGCTTGGGTGGAATATGAAGTAAGCAGGATGGCTTCATGTCAGGCCCCTCCAAGAACAATCGATATGGCGGGGCAGAACCGCTAGAGAGCTGGGGGAATGACAACAAGGGTTAGTTGCATGTTCAGGCTAGGGAGATGGAGCGCTGTGTCGCGACGAATCGTAAAAGGGGGGCGGCACAAGCAAGCGGTTACTAGGAATTGTACCTTGGATTGGTCTGCGAGTATTGAACACTGCACATCCTATGATGCTGTAACGAACTGGACATTCAGGTAATCAAATAGGATGGGTGTGGTGCTTAAGTAGTCTTCTATTTTGATTACAAGGTGATTCGCTGTCTACTGTCCGCCAACGGCCGCCTGCGCTCCGGCCTGGATCTGGATAATCTCAGTCTTCTTCTTCTCAATGTTTGCCTGAGTCTCCTTGATCTGTCCCTCGAGTCTTGTGCTACAACATGAGACTTGTTAGTCTTGAAAGCTTAGGTAGGTATCTGTAAGTGGGAGAGTGACTGACATTTCGCTTCCAATAAAGTCCAGTCGGCCCTTGACGGTGCTCTCCGCCTCGAACTTTTCCTGCTTCAGCAGGACAGGTCCTACCAGCTTGTAAATCGTCTCATCCTCGCCAATGTTTTCAAATTCCTTTGTGATATGTTAGCTCTCATACGCCCTGGGCCAGTCTGAAAATAGGGGCCGGGTCAATGCCAACCTTTTGCACTCCCAGGTTCTCCTGTCTCTGGCCCTCCAGCTTTTGGCGGGAAGCCACTGTGTTTTGGAGATCTGGTAGCAGTGAGAATCAGTGTCTGCAGTATGAGACCGCGGAGAAGGGGGGATGCTGGACGTATCGAGAATGGCTTTAAACCAAGATACTCACCCTGTTGAAGTTTCTGAAACTCCTCGGAAAGAGACTGCAGCTTGGCCTGGACCTCGGCCATGGTTGAGATTCAAGCCCTTTTCTCTGCTTCTTGAACCTTCTTATGAATTGCCTCCTTGGTCCAACGACAATAATATCAGCCTAATCTTGCTTGACTGAGCCAGGGCAGTGCTAGAGTCAACTGGCCCTCAACCGGTGACGCCCCGCTAAGTCTCAGCAAACTGCAACCCCGTTACAGAGATAAAAATGTTACCCCGCCAGCGGTCAGTAGCGCAGGTACGGGCCCATGTTTTGGTTCTGCCTGTGATCCGTTGATATCCAGTTCCTGTTTATGGCATCATCTCGCCCAGCTGATATCCCGTCCTCTCTCTCTGGGTGACTAGCTCAGCTCGACCGACGGCTCGATCGATCTCGATCCCACGCGGACGACTTACAAGTGACAAACGGCAACAGTCGTCTTGGGTGCTTGAGTCTCTTCAAGCCCAAAACTGCTGCCTTGAGCCTTGTCTTCTTCTCGTCTCTTGTCGCATCATCAGACTCGTACCAAACAAACAAACGACTAGAGACGACAAGACAGAAATCGCCATCATGTCCGTCAACTTCCGAGACCGGGCCATCGCCGAGGTCCAAAAGGCCATTGCCGCGGACAACGACAAGGAATACCAAAAGGCCTTCGATCTGTACATGTCATCGATGGAGCTGTGGGTCAAGGCCCTCAAGTGGGAGAAGAACAAGGCCATCAAGGCCACCATGCAGGAGAAGATGGCCACGTACCTCGACCGAGCCGAGAAGCTGAAGCAGTTCCTGCAGGCCGAGAGCGACGGCAACGCCACCGGCGGCAAGACGCCCATGGGAGCCAATGGCTCCAGCGCGGGCGGCAAGGCGAAGCCGGCGGCAGAG
The DNA here is from genome assembly GCA_020002365.1 of Trichoderma gracile. Classification (NCBI taxonomy): domain Eukaryota; kingdom Fungi; phylum Ascomycota; class Sordariomycetes; order Hypocreales; family Hypocreaceae; genus Trichoderma; species Trichoderma gracile. Next base: position 2,218,745 of record JAINEY010000005.1, read on the forward strand.
GACGAGGACAACAAGAAGCTCCGCAACGCGCTGTCGGGAGCCATCCTGCAGGAGCGGCCAAACGTGCGGTGGGAGGACATTGCTGGCCTGGAGGGCGCCAAGGAGACGTTGAAGGAGGCCGTCGTGCTGCCCATCAAGTTCCCGAACCTGTTCCAGGGCAAGCGACAGGCATGGAAGGGCATCCTGCTGTACGGTCCTCCGGGAACCGGAAAGAGTTACTTGGCCAAGGCCGTGGCTACGGAGGCAAACAGCACGTTCTTCAGCATCAGCAGTTCGGATCTGGTGAGCAAATGGATGGGTGAGAGTGAACGGTGAGTGTTCTCCGCATAGCCATTACATATTGGTGGGGGGTATCATGCGTGTGCTGGCGCTGACTGTCATCAGGCTCGTGAAGCTTTTGTTTTCCATGGCTAGAGAAAACAAGCCGTCCGTCATCTTCATTGATGAGATTGATGCTCTTTGCGGCCCCCGAGGCGAGGGTGAATCTGAGGCTTCTCGACGCATCAAGACGGAAATACTGGTCCAGATGGACGGCGTTGGCAACGACAGCAAAGGCATCCTCGTTCTAGGAGCCACCAACATCCCCTGGCAGCTAGATGCGGCTATTCGCCGTCGTTTCCAGAGACGTGTTCACATCGGCTTGCCTGACGCCAATGGGCGAGCGAGGATGTTTAAGCTGGCCATTGGAGACACGGACACTGCTCTGAAACCAAGCGACTACAACACCCTGGCAGCACTCTCAGATGGTTTCTCAGGAAGCGATATTAGCAACGTTGTTCAAAGCGCTCTGATGCGACCTGTTCGGAAAATTCTACAAGCGACTCATTTCAAGCCAGTACGTGTCCAATCCCTACTGATGTAACCACTCTTTTGAGCTGGCTAATGCTGATGATATCTCCAGGTAATGAAAAATGGCAAGCGAATGTTGACTCCCTGCTCCCCAGGGGACCCGGAAAAGATTGAGATGACATACGACGATGTCAAGCCAGACGAGCTGCTAGCTCCGGACGTGACCCTCCAAGACTTCGAGATAGCCCTGGCCGACTCACATCCAACAGTGTCAAAAGACGACATTGCGAAGCAGGTCGAGTGGACAAACGAGTTTGGAAGCGAGGGAGCTTAGGCAGTGGGCGTGTCTTGGTATGAGAGGGAGTACATGGCACAGCGGCGCTTTGAGGAGTTAGAGGGGCATCTAGGCACTCTTTGCACATAAATGTTGGTTTGGGAAACGTAATGCGTCTGTCTTGCTAGAAACGGAAAACGAGTCTGTTTATATTCGATTCACATGCTGTCCTTGTTTCTACCTATCTTGTGGCTGATACATGGTGAAGGCACGGCTTTACATGCGGTTGTTTTTTTGGCTGAGAGTGATCTTGTGTATAGCTGAACAATTACTATAATCGAGGCCATATGACTTTATACAGTAAGAAAACATTTGGCGGTTTGGTGATATACTGGGCTGAGTATGCAAGGCTGAGGTGCTGAACCAGCTTCAAGTGTGGACTATCAGCGATTTGTGAAAAATTCGGTGAGGGCCCCGCCACACCGAGCCTCACCTGGAATTCTCTATGATCTCAATCTTTTCCAGCTACATACAATCCTTCTCTCCTTCAGCACAACATCATTCGTTCATCAGCGTTGTTTTTATGCTTTTCCTCACCATGTCATCTCGCCTTCTAAACAGACGCACAACTGCGGCGAGGCTGTTACGCCGGCCTTCGGCACCAATATGTGCTCGATCGGTGGCGACCACAACAAAGACAGTTGAAATGCTGAAAGCGACAAGCCCCATCGCCGAGCAGCTTCTCCAGACGGGCATATGGAATCGCAGAGGCGGCAGGAAAGCAAGTAAAACCCCAAAGGCCATAGAGCCTCACAGGGTGAATATTGTGAGCGAAGGGCTTTGCGGTATGTCATCTCTTATTCTTGCTTCAGCTCCAGGTTGAGAGGATGTTCATCGGGAGGCCGTATGAGTGTGTGTAGTATGTAGCCGACGACTGACTGGTTCTCAGATGATATTATCAAATACATGGGCACTTCATTAGAGCGTCATCGAGGCTGCGATTTGGTTGATCTGAATCCCGGCGTAGGGCTATGGAGTCGCAAACTTCACGACTTTTTAGAGCCGCGGAATCACATCATGATGGACCTTGACGCCCAGCTATACAGCCCATATCTCGCAGATCTCACACCAAAGAAGAATGTTCAGCTGATACCCAAGTCTGGGATCATATGGAAGGACCTGGTTGAGATGATTCAGACGAAGCTCTCTCACCAAGAAGTGCTCGCCGACAAAAACACAGAGCCGAAACGCAACGACACGCTGCTGGTCACGGCCAACTTGTCCACATTCCCGAAAAAGTCCTTTCTCGGGTTTGACAGCATCAGCACCATGGTCATCTACCAGTTCATGTCTAGCATCAAGTCTTCTTCTTTATTCCAGAAATATGGGCTGGTGCGCATGCTCCTCTGGGTCAACGACGATGAGAAGCGCCGTCTCATTCCCAAGTCGATCAACCGTCGTAAGCGAGGCTCATTTGAAGCTGAACTGGCGTGCGAGTGGGTTCACGAGGTCGCGGGTCAAGAGCTGGAAGCCGAGAATCGACACACGCTGCGCGATGAATGGATCAACAAGGAGTCCGGCCTTAATGTCCTGGCCAGGATGCAAGCAAAGGGTCTCGAGGTCCCCAAAGGACGGGAGTCCAAGACGTACAAGGACTCACTACAATCAAAGCACCTCATGGGTCAAAAGCTGGCCGGAGTCCACGTGCCAGTGGTCGCACGGCCTTTCAAGAAGGAGCTGGAAGACCTGGAGAACGAGTTCGAAGAGGAAGATCATGAAGGGGTACTACCCGACCGACTGAAAGCACTTCGGAGCAGGGTAAGGTACGAGGCCAGCCACTATAACGTGTTTCTAGAGATGCTGCAAGAACACGAGAGGATATCTGCCCTGGCGACAGAAGATCCAGTCGCCTTTCAAGAAGCCAACGAGGCCTGGAACGAGCGAATCGACAACATGAAGAAGAACCAGCGAATGGAGTTCAACGTCCTGAGAGACAGCTACCATCTGTTCCGCCAAACGCCCCCAGCCCTGCTCTGGGACCGACGAGAATACGAGCCGCTGACTGCCATGCCGGACGAGTTCTTCCCCAACGCGCCGACGGCCCTGCTCGACCTCCAGCCCAAGGCGATGCACCACCTTCTGCGACAGATTGGCCCCAACAGCAACCACGCAGGTGACATATCGGACGTTATGCTGCGGTCCTGGTGGAACCAGACGATCTTGCCGGCGCACAAGGCGATGGATAGCCTGTGGCCTGGGTTCGGCGAACTGGTTTCAGAGGTGCCGAGCTTACGAGACAGCCGACGCGGAGGCACGCCGTTGACGGGGCATGGGTCGCTGAGCGCGAGGAGCATCAACGAGGGGCAGTGGATTGAGATGCTGGAGGCGTGGATGCGGTGGCCGTTTAGGCCGACGTATGGGCAGATGCTGGGGAGGATGTCTGAGGAAGATGCTGATGGGGAGGAGGATGATACGAAGGCCAATGCGATTGCAATGGCGCCTTGAAAGAGTTGTTGAAGGCGTAGCCTTTTGTTGTACGATATAACGAGATGACCAGACTAGATGGAAGGATAACACGGATGTAACAAGACTACTCATGGTTTGGAAGAAAGAAAATGAAATAGCATGAACATCACAAGCCACGGACAATGGTTTAGAGATTATTCAATTTGTCATTATTGCTATTGTACAATGGTGTGTCGTTCGTAAAATCATGGCATCGTTCCATTAGTTGGAGTACTTGGGGTCGACCTTATTCCTGAATTCCGCATACCACGTTAGCAACTCTCTGTTGACCTCCTCAAGTCAAAAGGGTCGTGTGTGCTTACCCCGAGGCCTTCTCATACATGCTCCGGCCCGTGTCGGTAATCTTCTCCTGGGTGTTGCGATCAACGTTGTAGCCGCCCTGCTTGGCGCCCATGGAAAAGGCTGCAAACAAAGTCAAATGTCAGCTAGTGATCTCGAGCACTCGAAGGAGGAGACTTCTTGGAAAGAGAGTGAATTGCATACCCTTGTCGACGTAGTCGTCCTGCTGGCCGCCCTGCTGGGGAGCAGCAGGGGCGGTTCCGTGAGTGCTCTGGTTGCCCTGAATGCCGGCCTCCTGGTTCTCGCCGGACTTGCCCATAGCCTTCTTGACGAAATCCATTGTGGTTTTGTTTAGTTGAAGTTGAGGGTATAATTCAGAAGATGCTGTATTTGATCGAGATGTTGAGTTCGTTTGTTGTTGTTGTCTGATTGTGAGAGTGAAGAGCTAGACGAAGCGGAGGATCTCAAGATCCCTTATATATTCGACGTCGCCTCCTCCTCGGTGGCGTTAACCATGCAGCTTCATGCGGGATCCAATTGACGTCGTCGTCTGCCACAATGGCTTGCAAAGCTGGGCTTGAGCTCATAGCTGACGAAAGACAGTAACAATGAAGAGCTAATCCATAGCTCCGATTTCCCCCCAGAACTCTTGTGCCTCAATTCCATACAACAGAGGGCATCAAATCAGGAGTGCCAATGGCTGCCTTTGCCGTACGTCATAGTAATGCTTGAACAAGTTTACCCCATGTTTGACCCAGCCTGTGATACGACACGTAAAAGGCAAGAATTCCAAAAATATCTTGAAAGCACAGTTCTGGTCGACTAGAACGGAAGCTTATTGGGAAAATCGGGGCTTTCGGGAAAAGGGGGTAGATCGTTGCCGTTGGTGGTTTGCGATTGTGATGCCGATCTTGCATCATAGCCTTGCTTTGGATCTCGATATGCTCAGTTGGCCAAGTTTCGACAGAGTTGTGGGCTTGTGTTTCCCCGAGAAGCATAATGAAACTGATGTAATGATGGTTGAATTGGGGGAAAGAAGGCTTCAATTGAATCGGAAAATTGATGATCATATAGATAGATATATGATGCTGTGCTGTATAGACTCAGTTTGGCCTCGTTGATTAGTCTTATCTTCTGTGAATAGTAAGCTCCTTGAATTCGTAGACCACACTGTGGGCGCCATATTGCCTATTACTCTAATATCGACCCAAATAATAAGAAAAGACATATTCCCTCCCTCCCATACATTGCAATAGTTCTAGCACCGATATAACGTTGCCCAAACACAAACCGAGTCCTCCAGCCAAGCAAAAGAGAATCCAACGCCCCGCTCATAATGCATGTAAAACGTTACAAAATCATCCAATTACCAGGAATATCCCATGACAGGCTTCAGCATGGCGTCAGCATGAAGACAATGGTTGTTATGCCGACCGCCTCTTCATGCAGTGCCTCGTTTCGTTTCGTCAACTCCAAGTGATCGTCCGGCCATCGAGTTGAAGCCCGGATCATTCGGCCTCATTATTGGTGACCAGTTTCCGCAGCAAACAGCACATATTGCATCACTCGGCATTGACAGGTAAAGTCATGGAACGAGAAGAAGGCAAAAGGGTATTTCCCTTCCTTTGCCCTCCTCTCTGTCCACCGTCCCCTTGTTCAATCCAGTATCAATGTCATGACCTGGCAAAAACCTGGTACGCCATAATCATGACCCAGAACAAGAAGATGGCCCCCGTCAGGGCCATGGCAAAGACCAGATCCCAGCACTGGCAGATCATCTTCTGCTGCAGCCACGCCAGCGTCTCCTGATTGCGACCCCTGGGGTCCTGGTTGAAGACGTTGCGGTCGCAGGTGTCCTGGATCGAGCCGTTGGGCCCCCAGAGCTCGAGCGAGACGACGACGAGGCCGACGAGCCACATGACGAAGAGCATGAAGGCGCCGATCATGACAATGGCTGGCAGCAGGCGGCGGCGGGCGATGAGCCAGAAGATGCCGAAGATGAAGAGGATCGCGATGGCGCCGACGGTGATGTAGTAGGGGAAATACCTGCGAGACGGGATTTGCTTGTCAGTTGCTGATTCACAGCGGATGAGGAAGGGGTTGGTTATGATATCAATCAGAAGGGTTTGCTTACCAGGGAATGGGCAGCTCGAGCTGGTTCTGGATCTGGATAAAGCTTCCAAAGACGCCAATGATGGTGCAGGCGCACAGCAGCATGACAAAGATCCAGAAGTTGAGCTGCAGAGGCGGCCAGTTGTAGGTGCGGATGTGCGTCGTCACGACCTTTCGCTCGTAGACGACCGAGGTGCCGCTCAGCATGGAGCGTGGGCCGGCCATCATGATTGATGCTGCCGAAGTCGATAATGCTCTTCTGTCTCCTCTCCCTCGCTTTCTCCTCCTCTCCTCCTTGTTCTCTGCCGGCAACACAGAAGCTAACGCTCTATAGGCGATATCGCCGTAACTCTCCCTCTCGATATATAATCGTATAGTAGTTGTGTTATATAGTCAATCGGTCGTTGGTGCTTTTCGAGGCTCGAGAGGGTAGGGCGCAACGGTGGCTGAACTGCCTTGGACGCAATCCGAATGGCCAATGGCTATTATTGCTTGTATGGAGGATGTACGGTATCGGTATGTCAATTCGATGCTGGATAAAGTGTCGGTATATAACGGGCAGCTTCGAGAGCGACAAGACGGCCTTCCAGGGGCCACACAGCTGACTGGATCTGTCGCCTCGTCGATTCCGATAGGTGACGATGCACGCTGGCGGAGCTACCGCTTTCTCCTCGCCGCGTTGCCTGTGGTTAGTATTACTATCCCAGCAGGCCACCCGCGCGCGGTCTGGATGACTGTCCCCGTTCACCGTTCGTCTGATGTCGTCTTGTCTGCCCTCTCCTCTTGGTTAGTTATACTCGTGCTTGTGCTTGTAATACCGGTACAGGAGAGCCAGCAAGCAGCCGGAACAAGGCAAATCGAGGCGATCAGAAGCCCTACCAGCCGCCCTGTCGGATGCCGGGCTCTTCGGTGGTGGAAGCCCCCCAGGCCGCAAGGTCTAGAAGTCCTTGGCCTTCTTCTGCTGCAGCGTATCACTGTTGAGCGCCCAACCAGGTGCGGTGCATGAGCCCAAGCCCCCACTGCTGGGAGAAGCGTGTCGAGCACTGATTGATGAGGCTGGGTCGAGGAAAGTCGGTGCGAATCCAGCAAGGCCTTCAGGGCCCTCCCCTTGCATGTGCGTCCGCTGTTCTGGAGGCGCGAACCAGGGGGGTGAGGAGGAGGAGGAGGAAGAGGGGCGAGATTCTTTCCTCTCTCTCTCTCTCTGTCTCTCTCTCTTTGTGTGTGGTGTGGTTCTTTGTAGACGTACGAGTACAGGTGCTTGTGATTGTCTCTGTGAAAGACTACTTTACGGTATCAGTAGGTAAACTCCCACCGCTTGTATTCCGGGCGAGAAAAGGCTCGATATGCAACTTGACGCGACAGCTCATGTAGCCTCAAAGTGCGCGCGTCGCTCTAAACTGCAGCAGTTGATCTCTTGTAGGACAAAGGCAAATGAGGGGCCATTGCTGGAGACTGCTGCTTGAAGGCGGTATAGCTGCGCTTTTTCGAGGTGGCTGGCATCTCGCTGCTGTGGTTCGTGTTCCTCTTTTTTTTTTTCCTTTAGCAGTTCCCTGGAAAATGAGATGGCTGGGGATGTGACAGTTGACAGCCTATCACTATCCGTTACACGAACTGATTATAACAGATGCCATTGGCTTTTCTCTTGTCCAGAGGAATAGGAAGTAATTATTTGACTTCTTGGTGTGATTTTCCAGCTTTACTGTCATCTGCATTGCCTACCATTACCTACCTACCTTACATGTGCACTATGTGCTCCGCAGAGACTCAAGGTTGACTCGATCATCACCAGCTTGACATCTCCATCTAACCGCCACCATACAAATCAGCAACCCACCGTTGAGTTGCACGCATCCACACTCACCCTTTTGAGATTCCGTCGTCTTTACCGCCCTACTCGTACATTAGCATCACCGCTTTTTATCACCCCATCCACCCACTCTTATACTGTAGATGTAATATTCGTACCTTCAAGTCCTGCTGCTGCATCTCCAACCCGCCCCCCATGTCTGTAGCGGAGAAGCGGGACCCTCGGAGCTGTTTGCAGAGCATCCGGGGGGTTCGAATCCCGCCCCCGGGCCTCCACCGCCTCTCAGTGCCGGTACGCGGTTATTGCAGAACGGACCAGAGACAGAGATAGAGTGCTTCATTGTGCAGAATGCATACATGATACGTGATCAGGCCATATAGTGCAGCTGTACGTTCAAGTTAACTGTAGCTGCCTACGTAGGAGCACGTACTGCATCTTGTGATCTCGGGCCGTGCCTTGGAGTCAGATAGACGCAATACTCCTCCTTTGCCTCCATGTCGCTGTGCATATGCGGACTCCGAGGGTCGTTGAGACGGAAACACCTGGCATGGCTTTGCAATTGGTCCTCACGGTGGTCTCAGAAGCGGGATAATGGGTCTCAGTTCATAATGTTATTCAGCGATATATTGACGTTGATTCATACAGTTTGCATCATCCAAGCTTCCAGCCATGTTCCATGCATATCGAACAACTCATCACCTCGTCATCTCCTCACCAGGCATCTTCCCCCCCACTACATCCTACTCCCTATCATCCTCGTGGAACACCAACGCTCGAACCTCGATGCTCTCCCTCGTCGGCGCATCCGCAGGCGAGCTCGCGTCCGAAAACGCAGTATGCGGCACCCTCCTCGCTCTTCCATCCGTCTTGCTATCGAAGCACTTGATCAAAATCACCTCCTCCGGCGTCAAGCCAGACTTGTAGTACCACCTGTGATTCTTGTTGTACCTCACGCTGAGCGTCTCTCCGTTGCGCGTGGGGTAGATCAGGCCCACGGGCACGAGGTCTTCCTCCGCAACAGAGTCCGCTTCGGCAATGGCCAGGGGATCCCGCAGGATCTGCTTGATCGGGCGCCAGACGTTGATGATCTCGACGCGGCCCTTGAGGAGCTCGTCGGCTTGCTCGGGGAGGTGATATGGCACGCGGGACAGGGCCGCCGAGTAGGACTGGTCGATGTGCACGCGCTGGACTGGGCCGCGGCTGGTGTTGTCGTTGGCGCTTGTACGGCGGATGGTGTGGTCAAAGATGAAGATCTTGGATGCCCCAGTCCTACGCACAGATTGTCAGTGTAAGTAGTAAAGAAGAAGATAAGGCCAGGAGGATGGTCTGAGAGGTACTCACACATCCTTGAGAAGCTGTTCCGTCTCCGGGTAATACACCGCCTTGATGTGCTCATCGTCCAAAAAGTCCTTCTCGACCGAAGTATGGCGATGGATCTGGAATCCATTCTTGTCGAGCGTGAACTTGCTCTCTTCTCCCGCAACGTCTTTGATGGTCACCTGGTGCGCATCTACCGGCCGCTGCAGGAAGGTCTCGGGTCTTCCCACATATGAAGGCTCCGGAGGGGAGCCATCTTCGTTGTCCGTGAAGTAGTTGAGGACCGTCTCTACGTCGTGCTTGGGAACGCTCTTGTAGCTGGTTTGTTGGTCGAGCTGCGGCTGGAACTGGACGCCCTGGATGGAGCTGAAGTCAGAGCTGGGGATGGCACTCTGAACTGCTGCCGCTGCCATGGTGTCACTCGTGTAAGTTATATAAATAAAGGCAAAATATCTAGCCTTGTTTCCAGTTGTAATCTTGAATGAAAAGAATGGGTAGGTAATATCGATTACTATCACACGTAGTTCTCTCACGTACTATATATATACCTTACATGTCTATATATCGTGTCTCGTCTTTGCAAGAGGTTCCCCGCGAGCACGCCATTTCCCGACCACCATTCACCAAGAGCGATTGATAATCCACCGCAACGCTACGACTTACACCTCCAATCCGATAGAAGCGCAACGTCATTATCAGGAGTTGCCACGCCCTTCCCCTCAGCGGCGTATTCCCGAGTAACTCGGATGATTTGAAATCCGTCTCAAGTGAGGATTTCGCATTTGTTGCTGCCCGAAGGATCGGTGCGGAGCGGAGTATGGCATCCGACAATATGGAACATGAAGCTGTATGTATGTGATAGCTCAGTTAGAGTTTACGGAGTGGCAGATGGACGGCCTGGATATGACAAGGCTTGTCTCTTGTGAGCTGACGCCGCATAAGCCACAGTCAAGGCCACTTTAACAATTGAGATGAATTCACTATTTCAACAACTGCCATGAGCTACGTAGTGTAATTGCCCGATTACTGAACCCGAATCCTCTGCATGCGGCATTAGAGAGATTGATATATGCGGAAATATATTCGTTTGTAACATTCAACGCTATGCAGCAATATCAATGAGCTTCATCAACATGAAGAGACGGCTATCAGAGTCAAAAAGAGCTCTGCTTATCAGATGAAACTCAGAAATATGGAACCAGCCGCCATCTATAGCTGAGATGAGAGACGAATATAGAAGCCCTGGCGTATCGAGATACGCTCAACCTGGCTCAATCATATGTATGGACGACCCTCGTGATAGACGTCCCGTCATCAAGCACTTCAGTCTTCTCTTCCAAGGTGTAACCTCCCCATTTGGGCAGCAGAACAGTCCAAACGTACCAATATAGCACACCAGCCACAATTCTAAAAAAAGGTCGCAAGGTTAGTCGCTGGCTCATCGGAGATAGTCACTTGGTGGAAGAAATAACGTACGTTCCCATGCCCACCACTGCATACGTTGCGTACCATAGCCCTCCAGAGGGCTTCTCTTTCGGTGGAAAGAAAGGAGCAGCAAGCAACGCGATGCTCAGAAGAATCCTAAGTATGACAGCGGGCAGCCACGCTTTGTAAGGTCTCCGGATGTCTGGTCGCTTGAACCGTAGCCACACAAGGCCGACACCCATGGCCAACGTAAAGACTTGGCCGGGATATCCTTCCACCTCGAGAATGAAGGAGTAAGACTCTGTCGTGGGCGGCAACACAATGACGAGGAATGAAGGTATAAAGTTGACGATGAGACCCCCAAATGGCGAGTTGAATGGCTTCGTCGAAGCAAGTATATCGGAGAACGGTAAGAAGCCCTGTCTAGCAATTTCCTGCTTCAGCCGTGCCTAAACAAAGGAGATGTTAGTTTTAACATCGTCTCAGAAAGGCTTTTCTTCCCATCGAACTGCTTATAAGGCAGTGATGGTCGACTTACCATCGCGAATGCAACGACGAAAACGTTGCCCACCGCTGAAAGAGCAACGGCCAGAGGTAAGATCCTCCTGCCCACCTGCTCGCCAAAGACGCGCTGGAAGAACAAGGCCGCAATGAGCTCTCCACTCCCCTTGATCTCATCGATAGGGACGACAATAAAGTAAGCCACGTTGATGAGCGTGTACATGGCACATGAAGTAACCAGAGCAGTCAACGTCACAGAACGCAGAGTCCGTACGGGGTCCTTGACCTCGTTGAGCACATTGCTCACGTTGTCCAGCCCAGCATATGCGTAAAAGACCTTGAACAGAGACGTCGATATGATGCCCCAGTTCCACACGCTATCGTCCCAGAGATGATCCCACGACAACGGATTCCTTTGCAGCGAGGTATCCAGCGTTGGTTGAAAGACTACAACGTAGAGACCGGAAAAGATCATGAAGACGACTATGCCAACCTTGACCCAGCCGAGAAAGTCCTGTATCTTGACGCCTGCTTTGGGAGTCACTGCATGGATAGCCGTCACAGCCACGAGGAGCGCCACCGCCAGTCCTTTGGCTGCAAAGGCGCTTGCGTTTTCCACGCCATATGCAAAGAGCACATAACGGCTGAAGATGACGCAGTTGCTGGCCGTGAAGCCAAGAAACACTGCGTTGATGGCGACCTGCGTCGTCGCAAAGAGGCGTGGGTATCGATATGTGAACTCGAGATAGACCTTGACGCCTCCGGATCGCGGCAGCATGCAGCCGTACTCAAGAGACACGGCGAGTCCAGCGGCAGCAACGAGTGTGCCGACAATCCACAGCAGCAGAGCTAGGCCCGGGCTGCCCACCGACTGGAGGATGGCTCCGGGCGTCGCGAAGATCCCGCTGCCAACGACCCTCGAAATAACGAGGATGTATGCGCTTTGCCAGCTGAGTGTCCGGCCTAGGGTGGACGTCTCTGGCAGGACATCGTCCTCGACGGCCCGGGATGGATGAACTTGGCCCGCGGCGTTTTCGGTCTCGCTCAGCGTCGCTATCGTGTCGTATTTGTTGTCGTCGGGCCCTACAAGCAAGGGTCCAGAAGCGTCTCGTAGCAGCGGCTGCTGCTCTCCATCGTCGGCACCAGCACCATGGCCAGCCATGATGAACGCCTGTTGATATTGTGTCTTGCAGATAGGAGGACGGGATACTGAACCTCGAATGTGTCCGGGAACTGGAGCTGGGGTATATATCGCAAAACAATAGAATAAACAAACTCTCCTCTCATAAGCTTTGAATCGGGCACAAAGACCGAGGCTTGCCACTACCCAACGAACGGCCTGCTCGGGTCATCAACACGGCATTGCTACCCAGAGAGCCGAATCACATCACAGCTCAGATAGCAGCAGTAGCAGCATCAACGGGAGGGGAGGGTTCAGGCGAGATAGACGCAACTCAAGTAGGTAGCATCAGATAATAACATCAACGGCCTGCATATGACATACAGGCACACCACGCAACTTACACGCACTGACAAACCCTCTTTCATCCTGCCTTGTCAAGGTCATTCCCGAAGATCCCACGCCCATCAAACGACAGCGTGACACGCACACAAGACGCGGCCTCGTCAGCGAAATCGTGGATGGCGCGATTCGCTGGGATTAATAAAGCTGCTGAGACCGCCCGGAGTCCATGGCGCGAGTGCAACCTGCTCGCACGCCATCGCCCGCCTTGCCGCTGATAACGAGGCCGGCATCTCATAGGCAGTGCTTATCATTCCGTCGACAATGGCGAATCAACGAGATACAATGGGCAAGTGGGCGTTAAACTAGAGAGTTGCTAGAAGGATGTAAGTTTATAGTTACTGTATGAGAAGCTGTCTGATACCCTAGGTATGCATGAGCACGATCTGTGCGACATCGAGTATTAGCACTGGCGCTTATAAGACACACTGGTTGCACCACCTTAAAATCACATCTTCCGCCATCCATGGTTTAGATATGAGATTGCAACATATTTGAGGCATACAATTGAACTCTCAAGTCGCATGTGACCTGCCGCTCATGCAGATGCAGCTCTTGAGCCAGCCCGAACTACAGTTCATCTTTCATATTTATGCGCCACAAGACACCTCATGCCCGAACTTGACAGGGGGTTATGGAATATATTGTTCCTGCAGGGGAATTCGTGCACAGTGGCTGATGAGATTGTCTCAAAGTCAATTTTAGTCGTTGTAAATCATTCTCAATGTGCAATGACGGTCGGTCATTTTTGTGATCCTAGAATCCAAACTCACCCTGGAATGCTAATATGAGGTCCAAATAACCAGGACCAAATGATCAATGATCGCAGACGGCCGGAGCTCGTGGGACGTGTTCAAAAGACACTCTCAACACCTAATATCACACCTGTCAATACATTAGGAACAAAAGGTCCCTGCCCTAGACAAAGAGGAGTGCTCCCGCTCATTCACAGCCATTCCAAAAGCAACAATGGCTCCCACTTCCTTGTTGTGCGGGCGACATAGCAACATTGCTATCCAAGAGCTTCCACAGCTGTTGACGTAGCAGGAAAGGGGGTATCGCGGCTCCCACTCTTGTGAAGGTCTTGAAAAAGGTTCGTCTTTGGGGCAATATAGCTCTGCCAGCCTGACAATTATTGCTCCCAGTGGCATTTTAGAATTGTCATATATCTGCGATTATATATAACTTGAAACATGATCAAGCGCCACAAGATGGCGGGCAGCAGTTTGAATGTTCTTGGACTCATCCAATGGTGGAGGAGGCATCTCCCCTCGATAGCATAACATTACTTGTTGATGGTCCTGTGGTCTTGTATACCAGCATTAAGGCAATGGAAGAACGAATACCTTCACAGCTCAAGATGTCTGGCCCACGGAAGTGTTTCCCGCGGTTGGTAATTTGGTTGGCTGAGCAGGCCTTCGATGCCTGGTCATTGTGGCCGTAACGTGTGGCAATTGCCCGATAGATGTATCGTACAAAAGCCCAATGCCAGCAGAATATGATCAACTACAGCCTGAAGAAGAGATATATGGAGGTTAGACGTACCCCTGAGTTGTTGCGGCAAGTTCTGCTGCGCAATGAAGGATCGCTCCCCCTTGCTGGCCCCCGAAGTCATTCGGCGTCAAGCTCAGACCAGACTTTTTGACGCCGTTCAGCGTCGTTCACGTCAAAAACTTGCTTGGAGGCTTGACTAGGTTGTCAAAAGACCATCTGAGAGCAAGTACGATAATGTGATGCGGACTGATTCGAGGAGCGCTTAGGGACCGCAAACAACTTCCTTGCCCGGCATAGACAGCAGCACCGATGATGACGATTCTTGGGGCCATAATTACCGGCTCGGTTTATCCGAGTGAGACAGGAAAGGTTTGTCGAGGACGAGTGACTTACATCGACTATCTTTGTTCAGCTTGCGTTTGGAACCTCAACATTGGGCGCCTTTCGGGTCGTCTACTCCTCCACCACCAAACCCGCGGGTTATAGACGCGGCTCCCTCACTCTCTAGCAAGGCTCACAGTTGTCCAGACACTCTCCGGACAAGGAAGGCGAATTCACTCTCAGGATCTTCTTGCTCTCATGCCACTATCATTCCTCCCACATTCTCGTCTTGGTACATACCGAGACGTTAATCAGATCGCTAAGGCAAGACATGGTGAGAGTCGCATATTATCTTGACTATAGCATAGTAGAGAAGATTGTAAGCATCATGTATTGCCAAATCAAGCACTTCAACTGCGGTTGTTGATGAGGCGAAGCATATTGACTTCATACATAGGTACCTATGGCGGTTATCAGTCTTCTGGGGCAAAGTCTTGTATGCACAAACCGGTAACCCGGACTGTCCCTCCGTTTGTGGCATATCTCATTGAAGAAGAATCACTGAAGCTTCCTTTTCGATGAGTTCAGGATCCAACATCGTCCTGCAGAACCTTCTTATTGACAATGACTAGCCTCGACTACCGATACAGTCTACCACAAACTCTACTGATAGGCACATTCACACACCATGTTCCGTTACAAAAGCCCATTAATGGCAAACCAGATGTGCTCCAAAAGTCTGAAGTCTCCGGCCGTTATGCATCCATCACCGAAAGAACAGCGTTTCGGCTGATAATCACAGGGCGTGTGCGGCGACTTTGAGAGCCGCTGAAGGTTTCTTGAAAGAAATGAGGCGCGCGCATACTTGTCGGGATTTCTCATGAAGTACCTATAAGTGGAAGGCTCTTCTTCACCTCGACTTGGCCCAGGGCTGTTGCTCTCCAAGCGTACTGCTCACAAGAACTCTGAATTCCAAAATACAGCATCCCAACAGTTCCACAAATTGTCATAGTAAATCATCGATATATAATCAACCGGCCGGTACGTAGTTGTACTTGGTGAAGCAGGAAATCGCCCAGGAGGTTCCCCTCGGCTAGTTTGCAGAGG
Source organism: Trichoderma gracile (assembly GCA_020002365.1). Taxonomy (NCBI): domain Eukaryota; kingdom Fungi; phylum Ascomycota; class Sordariomycetes; order Hypocreales; family Hypocreaceae; genus Trichoderma; species Trichoderma gracile. Next base: position 2,234,219 of record JAINEY010000005.1, read on the forward strand.
CACCTTAGTTCGCCACCTCCACAGGTCGCCGAGATATGCTCTTGCGAATGGCTTCACTGTCAGTTGGAGAGGCAATTCGTCGCCAGGTAGTATGTTCAAGCTCAACATTTTTACTAGTTTTGACAGACGGTAGACATTCGGCGGGAGTCGTAGATACATACGTTACACAAGGTATCATGAGTCGAGTAAAAGTACCTTTGTTCTCACCTGATTGCCTCTACTTTTGAGACGGCCCTTCTTGCTGTTGGCTCAGGTGCTCTTTGGTAGTATGGGTAGCAGTGATCTCTGTGACGTTGCTCTGATAGAGATTCCTTGGCGAGTGGGCAGGATTATATAACATTGTCCCCGAAGCTTACCTAAAGCCATCACGATATGAACCTCTTCACTACACAAATATATAACATCGTCTATCTTACGTAGAGTACATAGGTCTTTTCAAGACACTTGCAGCGTTCCAGTCTGAATGAGCACCATATGTGATGCTCTTTACCAAGTATGAACCTCGGCTTCATCCTCTTCCCCGTTACCATCTCAACATAGCCACTGTAATTGCACGTCAGACTAGATTGCATCAATTGGTATTAATAGCTACCAGAAACGTCCGAGCACAGTCATATATAACTTTTTATTGATCAAAGATACCCGTAAAGTAGCAAACCGAATCCACAATGATCAAGAACAAGATCCCCCTTCCAGGGTAACTCCCGGGCCTCGCCCCGATCCGCACACCGTCGATCTCCCGAGCGATCGGGCAACTGTGAGATCGGGGCTGAAAACGAAGAACGTGGCTCCTCTGGGCCAGAAAGATCCGTCTTGATGATGCAATCCACAGCTACCCAGCTAGTTAGTGACCGGGATCACAACAAGTGAGGTTTTCCGCAGAGTTTGTAGAACCACCTCTAATCAAGGCTGCTCCTTGATTGCAAATGGATTCTTGATCCAGGTGACATGATCCCTCTTAGCTCATTCTCAGGGGTAATACACTGACGTGTAGTTCAAGCCTAGTATACCCCTCTGAGATCAAGGAAGAAGAAGCCCGATAAGACTTGAACTGCGTCCCTTCGACTTGGGCTTACACCAGCCATCGCCTCCCATCCACCCCTCCATCAACGACCTTGTGCTGAGCTGTATTGGGCACGTCGTCGCTCCATGTCATGTATCTATATTTAGAAAGTGTGACTTCCATCTGAAACTTGTCGTGGTCAGTCTATATCCACCATTGGGTGGACTGGTGGCAGCTTCTATTCGAGTTCACTTATAGCGGTGAACTCTTCATCATCCTTGATCCTTGAACCTCGCATAGCCTTTCCCTTCTGGACCGCTATCTCGACCAATCTTGGTACAATGGATGCGCTGGAGCCGCGTAAGAAGCTGGGATAGTAGCTCAACTTTGGACTGTAATGTCCGTTTTCTGGCAAGGCAACTCTACGCGTTCCCCTCGTCTCTTCTTGCCACTGATTCCTTCTGGCAATGTGAATATCTGTTCCTGGTAAGAAGGTCGTCAATCCAAACCCGTCCAATGAACAAGTAATTGGTTTCAAATCAAGTACAACGTCAGACTGATGACGAGCCATATGGCTCATAAATCGGGGAGAGGATGTCTTCTCGTGAAGTCAAAGCATATAGATCAAAGTGAACATATTCAGGCTTTCAAATCACACGCCAGTTTGAGAACTGGCCTCCCAGTCACCATCATCGGCCCCAGCAAGTAGGGGCGTATGCATAGACCCTAGCCTTGTCTCCTCGGTGGACCATGGGGACCTATTGCTCCGGCATGAAGCCACTCCGGCTTCCCTATCCTCACGCTCGGTACCGCCATCACGCCAGTCTGGCTGCGAGGCTGCACCCGAGATTATGCGGCTGCAGCGGATGAAGGATTGGGAATAGGCCCGGCACGTTATGCAGTATAAATGCCCCCGGATGACGTCCTGTTCAGCTGGGCCTGGACAGCCCGGACCCCACGATATGTGATGTATCACTTCGTTGCGCTCGAGCTCGTGCCGAGTGCATGTTCGGACGCCTGCGTCCCGGTGGGTGATTGGAGGAGCAGGGGCAAGGATTCTCATGTGAGTATTGCTGGCGAGACCACTCAATGCCTACATGTGATCTCCCAAGGGCGGCATATGGCATGCAAGCATGGGAAGCCACCATCTGTAGGAGCGTTGGGTTGCAGCAATAGTCTTGGAAGCCGTGAGATGATGGGATGGGTTGGGGTGAGATTATGAACGGGGAAAGAGGCAGTATTGCTGAATATATATTAAGGACTCCACAGCTGCGAACCATGCAGTAAAGCAAAGTGCTTTGCATATATGTATACATAGTCTCGTCCAGAAGACATATCACATACGTCTGTATATAGATGACACCACAGCGTGTGATCAGTGACAGTCTCACCCATGATGTTCCCCGGCACTCTCCGGGTAGCCTCCATCAAGTATATATACTACTACAAATAGTCTCAGCATACCAAGTTTAAACTGACACCTCATTGGCTTCGCTGCTCTATATACCCAGCTCATGGCTTGGCGAGTCTGTTGGATCTTGTTCTCTCGCCTATTTCGCAGCTCGTCCTTGTGTTTCACCACGTCCTCTCTATTCCCGCGGATGCACGGCTATGCTATGCATACGCATCCGAGAACCACATAAGATGCGTATTGCCCGTTATGTGCGTGGTTCGTCTACACTTAATCCCCCCCTCTCGTCACAGTACACCCAGAGCAAGGGGGTTACATCTTTCCTCCCCTTTGCAGTCACTGCCTCCCCCCACGCGCTCATTGCCACCCAAGAACACCGTACAGTACATCATCGTACAGTATTCGTACGAAGCTCATCTTGACCGTCCCTCCCCAAGTTCCCTCCCCATGCAATCTACTTGAAGTATGTTGCCCCCATGCAGAAACACACCAGACACTGGGGGGGAGGGAAATTCTATCATAAAGGACACAGCTACGTCAGTAACGTCTTTTACCGAAATGACCAATGACACTACCTTTAGCCTCGGAGCTGTCTCCGTTGGTCATATCTGCTCAGGGTTCTTTGGGATGTCAACATCCATGTACGTCACCTGTATCGAGGCTGAGGGTTGGGATGTTGTCCGGGATAGCCTTGTCTTTTACGCGCACACAACTCCTAATACAAGGGAGTGCTCGGGTAAGCAAAGCACTCGTCTCGTACATTCCTGCGTGACGTTGATCATCTCATCGTGTTGGATGGAAACCGGTCACCTGGGAAAAGCAGACCCTTTGGAACCCACTTGATCACTCTCAACTCAACAACCCTCCCGGCGAGTCTCACAACCCGTCTTATAGTATAGCCCATGCAGCACAAATTTCACGCCCCGTCAGCCTTCTTCTCCCTGGGCAGCGTCAGGCACCAATCCAAAGGTCTCAATAATTCGAAACAAAGCTAAAGACAAAAAAAAAAACAGCCCCCAAAGTAGAAGGGGTAAAAACAAACCTGGCTCTGGACCGGCAATATCTACGCATAGGCATCGTAATTCCATGTCCTCAAGAAACACAAGGAAAAAGCAAAAACCACCTGAACGGGACTACGTAAGGCCCCTGCTCCCACCGCAAGACGCTATGCAGACTGTGGCATGCTATTCGTGACATACCTAGGTAGGCACAGGTTAGCGGTCGATATGGTTGCATTTTACCTCCTTCAGCTTTTGCCGGCCAACTCCCATTGCCTGATTGGGAATCACTCTATCGACATGGAAGAACACCCTCCCCACCCACTTATACAACGGATACAGTACAAGAACAGTAATGAGTTCTTGTCTCACATTATCATAGACCTAGCAACATCCAAGTCAAGGGTCTCCTCCCACCACATGAACCACTTGGACCAGAGCACGCCGGCCCTCCCAAAAGACGCAAGGGAAGTCCTGGCAACGGACCACCAATATGCGGTTGGCTGCAAGTTCTGCCATTCACCTTACTCCGTGTCGAGCTTCTAGCCACTCTTGGCTCGCGATCAGCACCGTAATGGGACTCCGCGGTGGCCAGGTCTCACTGCCACTCCAGCAAAAAGGGGGGCGTGTTGATATCGGGGACAGCTATCCCAAAAGAGGACTACTTCCAGATTTGGAGGGGAATTACCAGGAAGACGACGGACGCCTTTTTTATCTCTGAGCGCGCCCTCAAGCGGCCGTCAAGACAGTCCACTTTGTCCTTGTTTCTTTGAATAATAACGACACACCTACTTGGAGGAAACAGCCTGGCTGGGCAAAGTCCGTAGGATGGGTGTCACCAGATGAGAAAGAAGGAAGTAGAATAAAAAAAGAGGCCCTGAATACTGGGCAGGCATTGGGTTGTGGATGTATCATGAGGGAGGTCAGCACCCATTCATGCACCATTTGCGGTTGGACTGCAAAGATACCCGTCCCCCGATCTGTGACAACCTTGTAGATTCCCAGCATCGTTGCCCTTTCTTTGGTGCGGCTGAATGCCTGGGGGTTATTTTTTTTTTTTTTTTTTTTTCATGCGGCTTTTATCACTGTACATCCCCCAGGCTTCCCTGGCGTTGTCACTGCCGCTGCCCGCCCTGTCTGACACCATTCCGAGGCATCTCAGGCACGAACATCCGCCGTCTGCGCAGACAATGTGTGAGACAGCCGTCACGGGACGGGCGGTAGTTGTAAGGGTATGTGCTGAAAGCGGTTCACTAGAGATGAAGAGGAATAAGAAACGCTGAAGCGTGGGGTGAAAGATCACCCATGTTCAGCCTCAGTTCCGAAATGGCAGTTGTTGCAAGTAGGCAGACAGAAGAAACTCCTCAGAAGAAACAAGATTAAGAGATAATATGTCAGGAACATAACCGAAAACAATGACATGAATGGATACAATGCCCGTATAAACCCTTCACCCAAACCCTGCGCTAAACAAATACCAATTCTTCAGCATCTCGCCCGATTTTTTGTTTGTTCTGCCGGCGGGCTGCATCCACCCCCCCTGCCGTTCATGCCTTTTATCCCCTGCCGCTTCCAACGTGAACACGCTCCGGACTGCATACAAGGTGCCAAGTGGAAGCACTGCCCTCGTACGTTTCGCCTTGTGTTACCACAGATTGCTGCCCGCCTATGAAAGCCATTGCTGCAAATCTCCGACAATCTGATAGGTCGGATTCGCAGAGTGGCCATCACCGCCATTCTTATCCCACGCCCATCGGTCTGCATAGTCGGCACCAAGCAGGCCGTGGAGCATGTCGGCGATGTAGTCGCCAATCACCGGCAGAAACTTCCAGCCGTGAAACGAGCCACCTGTGGCCACGTACAGACCTTGACAGTGAGGGTGCGGCGTGATGAGGAAGTCATGAGTCGGTGTAGAGGCGTCCCTGGAAGACCCGTGTAAGTGCGCATCCTCGGGAAGCGGCAGGAGGATGATGAGGGCTTACCAGCAGATCCGATATGACTCGATAGGGATGTTTTCAACCTCCTTGCCATGCAAGCCATTGAGTGTCTTTCTTGCACACTGCTTGAAGAAGGGAACGAATTCCGGGCCCGTCCACGTGTTGTGATCCGATGCCTCGGGCGTCATGGACATCTTCTCACCAATGATGGGGTTATCGACATAGTTGGTGAAGCACATGTCGCAGTTGAACTTGATGGTCCCGTCTTTGAGGATCGACATACCCTCGCCTGCATTTCCATAGCATCGTCAGCATATGCTTCCTGCTATCGTACGAGCACTCGTAGCTGAAGGAAGGAGATCCCAGACTTTCCAACCTTGGAAGTGGGGAGGGGTGTAAGGTCAGCAGGGGGGGCAGGGGGGAAAGAGGGCAGAACAGTCCGTCGGGACATCAGACGCTACCCGACACAACAACGCACCTTTCACCTCGGGGAGGCAGTTCTTGAGCACGGGAATGCAGGCAAACCTGTCCTTCTGCTCGCCGTGCAGCTTGGAGTAGAAGCTAATGGCGCCCGTGGCCACGAGACGGTCACCGATGTGGAGCTCCTTGTTCCGGGGGGCACTCTGGGCCAGGAGAGAGGCAGTCCTAGCGCCGGTGCAGAGCAGGATCTTGTCGGCTCGCAGGGTCTCGCCGTTGGCCAGCTGGATGCCCACGCACCGGCCGTCAGCGCCGAGCTCGAGCGACTTGACCTCGCCAACTACGTACTCAGCGCCCAAGTCGACCGCGGCTTGCATGACGGCCTGCAACGCCTTGTCTGCCTCTGCATACCCCACAGTGGGGTTGTACAGGATCTTCTCCAAGTTGCCAAAGTTGGCCGTGGCATAGACCCCGTTCCAGCGTTTCCGCACCTCGTCCACGGGCAGGAACTGCGTCTCGTTGGCAACCCCAACAGCCCTGTACGAGGCAATGCTCTTCTCGCCAAAGTCCGAGGCATCGGCCCTGAGCATGCCCACTTCGTGGTACCAGGGGCTGTACAGCTTGTCCGCGCGCCACATGGGCATGGCCTTGATGAGCATCCGCATGTAGAGCTTGTCTGGGTAGTCGTCTCGTACGATCTTGTTGATATCGTGGGAGGCGGCCCTGGGGTTGGGGAAGGGGGCCGTGTCAATGACGGTGATCTTGAATCCTCCTTTCCTGGCCAGGCTCAAAGCCGTTGCGGCGCCGAAGTTTCCAGCACCAACAATCAGAACTGACGGCATGTCACTCTGTATGGAGGAAGTCGACGAAACGGGGGACGCTGGCTCGGTGTCTGGTGCTTGTCCTGGTGATGGGGGAGACGACACTGTCTTGGAGGCCGGGGACATTGGGTCTGTGACAACATGCATGTTGGATAGAGGATAGTCCTTGTATCGTGTAGTGTGCGCCTACACTGACAAGCGTCTCGAGATGCCTTGTGGCTGATGGGCTAGAAGGAGGAAGGGAGAAAGTGTGTGTTTTCGCTTCTGTTTGTGCCTTCCGTTGCCAGGAGAAAACCCGGAAGCACACGGTAGGACAAGAATAAGTGATATGAGACGTCTAGAGATGACCTCTTAGACCTCGAGCTGCCTTGAGTTGTTGATGTGTTGAGACTATGGCAAGAGGGGGAATGGACTGAACTTTATACTCCAACGTCTCTCAACAGTTTGGCTAGTGAGAAACGCTTGATCCAAGTGCACGCCCTCGGAACGACGTCAGTACGCATGAAGGGAACAAAAAAAAAGAAAATGGAAAGAAAAAAGAAAATAATAATAATAATCTGCGTTCAAGAAATAGTGAAAAAGGAAAAGGGGGCGCTCAAGACGGGAATCCTCTAGCAGCTCATGGGCAGAGCAAGCATGCAATTCCATGCGCACACATGCCGACAAGACCCTGGCCGGCCAAGTACATACACATACATGAGAGATCCATGCCTGTCACATCACGTCGTGAAGTCAGCTGGCCAGAGCCCAACGAATTTGGGGGCTCTGAGAGGTCCATTGACGTGTCAAGCCAAGGAATCCCAGATTAGGAAGAAAAGAGAAAAATTTCCTCTTCATGCTGTGGCTCTCACGCCGGCTGCCTTCCCACGCCCCCCCAATTGCTGTATGGTAGTTGCTGTAGGGAGACGGGCTTCTGCGGCACCGTGCAAAAGACACGACTAGGGGGGGCAACAAACCGGGTCCGGAAGACAGTTGCAGAGATACAGCATGTGTAAAAGGGAAGAGACAGATGTCGTACGACAAAACGTACGAGGCCGCACAGAACGGCGAAGGTTGTGCGAGCCCATGCCATGGCATTGCGTGGGAAACGCCGCTCCTGTATCCCCCAAGCCCAAGCCTGCTGGACGATGGAGATGGCTCCGTGCTAGCGACTGGTGCTTGTAGCTCTTCAGCAGATCGAGAAATCAGAATCAGGGGACAAGGGGCCCAAGGGCAAGGACACGACAAGGGACTGGACAAGGGCCGCTCCGGCTGGCGGATGCGGGAACCCCAGTTTGCATCGGCGGCGGCACTGAGAGATGAGAAAAGAGGACCAAAGGCGTTGCGATGATGCTAAGGCTGTCAGTTGGGGGGGGCTTCTGGGAGGGGGTGTGGTTAGGCTTGTGTAACGCGATCCACGCGGACGTGCAGAGAGGGGAGCTAGAGATGAGCCTCACGGAGAAAACGCGAGCATCGGCCGTGGCGTCGAGGAAACGAGGGCGGGATATTGCTTGATATGGTGGTGGAAGAGAGAAAACATACAGCAGAGGGAGAAGAAGAGAGGAACCGAGAGAAGGAGGGATTCAACCAAAGACTCAATGGCAATGCCTCGGCAAGGTACCTTGGAAGGACTGGACTGCCCTCCCGGTGGACTCGTGTCATGAAGCTGTGCTAGCCTCCTACCAAGTACCAGGTCTGCGCGCTGCTAGGTACCAGGTGGGTAGATGATTATTTCCGCCTTGGGTGTAAGTGGGCAGCTGTATTCATGTTACCTTGCCTTGCACTCCGGCAAAGGATGCAGCAGCTACCTACCTGTACCTATCCTTGGACTAGGTAGGTAGGTAGGTAGGAGTCAAGTGAAGTCCAAAAGTCTCGTCATGTGAGGTCGGTGAGCCGATTGGGAACCAGTCGCTGTCTACCCGGGTAAGGTACCTTATATTCGATTCCTGCTGTAAGTACCGGAACGGGGAGGCAGTTGAAGGTCCCTCATACCTTAGAGACCGGGAGTTACAGTGGACTACCTGGAGTGTACGCGCCAACGGCGATGCCCTCAATGGTAAGGTACCGTGACAGCGGCCAAGACGCTCCGCTATGAGGCAGGTAGTAGGCCCTGAGGCAGGATGCCATCTGGATATCTTAGGTATAGGTAAGGTACCTACCTAAGGTAAGGTGCCTTATATCTGGCGCAAGGCACATGTACTCTGACAGTCATGGGGTAAACATGAAGGCTCTCTGCATTTGATATCGACGTCTAAGGTAGGTATTCCGCTCCGCCTGCTGTAAGGTTGTACGCAGCAAACACCCCATGTTCTGCCCATCGTCGGTCTGACCCACGACGCATCTCGCTCCCAATCGGCACTAATTCCCAGTCGGAATGTTCATGTTCGGCTTTCTCTCGTTCTTATTTGTCTTTTTATCCCCCCCGAGAAGCACGCCTTTCTTGTGACTGCTGGCTGTTGCGGTCTCTTATCGATTGTCGCCTGTCGCGGCTGAGCTGGTTGATCCCTCAGGCATCCATCCAACCGCACTACCGCCAACAGCCAAAACTGTTAGCACTTCCACAGCACCAACCAGCATCACCGCTCTGGTGTCGCCTCAGACCACAACCTCCAACCTCACGGCTCCATGTTTCCTCTCTTCTCTCCGCCGCCTCTCGACTCGCCCCTCCGCTCTTCTCTCCACGCCCTCTCTCTCCCTCATCTTGTCGTCTCGCTCCTCTCCCTGTTGTCTCTTTCGCCAGGCCCCGACGATCGCCCTAATGCTAGCCGCAAAGCATCGGCCCCGTTTCCTTGGTGCCAGCATCCCCTCATCCAGGGGCCTGTCGCTATCCGCTCGCTCTTGTTTGTTTGCTTGCCTTGAAGCTCCACCAGTGGCATGCATATTCGTACCGCCACCGTGCTGCGGGTACGGCTGATTAGTGTAGCAGGCCGGCAGGGTATGGCTTGCTCCGGGTGCGTGTGCCTGCAACTGCATGTGTGGGATGGTCCGGCAGGGCCTGGCATGGCCTGGCAGACGGCTGGCAATTCATCAACCAACAGGTACGTGCTGGCTGCAGCTGCATGTCGAGGGCGGCGGGTGTTTTTCGTACTGTATGTGCGACGTGTGCTGTCCTCTGCTGTCCTGCTGCGCGGCCGACAAGACGTGGGACCATGATGTGGCTCTCCAGAGCCGATGCCCCCTCCCTCCACCATCAGCAACAAGCAGCAAGCAGCAAGCAGCAGCGAGGGGAAAACTGGCATGGCCATGCATCCCATCCTCGGTTGTCGCAGCGCTCTCATGTTGGCTGCCGGCTGACCATGACGAAGCCGGCCAAAGAGCGCCACTCGCTAGTGTTGAGCTGCTGGTCCCTAGCTCCCTCTTTCGCCTGTCAGTGCAGAAACGCCGTCGTCGGCGTGGACTGGCTGCATCCACCCAACGAGCTCATGCCTGACTGGCTATGTTATGCAGGCCGTTGTGCTGTGCCAAAAAAACCCCCCAAGTCGTACAAGGAACTGCTCGAGAGACACATTCTGACCAAGTGACGATAGCAACCAGCCATCACGACGCCGGTGCAATTCGATGCCTCTCGGCCTCACTTTCAGCTTCGAAGGGTCGTCACCGCCGCTCTAGGCCCGCACCGTTGAACAACCACGTGCCACGTCTCTCTCACGAGTTGACATTGTACGTGTATGGTGACAAGTACAGTACTGTACTCGTACGCGCGCATAACCTGCCAGCTAGCACGCTTCGAGATGGCGGTGTGCCAAACCGAGCAGCTTTAGGTTTCGATACCCGTCTCAGAGAAGGCATGGAGGTGTGGTAATATCGAGGCGACAACTTGGCCTGGGGATTCTTCGGCTGAGACAGGTGGATTTGCTGCAGAATCCGCAGCGAAGAATTGCGCCCTACACCTGAGGTTATTCCGATTCGAGGACAGGGCGGCAGTGGTGAGAAGAAGAAGCATCCAGACTCTCGACAACTCGCTCTGCTCGATTTCGGCTGGTGCTTCTCCCACTTCTTAGTGCCGGCCATTCGATGTCAATCTGCATCATGACGCCATGTTTCCTCGTCAAAAAGTCCCGATGCTCTGGATGTGGCATGTCGCCTGCAGATGGTTGATGGTGACCCCGTGCGTTCGGCTGGTGAGCCTCGTCGCGAGCGTCTGGCCGCCTGTCCAGGCTCACCCATTGTCAACTTGCCATAGGATTGTTGTCTCACGGCCTCAGAGTCTCGACGTCATCTCGTGGAGTAAGAGGCTCTGTCCACGGCTCCCTCCGCCCGCTTCACATCGCCTGTTCGGATTCGATGCTGTGATTCTTCCCCTCTACCCAGCCCTTTTCGGGCTGAACCCTCCATCTGGTCTCTTCACATGGCCGTTGGTTTCGAATAGGCTTCGACCGATACTCCGTGATGGCATGCTGTGCTGCTGTACTATTTTCGATTAACCATTAGCTGTTTATTTGCAACAAGCGGCGGCCGTTTGGGCAGTCGAGACTCTGGGGTAGTGAGAGAACGCCACTACAGTAGCTGGACTCAGAAGCCAACACATCCTCCGATGCATTATCTACTTGAGACCGGTCGCCCTTTCGATCACTCTCAATCTCATACTCACACTCGTGGTTGAACGGTCCCTTCTCTCGATGCCACTGGAAAAGAATGGCGGCCACTGACTGTCCCGGTCTCACATCCTTCGCCTCCGATATGCTGCGTCGGGTTAAGCAGGGCAACAACGAGGCTCTCGGCCATCTCGCTTTTCTCGCATCTTGGCTTATTCCTTCGGGCTTGAGCTAGGCAGAAATGGTGGTTCTCTTTTACTCGCTCTCAACGGGAGAAGCACAGAAGACTCGAAGGTGGTCACAATTTGCTCCCAAACTGTGACCACTCATTCTGACAGCTGAAGCTTGGAGGGAATGCAGAGGACCGCTAGTCATGATGATTCTGACTTTGCCAGGGAACACTCCGTACTACCTACTATCAGACTTGCAAACTCAGAGCTGGTCATGGGGCGCCTGCTTTACTAGGGAATCCTCAGCTCCTCAGGAAAGCCCATGCCTCGTGAATCACATTCTGAGGTGGAGGACTTGAGTGGGCCAAGTCCGAGAGTTCGGCCATGCTCCCCCCACGCCATCTGCCGCCTGCTATCACTCCGACGGGCATTGGGGCCCTGGGCAAAGCGCTTTCGGCATGTGGTGAAGTAGCGAGAGGCTCGAAGACCCGTCTCTGTACCTGTACATCACGCACGCGCTCGCACATTCGCACGAGATCCACACAACTCGCAGGGCCTGTTGTCATTACGCATGCACCATGTGCGTCTGAGGGCGGATACTGCTGCTCCCATTTGCTGGATAGGGCCGGCGTCATTCACCGGTCAGCGTCTTTTAGATTGACCGGTCAAGGGAAAGATCCGTTGCCAAACCCAAGGATTCATGCAGAGCGCAAACGTGCAGCACCGCGTGACCCTGCTCACATTTTCGCAACCGCCGAAGCAGATTACGAGGCGCTGATTTCGACACAGAATTGGGCGCCTGCGGTGACATTGAGATTCGGTCGCACCGTTTGGCCCCAACGGACGAGACCAAGAGGGGGGGCAACAGCGCTGCAGTAGTCGTCCTTTCGGCGCTTTGCCTCCGGGAGGAGGTGAATGAAACAGGCGGAGTTGGGAGTCAAACGCAGCCTTCATGGCAAGATTGGGCACGAGTTGGGATACGGGTTGGGATACGGGTTGGGATACGATTGCATCCGACACTCTATCCATTACACCATGTTTGCTTTTTCCCCCCTCTTCTGAAGATGCTCTCTCCATATGGGGCTTAGGGCAAAGGAGAAGCATGCTCGAGATGTGCAGCCAGGCAAGGTGCATTACTTGGAAGCCAGCATCGAGAAGCGAGACGGGCAAGCTGACATCAGTCAATCAGGCACCATGGGCGTTGAAGCCCAACGAAGGCGAGATTATCCCGCCAAGCAACGCTGAAATCAGTTGAAGCACCCCGGCAAGCTCGACCATACCTTGGAAGGCCAAGGCCCCAAGAGGCCGAGCAGGGTTACAGTTCGGGTCCGACGCAACATCTTGCTCAACTGCGTCTCCAGCTATTACAAGGCCAGAATAGAGCGATGGTAAGGATGGCATCCCGGATCAGCCAGGGATCAAATCAACCTTTGCTTTCGGAACGAAGACCCACAGTCAGCAGTCACGGCAGATCCCAAAGTTCAGCTCTCTGGGATGTTGGAAACATGGGCATGGGTATGAGCCGCCCCTCGAATTAAATCAAACGCCCGCTGTTATCTTGCCCTTTCTTTGCTTTTTCTTTTGCCCATATGTTATTAGTCCCAATAGTTTCGGATGCTTGCCTGACACCATGTTCGTCGTCATCATATCCTCGTATATTCTAGCCACTCAGAGCGAGCTTCGCTCCCATCGCTTGTTACCAACAGAGCAAAGAAAAGAGCGCCACCCACGAGACGAGAAGGAAAAAGAAAAGAAAGCTAACCCTCCCTGCTTTGCCAGGCCTAACAAAGGAAACCAACCACCAGGTTCTGGTCGCGCACAAGACAAGGTTAGCGTGTACGGGAAGGAGGGCAGACTGGGTACCGTGACATCGGGTGCTAGGAGACGGACAGTGATGGCCCGATCCACCCAGTGGGATGGCGTTGGGACTAGACAAGGCGCGGACTCGGGGACAGCCGCTGGCGTGGGGACGGCATCTTGGCCAGCCTCACCGACTCGTTTGCGACTCCGCTTTGGCTAGCGGATTGCTCGTTTGGCGCCTGTCCGTCTCTGCCTTCCTCTTGCTTCTGGGAGGCGTCGCCTTTGTTGGTGTTGTTGGGACGCACTGAGACCGATCGGCCGGATTGGCCTCGTTCCGAAGCCCAAGTGAGGGCTGGCAGCGAATCGTCTTGCCCATCACATGTGAACCGTTCCGCCGTCAAACCCCTGCACCTTCATTTCCCCCCCTCTTCTCTCCTTTGTTCGGCCGATGTTCCCTTACCACCCTACTATTCCCTCCATGGGAATGGAACTGAGGGCTGGTGCTGGTGCTGGTGTCGGGACATCGTACTCATACCTGTCTATGCGTTGGGCGTTCATGAGCCTTGCCAGAGGAGTTGGGGCAAGAAAGAGGATCTGTTCTTTTACTCACGTCATGAAGTAATGCTTGACTGTGGCCTTATGGCGCTCCAACCCGTCACGACGCGCAAATCGGCGCTTCTTGGGAGGATTCGGACAGCCAGGCACGTCACACCGCCAAGGCTTTCGATGTTTGTTACAATGTTGCCTGCATGATGAGTTTTAGCAAACTTGCTTGCCGAAAGCACATGGCGCACATCCTCTTCCAGTCTGTCTTCTTCTTCGGCGGGCCCTTTTCGCCCCCATCCCTTTCGCCTCGTCTTCCTCAATCCCCGGGGGCTATTAGTGGTTAGAAGGGGTAGGGAGACCTGGAGTCAGGCAAGGGAACGGGACACAGCTGGACAGCTCGTCGCCACGCGCTGGATGGGGAAAGATGACTACATACGCAAAAGATGAGTTACGGTCGAAGAGTACCAGGTTGCCCTGCTTGTCGACCCCGCCCTTGTCGCAGTGATGGCCCCTGGGGCAGTAGTATTTCCCTTTACCTCGTTGCTTCAGGGCCTTCATGTTGATACCCGCAAACTGGTTCTCATCCGAATAGTCGTCCGAGTCATCCTGCTCGACCGGGGTTGCCGCGGCTGGCGTTGCGTCTGATGCCGGCGTTGTCACTGATATTGGGGATTCTGCCGCTGGTGGCGTTGCTGCTGATTCAGACGTCGCTACCGAGGCCGATACTCCTGCTGCTGCTGCCGCCGGCGGTGGAATTGTCATCATGGGCGATGAGATAAGCAGTGGCTTTGCTGCGGTTTCTCTCCTCACGGCCGCCTTTGACGGTGGCTTTGCGGGAGTTGGTGGCTGTCTGGGCGACGCGTTGTTGGTCGGTGCCGCTCCCGCGCAATCTGCGCCATCCGATAGAATAGGCGGCAATAAAAGCGACGAAGCCGGCGGTAAGAGCGGCAGTGGCGGCAATGGTGGATGTGGCGCCGAGGCCTGTCGTTCACGGGGCGCTGCAGCATCGGGAAGCTGCTTGCGACGTTTGGGTGCGTGCGAAAGCCCATCGGGCTCTTCTGGCACAGTCTGAGGTTCAGACGAAGACACCGGTGAGGTCACCGATGGGGCCACGGATGGGGGCCCGTCGTGTGACGCAGGAGACGCCCGTGTGCAGGACGGACTCGGCTTCCTGTAGCATCCAATCCTCCAGACGGCCTGGACATCCCGCGAGTACTGCTCCGCCAGATCGCGCATCTTGCTGCACGTCATGACCATTATATGGTTAGTCTGATAGTCTGCATATTGCCTTCTGGGCTGACGAAAAGAACAAGAGAGCGAGGATAGAGTGCCTGAAAAAAGAGGAGGAAGGGAGACAGATGGTGCATACCGAAGGCGACTCAGGGTGACGTCCATCGAAACGGACGCAGACAGATCTGCAACCCGCGTGTCTGCCTTGGACTTTTGTAAGATTTGAAGCGTGACAAGGTCGATGTGAGGTCCTTGTATAAGGCTCTGGATGAGACATGACCAAATCATGGCAGTTCGGGCCAGGTAGTCTCCCATCTCGGTCACCAACGCCGCGACATCTTGCTGTGCTGCCGGACATGACTCTGACCGCGACGAGTCTGAGGGAGAGGAAAACCCGCCAGTGGCTTCCTGGACTCTAACAGAAGCTTGTTCTAGGTGTGTTAGAACCAGTCTTTCCAATGCCTCGGTGACAGGCGGCGTAGCGAGCCCAGAGGCGAAGACATGTGTGGCTGTAAGCGGCGGCATAGTGTGAGCTGGCACTATTACAAGACTTCTCCAGCGTCTGGATAAGAAACGGCAGCGGCTCTAGCCTGGGATATACTCGGCACTCTAGGGATGGGAGCGGCCGGTCTAGCAGCCGGGACGGGGTTCCTTTCTGTTCTTGTTTCTCTCGCATCCCGGGGCCCTCCCCTATCAGGCCATGAGGCTGAGGTGAAACCTATCCTCTTCCCCGATCCCCAAATCTAGCGTTGACGACGATGGATTGAGCCGATCGGTCGCTCCCAAATCGCCCCGCTTCCAGCTGGACAGAAACTCACTTCACTCGCCAAGCGGTATTGGCCTGTATACTGGCAGCAGCACCACTCGACGGGCAGCAACTGGCAGTGAGAATCAGACAGGACAGGAGATGGCTGAGCCTTGGAGCAAGCAGCCTTGCCGTGGTTGGTCCAGTGGGTCGCAACTAAAGGGATGGAACGAGAAGCAGCAGCAGCAGCAGCAGCAGCAGATTTCAGCCAGTCTTGTGGTGACCCTGTGACAGCTCAGACAGGGCAAGTGAACCAAGGGAACGGAAAGCCGCGGCGAGTCTCTGAGGTCCCAGGCCAAGTGGGCAAAACGACCGTCGTGCGTGCCCTTTTTTAGTGAACGCTTCAGCAGTCCCACTGGGCGAGTGAGGCTCTCCCAAAGACGGAGGGGAATGGCAAGGATGAATAATCACGGGGCGATGGGGTCTCCCATGTCTTGTTTCTCTTGTTTTGGGGTGGGCTTGCGACGGAGAAGCGATCAGGGGTCTTGATTCGGCTGAGATTAGTGGCCACTGCGGTGCTGATATGCCTGTGATTGGCGCGACGATGGCCACCCTGCCTTGGGAAGAGGGCGGGCAAAGGATCGCGAGGCCAATCGACTGGGGGGGTTGTGCTACCCACCCGACTCCGCAGCTCAAGTGCGTGAGAGAAGAGGAAAACAGGAAAACAGAATGAGAGAGATGAAGAGACAAGAAGACGCGATACCGCCGTACTGGAGACAAGACTAAACACCAGTCAACGAAGAGTGAGGCTGAAGAACTCAGCAACGAGACGGGAAGAGAGACGTATAAGACTACAAACAGCAGAAGCCCGAAGGGGGCTAGAAGAGAGATCCGGGATGCCAGAAGCCGTGGACGGCTGTGCGACAGGAGCGAGCTTGACGGCATCACGGACGGACGGGCGCCCCTTTTGAGCCTGGAGGGAAGGCAAAGCAGCAGGATGGACGCCTTGAGCCGGTACTTCGGCCAAGTGATGTCGCCTGGGAGTGCTAGCCCACGCTGGATCCGGGCCGTTGATTGGCCGCGACAGCTGAGGCCACGAGGAGGAGGACTCAGGAGAGAAGAGACAACAACGTCGGCGGGACCTCGCACCTTGTACCGCATCGTATTCACAACCTTGCCGCGACCGAGCATCACACAGCATCACACGGCTTCAACCGCGCCTGCATCGAGTACGCAATACGTACGAGCGAGCAGGTACTCTATTGCAACTGTACTTTGCACATTGCAGATTAGAGCTGCCGTGAGCTGGCCACGCTAACGCAGCGAAAGCCTCAACCCCTGCACACCGGTATGCGAGCCGTGCCTCCATGTGCGTTTGGCCACGGCTGGATTGGCTGCTCGTCGATCATCTGGAGCCCTCCAGAAGCACCAGCTGCAGCAAGCAAATCCCTTCTCGCAGGGTCCCCCTTCTCAGAGGCGCAGTCTCGATGCATCGTCCCCACTCGGTGAGGCAGGCCCCCTGGCCCCGATCACGAGCACCCTGGTCGGGCAGCGCGATCGTGAGGCTCCAGAAGGCACCATGCCGCCGGAAGCATCACGTTGGTGCAGAAACCGGGGCTTTGTACAGTACATGGGCCCCCCAAGCAAAAGAGATTATGGCCATCTCCAGTTCCAAGGGCCAGGTCAGGCCCATGCTTCGCACCCTCTTTGGGGGGGACGCTCTGCATCTAAGCGCAACACCGTCGACGGACAGAAAACCAATACGTCGAATAATATGAACGCCTCTTGACCTGCAACTTTTGCCTTGTCCCTCCTCCCGGATACATAAAGGATTCAGCGACGAGTTCACGCGTTGCCCGGGGGCCCGACACTCGCTCGAGATTCTGCCCTCGAACCGGAACCACAAAAAGTACTGCTACCGCCTGCTCGGACTGCGAGTAACACCCGCTCTCGTATGACTACTAGTAGTATCCCGACGCTTCACACGGCGTTCTCTCATCTTGCAAAGTGCTCGTTGTTCGACGAAGTACCTGTCCTTTATTAGCCCCGGATCCCTCTGGGTCCTTTCATGCGGCTATTCTGCCAAGCGGAGCTTTCGTGGGTAAGTGCCAGTCTTTTTCTCGTACCAGCTGATGCCGACACGGGGGGCCTTGGTGTCTTGTCCAGTGGATTCTAGCTCCTCTGTCGGCTTTTCCCTTTATCTCTGTGCTCCCCTCACTTCACGAGAGAGGAAAGAGAGAATAATATGTGTGCGACTCGGTGAGGGAGGGAAAAGTTTTCTTCTCTTCATGTCGTTCTTCTCCCGCCCGGGCTCCCTTGTTCTCTCCTTTCTCCTCTCTTCTCCCTCTCCTCTCTTTCCTTCTCGCCACTCCACGCTTTCTCCTCTTGTTGCCTCCTCTCGGCAGATCAGATCAGGCCCCAGATCAACGCGGCTGGCTCGGATCCAGAGCCCAAGCCGGCCGCTACAGAAATTCTCCTGAGCCCTCGCGCATTGTTTTCTCTTTTCTCGTCTTACCCCTACCCACCCCCAAGCCGAGCAAGCACCAGCCCGCCACCCCTCGGCCGATTTGGTACTCCATTTCATATTGGACGAACCGCTCTGCTGGTACGAGTGTCGTGTCGTATCTGATCTCTGGCGCCTTAGTCTTACCGCTAGGTATTGCGCTGTCGAGTCAGTCGTGTGAATTAATTGTGTCGAGTGCTCTCCTGAGCTGCTGCACGCACTTAATCCGCTGCCACTATACACGCACGCCACCTGGTACGTGTCCTACCTACATACCTACTATTACCGCCCAATGCCCAGTACTAGGTGCACCCGCCGTACCTAGATGCCATCTGCAGGCAGCGTCTCAGACCTGCCCTCTCCCAATCCCACTGCCCTGAGATGCTCTGCCAATGGCCGGCCTCAGACTTCCTTCAGCCACTGTTGTCTTGATACTCAAATCTCACTGCTTGCCTCACTGTGGAGGTCGAGGCTCTAGGCAACCTTTGCCGAAATAATTCCCCCTCAAACCCCCCTCCCTACACCCCACACACACGATCTCACACACGATTCACCCACTTACACGCACAACAACGTGCCGTGAAGGTCACCCTGCTCACTCTTTGCAAGCCAACGACAGTAGGGAATCCTTGATCGCTAGAGTCCAAGGGTCCTTCGGGATTGACTCGGCTGCTCCCGTTCGTGGGACAAGAAGCCACCTCTGCTCATCTTACCATCCGCTGGAATAGCCCGGGAGAGTCGTCTGCTCGAGAAAAGACTGCCGGCCGGGTAATTGGCGTTCGGTTCGGCTCTATACCCGTGCATGGTCCACTGCCTGCCAGCGCCTGTCCTGGCTCAGTGACACCCACACCCCGGCCCGTGTGTGCATGTGTGCGCGTGTTACTGTCCCGTCGTCTGTGAGCCCACCATTGCCAAGTCTGGCGTGAATCTGCTTGATCGAGGGCGCTCCGGACCCTCGTTGCCACGCGACACTGGCCTCATTCGCTTCGTCTAAGCGCCTGGCCCGACTCGCACAGATGGGAGATTCGCTGGATCAAGGGCGCCCGGCCAAGCGCATCAAGCTGGCGCCACACCCGCAGCCCTCGCATCCGCACTCGGTCTCCTATTCCCACCCTCATCAGCAGCAGCGGCTGATTCGGCCCGCGCCGTCCAACACGCCCGTCGTCCCTGCAGCGGCGGCGGCGGCCGTGGCTCACACCTGGGTCCACGTCGTGCCTGGGCCCCGTGGCGGCCGCCGGGTCCGACGCCGGGTCCGCAGCCGCGGGGGTCGCGCCGGTCCCGGCCCCGAGACCACCCGGCCAGAGGCGGACTTTGAGCCAGGCTCGTCTCCGGCCTCGACCGCGTCTACGTCCTCGCTCACCTCATCATCAACGCTGCCATGGCCACACCCTGAGCAAATGCCGACGATGACAGCGGCAGTAGAAACGACAATGGAGACGGCATTGATGTCTCTGGATGCTACAGGTAAGTCAACTTCGGGCAAATGCCGCATTACATGTACCGTCTATCACATGCTTTCCAGCGTGTATTTCCACCCTGCCCCTGTCTTACTTGCCTGAGCACAGGCCTAGTCCTGCTGTTGTCTCTCACAGCTGGCGCTTTCCTCTTCATGGAATGTTGTGTCCAGTAGAAGGAGAAAGGCGCGATACTGCTGTGTGTCACTTCCCTTCCTATTACAAGGCACAAATCTTAGACAGGGGTTACCCTTTCTGACATTCCATCATTCTTCTACCTTGCTCTTCATCCCGCCGTGCCACTTGAGCTCGCCTCAATGATCACTACCCTATCCTTGCTTGCTCTCAGAATCCGCTGGCTTTTGCGGACTATGTGTCCAAGCCACAATCCTCTTGAGAGACCAGACACGACTTCATGCTGTACCATAGACGAAATGACTAACGGTGAATCCAGCACCGCTGGTCACGGAGTTTGACCTCACCCCGCTAGATCACGGGTCTTTGAGCCATTCGGTCTCGCCTGAACAACAGCCGGGCTCACCAGAGGTTGACTTGGTCGCAGTCACTAATCCCGACCCTGTCCTGCCAGCGGATGCTGAGCATATACACAGCCGCCACAAGACTCGAGCTCAGTCTCACCCCAGATCGCATGGATTTGTTAGTCCGTTCAAGGATTGCATAGCAACGTTCGGGAAGCAACCCTCCCCCCGATTTCCTCGCCCCACAGATGGCAGAGTCAATTCGTACATCAAGTTCAACTGGCCGACGCGGAGACCGCAGGGTGGTCGGTCCTCTTCCGTATCCGCCTCCACGCGGCCCGGTGACGATGCCGGGGGAGAGGACGAAGTAGAGGAGATTGTCAGACCTACATCTCAGTCATCCTCGGCGTTGGCAACTCCCGGTCGCCATCTGAACGACTGCGCAAGCCAAGCGTCTCACGAAATCGCTCCGAGATCATCCAACCCGCTTAAGCGGTCCGAGCGCTCATGGTCCTTTTCAGACACCACATCACCGCCAGCGTCATCAGGATACGCCGTTACATCTCCCTATGCCCGTCCATGGAGCCATGGCTGGGGTAGCAGCCATTCATCCATCAATTCTCCTCAGATGCTACCAACGCATTTCGGTCTGGTTTCCAGAATGGACAAGATGGATAGAAAGCTTTGGTCATTCTGTACGTTTGAAAGTTCCCATCCACTCGCCAAACATTACATATCCCTCCTGCTCCTCCCATCACTATTCCAGACATGTTTTATCACACGACCTAGCTAGTTAGAGTGCGTATCTGACCTTTGGCTTGGGACACAGATATCGGGAATTGGTGTCCCGGCCGGAGTGTACTGGGCAAAACAAATCTATGGCTGCAAGACTTTGCTGCTATGGAGGGAAGCGAGGGAGTCTTGTGCGCGATACAAAGTCTGGCCGGCATTTATGTATATGACTACCAGCCGATGGAAGAGATCAGCAGGCGGATCAATCATCGATTTGCTCTGGCCGAGGCCCGCCTGAGCCATCTACTTTCCAGAACAGGACTCAGTGTTGACGAAGCCAGCGAACTGATCACGATCGCCTCTATTCTATCTATGCAAGATGTAAGTGGTCTTATCAATGGCATCTTGGGCACCACGAGGCTTTATTCGCTATTAATGGCTTGGGCAACCACTGACTCTCCCCTTTCGCAGATTGTCCTTACCGAGCGCCGTCGTAAACGGCCCTATACTCCGCGGTGGCTCGAGGGATTCAAGCAGAGCGAACACTTCCTAGAGACCATTGACGAAGGGTCCCGGTTTTGGTCAAAGTCCAACGTCCAGCTCTCCTCCCTTCGCATCTCCCAGTCCATCATCGTCGGCAGGGCCGTCGTCCTTTCACAGCTCATGACCACGCTCCCTCACCCAGCTACCTTTGATCCTGAGAGGGAAGCTGCTCGGTTTGGCTGGCTTCTTTACGGCGACATGCAGGATATGTATGAGATCCACGGCGGGTGCGGCTTCTCCAAGAAACTGCTTCACGCGTTCAGCCAGATTACATACTGCTCCGCGCGGCTCTATCAGGATCCCGAGAGCTCCGTCATCCCTCTCACTGCAAAATTCCTGCTGTCCGAGCTGCTGGACATGAGGCAATGGAGCAGTGCGCCCAATTCCAACCCTTGGGAAGTCGCCAAGGTTCAGCCGCAAACGATTGAAATGGTCCGCGCAGCTCACGAGGGCTATGTCATTGACAGCGCAAGCTCCATGACAGAGGTGACTGCCGAAGCGTGGAGAATTGCAGCTATTGTTTACTTGCAGTGTCGTGCTCTGAGGTGAGCCATTACTGAATGCTGAAAGATAAGTTCAAGCAAACTGACACTGAGTTTACAGAATCCCTCGGAACCACCCCGAGGTGTTGTCCAATCTGAATGACCTCGCCAAATGCATCAACATCATGCCAACGTCTGGCTACAACTTCACCGCCCAAGCCCCTCTGTTCCCAGTGTTCCTTCTTGGAATGCTGGCCACCGTGCCTGGGCACGTTGCCGTTGCTCAGAACTGGTTCGAAAGGGTCACCAGCACACCAGTGAGAAGTGTACGTCTTTACCTCATGGGCTCCGAATCGTTTTTGCCATGCAATCTACTAACTGAACCCCTGTCTTGCAGAGTGTACCTCCGCTCTATGATGCATTGAAGCGCATATGGATGTGGATTGATACCGAGCCCACCTTGAAGCCTCCAGTCAACGGAAGGCTGGATGAGGAAGTCGGCAAACGGCTTCCGTGGTGGGAGCATCTGGTTCAGCGTGTTCAAGAGAACGAGATGGAGATACTTTGCCTGACCTGAAAGCGGTAATGATATCACTTGCTATCCTCAAAGCAAAGCCTAACTGGTGGTCCCCCTTTCACAATTCCATTCTAGCCCGGATGATTATCCCCCTCTCGGCCCTTTCCCTCACGCCCAAGATAACGGCGCAAGCAACGAAGAAAAATATCAGAACCCACGACGACGTTCCAAAGCAAAACAGTTGGCCTATTACAAGATTAGCCCTGATACGGCGCTATCTCCATCGTCTTTTTGGTCCAACTCCCCCTTCGTTTTGAGAAGATACTGCCCTGGAAGGAAACGCGTGTTAGCGAGGGGTCCATGGAAAGGACGAAAACAAAGCGACGTCGCGTTCGACTTACGAAACTCGGAGTTGGGTGCTTGCCAGACACTGATCACACTCAGTCCCGCCTTATGGCACATGAGTCGAACACTCTCCTCTCCGTACTTGTGAGAGTCGAACCAGTCCAGCTCTTCACCTTTCTCGAATGTTCGACCAAGCTTGTGGATCGTGACGGCCCTGTTGGCGCGGAAGAAGAACCGGTGTCGAGTCGTTGGCTTGTCTTCGAGCTGCGCCATGAAGTCCCAGTCTTGTTCCTGGAACCACTCCTCACCAATGGCCTTGTTCACCTGTTCGAAGCCATGGAGGAAGAACTTCCGGTACAGGTCGTCTCGTGAGTGGTAGGCTGCCCAGATCTTGTCCCTGTCCTGGGGCAGTAGGTGGCCGTCCATTCCCACCAGGAGGAGATCGTTGGGTCGGAGCGCTTTAGCCCAGTACTTGAGGTGGTTCAGGGCTTCGGGCCAGGGGTCGTTGCAAAGCACGGAGCCCAGGGAGAGGAACAGCCTCTGGCTCTTGATGCCCTGGACATAGGTCATTCCGTTCTGGAACGTCCCCCACAAACCTGCACAGGTTACCTTGGCATCCGGCGCCGAATGCTTGTCGAGCAAGTAGCCCACGCTGTGCTCCAAGGACGCTTTGGAGATGTCGAGGGCCAAGTAGGTGGCCTCCAGCTGCGCCTTTTCGAAACACGCCAACAGATGCTCTACCTTGCGGGTGTCACTAGATCACCACAGAGGAACGTTAGCTCATGTCGATTGGCTCTGTGGGCTTTCTTTCTCAAGAGACGTACCCAACCCCCAGATCAATCAGGGTCGCTCCAGGTTGAAGTCGCTTCACAAGCTCACTTCCGTGGGCATCAAAGAGCGCGATCTCGTCATGCGTCTGATAGAACTCGGGTGTGAAGATGATCTCGTTCCATATGGGCAGTCCGGCGTCGGTATACAGGAGCTCGTCTGGAAGGGTTGGCTTTGCATTGGGGCCGTAGACGGCCGTGAGAACCCTCGAGAGCCTCTCTCCGATGTCCTCATGCATTCGGCTTCCGCCAATGTCCAATACATCGCCATGTCCAGGAGTCTGGTGGTGCGAAGCCATACTGCGGGTACGATACGTGGCGGGCAAAGATGATGTAGATGTGCAGTGTCCTTCGGGCTGCAGCTTGGCACCTTGATCTGGATCGACTGTCGTGATGCTGGAACAAGGACGACCTTTTATACAGAGGATAAGACAACAGAAGCTCGAGGGTGTGTTGGCTGCTGGTCTGATTCAATGCAGTGCTCTGCGTGAATGGATGAGGATAGGAGAGCAGAAGCGGAAACAATGTTTCAATCAGAGATGAAGAACACGCAAGGGGCCAACTCCTGCACGTCAGGAAGAGAGGTCCAGTCTACCCATCTCCTATTCCACTGCGCAGGAGACAGAGCGAGCAGCGATAGAGCTCTGAGGCGATACTCGCCCCGGGCTTGATTTTTTTTTTCCTGTTCCACGCCGCATGCTGCACACCCTACATCCACCCACCGGCCTGTCAGGTTTCCGTGTGCGCGCATACATGCGTGCTTAGCCAGAAGGGCCGCAATAGGATAGGGTGATGTCCGGGATGGCCTGGGAAGACGACAGCCTCGAAGCCTACAAACAGTTGGCACGATGGCACGGCATCGCAGCAAAGCGGCGGTAGCCAGCCGGAGGGCTCTGAACCCCTCCGAGTCCACCTGTGATGAGGCGAACATTAGGGTCCCGGCCGGGGTATGCCCGGATGGGGTTGGCCTCACATTAGTCCGCCTGCAAATGGAGGACAGGGGGGGTGTGCCACTGTGCCTCGCTGTATCAGCCCCTGTCAGGACGAGCCACCGTTATAAGGATTATAGAAGGGGGGTGGGAGGGGGACGCTACCAGGCTCCAGGACTGCATTAGAGGGGGGACGTCTTACTTCGTACTTGTAGTATATGATGCCGCTGTGCTGCACCAGGATGGAGACCGTGGCATCGCCCATTGACTCCATCTCCTGCGGCTTCGGTCCATCATCGACGAGGAAAGAAGAGGAAAGAAGAGCAGGCGCTCACGGAGCCACGTCCGAGGCAGTCGCATTGGTTTCTCAAGCTGGTTATCAAGCTTTGGATGTCTGCACTGCCGCGAGTCCGCCAGCGCATACATGCAATCGCAAAGCGTACCTCCATCACCTCTCGCCATCGAAGGATTCATCGACTCAAGGAAATTGTGAAGGGACGTTGGACACTCCCATTGTTGCGCCACCACGTGTCTCTACCATGCGAAGCCCTTGTGAGCATCTGCGGGCATACGTGTGTAAACGAGGCACAGCTTTGTGTTGCGATGTCGTCGCTGCTGGTCACAGATAAATAATCAAGCTGGCTCATGCAGGCAGCCTTTGTGTCGCCGTTTCCCCCAGGAAGCATGGGTGTCCTAAGCGGAGATCGCGAGATGGTGGCTTGGGAGGCGTCCTCGTCTTCGGCGCGGGCCGAGTGAAGGCTAGTATCTAGTATTACTATATCCGTTGCAATTCACGATCATGTCTCACTCCCTTGTGATACGCTGCTCGCACATACCCTGAGCTATCCAATAGTGATGATGAGCAGCCACCGCCTTGCACATGTCGCTTCGAAGCCCACGGCGCTCTGGAAATATCGGGGAATGGCCCGCGGCCGACGGACTTCCTGTGCCCTTGGACTTGAACGGTGATGCAGAACATTCCGTTAGACGCCCAGCTTCTCAGACCCGCTCTGTACGCTCGGAATCCAGGACGCGACTCTTCCTTCTTGGACAAGCAGCTCCTCTAGTGGAGCAGCTAATCTGGATGCGAATCAGTCTGAAATGCGCAAAAAGGGTGGCGTGGGCCAGTTGAAACGCTCGATTGGGCATACGGGCCGAGTGGGAAGCTGTGGACGGCGGGAGTTCGTGACGGCCAGCTCGATCTCGATCTCCCATCTCCTGGCCTAGAATATCGCTAGGCCGCGTACCAGATGGCAGTGAGAAGGCCATGTTGCGGCCAACCATGCAGGCAATTAGTACCATACATGCAGCCGCCGTACCAGCATGTAAGAAGTACGAGCTTTACTACTTGGTTGTAGTATCAATTCGAATTTCCCAGTGCTTGCTGCGTGACGTACCAGGACATCTGCCGATGGACCATCACCACCCCTGAAGACCCATCATTCCTCCACATACAGAGGATCATCAGTAGTAGTTGTACTCCTCGTACAAGGCGCTTTGTACGAAGTATGGAGTCGAACAGCCGGAATCACGCTCGCCAAGTTGCTTTTCGTGGCAAGGGAATGGATAAAGCTCGATCCACCATTTTGGTTCCGGCCTTCAGCACACCCCACGGCCCCTGCATCGTTGCAATCATGAGTCCAAGCATGGGGCAACGGCAGGTGCTGTGATATGTATACATCGCTGTTAGCGCGGTGAGCAGGATCTCCATAGTCGTCTTCCTGTTGCATGGAATATCGCTGACAGGCACTCCGTACAGAAGACCGCCGAAAGCTATTCGATACATGCTTGCACAAGCAAAAATAGGCTCTCGTGCAAGTTGCGTAGCCGTTTCTCACGGCACTGTGGCTGTCATTTATTGGCTGCCGTGTCGTCCGTCATGGTCGTACTCTGATTCAGGGGAGAGCACGCGGAAGGGCTCTTCTCATCCGGCCAAAGTGCTACGTCACACACGGCCGGCCGGAAGCATATACGAAGATGAACGGGCGTGTCGTGGGGGGCTCTCTGCGATTGTATGTCATACCAGATTCCTACATTCTCGCTCGAATCCGACCATCGATCGTGACACAAGTATCGACCCAAGCGACCTGAAGCGCGGTGGCTGCGTTGCCGGCATTTTTATGGCTGTAGGGTTACATCAAGCTGGGACCCTTATTTGGACTGCATACCTACTCGTACAAGTATACTTGGCTGTAGCAGGTATAGTAGGGCGACCTTTCGTGTGGGACGATGCCAATTTGATATGGCGTTGAACCGAATATGGAATCTCTATAAGCAGTTCAGCCAGGGCATTCTTACGTACTACCCAGTTTTCCGGAACGACAAGAGCTTGCCGGCACGGGTGGTTATACTGGTACCTACTTACCGGTGATAAACCTCATGCCTCTTCCTGTCAATTTCACAAGTATGCGGGTACGAGCGCCGTCGTCTGGAGAAACATAACGGCTAGCGCTGAGCTGGGTGATGAGATTATCCCTCTTTGAACCCCGAGTCCCATTAGCCCAATGTGACGAGTAGCAAAGGTTTCGGTGGAGTCCGCGCTTGCAATGGCAGGACGAATATGATAGATGATACTCTGGTGTGAAGTCAGTACCGAAACTCTGTTACAGCATGCAGAAACATCAACTCTGGAGCCATGACTGTAACGCGACGCCAACTCATGCGGCTCATAACTGAGCATGTCTGCGAGGTACGGCCATGCTCTGTACAAGTATTCGGTGGTCTATCTGGCCAATGGGGGGCGGGCGGCGAGGCAGGAGGATGTGACGCTGTCTTCCGTCCTCCGTTTCGAAGTGCCCCTTGCGGCATCAAGACAGGTAATCTGCATCAGCAATACTTGGTACCTGTCATAACAAGCTTTGATGTTCAAAGCTGACTGCATAATGACCTGAGAACAGACTCGCACCTCCGAATAGGGGCAGATGACTGCTGGGCAGTATATGCAGCTAGTATCTGGAAGCACGGAGCAGCATTCCGGGGCATGTCGGGGAGCCCTGGCAATCGAGATGTCTCTGGCTCTGAGTCAGTTAGCTACTTACTTGTATAACAGCTGACTTGTTTGCTTGGAGATGCATAGCTGTGGCTGGAGGCGAAGCCTGCTCACGAAACCTCACCCGCGAAAGGGTTGCGAGGAGTAGCCTACCTGGGATCAATCGGCTTGCCGTCTTTCGCGAACGCAACACGCCGCTGTACGAGTGTGCTTTTGTGCTTCATAATTCGTCCTCCATCCAATATACAATTTCCAGGGGCTAGAACGGAACAGAACGAGCCGGCGGGCAACGGCATGCAACGACTCTCGCCATTAGCCGCCAGGCCCCTGTTCAGATTTCGAAGAGACATCTTGTACGAAGTACGAAAAGTCGGACTCGCACCCCCCTTGCCAAGCAGTCGAGTTGCTGTCGTGCTGACTTGGTACTGATCTCTTGTCGGCCGGCATATCAAATCGACGGTAGAAGACGCGAAAGGGGTGTGGTGCTCGGTGATGTGACTGGGCGCCGCTCCAGCTTGGTGGCTTGGTCCCATCGCCGAGGCTTTCGAGTCTGTGGGAACACTCCACCAAGGTTTTCACATGGTATGATTGCCGTCTGCGCTGTCAATATGATGCCTTT
Source organism: Trichoderma gracile (assembly GCA_020002365.1). Lineage (NCBI taxonomy): Eukaryota > Fungi > Ascomycota > Sordariomycetes > Hypocreales > Hypocreaceae > Trichoderma > Trichoderma gracile. Next base: position 2,262,230 of record JAINEY010000005.1, read on the forward strand.
GTTGGTCGAATGGTCGTTGTGATTCCGGTCCAATTGGTCCAAGAAGTTGAGAAGACAAAGAACAGGAACTGAAGCTTTCAGCACCCTCGCCGGCACGTGCTCACGTACTTGCCATCAAGTACGGAACGTTCCTGCTCAGGCTGGAGGCTCTACCGGGCAAGAACCTGAGCATGTTTGTCCAGCACACCTGCCTTGCATAAGACTGCCAATCCTTCCACCAGTTTCTATGGATCCTTTGGGCTGTGCCTGCCTCCAAAGTTCTCAACGATGGCAGGAGGTGATTCGGTACCCCACTGACACGCGACTGCCAGAGCGCCCGCTGAGGACGTGGAAGTACAGGCGTCGAGCACGGCACTCGGGGGGCTTGTACCTGCGCCATTCATGGCTCTGGAAGCTGATGTATCTTACAACTGCCGATGGAAGCGATCATGGCGCCTCTACCTCCCAACTGCGTACCTCCCCAGGCCTGGATACTTCTGCAGTACGAGCAACTCCCAAGTCCTCTCTCCTGTCGTCATCACGACGATTATCACAGTCGTGCTTCGACTCCTCCTCCTTATCTTCTTCACCTTCGTGCGAATCTCTTGCTCCCTTACCGTTTCATCGCCAAACACCTGCGTGCCCTGCCCAGCGTCAGGTCGACCCTCTGAAGGAGCTGCCTGTGCCAGATTCTCGTTCCGCAAACCACCGTCGCCCTTTGCTCGACCATCAGCTCGCTTTGTGTCTTCTGGACGAGTACAGCTGTCTGAGTCGACCTCATCCTAGTGCAAACGAGCAACAGAATGGCCATCACCGACCCACACGAGCTACGTTGCGGCAAGTACACGTCAGATCCGCATGTGCATTCAGCGGCCGGGCGCGGAATAAACAGGATCGCCAAACGGCTCGCGGTCGTTGATGGGCGAGGGCTGCCATCTGTTCCCTACAGACACTACTTCTAAGCTCAGTCTCCAGGGATGTCCCACCTCGCGCTCTCGGGCCACCTAAACGGGTCTGCTCGCAACTCCTCTTTGTGTATGGAGCTACTTCATACCTTACGGGCATGTCCCTGTCCAAGCACAAGCCTCGAATGGTACCTTGGGTAGCACGGGTCGGCCGAGCAGGCCTCCTTACTCTGTGCTTCTATTGCCGCTTCTCGTACTATGGCTAGTATGGGCCTCTGTATGCATCCCTCTACGTTGGTTTACAGTCACTACCGGGTTTGCAAGTAGTATGTGCGACAAGTCGACAAAAGATACGTACATATCGTACGAGACGCGGTGGACCAGGGCCGCTTCTCCCACAGCTTCCCCTGAAGAGCCAGGGGCATTCAGACTTCACAAGCCCTGCTGGACTTGGAGGGGGTTCTTCTGCTGGCCGCGGCTGCATCTTTCTGGCAGAACATTGCTGAGGTCCAATGGAGGTGGCTGGGTGAGTCGCTACCGCTCGCAATCGTCTTTGCAACAATCGTTTTTGCAACAATAACTGAACTGTCAGAGCAGTCTCCTGCGTCAGATCAGGACTCGTGCTTCCGGAGAGCAGATTATGCAGAGCTTCTCTCCCCATACAAGTACGGAGTCCGGCCACTGTGAGCAGTGGGCCCGTCGACACAATGGCAATGCCGCATCCATGTTTGGGAATAACCGGTTGATACAGCCGCCAATTATTGCAAAGCGCGAGGTGTGAGGTATGAGGCACGCCCTGGAGTCGTCCCGGCATCGAAAGAGAGGAGCTATCTGTAGGTTGCTGCCGCACATCCTGGAGACTTGAGCCTTGGTATACCCCCTTCTTGAATCGTTGAGACAATCTTCACAGGCAGCAGCACAACAGGCTCCATTCCTAGTACCTCTAGCGCCCTCAAACGCAACGGATTCCTCGTCGAGCCCCAGCCTGCCACTATTTTGCGCATACATAGCCTCCTCCGTCCTCTTCAACTGCGGGAAGACCCGAAGCGGCGGAGATCCCTGGACGGCGACGGCTTGCCCCACGAGCATTGCTTGCAGACCGAACTGCCATCGAGACGTGACTTGCCTTTACGATTCGATTCGCGAAAGAGAGCTCAGCTTCTGCCAGCTTGAGGTCACATAGGGCTCAGATTCCTGATTGCGGGGGTCCCCTTCATGCCGAACCTTGACAACGTCACAGCCAGGCGGCAGAGACTGGACAACTTCCTTGCAACTTCGTCAAGAGTTAGTCGTACATGCTCTCGTTAGCGTCCCCGTCCATGCCCCCAGTCGATCCCAGAGTGGACACAAGACGACAGGTGCTACTGTACGAGAGGTGCTGTGAAGCGCTGGGATGTGCAGAATGAAATGTGAGTAAACCCTCCCATCCGCCAATGGATACCTCCTGGGATGGCATCTGCATATCAACTTTTCGTCAGATATGGGGCCGCTGGGACACCCACTTCCCCGAAATTTAAATTGTGCGTTTGCCTTTTTCACGACAGTGCAGCACGATCCTTTCTGCTAGAACTTTTGCCAAGTGCCCAAGCCATGTCGACCAAGGGCATGCAGTACTGATCTCATAAGGCAGAAATTGTCCCAGGGGTAGGGAGGGCGCCCCAGTGACCGTTACCCAAAGAGTTGCGCCGAGCTCAGCCCCTCATTGCCGCTCACTCATGTGAACTTCCGGATGGTCGTTGCGTGGATCTCTCTGAGTATCCTTGCAGATTTTCCAACGGGATACGATACTCGTAGCAAGAAGGCAGTTGTATCAGTGAGTCTTGCGGGGGTCTTATTTATGTTGTTGCCAGGCAAGATGTCTTCGAGACTCTATACAACGCTCCTAGCCTGTCTATTCGAACCGTGGCTCGGACAGGGCTTGGTCCAAGCCGCTGTCTTGGATCTCCCCGTTTCGCAACAACTCAGGTCAACCCTATCAAGAGAGCTAGAGAGCTCCTTGACGCTGACTCGCATTTGCCCCATGTTGTGCTGGTAAAGTGACCTGTCATGCATGCTTGGCTGCTGGAGTTTGTCCTCGCCGTTGGTGAGTGACGATTTGGTAGTCGAAGTGGGGAGTTATCTCTGGACGAACTAACAGACCTTCATGGTTGAGGATGTTGTTGGCGAGTTCCTTGAACAAGTATGGATTCAACTATCCAGAGCCCCCGGCGATAATCATAGCTGGGCAACCAACATGTCAATTGGTTTCCCGTGTGGTACCGCTGTTCTCTTATCTTGGGTTTCTGGGGCCGATGCCGCCATGTACGTGCATATCAACTTGAGAAGTACGAGACGCAGCAATTGCCCAAAGTCCATACCCAACTTGTCTCTGCTCGCAAGATTCTGTGCGCATTAGCACCATTTGGCCCCTTTGACGGAATATCGTCCTGCGAGTCTTTCGGCATTTGGAAATGAGACGCCACAAGTACCTCATCTACTAACCACACGCTTCCCGGCAGAATGAAGCTACAGGCTTCTCCATACAGGCCAGGACGAGGGAACAGTCTCAGGAAGATGCCAGCTATCAAGTCACGCAAGGCTACGTGTAAGTACGACAGGATGAGGGCAGAGGAACCGAGCAAGTTCTAATTATTCCTCTATTTGTAGCGCAATCTCGATCTGCTCTATAGGCGCTTGCAGCTGATTGTATTAATAACACTCCATCCCATGGGAAGCGAGTTAGCACTCATGCAGGCTGCCTGTCATGGCTTGAATTCATGCAACCCGGCCATATTCCGACAGGCCATTCGGGCTGGTGCTTACTCTTTCGTCCTCGTACACCGAAACGGTGGCTGCTATTGCATATGCGTAGGTACACCCCTCAAGCCCAGCTGCATCCTTAGGTATGCAATGTTTCTGAGAACAGCTCACGAAAGACATAGCTTACAGCTCTAGGACTCCTGGTGCTGCACGCTGCGGCTACTTCGTACCCAGCAATACCATACTTGCATCCCCCGGGCCTTCTACGAAGTTTCCCCTTCGCAGCTGATATCACATGGGGGCCCCCTGAGATCTGCATGTTGGCCGCTGTTGCGGATATAATAGTGGCTTTAACATCTTCGGACGGCATGGGTAAGAAAAACGTGGCACAAGTGACAGCCAGGGCTCTGATGCTCACGGCCCTTGAATTTGCGGAGGTACCCAAACCCACAGCACGTCATCACATTCCGTTTTCTGTACGTACGTCTCATGCACCGAGGCCGTTGACAGGTGGAGGAGCGGTACTGGCGCACTAACACAGGTTGCATGAACCCCGAGCCGGAGTCACCTGGGTATCCATCGACTGCTCTGTTCTGTATCCAAGTACGAGAACCCAGCATGTCGCCTTCATGTACTCCATGCATCCAGGAGGGGGGGCTGAGAGGGGTCCTCCGTGCTTCTTGCAGGTAAGTTCCATCTATGAACCTCGCTTACACGCTGGAGCTGAGTGTGCCAACAAAAAGTGGTGGGTGAGGATGGGTATTTCATCCTCATTGGACACCAGCCCCCAACACCAGCGGTTTTTGACAGGTTGTACAACTAGAAGGGCGGCATTGTCACATTATGACGGCTTACTGCTGCGGATCAGACCAAATAGAGCGAGCGGGTTGGTTCGTCATGCACGGGGAACGTCCGTCTATCCATGTCTCTTTTGAGACAAGACGAGCTGGGACGAGGGATTTGACAGCAGCAGGATGCGATTCTGAAATGCTATGGAATCTCCATTTCGGCCGATGCTGCCATCGGCTCTGGGTTCCTTTATGGCGATCGGGGTGGGTGCGCATTTCTGTTGTGCAGCAGCAACCTCGTTCTAGTAAGACGTTCCCCTTTCGGAGATGGCGTTGTCAGACGAGAAGAAATCATGCCCTTTTCCCCCCATGTTTTGAGCATCCATCGTCCTCCTCTTTTTTGACAAGCTGTTTCGTGTTTCGACTCGTAAGGACGCCCTGATTTTCACCTTTATCTGCTCTTCTGTTCACTCATTAATGCCATCGGTGACGCAGCGGGTTGTCTCTGAAGACTGTTATGCACGACCAAAATGTGACAAGAGCCTGGCATACGACAAAGCCATATCATTGAGTCATGCGTGACACCACGAGTCCGCAATACAGGTATCCAGCAGCCAACTATCGAGCAAGCACAGAAGAAAGAAAAATTAAGGGGTTGGTTGTTAGGTTGGACCACAGATTGTGACGTCGCACTTTTGATCGCAGACACACAACTGCAGCCACCGCCAAAGTCGTTGTGTAGCTGATGAGATGTTGGCTGCAAGATTTGCTTTGCTTAGCACGGATTTGGACGACACACACCTGCTTCTCCCTCTCTGCGACTTTGGCCCAAATGTCATTTTGTGTCATTGTGCCTTGTCCCGATAGATGAAGATCGAGAGTTGTGTAGAGTGACTGATTCGCGGGAGACGATTGGGGATGCCCCCCTTTTTTTCGGCGAACTGGTCGGGTACGATCTGTGCTTTGCGCCGGTTGAGATGGCGATGATGTTACTACTCCCTGCTGAGGTATCTTGGATGATATGAGAGGTCTCCTCGTAAATCCTAGATCTCGATGCAGGTGTTCATTGTGACATTTTAATGATGCATCTAGCGATCTTTTACTAAAGGGCTCTGTTTTAAGAGTGATGTAAACGTGGACATCCCCCATGAGGCACCAGCTGTCCATAGTGATGCAATCACACACATAGAAAGAAAATCTAAAGTGTCGTGCTCTATCTTGTCTTTGTATTGTTCTGTCTTGTATCCATGCAGCCTAATGTTTGACATGTGTTGAATATCTTTGTAGTATCTTCAATATTTGTTGAAAGATCTATCACCCAAGCCTAGATCCCGGGAAGCCACTGGCGACTAACTTTTTCTTCGAAATACGAAATTCGAGGACCAAATGAACGGAGGGCGGAAAGAAATCGGGATAAGAAATATGGCGGTACGCAAGCGTAAGAACCAGTTTCACTGGAGAATCAAGGGCTCATTTCGCCTGACCCAGTACTCTGTTTTGCATGACGGTCGCCACTGACGAAGCGCCTTCGGTGTATCATTCTTGGAGGCGGGTTTAGTTATCCCAGAAGCCGGGGAACAGGTACTCAATCTTCTTCATAGCCTCGGGGTTTCGGCCGGCGGGCTTGGTCATGAACTTGACGGATCCGGTGGAATACCCTTCCCAGTGCTTGGCCTGAACGAGGTCGCTGTGGTCGATCTTGGAGAGCTGGTCGAGAACGCCTCCAACCAGTCGCTTGGCGTTCTGGCTGTTGGCCTGCATGTATTTGATGACCATCTCGACGTTGACGTCCTCGTATGAGTGCCAGCAGTCGTAGTCGGTGGCCATGCAGATCATCTGGTAGGAGAGCTCGGCTTCACGCGCAAGCTTGGCCTCGGGCAGAGCGGACATGTTGATGACGGAGCCGCCCCAGGAGCGGTACATGTGGGATTCGGCACGGGTTGAGAATTGAGGTCCCTCTGTGAGCATTACAGGGTTAGTTATTGCGAAGTCTCAAGAGTATGCCATCTAAATCAGAGGCATTGAACGAACCCATGCAGATGATGGTGCCCTTGTCATGGAGCACCACGCCATCGCCCTTCATGTGCGCCGCGCACGTCTTGACAATATCCGCCAGCTTCTTGTCGAAGGGGTCCGCAAAGCCGACATGGCCTACAACGCCGCCCTCGAAGAAGGTAAACGGCCGGATGCCCTTTGTGCGATCGATGACCTGGTCAGGGACGACAAAGTCCATGGGCTTGATCTCCTCCTGCAGGGAGCCGACGGCGGAGAAGGCGATGACGCATCGGACGCCGAGGTGGCGGAGAGCAGCAATGTTGGCACGGTTGGGCACCTCGTGGGGCGCAAACTGGTGGTGCAGGCCGTGGCGGGCGAGGAAGGCGATGTTGACGCCGTTGTGGGAGAGGATGGCGATGGGCGAGGCGGGATATCCCCAGGGGGTCAGGGGGTTGACGAGGGCAATGGGCTCGTAGCCCTCGAGCTGGGCAAGGCCGGTGCCGCCGATGACGGCAATGTGGACGGGCTCTGGACGCGGGGAGTTAGAGTCACCGTCGCATTGACGCTGGTTTGTGAGGCTATCGTGACATACTGTCGAAGGTGGTAGGAAGGTCGCCCATGATGACGGCTGCTGTGATGCCCGGTGTTAGCTGATATGCTTACACAGGAGGCAACGCAAGACAAAGGGCATCTCACCTACTATATCCTGTTATTGAGAGGTATGTGAATATTAGGAGATGGTGGATATAGTGGTTTGTAGAAAAGGCGCAGCTTCACAGGAGCAAAAAAGTTGGCGGTTAATGATTTCTGTTACTATCTGAGTTACCCCTCTATCGATAGGTCAGTATGGAGGGGCACGTCTTTTTTTTCTATCTTGCACTTTTTTTTCGACGAGGGTTCAAGCAAAGAGCACGTCATCACCAGATTTGAGTTTGTAGAGCCTAGCGCGCTTATGTGATATTTAGAGATGACAGACGGGATCTATACGAGCATTTAGAGATGTATAAGTTGCTTCAAGTGATGACAGTGACGGTATTTGATAGAAGATTCAGCAGTATGTGAAGAGACCGGCTACAGTGCAGGGACCATCAAGGTACTAATACCTTATCACTATCTCGGTACCTGACGGCTTCGGTCCCGCGGATAGAAGCATGAGGTTGCCGCTCTGGTTGACAGGGATACAACTTCAACCACGATAATGCCATCGATCATCATGTTTCCCAATTCTGTTCATCTCAATCGGACTTCGTCAGGTTCCTATTGAAGAACAATCACTCGGCATGCCTCCAACAGACTCCCTCCAGTTCCTCTGACTATCGCCTCATTGTTTGGTTCCTATTCCCGATATAGCGGGGCTTTATGCTTACCAAGCCGGCAACTTTTTTTTTTCCTGCGTAACCATCCCAGCATTATTCAACTTCTTTGACCTGCACCCAGTTATCACTGCCTATCAAGAGCCTCGTCGTCATCGCCTCTGCTCTGCTCTGTATCTGTCGAGACTCCCCCCCGCACAACGGCCGCAGAGATGAGGATGGCAGAGTCGATTGACATCAACGATACCACGGTGCTGGGACAGGATGTTGCTGCGCCGCGGCCGCAGGAGAACGGAGGCGGCGACTCAGGCGAGACCATCGAGGAGCGATGCTTCTCAGCCGCACTCATCTGCCTCGAGGGCCACTTCACACAGTCGCCGCCCATGGGCCCCCAAACGACGGCGCGGGTCAACTCGATGATCTCCAAGACGCTGGAGAAGACGCACACGCTCCGGAAAGTCAGGTAGGATGAACGAAATCTGCAACAGCTGGTTTGATGCATCGGTGGCTAACCTGGATCGCATCAAAAAGAGAGGCTTTGGCGCGGAACGTGGCCATCTGGATATGGCTGACCAGGATCTTTGCGGCCGCCATCCCCAGCTTGACGTCGCGGTCAGTGGGACCGCTGTCTGCGCTGAACGACCCCGATAAGGGAGTCAGTCCCCAGGAGAGCACGGCCCTGATCGTCCTCAACCACGTGTCTGTCAAAGAAGACTTGGGCACTCTCATCAAGCTCATGCACATCGCCCGCAATCTTCTCGTGAATGCGGAGCCCGAGGTTCCTCAGGACATTTGCGCGGCAGTGCACTTTGACCAGATGGTGTATCAGACAATTATTCTCTGTGTTAACGTCACAAGTAAGGGTTATGACGGCGAGATATTGGACGAGACCCAGAGATTAAAGCTCACGGATATCACCGAGTTGTGTATGTGGATGCTGCCCATTCTTTTTCTTTCTTTTTTCCCGGCGACGGATGAGTGGACGCAGGCTGACTCCTTCTTTAGACAAGAAACTGCTTGTGACTTCACTGCAGCAGGTCCATAACTGGACTGCCAAGCATGATCGAAACAAAATGTCGTTCTGGTTCGACGTGCTGTTTGACGATGACGGTGCGCTGTCGAGCCCTGAGGAAATCATGAGTGACGGATCGGGCTTCCGCCCGGATGTGGCAAAGCTGCAGGTTCAGCACTGGCTGGATCGGAATTCGAAAATGTGCGACACGGCGAGAACGCTGCTTAAGGACTATGCGCAAAATCATGCAGACAAACCACCGGGCAACTTGGCCCCTATACGGCCACTGGCCTGGAATTGGCTTCCAGATGTTCCCGGAGCCACACCCATCATCATGGACGATAACTACGATAAGATCAACCCGGTGTGGAAGCCGGATGAGACGGACAAGTTCCAGCAGGACCGGCTGTACGCTCGTGTGTCGCGCGAGATTGATACCTGGTGGCTCCGAGCGCGCGATCCCAACTACGAAGACTGGGTGGTGGGCATGCCCTCGGTGGAGTTTGCTCAGTCGCGTACGGAGCACTGCCGGAACAACCTGGTTCATCGGTATGCCCATTCTTACCGAGCAGACCACTCGCCGCCTCCCGAGGGCGCCGAAGAGGATCTCTCTGATCATGAGCACTGCCACGACTGCCACGACTGCTATCTCCGCCACCACCACCACCATGAGGATGAGCATGAGTGCCATCACCACCATGATCACGAACACGAGCATGACCATGAACACGTCTACGACCACGACCACGAGCATCACCATCACGAGCACGCCGCGTCAGGTAACGAGGTTGAGCAGTGCGACCACCACCATCACCACCATCACCATGATAACGAAGATGACCATCACCACCACCACTGCCACCACCATCACCATCATCATCACCACCATGATCACGACTATCCTCATGATTACATGGACGACATGATGGACGATGAGGAGGTTGACGACGACGAATCATACGGTGATGGGCCATTGACTGGACTTTTGACTGAGGTGCCCAACATTCTGGATCCTAAGCAGATCGAAGCGTTGCACATGATAGTGAAGTCGTGCATCCTGGATCACGCAGGGTCCGGATTGACACGCGCTGGGGAAAACTTGCAAAAGACGCGATGCAGAATGTTCCTCGCCCTGGACTGCGGCAAGAGTCTGCTCAGGGAGCTGCTCGTCTTCATTGCCGTGTGGGACAAGGACGAGCAGAGCCTCATATTCCAAGTCACGACGCAAATTGTGGAAGCCACTCACCACAGCGCGCTGGTGCCGTATGCGTGGAACTCGCTGAGGATCCCCAAGGACATCATCTCTCCAGCACAGACGGTTTTGCTGCGCCTCGTCAACCACATGCTCCGAGCCCGAGCAGCCAGCTCTACTACGCAAGACTCCAAGGACCAGACGAGGGATCTCAAGCTGGCGCACTTCTTCTTCAGCTTCTTCCGGAGTCGCATTGTGCCGGAATGCGCGGCATTGATGCATCTACAGGCTCAGATTCGAGAAGAGAACCGCGACCCAGCCGAGTTTCCTGTTGACAGCTGGGATATGGAGCGTGCCAAGGACGGGCTGGCTCAGTACTTGGAGTTCCTCACGACCGTGGCTGAGATGGTGGACATGAGACCGCACCTGATTGAGTGGCAGGCAATCTATGATCTGATCACGATCCTCAGCAGCCTCGAGGCCGCAGTGCCGAAGAAACCACTCGTCGAAGTGCCCAAGCGCGCGCCATCAGCGGAGAGCGCCCCTAGCCTGAATACCAACACCAATGGCGGCGACGTCAATGACCCGATGGTGGAGCGGCCATACTCTACAGGGCCTGAGTGTGTGTCCCCGTCGCCGCCGCCGCCGCCCCTGCAGGAGCCGGCTCACAAGTTCCCGTGGTCCGGCATCAAGGGACAGATTTTCACCATTATCGCGACGCTGCTGCAGCCTCCGCCTGGCCAGAGCAGCCCCGGGAACGCGCAGGTGCAGATGCAGATGATGAAGTACAACGGCATTGTGCCCCTGCTCAACTGCTGCGCGTACGACGACCACAACCCGTTTGCCAAGGAGCGCGTCACCATCTGCCTGAAATGGCTGCTGGACGGCTGCGAAGCGGCCAACAACTTCTTCCGCGAGCTGGTGAGTCTCGCACCGCAGCCGAACCTGAGGCCTCCGCCAGGAGGTGCCACGCTCTCGACGATAAAGTTGGACGGAGTGCAAGGCGAGGTCAAGGTGCAAGTGCGGTCCAACACGGCGCCGCCTTTAACGATGCCGGACCGCGACACGGACGAGCTGCTCGAGAAGGCTGCGGAACTTAAGTTGGGGCTCAACCAGACCAAGAGCGGCGGCCAGGGCAACATTGAGGAGGACTTTATGGCGTAGTGTCGTCGTGTTTCTCCTTGTCTTGATTTCTTTTGTGGGCAATTGTCGAAACTATGACGGGATGGAGCATTCACAGGCGTTCTTTTTCATGGGAGTTTGGCCCTTTTTGTAGCTGTATATCAGCTGGGACTCGAGCAATAGTCAAAGCGAGGCATACCTTGGTAGTGGTCGTTTGTATGGAACTGTGAAGATACACGAAATCGCATGGCAAGCTACCTTAGTGTGCAATTGCCATTACCGCTGAATGTTGTTTGATGGATATCATTATGCATGTAAATTGCGGTATGTAAACAGCGCCGTATGAGCAGATGATTCTAACCTAGACCATGGCCATAGAAATACATGACAGATATACACACATATATAAAGTAGACGTAAGCGGTTCAAATACAGGGCCAAGTGGTTGGAGTAGAGTGTGAGTTTTCCCCCTCTTTTTGTTTGATATCGGGTCGTTCTGCCACTCGCCGCCGAGCAGAGATTAACCATGGACATGGAACTGAAGTGATTTTCATCACGAGACGTTTGACTTCCGACTGTCTCTTCCTCCCGCCTTGGAAGTAGTTGCTGCGCTTTTCGCTTGTGCTGTTCTGGGGTTTCCGCATCTTCGTGTCATTCTCAAGTCCTCGTTTTCTCCCGTCCGCTTCTTTCATGACTCTCCCGCATCTCAAGCACTGTCTCAATTTGATCCATTGACGGGCAGCTTGCCCTCCGTCTTCTCGACATAGGCCACCAAATCCGCAATGGTGCACACCTTGAGCCCCCATTTCCTCGCAAACGCAATACACGCCTCGCCGCGCAGCATGCCGGGGCTATTCCGCACCGCCTGACCAGGCACCTCCTCGCCATCGTCCACGATCTCGCAGATGACGCCGGCCTCGACCTTGCCCGCCAGCCGGCAAAACTCAGTCGCGGCCTCGGTGTGCCCGTTCCTGGCGCGGACGCCCCCCGGGGCCGCGCGCAGGGGCAGGACGTGCCCCGGGCGGCGCAGGCTGGCGGCGGTGGCGGCCGGGTCGGCGAGGACGCGGCAGGCGAGGGCGCGGTCGTGGGCGCTGATGCCGGTGGTGACGGAGGGGTGGGCGGCGTCGACGGAGACGGTGTAGGCGGTGCCGCGGGGGTCCTGGCTGTGCTGGACCATGGGCGGGAGGTCGAGGGCGGCGGCGCGGGCGTGGGTGATGGGGGCGCAGATGAGGCCGGACGAGTGCCGGACCATCCAGGCCATTTGCTCGGTGGTGATGGAGTCGGCGGCGATGATGAGGTCGGCTTCGTTTTCGCGCGAGGGGTCGTCGAGGACGACGAGGAACTCGCCTCTACCTGCGGGTGCTTGTCAGTTCCCAGATTGTTGACAGATTGCCGGAGGAGGTTGGGAGACGTACGGAAGGCCTCGATGGAGTCGGGGATGGAGTCGAATTGACTCTGGTCTATGGTGGAGGAGGGCATTTTGCGTTGGATGTGGTGGTTTGAATATTATATCCGGCGTCGCTTGCTGTCAATGGGCGCAGATTCGGCTTCAACGACGCTCTTTGAAGATAATAAATGACCAGATAACAGCAAGATAGTGGTCGAGAGTCGGGTATTCAAGAAAGTCGAGAGGTGGTGGGAGGTTGATGACTCTGACGATGTCCAAGGATCTGGAGCCTTTTGGTAGTACCAAGGCGGGCGGAAAGTCACCAGTACTTTTGCTGTCTGGACTTTTCCGGCGCAGCGTCGGGGCGGAAATCCGAGCAGACGGGCTTGTACCCGTGACGTGACTACTGCAGGACCCTTTTTTGGTGAACAATCCGGACCCGCGCAGTTTGCGGCTCCGAGCTGGACGCAGTTAAGAAATAAGTGTCAGGAATTGTATTGGATTGGCCGAGGAACAAGTGGCTGCTGGCTGTCAGGCTTGTGTGAGCAGTAGTAGGCACCTATAAAGGTGAGTTGATTTGAGTGACCCGAAAGCCGAGCGCAGAAATGGCGAGTAGAGGGGCAGAATTGCCGAACGGGATTGATGGCTTTGGAGAGGGACGGAGATGGTTCGCCGTTTGGCAGCGGGCTGAAAGAGTATCCGAAGAAAGGGATTGGGCTATTCTCGGCTTTTGGCTCTTGGTGGATGTTTAGAAGCTCGTTGAGTTGAGGATCGCTGGACAATCACAAGCTTTTTTTTCCGTTGCAGCGCTGCAGCTCGGATAATATATAGCATCTGCGTCCTACAAACTGCGACCTCGGTGCGTCGTATCCGCTAGAGCTGATGATGGCATCAGGGACTAACGATTTCTGTCAGACTCGTAATGATGTGTAAGCCGAGGCCGTGGAGGGCGCTATGGCGGCTCCAGAGGTTGGCTGTTGCACGCTTTTTGCTGGATTTGGGATACCGATTATGGCCAATGGTGATTACAAAGAATATGAAGCTGTAACCATGGATTTTGATGTTCTGACTTCAGTTCAGATGGATGAAGTGTCGTGCTACCTGAGTTGGAGGTATGTGAAAATGTGATTCTCTACAAGATGATAAGGTATGTTTGAACCAACCACAGCCTTACCTGGAGACGCTTGGATTCACCAGCAATGACAGAAGTATATGACACAGTCACTCTCATTCTAAATACACAATAAAGTCGACCAAAAGGCCATCAACCATCTCTACAATTCCGGAGCAACACCAATTACCAGCCGCGCGGGTATCCTCAGGGTTCTCGTCTCCACCATCCAAAAAAAGAGATCCCGCGGCACGCCGGAGCCCCTCCAGGAAGTTTCAATTGAGCTGCAGCTCGGAGGTGCGTCCAACTCGACTCTTTTTCTTTGTCAGCCGGCCCTTTTCTCCGCCCACCTCGGCAGTCTCCGAGCCTCCGAGCATCTGGGACTGTTCCATTCATCATCTTTGCCTGCCTCTGCTATTCTTCTTTTTTAGAGATGCCCGCGCCGACCCGAGCAGTGGCCGGTGCCGCCAGTGGCTTCTCACGGCGGCTTGTGCCTGGTTTGAGGCCCCAATTGGCTTCTCTTCCGCCTTCTCTTACCCGTCTTCTACCTCCTACAGCGACAGCCGCGTCAACAGCAACACCAACAACACCAACAACAACATCACCAACATCACGATGCCACTCAACTTTCTCCTCCGTCAACCCCGATGAAGTCTCCCACTTCACCGCCCTCGCCGCCGAATGGTGGGAGCCCCACGGCTCCTCCCGCCTGCTGCACCTCATGAACCCCCTCCGCCACGACCTGATCCGCGCCTGTCTGTCAGAATCCTCTCCCTCCTCTCCCTCTTCCTCCACCGGCAACAGCAGCAGCAGCAGCAGCAGCACTGGCATCCCAGATGCGAGCATCACGTACCTCGACATCGGCTGCGGCGGCGGCATCTTCGCCGAGAGCGCCGCCCGCCTGCCCTCCACCAAGCACGTCACCGCCATCGACCCCACGCCCTCCGTCCTCGCCGTCGCAAAGGCCCACGCCCGCAAGGATCCTTACCTCGCCGGCAAGCTGACGTACAAGCTCACCTCGGTCGAGCAGCTGCCCGTCCCCGCCGAGGGCCAGGGGTACGACGTCGTGACGCTGTTCGAGGTCATTGAGCACATTGACGATCCCGCCGCGTTCCTGGACCGCGTGCGGCCGCTGGTGAGGCCGGGAGGGTGGCTTGTCATGAGCACGATTGCGCGGACGTGGGTGAGCTGGTTGACGACGAATCTGATTGCCGAGGATATACTGCGCATTGTGCCGCCGGGGACGCACGATTGGAACAAGTACATCAATGAGGACGAGCTGAGGGGGTTCTTGGCGGGCAAGGGCTGGGATAGCGCAAAGGTCGTGGGGGTTGTCTATGTGCCTGGGCTGGGGTGGAGGGAGGTCAAGGGCAGCGAGAAGGTGGGCAACTATTTCTTTGCTGTGCGCAAAGTGTGAAGAGAAGAATGGCGAGAGCGTCGAGCATCACGGAAAGCCATCTTTTTGTGGTGCATGTGTATCAACATGGCTGTGGGAGGAATGATACCCCTATGGTGTGCTACGAAGCTCACGACGGAGAGGCGGATGGCAAAAGGCTACTGTACAATAACTGATAGAGGGCACTGGAAAAAGGCGGGAAAGAAAAAAAGAAGATTTGCAATCCCCTGCAAGCATGCCTTGCAAAGGGCCAAGTCAGGTTGCTGGTTGGTGTATTGCTGGGTATCACATTATACGTTCTTCTGCCGTCTATGGTATCATGACTTCATGCCGTCCGAAAGAAACGATTCCTTCACCTCTCTTCCTTCTTGACTATTCTGCCATTTGCCCTTGTTCGATGTTCTCTTCCAAGCAAAAGAGATTCATTTGCTTCGTCTTCGTCGTCCTCGTCATCCATGTCGCGCTCGTTCTGTTCTTCTGCCTGCTGCCAGCGCTGGATCCTTCGTTTCATGGCTTCGTCCAAGTAAAAGTCGTGCTCGAAGCGGGCACGAGAAAATGTCTTTAGTCTCCATATTAGCACTTAATTCAGCGTCAAGGGGGGCAGGATGGAAGAAGGCTCACCTGAGAGCAGCCTGTCTGGGGACATTGACGCTCTCCTCGGAGCGGCAGGTAATCCAGAATGGCAGCCTTCTCAAACGCATGCGGACACTTGCGACTCCTGTACGGCTCCTTCATGGGCAGCAGAGTCAGGGGGCAATTGATGCTCAGGATCTCACGCGAGACAGCCACGTCGTCGTCGTCGTCAAGGGAGCCGTTCTGCCCGTCCCGACTAGGGACTGTCATGTCCGGTTCACCATTCGACGAAAACCATCGGGAGGCGTCAGGTAGTGGAGGCCCATCTTCCCCCGCTGCGGCTTCGTGCCACAGCTTCTTGAATCCCACGTAGTCATTGTTGAGAGCGTATCGTTCGTGGGCGCTGAGGCCGTTGTACTCGGCCCTCTTCTTTGCGCGGAGCTCACGGAAGGTATCGATGACGCTGGTTACGGCCTGTTCCTCTTCAATATTGTCCTTTTGGTCTGCTTCGTCCTCATCATCACCGCCAACCACATTGGCTGGTCTTCTTCGGCCTTGGGATGCGCCTGCGCCTCTCGCCTGGCCTATTGTGCTTGTCGTAGCAGTGGTGCTGAGGTCATCCAAGACGGCAGCCTGGTCCTCCAGTTCGGCTTTCCGGTCAATCAGTTCTCTGAGAGCGCGCTCGGAGTCGCGGGTGAGCCTCTCAACCTCCTTCTCAAATTGGGGGATTTCTTTCTCTAGACGCTCCTCCTCCGCTGTCTTGGCCGTGCCCTTTTCCTCCCGGCGCTCACGAAGTGCGGCCAGTCGATCCTGGCTTCTGCGCAGCCGTTCGTTTAGATCGCCGACACTGAGGCCCAAATGGCGGATAGACTCCTTCAGCTGGCTCTCATACGACGCAGTGCCTCGGTTATTGGAGAGTTCGATCAGTTCCTTCCGGGCAGTGTCGGACAGAGCGAACGAGAGCGGCTCGTAGTCGGGGAGGGCTGTGACCGTTGTGGTGGTGGAAGTGCCTGTCGATGATGATGACGCTGCAGCACGGCCGCGGTTGAAGAGGCGGCGTGACATGATGTGAGGTATGTGAAGTGATGAAGATGTTTGAAGATGAGCTTTACAAAAGCATCGCTGGACCGGGGAATGCGAACTGAGTCGATTGCTTGCAGATTCACTGCATGGTGGGGGTTTGGAGACGCGCTTCACAGACGCGATCTGGAGGGACGGGATCAATTATCGAGGATTACCTAAGCCGCCGCTTCCTGACCCTCTACCTAGCCGTTCACTGGTCCATCACAGGAGCTTCCATCTGAACTTCTGAACTTCAGACGATTGGATCAGTTGGAACTTACACTCAGTGCGCACGGTGCTTGTCTATCCATCACTACCTATATCATCTGTCAACGCTCCAGCCTTTGGATCCAGCACGACAAGCGTCGAGTTCGAAGATGAGGGTTGCAACAGGGGGGCACCTGAGACCAACATACTATCTCAGGTAAGGTATATGCAAAAGGTGCAGCATCCGAATTACCTACCCAGATGTGCAAATTGTAAAGACTCGGATAGCTTTGATATATTCCGATGGTTCCATACAGCAGGGACCGTGAGGGATCTGAACCATCTTAGATGCCCGATCCACGAGACTCGCACACGAGTTCCACCCCAAGGCACGGCGCTTCCCGAACCCCTTGCTGCATCTCACTCTGCATCATCTCCCTCCACGACGCTGGACAATTTGAGATGGCCATACATAGTACTTGCATAGTACATAGCGCCGACTTGGTGCTACACCATGACCGTGGACAGAAAGAGATGCTTGTACGAGCACTGCGTACTTCCGGCTGAGACATGCAGAGGCAGCTGACGTTGCTCAGGCCAGGTCGAGGTGACAGGAGATGCATCGAAGCGCAGATGCTGCAAGCCTCCGTCAGCCATCATGCTGCTACTTGGCAAGCCTCAGCGACGATATCCCAGGCCAGGCGCAGTTGTTTGTCCGCCACGGCGCCAACGCGACGCTTTGTTGCCAGTCGGACCCCTGCCTGCTGGCCTCGGACAATTTCACAGACGCTTGGGAGACAGCGAACGCAGTGGCACTCTGTGTGCTTTGCGGCATAAGGTAGTACGCCTTTGTCTCGACCAGGTACGTGGATCCCGATGCTGCAAGCTGCCTCTTCTATTATTGCTTTTCAAGCTGCTCATGACTTTGGCGTAGCCATCACCACGGGGAGCGTGCGGCAGTCTTTTCGGAGGCTTCAGCATCACATGTGTTAGCAGTCAAAGCATAGTTGCTGCAAACAGCCTGCTACGAAGCTATTTTGATCTGCTCTATCTGTTCCGGGTGAGCCTGAGACAGATCGACGAATCATCATCATCCGGCTGGGTTGATGCTGGCCCAGACAACGATTGCTCCGTGCGGATAGAGGCACAAATCGACAATACTAGCAAGCTGTCTTTCAAGATCAGTGCTACGTGGGCAATCAGGCAATGTTATCCAAGCCGAGACCCGGTCCCAACTACGGCCAACATACGATTCTTCGCAATGCCCGCGGCGCAACGCCGCATTCCTGCGCCCTCGCCCACGACTCAACATCGCGTGTCCACAGTCTAGAACCACAAGGTCCCCCTTCTCCTGCAGGCTCCGACACATTGACAGAGGCGTCATGGCAGCCGGAAACCAGCTGCCCGAAGCAGTCAAAAGACCCATTCGATATACCTGCCGGCCGCATGTGGCATTGACCGGCCTCAAGAAAGAACTGGGATTCTCGGATCGCCTTTGATTACCACCAGCAATTCAGCCGATCGCCGTCCGGCCCCAATCCGCCGCCATCGGGCCAATCAGCAGGGTCCGCGTTCGACCCCTTGGGCTGTGACCTCGCCGCTAACACGATCTGGCGTGTGTCTGTCGCCGCCCGCGATAGTGCGCTAACACCGGACTAACACCCAGTCGCCCTCGATGACGGCCAGAGCCTCCCGCGGCTTCGATCTGAGATCGCTGCCCTGTATCGATGATGTCCATCTGTTGCCAGCCTCTCCAGCTTCTTGCACGGCCTCCGCTCTGCTGCCCCTGCCTGCCATCTGCATCTGCTAGAGCCTTCTGCCAACTCAAGTCGCGCCATGGCTTGCGTCAGATCCAAACCCCCCTTGTGTCCATGTGTCCGAAAAGTCAGAGAAAAGCCCTGTTGAGGTCTTATCCGGCGCCCGCAAGGAACAGGAGCAAACAGCAGGGAGCTATCGGGGACAGTCAGCCTTTTGCCTCTGCTTCTGCTTTTGCACGCAGCCGCTCAGATTCGTCCCGAGTAACCGCTTTGTCTTGTGCTCTGCTGCTCTCACCATCCCACCCCCCATCTGAGCTCTGGGTCTGCAATATCCACTTTGTTTGCTTCCGCATATCTCCAGTTACTATCCCTGGATTTGGATACGGGCTTGTTCACCTTGATCATGGCTGCTATTTAGTACCTCTTGTCCCTGACTCTGTAACGCTCTCTACCTAGCTCTCTCTATCCTCTGAGCTTCGACGTCCCGGCTGTGACCTCTTCATTACATAGAGTGGCCCAGCCCTTGCCATTCGGCACACGAGATCGCCACCCAGCCGGCGTTGGCATCAACCCCCAATGCTTGGAGCACCAATCATGGTATCTTCAGGGTCTTCAGACCTGCCACTGCAGCTGAATCCCTGGGAAGACCAAGCTCTAAACGTAAGTCACCCGCCCTCAGCCGCGTTGCCCGGGTTCGAATGCAGACGGGACCCGAGGTTAACTCATCATGTCATCAGTACGGGTTTCCGCAACAGCCTCCTGCCAATGACCAAGCGGAAAACAACAACACCAATGCCCCGGCTTGGATACAGCTTCCGGACCCCATCATATACCCCGGGATATATTCAGCTAGCGGCATCGATGTGATGGGCATACTGGTAAGCATAACATCTCGCTCGTCTTTGCCCAACCGCTGCTTTTCTCTGGTCATGCCCGACGCTGTAATGCTAACAGTCTTTTGCATAGTTACGAGTTGCAAGTCGACCGAATCCGAGCATCGACCTTGGCCCACTCGACTGCTCCGTCTCCCTCACCTTGTGCGATATCAGTCTACCAAATGCCCCCATTGTGTACGCCTCCCCTGGCTTCTACCAACTGACCGGCTACTCTGCCCCTGAGATCATGGGTCGAAACTGTCGGTTTCTGCAAAACTCTCCTCATATGCCACCGCCGGGCAGGGTTAGTGAGGCTGTCAAGGAGATGCGGCGTGCCATCCGTTCCCACCAGGAAGTACAAGTCCACATTGTCAACTATAAGAAGAACGGCACCGCGTTTACCAACGTTGTTACGATACTCCCCCTGTGGGCTGATCCTACCGGGCATCACTTTGCCGTAGGCTTCCAGGCTGAACTTTAGAGGGTTAGCACACCTCGAAAGCCTCTGTATGAATCTTTTCTTTTCCTTTTTCTTCTTTTTCTTCTTCTTTCATCTCTTTTTACAACATCTGCATACGCTTTCCTGGCAATTCCTTCCAAGGCAATACCACGCCAGCTCGACGCTGTTTGTTTTTTCGACAGCAAACAGTCTGCCAACCTACCCTGGATAAAATACCTCCATTCCAGAGCGCTCAAGCTCTCATTATGGATCGTACATACAGTCACATACGAGATCTGCAGTTCGCTGTTCCGGGGGAGATGCCGTGTCGGCAACGGCATCCCGACGATCTGATGATCAATCCTGGAGCTCGATGCAGACTTTGATTTTCCTGAAGCAGCCAGGAGAATTTGGCGGCGAGCACGATGATGATTTACATGATATTCCGGCATGTTTTTGGTTTCTTCTTTTAGCGATTGAGCCTAGTTGTACGGTTTTGCATTGGGTTTTTCAAACAGTTTTACGGGTGGTACACGAAAATGGTCTGGGGATATCCAATAGATGTATACACGATAGCAGTGTAGAAGATGAATATTTGCAAATAGTTTGCCGAGTAGATGAGCCATACAAATGCCACGCTCTCCCAAACACAATATACGACAAAAGCTTGCTCTGTACATGAAAAATCTTCATCATCCGGCACCTATGCCACAGGACGTGCCATCACTTCCTCAGCCGAGTAGATCGACGGCGACCTTCTTCCACCACTTCCTCCTTCACTGGAGCAGCCTTTGGCTTCTCCGCCCCTGCTTTGCCCCGTTTCTTCTTGGCAGGCGGACTCACGTCCTCCGGCTCATCGGCCTCTTCCTTGACTGCCGCCTTCCGTGATCTCTTGGGCTTTTTCTCCTCGACCACATCTTCTTTTTTTCCACCTCCCTCATTGTCCTCTTGCTTCGGCTCGTTCTTCACAGCCTTGCCCTTCTTCCCTGATGCACCCTTCTCAACAACAGGCTCCTCTTTCGCGCCGGAAACAACAGCCCCCGTCTTCTTCTGCACGCCCGGCGCATAACAGCTCGTCCTCCCGCCAACGGTGATGAATGCAATCTTCTCCCCGTTGGGCAGCTTCGTCGCCGCGCCCTTGTCGCCTTTTCCCCAGCGGTGCTTGAAGAGCCAGTGGTCCGGGAACTGGTCCGAGTCGCCCAGCTTGTCGACGGCCAGCTGGCAGACGTAACGAATGGCCTCGTGCAGCCTCTTAATCTCCGCGTCGGAAAACGTATCCGAGTACTGTTCGGGATGGAGCTTGGCCTGGTAGAGCGTCTCGTCGGCGACCCAGTTGCCGATACCGCTGATCATGGCCTGGTCGAGCAGGAATGCCTTGACGGGGACGTGGCGGCTCTTCATCTTGTCCCGCAGGTACGTCTCTGTGAAGATGTCCTTGTCGACGACGGGGTCGGGCCCGTTCTCCACGAGGGGGGAGTGTTGTCTGATGGCGTCGCCGGGACAGTCGACGAGGCGGACGCGGCCGAAGCGGCGGGCGTCGGTGAAGGCGACTTGCACGGGGCTGCCGTCCTTGTCGTCTGTGGTGGTGAGGTGGAATTTCCAGAATTTGGGGGGCCATTGGGCGATGTCGCTTTCTTTCATTTTCTTGTAGTAGTTTGCGTAGGCGGTTCTTTCGCCGTTGATGTGGACCCAGCCTGGAGGATGAGTTGTGAGGAGGGTGGTCTATGTAGAGGCTTGTCTGAGGGGACTTACCCGTCATGCCAAAGTGCATTACCAGATGAGGTGGTTTGTCAAATGTTATCCTTCGGACGATCAGTAAAGTGTAATACTTGAGACGATCAGGAATTTCAAGTTATCAAGGACTTGATCCACATACCAAAAGTATTTACCTTGTGAGCCGGCAGATATGACCTGGCAGGATCAGAACACGCTGAACATCTCAAAGTTGAGACAAATCTGCACACCTTTTTGCCTTTCAGAGCCGCTTCGACCTCTTTGCCGCTGGTGCCGACCTTGCCAAACACACTGTTGTCATCGATGGCCGCAGCGTTGGCGATGGTCTTTCCGACCAGCCGCTGGCGGAGGTAGTGGACGATACGAGCAACTGGATGCTGTTAATGGGAGAGTCCATCTGACATTGGAAATGGCGCTACATGCCTTCAGCTATCTCAGGCATCTTGAACAGTATTTAATCTTTTATTGATATGCTTGAGATATCGACTCTGAGTGACAGACACTCTAGACTTTTGTATGATTTACAATACAGACAACTCCAGCAATCTCATTCACGCTTCAGCCGCGCCTGAGGTCCTCAGAGGACGCGAGGCAACGCGGAGTCACGTGCGCTGCTTACTCTAGCACAGGCTCGGGTCGGCCCACAACCCCACCAAGCAGAGAAAAAAAAAAGCTATGAAAACATTTCTGCCGGAGCTTTTTCCTTTTCTTTTTCTTCTCTTCACCAATTCGCTTCTGCATTTTCCCTGCAGAAGCAGCTCAGGCAAGGAGCTCAAAGTGTAAGTTTTGTGTGCTGCTTTTCCTTGCTGCTTGTTTGCCCTCAGTCCACCTACCTGATGAAACCCTAAATCCGCAAACTAGAGTCTTTGACCACATGGAGTGAAAACACCGTTTAGCACGTCAGTCTGAAACCATTATCGGACAGCTGCAATTGTTTCTCTTGCCTGCAACGAGTTGGGCGCTTTTGCTAATTGTCTGGATATAGAATATGAATGCCAAGTGGTATCGAGCTTGAACAACTTGCCGGCGACGTCGCGCTGTCGACAGACATCTTTCTGGTAGGCTACCTTTCCCCCCCATCTCCCACCTTTTGCAACATGATGATCAATTTCAATCAATATACGCTGGAAATTACCGGCTGAGTTATCCTTTGATGATATTCTTAGGCTATGACTGACCTGCCTCTTTGACCACTGTTTCTTTTTGAATGCAAACCTAGTGGCATTGGCTAACTTGGGACAAACAGATTCACCTGACAAGGTATGCCGTTTCTGCTGCTACACTTTCCTCACAACCATCCGATGTTAGATGATGAAACGGCACTGGGCTCCGAATTTATGATGAGCAAGACACGCCATTTTGCGGCAGGCCTAGAAAACCTCGCCCACTGATTCTATCACGTCGATGTCTCGCGCTGGATCAACCGAGGCTGGATATCAGGGCTGACTCGCGGTTTCAGTGTCTAGTGATGTGCGCTGCATGCAGTGAATTATGCCACACTGTGCCATCTGTCTACATCAAGGTAAGCTCTTCTTGTTCTCTGTCTCATTTCAGCGTCATGTGATGATTTTAGATGACGAGTCCTATTCGGGTTTCCGATGAGGACAACAACCTTACCTACCATTCATGCATTCCCTGATCCATGCTCCAACCTCACTCGTTGTTCTGCTGAAGTGTGTGTATCGACTTTGGCTAACATTCAAAAGTGATATTGTTAGTTTTGCCCGCACGCTCCCGTTGCACCCCAGCTTTTTCGTGATGAGCTCGAATAAACAATGACAAGCATATGTCTGAGCTTCACGCGACGAAGACAAAATGTTCGGAACTGATCCAGCAATCATTCACATCACGCTTGGATTTGGAAGGCTGAGCTACTGGCTAACTGGGGCCCAGAGATGACAGTGCCTTGCATGGTGCTTTGCAGCTTTCGATGTCAAATGGTGAGCATTCCTTCACGAGTCCCTTTGCTTCCTCATTTACATGATGTACAAATATCACGACGGTCAACTTAGCCATATGCTCTGATGATAACGCCTGTGACAAGGCATTTTTACCCTGATACTTCACGTTTTTATCAACTTCTTGCTGCAAATGCATTGCTTGGCATTGTGCTAACAGACGATTGATCAGATATCCGAGCTTCTCGACATCAGTTGGACGCGGATCTGGTACCAGCCTGCCAAGTGGCAGCTGGAACCAGTCACGTTCTCAGTCCACCACTTGTGGACTGTCGTAGATCCAATCGCACGTAAAGGGACTATTGCACAACCAGTCTTGGATCGTGAGGTCGGAATGATGGCGCACTTCAGTGCGGACGGGACATCCATACCCCGTACTTCTTTTAGTCACAGTAAAAAAAAAACAATAGTTTACAGGCACATACTCTCCAACTTGTTTGTGAATGTTATAGCATGTGGAGGAACGTGGATAACACAAACCATGCAAGATCTCGGTCTCCAGCCTCGTCGCAAGTCACGCACATCAGACCTCATTGGCAGGTACTTCAGGCACCAGTTAAACAGCTCCTAGTCATAATACTACCTACCTTGAGATTGACAAGGCTGAGACCGCGGCAGTTCAGATACAGTCGATCGTGCGTTGGCAGACATACAGAACGTTGGAGAACACACCTGAGTAAGTAGGATTTGGGTCGTACTCGGCTGGCGCTTACATGTACACCAGCACCACCAAGCGTTATAGGACGTGTCCGTTAGGAGATGTGGGATTGGGGGACATGTGGCGGCCCGATACGAAGAAGCATCTATCTCGTTTTCTGTGACATTGATCTTAGCTGAAAAAGCCTCGGATGTGTTATAGCCGCATATGAGTCCTTCGACTCATGATAAGCTGCTCGACGTCAAGACCCTCAAGGGACATTGCGAAATACTCTAGGCTGGGTATCTGCTAAGCGCTTAAAAGCGCCCATGACAACTTGGCATCGAACCGCTCATATGGTGGCCAAGCGAATAGTTTGCCGAGCCTAGGGAGTGCTGTTCAGGTGAAGTACAGTGGGATGCAATAAGTATTGGCACCCCTCGAGGTCACGGCCAGATTGATATTACCTATTTAGGACTTGGCGCTTTTTCTTTTTCAAGCTAAAATTGGATGCGCTGTAATATAGCGAACTTGCGCTATAAGATAGCATACCATATGCTATAGTATAGCGTCTACTCCGCTGTAATACAGTGAGCACACCTGGACATAGAGCGGCAACACCAGCTTACCTCAATTAGGCTAGAGCGGCTTTCCGATACCTTAGGGGGTTCTAATATAGTAGTGGGAAGTGGCTGAAAGTTATAATTATTATAGGGGAATAAACCCTTATAAAATAGGCTATAATGCTTTATAAATGCGCTATAACACTTATAAAAGGCCTATAGCTTTTTTTAAGTAATAAACTATTAATTAAAAACAAGCTGTTTTAGGAAATAAAATTATTTAAAAATCTTAAACTATTAAAAATCCTAGTTAGCTAATTAAATACTAGAATTTTAATTTTATATAAGTTACTTTCCTTTTAGCAGTATATAGTGCTTTATTTATTATAACACCTTTATTATATTATAATAACTAATAGGCTATATTTATATATAATTAATACTATTAATATATATATTAAATATAAGCGCATAGCTATTTATATATATTATATATACTTTATATATTTAAATATTATATTATTTATACCTTACTTTATATATATATAGTAATTAAGTAATATAATTAATAGCAGCTATTATTATATATTAGCAAGATAAGGTTTAGTATATAATAAAATTATATTAACTTAACTATAGTAATTTTAAAGCCTTTTTTTTTTTTATTATTATTATTATAAAAAGGGGGTTATAGTTTAATAAGAACTTAATATTTAAGAGGCATTAAATACTAAATAAAGGCAGTAGAGGCTAAGTATAGGTAAGATATAAGGAAAAGACTAAAAAAAGATATAGGCTAGATAAAGGCAGCAGAGGCTAGGCATAAGTAAGATATAAAAAAAAAACTAAAAAAAGACATAAGCTAAATAGAGGTAGCAGAGGCTAGGCATAGGCAAGATATAAAAAAAAGACTAAAAAGAGATATAGGCTAAATAAAAGCAGTAGAGGCTAAGTATAGGCAAGATATAAGAAAAAGACTAAAAAGAGATATAGGCTAAATAAAGGTAGCAGAGGCTAGGCATAGGTAAGATATAATAAAAAGACTAGAAATAGCTAATATTAAATATTATATATATATAATAATATAATTATTAGGAAAAAGGATTTATATACTTAGCTAAAAGGCTAAAAAAGTATAGTTAACTAGTTAATAAAGGCGCCTTTAAGTATATTATTATTATCTTTATTATTATAGGCGCTATTAAGTTAGGTGCTGCTAGTATAGGCTTTACTTTTACTTTTACTTTTTAAAAATAAACTAACTTTTTTATTATAAGCTTATATAGTACTACTTCTTATAGTTAATTTAGTAAGCGCTATTATAATAAAAGCAGAAATATTATTAGCAGTATTTACTATAAGTGCTAATATTAGTAAGCCTTTTTTAAAAAGCTATTATAATTAAGACTATAAATAAGTCTTAAGTAATAATAGCAGGCCTAACTAGTTATAATAGCTATATTAAACTCTTTTTAAGGACTAGTATAACTTTTTATTATCTTAAATTAGTAATTATAAAGCTATATATTAATAGGTTAAGGATAGGGGGTTACTATTATTTTAAAAATACTTAAGTTAATAATATAAAGATAATAATTTTCTACTTTTAATACTAGACTTAATATTAACCTTAAAGGTTTATTTTTATAAAATTAATACCTTTTTTTATTAAGATATATTTTATTTTTATAGCTAAGACTATTACTTTTAAAGTAATAATATAAGGTTAAACTTTATTACCTTTAATAACACTTAAATAACCTATAAGATATATTTAAAATAGCATAGTTTTTATAACTTATAAAATTACTTTAAGGCAGGCATCTTAAATACTAATTTTAATAGCGCTTTATAAGTAAAGTAAATAAGTTCCTTTATATATTCTTAAGGTTATAATAGCTTATTTAAGTATAGTATATAAGGGTTTATTATAAACTATATTAATAATTTTAAGACTATAAGGTCTTTATATAATAAAAGTAGTATATTAGCATTTAATACTATAAAAGGTTAATAATTAGCTAGTAGTAGTAGTAGTATAGCTAGGCTTTTATATATATTTATCTTTATAAATATATTTATAAATACTATTAATTAAGTAAACTAAGTAAATAATATTATCTTAAGCTTAAATAAGGCATAGTTAACTTTATAAAAATATAGCTTAAAGAAAAGAGTATTATATAGCTTATTAATATAGTTATAGTAATTATTATTATACTTATAGTCCTTCTTTTTTTTTTAAATAATACTATAACCTTTTTTAGTGTTTTTATTTATATTTATCTCTTTTTTACTTATTATAAAAGTAAGAGATAAAATAATAAGGAAGTAAAATACCTTAAAAAGGTAAAAGTAAGTAAGTAATTTTATATTATTTATTAAGCTACTAGACTAATTAAAGACTTAACTAGCAGGAGGAAAGAAATTTTATTAAGTATAGTTATTAAACTACTAGCAGCACTAGGTATATATCTAGTTATAAAATCTCTTAATAATCTCTTTAATAAAATAGTTATAAAGCTTTAGCTAGAAAATATAACTAACCTATACCTTTAACTAATTGCCTTCTTATTTAATAAAAAGCTTAGCTTAAACTTAATATACTTTTAATATAAAATGCTTAAATTAAAAGTAATAGTTTAATATAATAGTCTAAAAGGACTTAAAATAGTATAAGTTTATAAGTAATTATAAGTAAGTAAATATTATTTTCTTATAAATAAGTGCTTAAGTTATATAAATAAGTTTATTAATAGCTATAGTATAATTTAACTTAGTAATAGTAGCTATAAACTTATTATTAAAAATATAAAAAATAATTTTTAAATTACTATTTTTAATTACTTTTTCTTAGCGCTATAAATTAAAGGTCTTTTTAATATATAGGCTAGTTTAAACTATATAATAACTAATAAAATACTTTAGGTTAATTTATAAGTAGCTTAATATAATCTTCTTTTAGTATATTTTTTATAAGTTTACTTAAGTAGTATTATAAAAGAACTAAAGATATATATTCTTTAAAGGCTATAAAAAAACCTTTAGTAAACTATTAAAAAAGTCTATAGCTAATTATAGCTAAGGATATTATACTATAACTTAAAAAAAGCTAGTTAAGAATATAAAAAATATATAGTTAAGTAATTAAGGTATTAAGTCTTACTTATTATTTTAAGCAGATATTAATGCCTTTTTCTTTTATACTAATAGTAGTAAAGATAATATTTTAAAAGTAGACTTATTATAAGTTATAGCTATAGTTAAAGTAGTAAAAGTTTAAGAGGGCGCTAGGCTAACTTTAAATAAGGCTGCTATATATTATTAAGGTTAATCTTAACTAAATAAGTAAAACTAGCCTTAGCTTAATAAAAGGCCTTAGCTTAAATAGTAAAACTAGCCTTAATTAAATAAACCTTAGCTAAAATAGTAAGACTAGCTTAGTTAATAAGACTAGCTTAATTAGTAAAACTAGCTAAATAAAGTGCCTTAACTTTATATAGTAAGTTAACTATAGCTAAATAAAAAAGGATAAGACTAGCTTTACTTTAAGGCAGTTCTTTAATTAAAAGGTCCTTAATTAAAAAAATAAAATAAGCCTTACCTTAAAAAAAGGCCTTAGCTAGTAAAATATTAGCTAGGAGGGTAAAACTAGCCTTAATTAAATAAACCTTAGCTAAAAAAGTAAAACTAGCCTTAACTAAATAAACCTTAGCTAAAAAAGTAAAACTAGCCTTAATTAAATAAACCTTAGCTAAAAGGGTAAAATTAGCTTTAGCTAAATAAACCTTAGCTAAAAAGGTAAAACTAGCCTTAGCTAAATAAACCTTAGCTAAAAGGGTAAAATTAGCCTTAACTAAATAAACCTTAGCTAAAAAGGTAAAACTAGCCTTAACTAGCTAATAAAGTAATTATAAATAATATACTTTATTAAGCTTAATAATAACTAAGCTAACTAGGTATTAAAGGGATTAAAATAGGTATTATTAAGGTTAGTAGTAAAATACTAAAAAAGTATTTATTTAGCCTTAAAGTTATTAGCTAGGACTATTTACTTATTAAAAGCTATTTAGTATTAGGTTTAAAAGACTTATAGTAAAAGGTTAAATACTAAAGTGCTATTAAAATGCCTAAGTTAGTTATATAAAGTTAAAAGGCGCTATATTTATACTTTAATATCTTTTTTTTAGCCTTTAGTTAAAACTAGATTTATATTTATAGCTATATTTATAACTATACTTATTAAAGGCATTACTATAACTACTAAATAATATTATAATAAAGCTAATGCTTTATTAAAAAAGGTTATTTAGTTAAGTAAATAAAGATAAGGCTATAAGCTTTAAAGCAGAGAGGTATTTAAAAGGTTAATTACTAATATAATAAAATAATAAATATATATTTATATTTAATTAAAAAAAGTAAAGTTTTTTTACTTATTAAAATAAAATAAAATAATATATAATAAAATTTATATACTAGCTAGCAGCTTTAAGTTAGCAGCTAGTAAATAAGGTTAATAGTTATATAAGTATAGTAAATAAAGGCTGCTAGCTAGGCTATATTATTAAAAGTTAAAACCCCCCCCCCCCTGCTTTAATAAAACTGCTATTTTATATTTTATATTTTCTTTCCTTAAATTTATAAGTAATTACTAATACTTAATATACCTTATAAGTATTATTATTAATACCCCTTAATATTAAGAAGATAAGGATTACTTAATAAAAGCTAGTAGTATACACTAGCCTTTATATACTAACTAAGAGATATAAAAAGTTAACTTATAGCTCTTTAGTCTTTTTAAAAATAACTTAATATAAAAAGCAAAGCTACTATTAAAAAAGGCATAGCTATAAAAGGATATACTAAGGATTCCTTATGCTTTAAAGCTTATACTTATAAGGCCTTCCCCTAGATTATAAATATTAGCTTTAATAATATAAAAAATATATTATTATTTAACCTTTTTATATTAAACCTTAGTAGTAATAAAGATAATTATAATAATATTAATACTAATAATATTATTAAGTAAGGTTTATAACCCCCCTTCTTTTTAAATTATATATTAATAACTAACTATATAATAATTATTAACCTAGCCTAGCTTAATGCCTTAACTAATATAGCTATCTTTAACTAGTTATTTATAAAATTTAATAAAAATATATACTAAAATATTATTAACTATAATAAGTAAGTCCTTAAGCTTTTAAAAGAGCTACTTTTTAATAAGGCCCCTGCTATTAAGGTTATAAATCTTAATACTATAGTCTAACTACTAGCTATTAATTAAGATAATTTATTATACCTTAAGCTATATATTTAAAATAGGTTCTTTAAGATTTTAAACTTTAAAATAGCGCTTAGTTTATTTACTTACTTAATTAGCCTAAATAAAGTAAAGTATATATTACTATAAGAGATTATGCTTTTTTTATAAATACTTAAAAGCACCTTTTTTACTAAAGTAGTATTACTACCTAACTAATTATTAATACTAAAGAATTATATAGTAAGTTATTTACTATTATTAAATATATATTAGGCTAATATTATACTATTAATAACTAAGCTTTTAATTAATAAGCCTTTTAAAAAAAAGATTATAAAAGCAGATATAAATATAGTTTTAGTATTTTACTTTATTAACTTTATAAGCTTATTTAGCGCCTTTATATTAATACTTAAGGCTTAAATAATATATTAAGGCTTTACTTATTTTATAAACACACTTACTAAGTTATTTTACTCCTTATTATAAGCAGCATTTATAAGGATAACCTTAAAGGAATATGCTTATATATAATAAGAAAATAATAATAGCTATATTATAAATAGGCCTATAGTATTTCTTAAAGACTTTATTATATACTACTATACTAATATTATTTATAGCTATTAAGAAAGTAATATTAATACCCTTAAGCTAGTATATATTAGCTATATAATTACTATTAGTAAAGACTATTAAATAAACTACTATACTTAAGCATTTAGTAAAATTACCTTTATTATTTATAAGGTATTTTAATATTTAAGTAAATGCCCTGCTAGCTTATTATTATATTATCTATTAATAGAGTTTATACTAAGTCCCTTTTTAAAAAATAATAAGTTTATTTTATATTATTATAATATTTATATACTTTAAGACTATATAATTTTTTTAATTACTAAGTCTATTTTTTATAATTACTACTAGGGTAAAGATTATACTAACCTAGTACCTTATTATAATCTTTAAAAATAAATCTGCTAGGCAGCTAACCCTCTTTTTTATTATAATAACTAAGTATATAAATAGCTTAAGGTCTTTTATAAGTATAATATTATAGGAGAATAGCTATAAGGAGAGTAATAAAAGGGTTAATAGCTTATATAATAAGCTATAGTCTATTTACTATATCTTAATATTACTAGTAGGAAGATAATGCCTTTATGCTATATATATTTAGTTTATAAATAGCTTAAAATAAATACTTATAATTATAATACTTTTAAAAAATAAAACTAAAGTAAAGTTATTTTATATCCTATTATTATATTTATTAATAAATTTAGTTTTTACTATAATATTTATAAGTTTTTTATTAAAGTTTATATTAGTCTTATAGCGCTAATATTAAGTAAGTAAAAAAGCCAGTCTTATATATTTCTTATTACCCTTAGACTATATAAATTAAATTTTAATAATATTATTACTTTATTAACTAGCATACTTAGTAAGCTTAATAAAGGTTATTATATAAAGGTAAAGGGAAAAGTAATGCTTTTATATATACCTATTTTATATTTTATAAGTAATATACTATAGTAAGCCTAAAACTCTAGCCTTTTTAATTTATATATAAATAAGTTTTATTATAATTACTTTTATAATAAGCAGGCTGCTAAGTTATATTATAGCCTAGATATCCTTTATTTTAATATTAAGTTAAATAGCTGCTTTTACTATTAAATTCTTATTATAAAAGACTAAATTAAAGCTATTATTAATAAAAGGGATAAGGCATAGTATATAATATAATAAGATATTAAGGTATCTAATTAACCTGCCTTAATATTTTTAATACTAGTATTAAATATTATCTTAAACTAATTAGTAAATATAGCTTATTTTAAGTTTAATAAACTATTATAGCTTATATATACTATACTACTTAACTTATTAATACTAAAGTCTAGAAAAAAATATATATATATACTTTACTAGTAGCTATTCCTTACTAGTTAAGGTTAACTTTAGTTACTTATTTACTACTTAAAGAGCTATACTTTTATTAAGTATGTATACTAGTTTATTATTATACCCTCCTTTTTATAATCCTAGTTAAAAGTAGAATATATTTACTAATTTATACTTAATAAACTTATATATTATATATTTACTAACTTTACTAACTTTACTAATATAGCTAATATATAGTAATAAGTTTTAGATTTTATTATATTACTTTATATAAAATTAGCTAAAAGTAATAATATAGTAATAGGTATAAGGGTATTTTAATAAGATTATAATAATATATATAATATTATTATTAATGCTTATAAAGGCTTTTAATTTCTTTATTTTATACTTACTTAATTAATTATATAATATAATAATATTAATAATAGTAATAAATTAATATTTTAAACTTAATAAATAAGTAATATTTTAATAAGAGATAGTAAGGGAGATCTTATATTTTTAAGTAGGTATTATAGCTAATAACAGGCTAGTTTTATAAGTAATATTTTTATAATAATATTTTAATACTAATAAGGTTTATTTTATAATCTTCCCTTACTTATATATAGTATAAAAAACTAAATTAAGCTTTAACTTTAAGTTAATTAAGTTATAGATTAAGTTACTTTACTTATAATTTAGCAGTATTAAGTTACTTAAGCAGACTTACTATTAATCTAGTTAAAGTTATTAATAAAAAGGCAGCTTAATATTTTTTTAATATATTATATTTAAATATTTATATAGGGATTTATTACTTATAAGTAACTAGGGAGTATAAGCTACTAGTTAATATTAATATATTAATTAAAAAGGGTTTATATAGGTTAGTTTAATTATAACTTATTATAATACTTATACTTTTAAAATAGTATTAATAAAGTACTAATAGATTCTTTAAGGTCTTTAAGAAATAAGTATATAAAATAAACTACTTAAATATTAAAAAGCTGCTTTTAATAAAGCTTAATATATAAATTACTATCTGCTTTATACTTAATTAAGGATTTTTTATATAAGATATTAAATTAATAATAAAACTAGAGAATATTTAATAAACCTGCCTAATAGTAATAAATATATTTTTATCTTACTAAGACTATTATAACTAACTTTTTAATAAAAATAATAATAAGCTTAATATAGTAGCTTTAAAAGTACTTCTAGATTATAAGCGCTGCTTTATTATTAGCTATATACTTAAAAGGCTTTTTTAAAAATATTAAATTAATACTACTATTAGTAGCTACTTAAGACTATTGCCTTTTAAGTATAGTAATATAACTAATAGCTTTTAATATTAACTAGCCTAGGCTTATAAAAGAGACTATAGTAAGCTACTAATAGTTAATTTTAGTAAAACCCTTATTTAATAAGTATTTAAGTTTACTTTTAACTTTAAGTAAGTTAAAGTTTTTTTACTATTTTACTTTTATATTATATAATAGTATTTTAGTAGTATTATTAATATAAACCCCCTCTTTTAAATGCAGGCAGATAAGGTTTATATAATGCTTTAATAAAGATTTAACTAGGCTTTTTACTAACTAAAGCTTTTTATTTATATTATTTAATTAAATTAATTAAATAATAGGTTTTTTTATTATATATAGTAAAGGTCTTAAAAGACCTAGTAATAAGCCTAAATATAATAAAAAGCCTAGTTAAACCTTTATTAAGTAAATTATAATTATATATATAATATAACCTTATATATATAATACTTTTATATAAGTATAAAGGTATTTTTTATTATATTAAATCTCTAGTCTTACTTTAAAGACTGCTATATTATATAATAAGTATAGTGCTGCTTATAATCTGCCCCCTTACTACTTATTTATAGTATAGCATTTAAAAGGTAATATACTAGTTTATAAGTAATATTTATAGCTTAGTTTATATATATATATATTATTTAGTTTAAGTATATAAGGCAGTAAGGCTAAATATATATTTATTAGTATATTTACTATAAGCGCTAGGCTATAAGACTTTATATATATATTTATTATAAAAGGATATATATACCTTTATTTACTATATAAGTTTATATAAAGTTAATTAATAGCTTTAGTATTATTTTAAAAGTAATAGTTAATAATAGGTCTTTAATAAAGGCAGCTATATTATTTTTTAAATAAGTATAATAAAAATATTTAAAGCTGCTTAAGTAAATAAGATCTTTTTATATATACTTTAAAAGTCTTAATTTATCTTTATTATCCTAACTATAGCTAAAGTGCAGAATAACTATAACCTAGTCTTAAACTTACCTTTAATTTACTAAGGCTACTTATATATTATTAATATTAGCGCTATTTAACTATTAAAGCTTTATATAGTACTATTATTAAATAAAATAACTATATAAGTTAATTAGGATATTAAATAGCTTTAAGTAAAATAGTGCTAGGTTTTAAAGGTATATATACTTTTAATATAAAGTGTTTTATAACTATATAATATAAAAAAATCCTAATAAAATAATAGCTAATTAAATACTATATGCCTAGTTTAATCTTTATATATTTTTATATAATTATAAATCTTATATTTAATATAATTAACTTTATCTTTATATAATATATAACTGCCTAATCTTACTAAAAGCTATTATATATATATAAGTATATAAGGCTAATTTATAAATGCCTTATAGCCTGCTATAGGTTATAAGGGGTTTATAAGGGATATAATATATAATTTTAATTAGTTAGAGCATTTTTTTAACTATTTCTAAGCATAAAATTATTTAAAGATCTTAAATTATTTAAGATCTAAAAAGGGTTTAAGCTAGGCGAGTGTAAAGTTATTTAAAAAGGGTTTTATTAGCCAAACCCTTAAAATGCCCTGCCAACCCCCTGTACTGTACTTATTACATCCCACTGTAGGACATGTCCGAATGGAGACTTGTTGGGGGCTGAGCGAGGACAGGTTCAGATGCAACCTCTTCCTTGTTTACTGGACAATTTCCACGGTAGGATCACGGACTTTGCCAGGGATGAGGCAGAGGAGGACGCTAGTAGACGGTTGTTTAGCGCCGATGACACGGTTGGCTGCGTGAGGTTGGGCAGGATGTCCGGTGTTGAATGTACGGAAGAGGTGCTGAGTTGAGGGACTCTGATCGGATGTTGGCGCTCGTTATAGAAGGCAACATGAACTTAATACACAGACGGATCCTGTGTCAAGAGCAGTTGGGACCGGTTCACACACGATCACGTCAAATTTCAATTTCACCAAGATCTTCTTCCTCTCTGCTCCATGACCCTTCGCTTCAGCACTCAAGATGTACCCCTGTTCTTCCTTCAGCCTAGTGGAACGCACACCGGGATGGGTGGTGGATACGACAAGCTGCTCTTATAAGCGCCGCATCTGGGGCGGCATCAGCATCTTCTGTTTGGTCCGCCGTCGTCAACTGCGGGAACCTCCTGCGATCCTTCTCTCTCTTTACCCAGCACGCCCAACTCTCATTGTGAATCCGCTGACCAGTGTCGTGTCACCTCGCTTCCTCGCCTTTTAGCTACGCCGCTGCCTGAACTGTGCTTCGTACGACGGCAACTGTTGCAGGACCAGCCAGCCTGTGTCAGCGCAGCTCGATGGTCATTGGGCCGTCAGGTCGGGATAATGGAGGCTGAATCCTGACGACCACTCAAGGAGAGCTGAGTGGCAGGCATACCAGCAGAAGGATGCCGTTCCTGGCACCTTTTTCTCTTGGTGTGGATGTCGCCCTCTTCTGCAAGTCCAGGGGTCGTGGTGCAGTTCCGCCCTATGAGAGTCGACCCTGTCCCGTTGAGGCCAGGCTCTCTCATGCTGCTTGAGGCGGCAACGGTATGTATTACGGTAGTAACGAGATGGAGTTCGTGGCATTGGGCCTTCTCAGTGGGCTACTCACACGTGGGACGAGAGCCGCGCGAGGGCCTGTTGTTTCGTTCATGGGCCCGCGCTGTTGGTATTTGTGCTGGCGCTTCTGTTCCATTGTCGCTTCTTTCACTTAATCTGCAACAAAAGCGTGTGATATCGGTGCTTTCTCTTGACGACTTGCCTCAGAAATTGGTGGCTTCCACGTGAATACGCTTCGTTGCCGCTCACTCCGTACTACTCTCTCCCTCTCTCCCTCTCTATCCATCTCACCAGGATCCCCTCTCTAAGGAGAACAGGGCATCGCCCGCCATGGCCTTCACAAACCAGCCCGGCACGCTGCTGGGCCCTCTGACGACGACATGGACCATGCCCGAGTCGTGCTCCGTCTTCATGCCGCCGTGCTCGACGTGCGACCAGGGCTTCCGCGGCCAGTCCTGCAACGCCATCAGCGGCGGCCGCGTGCAGGACAACACGGCGTGCTGGCCGCCGGCCAAGAAGGGCGTTGCGTCGCCGACCTGGCCGTTTGTCGGCTGGGGCTTCTACTCGCCCGGCCTGGCGTGTCCGGCGGGCTACACGACGGCCTGCACGGCGGTGTACGGGCAGAGGCCCGAGTGGGATACGCAGTTTACGCTGGTGTCGTCTGAGACGGCGGTGGGATGTTGTCCGACGTATGTATAGCCCAGGCCCGATATATCCATGGAGGGCTTCGACTAACATGCTGGTTCCATACAAGGGGCTTTACATGCGCCAACAACAACGGAAACACATGCATCGCAGTGGCAACGTCAACAGCTATCGCGACTGCCTTTTGCGACGGAACCGATCTGACCGATTCGGCCACGGAGACGTTTCCCAATGTCGTTACAATCACGCAGACGGATACGGCAAGCGGCGAGGTGGAAGTATCGACGTCGACGCGGACGATGATGTTGTTTGCGCCCATGTACCAGCTCAACTTCCAGGCAAGCGACTTGCCTGCTTCCACAACCGCCTCGACAACAAGACCTTCTTCGACACCATCATCGACATCATCATCGGATCAGCAATCGACAACTTCTGCAGCGGACAACGACAGCACGTCAAAGTCCTCAGGGGGACTGTCCAGCGGGGCCAGAGTCGGGCTGGGCGTCGGTATAGGTCTGGGAGTTGCGTTTCTGCTTGCCTTCTCTGGCTTCCTCTACTATTACCGACGCTCGAGGAGGGTGCAGTTGCCGATGGGGAGCGAGCTTCACAACACCGAGGTTTCGGAGGCTACGGATAGTCCCAAGTTTGCCAAGTCGCCTGCGCAGGTTTATGAGATGGGGAACGAATATGCACCTGTAGAGTTACCCGGTGATGGCCACGGAGGGGACCATGGGGGACACAATGCGGCGAGGTTTGTTTGATAATGGCTGAGGAGCGAGGGTTGGATTATTATGATCATAATGGAATCATCGTCGAGAAAAGAATAGGATTGGAAAGGGGATGTGTAACATTGCATGTGTGTCTTGCGGACAGGTTTGCGTCCCGGGACTCCGCGGGCTCCGTTGAAGCGTACGTTGTCAGCGAAACTAGGGGTTGAAGTAATATGAAGATGGTTGGATTTGGGTTTCTCTGCTTGGATAATTCCGCTTTGAAAGCTTCTTGGCGAAGAGAGGCAGGCTCCGCGGACTCCGTTGATATGTATTATAGGTATGCGAGCGGGGAGTTGACATCAGAATGGGCTGGACTCGGGTTTCTACCTAGGTGTTCTGAATACCACAAGTCATGCTTTGCTTTCTTAGTAAAGAGAACCAGAGACCAGTTTTTCCTATACGGACCCTACAATGGTAGTGGTTGGTCATGCCTCCATTACGTTCCAGATCCGCATCTGCTCGCCTTTGGTGGCAGGGTGCTATTCCCTCCCCGCTGGTGATGCGTCCAGAGTGGCGCAGACTTGATATCTGCGTAAAGAAGTGATATCTAGGTAGTCCTTGACTTCAGTGCACAATTTGCAGGTCAATCCATCATCTTAATATCAAAACATGGCATGGCATATATCGAGGTATGTTGTCCAGTCGTGCAGTTGGAGCAATTTATATGTTCACATGCCGTCAGACTGCTAACCTGGACTTGTTCATCGACTGTCATATTAAAGCTTCAGTCAACGGGCCAACGAGATCTAGATTTTAGGCTCACTTTCCCCTGATTACTTTACCCCACAAATTAAAGGTGCGAATTACGCGCATCTCGACTTGATCCTCAACAATTTCTCTGGCGGTCATTTTCGTGTTATCTTAGTGACAAACACAGGTATTGTCAAGATTCTTGTAGGTGTATCACAATAGGCGGAGAGTAGGAATAGATATCTCCTAAATGCCCAATATCAGGAACAAACCAGGTCTCCATCAGATACTGCTAAGGCAGTCAACTGCAACAAATCGAGTCAGTTCATACCCAAACAGCAATCAAGATTAAATCCCCCCAAAAAGCCCCCATTTCGGGCCTCTAAAAAACTTCGTCACCGCCCCCTTTCCACGGCTGCTGCTGCTAGTAGGACACACGCCCAGGTAGCCCGTATTCGTACCCGACTGACTTGCTGGGCCCGTCGCACTGGCACCAACAAGCAGCCAATCCATGCCGGCCAGGTGGTTGTTGATGGGAAGCACACACAAAAAGCACGAAAATCTTCTTTACACAAACAAGATACTACAAAGACACAAACATCTCTGGCGTGGTGATATAAGCACAATCCCAAACCTCCCCCCTCTTTCATTCTCGTCACTATCTCTCTCTTCTTTTTTTTTTCTTCTTCTTTTCTTCTCTTGCAATTCTTGTTCACTGCACCAGTAATCAATCCATTTGCAGCACACCAGAACACAATGAACGACTCGGTCAAGCAAGCGATGGCAGACCTGCCGCTTCACCCCTTCTCGCCCTTTGCCATTGAGCTGCCGACGTACGTCGCAAACACGCTCTCGGCGCCCGTCCTGGTGTCCATCTTCGCGGCCGGATGCGCCGTCATCTTCCTCGTCACCTACGGCATCGTCCAGCGGACGCGGCCGTCGATGAGCGGCGGCGACCTGGCCGTGGCGCTGTGGTTTGCCCTCTGCGGCTGCATCCATCTGTTTTTCGAGGGTGAGTGAGAATGAGCATTGAGTCGTATAGACACGCAATTTACTTGTGTAACGTGTACCTATATTGACATTGACATCCATGGCAGGCTACTTTTCCTACAACGCCTTCGACATGGCCAGCAAGACAGACATCTTCGGCCAGCTGTGGAAGGAATACGCCCTCTCGGACTCGCGCTACATGAGCCAGGACGCCTTCACCGTCTGCATGGAGACCGTCACCGCCGTCCTCTGGGGCCCCATGTCCTTTGCCTGCGTCTACTTCATCATCGCCGACCACCCGCTGCGCCACCCCTTCCAGCTCATCATCAGCCTCGGCCAGCTCTACGGCGACATCCTCTACTACGCCATCTGCACCTTCCAGGAGGTCGTCTTCGACATTGTGTACTGCCGCCCCGAGCGCTTCTACTTCTGGGCCTACTACTTCCTCTGCAACTTCTTCTGGATCGTCATTCCCCTCCTGCTCATCTGGCAGAGCGCCAGCGAGACGGCAAGGGCGTTTGCCAAGGTCAAGGCGGCGGCTGCGGGCAAGAAGACGCAGTAAAGACGGGGGGATGGAGTGGGAGTTGTTTTCGTGTGAATTATGCCTGCAATAGTCGTATTTGGGATTGAGCAAGGACGATTAACATGGGATAGACAAAAACCTGGAGCATATCATCAGATCCAGGTATTGATCTTAAAGCCTTCATTGCTAGAGGTACTTGGGCAGCTCTACTCAGAAATTGCCTGCGCAGCAAGACAGAAGCGCGTAATCCGATTAGAAAGAAGAACTGGGAATGAATATCAAGCAGAAAACGCCATCGCTATGCAAAGAATCTCAAAGAAAAACACTTTATCTACTCGAGTTGACCCTCGATACCCAGCTTGATGCCTTCGAGCACAGGGCCCCATTGGCTGCTTGTGCGCTGCGTGCGAATCTCCCCAAACCGGTCGCTGGCAATCTTGCGAACCAACAGCGTGTCCTTTGCCTTTTTCAAATTCCGTCCGTCGCCAGTCGAGAGGTATTCTTCAAACCAGGCTTCCTCGACGGAGTCAAAGGGCAGAAAGGCCAACTCGTCCGCCTGATCTGACTTGTTGCCCAGTGTTTCAGCTACCATCTGCCGGAAGAGCTGCTCGCGAGCATGCTCGGGGAACGTCCGGGAGTAAAGCAATGCTTCGGTAACGTTGGTCTGCGCAATTGCGCCAAAGATGAGCTCCAGCGCCCTAGAGGTCTTCAGGACTGGCTGAACCGTGTGGAAGTACGCCAGCGCAAGATCGTAGTCGCCGTCCGCAGCATGCTCGACAAGAGCGATGATGATATCATCCGCAAAGTCGGATATCAGCGATGGATGGGCAACAAATTCCAGAGCCGTCTGGCAAGGTATTAGTACTCAAGTCCCTTCTTTCGCGGATTCAGTTGCCACAAACCGAAAACTCAAGGCCGTCCATGTACCACAGGCCCTTCATGAAGATCTCGTAGTTCTGGGGCATGCTGGAAGTAGACGCAAACGTCTCCGAGATCGAGACCTGGCCATCGACCGTATCGTAGTCGAGCAGTATGTAGTAGAGGAGCGACAGCTTGTGGTGCATAGACATGCTGCTTTCGCATATTTGCTGGTGCAGTTGTCGAACCCCATTGTCGTTCTTTGGCGGGTACACTTTGTCTGAATAGAATGACGATTAGTCTTAGTGCTATAAACATTATGAAGCCCAGACTGACTCTTGGTGATGCCCAGCGCTTTCAGCACACGATCGATAAAGAGCTGCCCGCCCAGCTCTTTGCGACGCGCCTCGATTTCGTGGATGCGTTTGCGGTCGTAGGGCATCTGCGCCCCGGGCGGAAAGACTTTTTGGAAGTCGGTATACTCGAGCATGTTTGCGGCTTCTGAGGGAGAATTGGAAAACCAAGATGGACACGGAGTGAGTAGACCAGAGATTGGTTCGTTTGTCAATGTCGTCTTCGAGTACTATTATGAAGCGAAGCTCCGATAGCAGCTGGAGGTTCTGCTGCTGTAAGTTACTGGACTGGACTAGCGCCTCGCATCTGATAGTGGATGGCCCAATCAACGGCTTGTCGCGACGTCACGTGCAGCCGTTCCCAAGCTCAAGGCACCAACAGCCTCGAATCCTTTAGCGCTGAAGCCACTGGAAGAGAGACCTGAGCCTAAACGTTGGTGGGGTGGGTTTCGGAGTACGTACTTCGGCCGCCATTGTTTACAAACCACAGACACGCATTTGGACATTTCCAAACAAACGCCTTGAAGCGCGGGGTCCAACAAGATCGAAATCACGGTTTCCAGCGGTCAGATGCAGCCTCGACAAGCAGAAGCATCGTGAACGACACTGACGGCGTCTGGCAGAGCGCCTATTCTTGCTTTCTCCCCGCTAAAGAAATCCTCTTGCTGTAACCTGAGCCTCACCTGCAGCGCCAATCTCTATCTTTCTCCCCCCTTGGGCTTGTGAGCGACAGCCCACCATCACAAAGCATCAACCATGGCTTCAGCTGCAGGTCGAGCGCGTCGCGTCCGGCGCATTGTCGAGTCCGACGGCGAGGATGAAATCTCCCGCGATTCCCCCTCCATGAGCCCCGACATCAAGAGCGAATCCTCGTACGAAGAACCGAAACCGGCCGTCAAGCAGACCAGGACCACGCGCAGGGCTGCTGCTCCAGCATCTGCGCCCGCTTCAGCTTCGACTTCGACTTCAGCTCCCGCCGCTGCCCCTCGACCCCGTGGACGCCCCAAGAAAGCGCCGACGCCGGCCGAGACGGCTGATGCCAGCGACATACTGGGCGCCGACGAGATCTCC
Organism: Trichoderma gracile; assembly: GCA_020002365.1. Lineage (NCBI taxonomy): Eukaryota > Fungi > Ascomycota > Sordariomycetes > Hypocreales > Hypocreaceae > Trichoderma > Trichoderma gracile. The sequence goes on from JAINEY010000005.1 coordinate 2,303,957, forward strand.
CAGGCCGATGTTACCGCGACTTCGATCTCGACTGCGACGAGGACCCGCGGCCGACCTAAGAGGGCTCGGGCTGTCGCTTCATCTGCCGAGTCTAGCGAGCTGCTGGAGTCAATCGACGGCTCTCACGTCGATAGAAGCACAGCAACGGCAAGCCTGCCATCGCGGCCGTCGCCGCCGAAGCGGAGGAGCAAGACATCGCGAAGCTCGCTGGCAAGCAACGCATCATCCGACATTCAGTCGCCTCCTAAGAAGAGGACGAGCAGAAGGTCGCAATCCGTCGTGTTCGAGAATCAGCCTTTGCTAGAGGAGCAGACAACGCCAAAGAAGCGAGCCGCTCCAAAGGCTCAAGCAACTCCGAGCTCAAGAGGAAACCCAACATCTTCCCGCAGCACACCGGCGCCGCAAGAATCACCGCAAGAAGCGCCCCAAGAAGCTCCGCAAGAGACACAACAAGAGACACCGCAAGAGACACCGCAAGAGACACCACAAGAAGCAACGCCTGTACCGACGACGCCTGCAGCGTCCCGCTTGCCGCCGCCGACAGCAACAGAGACACCATTCACTCAGGCCCGACGGCAGTCGACTCCATCTCGCTCTCAGGCGCAGGGCTCCCCTCTGCGAGACGCTACCTCAAATATCAATGGGACCAAACTCCTCTCACAAACACCTTTCAAGCCGACCAAGCCCATGGACACAATCCTGGAGAAACCAATGGACATCGTGCTCAAGTCACGGACACTCACGATACCCACTGTTGAGGATACCACGCCAAAGCCTCGCATCGTCATTACGCACCTGGTGCTCAATAACTTCAAGAGTTACGCTGGACGGCAGGAAGTGGGACCCTTCCACGCATCTTTCTCATCGGTTGTCGGACCCAACGGCTCGGGCAAATCCAATGTCATCGACTCCCTCCTCTTTGTGTTTGGTTTCCGAGCGAGCAAGATGCGACAGGGCAAGATCTCGGCTTTGATTCACAACTCTGCGCAGTATCCCAACCTTGAGTTCTGCGAGGTTGCTGTTCACTTTCAGGAGGTTTTGGACCAGGCAAGTATTGTCTCATATCTATACACCCATCGTACTGTTCGCTGACAGCTTCTAGCCTGGTGGTGGTCACACGGTAATCCCGGAATCTCAACTCATCATTTCCCGCAAGGCTTTCCGGAACAACTCGAGTAAATACTACATCAACAACAAAGAGTCCAACTTTACGACTGTGACCACGCTGCTGCGTGACCGCGGCGTCGATCTCGACCACAAGCGTTTCCTCATCCTCCAGGGAGAAGTTGAATCAATTGCTCAGATGAAACCGAAAGCTGCAAACGAGCACGAGGACGGCCTGCTGGAGTATCTTGAGGACATTATCGGGACCTCCAAGTACAAGACTCCGATCGAGGAGTCCGCCGCCGAAGTCGAGACGCTCAATGAAGTTTGCATGGACAAAAGTTCCCGCGTGCAGCATGTCGAGAAGGAGAAGAACAGCCTGGAAGAAAAGAAGGACAAGGCACTCGCATATATCCGCGATGAAAACGAACTTGCCATGAAGCAGTCGGCTTTGTATCAGCTCTACATCCACGAGTGCACTGACAACATCGCCGTCACGGAGGAGGCGATCAACCAGATGCAAGCCGAGCTTGACAATGAACTCGAAAAGCACAAGGGCAGTCAACAAATTATCAAGGCGCTTGAGAGCAAATACGACGAAGTCATCAAGGAGTTTGAGATTCAAGACAGGCAAACCCGAGCCTTGTCAAAGGAGTTGGCAAAATTCGAGCAGGAGCGCGTCAAATTCGACGAGAAGAGAAAGTTCCTGGAAGATAAGAGGAAGAAGCTTGAGAAGACCATTCGAAACGCTGAATTCTCTGCAGCCGAAGCGGAAGAGACAATCGAGCAGTGCGGGAATGATATCGAGACCAAGACACAGGAGATTACGGCATTGGAAACTATGGTCAAGGAAGAGGAAGCCGAACTTGCCCATATCCGAGAGAGTCTGAAAGGGAAGACGCAAGTCTTTTCTGATCAGATCGCGGCCAAACAGAAATCTCTGGAGCCCTGGATGGAGAAGATCAACCAGAAGCAGTCTGCCATCGCCGTTGCTGAAAGTGAGATGAACATTCTGCAAGAAAAGGCGAATGCAGGTGCCGTTGCCCTGCGGGAGCTCGAGGCCAAGATCAACTCGATCGGAGAGGGCAAGGTTGCCAAGCAGAAGGAGCTCGAGGCTTGCCAGGTCGAAAAGGCAAAGTTGACAAAGGAGGCCGAAAAGATGAAGTCCGAGCTGCAAATTCTCTCCGAGCAGGAGCCCAAGATCAGGTCAAAGATCTCCACCGCACGACAAAAGGCAGACGAGGCTCGCTCAAGTCTGGCCAATAACCAGACAAGGGGTAATGTCTTGTCTGCTCTGATGCGTATGAAAGAATCGGGCCGTATTGATGGGTTCCACGGTCGCCTGGGCAATCTTGGTACCATTGACAGGAAATACGATGTGGCAGTCTCCACGGCCTGCCCTTCGCTGGACAACTTTGTCACCGAGACGGTCGAGGCGGGTCAGCAGTGCATCGAGCACCTGCGCAAGAACAACCTTGGCCGCGGCAACTTCATCTGCCTGGACAAACTGCGACACCGAGACCTCTCACCGATTCAGACGCCGGAAAATGCGCCACGACTCTTTGATCTCGTCACCGCAAAGGCAGACAAATTCCTGCCGGCTTTCTACCACGCTATGCAGGATACACTCGTTGCCAATGACCTTGCGCAAGCGAACCGCATTGCTTACGGTGCCAGGAGGTGGCGAGTTGTCACGCTGGACGGTGAACTGATCGACAAGTCTGGTACGATGTCTGGAGGTGGCTCGACTGTCAAGAGAGGCCTCATGTCCTCCAAGCTGGTGTCCGATACCACCAAGGAGCAGGTAGCCAAACTCGAAGAGGATCGCGATGCCTGGGAAGCCAAGTTCCAAGAGTTCCAGGAGTACCAGCGAGAATGCGAGAACAACCTGAAGGAACTCAATCACAAGATCCCACAGCTGGACACCAAGATGCAGAAGATCAGGCTGGAAATGGAGAGCTCTACGCGAAACCTGGCTGATGTCGAGCGACGCATCAAAGAGGTCAGCCGAGAGTACCAGCCATCTGCCGAAGACTCCCAGCGAATCGCGGCACTGCAGAAGGAAATAGCCAAGCTTAACGCGGAGCTTAAGAAGACCCGCGGGGAGACGTCTAGTGTCGAAGAGGAGATCAAGGCTCTGCAGAGCAAGATCATGGAGGTTGGTGGAGAGAAGCTCCGGGCTCAGCGAGCCAAGGTCGACTCCATCAAGGAGGAGATCACGGCCCACAGCGATGCAATCTCCAAAGCCGAAGTCCAGAAAGCCAAGGCTGAGAAGCAAAAGATCAAGCTCGAAAAGGACTTTGCAAAGGCCACCAAGGAGCGTGACGCTGCAGTCCATGATCTCCAGCAGCTCCAGGATGGCCTCAATAACCAAGGAGAGAGGGCAGAGGAGCTCAAGGCTCGCGTGGAGGAAGCCGAGGAAGGCCTGGCGTTGAAGAAAAAGGAGCTGAAGAAGCTCAAGGGTGAGCTGGACGAGAAGACTGCGGAGCTCAACGCGAGCCGCGCCGTGGAGATTGAGATGCGGAACAAACTTGAAGAGAACCAAAAGGTGCTTGCTGACAATAAGAAACGCTTCCGATACTGGGAGGAAAAGCTGTCCAAGCTTGTGCTTCAGGATATTGACGACCTCATCGGCAACTCGACTCCCAGGACTGCCGCGACACAAGAGACGCAGGAGCCAGAAGCGCCAGGCACGCCGAAAGCTTCAGCCCAGGGCGATGACGGCTCGGACGTTGAGATGACGGATGCTGACACTGAGATGACGGACGCATCAGATGCCGAATCTGATACCACGGAACATGCCCCCAGCGCGCCCGCCCCCGCCCGCCGTCCTCGAAACCCCCGCGAGCTCCCACGATATACGCCCGACGAGCTGGCTGACATGAGCAAGGAGAAGCTCAAGGGCGAAATCGCAGCTCTGGAAGAAAAGACGCAGAATGTCAGTGTCGACCTGGGCGTATTGGCTGAGTACCGCCGCCGTGTGGAGGAGCACATGTCCCGCGCGTCTGATCTGCAGACGGCCATCGAGCAACGCGACGCTGCCAAGAAGAGGTGCGATGATTTGCGTCGTCTCCGCCTTGAAGGCTTCATGGAGGGCTTCAGCGCAATCTCGCTGCGTCTCAAGGAGATGTACCAGATGATCACCATGGGAGGCAACGCAGAACTCGAGCTCGTTGACAGCCTGGATCCGTTCAGCGAAGGCATTCTGTTCAGCGTGATGCCTCCGAAGAAGAGCTGGAAGAACATTGGCAACTTGTCGGGTGGTGAGAAGACTCTGAGTAGTTTGGCACTGGTGTTTGCCCTGCATCACTACAAGCCTACGCCGCTGTATGTCATGGACGAGATTGACGCCGCTTTGGATTTCCGAAATGTGAGTATCGGCCCTGAAACCCATTCCTCCTCGACCCCCCTTTCCCCTTCTCTCGCATGTCGTAGCGAAAGGGGCATTATCGGCATGCTAACACACACTGCCAGGTCTCGATCGTGGCGAATTACATCAAGGAGCGTACAAAGAACGCACAGTTCATCGTCATCTCGCTACGAAACAACATGTTTGAGCTTGCAGCGCGCCTCGTCGGCGTGTACAAGGTCAACCATATGACAAAGAGTGTGACGATAGAGAACAAGGACTTTATCGAGAGGCCTCAAATGACGCAGCAGCATCAGAGAACACTGGGAGCTGGCGCCACGGCCACACTTGCGATTAGGTAGTACTGCCAAGTTGTTGTTTTTTACACTTACGACGGGGGACGATTGTTGTGGTTGTTTTTTTCAATGGACTGCGATGGCTGATTCTTTTGACGACAGTTAATGATGTATCCATGGACGTATATATGGGAAAAGGCAAAGGGCAACGGGTAGGCGGGCATTGAGGAGCAAATGGCGGTGGCTTCTTGTTCTTTTCTTTGGGACTCTTGCAGACTGTCGAGTCGAATGGAGAAAAAGAGCATATAGCTTTTAATGATATTGATGAGCAAACACTCGGGCGAGCCTCCGAGGAGGTCGAGTGTGAAAGACCGTACAGCTGTTCCTCAGTCCGTTTTCACCCGACCCCTACCTCTCTTCCTCTCACTTTTCCCCTCTACTGCTTCGTTGCCACCATCGGCTCAGAAGACGGTCGTTCATCCACAGAGAGAGGGAGCCCACGAGTGGCAACATCAGATCCGGCGCTGTTGAGGTTCTCGTCTCGCGGAAGCGAAGGCCCTCGCCTCGAGCACTCGCACCAAGGCGGCCTCCTCACGTCTCCCGGAGCTAGAACCATAGCTCCCATTCCTCTGTCTTCTCAATTGACCAACCCCAGATTAGGAGATGCGAGAAATGTCTTAGGAGAGGTCAGAAAGAAGCTGGCAGCACCACTTGTTTCCTCCCTCCCCTCGTCTGACGAGGACCTCCACTGGGAAAAGGGGGATATGACGGTTCGTGCGTTTTGCGTGCCGTGGGTTGTGCCACGTGCAGCAAGCGGACCAGCGTCTTGCCCCCTTTAGGAAAAGACCATTTTGAGAGTGACAAGAGACGAAAGAAGAGAACAGAGAGAGACAGAATCCGAGACAAACGTGAGAGAGTGCAGGATCTCGCGATCGGTGGCGCTTGCATGAGACAGAAGAGATGGTGATGGGGGGTTGGTTGAACTGTTGCTTGGGTGGTGTTCCACGAACTTGGATGTTGTGTTACGGAGGGGTAGGAGATGGCTTAACGGGTGTGGAAGTGAGAAGAGGAGGGAGGTTTGGGGTGTTGTTGATGGATGGAGGAAGGGTCGTGAAGGTCCTTGGACAGGGTGCTGTATGAATTGTGTCTGCATCTTGAAAGATCTAGAGCAAGCTTCAAAAGTACGGCCGAGAAGACGGCAAAATGGGGAAGAAGAGGCTGGAGAGCGGAATAAGGGGGGGGATAACCGTTTGAGTCCGGCCGAGACAAATGCAACAAGGACTGCCGGTTCTAGGCTCTGGCTGAGGGGTGCTCGGGAACTCGGATCGAATGGCATTTTCTGGGACGAAAGGCGTGAAAAAGAAAACACAGGATTCAGGGCCGAATCGGAGGTTCTTTTCTTGTCGAAGTTAAGTCAGGGGCTGCTGAGCTACGGATACACGGCGTTTTTTGTCTCGGTTCTTGAGGAGCTGAGGGATGCGAAGTTGTGCGCTTGTCAGCTCTGATAGATGATATCTTTTCAGCTATCATGAAATTTCTATTCAAAACCATATGCATATATATATATAGATTGGCATAAAGCATCTATCTATCCTGCCAGACCACCTCCCTCTCCATCTGTCGTTCTCGAGTGTATCGGACACACGCACTAATCAATTCTCGCTCTCTTCATGTTCAGCATGTTGCTTCTTGCCCTCCTATTCATTTCCCACGGCGTCTCTGCCTTGCCCGCGGCTCAAAATGCCGCTTCGTGTTCATATGATGGATTGTATACTTCGCTCTCGAAGGATGGGGGCGACTTTTGCTCGAGCATGGTCAAGACTCCGTGCGAGGTGTCGGTCACGCCTACGCAGTTTACGGCGTATCCCTCTGACAAGCTGTCTTCATACGTAAGTCTCCTTGACCACTCATACTTCTCACACTGCGTTTGTTATTGTAAGGAGGGCCTGGCTGATTGGTTTGTTATATATGTTTAGTGTGCATGCCTCATGACGACGGGTACCGCCTACGGAACAGCCCCTACAGCCACCGGCCAAACAACAGGCGGCGGCAGCGACGGGAGCACTCCGACGGATGGAAGCTCTGGCAGTTCGCAGACTGGCGATTCGGGCTCGACTGGTCGTGTTTCTGTTGAGCCTTCGAGTATCTTGCAAGGAACTTCTGGTTCCATGATGAGCAGTGCTTCGGGGACGGCGTCGGGGATCGTTGGGTCTGATACTGGGTCGATGACAGGCAAGGTGACGCGTAGTACTTCGTCGGGTGCTTCTCAGGGGACTGGGGCGGCGAGTCGGCCTGGGAATGGGGGGGATGGCTCTGGTAACGGTGGTGGCTCAGCTGGTTCTTCCAAGACTGGTTCAGCATCAGCATCAGCATCTGCATCTGCATCAGCATCTGCATCTGCATCAGCGTCGGCTTCAGGGTCTGGATCGGCATCCGCATCGGCATCCGCTTCAGGCTCTGGCTCAGCATCCGCATCAGGGTCAGCTTCAGCATCTGGTTCCGGATCAGCCTCAGCCTCGGCATCAGCTTCGGGGTCTGGATCTGCTTCTGCATCGGCCTCTGCGTCTGCGTCTGCCTCGGGCTCAGCATCAGCATCAGCTTCTGCTTCAGCCTCGGCATCGGGTAGTGCTTCCTCTAAAAACGGAGGAAACGGCGGAGCAGGAGCTTCAGGTTCACAAGGTGGCCAAGGCTCTTCCACCGCCACAGAAAGTGACGGCTCGGGAAATGGTGGCCAGGGGAACTCTGGCCTCAGTGCCACTACAGCTGGCAGCATCACCTACACCGGAGCAACACCGACAATTACCTCTGGAGGAGCATCCGCAGGCCCTGGCTGGAACAGTACGGCAGCATCTTCCCAAGGGGGCGCCGGCACGGGAACCATGGGCTCAATGTCTGCCACAGCCACAGGCAGCTCCGGCAACTCAGGGGGAGGATCAGGTGGTTCCGGCAATGCCACCGCAACAGCAACGACTCTCACGTCTGCTCCCTTCATCACGCCCAGCGGCTTCAACAGCAGCACCATCAGCCGCATCGTCAACGCAACCCAGACCGGCCCGCCCCCTTTGCCTGCTGCCAACTTCACGCAGGTCACTCGCACCGGCGCCATTGTCAAGCCGACATGCTACCAGATGCCGCAGCCTGCCGAAGGTTCGACGCGGAGAGCGCTGCTTCACAACACGAATCTCCGGGAGCAAAACGCAACAATTCCGTTCCCGTACATCGAGTCCATCGACTTCCAGACAGATGGCGTTGACCCCCTGTATCTCACCCTGCGAGATGCAGCCGAGGGAACGCACTACATCGACATCTCCAACAGAAGCTACATCGCCATTGTAGACTCCCTGTACAACGCCATGATCATCGATGCCCATGGCATTCACTTTTCGACCAAGAACTGCCAGTACGACGTGTCCATCACCATCGACTCCATGTACGAGCAGCTGGCTGCACTGTCTGGCCAGGTCTGCTCCACGGGCGACCAGAAGATGATGAAGCGGATGAGCGACGTCGACTTCAACCAGACGCTGTATCTGCGGGATCAGTGCAACAACCCGGTCAAGCAGACGGTGAAGAAGTATCCGGAGCTCAAGATCGGGGACACGGACTGCAACGACCTCGAGGTCGACGAGGAAACGGGCCGCTGGCTGTTTGCCTGCACGTTCCCCGGTTCAGACTCGGGAACCTCAAAGTGCGAATGGGCCGTGAAGAACGACATCGAGGAGTTCCTCTTCACAGACCCCTTTGGCGGTGCCTGTCCGGACCTGTCGACCGTCATCACGACGCTCGAGGCCAACGGCCAGGACTTCATCAACCCGGAGTCGCTCCGCACGGAGCTGTACAACCAGGGGCTGGACGACGCGCAAAAGGCAGAGGCCAACCTCGTCGTCATCTACTACGAGCAGCTGTGGGAGATCCTCAAGCAGGCCTTCTCCAAGCTGCGCACGCAGAGCCCGGACAAGGTCAGCGCCATCCAGGAGTACATTGACGTGTACAACCAGTACCGCAACTTCGAGGACGACATCTGCGAGGACCTGCACGCCGGCGACATGCCCCTCAAGATGAGCCTCCGCGCGGGCGTCACCTACGTCGACGCCATCGCCCGCCTCAACTGGGCGCCCGAGGCCCCCAAGCCCTTCAACGTCACCGTCCAGGACCCGGCCAAGCTCGCGTGCTGCGGCCCCGGCAGCGACGCCAGCAGGGACGAGGCCGCGGGGACGTGCGCCTATCCCCTGAGCGCGCATCTCGGCGGCACGGGCTGCGTCTGCGGCAACATGGCCTCGGGGGCGTCGGTGGCCTTTGAGATTACCGAGTGCGAGAACTTTGTGAGCGAGTGCACGGTGGACGACGACTGCTCCAAGGCTGGGCATCCGACGTTTGTGTGCTTGACGGGGAGTTGCTGCGGCACGGGCGTTTGCGTTGATCCGTATGAGTGTGCGCAGAATGGGAGTGCGCTGGTGAGGCCGGGCCTCTTTTGAGTCGAATCTGCCTTGCTGGTGTGAGTCGAAACATGGCAGAGCGATGTTGTAAAGTTGGCTGTTTGTAGGACGCATGGAGGATATGGTTGATGTGTGATTGACCCGGGTGGTCTGCTGTGGATGTCTGTGCTTTTTGTTTTTCTCTCTTCTTCATCATCATATGTCAGGCAACATATCATGCATCACAAAGCGAAAGGGAGGCAACAGGTTGCTCTTTCAACAAAAAGAAAAAGTCCGATTCATCTTATGCTCCAGGATTCTCTTTGTCCCGGGGATTCATCTAAGCAATTACATGAAAGGCGTTAAAACTAAACCAGACTCCGTTCCCATAACCATCATACCCATTTTTTAGACCTTGGGGGCAGCGGTGGGGACGATCTTCTTGCCGTCCTTGTTGTAGCGGACACGGGGAGGGGGAGCCCTGTTACGGCGGCCCTCACGCGAACGGACACTATATCATCTTCTGTCAGCATTCTAACATACTTTGTAAAAGGGGGGAACTCGGGGAGTATATAAGAGTTTCGAGAGCTGGGACCAGTCAAGGTCCCAATGTACAACCAAGGCTCATCTGAAGCACATACGCCGCGAGGGCGCAGTTGTAACACTCCCAGGGGAGACAACGTACCGGACAATCTTGCCGTGGATAGCGCAAGAGACGCAGTACTGCAGCTTCAGGTACATCTTGGGGACGGTGTACTCGGCGAAGACGGAGACATCGGAGATATCACCTGTAGGACACAGAGAGGTTAGCGGATGCTGAATTCGGTCTCGAGGAGAGAGTGCTCGAGTATGAGGCGGGGTCGACGTACGGATGGCGGCAGACTCGACCATGTTGCGGATGGTGAAGCGCTTGATCGCCTTGTCCTTGGGGGTGCATCGCGAGCAGTTGCTGCAGCGGATGGGCTTGGTGTGGCCGCGGCCCTTCTTGTTGCGGCCGCTGTGGTCATGTTAGCATCGTGTCTCTGCGATGAGAGAGTTCCCAGCACGAATCATCCGTCCCCCATCATCCATCTCGGCGAGATGCTGCTATTAGACGACGGCAGTTCTCGCAGACGTGCGTGAACAACATATCGGCTCCAAAGCAGTCGAGACGATGGGGATGCGCCGGGATAGACGGTTGCGAGGAAGCAAGGGCAGAGTGTGCATACTTGTTCTTTCTCTTCTTGACCATTTTGGCGGTGTCTGGATTGAACTGTTAGATTCTCACGCAGAAGGAAAAGAAGAAGAAGAGGAAGTTCGGTCCACGTACTGGGCAATCGGTGTTTGTCGAAAAGAACTGGAGACCGTGACTCGCCTCACGTTCTAGGGCTTTTTGCAAGCAGCACAAAAAGCTGTGCCAAATCAAATTGCCCACTTTGGCAATTTTAGTGCCGCCTCCCACCGCTGCACAAATCGGGCTTGCGCGCTTACTACTCCTCGCTAGCTCTAGCAGTGGCTACTCCAGAGTAATTTTGGCGAGGGGACCAGGGCAGCCTGTAGCGAGAACCCTAGATCAGGTGACCACATTAGCAGCAATCCTCGTCGGGTCCAAAGTGAATTTTCTGGCGCGCCACACCAGCGAAACGGACTGCTCCCTCATCTTCTGCAACATCTGAAGATTGCTTAGGACGGCAATAAGTTTTATTGTCGAGGTATGTCTGAAAGATGCTGCATTTCTGCCTGCCCTCCATGAGCTCTGGGAGCTTCATGAGGGAATCATCATTGATTTGTCCTTCTTGATGAATTTTCTCTCTTGCTGCTCCCGGAGCTCTATGCCCAAATCTTCCCAAATTGTCGTTCTGTCGCGCGGAGAAATCTGCAACACGAACACGATTTCTCTCTCCCTCCCTTCCTCCATATGCAGAAAGTTCTCAACGCAGCGCAATGGTAAATGCCGTGCAAACAAATCTAACCCGTCCAGTTAGGCAAGATGCAGATTTTCGTCAAGACCCTCACGGGGAAGACGATCACCCTTGAGGTGGAGTCTTCCGACACCATCGACAACGTCAAGTCCAAGATCCAGGACAAGGAGGGCATCCCCCCTGACCAGCAGCGCCTGATCTTTGCCGGCAAGCAGCTCGAGGATGGCCGCACCCTGAGCGACTACAACATCCAGAAGGAGAGCACCCTCCACCTGGTCCTGCGCCTGCGTGGTGGTGCCAAGAAGAGGAAGAAGAAGGTCTACACCACCCCCAAGAAGATCAAGCACAAGCGCAAGAAGACCAAGTTGGCTGTCCTCAAGTACTACAAGGTCAGCAACGATGGCAACATCGAGCGCCTTCGCCGCGAGTGCCCCTCCGACACCGTGAGTAACCTTTCTTTCTCTCCCCGCCCTGAAAACAATTTGTAAACTGACAATCCAAATCAGTGCGGTGCCGGTGTCTTCATGGCTGCCATGCCTGACCGTCAGTACTGTGGTCGCTGCCACCTGACCTACGTCTTCGACAAGCAGTAGACGACAAACCAAACCGAAAAGAAAAACCTCTTACAAAAAATGGAAAAAATGATTTTTGTGGATTGGACAGCTGGAGCCATGGGACTGCCATAACATACAAAGGGCGTTGATGTAGCATAGAGAGCACATCCGGCGGCTTCTGGTAATGAATGCTTGATTTGAGACACGTTTGGGACTTGATTCAGACTGTAATGTGACAATGTGCAATGAGTGCCATATTCCGTTCTGCTCTTGATAATGTGATGCCTGTACTTTCATGCTACAAACAATCGCCCTCTAAATGTTCGATTAATTCACGATAAAGACGATAAGGGCCCATTCAATGTCATTTTCTCTTTGTTAGCAAATTCCCTTTCCAGATCCACTTTCGCTGGAAATGGCGTCTTCCCGCATTCGCCCCCATCACGAGGCTGCAAGAAATCTTCAGGCTCACCAGAATCTTATCTCAAGAGGCGACCAGTTTTGTAATTTTTCAATGTTCAATTGATAACGTGCATTATGTCAACAGACCTAGGGGTAAATCGACATTCGCAACCGCAAATATCGGGAATGCAAGCCCCCCTTTGTAGTACTTAAACATGAAAAAACAAATCAAAGCAGTTGGTTCCTTGAACGCCATTTACCGTATTCCCTTACAACTCCCTCAAATGTGAAGTGCAGCAGATACCGCTCCCTTCCCCTTTTTCTTTTCATCCCACAGCGAGGCCAAGAAGGCATGGCCTTCTCCGAAGATGCTGTGCCAAACCTGCTCCACCACTCACTCGACTTGCTTGTTCTTCTTGGACTTCTTGCTCTTGTCCTTCTTCTTGGACTGGGACTCGGCGAGTTCCTCCAAGTCGTCGTCGTCGGGTTCGGCGGAGCTTTTGTCGGCCAGCTTCTCCTTCTTGATGAGCTTCTTCTCCTCCTTGTCCTTCTTGTGCTTCTTCTCCTTCTTGTCAGAAGTCGAGGCAACATCCTCGTGCTCTTCTTTCACCTTGACATCGTGCTTGGGCGCCTTGGCCGGGGCCACATCGATAGATTCGGAATCAGTCGAAGAGTCGGAAGCGGCGGAATCGCTCTACTCATCCTTGGCTCCCTTGGACTTCTTCTTCTTCTTTTTCTTCTCACCGTCATCGGCGTTGGTCATGGCGACGTCCTCATCGTCGTGCTTGCGCTTCTTCTCCTTCTTCTCCTTCTTGTCTTTCTTATCCTTCTTGTCCTTCTTGTCCTTCTTGTCCTTCTTGGAGGCGGCAGTCTCGGGAGCATCAATCATGTCCTCATCCAGCTTCTCGCCGGCATCACCAAGGGTCTCCATAACGGACTTCTACATCGGGGGTTAGACACCAATTGACATGTCAAGGGACGACAAGATTTGTGCAAACTTACAATGACATCAGTGTTCTTGGAAGGGCGCTTGCCAGTGGCGTAGAACTCGAGACGCTCATCCACCTGCGCCTTGAAGGCCTGGCCAAATCGGTCGTCAGGCTCGCCAGAGAAGACATCGATACGAGAGCACATGGAGGCCTTGTTGGCGACGCATCGGGACATGCGACCCTTATTCTGCTTGCTAGCCTTTGCGATGGCGCCAGCGTGGTACAGGAGACCAAACTTGGGGGTGTTGCCCTTGGTCTTGAGCGCTCGGAAGAGAGCCTTCTCGGCGCCGAGAATCTGCAGAGTCGACGAGGGCAGCTTGGCCAAGCTGGTGAGAGAGCCAGCGTGGGAGATGAGACGAGCAGCGACGCTGGACCCGAGCAGGGCCTTGAGGTTGGGCGCGACTTGGTCGAGCTTCTCGTCAAGGTAGGTGGAGGTGGATCGACGGTTGTCGGCCTGCTTGACGACAAGCTGAGACAGCTGCTGGATCATATCGTAATCCGGGGCACTGAGATCGTAGCCCATGGAGACCTTGGCGGCGTCAATGATGGCCTGGGCCTTCTCTCCGTCCTCGCCAAGGACAGCGGCAATGTCGTGCAGCTTCTCGTCAGTGAGCGTCTTCTTGTCGCCAATGACGCCGACAAGCTGAGCGTAGGTGTAGTTGTCGGACGTGAATCGCTGGAGCTCGGGGAAGTGCGAGCCGTACCACTCGCGGAGGCGCATGAAGAAGCTGTTGACGCCCTTGTCCTGGAAGTCGACGGTGGCAATGGCCTGGATGATGTGGTTGTCGTTGCGGGTGACGTTGAACTTGACCTTGGCGCGGGAGTAGGCGTGGGCCAGACCCAGCGAGGCCTTGCTCAGGTCGCCGGTCTGGAGGCCCTTGAGCAGCTTCTCGGCGTGCAGACGGATGCCGCGGATGAGCTCGGCAACAACCGCGGAGGTCTCGATGGTCTCGATGGAGAGGCCGGGGAACTGGGCCTTGATGGCGCTGCCAAGGTTCCTCTCGGCCACGCCGAGCGTGATCTTGCTCTTCTTGCCGCTGGTCTGCGGGAGGTTGAGCTCAAGAACGGACTTGAGCTGGTCGGAGACGATGCCCTCGGAGATGAGGTTGACGTTCTCGAGAGCCTCGATGTGACCACTGCCCACCAAAACATTGTCAGCCTCTCCACTCGCCTTGCCTCGCCAGAACCACAGTCACAGCTAGAGGAGGAAACAGGACGCAATTACCTAAAGGGAGTAAAGTTGACAAGGTTGACCATCTTGCTGAACTTGGGCAGCTCGTTGATGGCGGCCTGGACCTCCTTCAACTTGGCGCCCACGGCATCGGCCTGGTGCACGACGTTGAAGAGGGCATAGCCCAGGGCGGCCTCGAACAGGACGTAGTCGACGTGCGCCATCTTTGAATCTCGTCCCAGGCGACGCCGTAGATCGGTTGAAATGACGTGGAGGAGCGGCGCGGTGACGGCAATTGGGGGGCGGCGGCGCTTCTTCGCTCTCTGGGGGTGATGTTTCTCGAGATTCCTCGCATGCAACTTTTTTTTTTTTTTCTCTTGCGAAAAGTCGTCGAAATTTTCTGGTAGCTCTGAGCTTGAGCGATTGAGCCAATCAGATGGTGCAGTCGGCTGGGTCTTTCGCTGTGGGAGAGATCACGTGAGTTGAAGCGGGGCAATTCTGCAGGTACTTTGCGGTTGTACCTCCAACTCGCTTGAGGTCATATCGACAAGTGAATCCATGGTCATGACAAGGTGAGAAGACTCTCCTCCCTATCGATTACTCGGTTCAATTTGTTTCTTCTTCTCTTTTGCATATTCTTGACTGCTGTCTATATCGATCAATGTGCTCGTCAAAAGATAGGTTTGTCATTCTATAACAGCACCCGCTCAAGCGTCCTAAACCCCCCTCAATTGTTCGGAAACCCGTTCCTCAGGTTATCATACTTGGACTGCGGATAATCAACGCAGTTCTCCTTCCTCTGCAACCCTCCCGGGCCGCCAAACTCATTGACGACAATGCCAATCAGGCTCTCATGGCCCTCCTTGTCTGCGCTGCTCTCCCACCACATGCCGCCTCCAAGACCCCATTCCTTGACATACCTAGCCTTGGCCCTTGCGGCATAGGGAGTGTCGTAAGACACAAGCTTCCTGGTTTGTGGGTTGTAGCAATAGCTTGCACCTATGGCTTCATCCCAGAACTCTTGAGAGCCCGGAAGAGGGAGCACCTTGTAGTCGAAGATGCCGTTCTCCCACGATCCCTCGCCAATACCACTATACGGCTTGCCCGGCCCATCCGTGTTCTCGAAAGCGCGGCCGTAGATGGGCATGCCGAGCACAATCTTGCTGGGCGCCACTCCGCTCCTGGTGTAGTAGTCAATGGCTGCGTCGGTCGAGAACGGCGTAGACGCAGGGTTATCGTAGGAGGGATGGAGATTCGCCTGGTGGCCGCTCGTCTGGTCCCATGAACCCGCGTAGTCGTACGCCATCAAATTCCAAAAGTCAAGGTACTGATCCATGCCGGCGACGTCGAGTTTCTGAAAGTGCGTAGGTCCAGCCGGGCAAGCAACAGTCAGCTCAAAGTGACTGTAGTTGGGCAGCGTGGCCGAGTAGGCGTCCAGCTCTCTGCGGACGGTGGCGAGCAGCTCAACAAAATTCCTGGCCTCATCTGCGTTCTGCGGGTATTCCCAATCGATGTCGAGTCCATCAAAGCCCAAGTTCTTGAGCAGCTCAAGACTCGACTTGGCAAAGGTCTCACGGCCCTGCTGAGTGCTGGCCGGGCCCTTGAAGTTGCCGCTGTAGGTCCAGCCGCCGATGGAGAGCAGGACCTTGAGGTTGCGGTTGCGCTTCTTGAGGAGATTCAGCTGCTTGAGGCATCCGTACATGTTGTTGCCCGTGTCGTTCCACGAGTCGCCCTCCCAGTGAATATCCGTGTCTGCCCAGCCATCTGTCATGTGTCTTACGCAGCTTTTAGCGCGCCATCATCACGAGAGAGGGGAAGGGGGAGTAGACAAGATTGAAGGGACTTACACTTCGCCGGTATCTTGGCGGACGTTGGCAAATGCATAGAGGACATGCGTCAGCTTCTCGACGGGGAGATCCTGCGGCCTGTGTTTTCTGGCATAGATGGCCCTTGATGTTGGACAAGCCCGTGTTAGCCGGTGTGTAAGGTAGCTGTAGAATGCGGGGATGCAGGTGTGTAACACATCAAGCCTCAATGCATACGGATGTGTCACTCACCAGTTCACAAAATAGGCGACGGAGCGGTACCCGTCGGCCGACATGGCTGCTTGATATGGCGAGAACTTGATGAGAGGAATGAGCGATAAGAAGAGGACCAGACCTGCGAGAAGAGCGAGGTATCTCGGGATAGCAGTGGTCCTAGTATGACGAAATGCCTGCTGATACCCTGCAGGAGCCGTCTTGCACGTGAGGAATCTGTAAGTTTTGCTGGTCCGCGAAGTAGTCCTTGCTTGTTGTTTTATAGATAGAGACTTGAACAAGAAAGAAAGCCAGCTACCTAC
Organism: Trichoderma gracile; assembly: GCA_020002365.1. Lineage (NCBI taxonomy): Eukaryota > Fungi > Ascomycota > Sordariomycetes > Hypocreales > Hypocreaceae > Trichoderma > Trichoderma gracile. The sequence goes on from JAINEY010000005.1 coordinate 2,320,479, forward strand.
CTTATGTATGTAGGTATGATGCCTTGTTTGCCTTTTCCTTGTTTGATTCAGCACATGCGTAATCAGACGTCCCTGGCCATTCGTTTATTAGATCAGCTCAACGGCTGGGCTGCCTCACCAAATGCTGTCGCGTTTCGCCCCTCCAGCCTCCACTCCGTACGCATCTGCGCTGTGACTGGCCAGCACCGCCTCATGCGACAGCTCATCTCCTCAGCTCACAGCCTTGATTGAGGGTAATCAGATGGGATTTGGACCAGTGCAGTACATCACAGAGCTTTGAGATCTTGGCGTTTGTCACCGGCGTGGCGCATTGCAGACTGCCATGGGATGTTTTCCTTCTTGTATATGATACCTTACTGATGTGCTAACTTATCGATATTAATACACCAAGGCAGAATGCAAGGCCACCAGGTATGTATAGGAAGCAGCTGGGGTTCCAGAGCAAGGCAGATAGATCCCCTGAAGCGATGCATGCCTGGCTTCGAGTCGATTCTGTCATCAAGATGATGTATAGCTACCCTGATACTGATACTGCCAATTCCTGGGTAGCTGGGCGCCATATTCCTGCAAAACGTTGGCTGCACCTTGATTCCCCAGCTCAAATGCCCAAGATAACAAGGGCTTCCCTTGAATCACCAAATCAGCAGCAACGCCGTTTTCTAGCAGCAGTCTCAGGATTTTTCCATTTCCAAGCATGCTGTCCAAGAATCTTGGCTCCTTCTCCAATACTTTAATGAGAGGACTAGTATCCGCACCATACTCCAGCAGCAGCCTCATTATGCCCTCGCGCGAACGCACCATTGCCCAGCAGAGTGGAGAAAAGGTATCGGAAGGCTTGCCTTCAACATTGGCGCCTTTCTCTAACAGCAGCTTGACCATGCTTTCAAGCCCAAGACTGACTGCCTCTGTAAGTGGAGGAAAGCGGTTAAGGTCCATAAAAATCTCGTAACTCCTTCGGCTTCGAAATAAGGGTCTGGCAATAGTAGTAGTAGAGCAAGCCATGGCCGCTTTCAGCATCCGCTCATTTATATACTGACATATGACGGCACTGTGCTGAGGAGGGAGGTAGAGAGGGATATGAGGATTGGCACCCTTTTCCAGTAGAAGCTTGGCGATGCCGAAATGCTCTGCCTCAAATGCCCATCCAAGAGGAGTCCAAGGTTTGTCGCGAGAGGCATAGTCAAGATCAGCACCATGCTCTAACAACAGCCTAACAATGCTTTCATCTCCCGCCGCGCTGGCGCACGTGAGCGGTGTATGGCCGAGCGGCCCGTCCCAAACATCGACCTCAGAACCGGCCCTGAGCAGTAGCTGAACCATAGGCGTACAGCCCGAGTAGACCGCCTGTAGGAGCGGTGTCCTTCCTTTGGGATCAGGACCATTGAGATCATGTCCCATTTCGATCAGGTTCAGGACCGTGCTTTCGAGTTCGAAGAACACTGCAACATGAATGGCCGGACGATCGACAGTTGACAGCGCTCTGTTTGTCAAGGACCTCTTTGCGTCGCTGCAGAGAAATTCCAAGATGAGCGGCATCAGATGCCTCTCTGGTGTCCCGCAGGCATGGTTTCCCCAGTGCCTTGCGGCGTACCCAGATAGAGGGAGGTTTGCCGGGAAGCCGCATTCGTCCGTTTCGTGGGAATAGCGGTCGCTCCCAGACTCGCAAAACGAGAGATAGGTCAAGCACGCTCTTGCAATGTCGGTCTCCGCATGCTGAAACCAACGTCTTCCTTCCCTCACAAAGTATTCTTTGATGGTGTAATGCGCCAATCGCATCTCGCGGCTCTCGGTATCGAAGGTGACTAGACCAGCACAGATGGAACCGAAAATCTCCTTGCCAGGGACGAACTCCTCGTCGAGTTCACATGTTCCTGGCTCAATTGCAACGGCATGTTGGAGCTCGGCTACGGAAAGCACCCTTTTTGCGTGAACGAGCCATGACAAAGCCTTCTTGGCTAATATGCGTAGGGCCTCTGCCTGAGCCTCGATCCTCGCCATTGCTTGGTCGTATGTCTCGCCCAGAGTACTTGGCAAGTTTCGCAGCGCTCTCTTGACGTGCCCGACTGTCGGAAGTCCAGTTAAAGAATCAAAGTGCAGTCGCACAATGAGAAACCTGTAGAGGATCAGTCAGTGTGCCTGGAAATAGAAACCCGAAGCACTTACATTCCATCAGCGGCCCTGATTATCGTATTTTTGATATCATTTTGGAACTCAAAATTGGTCAAGACGTACGACGGGAGCCGTGCCATGTTGCCAACCAAGTATTCTTGCAAATCCTCATCTTTAGCACTGATCTCTAAAGATGGGCTCTGCCTGAACTCCTCCATGATCTCCGGGATGAACCGTGTCGTTGCAAAGATGTTTACGTTTGCACTCGCTTGGAGCTTGAATAACGCAGACAGAAAGGTTTTCAGGCAACCACCTCCAAGCCGGCATTCATCCAGTGCGTCAACGACAATGAAAACCTTGGTATAGATAAGGCTGGTCGAGCTTAGAAGTCCGGACAGCTCGTCAAGAGACGGCCGTCTTGGCTGGTCCTTGAGTTGATCATAGAAGCTTTGGATGCATTTCGGCATCGCCGCTTGCATTTGAGCCAACTGTTTAATCAGATTTGCAAGCAAGTCATCTGCTTTCTGATCTGAATGTCTTCGGTAATCGCAATAAATATATGCAATACCTATCTTGTCATCCTCTTTATACGTTGTATGTAGCTGATCGATGACCGCCGCTGTCATGATCGTCTTTCCTGCGCCCGGCCCGCCTGGGCAGAAGAGTGTATGCTTGTCAGAGTTGATCCATGCTTGGAACTCTTCCGAACTCAGAAACCAGTTGCCAGTCTTTGGCTGCCGTACACTGATGTAGTCTCTTTGCTGAGGAGCATAGTCGATCGGATTAAGCCAGTTCAAGATAATCTGATGATCCTTAGTCTGTTGGGCACAGAGAAGCTGATCGACCCCCTTCTGGACGCCTGTCACGACCCGAAGCAATTAGCGAATGGCCACTGACCAAGGATTTTGTACACTAACTTGAGAGAACGTCCTTAATCCGCTCTTCAGCCTCAACCTTGTGGAGAGGAATCCTGGATAAAAGGTCCTTTGCGTATGCTGCCGCCGTCATTGCTGCATAGCCTTGCCATTCTTTGGTCTTGTGAGAGTCCGAATAATCGCAGATGCCACGAATGACTAAACAAGGGAACTGGTTCATCAGCCCAGCTGCCTCCATCTCGAAGCATAGGACGTCTTTCTCCTCGATGAGTTTATCGCGGGTGAGGGCATCCCTCATCACCTGATTCGCCGAGGCAATCAAGCCATAATGGATCCTCGGATTATCGTCATCTTGAGTCCGTTCAGGCCTCAGTATCAAGTTCGATGAGTCGTTTCCACAGCAGTCTGCGCAGTTTACATCAGTGTCTGAAGGATGCAATACTGACGACAAGTACAGCCTATCAGTGGCTGCCAGCGGCCGCTGATACTTGCGCCGTAGCCTCGGTTTTTTCTCCAAGATTTTGCAAATGGCCAACTCCAGCTGATGGCCGTTGATCTCATAGTCAGCCTCAAGCCCGTTGACTGCAGCTCGAAGGAGCAGTGGCGGTTGATTTAGGAAGCCCGTGGTGTAGAAAGGTCCGCCCTGAATCGCCTTGCCGAAGTCGTATTGGAAAACACCGCCAGAACCGTCGCGAGGCGCACTGACCACGACGTCGCCGAGTCGTATATCGTGCTTCTGGCATGGGGCGCCGCCTCCAATGCCAACCATCAGGCCAACCTTGATATTGGGAAAGCTGTGAAGCATGTCTTTCGCAACGCCCGTGGCACTTGATATGCCGTACTCTCCATGGGGCAAGACAGCGATTACGACGTTATGGCCCCCAACCTCGCCCAACGTGTAATTATTGTTGTCGTTACGCGCAACTTTTTTAGGTCCCTCATGCCTTTCATCAAGAAAGACTTGCGCAGCAACGTACTCGGTGCTCAGGGCACAGATCCAGCCAACGGTGTAATCCATAGAAGCCAACCTTTTCTTTGAAGTGTGAACGGTTGCGGTGTGAGCGTCCTCGGGGTCTGGCTGCATTCTCTTCTTCGGAGGTGCCAATGTTCCGGTATCGCCAAGACTCAACCGCTTTCTTTTGTTTTGAGCTGGAGGGCAGTCGCGAGTATCGCCAGAGTTCTCATCCTTCTCCTCAAGGACCGTAGTTCCTAGTCCCCGTATCGTATCGTCTTCATTGCAAATGACATGACAAATGTCCATGATGTCGACAACTGCTCGTAACGGTAAGCAATAGATTGAATTCGGTCCTCTAGGCGCATGAAAAGATTGTGGGATGTTGCGACAAATAAGTCAGTGAACACACATCTTAGGCTCGAAGGCCGGAATCAGGCTCCGAGCACAGCAGACCCTTTTGCTGGCCGAGGCTGGTCCAATCAATCGCGGCCACGACACTCAGCCACAGGGCTCTCCGGGCTCGTCGCTGCGGCATTGTATTGGACCGTTCAGCCAATTCACAACAACAGGGAACATAGTGGCATATTTCAGGCCCTCGCCTCGGGGTTTGCCATCAGCCTGTAGTACGGGCTTTAAAAGAACATCCATCACTTTCGCAATCCTCTTCGTTGGGAGACGAAATTGTAGAGAGGTAAACGAGAAGGGGTATACATCGTCACCGCAGTGGCCGACGAAACAAAATGCGCCGCTTGCAAATCAGAATACAAACACAAAGTCCTCATTCTCGAGGTCGGTGATGTCGGCAAAAGCCTTTCGCCCTTTGACATCGTCAGGCTGTACTCCACTCTCCTCGTCTCCTCCGAGTTGTGTATCTCCGTTTTCTTGGGAGAGTCGCTGAGTTCCCTCTCGCATTGCTCGCTCCAAGGCCTCCATGCGCTCAACCTCTTCCGCCGTCTCCAAGCTCATGTCCAGGACAGCCGCACTCTTTCCTAGAGCCACTCTTCGCTTGGCGTGGTCGGAATTGAGATACTTCAGATAAAGCGATGTAATGCCAACGAGTAAAAGAACCAATGCGAAAAAGACAATATTCGCCCGTAAGCCTCGTGAATAGGCCGGGGCTTCGTCAGGCGTGAAGAGGAGTGGTCCAAAGATGTTGCCAGCGGATGAGCCTATGAACACCATTGCTGACGTACATTTCCGTTTCGTATCCCCTGCTGTATTTTGCGCGGACCAAGAGTATATTAGAGGCGCTACTCATGTCAGTTCATGAAGGCCTCTCAACCAACCGGGGATGAGACTTACTAATGCCAGTAAATGTGGAAAGACAAAAGTATCCTGCGAGCAAAGTGGCTCTATGATCAGTATCATGCGGGAAGTGCAGCATGATGAAAAACCCAACAATTGGGGGAATACACAGGAGAGCGATGACTGGCCCCTTGACCTTCCACTTCATCGACGCATAGGCGCTCAATGAAACGACCAAGACGTGCGACAAACCGACAGGAACGTTGAACAAAATTGTTCTGTACGGATCCGTGACAAAAGACTTGATAATGAGTGGTCCAAACGTTGAGATACCGTTGGAAGGAACTGAGATGCAAAAGATCATGATAACCCACAGCCAGGTCTTTAGATCTCGTAAAGCCTCGAAGAAGTGGGCGTATCTCCACTCCCGCGACATGACTCCCATCTGATTGTTGCGAAGGCGCTCTATAGCGAGAATCTTGTCCTCGTCGCTAAGGAACTTTGCTTCAGTGGGCGAATCTGGCATCCAGAAGAACATTGCTCCGGATACTGCAACCGTGACAACGCCAAAGAAGAGAAATATGATCTTCGAACGTCAGTAGAGCTAGGGTGATAGTAGACGTGGATTTACTTTACCTGATAAGGCTTGAGATGTGAGTCTATGCTTGCGAGCCCATATGTAATGAGGCTTCCAAACTACCTGGCAGTCAGTAACACGTATTACGTCCGGAACGTCGGGACCAACTGACCACCCAGGTCAGACCGTTCATACAGTACCATGAACCAATCCTCAGCGTTTGTTCCCTATCCGGCACAGAACTTGTTAGTATTCTCCGGAATCTGGCATGAGTGGCCTGGCGATAACAACATGCCTGCGTCTCCACCACATCTGTGTTATGGCAACAAAGGCCGGCCCCACGCAAGCTTCAAAGGCACCGAGGAAGAAACGAGCTGCCATGAGCTGCCCAAAGTTGTGCGCCCATGTCATGCACGTCAAGGTTATTCCCCAGGCAAAGACCATGGCACTTGTAAATTTACCAATTGGCAGCTTGACCAACGCCCACGCCAAGGGCAGCTGCATGAGGAGCTGGGCGAGGTAAACAATGCTGCCCAGCCACGAGAACTCGTCGCCCACCAGATCCGTGTCGTCGATGAGGCCAAAGATGGACGCATACGACAGCGTAGCCTTGTCGAGGGCCTGCAGGAAGTATACGGAGAGCATGAGCGGAAGTAGGGCGAAGTCGATGCGGCGGAGAATGCGGGCGTCATCGGCAGGAGACACGATGATGACTTCGTCTGGCGAGCGGCCGAGCTTGATGAGCATCATGGCCGCGGCATCTCGATGGGCCTTGGGCTGCGCGTCAGGGACGTGGGAGGGCCCGTCTGGTCTCTCGCCATCGGTTGGAGTCTCGTCATGGTCATCTTGGCTCAAGGGTCGGTAGGGATAGGACGAGGCGGAAGCTGACGGTTGCGATGTCGGCAGCGCGAGCTTGACCGCCGCCGAGAAGAGCTTGGAGAGCATGTCGGGCGGCGGCGAGACGGGCTCATCTGTGGTGTCCGGCTTTCTGATGCAAGCGTCGCTCTTTAATGTGCGGCAGAAGCCCTTGATGGAACCAGATCGCCAAGCTGCGAGAAAGCTGTCTGTGGGTTTTGAAGAAGTCGAGGTTGAAGCTCACTGCGATTTATGTCAGCTCAAGGGGGTCTGATGACGTCGGGTTTTGTTGATCCCGTACCTGCCCTGTGCTGGCATCCAGATCCAATCCAGCCCAGTCCCAGGTCGCTGAATCCCGGCCGCTTTAGGCCCTGAGCGCTGCTGACAGGCTCCCGTCTGGTGTACATGTAGCGACATCGGGGCGATTTACAGCACCAGACGGCTTACGGGCTGCTGCAGCAGATGGCGGTTTACCACGAACAGCTGTGCTGCCCTCAACTGCATTGCATTCCATTGGATATTTGATCCATGGATATAAACAATCTTGAGATTCAGGCTAATAGTCAGCAGAACGCATATCAGAACGCATATCAGAACGCGTTTCTGATCGAAATGCCAAGGTACTTCATCATCTGATGCACATCGAGCTTCTGGTAGGTAGAGCAGTGATATTGAGACGTTACCGCGAGATCAGCTCCAAGGTGCTACAAGAAGGTATCTGGATGTCTAGCTGGGATGATACAGCAAATCTAAGGTATGGATGCCGTGATAAAATATCTTGCAGGCTATCCATTCTACATGTACTGTTCATCCGACGGCATGTTCAGTACCCAAGGTACTCGTGCCAAGAGACTCTCAACTTGCAAAGCGATAGCATTAACGCCCCCAAACAACATAAGGAGACATTTACACAGCACTACATACCTAGTTGACTTCACTTGACGTCTATCTGGCTCATGCACATCATGGAATAGTATCGTACTCCCAGTAGTTGTGAGTTTATCTCAGTGTGACCCTGAAAAAAAAAATCGTCAAACAGAGCTCAGACCGTTGAAATCTCTGCCGAGCAAATCGAAGCGTACCAGACGTATCTGTGCTCACGCTTTGATCTTCTTCAGGACCTGCAACGAGATGTGGGCGAGACGACCCCATACTTAGATATTGTTCACGGAAAATAAGCTCATCAAGAAAGTTTTGATACTTATTTAGTCTCGAGAGATATGGAGGATTGTTACAGAATTGCGGGCATCAGTCAACGACGTCTGGACCCTGAATATTCTCTCATGGATGATGCCTGCGTACTGCGATTCTAGCAGCTCACCACCTGTTGCGCCAAGCAGCGCTCCATCACCATCAACATGCCATCACAGGCTTGGAGATAGTATCTCACAATCTCCATCCAGTCGTAACCATTGCTACTCTTGGACGCGTGACATCTGATTAATGGCACAACTTGGCCATATCAAGCTGCTCTGGCCGAGATATCGTCGGCGATAGTCATCGGCCGCAGGACAGTGGACATGGGCGACTTCACCTCATGCAGGTTGGGTAGCATCTTGAGGCCGTTACATTTTCCTCCGCAGGTATGTGACCAAAGAGGAATGCGAACAGCAGAGCATCGCCTAAACGTTAATGTGGCCATATCCCGTCAGATGATGGGATATCACCTCTTTTCCTTCTTCCGCTTCCCTCCCGGCATAGCCCTTTTGTTTATCAACCGCTTCAGATAACACCACATGTAGGTTAGGTACACCTACTTGGGTATCCGATATCACCAACACTGCTTTCTGTAAACCATCGAGACCATACATGTATACGGGTTAGACGTGCACTGACAACTGGCAGTCTTTAAGCTCAAAGTACCTTCGAGACCAATAGCTTATTACATGAAGAGCATTTGCAACAGCCAACAGCTCCACCTCCATACGATACAGGAACTGCCAGGGTGTAATAATGCCGAAGCCACGGGACGCAGCAGCAACGACAACAGTAGAGATTTCACGGCGCCTATGAGTGATGCACATACAGATTCTCTTGTCCTCAGCCAATCGGAGCCAGCCGGACCCCCCCGTTGCTCCGTCCATTGAACGGTCAACATTGGCAATTATTGCAGGGGCTGTCGTATCAGCCGGTGCTGCTGCAGCGGCAGACGATACGGGCTTCTACCCGTGGGCGAGAGTCAACCAACACAGAGTAGCACCCATACTCACAGCCATAGCACTTGCATGCCATGATGTGTGCATGAGCCTTGGGGTGGTATCCGCGGTATATCACTAGTACTACATAGTGCCTTCAATATCACCAGGATGTGCTGCGACTTCTTGAGCTTGTCGTCAACGCCCAACTGCGTTCTCCTTCGACACTGATTCGCTGCTTCGCTCGTCGTGCAAGGGTCGAGTCGTATGTCGGCAGACGTCAATAATGACGAATGCAAGTGATTCGGTTCGTTAGAACCCCCATGCAAGGTTATTCCAAACAACCAACTTTGGCGACTTGCACCCCTTGGCTGGCATAGGCGCTCTGATTTGGGGCCATGGATCCTGCTCCAAACCCTCCGAACGTTCTCATGTTCACCGTGACAACTCCTTTGCTTCGGGCCCAATGCAGCAGACAACCGGTGATCAAGCTTGAACACAAGCCCTACATGTGGGTGGCACATCCGTACACGCACTCTATAACCCCAGTTCGACCGGGATTCAGCTCATCAAGTGTGGCTTCCCATCAGTGAATGAGGCTAAAGGAGCCGTCCGGTGCTAATCGATGTGGACCGGAGGAGGCGCCGGAGCTGTGTCGAGGCTACCTTAAGGTTGTATGGGCTTGACCAACGCTCACGCCAACCAACAACATGGAAGACAATAGGAGGGGTGGAAGAGGCGCTCGACGGCTCATCTATGTATTGTCTAAATGTTCTGTAAGATATATAATTAAACTATTAGCCGCCCAAACTTTGTGTTACTGCTTGTTTTTCTGACTGCATGGTTCTGTGCTCGATCGAGGCCGTTACAGCTTCTATGGCTCGTTCTACATAACACTTATTCAAAGTCGGCCATTGTGTCTTGCCTATCGGTGTTTCCCATTTCCTAACTCTCCAGATTTATCGATCACCAGATTTCGCAATGAAGTTGCCCGGGCTCGACTTCGACGTCAGCCCTCTCCTCGCTCTCGGGCTGGGGCTTGGAATCACAGTATACATCGCCTACAGCCTCTACCAGGCCGCTCTTCCCAAGCCCATACCCGGAATCCCATACAACAAAGAGTCCGCGAAGACGATATGGGGAGACATACCCCTGTTGGCAGAGGCGCGATACCGTCGACGGTGGGCATGGGCCCAGCCTCGGGAGCATGGAGCCCCATTATCTCAAATCTTCATCTTCCCTTTCCGCACTCCGACCGTTGTCGTGTCCGACTATCGCGAAGTCGTCGACATTCTCGCTCGGCGATCCAAGGAGTTTGATAGAGGGACCAGGACCAAGGAGTGTATCGGCTTTGTGGCCCCGGCCTTTCACTTTACGATGGAAACCTCGGATCCGCGGTTCAAGTCCAACAAGAAGCTGATTCGCGACCTCATGACACCCAAGTTTCTGAACAATGTTCGTCTCTTCAAGGAGAGCTTGACTATGTATTGTGGACTAACAGCATGCCAGGTATCAGCGCCTCGGATCTACGACAAGGCTCTTGCACTCGTCACCCTCTGGAAGTTAAAGTCATCAAAAGCCCACGGGAGGCCATTCTTTGCTACCGAGGACCTCTACTCGGCAACTCTCGACATGATATGCGTCGCCGCCTTTGGCATGGAGAATGCAAAGTCCGCTCTTCAGCAGGCGATTGCCCATGTGCAGTCCACCAACCCGACCATCCCCGAACACGAAGACGCCCCAGCAGACTTCCCGATTGCCCCGACCATCCCTGAGCTAGACGCCCTCTTTGACGGTCCGAAGATGGTGTCGATAGCCCAGAGCAGCCCGTTTCCGGGCATTTCGCAGTTTCTCGCTCTGCTTACACCGGAACACGCACGAGCCCATTGGAACAGGAAGACGTTGATCATGGGCCAGATAGACAAGAGTCTGCAGAGACTGATCCAATCTGGCTCCGACGGATGCGAGAGTGCGCTTGATCAGCTCTTGTTGCAAGAGATGAATGCTGCTAAGAAGGCCGATCGACTGCCGGACTACTACTCCCCTGCCATTCGAGATGAAGTAAGTTGCCAACACATCAATTCTTTCTGCAGAGAGGAGAGGCTAATGTAGAGTTGATTAGATCCTCGGATATCTTGTTGCCGGCCACGACACCTCAGCCGCCACCCTCTCATGGTGGGTAAAGTTCATGGCAGCTTACCAGCCCGTCCAAGCTCGACTCCGGGATGCCTTGCGACAAACTCACTTTGAAGCCTACCGAGATTCTCGGCTCCCGACAATGAAGGAGATATGCGATTCACCGGTCCCTTACCTGGACGCCGTCATCGAAGAGACGCTCCGCTACTCCGCCGTCGCGGCACTCATTGTCCGAACAAGCACCTGCGACACCCAGATCCTGGGATACCACATCCCTAAGGGCACAGACGTCCTGCTGGCGCTCGCCGGCCCGTCCGTGACCGAGCCGGCCCTCCCTGTCCGCGAATCGGCTCGTTCGCCCGAGTCGCAAGAGTGCAAGGACCAGGTCCCCTATTGGGGGGACGATGTGACTGAGTATAAGCCGGAGCGGTGGCTCAAGCAGGTCAAGAATGCAGAGGGAGGAGACGAAGAAGTGTTTGATCCGTATGCTGGGCCTACTCTGGCCTTTTCAGCTGGACCCAGGCAGTGCTTCGGGAAGAGGCTGGCGTACATGAAGCTGCGGACGGTGATGACGCTGTTGATGTGGAATTTCGAGTTCCAGCCGCTGCACGAGGAGCTGAACACGCCGGACCTCATTGAGATCCTGGTGAACTTGCCGGAAGACTGCTATGTCAAGCTTGCAAAGGCATGAGGAGGGGGCGTGTTTGGTGGATTGGGACTTGTTTGTCATTTTCTGTGTGTACATATTCACAAACCCTTGAGTTCATTGGGCTCATGGCTAATAGATGTAAATGGCTTCCGTATATAATCTACAATGTTTATCCCCCTGAACAATCGCTCATGATTTTAATCCCAACAAAGCACTGGGTGGCGTCGAGCTCTAGGCTACATGGTCGTATAACTCTTTTCAGCCACAGCCGCCGTCTATTTGATTCCAATCGAGACAATATGAAATCGGCATCTCCTCGCGCAGTCTAAGCCAGCGCCACAGCTTCAGCTGCCGCCTCGACGGCTTCAGCCTCGCGAATCTCTGCCCACCTATTCAAGAGACTCAGATACGCCTGCCATCCAAGGTTGATGATGCCAGCAAAAAGGGCTCGGTACTCCAAAGGCACGTAGGAGAGATTGAAAGCCATGACGAAGGGCCAGATCTTGCAGGAATTGATCCAGCTGGTGAGAAGAGTGTCCCTCACGCGCTGCACAGCGCCGCTAATGCCGTCGCCGGAGAGCAGGGCCTGCATGCTGAAAAAGTAGACGTTCATGTAGGTTGCGAATAGGAGCTGGTTCAGGACGATCTTGACGCCTAGAGACAGCACTCTAGACTTGTAGTTGAAGCGTGTAGCGAGGAACTTGAACCTACAGGTGGATCAGCTGGCATTCCCTCTAGGACAATTGTAGTGAAAACGTAGGGAGCATCTTCTCACCATTGGTATGCCGGGATCGCAGTGCCCGCTCCGATAAAGACATTCCGCGCCGTCCGCACGGGGTCATAGTCGTCGTCACTCATGCTCTGGGCCAAAAGGTCGGCGCTGAAGAAGATGAAGATGGAGCTGATGGTCTGCGTCACATACGGCCTCTTCTTCTGTGAGTTTCCGTATGCTTGAGCCAGGCGGGTGACGGGGCCTAGACGCTGCCATAGCGGAAGTGGCGCGACTGCGTTTTGGGACGGTGCTGGAACGGGGGTCGGGATGCTGCTCGTCGGTGTTTCTGCCGACACTTTGACTGAATTTTGCGATGAGTTCTGTGAAGATGGTGATGTTGACTGGGAGCGAAACGGAGACCGCGGGCGATGCAGCAGCTGGAGCTGCCGCCGCAGGATCGAGCGAAAAGGGGTTGAAGCCATGTTTTTCGACAAGAACGCTCTTCTCTTCTACGCTTCAATTCCGTCCTAAATAGAGGCTCTATGCTGTGTCATGAAGTTTTCATCTTTCGCCTTCCATCCTGTCAGACTGAATCATATCGGCGAAGCATTATCACCTTATTAATACAAGGAGTCCGCGATAAGGCGTCGGCACCGGCACTCGGACGAGCCGTTTGTAAGCCGTATTAGGCAATTCCCGGGAAAATAGCGACTTTCTTTCAGTGTGTGGCTGCTTTGGCCGGAAATTGGCCTGAGCAAAGGCCGGGCTTTGTTTGCTTGAAAAGAGGGTTGCCATGTGGTCAGCGCAATCTATTTCCCGTCTGCTGGTTTCGTGTTCCTGCTAGACTATAATATACTGTACTGTATTCCAGGACTCAGTTGTCGAAACTCTTTTCAACTCCCTCACGTCTCTCTGGCTCAACTCCTGGTTGTCCAGACATGGTTATTCGACGACAAGGCCGCGGTCGGCTGGACAGAGCCACAAACAAGCCCCGGGCATTACGGAGGCGAACAAGCTACACTATTTTATGCAGCCTCGACATAACGTCTATCCCCGTCTAGCATAAACACGGACACGTCAATGAGGTGCAGAAAAAACCCAGACGAGCTAGGAACAAAGTCGCGCGTATCGACGGGACAATTGGCAAGGAACTGGAGCTTCTCTCACCCCCCCATGGCGGAAAAAAACAGCTTCCTCTCCCCCCCCTCTCACCGTATAAACGCAGCTCAACTCCCTAGCGCGGAGCTTTGCAGCAACGACTCGGAGCTGCCCGCCCCCTTGAACCCCATAGTTTCTGTTCTGTCTTGTCTTGTTTTAGTTCTGTCTTGGTGTTGATTCTGTTTGACCTTATATCCCCATCAGAGAGCCATCAGAGAGCCCGCAATGAGTGACACCAGCCAGATCGAGACGGCCGAGACGACCCGGTCAACGACTCGGTCGACGGCGCCGTCGCTCAACGGCAGCAACGGCAGTAATGGCAGCCGCCTGTCGAGCGCCAGCGGCGGGACGAGCCCCGTGGGAAGTGGCGGGAACATGGACGACCTCTGGGTCGCGCTGCCCAAGCCCGCGCAGACGGCGTCGTCCGAGTCGCTGCCCGACCGCGTGCGCCGGATCCGCGTCGACGTGGAGGAGCTCGAGACCTTCTACGGCATCTCCGTGTCGCCGGGCCGCCACGAGCGCCTGCGCCGCTACTTCTCGGACGAGCTCAAGGCGCTCTTCAGCCTCGACTTTGAGGCCCTCAGCCAGTCGGACAAGGTCGACTTCTTGCTGCTGCGCAACTTTTTGCGGCGCAAGGCGCACCAGCTGTACGCCCAGAAGGAGGCCAACAAGGAGATCCAGCGCCTGATCCCCTTTGCCCAGCTCGTCACGGCGCTGTGCGAGGCCCGGCGGGACGTGGACCCCCTGAACAACGAGCGGGTGGCCCAGCAGCTCGACGACATTGCCCGGCTGGTCAACCAGGTCAAGGAGGGCATCGACAACGACCGCATCAAGATCAGCAAGACGGCCGCGTTCCGGGCGTCCAAGGTGGTGACGGAGCTGCGCGGCCACCTGCACGAGTTCCACGCCTTCTACGCCTCGTACGACCCCATGTTCGACTGGTGGGCGACGGCGCCGTGGAAGGCGGCCGACGACGCCCTCTCGCACTTCATCCCGCTCATCCAGAGCAAGCTGGCGGGCATGCACCAGGGCGAGACGGGCGACATCATCGGCGAGCCCCTGGGCCGCGAGGCGCTGCTGGCGGAGCTCGAGGCCGAGATGATCCCGTACACGCCCGAGCAGCTCATCACGCTGGCCAAGGAGCAGTTCCACTACTGCGAGCTGCAGATGAAGGCCGCGTCCGAGGAGCTCGGCTACGGCGACAACTGGAAGAAGGCGCTCGACTCGGTCAAGAAGCACGCGGTGCCTCCGGGAGAGCAGACGGGCTTCGTCAAGCGGCTGGTGCGCGAGGGCGCCGCCTTCGTCAAGGAGCACGACCTGGTGACGGTGCCGCCGCTGGCCGAGGAGGCGTCGCGCATGACCATGATGAGCCCCGACATGCAGCGCGTCGCCCCCTTCTTCCTCGGCGGCCCCCTCATCATGGTGGCCTACCCGACGGCCGACATGCCGCACGAGCTCAAGAAGATGGTGATGCGCGGCAACAACCGGCACTTTGCGCGGGCGACGGCCTTCCACGAGATGATCCCGGGCCACCGGCTGCAGCTCTTCATGAGCGAGCGGCACAACAGCCACCGGCAGCTCTTCCGCACGCCCTTCAGCATCGAGGGCTGGGCCATGTACTGGGAGTACGTCTTCTGGGAGCGCGGCGACTTCTTCGAGTCGGCCGAGGACCGCATCGGCGCCATGTTCTGGCGCATGCACCGCTGCGCCCGCATCGTCTTCTCCATCAAGTTCCACCTCGGCCTCTTCACGCCCCAGGAGTGCATCGACCTGCTCGTCGAATGGGTCGGCCACGAGCGCTCCACCGCCGAGGCCGAGGTCCGCCGCTCCTTCAACGGCGACTACGGGCCGCTCTACCAGGCCGGCTACATGCTCGGCGCCCTGCAGCTGTTTGAGCTGCGCCGCGAGATCCTCGACGGCGGCCACATGACGGAGAAGGAGTTTAACGACTCGTTCCTCAAGGCAAACTACATGCCCATTGAGCTGTTCCGAGCCCTGGTTTTGGGTCTGGAGCTGCATCCGGATTACACTCCCAACTGGAAGTTTGCCAAATAAAGGAGGGGAGGAAGACCAAGAGAGAGAGAGAGAGAGAGATGAAGAGAGAGAGAGAGAGATGAAGAGAGAGGGAGAGATGAAGAGAGAGGGAGAGATGAAGAGAGAGGGAGAGATGAAGAGAGAGTATACATCACGGCCGCCCCCCCTTTTTTCTTGACGCTCCCAAGGGGCGGTGGCGGGGTGATAAGACGAGAAGGAAAATCTGGCATTCGTTTGGAAACTCGGCATTCGTTCATTTTTTGGAACTTCGGCATTCGTTTTGGAAACTCGGCATTCGTTTGGTTCGTCTCATGATTTTTTGTTGTTTTCAGTTTGGGTTTGGGTTCTCTTGCTTTCCTTCTCGAGAGGGCTTATACGCGTCAATGACTCTATGCATCTGCTCTTGGCTCCCGTTCAGCACGTCCTTTTCCACCCCCAAACATACTACACGCAGCGTTAGCAAGCCGCATAGCGAGACGATGATCTATATAGTTGCTTTCATGTTTAGGTATCTGATGTTATACGATAGATGAAATGTTATGAAAGATTGATGTTTTTTTTTTTTTTTCATTCCATCGTTTGTGTCTACTTCATGGCGCCTGTCTGCTGCTCGCTTCACTAGCAGTAGCATGAAGGAAGCTCTGGCTCAGGAGCAGAACTCGTTGCAGCTCTCCCTTCATTGAGTCCATAGCGTCCTTGGCCTTGTTCCTCTCTTGTTCAATCCTGGCTTCCAGATGGGCGATTATGGTACTCTGGGCTGTGAGCGATTCCTGGCTCAACTGTTGCTGAGCAGCATGCGCATCTCTCGACTCCTGCTGTCCGTTCTCCATCCCATCCATTGCTCTCCGAAGCTCGGCGATATCACGAACGTAGCCATCCACAGCACCCTGAAGTCTGTCATTGCCAGCTTGCAGCTCCCTGATGCGCCCATCCTTCTCATCCAGGCTTCCATATGCCGTTGCTATCTTCTGATTGAGCTCCTCCATGACAGACGCCCGCGAGCCAAGCTCCTTGCGTAAAGTCTGCTCAATCTCATGATACTCGTCAATGGCATCGTCGTCTTCCCTAGACTTCTTCGTCAAGGCCCTCAACCGCGTCAACAGCAGATCAAGCACTTCTGAGCCACGACGAGTGAGAGGCAATATCACCTCGTCTGGAGTGAGGTACTCGAGCTCGAGGCGAGCTTCCCGAAATCCAGCTGCAACTGACGCAACCATCTCGCTTGCATCATTGCCAGGGAAACCCAACTGTCCAATGGCACACGTAACACGCCTGGCCTCGGCAGCCCGGTCGGACAAGTCTTGTTGAAACAGCTGGACTTGCCTCTCAATTGCCTCAAAGGAAGAGACAGCTTTGCGTTTGGCGGAGCCAGTCGATAGAGCGTTGCCGATTCGTCCACATAGCGCCTTGTATGAGTCCAGAGTTGCCGTCAGCTGTTGTACTTTGAACTGCAGGGATGCAATCTCTTCTTCCAGATGCTGATGGTCCGGTTCTCGGATATCCATCTGGGGATGGCGAGACGACGGCGACGGGGAGGCTTCCCTGTAACATGGAGATGCAGGCACCGTCGGACTCGTCGGAGGAGGCGTCAAAAAGGACGACCTTGCTCTCGACGGGCTCGCCTTGACCCGCACGATCGAGTCCCTGCCGAAATGTGTATCATCCCCAGTCATATCCATCTCATCATTTCTAGCCACCTCAATCGATGGCTCGGCCCAGCTGTAGTATTGAGTGACTTCCTCTTTGACCAAACTCCTCTTCGCAAGCTTGCCTTTAAGCTCGCGAACCTGCTGCTCCAGATCCCACATCCGCTCCGTGTCCATGACCACGGTCGCATTCTGCAGCTCATAAATCTCCCTATCTCGAGCCCTGACCTCGGCTTTGAGCTTCTCAACCTGTGTCTGCGCCGACTGATCTGTGCGTCGCTTCTCCTTTTGCATCCTGTTGAGCATGTCCCGGAGGCCATTGCGCCGTATCCGACGCTCAACGCGGCCGTCAATGATCTGATGGAGGTTCAGGTCGCCCGCGTCTGACTGCCTCTTTGATCGTGGAGTTGGGCTGGGAGTCATGTCGACAAGTCGTCGACCCTTGGGCGTCTCCGCGAGGAATGTGCGCCGCACCATTGGCGTGAGGCCGCTGGAGATGGAAGGGCCGGGATCAGAACAGCAGAAGCCTCTCTTTCTTCTGTGAGGCGTCATTGGTGGTGAGGGCATGGCTGGGGGGGATGCCGATTTGGCGTTTACGCGCCGGCTGCGACGCAGCGCAACTGGAGTGTCCTGGTCTTGCATATTGAGGTTGCGTGTATGGGAGAAATGGTGTAAGTACTGAGTTTAGTATCCCTTCGACTCAATCTCTCTCTCTCTATTCATTGACGATCTCGATGCAGTGCGTGATTGGATCAGGACAGGTGAGGGGGTTTATGCCAGCTTATACCCGATGAGGGGGGGACCAAACATGGATGTTTTGATGTCAACTCTGGCAAATGATAAACAGCCCACCTGAATATCTCTCTCTCTCGGCACAAACAAAGCATTGAACCGCGTCAGAGACATTTTCCCCTCCTTATGACCGTGTCCGCGCATAGTTTGCTTGTATCCCTTGCAGCAAACAACGAACCCTTGCAAAGAAGACTTGGGGTCACCTTTTTTTGTTTACTTTTTGCCTGCTGGGGCTTAGCGCCCCGAGGTGATCGGAGTGACGGCCCCACTGCCTCCGGAGCTTTCAAGTGTCTTTAACACCAGATGCTTTCATTTCTGCAATACAAATAGAAACTCACATGCATCAGAGGTGGCGTTTGAGAGCAGTATATCTTGGTCGTGTTTGAGCTCTCCATTCGATAGCTACAGATCATGTACAGTTAGCCTGTGCTTCCGTGCAGGCAGCTGATGCCAACCATTCAGGCCTCATGGTCAAGGGCGGGAGCAACGCGTTGTTGGATGTGGGGGATACCAGACAATAGATTGAAATGTGAATCAAAAATGATGACTGAGCTCAGACAAAACCAATCAGGCAACTTGTTATGGTTATACATACTGGCACTTCATATTTAATGGCAGTACTGCTACAAATCAATTGTTGTTGCCAGCGGCAAGAACGCAAATCCTCATCAAACAACAAAACCGGACCAAACAAAATTAGACCTTCAACCAAGCAATTGCACTGGCATAAATTTGGAACAAGTCAGCCATCAGCTCTATGAGTCAGTCTCAGATATGGTCGTGTTGACAATTCCATCCAGCCTCCACTGCCACCCATCATCATCCAGCCGAAACACCACAACGCTGCTCCCCGATTTCGCATACACCGTCTTGTTCGCATTCGTCGCGAGACTCTCAAAGCTCATCTCGCCATGGAATCAGTCCCCAGAGACCCTCTCGATATCGACTCCCACACGGCTCTCTTGGATCCTTCCTTGTGAGTCTACGTAGAGGAACGCGAACTCGTACGGCAGCGTCTGCGCCGGGGCTTTGCCTTGGCCGTGGCCGGTTCGTACCCAGCCAAGTTGCTTCGTCCGAGAAGACGGAGATATTCCCTCTCCGTTAGCATCTAGATTGTAGAATCTTGTCAACGCTGTTCATGCGACCTTTGAAAGTTCAAGGAAAGATCATATGGTAATCGCCTACCAAGAAAAGTCTTGTCCAATACATGGCACTCAACCTGCTTTTCTGACGAAGCATGAAAGTCCACCGAGCACTCCCAGGGCATAATCTCCCCTTTCTTCTCCACGGCCATCAAGAGCCCGTTGAACGATCCGTCAGCTTCATGTCTCTTATTTTGCCAATCGCCTGCAATAGCATGGCCAACCCCCTCCCAATTTCCAACGCCGTGGCGTCCTGAAAAGGAGCTGAAGTCGACGATATACCAGTCGTCTTTCCTGGCATCCTCGGACATTGCGAGCTGCAACTTTCCGTCTGGATCCTGGTATGAAAGCACCACCACGTTGGTATCATGCTCGCCCTGGTGGAACGCTGCCGAGAGCTTCGATTCGCCGTTTGCAGTCATACGATTGGTTCCAGTCGACAGACTTCCGACTTTCCAGCTGCCGCCTGGAGTCATGAAGACATGAGACACCACGTTGCGGTCATCAAGATAGAACAAATGAACAATATCGGCATCATCCACCACGGCGGCCAGAGGAGTCCCATCTCTCGCCTCCGGAGCGTCATGCAGCACATCTCGAATCCGTCCAAGGCCCTGCCGTTCTGCGTCTCCGTCCGCGTAAGCCAGAGAACCCGCCCCGTCCTGCCAGACTAGAATCCCCCAGTTATCCCTGCTATCACGCCGGTCAATAAACACCGAAGCGAGATTTGAAGATGGGAGCATCGGGGCAACTGGACTTGCAGAAGGCGAAGCCGTAGAGATTGTAGCAGTAGCAGTCATGGATAGCATTCCACTCACCGTCGTCGTGGGAAGTGGCACTGAAGAACTGTCCACCGCAGTCGTCAAGCTTGGACTCTCTTGTGGAAAGGTTGTTGGAAACGTAGCCATGGTCAGCGCCGACTGTGTGATGGTCGCCGTAGGATGTGCCCGCGTCATGAAAAACGACTTTCGAGTCAATGTCACCGCCAGCATGACGCAGCTCAGCAGCGTAGAGAAGATTGTCATGGCGATTGCGAAGGGCAGCATGCGCTTGCGATAGTACCAGGGCCGCTGAGCAGGGTCTCGGTGCAGTCGATAGTACTGCTCGCGAGCGGTAGGTGGCCGTTGATCTTCCATGGATTGCGAGGTTCTGGGGGCGCGAGGCGGAACAGGAGGAGGCTCGCGACCAGCGGCAGCGGCAGCAGCTTGTCTGTCCCGCTGCACAAAATAAGCAATGTCGAATAGGGGCATCATGATTGATGATGGTGGTTTAATGGCGGAAAGGGCTAGAGTAGAGGGTGCCTCTTTCAAATGGAATTGGATTCAGCCGTAAGGGGCTTATATATATAGACGGAGTGCATCTGAATGACAACCGTTTGGATTAAGCAACAACTGTCAGGGACTCCGTCTTGCTTGATATGTTCAGAGTCATCTGTCTTGCGTATCATGATGTAAGAGGGAGTTCCAAAGTCATCATAACTGTTTGATGCCATGGATCGCTACCTCTATTGTTCACATGAACAGCTCACAATCACATCACATACCTCATTTCAACCTCGATTGCCGCCTATTTATGAGTGAACAGGCGTGATAAGCGTGCGTTATCCCATGGGAGCGTGTAGACTGGACGGAAACCAGCTGTGATAGTGGTCACCGGAACCTGTGTACATCCCATGCGATGTTGACATCGTGAGTCTTGAACAGTGACTTGTAGCTTGCTACTGGTCACCGGCTTTGTTCGTATTTGGCTGCGGCATCAAATACTGGGATGATGACACAATGATATTTTTATCTCAGGGAGGTGATGATGAACGTAGCAAATACTGGATGGAGGTTTTGGTGGTGATTGTAGAGGCCTTGCCATTTGCGGACGGCCCTGTGTTTTCTCGGTGCTCGCTCATCATCGTCATTGGTCTTATGAGTGTTTTTGCAGGACCGTTACTAAAGACGAGGATGAGGAGCGCAACCGCAACATGATAGCACCTTTGAAGCTGTAGGTTGGTGTTGACCCTGACGCCAAGTGCTTACACGAAGAAGAAGCCCTCGCTGCCTCCGAGACGAGGTTTCCGAGGTATGTGAGTGCAACTTTACTGGTGAATCACGTAAATTCATGGAAGAACAGATTGTGTCGGTTATGCATAGATGATGAACAGCACGTTTTAGTTGAGACGAAGCTTGAGGGTGCATCAACTCGAAGATGGTCTAACCGCTGAATTGCGGTGATTCATCAAATCCTCTATTCGTCCGCTGAAGTGGTGTTGTTTCGGCGCCGACTTAGTCTTTGGATATCAAGATACCTGTAAGAGGAGCGATACAATGTCCTTGTGAAGAGGAGACTGCAGCAGCACGAATAAATGTTTCCCTAATCAGCTGCCAACTGTCCATCGGAACCTGTACTCCACGATGGATTGCTGCCCGAAGATGTCTGTCTGCTCAAAGGTCAACCTGAGGTGGCCTGGGCTTCGATTAGGTCGGGTGCGATTAGCGGACGGCCACTGCTCTGTAGCGCGGACCTCCGCTAACGGTTTGGCGGGTTAGCGTCGAGAACCAGTGGGTGGAAGGTGACCGAGTGCACGCCGGGCGTCCACCAGGCGAGAATCTAAGTGAAGGATTGCTGGATTTGTTCAGATTCCTCCGGGTTACCACCGATCCAATCTCACCAGCTCACCAACACCTTACCTTACCTCAGCCTTCAACACTGGCATATCGCCTCATTTGCTTCACTTGCCCAAATCATCACCGGTCAACAGGATGATGACGCTGCCTTCAGGCGCCAAATAGAACGTGTACCCTGTGCCGCCTCGCAGACCACAGACCACAGACCGCAGAGCACAAGAATGTCGCCATGGCCGCGCCCGCACTCAGAGTCAAGTTCGTCGCGTCCGATCCCGCCCGCGGCGGCTTGCCCGTGAAGCGCAGGCAAGTCCACCAAGCCTGTGACTCGTGCAGGCGGAAGAAGGTATCGTCATGATCCCCTCAAAGTCTCACCTGCCGCTGGATCACGGAGTTTGCTGACCGTCGTCGCCGGCCGGCTGAAGCGAAAATGCAACCATGCGGAAGATGCCATGGCTGATGACGCCTCGTTCAACGACCACAAAGGCCCGCTGGGGGCGTCCCCTTCTCAGTCCTCGTGAGGCCTCAGCCCCTGACTCCACGACCTGAGTCTTTGCCAGAATTGCGCTGACCATCCCGTTGAGCAAAAGTCCTGCAGCTTCAATATCCTCACTCGCGCCTTCAGCCCGCTCCAGGCCGTCGCTCGTTGGGGAAGACGCCGCCTCGCCAGCAGCCAGAGGTCGTCTCAGCACCAACCCGCCACCTCCCTTGCGGCGTCCTCTCCCATCAGCCTACGGCAATGGTCGAGCCCCAGGAAACGGCACGCCCGAGACTGTCGCGCGGCCGCAGTCATCGCGCTTTGTAGGTGATTTGAACCCCGAGGGCATGTTCATGGAGGCGGCAGTCCCCAACGTGACTCGCGCCTCCTCGCAGAAAGGGGACGTGGGCATCTGGTTTCCCTCAACCACCACCAGTCAGCCGTCCCAGTTCATCACATCGCGGCCTCCGCCCGTCATGGACGGCTTCATGCTTCCTTTTGTCCGCGAGCACTGCCTGACCTGCTTGCCCCCTGATGCCGACTATGTGCGACTCAAGCGGGTGTTTCTGCAAAAGGTTCATCCCATCTTTCCCGTCATCCCAGTAGCCGCCCTCGATGGGCCGACGGACAATCCTGCCAACATTGTGCTACGGCAACTTGCTTGTTTGGCAGCCGGTTCTGACCCAGAGATGACTCCGTTCCTGCGTCTGAACAACAAGGGGCCCAACCCACTACGGCCCGCCGAGTTCTCCAGCACATTATCTTCCTCAGTTCGCGCCATCCTGGAGACGAGCATTATTCCCGACAGGGTCGTACATATACAGGCCTTGACTATGTTGTCTCTGTACACACAGCCCACCTGCGCTGAGGAGTCTGACCTGCCGGCCCAGCTTGGCGGTAGGGCAATTCATCACATCCAGACCCTTGGGCTGCACCTTTTGAGATATGATGGGCCCAACTTCAGCGACTTGGAAAACCTCTTTTGCGCGGTTTGGGCACTCGACCGGATCAACGCCGCCATGTATGGACGACCGTGTCTGATCCACGAGAGGGATATAGGAGCCGATCTCGACGCGTGTATCAAGAAGCGCGAGCCTGCCTTTCGACTTTTGCTCTCAGTGGCACAGTGGCTGGACAAGGTGGTGGAATTGTACCGCCCTGGTCCGAGTGCCCAGGTGTCTGGCTTCGATAAAGTCGCATACATTGACCTCCCGGTTCTTGAAGCAATGATTGTGGACGCAGACGCACTCAAAGTCCCAACATCACTCATTGGTAAGCTTCCCAGACCTACAGGCCCGTAGTCTTGATCAGTACCCCTGACTAGTTGGCCAGCTACTATTGAGACATTCTACCATGCCGTCATCATCCTGTCTTGCCGGCTGCCTCGGCCAGGGACCAGAATCGCAGCCTCGACATTACCGCCACCGTCTGCCAACGCCCGTCGCTCATTGGCAGCCGAGCGCATCGCATGTGCAGTGCCAAGAGACTGCCTGAGCTCCTTTCCGTTCATTCCCTACGCAGTGTCTCTCGCTTTGAGCGTCGAGTATCGAAAGATGAGGCACAGCCGGCTGCCAATGTTCCGCGCACGAGCCATGAGCGCCTTCAAAAGAAACTGCGACCTTCTCCGAACCTACGGAGACCATTACTGGAGTGCCGGAGTTGTGGCCGGCCTTGGGGAAGGCGTCTTGAGAGAGATGGAGCGCGCGGCTAACACGCTGGCCAAAGACCTCAGCCCTCAACCTGCTGAAGTCCAGCCGAAGCCTATACCCAAGAACCACGACAGCTCAACTCCACAGGACGCGGGACCGACGCCGTCAGGAGAGGCGCCTCCCATGAACCACATCGTGGGCTATGATAACGTCCTGGACTTTTCCGTCATCGAGGCGATTTCCGGGCAGGACGTGTTTGGGCACATTGACCCCAACTTCAACCTTGACGCAGTGGAAGATGCCCTCGAGGCGAACCTTGATATTGGTCTGCCGCCGAATTGGGGAGACTGGGGGCAGTTTGCCACCTGAGAAGGGGAATTCAAGCGACATACATTTACACTTGAATAAGCAAACAACATGGCTTTTGGTTATGAGGTAATAATATAGACGACTGGATAGCGACTTGTTGTCGCACACATTCTAGGATAATTGAGCATGTCTAAACTTGAACTCAATATTTTTGTTAACTGCTAAGTAACAACTCTCTCAACTTTACATACAACATTCAAAATGGCAAGATGAAGAAGGAATATCAGGAGGACGAGGAAGACAGAGTTGGCAAAAGGGCAAAAAAAGAAATATTGAATCTCCGATACTGGGAATCGAACCCAGGGCTGCTCGGCACTCGAAGGATGAGAGCGAGCGATGTTAGCCACTACACCATATCGGATGTGTTCGTTGAAAGGCTACGCACTAATTCTTACTATATGGCTATAGCATGCGCCTTGCCACTGACAATGCGAATGCACAGGAAGCTTCGTCTGCAGAGATCCATGACGCCGTGACCTGTCAGCCCGAACCACTTGCGCACAATATTATGGAATGAAGAGGCTCATCAAAGGGATGCTCGATGGGCATGCAAAGAGCGGTTTGCGTGGATTCATACTAATCATGGCAGATAATACATGGTGTATCGCTATGCAACGCAGAGTGTCCCCTAATATGTAAAGGATATCCTGAGCCCTCATGTGCCTCGAGAAGGATAGTTTAACCTATCGTATGCCAGTTCTGATTCTGTCTTGGTATGGAGTATCAACATCATACCAGCGTACCTAACACTATCGGCTTCCCTCCCAAATTGTGTGATCATCGATACCAGGAGCACGCTACCACCAGGGACCGCATGCTGCCGAATCTGCAACAATGCTCTCATGAAAGAGCGTGCTTGTAGACCAAGCGCCCAGCGCGCCTTGATGCGCTGCATCGCATCGTCAAGAGCATACGCGCTGAACGACGGCACGGTTGACAGCGTACCTAATAATGAAATAGGCGGCGTCACTTGCTCTGAGACGGGCGATACCCATGCGCGCTGCGCAGAGTGGCGACAGCCGACATGTACGCCTCCGATTCGGTTTATCCTCTGCCCACAAAGACTCTGGATCCAAGAGATGTGGTGCGCAGAAACGTCCTTTCCTCGACCAAGATCTCGCACCCTTCGTCCGTCAAGTCGAGAGGTAGTCTCGCAAGTCGGGGCCCGTGCCAGCAGCGGACAAGTCTTTATCGTTTCGAACCGCAAGTCGCAAGTCCCGAATCGCTTCACTTCGTCGGCGGCTTGTCCGAGATGTCGCTCGGTTTCCCACGAGCTTGGTTTTTCAACTCGCTGAGAAAATGCTTAAAGAATCCGTCGGCTCGGCTACTAGGGTTTGGATCGGCTGCAGAAAGACATGATTCCTCGTCAGCCCTCTTCTCCTCCACTGTGCACCTCTACCCTTTTCTTCGCAGCGGCAGCAGCATGCATACCTGTAGCTTCTCCGGGCGCAAGCGGCTCGTGCGGATTGCGGCCATGCTGTTTCTCGTGAATGGCGCGATGGATGCGGCCCACGGCGCGGTGGAAGCCTGGCTGGCGGAGGATCTGGGGAGCTTGTGTCAGCGACTCTTGGGCCAAAGCGATTTGGTTAGTTGTCCGCAGCCACGTACAGATTCGATAATTCTGTCTTCAAAGGCCTGAATGAGCCGCAGTGCATACCATAACGGCGACATGGTGTGTCTGTGACGAGGTCGCAGCCTTGCGTGGCGGGGAAAAGGGTATGGGAAGAGGCAATGGTTGATGGGTTTGTAAGATTCGGAAAATAAAAAGATCGGTGCAGATTATAGTTCGTGAGATGATGCTGAGGTAAAGCTGCATGTGCGTGCTTCTTCGGCGACTTGCGGATAAACATGCGCATCTTCCGAACGTCACGTCTTATCATTTTCACGTTCTACGTTATCAGATCTGAGCTCTTTTCATGTGAAGCAAATGCAAGTAATTGATATTGTTCTAACTGTTGCTCTATGCTTTATGCGTCCTCGTCGCCCCCTCTAGAAGTGAAGCTGTTGGGTATAGGTTCAAATCATTAAATCATTCCACTGCGCTCTCCTCCCAGACAAACTCAAACTGATTCATTAGTCCTGTGGTTGTCTGCGCCTTGACGATTCTTTCAAACAATTAGTTCGCAATCCTCCGCCTCTGGTCCCTTACACCTTGTTGGTCAGGAAGTCGCCGATGAAGGACGTGAGGTAGTCGGCCTTGCCCAGGGGCACGCCCTCCTTGCGCAGAATGTTGTAGGCGGTCGAGAGGTGGAAGAAGATGTTGGGAAGGACATATCCGTTGACGTAGTTGGGACCAGTCATGGCGAAGGTTCCCAGAGAGCCCATGCCGACGTTGACGGTTTCGGTCTGGCGCTGGTTGATGACGTCCTTGCTGGCAGAGGCGAGGATCTCCTCAGCCTTTGCGATGCGGGCGTAGCAGTCGGCGTACGTCTCGACCTCGCCCTCCCAGGCGTGAGGCTCGGTGCCGGTCAGGCGGGCGACGAGCTTGGTCGTGGTGTCGGTGACCATCTTGACCTGGAAGGTCAGAGGCAGCATGTCCTCGTGGATGCGGGCGGTCAGGAGGCTGGCGCCGTTGGGAGCGGCCTCGCCCTTCTTGAGGATGTTGGTGAGGGCCTTGAGGGCGTTCTGGGCCAGAGGCACGGTGGCGTCGTACAGAGAGTAGCTCATGGTGGGCGGTTGGAGTTGGTGGTTGATGATGTTGGAAGGGCGGTTTGTTTGTTTTGAGGTGCTTAGATAGGTAGTCGTGGTCGATGTCTTTGTCTATGGCTATGAAACTTGAGAAGAGAGCGGGAGTGCCCTTGGGTATATATAGACGAGAGTTGAGAGATCTGGATATATCTGGATATATCTGGCAGCTTCTGCAATTCTATCTCGGTGGAGGATATACGAGTACCTACGTAAACTCGTAGCCCAGTTGCACTTGCCAGAACCACTGTATCAGGCTCTTTCCCTTGTGCAAGTGCGCACAGCTGCCCAGTCGCTCCTCCTCCTTCTCCGTCTCCGTCTCCATCTCCATCTTCCAACTCCGTCGTTCAAGTCCAAACTCCGCTTTCTCTCAACTTCATCCTCTAATCACGGAGTCAGTTTACACGTACAATCCCGTGTACTAGCCTAAACAACAGCCTCTCCCGTCCAGCAAAGGAGACGAATCATGACCCCTGTTGTCTCCTGTCTCTCCCAACGGCCCCACGGAGAGGCTTCTCTAGCCAGAGCTGAGTGCTGTAGCTGTTACCGTGGCCCGCAAGGAGAATCGCTAGCTAACCTCTGGATTACTAATTGACTAGAATCAAATCGAACCATTCGCCCCGTGTCAAACCAAGCGAGATGCCAACTCGCAAACAACACGACTCAATGCGGTGGATCGCAGCCGAACGTGTTGCATGAACAAGCAGTTTCGTGTGCCTCGACTTGCACGGCTGGCGGGCTGCCGAGCCAGTGCGAGGCGAGGCCGACGACCCGAAGGAGGGGGGCGGCAAAATCTGGCAACCTGGCCAGATGGCCATCTGGAACTTTCGCAGATGGAGATCCAGTTGCCAATCAGGCATGGACAGCCGGCAGGCAACGAACGGCTTGTGGTTCTCCGCACTCCTTGGCCTGATCTGCAGTCTCTGTCCACCCACTTCCTGAGGTCGCTTTCCCGAAATGGACCTTGCGGCTTCGAGCAAATACGCAACATACGCTCGGGAGTCGGCCGCTCTGTCAGCACCGTAATTTCACGTTCGACGCTTGACAAATGGCTAGTCGGGCGGATAGGGGCTTCGTCCAATACCATCCCGCGGCGACTAGTTGAAGGATTCAGAGTTGTTACACCTGCACGATCCAAAGCGCTCTGGTTACCAAGCAGATTATATATCAACCTGATGAGGATGTTAGCAAACTTTTCTCAGCCTCAAAGGATCGGTGCTAGACCTCAGTTCAGAGCCTATGCTGACACCTCATTAACAATCAACGACCATGATTGGGACATTCAGTGAGCCGTCCTCCGTCAGCAACTTGGTTTCAGTCATGAGGAAGCGAAGATCAGTTGAATATGACGTGGGAACCTCTTGAATCGACGGTGATACTGGACCTGCTATCACTAATGACTCCAAGATGAGTTGCGACCTCATCATTCCCTTGCATGCTCTCGCTTTCAGGCTGCAGACCAACTCCCCCAAGTGGTATGAAAAAAAAATATCGGCAAACAACCAAAAGTGCCTCCCAAACGAATTGAGTACAACAATAATGCCTTAATGCAGTCCCAAGGTTGCATTAAACCTCTCCAGCACCGCCCTCGCTCCCGGCATGGCTGAGTTATCTACGACCAGCTCCTCCAAACCCATGGCTCGTCGGCCCTCGGGACTCGACCACTGCCACAGCATCTTCTCTGTCGGGCGGTCGATGTGCTTTGACTCTCCTTCGCCGCCGGGGAAATCCGGTCCCGGTGTTCCTTCTCGAAAAGCCTGGCGCTGTCTGAGGAGATATTCTGCATTGAGGTCCGTCACCGGGCATACGGGGATGTAGAGAACGCTCGAATCAGCTTGTCCCTTGTGAACCTTATCGACGGCGTGGATGGCTAAAAGGCGAAAGAGTCAGTGTCTTGCACAAAGTGAGAACTACAAAGAAGTCCAGATAGTGGCTGGTCATGAAGACCTACTGTCACAATGCCATGCCACAAAAGCCCCGGGCTTGATCTCGGGCACATGGGTCATGGTCCTGGAAAGCTCCAGGTGAGGATGAAGCTCATCGTTGAGCTCCTGCCCGTGCCCTGGATGAGCTCCTTGGAGGTCGCTGGTCATCTGATCACCAGCAGTGAATGCCCAGTTCTTCTCGTCGAGGAACGCACGCCCCTTCTTCGAATTATCAATCGGTCTAAAGAAAGGCCTCAGAAGAGTGTAGGCAGTCGACATCATCAAGGGATACGTTAACAGAGTGCCTTCTTCTGGCCCTACCCGGCTCATGGAGACCCAGCCTTGCCAAGCTCTAAAGGCACTGCATGCGCCCAGGCCGTTGTACAGGTTGTTGACGGCGTCCACTCTGGCGGCAGCGTCCCAGGCATCATACTGCTCCCATCTGCCCTCGAACACTTTGTCATAGACATGGCCACGGCCGTATCCGTCCTTCTCCCATCGCTCGACGCTGCCGCCATCGATGTGAGGGCCGAGTGCAAAGGCCGCATCGCCTGGCTGGCGGATACGGAGCCTATCGGCATAAGATAGCGGAACGTCAAGGGAGATGCGAGCATTGACGGATGGCGACCACCAGAACTCTGACATGAGAAACCTTTGCAGTCTCAGCATGGAAGGGTGTGAGCGAGCCTTGATCTGCGACTCGGACCAATACAGCTCATACACTTGCGGATCGTGAGGCGGAAACGCTATCTCGAACGTCAGTTGCATCAAGAGAACAATAGCTCCTTGTTCTAGGCCTCACCTCTTGTCTGTGGGTTTTTCTTGACATATTCCTCGATGCAAGTCTTGTATCCCCGCGCCTCCCGCTCTGGGATTACACCATGTACGACCACGACGCCCCTCTTGAGGATCTCCCCCTTGACTCTCTTATCCAGACCATTGTTGAGATCGGCAAAGTTGATCTGCGGGATGACTTCCGGGCCTTCTCGCGCAATCGTCTCATTCTCCCTCTGCAGCTCATGCAACAGCCTCTGCCAGCTGAGGACAATCTCCTTCTCCCGGCCCCTGACCAGCTCCAGCTTGAGTTGTCTGAAGCG
Organism: Trichoderma gracile; assembly: GCA_020002365.1. Taxonomy (NCBI): domain Eukaryota; kingdom Fungi; phylum Ascomycota; class Sordariomycetes; order Hypocreales; family Hypocreaceae; genus Trichoderma; species Trichoderma gracile. The sequence goes on from JAINEY010000005.1 coordinate 2,350,314, forward strand.
ATCCGGCAGCGGCGCTTGTTCCGCTCCGGACAGCGAGACAAACGAGTCTGAGATGTCGCCCTGCCTCTTTGGCGCCGGTTTTGGAGTCTGCACCGTCGCAAGGCAGCGGCGCAGGGCGGGTGAGGCTTTCGTGAAGCGTGAGCGCAGCATATTGGTGTCGCGTTGTAAGGCTTCCACCCGCGAAGACAAAGTTGATATACAAACGTCAGCACAAAGCAACGATGCGAAGCGACACACAACTCTGAATCGAAGAATGATCCAAAAATCGCCTTCCGAGGGAAGATACATCATCAGACTATTTATGCCAACGACTTGGAGGCGCACGGGGCTGCTCTTTTGGGACGGTCCGCGCCCCGCCTCAGCCACGTAAACTTAATCTCCCCCGGCACGAGGACGATAAGTCGCTGTCGTTGGGACCTTTGTTTTCATCTCTGATTGTGGCCTAATCGAGATCGTCAAAGGGCCCAGAGGCGGCGGAATGCGGTGTTGTGGTATCGGGGGCAGCTGAGACACTGTTTGAGATGTGTATCAAACCTGATATCCACACCATAACGAGCCGTGTCGTTGAGTGTGCACAATACAAGCAAGCTAACGTATATCGTGGCCAGCCTTTTTACCCTTGAACAACTTTCTTTCTTAGCTCTATACTCTAACTCGTCAGTGTTGGAACGTTGCAAAGCGATTGATATTCCTAGCTGGTGTTAGATACGACGGAGTGTCCCGCCTTGGAGGTGATACCGCCCCCCTTTTTACTCATCCTCCTACAGGCACCATCCTCATGACCGTGTAACGAAGCTTCCTTCCGGCCGACGCGGCTTCCTCCCGCTTTTGATCACATGAGTGCTTCCTCCGAACCCGAAAACCGAAGTCCATCAAATTAATCAGAGGGGAATGGCGGGAGAAGAGGAAGGCATTCCGGGAGGGGGGGCCACTACGAAAGATGACGAGCTGCCGACTTTTACATGGCGTGATTTGTGTAAGACCATTGGCTTTCCGCACAAGAGCGAGGCCAGGAGCACAGAACGACCTGCCCCATCGTCTATTCATAGGGCGAGCACCTGATCACATGGCGACAGCTGATGCCTGTCTCTGCCAGACCGAATGATATAGGCTAAAGACTAGAGGTTCCATCCGTTCGGCGATGAGATTTTAGAAAGTTCGATGCTCCTGCCTGTGCCCGGCATGGATTCTGGTCAGATAAAGGGCTACTGCTACCTCAATGGCTAGTATTGGTGCTCTTTTGGACAGATGTGCCCGTGGAGGTGGGATTTCAGCTCAGCTGCAGAGGATGATTCGGATGGATTGCCGTTTTCAGGCCTCCCATATGCATTTCGTTGCTATCATGATAAAGTACAAGTATGGAAGAAACTACGATTTACTGTATATCACAATCAGAAGAACTCATGAGCCCGTGATACTATTTCTCCGTCTCAGCAATCTACATCCGTCCTTCTCGGAGCAGCCTCTCCACAACACTCTATCCCGCCAACATCAACCCTCTATCAAAACCAATCAAGGCCACGAAATCCAACCTTATCTCAACCCATGAAGCAATATCCTCATCCAAAAAAAGATAACATTACCGAAATACCAGATAAACACGTCGTAGCTCTAGCCACCATATGTGCTAGGTAGGTAAGTAAATACTTTACATCATCCCCCACGGCACGGCAAAATTAAGCGTAGGAGAATATCGGAGTAATTTCCATTTGTCTCTCTGAAAACCCCGGCATGTCTCCTTTAGGCAAATCCGCCTTTCCGCCCCGGTCTAGAGTAGTTCCACTTCCCCGTTCCCGCTCGCCCTGTCGAATGTGTGTCTTTGTCTGATGTTCTTCTTTCTTTGTCGCACGCCATTTTTTGTGGTTTTTTGGCCTGTCATAGGCTAATAGCTCTCTTTTTTCTAATAGATGTGTGTACAATTATTGTTTGTTGGGTTTCGTTGTGAGTGCTTGCACAGGTCTTGCATTCTGGTGCTCTGACTATAGCTCTGTACTCGTATAAAGGACGTGAAGGCTCGTCTATATCACTTACACGCATCGCATCTCCGCCGTCTTCCGTATGAGGATTGCTCATGTGCTAGATCTCTCAATCCCCGATTCTCACCATAGACATATATCCTACAAAGCGACAAGATGTATCATACTTAGCCAGTATTCAACAACCGTCATCGACATTGACTAGCCCAAGCGTTGTCTAAAAACATAACCCAAACGCACCCCGTCAAGGCATAGAGAGATGGGAAAGAATCAGCATCACGTCAATCAAAACAAGGGACACATCAGCACACAAAACGCAAAGCTTCCCATGATATTGTACCTATGCAGAACCTTCACTGTCAACTTATTCAAAGCCCTCGTCTTCTCTTCTGTGCTCTGCCTTGCTTTAATTCCGCTTTTTCCCTCTCCTTTGCTTTTTCTTTTCCCCTTCTCCTTCGGCTCAAACATAGACCAAACAGCCACAGCACTACTGAAGAAGAGAACCCCCATCAATACCCAAGAACAATGCAGCGAGACTAAACAAGTGGAGAGGAAACACTGATGGGGGATAGATATGAGATATTTGTGATCAGAAGGAATACAACATAAAGAGGACTCCTCCAGCGAACAGAACAGTAAAGCATGGCCTTCAGCCAAGAAAAAATGGAAAGATTCAAGCCGCCAGCTTCGTGTGTCCTTGTCCCTTTTCGAGAGTATCTCGCAAGAATAAAGCCCTAAGCAAAAACAGCATCGTGTCCGTAATACACCGATCCCTCTTCTACTCTCCAAGGCATAACAGGTATCCGTTAATGTACAAACAAAGATAGGCGCTCTCGTTAAAATGAAATAGAATGAAGTGTATGATGTCAAGAAGAGAAAAAGTGGATGTAGAGGCAAGAGGAACAGGCGTTCAAGAAAACACTCCAGACAGCTTTTTAGTCGGTGTCGGCGTTTGCGCGCCTCACCTTCTCCCTCAGATCGCGATTCTCGTTCTCGAGGCCGCCGAGCCGTTGCCTCGCCGCCTGCCTGTCCTGGTTGCGCCCTTCTCGCTCCATCTTGAGCTTGTACTCCATGTCCCGGAGCCGCAGCAGCCAGCGGTTGTCGTTAGCCGAGCCGTCGGCACTCGACGCGTCCAGGAGGCCCAGTCCCGCCGTTCTAGAGGAAGACACCGGGATGCCAGAGGTGGATGGCGCGCGCGCGGCTGAGGAACCTCTGCTCTTAGAGTTGCGATCGCCTGGACCACGGGCGGCCGACGGCGAGACGGCACCCCCGTCAGAGCCACCCCCGGGCGCTTGATGGGCCGCGCGAGCACGAACATCATTAGCAGTCCTCAGCGTGGCATTCTCCACCTTGAGCTGGCGGTATGCCTCCTCGAGGCGCAGCATCCTGCTCGACACGTCCTGGTGGCCCAGCGAGCCGGTGGCAATCGAGTTGCGGACCATGGCCTCCAGCCGGTCCAGCTTCTTGATTCGCGCGTCCAGGTTGTTCTCGAGGGCCTGGTACTCGCGGTAGAGATCCTTCTCCACAGACTTGATCTTGGTCTGCAAGGACGCAAACATGCCCTCAATGGTCTTGACGGCGGCAAGGAGGTTCTTGGAGAAGCCTGGCAGGCGGCTCGCAATCACTTCCAGCGTCGGCACCACTTGCCGGTCCACGAGGGTATTGTTGTTAGCCCACTCCCGGCCGCAGAGCGAGCTCAGCTTGTGCCACAGGAGGAGGAGAAGCTCGTTCCTCTCCAGCAGCTGCTCGCGGGCCGTCTGCTCCAGCATGGCCAGCTTACGGCGATCCTGGCCTCTCGTGGCTTCCAGCTCGCTAATGCGGACATCTTGCGTGCTCGCTGTGCGGGTGAGGTGCTGGTGTGTCTTTTGGAATGACTCGAACTGAGACTTGGTGTTGCGGTGGGCAACGCGCTCCTTCTCCAGCAGCTCGGTGATTTTACGAGTCTCCAGAGCGTGAGACTCCATAAGCGAGTCACGCTGCTTGATGATGCGGTCCTTTTCAACCAATGCCGCTTTGGAGGTATCGAGTTCGCGAACGGTGTTCTCCAGCTCGCGCTGCATGCGTGCAATAGACTGTAAATAGGATAACCCATGTTAGCATGAGGAACAAAAACCAGGGGCAGTGTATCTCCGAGGAACCTACCTTGAGCAGCGAAGACCGGGTGCCGTTGAGGTCACCCAATGCCTCCCTTAGGTTATTCTCCAGCTCCAGCAGCCTCTCCTTCCACTCCGTTGCCTCAACCTCGCGGGACGACAGGCTCTTGCGCAACCGCTTGACCTCGTCCTTGGCGTTGGCATTCTCGCGCTGAAGGTTGGCAAAAATTTGCTGCACATCTGCGTCCTTCTTAGTGGTCACATCCTCCCACTGTGCGCGCTCTTCTTGCATCCGGTTCTCTAGCTCCTTGACCCGCTCCTTTTCGTCCTCCAGGCCCCTCTGCGTGTTGGAGAGGGCCGCCTCAAGGTCGCCGATGCGAATCTTGTCTGCCTCCTGCTCTTCGCGGAGGAAGGAGATCTCGCCCTGGGACGACTCCTGCTGGACAGAGAGGCGCTGGTTCTTTTCGTTGGCTTCGAGGAGCTTCTGCTCCAGCTCCTCCAGCTCCTTGTTGGACGTTTCCTGCTCTTGCTGCATGTGCTGAATCCGGTGGGTGAGATTGGCCTGCTCCTCCTCGAGCCGCTGAATGTGCTGAAGCTTTTGATCTTGCTCGTCCTCCAGGCTGAGGAGGGCTTCGCTCATCTGCCGCATCTCCTTCTGCAAGCTGTCAAAGTTTTCGGATCTGTCGCGCAGTTCAATGTTCAGCTTCTCAATCTCGGCGTCCAACAGGTCAATCTCGCCCTGTGCTTCTACTCTAAGAGCCTCCATTTCAGCCTCAAGCGCTTGCTCGGCGACCAAGGCTTCATCGCGCTCTTGCTGCAAGGCGACGAGGTCCTTGCCCATATTCTCAACCTCTTCCTGCAAGGCCAAGATGTTCTCCTCTGCTATACGCTTCTCGTGGGAGAGCTCCTCCAAATCGCCCAAGCATCTGTCCAACGTGCCTCTCAGATCCTGATTTTCCAGCATAGCCTTGCTGTACTTGTCGCGTGTCTCGGCGATCTGATTCTCCAGCTCTTCGCGCTCCGCCTCGTCCTCCGCCGTCATCTGCCTCGTCCGAACGCTGCCTCTCGAGCCCGGCCTGTCGTGGCCGCCGGCACGCGATGCGGATCGTTCCAAGAGGCTATCAATAGTAGACGGAGCAGGACCGCCGCGCCGCTGGGCCATCTTGAGGTCCTCGATTTCCTGGTACAGGCGCTCCTTTTCGCGATTTCTGGAAGTCAGCATGGAGGTCTGAGCTCCAACTTCGCGCCGAAGCTCGGCATTCTCGTGCCGCAGCTGCTCGCTCTCCCGACGCAGCTCGTCGACCAAGGTGCTGGCGGCGCTGAAGTTAGCATGCGATCCATCCACATCGCCAGACACGCTGGACATGGGCCGACCCGGTGAGGCGTTGCGATCCCGCGGCTTCTTGGTGATGTTGTAAATGTTGGTCGTATGGTGCATCATCCCCGTGCCGGCGCCTGACATCTCCTTCTTGAGCCTGAAGACCTCGTCCCGGAGCTTCCTGTTGTCCTCGTCCGCCTGCTCTCTGCGCGCAGTCTCCTGCTCCAACAAGTCCTTCCAGACATCCGCCTCCTCCTGGCGTCCGTAAGCGTCTCCTGACCTTTCACCCAGCGTCTTGACGATATCCGACAGCTTCTTCTTCTCCGACTCCCTGTCCATCGTCTCGCTCCGGAGCCTTTCGATCTCGGTGGCATACGTTTCGACACGCTCCCGCAAGAACATGAGCTCCTCTTCCCGCTCTTGCGCCTCCTCATTGTACATCTTGGCGGTCTGGTCCGTCGAGGAGGCAGCACTCCGTGCGGTACTCGGCCTCTCTTCGTCTTCCTTCTCCTTCTTTTCCAGTTCCTTGACTCGTTTTCGCAATATCTTGTTATCGCGCGTTGTTATCGCGAGATTCGTTCTCAGCTCGACGTTTTCGGATATCATCTCCTTGAGGCCTTCTTCCGAGAGGGTGTCGAGCCGTTTGCTGAGGAACATGACCTTCAGCTTCAGGTCAAAGTTCTCCTTGGATAGTCTCTCAATCGTGCTGCTCTGTTCCTTCAGAGTCCAGTTCTGATTGCCGCCTTTGCCCGTAGTCTTGGCGCTGTTGACTGCGGTGGCGGTTGAGACAGACATCCGTGGAGTTTGTAGGCCATTTTCGAACTTGAACTCCTTCGCTACCGAGTCCGGGACGTGGACGTTCTTAACGTGCTGGGCGATGACGGTATCCGTGGGAGCAGTGTTCATGCTGTCTTTGGCCTTGGGTGTCACCATCCTGTAGTTGTCTCTTCCCCTGGTGGGAGTGTCCACCTCTGCCAGCGGCTCTAGCTGGCGTGTGTTGTCGCCGAACTCGTCTGTGCCCATGCCAGAAGTCATGCTGCCCGTGCTTATTGAGCGCAGCAGCAGGTTGGAGGGCGCTCGAGACATGCCCGTGTTGGGCACCGCTCCGCCAGAATGTAACGCATAGTCCAATCCCAGCCCTACGGTTCCCACAGTAGCATCACTGTCTTCCTGCGATTCGGGATTGGTTATGAAGGAGGAGGTCGAGGATCGCGAGCTGCTGAAACGGTTACTGCGGACATATTTGGGACGCCTGTTGCGCAGGGCAAGCCCAGGACTGCCGCTCGCGTCGAACGGCTCCGAAGCCTGCTGAGAATGGCGAAACGAGGAAGCGGAAGGGTCCTGGCCACCGGCGCCGGATCTGCCAGCGCTATCCTGCCCATTCTTGCCGCGCTCCTCTTGTCCTCCCGCCCTGGGGGTGTTCTGGTTATTCTGAGCAGCGCTCGTGGCACGATTAATGGATCGAGCAGCCGCTGCCGCTGCGGGCGAGGAATCGAAATCTTCAAGGTTGGACGTGGTGTTACTCGCTCTGGTCAAGTCGTCTTCGGAATCAGGATGGAAGTCGAACTGGTGCGTGTAGTCCTGCTCCGCTTTGTAGCTCGACTCGTATCGCGGCTCGGGCCTGGACTGCGACGACTTAGGCCCGGCTTCAGACTGGGCAGAGCTCTTGGCGGGCTGACCAGACCGTTTCGCCGGCAAGTCAAAGACGAAGCTGTCATCAGCAGTCGTGCCGGCAGTCGCAGGGGCGGTGGGGATCGGGGACAAGGTCGGCAGGAAGCTCGACTCGACATCGTCAAAGTGCTCCCGGGCCGCGTCCTCCGAGAGGGTCTCGTCCGGGTTCAGCGTCGGCTCCAGCGCCGTCGTCTCGAAGTAGCTCTGCTCTCCCGGCAGCGCAGGCGAGTTCCCGCCGCCAGGTCTGGGCCGAGACGAGGACGAAGAAGACGCAGTCCGCGCCGCCTCCGGGGAGAGCTTGCTGCCCGGTGGCTTGGGGGCTATCGTGCCGTGCTTGGGGGGCGCCGGCGCATTGTCCTGCTGCGGCGAGCGCGTGCTGCTTGTCGCTGCTGGGGCGGTGCCCGTGCCGCCATTCTCGGCCTGGGCGCGACTGGACGAGGAGGAGCGAAAGTCGGGCTCCTGGGCGGTGTTCTCATCCACGCCAGCCATGGTGCATCTTGGGGCTATCCTCTGTTTCGGCCGGGGGGCTGGGAGAGAGTCGCGAGGGAGTTGGGCACCAGCCGTGGGTGCAAAAGAGAGAGAGGGGCAGGCAAGCGGTGGTGAGGTGAGTGAGTAGAGAGGGTCGAGAAAGGGCTGGAGGCAAGTCAAAGGGGTACCAGCTTGATGCGAGCTCGAGCCTCGTCCAGAGCCTGACGGAGCAGCTGAGCCAAAATCACTGGAATCCCAGAGGACAAGGTACGAACTGCTACAGTACCGACATGTACCCTGGGCGCCTGCAGCTCAGTGCTTGTACGCGCTAAAGCCGCGGGAGTTAGTGGGACGGGATTCTAGAGAGGCCGATTTCTAGGGGCTGTCATTGAAAGGGGGGCCCCCGCAGAGCCTGGAATAGGCGGTAAGGCTCTCGAACCAAATCTGGACGGCATTTGATTGGATTCAATTTGACCTCATTTGACTTCATTTGCCCTGATCCCGCCAAATTGAGGTGCTGGAGTAGACGGGAGTCGTGTCACTTTGCTGTGCCTTGTCACTTGACAGCCTTCTTTTGTCCGCAGAAAAGCATGCCTTTGCCTGGTTGGGACTAGGTAAGTATTTTCGTACATGTATTGTCATTACATTAATCACAGAGGCTCGATATATCTGAGTACATGGAATGGTGATATCAAATTGCACAAAGCTGAAGCAGAAGAAAAGAAGAAGAAGAAGACAAGGAGAATCAGGAGGAGGAGGAGAAGAGCAGTGAGAGGTTGACATGAGCATCAAGATGAGAGAAGAAAAGTATCGTCATGCCAGTTTAACAGAAACAGAAAATGCTGGATTGGTACTGCAACATGAATCCCCTGAAACAAAGTCCTGCCACTTTCTTCACCAGGTATCAATTTTTCAAATCGCCTGTCGTCCGCCAGTTTTCGTTACAAACAGACCTTCACCGTGATTTACTTTAGTTGCCGATATGGAGAAGCGTACAAACGACTTCCACGCCAAACGCCGCAGGCCTATCCAAGTCCCAAACTGTTCCAACTCATTCATCGTCACACTCGATTATTGCGAGAGAAAAAAATACAAAGGTAAATGAAGAAAAAACCTAAAAAGGTGGTGGTGGTGGGGAAGAAGAAGGAGAAGAAGAAGGAGAAGAAGAAGAAATAAGAGGGGAGGATGGTAGAGGGGTGAAGAGGAAAAGGAGGAGGAGAAGTCATTACCACCACCTTTTCCACGTCTTCTCCAGTGACGGATCTTTCAGCACGTCGTCTACCCAGCCTAGGCTTTCTCTCTTGTCGTCAAGTAAGCGAGCATACTCAAACAGCAGCCTCAGCACATAGACCTGCATGTCCTCTTTGCGCAAGACCTTTTCGGCCCACTCCTTGCCCTCGGTGGCAATCTTCTCCGCGACGCGGTCGTGGCCGTTGCGCCCCTCGTATCCGAGGAAGTACTCCATGATGCCGTAGTAGTCGAGGAAGCGGCTGTCCATGGGGACAAAGTGCTTCCACGCAACCAGGCGGCTGTCGTGCCACTCATGCCAGATGGTGGCCTTGATGGGCAGCGAGGTCGATCGCAAGAAGCCGAGGTAGCGCCCAGAGAAGGAGTTTCCGTCAATGTCCGGGATGAACTTGTTGTCGAACTGCTCCGCCATCTTCATTCCCTTGGTAGGCTTGAAGTAGTGGCCTGTGTAGTTGCATTTTCCGTTTTGCGGAGGCATGCAGCTGAGATCCGTGAAGCTGATGTTGGCCCACGAGTTGATCCACTCGCCAAGTTTGCCGTCCTTTTGCGCTTGAATGTTGTATTCCTCGCTTGGTGGCAGCGCAAAGTTCTCCGGCTTTTCTCCCTTTTCCACTCGGGCGACGGTCGTGCCATTGCTCATGGCGACGAATCGGTGGCGCTGGAATCCACGCCAGTTGCTCGCGGTGTTCTGGCCTCCCGTTGCGACACCGCGCCAGATGGCCTTGTTGTGCTTTTCGGTCCAGGGAATGCCGTGGTTGTCGCCGCCAGTGAAGCGCTCCTCCTCGTTCCAGTACATGGGTGCAGGCAGCAAGATCTCGTTGTTGACCCCCAGTTTGGAGCCTCCAAACATGGGGAAGAGGACTTTGGAGGCAGAAGTAGAAAGCGGCTCGATGAAGATGCCCTCCAAGGCTTGCAAATCCGGCTGGTGGCAGATCTCGGTGGAGAGCGAAAAGTTGGAGACGTAGCCCTTGTACATGTGGGGTTCGGCGTATGTCAGGTTGATGTCGGGCGTTCGGTTTGCGGTTGGCACGAGTCCTACGGAACGGGCGAGGCTGTCGGGGGCACAGCCGCGTCGAGCGATGGCCCAGTAAGGCTCTATGGGTAACAGCAATTGTCAGTATCAGGTTGGAGTAACAAGCGAGCAGAAAGTGAAGCCCCGTCGTCGTCCCCACAGGCTCGAACACAGGGTTCAAAGAGAAGGCAACCTACTCGTCTTTTCCCAGTTCTTGGCGCGCGTCTTGATCTCGACATCCCCAGTACCCGGGCGAGGCAACTTCTGGAATTCGCGAATGGTGTCCTTCGCCTTGGGAATCTTGACCGTCTTGGACGCATTCTTCATGTACTCGGCCATCTCCTCCCAGGGAACAACCAGCCTGGGCTCGTCCATGGCATTGAGTGCAATGTCCATGTCCGGCAGCAGGTGATCAATGGTCTTGATCATTTTCAGCCAGATCTTGGTCCAGAAGAAGTCACTTCGCGCAGTGGCGTTACCGTCGCGGATGTTGATTGTCATCTCATAGTCCCACGATTCCTTGCGGATGACGGCCGGGTCAAGGCCCCAGAAGGGCTGCAAGTCCTGGTAGATGCGGTCGAAGAAATCCTCAACGATGATTGCGTTCTTGGAGCGGGCAAACTCGAACCACTTGTCGAAGCCGGGCGGAGGGTGGCGGCCGCGGCGCTTGCGATAGGCCTGGGCAGCCTCATCCACGGTGTTGGACTGCTTCGAGGTGAGCTCGGCAAACGTCATCTGGGCGTCGTACACCAGCTTGTCAATGGGGTGGTCGCTGCTGGTGGGAGGTTTGAGCGGAGGCAGCGAGTCGTGGATGGGCTCCTGGGCCGGTGTCGAGGTTCCCTGGGACAGCGGCGCCGTCGCGACAGGTGCCTTTGCGCCACCCACCGGGATGGCAGGACCGTTGTTGGCATTGGAGTTCGGATTCGTCTTATGATCTGGCAGCGAATTGTCTGCTGGGAATGGCTGAGGTAGGCGCGAGATATCGGACGAGCTGCGGGTGAAGGTGTACAAGGCCAGCAGCAGAATGGCCGCCAAGACGCCGTACCGCACAAGGCCGGACGACCGCCGCATCGGAAATCCGGGCGAGAGCATTTTCATGGTGGACGTCGGTGTTTGAGAAGTCTGCGATGCTATGCCCTGTTGCAGATAACAGCACCTGGTGCTGGGGCAGACTCGCGACGTCGGGAGGTTTCGCTAGCAGGTGACGAGCGTCGGCCGCGTGTGAAAGATTTTTGCGCTGTGCGTCTTGTCTGCTCCGCCGAATTGACGCTCGATGACGAGGGGCAGTTGAAGATGGGATAGGATAGAAGGTATCCAAGAGAAGGGCGACGTCAACGCATCCGGGCGCCAAGGAAGCGCACGGAATCTAGGAGAAATAAGGTTGAGGCTGCTTCGAGGATTGTTAACGAGCGACTAGACTCTCCGTCTCCGTCTGGCCTGTCCAGAGGGCACGCTGCACACGGCACAGGACGCGGGAAGAGGTCAGCGCGAGGTGAGAGTTGAGGTCGGGTCTCAGGTAAGATAGGTGAGCGTCTGGCGGGGATGGATTCGGGTCGCTCTGGTGTCGCTACAGCCGCCGCATCTCTTTCCGGCCTGGAGAGATTGCAGCCCGCGAGAAGAGAGTTGGTGGAATTGGATTGAAGAGTGTAGAAAGTTGCAATTTGGCACCAGACCGAGAAGCGCAGAGGCGGGCAAATTACTTGCTCGGGCTGGTTACTGCTATGGATGGATGGGACGCTACTGCTAGGTTCTACTGGACCTACAGGTCTGGTACTCGTACATGTACCTCGTTGCTAGCACTGGGCTGGCCACTATACCTGGGACGCTTGCGGCAAGATTGGCCACTTCGTCCATTGATTCGCCAACCCCATCTCGCAGCGAGCCAAGACTGGTGCCAAGACGACCCATGGCGCCTCTGTGACCCCTGGCCGGATTCCGCTGGTGCTCGCTAGCGGGTTGCGCTGGGCTCTCGCGGTGGCACCGGCTCCCAGTCTTCAGCGCTCTTAGTGGGCGCTGGCAGTGGCCACAGGCGCTGCGTGCAAGGCACCAGGTTACCTACCTTAGGTAGGTGAGGTCGTCGACTGGAGGCTCCAGGCGCGATAAGGCTGCCCGGCCCTCGCAATAGCCTAAGGTAGGGTACAGTACGTGTACCAAGAGGTCCATAACCGAGAGAGCGCTGCTGCTCATGAAACGCGAGCATGGATTTGATGGATGGGTTGATTGCTGCTCAATGAGGCCAGCCAGGCGGTGATCAGGTCAATCGAGCAAGGTAAGCACATGGGCATGCTTGTCAACATGCTCAGTGCATGCAGAGTCATACAGTACTGTTCGCAAGCGAGCGGGTGCCGCTTTTAAAAAACATGACCCGAAATGCCAAAGCTGCAGTCCCCGGCTTCGACTCGAGCTGGCTCGCTTGCATCACGTCACTAACATCTCGCACACCAGACTCCGCGGAGTACCTAGGTTGCTCTTCCTTTTGCTTGAGGTTTTCCCTTGCGACTATTTTATTGCTCTGGCCTTGATTATTCTACAGGATGTGCCTACATGGAATAAAATTGTTGAGGAGCAGCGTGCTGTACACCTTGAAGAGGTGGCAAATACCTAGAACAGCCATTGAATTTGAACTCGATGCCCTCCGTCTACCCAAACTTCGTCCGTCCAGACAGACTGTGCGATGCTGTCCATCCCGCGGTCCGCTAATGAATGAGCTGACGATCGCTCCTCTCCCAGCCCCAGCTCACTTATTGCCAGCTCCACCCTGTGTGATCTCGCCATGCTTGCACCAGTTGAGCTAACTGGCTGACTTGCACCATTGCAGTGAAAATCCTCGAGCGATTTGGCGGGTTGTGCGAGCACGCAAGAACCAGCGGACCAGGGCCACAAACAAGCCCGACAAGTACATGTAGGCGGTCGAGGCTCGAAAACCAAGGGGCAGAGCACCATTTAAAATCCCTCCAATAAGCATCGTGGGAACCAGGACGAAGATGCAGTGGTTGAGTGGCACAGAGCACATGCTCGCACCTTGTTGAACATCACGTCGTTTCCTCCGGCATTTGAGGCACGGCATCCGGAGCATTTTGCTTCAAGTTTTTACAGGAACTTGAAGCTGCTCCATGTTACCTCGTGTCACTCCCATTCGACTGCCGCACTCCCCGAGAGACAATGCCGTGCTTTTTTCCCTTTGCTAGCTTTTGATCCTTGCAAGGAAGCTCCCTGTATCCGTGCGAGATAAGGTAGTGGTACTAGTGGTAACCTGCAGAGGCGGCAGAACATCCAATATCACCAATTTGATACGCACATGCTTTCATGCCGTCCTCGTCCCCCACCCACTCGCTCCAATGTTTTCTCCTTCTCGAGGCACTCCATACGCAGGTACGAGCTTATGATGTACGTGAGCAGACGCACATTCGATGTCAGCCATGATTGCGTTTTTTTTTTACCTTTCCGAGTAACCGGTCTTTAAAAGACTGTATACGAGGACGCATACGAGGATGCATACGTACCACGGGCACGAGTGCGAACAAACTCGGAGGCGGCATGAGGAGCCAATCAAGCACCCAATGATGTGAAATCAGGCAGCTCCCAATCGTGGGGGCATGTCATCTCCAATCTCGTCCCCTGTCCGATGTTTACGTGAGGACTCTCTCACATGCAGGACCTCTCATCTAAAATTAAGAAAAAGAAATAAGCTCTTTTACCAAGACAGATCCGGCGCCCCTCTGCTCGTTACACAAGCCGGTGGTTTGCCCCGGTCACTGGTAGCGCGCAGCGGGTTATCGTAGCACTTCGAATGGGGTCCATTCGAAGCTCGCAGCAATGAGTTGAAGTGGAATATCCGATATGCCCAAAGAGGGACTGGCCGCTGCTACTTCTTTGTATGACATTTCATACGCAGCCGTCCTCGGATACTATAAAGCGTCACCACCTACAATCTTGCCTTGTCAACGCGGCTGTCGTGGGCGTCGTCCCGATTGGTTGGAGACGGCCTTGGATGCGGTCGAGCTTCCTGGTGTTGCGCAAAGATAACAAGCTGCTGCCTCGCAATAAGTGGAATGCGTAATGTTTCCTCTGGCACTTTGGTAGCATGGTCCCAGCGTCCTATCTTTTCGTCGGTCTACTTCTGGGAGCCGACGAAACCACGTACGTCCAGACTGCCTATTCATCCACGAGACGAAGGCTGGAGAGTGTGATATTAGCGTCGGGGGGACTTCATCGTCCAGCTCTGATCAGACACTTCCAGAAATCGATATTTCCATACATGGCAAACTCGCTAATGACCTTGTTCAAGTATGCAAGCATCACTAGTAATATGAGACAGTGACTCGTCGTTTGACTGCGTACCTTACATACCTTACTTCCATCACGCTGCTACCCTACAAGTACCGACCAAAGCATGAGCGAAGATAGGTAAATTGGAGACGTACAGATACAGATTTCTATTTCGCTGGGGTGTTGCTTGGATTTCCGTCATCCAGCAGCCAATTTGATATATGCTACAGCGGTAGAATATCCAGCTTGGCAGGTTGCAGAATAAAGCGCCTGAAAGTAAAAGTTTATGATGAGGGCACGAGTGTATATCACGGCAGTAGTCGTCATTGTCAAACGGAGACGCTGTCAATGACCGCAGAGAAAACACAAATAGAAGCTACCGATAACAGCGAAGTAGAATTGGACATTGCTGAATCTTCGGCTTGGAAGAGTAATAGGCGCTCATGAACGCGCCCGTCGAGATCTTACAACCGCCTTCATAAATGTCACTCAATGGTGGTGATGAGGAGCTACGAGTCTCAAACAAACATAGAACAAAGCATAGCACCACCCTCTTCACACCTCGTGTATCATCTTCTCACTCCGGAACTGAGGGTCAGACGGCCACCTGCACCATTTCTGGGCTTTTTCGCTCCGTCTCCGCGCAATCGATGCTCCTGTCGTCAGGGGAAGCGCCGTTAAAATACCCACGATAGGTAGCTAGCTGGAGTTCAGATCAGATCAGATCAGATCCGTGGCTTTTAGCGGCAGCGACTCGTGGCTCGTTGATCCTGCGCATGGCCTTCTTTTTTTCTTTTTTCTGCGAACCATGATGCACGAAGCATCTGTGTTGGGCATAGATGCTGCTCTTCTAGGATAGAATCGCAATTAAGGAAATTCAGACTCCTTGGACGGATTGATGTGGGAGTTGCGTCCTTTTGTCTTAGCCCGTGGCTCGGAGTTATGAGCCAGTTGCCTACCATGCACTAGCGGTCGTATCTCCGACTCCCGCTTGTCCTCGGGGGATATTAAAGCCCTCGATTTAATGGATTTGTTGGCTGCGAATTTATCGAATTTATCGAATTTCGTGCAGTTTTTAGGATTGATTTTATCGTCGCTGCAATATTCAGTTTCCTTGACTCATGTCTTACTGGCTGGGCCTGCTATTACATAACACCAATTCGGGCGGTTGGTTGGTGGGAGAGGGGTCACTTGATCGGTGCTATCAGGTGGAGGGAGCGATAGGGAAAGGGCAAGGCTAGACGCGGCTTTGGAGGGGCTTCAACGTCATTCAGCTTATCCAGCACTTTTGATGCCATTCATGAGAATGATTATGAGGTTTGTGTTTTGATAGTCGGCGTGTTGTCGGGATGCGACGCAGCAGAGCAAGACTTGGCCCAGTTGAGGCTGCGGCAATACCTTTCAGGTGGCGTTGGGAATCAGTGCTCAGTCAGGTAGTACTTACTGGTTGTGCCTGCCTTAGCAGTTCTTTCATGTGATTTGTGCCGAGCGGTGAAGTTATCTATCAACTGAGAGATAAGCAATCTGAGCACGTCAAGCCATCTGCCCCCCTCGCCTCGACAAACTTACTCAGCCCGACCAGCGGCATCGACAGGCATCAGCCACCAGCTGCAGCATCGCCCAGTCTGACAAAGACGGAGTCCTTCTTCCACCTCTCTCGGCATCTCGTCTCGTCTCATCTCGTCTCGTGAACAGAGGCCCCCGGCTGCTGCTGGACGAAGCCCCGCGGTGGAGTCCCCCCGGCCGCCGCGGCGTGGCATTGCCGACTCAAGCCTTTTGCCAGCATTTATTTTCCTGCTCCTTGCGCAAAGCGACTTACTTATATAGAGTCTCTGTTTTCCTCTAAGTTACTAGTTCCGTCCTCTGCTCAACACCCCTTTACCTCTAAGTTACTAGCCCGAATCCGCGCCAGAGACACACGCGCACACATGGATTCCAACACTTTCTCTTGACCTGCCCAATTGTACGGGCCTAGCCCACGGCCTTTGGCAAAATGGCGCTCAGACAAGCAGCACGCAGGCGCAGACGCAGCCGCCGGGCCCCCCTTCGACTGAGCCCAGGAACCGCCCTCTGATAGGGGACGCCCATGTGACCCCAGGTCTATATCTACACGGCTTCCGGCCGCCTCCCGCCACGCCGAAAGCCTCAAACTCAAACCCTTCTCTCCAGCTCCTCCACATTCAGCAAATTGGTTATTTATTTATACCAGTGCCCATCTGCCGATTCTCTTCTCTCTTGCCAACTTTTGTTGCAACTTCAAGTGTCGATAATCCCAAAAGTTGCTATATTCTGCGGATCTTAGTTCTTCAATCTTCCGTTACTTCAAGTACAACAAATCGCCCACAATGAACACCAGCACCGTCAAGAGCCGCTTCCTCTCACACCCCGAGGACCTCGGTGTTGTCACCGTGGGCTTCTCTGGTGGTCAGGTACGCTTCCCACCACCCTGATTGCGAACCTCTCGGGGTCTATAACTCCCCTCTGCTATCAATTCGACTCCCCAATGGATTTGACAATGTCTGATGCTAACTGGTAACCCAACAGCCGAAAGCCGGTGTTGATGCAGGCCCTACCGCTCTCATTGAGTCTGGTCTGTTGACCCAGATCCAAGAGGAGCTCGGCTACAAGCTGTACGGCGATGAGAAGGTCCAAAACTACAAAGACCTGACTCCTGCCTCCGATCCCGATTATCGCGGCATGAAGAACCCCCTCCTTGTCTCGGCCGTCACCCGAAAGATTGCCTCCGAGACATACGAGCACTCCTCCAAGGGTCGCCTCACCCTGACTCTTGGTGGTGACCACAGCATTGCCATTGGCACCATTGCCGGAACCGCCAAGGCTACCCGCGAGCGTCTGGGCCGCGAGATCGGCGTCATCTGGGTGGATGCCCACGCCGACATCAACACTCCCGAGACGAGCGGCAGTGGTAACATCCACGGCATGCCTGTTGCTTTCCTCACCGGCATTGCCAAGGAGGAGAAGGAGGAGTACTTTGGCTGGATCGAGGAAGCCATGCGTCTGAATGTCAAGAAGCTGGTGTACATTGGCCTGCGTGATGTGGACGCTGGCGAGAAGCGTATCCTGAGAGAGCATGGCATTAAGGCCTTTAGCATGTTCGATGTTGACCAGTAAGTGCATGCATGATCTTATACGGCTCTTTCCGTCCGTATCGAACGAGAGCTAACCTTTGATGTCTCGCATTAGCCACGGAATTGGCCGCGTCATGGAAATGGCCCTCGCTTATCTTGGCGAGGACACCCCCATTCACCTGTCTTTCGACGTGGATGCTCTCGACCCCATGTGGGCGCCCAGCACCGGCACCCCCGTCCGAGGCGGCCTCACTCTCCGCGAAGGTGACTACATCTGCGAGGTCGTCCACCAGACGGGCAACCTGGTCGCCATCGACATGGTGGAGGTCAACCCCAGCCTTGCAGCCACAGAGGCTGGCGCGCAGGAGACTGTGAGAGCCGGCTGCTCCCTTGTGCGATGCGCGCTCGGCGAGACCCTGCTGTAGGCCAGCGGAGGGGAATGGGGCACGTCCGGGGAGTAGAGAACGAGTTTTGTGCAAAGTGTTTTTGATTCTGGTTTGATTATTGCTGAAACAGATACCTTGTGTGTGTGCAATGGATGGGAATGGGAAAGAAAACGCCATGGTTTTTTTTGTTTTTGAAATCCGTTTTTGAGGGTAAATGCGGCACGTTGCAATTGAAGGGTTGCTCTTTATCTAGACAAACGGTAGATGGAGGTATGCCAAGGCTAGAATGGCTAGAATGCAATGCTTTCATACTACACATTGCGAGATCACGAAAAGAGAAACGTCTAGTATTGGAGAAGAAATCATTATTGTGCGTTCTATCAACCAGTTGCTTTTATATGCTCATCGCTCTTCTATTCCAACACAAAACTATCACGATCCAAACTCGGCCAAACCGCTTAGTAAACCTCGAGCACATATCGTCCCTCCTCCTTGAGCCTCTCAATCTCCTTGGTAGGGTCAACCTTCTTGCCCGACGCCTGGGCCTCGGCGGCAATGGCCTCCTTCAGCACGGCCGTGACGTCCGGCACGGGCCAGGTGGGACCGCAGAGGTAGAAGCTGCCGCCCTCCTTGATGTACGCCTGCGCGATGCTGTCGAGCGTCTGGCGCATCCTGTCCTGGATGTAAATCTTCTTGGGCTGGTCTCGCGAGAAGGCGCTCCCGATGAGCGTGACGACGCCGGCGGCGAGGTAGGCCTCCCACTCCTCGCCGTACAGGTACTCCTCGCGCTGGTGGCGGGAGCCGAGGTACAGCAGGATGGAGCCAATCTCCTTGCCCTGAGCCTTTTGCATGGCGCGGTACTGCACGAAGGCGCGGAAGGGCGCCAGGCCCGTTCCCAGGCCGGCCATGATGAGCGGCGCCGTGTCCTTGGTCGGCAGCTTCATGACGGACGGCTTGACGGACACGGTGACGGCGGCGCCGGGCTGCAGGCGGCTGAGGTAGCGCGTGGCCTGGCCGACGCGCGTGCGGCCCTTGGTGTCGACCCAGTCGACGACGACAATCATGAGCGAGACGCTGTTGGGCGTGACGGCCTGCGCCGAGGCGATGGAGTACTCGCGCCGCTTGAGGGGGCTGACAATCTTGATGAGGTCGTGGAAGCTGGGGCGCGCAGAGCTAAACTCCTCGAGGACGTCGACGTAGGTCACGGTGTCAACCTCGGAGCGGCGCTTGAACTCGGCGGCGCCGTCGTTTCCGCCCAGGGCCGCCAGCTTCTTCTTCTCGGTCTCGTCGGTGGCGAACTCGGACAGGGCCTCGTAGAAGCGCTTCGGGGGCTTGCCAAAGATGTCGACGTTTTGCTTGAGCGCCTGGAACACGGTGCGGACCTCGAGGGCCTCAGGGTCCTCGCGAGCGGGCACTTGGACAAGCTCCGCGGGGTTGAGGCCGTAGAAGTCGACGAAGGCGTTGACCTGCTCCTCGTCGTTCTCCGCGTGGATGCCCAGGGCCTCGCCAATCTTGTATGTGAGACCAGAGTCGCCAAGATCAAACTCAATGTGGAAGATGTTACGGTCGTAGTCTGAGGGCGTCAGGCGGCGGTTCTCCTTGACCCGGACGGTGGAGGTCTTGACCGAGAGCTCGGGGCGCAGCGTCGTCTGCGTGCCATAGGCCTCCTTGAAGACCAAGCCCTTGGCGGCTACCTGCCAGTCCTGGAGCTTCCAGGCCTCCTCGGCCTCCTCCTTCTCGTAAGGAACAAAGGCGTTGGTCTGGACGTCAGTTGGCAAACTGGGGTGGACAAAGTCAGGCTCAACCTCTGCCCAGCTGTCGGCAACCTCCAGCTCGGATAGGACCTGGTCAAGAGCGCTGCGAGCCTCCTGCAGATGAGACCGTGCATCGACGAGCGCTGCAAAGTCCTCAGGACGGCTGTCTGGCAGAGCAACTTGCATGAAGGCGAGCTCGAGCAGCAGCTTGGATACTGAAGCATCCTTCTCGAAAGCGGGAGAGACAGCGGGATCCAGAACAAAAACACGAAGGCCCTTTTCACGGATTGTCTTGCGCACGGCAGCTGGCAGTCGCTTTTCGACATCGGCCTTGTTGAAGTTTGGTAGCTTGATGAGCAGCTTGCCACCAGGAACGACATTGGCCAGCACGTCGACATCCTTGAGGATCTTTTCGTCACCAACAACCACGGTCTCGGCAGCAGTCACAGAGTAGGGCGCTTCCAGCTCGTACTTGGACGCACGAACATCGGTTCGCACAATGCCACCTTGGGTGAAGTTGTCGTATGTCTCAAATACCTGGACGTTGTTGGTGTCTTCCTGGGCAAGGAACTTGCCAAGAGCGGCGGCCGACTTGGCGGACACGGAGTTATCGAGGTCCCAGAAGGTGAACTCTTGGGGCTTGATGAGAAGAGAAGGCAGAGGCTTGGCCTCGTCGTCATTTCCGAAGATCTTGTGCAGAATGTTAACCAGGCCCTGCGGGGTCAGGGACTGAGCAGGAGTGTACTTGATGTCCAGAACTTCGGGTTGCTGCTCAAACTTGCCGGCGAAGGTGACGGCTGTGAGGACATCGCCGTACAGCGCCGACTGGGTGGCGGCGTCTGTCACAGCGGCTTCGCTGTTGACCTGGCCAAGCACCGCAATGGTGCGGGCAGAGGCGGGGATAGCCTTGAGGAAGGCCTCCTCGATAAAGGGCCGGTAGACACGAACATTGATGACACCGACCTTGGCTCCGTCACCAGCAATCTTCTTGATGGTCTCCTTTGCGACTTGCGTCTCGACACTTCCCAGCGCAACCAGGACGACGTCAGGGGTTTCGTGTCCGTGGTATTCAAATGGCTGGTACACAGTGCCAAGCTCGTCGTTGAAGAGCTTCAGGAGCTCCAGGACCTTGCCTGCAGTGTCCAGGTGCTGGTTCAGCTTGCCGGCCTCCTTGACGAGAGTGTTGTAGACGTTGGCCACACCAGTCTCGCTCAAAGCGTCAACCACTCGCAAAGTCTCCCTGGGAAGACGAATGCCGTCGTAGATGTGGAGAGTAGGGACAACGCTGGCCAGCAGTGTTGAGAAGATTGACATGTGCTGTGTCTCATACACGGACGAGCTGGCAACCAGGCCCAAGCCAAGATCCTCAGCGAGTCTCAGAGCAACATCATAGTCGGAGACGAGGCCGTTGGCGGCGCTGTAGTCGGCGGCAGCGACATGAGCCACGAAGGGGCTGGAGAGGTTGTAGAGAAGCGAGAGCTGGTCCAGAGTTCCACGAAGGTTCTGGAGAGATCCCGACGGAGCTAGCAGCGTCTGCGGGATATGGCGCTTGTTGACGTCAAAATCCGGGGAGAAGATGTAGCCCAGGGCGAGGGCACCGGCACCTGTTCGAGTCTGGAGAGGCAGAACATCAGGGGCATATCCGTGGACGTTCTTGCTCTCGTCGGCAGCCCACTGCTTGGCGGAAGCGTCAAGGCCAAAGGTGGGAGGAGAGTAGGAGAAGATCTTGTCGGAGAGCTTGTACGCAATCTGCTGGACAAGCAGCTGGGCCGTCACATAAGTCGGGCCAGAGATGTCCGACAAGGGCACCTGCTTGCCAAAAGGCAGGGTGGAGGATTCTTCAACCTTGGACGACATCTTTAGAAAAAAAGAATGTGATGACAGTCTTTCCAAAGGTCGAGTCTGGACGACACTCTCAGACTCTGTAGAAGAAGAAGAAGTGCTGGGGAAGAGAGGAGGAGAGGAGGAGAACAAGAGAAAAGGCAAAGAGGCGGTTCATGGAGCAAATAAGCCCATGGCAATCGTGGATCGCCCCGGACGGGAGCCAGCCACGGATTTGTCAGGGTCCATCTTGCGAGCAAATGAAACGCTCGTTTCTGTCTTTTCCTCTGCTCGACGAGTCCTTCCAGATGCAAATTGATGATACTGGGACCGAATCACGCAATTCTCTTAGGCTGCTTTGGGCCTAGCGCCGATGATGCCACTCGCCGAACCCTCCCCGAAAAGACGGGAAGCTCCACTTTATTTTCTCTGTGGCGAGATGATTGGTGCGGATTATCGGTCAGGTCTCTGTGGGCAGGACCGACTTCCGATATGAGAAGTGGAAGGAAGGTTTGGCTATTGATGTTGGGAAAGTGAGGGCGAGATGCCGCTGGTTCTCATCGTTATTGCGCCAAAAAGGAGATGCCGAGGTAGTATCAACATCAGCAGCGGCTTTACTGTATCACTGGCGGTTCGGTTTGTGAAAAGACTTGAGAGCTGTGAGGTCTGCCGTTTTTTGCCATTGAAAGTCTTTGAAGAGGTTGCATATGCAGCAGCCACGTGAGAACTGGTCCTAACATTAGTGTTTAGTTGACTGTTCAGCCAATGAGGGTGGCAATTCTCAAAAATTCAACGTCGGTCACGCCTCCGGGCAAGGTGACGACTTCAAAGTCTGGATTCGACAAGGAAAGGACAGATCAATCGCATCAGCGTGAGCAGCAAGCCTTCTTAAAGGAATATACAGGTAGACGGTGTCTCCATGCTGATGCCGATATTGTCTCCCATACAAGTGTACTACTACTAGTAAACGTACCTATGGTGGCGCATCGCTACTAGGTAGTCATTCTACAGTTGACTCAAAACTCACTCCCCCAAGCTCGGCAATTTCGAGCACGAGGCCTGTGACGTGCAAATGTTCGGGCTTCATGTCAGAATCGATATTCTTTCCTCGCTGCTAGGATAGAGATATGCGCAACCCAATGTGAATTCCGTATCAAGTCCTCGACTTACAAGGAGCATCACGTGACCCTCTCGAGATGACGTCGCGCTGTCGCCTCAGTTTGTCAGCGATTCGGAGCCAGTTGTCGCGATGCCGCAGGCTTCAGCAGTTCATGAGCCATGGATGTTTCGCTGCCCGGCGTCGTCTGAGGGACTTGTGCCTGGTTGCGCCACAGACGATTTTGCCGCGGCCTTTACCCAGTACTTATTGAGTATCAGCACTGGTAAAGCAAACGCTTGTCGACACTGTTGCTCCAAGCGCGGCCACCGTGTGGCACTGTGGGATACCAACAGCCGCCAACCTGCGTGCTCTTACATAGCATCTTCAGATCGATTCTAGATCTACCGTCTGCAGCCGGTGAGCACGGTGAGAGGCGAGGCTGACAAACGGGAAGCATTGGCTGATGCTCATGACTGTTCTAGGCTTGCGTGGTTTGTGCGGGATACACCAAACGTCGTCTGTTCAGGTTAGCTCATGGCGGCCGCCTCGCAAGAGGTGATCCCTGCCTCTTCACACCTGCGACATTTGTGCCGGTTTTAGCGTCAAAGTGAACCAGGAGCCGCTGATGCTGCGACTTATAAATAATCGACCACGACAGCAGCATACCAGAAAGCATTCTTTCCTCATCACTGCAGCGTTTGGTTCTCTATAAGCTGTATTCCAGCTGCTGATCCTTGAACATCTTTCGGTACGGGAAAAGAACTACCACCGACACCTCGCATAAAAGTGAGTGTGTATCACGGCCATCTTGTATAACACATCACCGACTTGGGCCTCTTATCAGCATACCCTCCTACCGGCCAAACGCTTCCATCACTGCCACTACGGCTGTGAAACCAACACATGATACTTATTGGGTGCTCTAAGCACTGCTAAATCACCGACTGGTGAAAGAATACGGCAGGTCGCACACGATGGCTCCGTCCAATACGGCTACGACGGCCTTTCTGCTGGGCAACCTCCACTGTCCATCATGTGTGACGCTCATCAAGTCTCTACTGCAGGAGACGTTTGGCGACAAGATTGTTTGGGTCTCACCAAATCTGGTGACATCCATTGTGACGGTTGAGCACGATGACTTCTCCCCCGATTTCGTACGTGCTATGGGCAAGACGCTTGAAAATGTCGGCTTCGAGATCTGTGGAGTCGACACCACTGCTTCTGGCGCCGAAGACCTTAACAACACCTCGCAAGGCGATATGCCCGAAAGCCACGGCATTTTTGAGAGCTGGTCTAGTTTATGGGCCCAAAAGCAGCCGGCGCCGGCGGTCGAGGCCACCAAGGCTGCGCATCTGGAGAACTGCGAGGCATGTCGGTCTCACAGACCACACGACGACGAGGACGGCGGTAGTATCGACCAGAAACTCAAGCCGTCATCCTCATCCACGAGCCTGCGCAAGGATCCGCTTTCCGGCACCGTGCCGCTCGACGGCGTCGTCACTGGAGACGGAAGCCCGCCCCCGTTATGGCGAGCGACGATGTCCGTTGGCGGAATGACCTGCGCGGCTTGTGTCACCGCCATCACAAACGAGTTGCAGAAGCTCCCCTGGGTGTCAAAGGTTGCTGTCAACCTTGTGGGGAATAGCGCCACAATCGACTTCTTGGGTGAGGGCAAAGAGAAGGAACTCGTGGAGGCAATTGAAGACATTGGCTACGATGCCGCAATCGACCAAGTTGTTAATGTCAATGAGAAGAAGCCCTTGTCGGATGAGCGACAAGTGGAGATCCGCATCGATGGCATATTTTGCCCTCGCTGCCCTCGGAGGATCAGCAAGACCGTCAGTAGCTTCAAGGCACATGGCGTGCAGATTCTGGCTCACCCATCCATGGAGCATCCGATTCTGAAACTGCGGTACAATCCGAATCCGCCCCAGTTCACCGTCAGGCACATCCTCAGGAGCATCGAGGCGACAGACCCATCTCTTCGCGCCAGAATCTATCATCCGCCGACGCTTGAAGAGCGGTCGAGGGCCATCAGGGCGAAGCATACCAGACAGCTGTTTTACAGACAGATCCTGACCATTGTGCTCGCCATTCCGACGTTCGTTCTCGGCATCGTCTACATGAGCCTTGTGCCAGACTCAAACTCCACCAAACATTTCTTGATGAAGCCGTGGGTATCTGGCCTAAGCCGCGTAGAGATTATCCTCTGCCTGCTTGCCACCCCGGTGTACTTCTTTGCAGCCGACGTCTTCCATGTGCGAGCCATCAAGGAGCTGAGGACTCTGTGGCGGCACAGCAGCCGGACACCTTTCTTGCAACGATTCTACAAGTTTGGCAGTATGAACATGCTCATGTCACTCGGAACGAGCATTGCCTACTGGTCGTCCATCGGCCAGATGATTGCGGCCGGAGCCGACCGCAACAAGGTCGACATCCCCGACGACAGGTTCTACTTTGATTCCGTGGTCTTTCTGACCCTTTTTCTTCTCGCTGGTCGACTGATTGAGGCGTACAGCAAGTCCAAGGCAGGCAACGCAGTTGAAGCCTTGGCTAAGCTGAGGCCGACCACGGCTCTGCTGGTCGAGCAGGATAAGCTGCAGGGCCAAGTCACCACGACGGTAGACATGGATCAGCTGGAGCATGGAGACGTTATTCGGGTTCCTCACGGCTCGTCGCCGCCCGTCGATGGCGTCATCTTGACCGGCGAGACGACGTTTGACGAATCAAGTCTTACGGGCGAATCACGGCCCATCAAAAAGAGCGAGGGAGATGAGGTATTCGCGGGTACCGTCAACAAGGGAGCTGCAGTCATTGTCAAGGTCACGGGGACTTCGGGAAAGTCCATGCTTGATCAGATTGTCGAAGTCGTCAGAGAAGGACAAGCCAAGCGGGCACCGATGGAGCAAGTAGCAGATCTTATCACGTCCTACTTCGTCCCCGTGGTGACTCTCATAGCCATCATCACTTGGGCCGTCTGGATGGCGCTCGCATTTTCACATGTAGTGTCGAGCGACGAGCTGGGTTCGTCGGGTGGTGCAACTGCGTTTGCCTTTCAGTTTGCCATTGCCGTGTTTGTTGTGGCTTGCCCGTGTGGACTAGGGCTGGCTGCTCCAACGGCCATCTTTGTTGGAGGAGGACTCGCAGCCAAGTACGGGATATTGGTCAAGGGCGGCGGCGAGGCATTTGAAAAGGCAAGCAAGGTGGGCTGCGTTGTCTTTGACAAGACGGGGACGCTTACAGTGGGAGGAGAGCCTCAGATCACCGATTCTGTTATTTTCCCTGACAAGCCTGTTGATGGGCTTGATGAGCGGACTCTACTCTCTGTTATGAAAGCTGCGGAGGAAAACAGCAGTCATCCTATTGCAAAGGCCATCGTTGCCTTCTGCAGGGCGGATGCCAAGCAAGTTGAGCTCGAAAGGATCGAAGAGGCGCCGGGCAAGGGCATCACCGCCAGCTGTAAGACGCAGCCTTTCGACATTGCGGTAGGCAACGAGAGTCTGATGCGTGACCTGTCAGTCGTCCTTTCTCCCAAGGTCCAGGGCCTCTTGGAAACGTGGAAGCAGGAAGCCAAATCTGTCGCCCTCACCGCAACGCGACCTCGTGATGGCAGCAGATGGACGGTCACCGCCGTGCTCTCCATCTCGGACCCCATCCGCCAGGAGACGCCCCCTGTGCTCGAGGCGCTGCAAAAGCGTGGCATCGAGGTGTGGATGCTGTCAGGCGACAACGTGACGACGGCGCAAGCTGTGGCTCAGAGGGTGGGCATTCCTGCATCCAACGTGTTTGCGGAGGTGCTGCCCTCGGAGAAGGCGGCCAGGATCAGCTACCTTCAGGCGTCGATGAACAGCAACGGCCACCGCCCGATGGTGGCCATGGTGGGAGACGGCATCAACGACTCGCCGGCGCTTACGACGGCGGACGTGGGCATCGCCATTGGGTCGGGCAGCGACGTGGCCATCTCGAGCGCCGACTTTGTGCTGGCCACGTCGAACCTGCGCTCGGTGCTGACGCTGCTGGACCTCAGCCGCGTCGTCTTCCGCCGGATCAAGCTCAACTTTGGCTGGGCGGCTGTGTACAACGTGTGTGCCATCCCCATTGCGGCGGGATGCCTGTATGCCATCAGGACGTCGAGCGGATCCCACGTCAAGCTGGATCCCGTGTGGGCGTCGCTGGCCATGGCCCTGTCGAGTATCAGCGTGGTGCTGAGCAGTCTGAGCCTGAGGACCAAGATTCCGGGGCTTGGCTTTCGCAACAAGCAGGTTGTGTGATGCTTTTCTTTTTTTCGTCTCGAGGGACTTTTGATGGACAATTGTCAGCGCGTCATCAGTTTTGTTATTTTTACTTCTATGCGTACGGCGTAAGGGGGGAACGGGGATACTCAGGGTTGCATCTCTTTGGGTCAGGATCACTCATCCGTTGATAGCCTTGCATTCATTCATATGCTCTAGTCTAGAGTAGTAATCCATCATGTTCAATTCATCGATCCTATCCCACCTCCATCGATATATTTGGTAATTGCTTTTGTTCTTGTTGGCCTCATCACAAGGCCCCAAGCCGCCTGTCAAGACATTTATAGCTACTAGGTACGTAAAAAACATTGAATGAGTAGGATCACATCCATACCCCCAAGCAACTCCCGCGCTGCATAACGACCACAACCAACACCAACGAGCGTCGTTCCCTTTCGCCAGCGAAGCCTCCCGACTCGGGCCCGAGAGACGCCGTGCGGCTTAGACGCGGCCAGAAAATGTCAGCGTGTGCAGGATTTCCTTCCAGCGGGCTTCTCTTCTTCCATGCACGGTAATCCTTTAAACAACTTTAGCCGTCGAGGGAGGGTACTTGCACTGAAGGTACCTCTTACCATTCACGTCTTCATAAGTGTTTTCCACTCAGGGGTGCAATGCACCGTAAGGTCAGGACCATCAGCTTTCCGGGATCGTGAATGGAATCATTTGTGTGTCTGACTGGGGATTTGTTGTTGTTATGTTGGGGGGAGGCGCAGCAGTAAGGTAATACTAGTGGGCGGATATAATAGCAATCGGGGTTTACGCTTGCCGGACTGACAGATGCGGGAATACTACCTTACCTTGCCTTTACCTTGCCTCGGGCATGTCTATACGCCGCCGTTTCGCCTGACGTGGACCTTGAGCTGAGCTCAGCTGAATATGGGGAATCGAGAAGGTGGAATTTAAAAGAAAAAGAGGCATTGATCGAGGTCACCGGGGCTGAGATTTGGGAATCTTGGGGTCGGATTCTAGAAGCATGGACTGTTTGTATCATCGTGTTGCGTTGAATACTACAATGTCCGCAACCGGTTGATGAGTTGCCCTATCCTACTTGTGACTATCAGAAGACGGTGCTGCTGTTATGCCATTCAGGTGGTGCTTGTTCATTACGGTAGCTCCTCTATGGCAACCATGTGTCCTGTGCGGAAAGAAGATACAAACGAATGTCATGAGAGCATTTGGCCTTTCTCTCAGAATGTATTGAAAGGTGTAGGTACCCGCATCCATATCTCAATCCAACTACAAACGCAAGTATGTAAATGACATCAAAGACGGAAAAGGCCTCTGACGCCTTTTTCGAAGCAAAAGTAAAATTCGAATGTTCTACAATGTAACAATATCACAGGGATTCGTGCAACGACAATAAAAATTGACAACCCGTCACGCATGCAGTGTCCCGCGCCATGGAAGCAAAGAACGGAAAGCAAAGAAAATGGAAGAAAACAAAATGTAACCCGGGGTGTCACTGCATCTGCAAACGGATGAATCAAGGCAATTTAACTTGATCAATCAGAATGCACAGAAAATGACGGGAAAACTGATCCTCACCGGTTCGTCAAAGTAGAACAAGTAGAAAAAAAAAAAAAAAAAAGGACAATATACAATACACACCTCAATCGAAATCCAAAGTCCCGGGTCCCCATCGCTAGAACGTATTCTTTCTCTCCGATCGGTGAAGAGAACTCTTCCGTGTTACACGTCACTTATACGCCTCCCATAGTAAACGATACGAGTACGCAGCACACACACAATTACAAAATCCAAAACACGCGTATCGAACGCATCAACATACGAACAACGCCAAACCCTTCCAAGTCTCTCCCCATCAAAGCCACACCTAAACACCCAAGAAACCACGTAAACCTCCCGCCACAGACCCAAAATCCAAACAACAATTTACCATTACACATGTCCTATCCTTGCCGTACGGAACCCGTCCATTGTAACTCCCCCATTTAATCCTCCCCCACCCTCTTTTTGCCGCCCAGCGATCCATGAACTTCCTGCGTCATACTCGTAGATGCAACAAAAAAGCAGCAAACTTTCGTAAACTAGTACCGAAACACCAGGGCTGAAGATCGAAATTAAACACGCAAGGGGGTGGTTTAACGTATTGACACTGGACAAACGCCGCTCCGTCTCACACACCCCATTGTATGTAATCGTAGGTAGATAGATTGCGGAGGGAAGGGAGCATGACGGATGGACGGATTGTCATACATGTCACACACCGGTTGCAGAAGAAACGAAATAGATCAGCTGCAAATCCTTGGAATCGACAGGCACCCAACACTTCATTTTACTGAAACACAACGCAGTCGCTGCTTTCGTGCATGCACGGTCACAAAGCAAATGCCGAGCCACGGGCGCGAGAAACAAGTGCTGACAGGCAGTGTGATGTGATCAATCGTAAGCTGCTTCGAGCTTTTCTGATATTCATGGCATCCTCCAACTCTGGAGAGAGGCCATTATCTAATGTGATTCTTCTGATCCTCCTCAAGGGAAATGACAAAAGAAATTAGTCCAAATAGCAAGCATGTCATCCAGCTCCCAAATCCGAGCAGTGAGATGATCTGTACACACAAACAAAACAACCAAAAGTGAGACCCAAAATCCCGCCGTGCAAACAAAAAACTCCAGAATATTCCCTGACCCCAAATATCCCTAGCCAAGAGCAGGGCTCTACCCAACCCCGTTGTAAGCAGCTCCCCCATCCAGTCCCTCCGCTCTGTATCCTAGCCCCTCAGCTTCGCCTCGTTGGCAGACCAAAGCATAACCCGCAAATAGAAACATGACAGAAATAAAAAACATGGACCCTAAGATTCGCTGGGCGTATGCACATGATGTCTTTGTATATCAAATTGGTAATGGTGTAGATATGTGTGTAAGATGATAATTAGGCGAGATAAGCATGCCACAAGATTTGTCCCACTGTCAATGCGCCGGCCATGCAGCTCATTCCAAGGAGTTCAAAGTCTTGGACCATTTGTGATGATAGGTTGTGAGGGTGGAATGAGCAAGGGGAGAAATGAAGTCAATCCGCAACGCCATGCTTTTCTGTATAACAAAGAAAAAGGGAAATGAAAATAGAAACACGAAAAAAAACGCCCAGGATGTTTGACTTGGTCAAACTGATGCAAGTGAATGTAGTTCATCGGACAGCGACGGCGGCGGAGCCAATGAGGCGCTCCCACAATGCGCGCCTGTGTCGCTTCTTGGTCGTCACCTCGTTCATCGGCTCGTAGGGCTCGACCGAGATGTCGTAGGAGAGCATTCGCACGCTGGGAGCCTGCGCCTTGGACTCGTCTCGGTCCATGACCACGACGGGCGAGTCGTACAGGCTGCCCTGGCTGGCACCGTACATGTACGGAGATGGCGACTGCTGTCTGCTTGAGGCGATGGACGAGGCGTAGGAGCTGGCGGAGCTGTAGACCAGACTGGGAGGGGTGATGGAGCCGTGACTGGAGCCGCTGCTGCTGTGGGTGCGGTAGTGTTCAGGGCTAGCATGGCGAGATCGGGAGCTCCGGATCGAGACCGGGCTGGGATACCGAGCGGCGGCGGCGTACATCTCCTGCTGGCGCTTCTTCTCCTCGCGATGGCGCATCTTGCGCGCGTGCCTCTCGGCAATCTTGATGCGCACAGGCTCCAGGAAGAAGTCGAGCTCGCGGTACAGGTCGTGCTCGGTGATGCGCAGCTCCCACTCGAGCAGGAACAGCAGCTGCTTCTCCATCAGGTTGACCTCGGTGCGGGTGAAGCCGAAGCTGTAGTAGTCGGTGTTCATGTGGGTGTAGTTGGCCCAGTGCTTGTTCTTGGGCGAGCTGTCGTTGAGGTACTTGGCCGAGAGGATCAGGGCGGCCAGGAAGATGCGGTGGGTGGTGCATCGCAGGCCGCGGGCCATGGGCTGCAGCTTGGCCTTGAGGCGGTTGAGGTAGACCAGCGTCGACATGAGGGTGGGCACCTGGACATTGGACGAGACGACCAGCTGGGTGATGAACTCTTCCAGCGTGGGCAGGGCATCGTCGGTGCTGCAGACGGCCCGGGGCTCGGGGCTGTGAGGCGGCGTGGGAGGCCGGTCCTGGCTGTGGCTCTTGGATTCCCGAGCCGGTGGCGGCATCAGCGTCGAGTCGCAGGCAATGACGCTGTGGGCAGCGTTGGCCAGGTAGGCAATCATGTCCCGGCTGACGGGCTGGTAGACGAACTGCTCGAGAGCAGCCTTGTTGAGGTCGTCCATGGAGAGGAATGATCTTGATGCCATGATGGTGGTGTGGTGGTGTGTAAGTCGCAATGTGTAAGTCGGATCGGCGGTGAGTCGTTGGACCAGGTGGATGCAGCTGACGAAAAGGGCTCTGTCGAATGAATGAAAGAGCGAAAGATGCAAAGCTATGGCCGGAGACAAATGACCGAGGCTGGAAGACAATGATGGAAGACGAGAGCGGCGATATATAAAGACAAACACACAAAGGCGACGATGAAGGGAGAGGCGGAGTGGTGCTGAGCCGAGGACGCAGCCCTAAAGTCAAAAAACGGCACGAGAGAGAGAGGAAGGGAGAATGAGGACGAGGTCTGGGAAGAAGTTGCAAGGAGGACGAGATGGACGAAGGAAGAGAGGATGAGGAGGAGAGGGATGGCAAACGTTGATAAACAGGCAAGTTATCGCAGTCAGACACGAGAGGACGTGTGCATGTGGCCCTTATTTAGTCGGACCAGTGACCTGTACACGAGGCTGTATACGTGCACGCAAAGTACACGTCCGGAAGGGTGTACTCGCACAAGAGCACCAGCTGGCGGTCCAGGCGCTAGCGATGCGCCACAGGGAGGGATGGCAGGGTCTTGGCCGCCTGTGGAGGGGCGCTGAGGGTCGCCGGAGGGTCGCTCGAGGGCCTGTGGAGGGCTGCTGTGGTGTGCCGGCGGGGATGGCTGCGGGCTGCAGGGGTTGGCGATGGAGGGCACAGGGGGCCGCGGTCCAGAGAGCAGGGGGGGGGCAGGGCCGCGAGGAGGGGATACCGGGATGCGATGTACCGGCAGACAGCCAACGACGGCGTGGCACGACCAGCGAGGTACGGCGACTAATGTACTGAGCTGCAGTCGACGTGGCGGGCCTTGGGGCGGTCAGAGACAACAGTTCGAATCGAGTCTGGTACGGCGCTGCTTTGTACCCGATCAGGTTCCTGAGCCTGAGCACGCAGCTGGCGTCTGGTGGCTGGGGACGGGGTACAAAGGGTGCTGGTAGCTGGAGAGCGTACTTACTGGGTAGGTATGTACCGTACGCGCGTTGAGGGTGGCGGTACCTTGAAGCTTGTCCCGGTGCGAAGTCGTCGAAAGAACTGCGAGTTCTTGCTGGCAGACGCTGGGCGGGGCGGCAGCGGCCAGGCCGACAGGGATTCTCAGCAGGGCTCGTTTAGAGTTGCGCTGGGCCCGGAGGTGTCAAAGAGAGGCTCTCGGGGCAGCGGCAGCGTTCGGTGTCGCGGGCAGACGGTGGCGAAGGATCGGGTTGTCAATGGCTGTGTCGGTATGAATAGAGCAGGAGAGATGGATATCCTGCAGAGGCCGGTTGCGGCGGAAGGACAGGCTGACTTGATGATGCCGTTGATGACAAGAAACGGAGAGAGACAAGACGAGGAGAATGATGGCTGAGTCAATGCTTGACGGCCAGGTAATAGCGTGTCGTATCAAATTGGGCAATGGAATCTTCAGAGTCGCCAATTTGAGAAGAATGAGCCCGTGTCTAAGGGATGACCAAGACAGCAAGCCGTGTGTGTTTGTAGTCGTTGTACGTGCAACAACGAAGGCAGCAAAAGACGATTGAGCGCACAAAGCAAAGCAAGAGCAGCAGTGAGCGCAATGCTTTAAGAAGCAAAACCAACAAGCCGAGTTCTTGCTGTTATCTCTGCCCGGTTCGTGGGTTCCGAGGCCACGATGTCGTGCTACTTGGGTACCGGCCTATTGGATTGGATGGCTCGATGTGCCCTCCGCGATGTGCCAACGTGGCGCCGTCCGATCCAGCGGAAAGAGGGGCGAATTGTTTCGTTGGGCCTGGACGAGGCGGTTGGATTTGGGCGACGTGTCTAGCCGGCTGGCCTCTAAAGCTGTCGGCCGATTGAGACGTGGCGTCAAGGGTGAGAAAGGATTTTCACGTCCTTCCTTTTTCTCAGGTCAATCAGCTGCTGCTCTGCCTATTGGGCCGGGATTCCGTGATGCTCTTGGGCAACAAGCGAATGCGGTGAGAAGAGGAGAGAGGCTGCAAGTCAAAGGCCTGGTCGGCAGATGATGGGGAACTGGGTCGAGTGATGCGATGCCAAGTATTCAAGAATGCGATGTAGGGCGGACAAGGCAGATGATATAAATCATGCAACCTTTTTCTTCCCAATGGCGTCGTTGCGTGGTGACAAGTGGTTGGTCTGCCCTTTGTGGGATCAGATTGGAATCCAATAGCAGATATATTGGGCTTGCGGGAGAGGGAGTCCGAAATGCAGGAAAAGCGCTACCGGAATTAATGATGCAGCCAGGCAGGTGTAAATGCAGATGCAGGCAGGGTCCAAAGCGTCGAGCGATGGTCAGAAGGGGGCCGTCCAGCGGTCGATCTGAAGGGGGGGCGAGAAATAGAGTGATAATTGAGTGAGAGGACAGGTCGAGTGTCTACCACGCGGTGGTATGCTGTGACGCTGATTCAAGGACTGATGGGCAGATTCTATCCCTTTGTCGTCGATTAGAGGCTGTGATGACTGCGCTGCAGCGTTCCAGTGGATCGATAAGGCACGGAAGGGCACGAAAAAGAGGGCGAGCCAGGCCAAAAGATGGTGTGAGATGCACAAGACAGAGAGAAAATGAAAGGGAAAAGAAAAAGGAAAAGAGACAAGGAAACGAGAAGGAAAGGGAAAAAGAGAGAGATTAGATTAGACGACGATGGAGATGAGGAAAGAACGAGATCGGGAAGGAACCACGGACGACGATACGGAGCATTTATCACCAGATGGCCAAAACCAAAAGCAACAGACGACCTTCACCTTCCAGTCACCTTAAGCTACCTGGATGAAACAAAACCACGCGGCAAGGCGTCGAAAATAGAAGACGCCAGGCCTCTCCAAATCTCTTACCGCTGATCCAGCTGCGCATCCCGTATCCTTGGGAGCTGTGCTGTTACGCCAGCCCTCGTCATTCAACCGCTGATTCGGATTGCAACAACCAGCAATAATAGCAACAGCCGCCCCATCGCCATCTCCTCCATGCAAAACACCCGACCAGACACCCGGCAGAGCATCCGAGCACAAGCACGAAAAGCAGCTCGGCGCCTATTCCACACACGACGCCATTGACTGGCCGCCAGCCCCTGGCCTCATCTCCCGCCACAGCCCTAAAGGAAACGCAAGCAAGCAACGAGATGAAGAGCTGCAGAGCTGGAGAAAACAGAAGGCAAAAGGCGCCCATCTGCTGCTGAGAGCTTGCCGCGGGTTGCCTCTGGGCGCAGCCTCATTGGCTCACGACGCCGTGCTTCTGAAACCGGCTCCCGATTTCGAAACCCGTGGCTCTCCGCATCTCTTCATTTACAGAGGCTCCACTCCCGCGAAACAGACAGCATGGGGAATTTGCTGTGCCCTGGGAACTGGCGATTGGCGATTTGGCATCGAGAGCCGTGGCCAATGGCGGCGCGCGGCTCGCTCCCAACCTCGTCCCGGGGACGGCGCGGTGGCCAATCATCGGGCTCGAGGCCCGCGGCAGCCTGCGGCGATGAGGCGGATACGAGGGACAAAGCACGAGAAGCTGGTTCAGCAGGCAAACGAGAACGAGCCGCGGCCACGGTGCTTTTGGATGGAGCAGCAATTCAGGTCACCCAGGACGGAAGTACATACGAGTACAGCACAGGCTGCTGTCTCTCGCCTTGTGCGTGTCCGCCTTACCCCGTGACGTCTCTTTCATCCAGGGCGAATCCACCAACACGTGAGATTTCTGCTCGCCTTATCTCGCCCTTGCTTGTCTTTGGGCAGATGATTTGCTGCCAGGCCTTGATGCGCTGGCCGACGCACTGGCCAATAGCTGCCGCCAAGGCGCCTTTCAGCTGCACGCCTCGGCTGCCCAGAGAGGCAAGTCCAAATGTAAAGTGTCAGAAGGGATCACTGAGTCACTGCCAGTGGCATGAACAAAAGAAAGGAAGGGAGATGGCAAATGCACATGAGACATTCAGGTGGTAATGCAGTGACACCAAGGTAGGTATTCGCCATGAACATGACCTGCACAGAGGAAACGAGTGATCGAGTAGCAGCTCAGCATTCAGCATCACTTTTCATATTCTAGGTATCCCTGGATGGACAGCCACACCGCGGCCGCGGGCTCACACCAACGATGCCTACTCTGGCTTGTCTGGCAATTCTGGCGTCTAGTTGCCTGTATCTTCTCATTTCCTTTTCTTTGATCTCCTCGCCCAGGCGTCAGACAGCCCACCCACCATCACGATCCACGAGCCGCTCCAATGCAGGGGCAAGAAAGTATAAATCGTAAAGACTATAGGACGTTGAAAGGGTCTTTAATTGCATTGATGCAGTGCGGCCCGCATCCCTTTTGCCCTGAGTCTTGAGAATGCGAAACATCAATCTACACACAGCTTATTAGACAGACAGCCTCGATGCCAGGCATTCTGCCCGTCATTTCTCTCCCTCTGCCGAGTTCCCCAGAATCAATCAATCACACCGTCTCCGCTCTGCAATCTTATATTCGTAGGACTACCTGTATTATTCGATATGCCTCCTGCAGAATCATCTACATATCACTGAGGTAGTTGTAGCGTCCGATGGTATAAACTTCCCGCGAGTAAGACGCACGTTAAAACTTTGTGATATTCGCATGGGGTTTCCGATCCCCAGCCGTCGCCGTGGCGTCTAGCTTTTTCACTTGTTTCCGGCCCGGTACCTTGTTCGTCTCCCTCAAGCGGATGCGATGCATCAATATCTTGATCCATTCGCGGCCTGCTCTGATCACAATAAGCACTAGTAGTACTCGGTCATATACATATCGCGACGTGCCAGCTCGAAAATGACAACCCTTTCCGTGACTACAACGGTGATACTTTCTACAACGCTCAGCACTTCACTCCAGGGCGCCGTCACAGTCCCTGCTAGATCCGATCCGCGTGCAGACAAGGGCCGAGTTTTGGTTACTAGTGGCTGATGGGATTGCGATAGTGCTTTGGCCTCCTTTGCTTTTTCTGAGCCTTCCCTTGCACTCGTATGTCGTATCATAGTTGCTTTGTTCATACAACTACTAGGGTAACTTACTACTACTGTACGAGGGACAAGGCCTTCGTCATTCAGCCCTCTGGCATGGGCATGCATCTTTTTCAAGCTCTATCCTCTGCAGCTGAGCTTCAGGACTCGATGGTCAGCCCTCGCTTCCTGCTTAGCTACCATACATTATCCCTACCCACTGTCTCTCCTCCCCTATCCCGTCCTGCTACCTACTTAGTACCCGAATATCAAGATCATTAGACCTTTTGGCTACTATCCTGACTCTTGCAAGCGTCCCAACCACACGCCGTCCTCCAAGCCATTAAATCGCGTTTGCCCGAGATGCCGCTTACCTCCATCCTAGCCCCTCCCCCATGCCGCGATTCAGGAGTACCCTACACCAAAGGAATCACATGTTGCACCAACCATCTAGTATCCCGAGCGGTGCTCTCGCTAGTTTGAAGCCCAAAGTTCGATTATTTTTCTCCGCATTTTAGTCAAAGCACGGATCGAATAGTAGCAGATTGCCCGCGGATCCTTCTTTGTCGTACAAACTTTGTTGCGCCGATAGACGGGGCATAGAAACGGAACGCACGCATCCATACAATTAGTATCGATGCAGGTCCGGTCCGCCCAAAGCCGTTCGACCAACAACAGCAGCAGCTCTTATTGCGGCAATCCAACGAAACAACCAGCCATCAGATCATTTCCCGTAAGTAGCACCTTGGGTACATATGTACATAGTTGCTGTAGCCAACCGTAGTACTTGGCCCTCATGTACCGATGCCCAGCCCTTTGCTTCTCATCAACCTTCAGGACACCAATCAAAGGCGGCATGTGGCCTCTCCGCGTTTGATGGGCGCCCGAACCGCCATAGGGCCAGCTTCTCCTCTCACCTCGAAGCCCAAAGACCCTCCGTTGAGTACTCGAACCTCTTGCATGAGTCAATGCCTTCTCCATCAAGGACCAACAGCCAGTCAATGCATTGGGGGAGATGGGACCAATCATCTCCAACTAAAGAGGAGAGGGTTATCAGATTGGTCTCCTCTCCTCTCCTGTCGTTTTACACATCATCCATCATCGTCGTCATCGTCCCTTCTCAATTCATGCAGTGCCACGAGTTCGCCCAGGGTTCAAAAGTCGAGTGATAGTGTACATACATGCATTGCAGCATGCAGAATGATCCCGCCTCTCTCTGCTGTTGTACATCTCATCTCTAACCCACATACTTCCCACCCTGTCGAAAAAAGTAGGTGAAGGGAGGTATTACTAGTTTCCGCGGGAAGCAAGATTGCCTGCGTTTGCTCTAATACTGCTGTGTATCCCGAGAATATAGTGCCCAGCTCCATTTTCACTGCTTCTTTTCCTTCTGTTGCCTTCTTCGTCTGTTTGCATACTTTTAGCCAATGGGTCCATGACAGCTATGTGTTACATTTCGATCTTACGGTCTTCAATTTGTTCTTGGACGTACAGTATGGTTAGTATTCACGAATGACGCTTGTAGCGATATCACCCCCCTGTCTCCTATGCCGGCTGGACGTGCTTCGGTACGTATTATCCGAGCGGGTCAACGAGAAAGACAACGCATCAAAAGCGTGGCGAGAAAGAATCAAGCGTGGGGTTCTTGGGCAAGGGAAGAGAACCCCCGGCGTCGTCGTCGTCGGGTAAAGAGAAACAGAATCATCCCTGGCCGCTGAAGATGGGACCATTCCATGTGAGCTGTGTCGATTGTCTGGCGTGTCGTTGCAGGTGGCATACATGTATCCGATGTTGTATGCTGGTGTAGCTACCTACTTTGAGTATTATGGCATCTAGATACCTAAAATGGGACGATTCAACGGTAACCACGGGCAGTAGCAAGTGCATACAGAAACAAAGATGGTGACCAACTGCTCTTTGTTCGTGCTACCCAAATCATCACCGCGGACCGTCCATGTATACAAAAGCGGAGGGAGGCTGTCAGTCATATTTCGTACCCGCGGGATAATATAGATACGATGCACAATAACGGGCGATGCGGTTCGAATGGTGTGAGCCATTGGCTCTCCCTTTGCCAGGGAAATCGACGAGGCGGGAAGTGGTGGTGGCCGTTCCGCAGCATGTGACTGGCAGGTATGGCCACCATCTTTGACTCCTCCAAATGGTGATCCTTTGCTACATAATTTGTATCGAGGTTGTGGCCAATGGCTCTCCCTAGAACGGAGCATGGCCGAAATGTCTCTGAGCAAGTGGTTTGCAAATAACACCTAGGTAAGTAAGTGATAAGGCAGCATGCATTGTCAGAATGCCCTGTTGACGCATTGCTTCGTTGTCAATGTCTAGGTAGCTGTGCATACAGGTATGACGATGCGAACGTTTTTTTCTTGCTTCTTCTGCTTCTTCTATTTCGTTCACCGCCACTGCTATCAAGGTATATCTGCATGCATCGTTCCCAGACAGGAAGGAAAAGAGGGACCTTGCTCTTGCCGATTGATTGATGCAGCTAATCAGCATGTTGAAGTGGGTAAAATATTGGACAACTGACTACATACAAGTATTTCCTTGTGTCAATTGACCTTGGATATGTATACATCTGCTCGTTGATGAAATGAATTGTTCGATGGACCTCACCTCTAAGTCGTAGCATGGTGTGCTTGAGGTACTTGATGATCCCGTACTCCTCCAGAAACCCCCATGTCCATTCGCACCCTTGCCAGCCGGAAAAGCGAGATCTCAACTTTGATTCCCTTGCCCTTTGGCCGAATCACGCCCTTGATTGGCCCCGTGCCGCCTGAATCAAGATGGCGCACCCTGCACGCTTCTCGTTGGCGCCACCACAACGAAGCCCAATGCAACGCAAAAAGCCACACACACACACTCCCTCCCTCCCGTTTCTTCTGTTCACTTCAATCTTGAGGTACCCGCGGACAAGGTACCTTTCCAAGGTACCCCAACAACTTCAAGTTTCCATCTCAAACTTGGGAAGCCATTGCAAGCCCCACTTCTTTTTGAACCCCATGTCAAGCTGTGGCTGACGAGGCCGTTTTCAACACCACGAGAGTGTGGCTGGGGTTTGAACACGCAATTTTCGCCTTCACAAAGAGTCACAAGCCCCTACATGGCCTAAGATACGCATGTTCCATCCATGAGTGAATGAATTTGTTTCTTACCGAAAAGAGGCACCTTTAAAGAAAGCAGCGTTTACGAATACGGTTTCCACGAACTGCCTTGCTGCGCGATCTCGATGATAAGAAGAGTCATTTGCTTTTTTTTTGCTAGGCAGATTATTAGATTACAACGGGTTGTGCACAGCCAGTGTTGCGCACCTCGCCCTCTTTGGTGCATTTTGACCTTTTCTCTTTGAGCCTTCTTGGCGGCCCGTGATGCCGGCGGTTTGCGGGAAGAAAGGCTCGTTACTACTACATGTATGGTTACTCGTGACGAACGCGGGAATTGTTGAGAAAGTTCACGGTCGAGAGACAAACAGGGGGGTTTCATATGAAGACAAAGTAGCAATTACCTATCTCTTTGACGTTCAATAATGCGAGAGCAATACATACGTCCGTACCAACACCACCACTTCTCCAACACCCATCTTCCTCCCCCTCTTAAAAAACCATGCACGGCATCAAGTGACGCCAGGCCCATTTACCCATCCGCACGAGTCGCTGCCCATGCCTGAATGCCGTCACGGAGTGGCTCCGGAGCAAGGTCACAAGTGAACAAGAGTGAACAGAGACACACCACCTACCCACCACCCACCACCTCAGCAATCCAAGAGGGAATGTTACTGTACAACACATTACACAGGCTAATCGCGCCATGGTTGGGCAGCATGGTATGGCACATGTCAGATTCATTCTGGTTTTTGTTGCATGTTGGGGTAAATTTGGAGACAACATGAAAGTTCATTCTGCAGCCTTTTGTGTTTGATTGAAGGAGAATATTTGGATGCGGCACCTCTCCTGTCATGTGCACTTCTTGGACTTGTCGCATCGAGAGGGGGCAGTAATACTTGGCTTTACTGCACTGCACCAGCAACAACATCATACGAAAATCATATTATCATTTGCAACCATCAACATCATTCAAAGATTAAAAAATGGGCACGGATATGCGCATCTTCTACATTACCAAATCCAATCCGCACAAAAGCGCAAACAAACCGCTTCTCAAGTCATCAAACCTGCGTCCTCCCATCCAACCATGCAGTCAACCATCACCACCACCACCACCCACATGACAAACCGTGCAACATGTCTCAAATGTCTCACTTCTCCTATTCCTCTGCGGCCAAACGCAACAAGTAACAAAGCCGCACCCGCAAGGGCAGGCATCAGCATCATTCCGCAACACAGCCGCTGTCCATCTGTCTAACCCATCCATTCAACGTTCCAAGTCGTCTTTTCTTTGGCTGGTTGCATTCTGTTCTTCGGCACCACCGGACTCATCCAGCCAATATCTCATCGCGTTCACATGCCTACCTAGCCCCCGACGGAACAAAGAACTTCACAGATCATCGTCCTATCATCAAAATCTTCGTACAAACAGCCGCAGCCCGTAACCCCAGCGTGGCATCACCGAGCAACACGCGGCCACCAATCCAAATGGTTTGTTTTCAATGCACATACTCAAACCATGACGTTTTCGTATCATCCTCATACCCAACCAGAACGTCGTACATATAACAGTGGTACTAGAACCTCCCTCAGCCCCTATGCATGTCTCACCGTAAACATCCATCTCACGAACCCTTCTCGAACCGCGTTAGGCAGTCTATGCCGGCCATGCCGTAATAATGCACCCTCCCAGCTCTTCTAGAAAATTTCACCGAGCTGAAGTCGTCAATGCTTCCCACTTCGTACCAGATCCTCCTAGAAAAGACAACGTTACCAGTCTTTCACATGTTTCCAGACTCCCAAAACCCCTCGGCATCCCGATCCGCCAAAGCTCCCACACAGCCTCGCCCACAAACAGAGACTACATACTATTACTTCATGTAAAGTCAAGTACCAAACAGCCATTAGTATATGTCAAAAACGCAACAAAATCAAGGGTTTCGACTGTTTCAGGTCCTTCCATGCCCGCATCATCCCTCATAATCTCTCCTCTCCTCTCGTAGGCGCCGCTGTTGGGCGCAATATCAACAGCACGAAAACCTAGCAACGCGATTGGTCAATTAGGCGCAAACCCGCAATAAGCGCCCAAGCCCCCTTGTACACAACTCAACCTCTGAATGCAAAACGTTACGTTCCTCTTCTTGAAACAAATGGCAAGGGGAGCCAAGTGAAACTGGCCATCGCCCAGGATGTATCCTTGTAAATGAGCAGAGTTGCCTCTGTCAGTCAGCCTCCCTCTCGGAACGAACAGAGGGGATCCGATCCGACAGATGCAATGCAACGGCGTCTAAGTAAGTGTTGGCAAGGCTAAGGGTAGCATCTCGCGGTTGATGAAACGCCGCCGAGGGAAGCGCCGTGGCTGCTCTCCTGCATGGATCCAAGCCGAAATGCTACCTTTTTAGTGAATCAGTGACCAGGGGTGGAGGATCCGGTAGACGCAAAGGAATAGAACTTGTGAGCCTATGGGCAGGCTGGCCGCGGCTAAGATACTGGTTAGGCCTGTGTTGTTAGTTGAGGGAATGTTCCGGCCTTGGGAGGCATCATGTGAAAGATGAAGTATCGTGACGGCTGGCTAGCTATGGCCATTCTTTAGAGCTTTCGATGGCATGCCGCTGTCTAGACTGTCATGGCGAGGCGAGCTGGTAGACCTTCCGAGGGTACGTTGCTCTGGGTATGAATGCAGGCTATCGCCCAGCCCCTTATTGCTTCGATATACCAAGAAAAGAGCTTCTCGAATAGAAGATTTGCCTCTCTTGTCCCGTCATGCCATGGATTAAGGTCTTCCTTGTTGAATTTCCATCATATTACTCAGTCATGCAGGCTCTATAGGGACAAGGCTTACCTTGGGCACTTCAACAATGTCAAAGAATCTTTCGTCCATCTCGCTCCCAGTCCTTGATCGCCCCAAACCCTCCAATACCAATGATCATTGCGAGCATCAAGCAGGAGGTATCAATAGCACAGACTCAACAACCACGTTCAGATAGTCCCTTAAAGTCATTTTCCATCATTCATGTCATTGACTATTATCCTCATGCTGATTGTTACCCATTCCTTCCATAAAACCTGGCAGTGTCCCTGAATATGCTGTACATGAAAACATTAAAAAACAGTAAAATAGTGGCCAAAGCAGACCGTCTCAAGCTCGTCTTCTCCCGATCCACAGGCATCTGCGGCGCAGGAAACCGCCTCCTCAGATCCAGCATATCGCGATGCGAGCATCAATCACGTTACCCGTTCCTACCCCCTTTGTGATGCCTGCGTCTTCTTGGAACCTGACTGTGAGGCTGAGACAAGGCGAGCAAGACGTCGGCAGTCTCACAGATGATCATCGCAGAAAAGTGGCCTCCCGCCCTTGAGCGGCTCCCTCAGCCAACTCGAGATGACTAGACGAAACAGTGTAGGGCACAAGCTTGTTTGTCTGATTCCCCCCACCTCCTGATATTATATGGCGCGTCGGTGACGATAAAAGATGCCGGGGTATCCTGAAAACCGATAGGGGCGGAAACCATACCAGCCGTTCGTTCACCAACTCGAGAGCCCTCATCAGATAGAGCATCACATGTACGGAGGCACTCCGCCCATCTAGTGGAAGTAGCTGGCACTGCGGGCTGCTGTCGGGGCTGCTGCTGGCGTCGTCGTCGTCGGCGCGGAGAGAACGTAGTCTTCAAAGTAGGGATGGTTGCAAGCCTGCTTGGCCGAGATTCGTCCGGCAGGGTCGTAGACAAGCATCATCTCCAGCAGATCCAAGCCCTTTTCGTCGAGGTTCGGGGTGAGCGGGCGCTGGAAGTCTCGCTGCCACTTAGGGAAAGACGCCTTGAAATCGGGGTAGGACGTGACGCCGGGCCACAGGTCCTCGGTCGGGGTTCCGAGAGCACTACACAACAGTGATGACTATCAGTTAGCAAAGGCAAAGGACTGGCATGCAAGGCAAAGGGCTGGAAGGGTTCGTTCTCACCGGAAAATGCGAAAGATTTCGTCAATCTCCGAGTCGCCCGGAAACAGGGGCTTGCGGGTGCACATTTCAGCAAAGATGCACCCAATCGACCACATGTCCACGCCGGTAGAATATTGCCTTCCACCAAGCAGAATCTCAGGAGCTCGGTACCAGAGAGTCACCACCTCGTGCGTGTAGGTCCGCAGCGGCACACCAAACGCCCGCGCCAGACCGAAATCTGCAAGCTTTAAATTTCCCTCTTTGTCAATGAGTAGGTTCTGGGGCTTGAGATCCCGGTGCAGGACGCGGTGAGAGTGGCAGTACTTGATGCCGTTGCACAGGTGCATCATGAACTTGCGAATGACGGCGTCGCCCAGTCCAAGGTGCTGCAGGCGGAGCGAAGAGCCCTCGGGGAGAGCCTTTCCACGGCCACCATCGCTGACGGGAAGCGCCTCCATGTATCTCTTCAAGTCGAGGTCGAGAAACTCAAAGACTAGGTATAGCTTGTGGCCGTCGGAGTGGACAATGTTGAGCAGTCGAAGAATGTGAGGGTCTCGCATCTCCTTGAGGAGGGAGATTTCGCGGATGGCGGTGCTGGGAACGCCCTCGTCTTCGGCCTCGAGTCGAATCTTCTTCAGGGCAACGATGCGTCCGCCATTGGCAAGGTCTCGAGCCTTGTACACCACGCCGTAAGTGCCTGTCAGGGTTGTCGATGCATTAGCAGGATGTCATGCTATGGGTGCGGACATGGACATGGAGAAGCGGTAGGGAGGGGAGATGGAGGAGCCATGCCAGCTACAGAAGCAACAAGCAATGCAGAAGTAGCGATATGCCATTGGAGATAACGCAGGGTTAGCAAGCGACAGCAGCAACGTACCCTCTCCGACCTTCTCCAGCTTCTGATAGTTCTCCATGATGGCGGGTAGATTCGAAGATTC
This sequence comes from Trichoderma gracile, assembly GCA_020002365.1. Taxonomy (NCBI): domain Eukaryota; kingdom Fungi; phylum Ascomycota; class Sordariomycetes; order Hypocreales; family Hypocreaceae; genus Trichoderma; species Trichoderma gracile. The sequence goes on from JAINEY010000005.1 coordinate 2,393,995, forward strand.
CAGGCAACGATCGGGTCGGGCCAAGTCGATCAAGGGTAGAGAAGGTGAAAGAGAAGTCAACAGATGACGAGCTGGAATCTCTGCCCTGTCTCTTCGTCCTCGTCTGTCGTTGCCGTGCACAAAGCGCGGCGTTGGTCAAGGGCAGAAACACGGTTCTTTTGGTCCCTCGAGCGAGGGGTCGAGAATTCGCGTGGGGTGAAACACAGACGCGGTCTGGCTCGGCTCTCTGGACGAAAGAAAATCCGGCCGATTCTGGCCCTGAGTTTCCAAGTAAGTCGAATCTCCTGCTGGGCGGGTTAGTAGAGACGCGGCGAGAGGCCGACGGTGCAGATGCAGCTCCAAGGCTGGTGGTGACGAGCTTGGGGGTGATTTGCGTGAAGAAGATGGACCCTTTTGTTTGTGTTTACTTTGGACCTGGATTGACAACAGAAAAGAAGCTGGTGGGCTTGGCCTAGCCTGATCGGGCGTGGTGCAGGCGCCCCGCCACAGGCACAGATGTGGCGCATCTACCATCACATGGAAGAGGTGGATGGTGATGGCTGCACAGGGCTTCATTATGCTCTTGATGGAAATGATGATAGGAAGAAGCCTATTCTTTTGTTGACGGATTCTCTCACTAGACAGCTGAAAAATGCCGGTAACGTCCTGCAGGTAATGCATATTCCATCCATATGACCCATCCTTGGGCTCGCCGCATCGTGAAGCCATCGCCTGCTATCTTATTGCAAACCTCAACAGCCTCAAAGTTGTATTCAGTCACTTCGTCACCACACCTTCCTTTCGTCTCAGGTCCAATATCTTGGACAGCTTCAACGTCCCCTTCTCTCCCCATCCAGAGGGCCCCGCCTCAATATCAGGCCGAACGGCCACATACCAGCTCCACGCCCTTCTATCCAACTCGGCTCGACCCAAAACACCGGCCCAGCTCGCAAACAACAGCCGAAGAGCGCCCAGGAGCCTCCCCAAGTTCTCTTGCTTCTCGTCGTTGAGCGCTGCCGCCGTCTTCTTGCCTCCTCCACCATCAGAGGCCCCGGCAGAGGCGAAGCTCTTCAACAGATAGTTCCTCGCACCTTCTGGCCGGTGAATCGCCATGCCAACTGTGGACATGGATGGCTTCTTGTCCTCGGCATCGAGCCCCCAGAGCGCCTCTCCGGAAAACGTCGACGTCCGCTTCTGCGCCGAAAGGGCGTCGTTGAGGCATTCGCGCATCAGGCGCCATCGATCAGGCCCCAGCATGACTCCGCCATACCAGCGAGCGAGCACGACGATTGTGTTTGTGATGTTTGACTCGCGCAGGAGCTCCAGCATGAACTTGCCGCAGCCTGCTTCTCCATCGTCAAACGAGGCTTCTTGCACGAGAGACGAACCGCCGAAGCTTGTGCGTACCGCCCACGCAACGTGATCTGCCGTCTTCTCCAGCTCGGGATATTGGTTAAAGAGGAGCTTCATGAGCCCCGAGCGCATGGACGGCGCTGTTATTGAAGCCGCATGCGCTACGAAGACAGATCCCTTGGAAGACAGCGTCTTGCTCGTTGCCCACACACTGTTGGGCGTTGTACGTGCTGGCGTTGACGTGGAGGAATTTGCCGCCTCTGCAGAGGTTGAGGTTTCTTGGTTCTCATCAGACCACGTATAGCCACCTCGTTTTAGTACAGGTATCTCTCGTCCCAGAACCGTGACCTTGGGCTGGCCGGTTGGTATCGGCGTTTCTCCACCGACTGGCGCCTTTTCGATGCCTATGCTAATGGCCTTGGATCTCGAATTCGCGCTCACCACAGCCTGGGCTAGGCTGAGGCGACTGCTTGGAGGCTGCTCCGGCATCGTGAAGCGCAGCAGTTCCACTGCAAACGCAAGCACCAGAGGAGCTCTGTTGGTAACCAGCGTCGTCTCCTTGATCAGGTCCTCGTCCTCGCACAGGGGCAGCGCTAATGACGCCTCAAGCTCCTCGGGGGCCATGGCATTGTAGTCCAAGTCCCGCTTATGCATCTCAAGCCTAGGTTTCTTCCTCTCTGCGGCCGCGGGCTCCTCGGCTGCCCGCTTGTTGCTCTTCTTGCCGTGCGACTTGCAGGCTGTGTGGAAGCTCTTGGCCAGCTTCGCGTCGCTGATGGCTGCCTCTACCGTAGACAAGGGTGCCTCAGCAATCTGGTCAATGCTGTTCCGAAGGTTAGTCAGGGGAGCTCGCGGCCATCACCAGCGTCGGCGGCACCGGGTTCTCGCCTTTTGAGGTTCTTGGCCTGCAGGGCCTTGATGTAGCCCATGGCGGCCATCATTGATGCCTTGCGTGCCGTGAGCATGCGCAGCATCTCCTGCAGGTCGCCATGGCCCGCCATTGTTGCTGGGGAGGTCGATAAATGAGATGGACTGGCTGCTGAGTGACGTGACCGAGCAGCCTCTGCTTTAGTATTATGTCACCAGCTTGTTCATCCCTGGACAGGCAGTTGAGATAGATGATGACGTGACGTGCCGAGCCGAAAGGCCAGGAAGTGGAGGGATGAGCTGCAGGGTAAGGCGAGATGCTAGTCTTGGCTTAGTTGCCGGCAGCTCTTTAACAGACGCTGTGTAGCTGTGACTCCTCCGCCTCCAGCCACCATCACCGTCTTGCTTCAACTACCAAGGCATTGCCGTCTCCTATAGCATCCTGTAATCTTCATCTCTTAGACCAGTATACAGAGACTCAATTGTGCTTCATCACCGCATCTACCGTACTGTACCATGTCCTCGCCCACTCCGGCCATCTAGGCACCTTGATAGCTGATAATCCCTTTAAGGTCGGTAAGGCACGTCCCTCATACTAGGCCCCACATCATCTTTATCAGCAACGCAGTACGCAATCATGACAGAGGTCCTAACAGACAAAGTCCCACTAAAAATACATACAATTTTATCTCAAAATACATTCTAATAGATAAAGAAATAAGTAAAAAAAACCTAAAAAAAAACCTCAAAAATACTTATAACCTTAAAAATGCAAATCTAGCAATAGCTTTATCTTAATTACTATATCTAGCTATAGCTATAATAAATAATAACTTTATTTTATTACAGGTTAAGTAATATAATTCTAAAATTAAGCCTCTGCCTGCTATGCCTTTATCTCTTTTCTAACACTTCCTACCTATTTTACTAGCAACTTAATAAGTAGAATATACTAATAAAGCCTAGCCGCTAGGCATTTAGGGCCCGCTGCTATAATAAAGCCTAGTTTTTATTAAAGAGGTATATTTATAAGTTAGCATACTAATTTATATAGGAATCTATAAGGAAATTGCATTATAAAACTATTAAAAGACTTCCTTAGTAAATGCCTTGCAGCTAGTATATAATTTTATTAAATTTATATTATATAACCATTTCCAGCAGATTTTACACTAAATATGCATTTTTAACCTATTAATAATTATAAATAAGGCTAGCAAAAGCTTCTAATATATTTAGAAGTAGTCTGCATATATACAGGCTGCATCTATTACCCTCTAAAAGCCTAGCATAAATATAGCTATAAATAAGTATATAATCTACTATATAAGAAGGTTTTAAAAGATAACACTTATTTATAGCAAGCTTATTCTAATTAGCTTTAAGGCTTAGGTTATTACCTAAGCCAGCTATTTCCTTTAATAAGAATTCTACATCCCTCCTTTTATAATCCCTTAAAAATATAAAAGAGGCGCTAAAGGCATTAATATATTAGCGCTAATATAAGCTATAGTCTTTTTCTTAGTAAATTAGCTAAAAAAGGCTAGCTATTATATCTTTATAAATAACCTCTTTTTTACGCTAACCCTCTTCTGCCTTTTTTATAATTAAGGGCATATAGTAATAGGCACTTTACAGTTAAATTATTATGCTTTAAAAAGCTTTATTACTATAAAAAACAATAATTAAAAGGGAAAGTGCTAGCCTTAAGAATAGCTTATTATAAAAGCTACTAAAAATAATAAGGTTAAAATGCCTTAAAATAGATATTTTAAAAAAACATATACTAATCTATCTTAAATGCTTTTAGGTTAACTAGATTATATAAAAAGATAACTCTTTTATCCTCTTCTTTATAATAGTATATAAAGGTAATAAATTTTATTATTATAACCGCAAGCAGCTAAAAGCCTTATAGCTGCATACACAGCCTATTAAGCTTATTTTTAGTAATAAAAGGAGGAAGGAGCTTCTAATCCTAATTATTATAACTAACTATAACTTTAAAATAAGGTTTATTAATATTAGTAACTAGCTAAAAAGCAGCTTAGAATATAATTATTAATTTTATAAAGAAGGTTAGCAGGCATTAGCATAGTCTTTTCTTCTTAATATTTACCTTATTAATAGCTATAAACTGTAATAATAAGGAAAGCCTAGCTAGGAGGTTATTACAGGCTAAGTTAAGTAGTATATATGTATTTACAGCAAGATTTTTTAAGTATATAGCTAAAAGGGCCTCTTAAGATAAAGGTTTTAAGCTAAAGACATTTACACACCTATTTTATAGCATAAGCACATCTATTATAGGAAACAGGCGTCTTATACTAGTTGTAAGGGCTAATGCATTAGCAAAATTCAGTCATAATTATAGCAGACAAGAGTTTTAAAGGCGCAGGGTGCTATAATAAATTAGCAATATAATAATTATAATATAGCTATTTATACAGGCCTAGATTACTAGTACCTCTATCACCAGCTAATTTAGGTGTGATTTTATATATCTTTAATTTCCGGGCGTCTGATTGGCTACAGTTGATCCATAAATACAAAGGACGTGCCTTACCGACCTCAAAGGGATAGCGAGGCCCCGCCCCACCTGCAACCCCCCCATTGCGCCTGCTGTCCCTCCTTCTGCAGCGGGTCAAATGCCCTCGAGCCCACATGATGCTCTTATCTCGATAACCTCTGATGGCGCCTTACCATCACTACCTTAGTAACCGCTGCACCTCTGAGCAAATTTCACATATCAACCTTGATGTCCGTCCTTTTCCTCAACAATGCTCCCTCGATGAACGTCCCAACCCGCCGCCTTGCCACGGCCGTGGCGGGCTCTTCTCTCTTCTCGCCCTCTGCACCCTTGCAACGCCGCCTTGCAAGCTCTTCTGCTGTGCGCCAAGCTGTGAAAACTCCTCCAGCGAAAGGGACCCCTCCCCCTCCATCCCGCGTGACAAGATCATATAAACCGTCCGTCTTTCCCTGTCCCATATGCTGTTCTTTTCACAGTTCTGCCTCTAAGCTCTTAATGAATCACCACTGACTCGAAAAGCCTGCAACAGCACACAAAAACCCTCCTCTTCACCATCATCATCACCACCATCACCACCGCCGCCTCCTGCTGGATCCCCCAAGCCAGACACCCTCCTCACCATCTGGCGCCGTGCTTGGCTCCCTCTAACAGGCGCCTCTCTCCTCGCCGGCTTCCTAGGCTTCTACATCTTCGGCACAACAGTCGCAACCATCAAAGCATCTCCGTCCTCCTCACCATCCCACCCCTGCGAACATGCCACCCCCACCGGCCGCCCGCCCGCCCTGACGGGTGACAACGCAGAGCAGTTCGACAAGGAGCTCAACCTCCCCGAGTGGTGGATGGGCATCACCAAGCTCCGCAAGAAACTCGCCGCCCACGCAAAGGGCGCCGTCCTCGAGCTCGCCATGGGCTCCGGCCGCAACCTCGAGTATTACAACTGGGAGCCCCTGAGCACCGCCGTCGAGGCCGCCCGCACCGGCAACATCCCGCCTCCCAAGGTGCCCCAGGGCATCACCTCCTTCACGGGGCTCGACATCTCCGTCGACATGCTCGACGTCTCGCGCAAGCGGCTCGCAAAGTCCGTCCCGCCCATGGCCTCCTCCGCGCCCGTCGTCAAGGCCTCGTCCATGGCCGACCACACCGGCGGCCAGCTCTCCTTCTTGGACGGCCACGTCCGCCTCGTCAACTCGGACGCGCACCATCCGCTGCCGCCGCCCGCGCACACGGACAAGTACGACACCGTCATCCAGACCTTTGGCCTTTGCTCCGTCTCCGACCCCGTCGCCGTGCTGTCCAATCTCGCAACTGTCGTCCGACCCAGCACCGGCCGCATCATTCTCCTCGAGCACGGCAAAGGCTACTACGGCCTGGTGAATGGCTTGCTGGACAAGAACGCGGGGAAGCACTTTGCAAAGTACGGGTGCTGGTGGAACAGGGACATTGAAGGCATCGTCGAAGATGCCGTGGCCGCGACGCCTGGCCTGGAGGTGGTCAAGATCGAACGGCCAAACATCACTCAGATGGGCACTCTGGTTTGGGTCGAACTGAAAGTGGCGGCCAACGACAAGAAGACATGACATTCCATGGTGCTGTGCGCTGCCACCCATGCTCGAAACGCAGCCGTAAGCAACCGGCAGCTCAGCGGAACTCAGGATTCGTTATGTACGGCTCAGCATGAGTTTCAAATTCTGGCGACGTCTGACTGAATCTAGATTGAGTGGCTTAGAAAGTGGAAATCTTTCCTGTTATGAATGAGTGGCATGCTCTGTTGTATGTACTCCTTTTCTCCTTTTTTGTTGTTTTCCCCAAACGCCCCTTTTTCACGAGTACTCCTCTCATGGCTCCTTTCTGGTGTCGTCTTGCTCATCTTCTCATCATCCCCAAAGTATAGTGAGAGTCATCTAGTATATCTACAAGGGGGGGAGTCTGTCTCTCCGCAAATGTCCATCCACATCATTCATACAAATACAAAACCATCCAATGCCAGCTCCTTTTCCTTTGAGTATATCCGGTTCCCTGCGCCATCCCAATGATAACATTAATAGCTGAAGAAAAAATAAAGAGGGAAGAAATCAGCAGGCGTCCAGCAAACAATCGAGCTCGTCGATCTCGATGCTTTCGGCGCCCTTGCCCCATTCGAACAAGTTGTTTAACCTCAACCAAGCATCGGCATCGTCTTCTTTCCGACCAGCGGGCATGCTCGGCTTGATGGAGGGGCTAGCCAGGAATATGGTGGCTGCGTTGGAGCGGCTATCAGCAAACCACGCGTCGTCTCGGTAGTAGTCCATCGTGGCGACGTTCTGACGCTCGACGGTTTCCGACTGGGGGGCTTCTGCGTTGAGTTTGCGCTTCTGCAGGTGGCCAGCAGTCTGTGTAAACTCCCGCTCATCCTTTTCGAGAGGCGGGGAGTTGTTGCGAGGACCCAAGACGGGCCTCCGGTGTGAGGAAAAGGATCCAATGGGCGTCATGGGCATCGCAACATCGTCATCGGCATTGTCATACTCGGTAGCCGACAGGTCCACCTCGGGAGAAGGACTCAGTTCTCGCCGCCTGGCCTCGATATCATCGGAACCAGAATCCTCCGTAAGGGAGACGGATGGGGTGACGGAAGCAGCCTGGAGACTTGCGTTAAAATCTGGAAGCGCTTGTCTGGGCTGAGTGGTGAGGAAATAGTAAGTGCGTCGTGGGTGTACCGTCTCGAGCTCCTTGGCCAATGGACAGGGGGTCGAGGCAGACCAACAAGGCCGCTTCATGTACGAGGCGAGGCGGGATGAGATGATGGCGCACTGGTTGGCAGACCTGTGAGGCGACGGTATTAGCAAGGCTCGCTCAAGGAAAGGAGAGCGAGAGAAGGGGCCACATACTGCTGTACAGACGTCAGGGACTGTGCAAGGACCGTCGCCAACTCCTTGATCAAATGAGGGCGGTTGCCAGTTGACTGCAGCTGGACAACAACAGCCTCGACAATGTCGTCCTTGATGCTCTCGAGATCGATCTTGTGCGCCTCGTCGGCATCCGCCATCTCCTCGCTGATGGCGCGGGTAGGCGACGGAGGCGGGGTATTCTCGATGGCCATCGATGAGGAGGAGGAGGATTCTGTCGCGGTATGTGATCTCTTGGTGCGCTTGTTGGGGTGCGCTTCTGGCGATTCGGAGCGCGAGGAACTCGATGACGCCGGCGTGGCTGAAGCTGAGGACGCTGAGGCGGCGCGGGAGTTGCTCTTGGATGCGGCGGCGCGAGAGGCGTGCGTGACGGGGATGTGAATGCCCAGGCTGGGGAGGGACAGCGATTTGCGGCGCGTGTTGTAAGGCATGGTGATGGATGAGGTGACGGTTGTTGGTTGTATTATGTTGGGTTATGAGGTTATGAAAGAAGGGCCAGGTATTAAGATACGGATGTAATTGGATTGGAGGAAAGACGTAATAATGCAGTTGGAGGTAAAACGGTGGTGGCGAAGAAGTAGATCGACGGAGAAGAGTAAAGGTAAGTATGTAAGAGGGGAGGAGAGACACGGATCGACTACAGGCTGGCTCGCACAAAGACAGGACAGGCAGCAGACGACAAGAGTCACGGGGGGGGGAGGAGGAGAGTGGATGAGATGATGACGATGGTGCAGGTTGTTTGGCTTGGGGTTCAAGTTTGCACGAAGAGTCTCTCCGATCACAAATGCCCGAGGCAAAACGGGCAGGATGGTCTCGAGGGGGGCAAAATAAAGGATAAAATGAAATAATAATAAAAAAAGAGAAGATCGGATTCGGAGAGGAGGAGGGCGGTCTACGATGTGGACGGGAATGGGATGAGTGATTGGGGAGAGGGGAGACAAGAATGGAGGAGCCACCGACGAGGACGAGGACGAGGACGAGGAGGACCGGTCCAAAAGCTCAGGCGATTTTTTTTTTTTTTTTTTTCGATTTTTTTCTGGCCTGGCCCGCCAACGCCAGCACAAAAAAAAAAAAGTCGAAAAAAAGTTCAAGCTCTCGTGCTTGCTGCCTCTTTTTTCCTTCTTTTTTTCCTTCCCCGAGAACCCTATTGGTCAGAGGGGCCCTGTCACGGCTGCCGAAGTGGGGGCCGCTAAACGTCAGTTGTGTTGCACGGACCACTTACTGTTGCAGCAGCAGGTGGGGTCGTGCTTGCCTCAAAGAAAAAAAAAGAGCCCCATCTTGCCTTTTTCTTTGGCTTGCTTGCTTGTGCTGCAACTTGCAACTTTATGTACATGGTGCTGTGGAGGGGAGGGAGGGATGGTGTCCCCCCGCCCCAAGCCTCCGAGGCGTCGGGCCCTTTACAAAAAGGGAGCGGTTATCCAGCACCCCAACCCTGTTATTCAGCACCCCAAGTCTTGGTGGAAGGTACTAAAGTCTACTTCCTTCAAGCCAAGTTCCTCATGATTGGCAAAGCAAGAAGAGAAGAAACAAGGAGAAACTTTATGTCCCTAGGCTTTTATAGCTTAGATTACTATTAGAAGCTTTTTTTCACTCTTGATATATGCGATTTAGCCTGCCTTTTGCAGTTTGCTTTTGGCCTGCGGAGTAGCGGTACTTGTGGTGTAAATGCTGAGTCAGCAGGACCCGCGATACTTTGTATTATCTGTGACTGCCATACATGCGCAAGGTACTCCAGGGTGCTGAATAACAGGACTAGGGTGCTAGATAACCATTCCCTACAAAAATAGCAAGAAGCGGGTGTCATAGGCTAGTGGCTGGTGGCTGGTGGCTGGCATGCTTTTCTTGCTGGGTACTACATAGTACGTCAAGTAGTACAATACTTTGCAGCGGGAGTTGCAGGCAAAAGAAGGCACTTGCACTGGTAGCATACATGTACACACACATATAGTGGAGTTCTTAAGAAAGAACTGAAGGAAGAAATGAAGTGGGCGAAAGAGCTTGGTGGGGGGGGCCTGCCAGAAAGATTGGCAGCAATCGCCACTCTCTGGTTGGTCCGCCGCCCTCGGCACATCCCAAGGGAAACTGCAAACTTGGAGTGGGGTTGCTTTCCACATTTTTTTCTTCTCTCTGCTCCCACATATTTTCTTCGTTTAGATCGCCCCTGGCTCGATGAGGTAAAAGAAATAAAAAATGAAAAAATGAGAAATAGACAAACAAGGCAAGAAGGGTCTCTTTCTTCAGAGGGTCCCTCAGGTTCCTGTTCCTAGGAGGATAGAAGTAGGGACTGGATAATAAGCCTCCGTCTCCAGGCTATTAAGCCTTTATAGTGTAGCGGTTTTATAGCTAAGAGTTTAATTACAGTACTGCTATATAATTTTAGCTATAACCTAGGTAGTTATACTTATTAATTAAAAAATGCTATATATATAAAGGTTAAAGGAAATTGTAAATTATAAATTAAAGCTTATAATGCTATAAAATTAGCTATTCTATAGTATTAAGCTTTTTCTCTTTAGTTGCTAGCTTTTTAGCCTTTTCTTTAATAAGGGCTAGAGCCTTATTTATAGTATTTTTAAAGTCTATATTAATTTTATAATTAAAATTATCTTTACTTAAGGCATTTATATCTAACTACTATAACTCCTATTTTTTAAAAAGAAGCTACTAGTATTTTTAAATAGGAAGCTATAATATTTACCTTAGTGTTTTCTTAATTAGGTTATTATTATAGTCTTTAAGTTATTAAATTAATTATTAGTATAACCTCTGCATTTTAATGCCTAGCTTATATATATTATAGGTTATAAGAAAGCTTAACCCCTAGGCTATTATTAAAGTTATTACAGCTAGTGCTATTAATAGCAGCAGCTGCTATTACTGCCTTTAACAGTCTTTTATAGCCTTATTATCTTTAATTAGAATAATATTTTTAAATATACTTAAGAGTTATCTTATTATTTTATCCTTTTTAAAATTAAGACTTCCTTTTAAATAGCCTTTTCTTTTAATTACTAAAGGTTCTAGCAGTATAAAAAAGGTTAGCCTATTACTGCTTAAGTAGCTTATTTCCTAGTGCTAAAATTAATTAACCTCTTTAAGTTAAATTAGCTGCTAGTTTATAAGGCTTTTAATAATACTATAATAGTATAAAAGGCTATAAATAATCTTAAAAATATAAGGCTTATAAAAATTAGTAAGATCTTATTTAATTATTTACTTTATAGTCTAGTGCTTATTTTATATAAGTTATAAAGCTCTTAAAGTAACTTATTTATAAATAATACTATAAAGTAGCTGCTATAATAAATTTATAATTTTATTTATCTTTTATATTTATAAATTCTAAATCTTTTAATATTAATCTTACTAAAAGTCTTTAAGTTTATAAAAAACGCTTAATAAATTACTACTACTACTTATAATATATTTTTTTATTACTAAGTATAAGAACTTAATAACTAATATTATTATATAGCTAAAATAATAATACTAATTAACCTAGTAGTAAATAAGCTTTTTTTTCTAAAGTATAAGCTATATATTATATATATAGTTAATAGTATTATTTAAATAAGTTAGCTAGCTAGGCTAGGCTAAAATTAATGCCTTAAGTTAAGTTTTATAATTAGCCTTTAATAAGCTTAGTATAAGGCTATTTTAGGTTTTTAAAAATAACTAGAATTAGGCTGCCTGCTTAGTTTATTTAGTAGTTAAATTATATTAAGCTTTTAGGAAAAATGCCTTTATTTTTATTAATATATTTATATTAATATACTATTAGTAAAGGATATATACTATAGTATTTATAAAAGGATATAATTTTAATATATTTATAAAAGCAAGCTCTTAATTTATAATAATAACTTATAGTCCTAGAATTTTAAATAATTATAAAAGACTATTAAGGATTCTTATTACCTAGCTATAATAAGGCTTAGTCTTACTAGTTAGGAAAATAGCTATAATTTAAAAAGTTTTTTTAGTTAAGGTTATTTTATAAATATTAAAAAGTAGTAAATTAAAGCAGTTAGTTTTATAAGTAGAGTTTATTAATAACACTAAGGGATATTAATAAAGGAGATTAATAAAAGCCTTAAAATAAATAAAAAGCAAGATAAGATAATTTTACTAATTCTAATAATACTAGTAATAGTAATTTTTATTATCTTAAAGCTTATTAAAAAGCTACTGCATCTTTAATTAGCTATTAAGCTTAGCCTTATAATATGCTTATATTAGGTTATAAAGATTGCGCTAGACTAAGGCCTTAATATTAGAAGTCTTTTTATACTATAGTTTATTAAGAATTTATATAAGTATAAAGCTAGTATTATACTAGGATATAATTTTATCCTTTCTTTTTTAAATAGTTATAGTTTAATAGTAAGAGAATGCTATTTAAAGCAGTAATTTATAATTATATTAATTAGTATTATTATTTTTAAAGTTTTAGATTTTTTAAATGCTATTAGGCTAGGTTATAATAATAAGCTTATAAAAGCAGCCTGTTATTTAAGAGCTTATCTTTTAGCAGCAAGATCTTATAAGCTATATATTAGCTTATAATTTAAACTTCCTGCCTTTATTATAATAAAGTTTAATTATATATAAATTCTTTATATCTAGCCTTAATTAATAAATAATAAGGCTAAAGCTAATCTCCTTACTAATAGTATTAATTACCTCCCTTACTGCTAAGTGGCTTATAAATTCCTTATCTAAAAGCGACTTTATTATATAAATAGGTTATATATAAATTTAAATTACAAGAAGCTTTAAGTTATATTATAAGATAATAGCATGGCTAAATAACTTAATGCAGTATTTATAAGTAAATAAAGAACTAATAAAGATAGTAAAAGGGATAAAACACTAGTAAAAGCCGGCATTAGCCATCCCTGCCTGTTAGTGCATTACCTAGCCACACTATGGAGGCTTAATAGCCTGGAGACGGAGGCTTGTTATCCGGTCCCTAGAAGTACCTTTGTACCTCTGTACCTTGTAGGAGATGGGCCTGGGACCACATTGATCCAATGGAGACGGGTCGAATTTGATCACTCTGGGTCGCCGACTTGCTTCTAGAACCAAGAGGCAAGGCGCGAATAAAACGGAAGTTCGGTATCGCTGAGGTTTAGTGCCTCTGTAGGCCGGTCGGTCGGTCGAAGTGTGGACGTCATGGCAATTGGGAGGAATGGTATTGGATCGATTGCATCGTTCATAGGTAATCGATCCCTCTCAGGCAAAGCAAGCCAGATTGGAGAATGACTCTCAAAGCACGCAGCACATCAGCACATCAATCACCACAAGGGGAAAGGGAGAGGCAAAGTAAGGGTCGCAAATCATGATGCAACTGGCTTATTAGACCGATCCAGTTGCGGTTAACTCCGTATGTAAACAACGAGAGAGAGAGAAGCAAAACATACCGAGGATCATCAGAGGGGAAAAGGGAAAAAGGCCTCGTGCCACCAGGTGCCGCCTGGCGTGGCCATTGGCAAATCACGGAGTACGGAGTAATACTCCATTCTCGCTCACATATTTTTCGTACAAGGGTCTATGACAGGACATGATTTTTTACTTACATCGAGGTGGTCCCCGCTGTCGATTTTCTTCTTTCGCGACGTGCCTTTTTTTCTCAACCCCTGGCGATTGGAGAGACACCGCATGGACATGGACATGGGGGGGTATCCTCTTCTTTCAAGGGTCCGGACATGTTGTGGGGGCCCGCTGCGAGACAAAGAGAGAAAAAAAAAAGGCGCCCTAAGCGATAAAGACGCAAGGGCCAGTGGAGGAATAACACAGAACAACAGACAGGACGGACGGGTCACGAGAGTCAGTCTGGGCGTGGTTCATCGCGAGCAGAGACGTGTTCGATTGTTATTAGATATGGAGCTCAATGCGCTGACCGGACCAGACCTTTTGCCGAGATGAGGGCAGGACTGTCTGTGGTCGTGATGATGTTCTGCCGTCCCTTTGAGATACGGAGTGCCGAGATCCCAAGAGTGCCAAGACAGGACCGCGGTACCGTGTCATAGTCGTAGATGAAGGGAGCGTCGGTCATGAAGCAAGCAAAGCCGACCAGGACGGCCATTTGAGCCATTTTGTCGCTCGTATGATTGAGGTGCCCGTTGTCCGAGGAGCTTGGACGACTTCGTTGGGAGGTTTGACGCGTGCTGCTGCTGCTGCTGCTGCTGCTGCTATTATTACCACTTCGCGCTCGTGCTAAGACGCACCTTCAAACAGCCGGACCGGCAGTCAGTCAGTTAGCAGTCAACCAGTCACCTGATCCGTTACACCGCTTTCCCGATGTCTAGAGGAATCTTCTGTGTCCCCTTCTTTTTGTGGTGTTCCGGCAGTATTCGGTATTCGGTACATGCATTCCGAGCCGTAAATGGCTTCCCGCTCAATGTTACCCAAGCATTGCTCGCTTTCAGTCGAGCAGGTCGGTCAAAGGTAGATACCTACTTGCAAATGTCCATTAACCGGGTCCAATTGTCCCTTTTTTGCGCGTTTGTTCCACCTTGTGCTGTGCTTCTGCCGCTGTCCTCCATACGACCATATAGGACCTAATTAGGCCAAATGCTTGAGACAAGGGGGCAGAGAGACAAGAGACAAGAGACAGGCCGGTTGCATTGACCAGCCGTTGTTCTCCGCAAGGACCCTGAAAAAAAGACATCCCTCCCTCTCTCCACAGGTGGCCCGTAATACTGGACGAACTGCTCCGTCGCGGGATGGAGAGACATCTGTAGCAAAGTGTCTCACCACCGGGGGGGCTCACAGCCTCGTTGCAGTTCAATCAAAACGCGCCTCTCCGCATGTGTCTCAGTTGCTCAACCTCAACGCGCCCTTGACGGCGTATTCGTCTGCGTCGCAGCTGGGCCACCCGGTGACGATGCACTCGTTCTTCTCCTTGCCGCCGTCCAGGCCGTTCCAGCGCAGCCCGTTGCCCATCCCCAGCCTCCACCACAGGCCCCAGTATCCCTCCTCAAACAGCCTCATCCACAGCCGCACAACGGGCATGCGCAGCCACAGGGCGTAGTACCTCCACCACTTGACGCTGTAGCCCACAATGACGGACGGGTCCGTGACCACGGGTGCGCCGCCTGTAACGTTGGTGATGGCCAGCGGCAGCAGCATGCACTCGGAGATGATGCACTCCGGGGGCTGCTGGAAGCGCAGCGTGTCGGCATCCCAGCCCGCGTCGCTGCTGCGCAGGGGCGGGTCGAGCAGCATGTCTCCATCGAGCACCACGATGCCGTTCCAGCAGGTGCCAACCTCGAGCACGCGCTGCTCGCGCACGGCTCGCCGGTCTCTCTCGGACGCGAAGAAGGGCCAGAAGCCGCTAGCTGTCCTCCCGCAGCGATCGCGCAGCACCCACGTGTCGTACAGCGTTGCGCCGTCCATGTCGATGCTGCACGCCATCCGCCTCTTGCCCGGTCTGGTCGCGTGGGCACCGTTGACATTGACATCATCTCCCCCGACGGCTGCCACCAGCTTCAGCACGTCGGTGTGGTGATAGACAACGTCGTTGAGCAGCACCACGTTTTCGAAGCGCCGGTTGAGCTGGCCGAGCGGCTCCAGGGCGCCGTTGCGCAGGTTGGCCATGTAGCCCATCCGGTGCCGGATGCTGTGCCAAGGGTTCTCGGGCGGATCGCCGCGCAGGTCCGTCGTGATGTTGACGCTGTGCGCCACGCCGCGCCTGGTGAGCTCGCGGCCAAAGTGCAGCAGCTTGCTGGCCGTGTTGTCCTCGCTGTCGTTCTCCGTCAGCGACACGTAGACGTTGGCGCGCCCCAGCACGTCGATGAGCTCGAGCGTCTGCGCCGTCCACGAGTCTAGCACCTCGTCATTGTTCCAGAAGGACGCGGCGATGAAGTAGCTCGCATTGCGCGCCCGGTGCGCCTGCAGCGTCGGCGAAGAGGCCACGAGGGATGACGCCGTAGGAAACGGTGACGAGAGGCCCTTTGTGTAAGCCCACAGGCTGAGAAGGGCACCGCTCAGCCAGAGCAGCAATTGGGCCGCCCCCTGTCTGCTGGCCCTAGGCGACGACGAAGACGAGCCATTGGTCGGCAGCAGGAAGCTCCTCCTCCTCTTGCGCCTCGTAGCGGCGTAGGACGGGGAGAAGTGCTGCCAGGCGGCGAGGACGACGCTGGCGGGTATGTAGACGAGCACGACGGCGAGGTATATGCTGAGCGGCGTCGAGTTGTGCGTGAAGAGGAGAGGCGACACGCGGAAGTAGAGCGCGGGCAGCGCCACCAGGTAGACGTGGTGGAAGCTCTGAAGGTGGCGGACGAGCATCGCGATGCGGCTGCGGGCCGTCACGGCGTGGCTGAAGGGCTTGGAGTGGCCATGGCCGTCGTCTCGGGGCTTGTCGCTGCTGCTGCGGCTGCTGCTGCTGCTGTCGTCGTCGTGGTCCTTGTCGTGACTGCGGTTGCGGCTGTGGGTGTGCGAGTCGAGGCTGAAGCCGGTGTCGGTCATTGCTGTGCTGCTGGAGGGCAAGGTTCAAGACATTCTGAGGGTGAGGAGGAGGGGTGGAGACGGAGGATTACATACATAGGTAGCTGAGGTGGAAGCTTGAGCTGCGAGTGTTGGTGCTGTCAATAGCACTAATTCATCGGACATGTTACCCTATAACTCAGCACCTATATGTGTAATCCGAGGCTTCATATCTTCATCCAACAGAAAATTGATGCCATGTTACAAATCAATTCTAGACAACTTTCACGAGAACGATTCATCTGTAAAGCGTCAATTGCGATATCGCCCCATCTAAGTTCAATGATGTGATCTTGATAGCTCCGTCCTTAGCAGTTACCGATCCCCAGCTAGCCTCATTATGTCCAACAGCTTACCAAAGCATCGATTGTCAAACGCCATAACCAGTCTTTGAAAGGGCGCGCAATACATGTCCATGATCCGCATACGGAATGGGCAGCATTATACGCTGCATGTCGCAAAAAAACAAAGCTCAAGTTGTAGTCATAGAGAAAGATATCGACTAATATTGGCCCCCGTGTCCGGAGCTGTGAGTAATATGATCCAATACATCACACCACATACGTACTGTAGACGCATTTCCAAAAAGACCCAATTATCTATATAAGAGACAACCTTTGCACCTCCAACACCACCATCATCAGCATCCTCACCACCGCAATGGAGCTCCCCTTCATCACCCTCGACGTCTTCACCCGCACCCGCTTCCGCGGCAACCCCCTCGCCGTCGTCACCATCCCCGCCTCCCTGCCCAACAAGCCCACCCAGCAGCAGAAGCAGGCCATCGCCCGCGAGTTCAACCTCTCCGAGACCGTCTTCATCCACGACGTCCCCGACCCGGCCGCCGACCCCTCGCGCCGCATCGACATCTTCCTCACCTCGGCCGAGATCCCCTTTGCCGGCCACCCCACCATCGGCGCCGCCGTATCCCTGCTCCGCTCCGGCGCCGCCGCCGGATCCGGATCCGAATCCGAGCGACCGACCCCCGTCGTCACCGAGCTCGTCACAAAGGCCGGCCGCATCGCCGTCGTCCGCACCGGGCCCGACTCCGCCTCCGCCACCGTCCCGCACAACGTCCACCTGCACGCAAAGACGCTCACCGCCCACGCCGGCATCTTCGCCGCCGACCTGCAGCCCAGCGAGCACGTCCGCCGCCTCGAGCTCGACGCCCCCGTCTTCAGCCTCGTCAGGGGCGTCACCTTTGCCCTCGTCGAGCTGCCCTCCCTCGAGCTGCTCGCCCACGTCGCCGTCGGCCCCGTCGAGTTCAAGCCCGAGGGCTTCCTCGACGACGGCTGGCAGCAGGGCTTCATCGGCCGCTTCTACTACGTCCGCACCGGCGACTCGACCGACGACGACGACGACGGCGTCCCAGTCGTCAGCCTGCGCACTCGCATGATTGCCGAGGGCTTCGAGGATCCGGCCACCGGTGCCGCCTCCAGCTGCCTGGCTGCATACCTCAGCACCCAGGGCCGCGACA
The DNA here is from genome assembly GCA_020002365.1 of Trichoderma gracile. NCBI lineage: Eukaryota > Fungi > Ascomycota > Sordariomycetes > Hypocreales > Hypocreaceae > Trichoderma > Trichoderma gracile. The sequence continues at coordinate 2,411,570 of JAINEY010000005.1, forward strand.
AGCAGACAACGCCCACGCGCAGGTACGAATTCACACAGGGCGTCGAGATGGGCAAGGAGAGCTCCATCCGCGTCGACGTCAGCCTCAAGAACGGCGCCCTCGACACCGTTCTGCTGGCCGGACCGGCAGTCCAGGTCATGCGTGGTACCATTACCGTTGAGTAGCAAGACACAGACTTCCGGGAAAAAGGGTCGAAAAAGATAAAGACACATCTATACTTGGTCTTCCGCATACTTGCATTATAGCCTTTGCGTCTTTGGAACTGTCCATCATGAATTGTCATCCTGATCCCAATGTGATCCGGCCAGGTCATGAAACCTAGATGCTCCCATATGCGCCGTGATATCGTCACTTCCGCTCGCCCCTCTTCCCTGCCGTAAAGTTATTTTATCGTACATCAATACAAAGTATTACATTTATGCCGCCCGATCGGGGTCCGCGCCCTCTCGCGTGTCCGGCCGGAGGAAGCTGAATCCCAACTTTTCTTTGACAATCGCAATTTTCCTTGCCGTCTAATCCCAAAGAAGAAAGAAAATAAAATGGATAAACGGGTACAACAGAAGAGAATGCCGAGAACGAAGTTAACGAGCCAACAGGATCGAAGTGGTGTTTGGAAATATGAAAGACAGAGAAAGAAAAAGGACCAAAAACAACAAGCAAGCCCCTTGCTCCGCCGGCACCATGATCATGCAATGAGGCTCAGGGAGCTCTCTCTCCAAAGTAGTTTCGTGGCTTCGTATCGTATCCCCATCACTCCCGTCGACGTAACCTATACTCGTTGAATAACTGAGGCAAACCGCTCGGCAACCTACGTGGTACAATGTTAGCCTTCTCTCTCTCTCTAGTCTGTGTGGTCATTTTAGGAGCGGCGGATTGTAGGATTGTACATACCTCTGGAGTTGATCGAATAAAGGGAAGGTCAAAGAACATGATCTTCTCGTTCTTGCAAAGTTCAACGACCGTGTAGATGAGCCCCCAGGGCTGCGGCCAGAAGCCTACCAGTCGTTCCAGGAGGATTCGGGTAATCTCTTGGCGAATCTCCGTTTCCTCGGGGTCGTTCATGTCTTTCCCAAAAATGTGCTGAATGACCTGGCTGAAGAACTCGGTGTGAGGGTTGGGGAACCTCAGCTGGTTGACCATGCTCGACACCAGATAATATCTGGCGTCGGGGGCTAGCTCGTGCACCAGCATAGACAGCATGGCAGCCTCAGGCTCGTTTCCTGAGATGGGCGAGCCGGCGGTGGGCGGCGACCGCTCGGTGGCATGGTGACCGGCATAGAGCACGACTGCGCCGATGATCTGAGCATTTGCGGCAACGGGCACATGGCCAAACGTGGTCTCGGTCGACGCCGTAATGGTGTGCGCAATCTGCGCCACTGCCTCCTCCGCTGGCCCGTTCTGGAAGATCTGATCCAGCACGCTCAAGAGACCGGCTTCTGTCAGAGTGGCAACGGCCTCATCAACAAGGCCCGGATATGTCCTCAGCTCGTCTACCCGATCGCCCTTGAGGTTATCAACAGGCTTTCCGTAGTTTTGCTGAGGAGTGGCAGTCAGGACTGTGTTGATCAGCTGGATGCAGTGCGTCGGAATGAGGGCACAGAACCGAACGTGGTTGGCTGCCAAGAAGTCAGGGAAGTCGTGGTGCATTATCACAAACAGCTTCACCGTTCCTCGAGAAAGCTCCTTGCCGGCATCCGAGACAGTCAGTGACTTGAGGAGCTCGCTCACGCAGCGAAGCAGCTGACAGACAAGGTCCGCAAAGGCCTTCCATCCTGCATTGTCCGCCAGCTGCAGCAAGACAGGCATGAAGGCTCGATGTTGGACGAGTGACAACCACCCGAACGCGAAACCGGGGATAGCCTGAGGGCCAATGGTCTCCAGTCTGCTGGCAAGTCTCAGCATCACGTCGCGGCGGTCGTCTTCCGAAAGCTCCTCGCAAACGGAATGAATTTCGTGGAGAAGCAGCGACAGCAGGCGGAAGAAGACCCGCTGATTCAAATGGTCGGGGCGATTGATGTGATGATGGTTCAGAACCAGGGACACCAGCACCACAACCGAGTCCAAAAAGGCTGCGCGTGCCACCAGCGTTTCCGTGGACATGCTGGCAAAGGCGCTGACGAGTTTCGCCAAGGCATCCGTCGCCATGTAAGCATCACCGAGGGCTCCAGTGTGCAGAATGTGCTCGTAACGCTCCACCGAGACGTCGACGCCGATGCGCACAAGGAAGAAGAAGTCGTCGCGGTTGCGAATAACTTGCCTTGCCTGCAGCTGCTGGATGAACATCGTCGTGGCTTTGCTGGATGCGTTGTGGTTGTTGCAAAGGTGTACCCATTCCTCAAAGACATACTCAAGCTGGTCCTGCTGGATCGCTTGCTCCTCCGAGTCCGCCAGGCCTTGAGGCGGCTGGGAAGGAATTGAGCCCATCAGCTTGTTCTTGAGCCGCTGACCGGTGGCGGAGCTTGGCTCTTCACTGACCCACGCCCATGCCGCCTCGAGTGTGCGTATGAAGTCGGCGTACAAGGCAATCGGTCGGTTGTTCAGGATCGTGAGGTCAAGCAGGTGCTCAAGGAACTCGAGCGAGTTGTCCTTGCGGGCTTCCAAGACCTTGGACATTGCGAGATCAATGTTTCGCCAGTCTAGCAGATCGGTTCGGATCAATGCTGCGAGCAGAGGCAGGCTTAGGAAGCTGGGCCCTGGCTGCTGAGCGAACAGGGAGCGGACTCGACTGTTGAGGGCCGGACCCGAGATTTTTCTCAGCGTCTCCAACACGTGGACAAGGCTCTCGAGCGTCAAGTTGTCCTCAACCTGCTGGAAGATGAGTGCACTGATCTGCTCGGCGGCATAGATGGCAAACTCCTCCGAGTTCTGGGAGGTCTTGATGATGAGCTGCACAAGAGCATCGACAACGTCGAGGACGGGATGCGGCCTAGGCAGCCCGACGAAGTGATCCTCTCGAGCCTCGCCCGCCACGCGCAGCAATTCCTGCAGCAGCTTGTTGACTCGCTCTGCCAAACCTCGAACATCCATTTGAAACCCAGCCGCTCGTCCGTTGCCCATCGCATTGGCAGCGGCAAGGTTATGAACCGGAGCATAGGGCTGCAGCTGTGCGCCCAGCTGCTGGATCGAAGGAGTCTCCGCGGGGGTGGGAATGTTCGGCAGGGCAGTGTACGTCTCCTGCAGGACCTCATTTGCCAACGACCTTGTGGCCTCTGATGCAGATGGAGTGTGCGACGCGACCGTGGAAGAAGTGGTGCGAGGTTGTCTGGCGAAGTCTTCGTAGATGGCCATTTGCTCCGCGTTGAGGCCGCCGGGCCTCGGCTGTATCTTATACGGGCTTGGGATCGTCATGGCCCATCGGTTGATTCCGGTTGGGTGATACGGCTCGTTTGGATGCTGCAAACGATGCCGCCTCCTGTGCTCTATGTCGCTCTCGAGCATCTCCTCAATTTCCGGGACGGCTCGCTCTTCCGCTTGCTTCTCGATGATGCTGCAAGCCAAATCGAGATTGGAGTTGACGCACATGATGATGGTGCCCTCGGGGAGACCCGAAGGCAAGTCGTTGGCAAGACTCCTCATATAGTTGGTCAGGTTTGCTCTGAGCGGTTCCTTTGACGTGACAAGAGCAAGACTGCCAGCAGTAGCCTTCACCATGTTGATAGCAGACGTCCGGACGCGGTTCTCATCAGGCTCGGCAATGAAGTCTTTCCGAATCATCTGTTGGGTGGATATGGCAGCGATAGTGACGGATCTATCGACGACGGGCTGAATGATATCCTGGAGAGCGCGGGTGAGGGCTGACCGAACAATCTCGTGTAGTCTGCTGGTGCTGACGACCATCTCATTTGTGGGAGGAATAGTGATGAGCGGTCCCAGGTCTGGAATGGTCGGAACCTGGGGTGACAGGCCGGGCCCAACGGCCGAGCCGATCCCATTCAATGACAAGCTGTCAAAGGCTTCGAGCTGCTCCTGCACAAGCGCGTCTGATTCCTCCGCGACAGGACGGTTGAGAATTTCTCCAGAGGGTTCAATGCTCTTGTGATCGAGGTTTAAACCCTTGCACAGCACCTCAATTTCAAACTTGAGATTAAGCTTCAACTCGGCGTGGTGGTAGAGCTCGATTAGCAGATGAATGATGTCCATGAGCCAAGGATTGGGAGGTCTGAAAACTGCCGAGTTTGCCGCTTGAATGAGCACCTTGCAGACGAACGGAATAACAACGATGAGCCGCTTGGTGTCGTGCGCCTCGATCAGCAATTGCTTGAACGCAATGTTTCTGTGCTTTATCGGATAATCGCGGGCAAGAGTGAGCAGACCGAGCCACCCTCCGAGGTTCTTCAGGTGTGATCTCTCAGTCGAGTTTTGCAGAGTCGCTTCAGAGTTGAGCATCCTAGACACACTGATATACGTCTCGCGGAGAACCTCAGCCCAAAGAGTCTTGTCTTCAAACAGCTTCACCAGTTCCAGATACACGTGATGGTAGTTGGGCTGCATCTTTGCGCGTTCCTCGACAAGATGGCTAGCGAACCACTGCTGGTACTTGCGTTCCAACATGTCCCGAAGCTCACTGCACATGGACTGCAATGTGCCTTCGGTGATGTTGTTCAAGACAAACTGGATCTTGCCCTGGGTTTCATCGTCGGGATCCTCGAATTGCGCATCTGGAGGCGGCGGGTCGACGTTGATGGCTGTGAACGCCGGAGCAGGGCGGTCGATGCTTGCTTGTTCATCACCGGTTCCATTCGCAAAAGCATCGTTAGTAAAGCCCCCTCCATGCGGCGTACCTGAACCATTGCGAGCACGTGCAAGCTCCTCCTCGTGATCTCGAACGATCTCCTCCGCCTTCTTGAATGCCTCTGTCCCCTGAAGGCCGGGAATCTGCAGCAACTGCTTGCAAAACCCTGGCCACTCCCTGAGACGCACCAAAAGCTGCATAAGCGCCTGGAGGCCAAACTTAAACATGGCATCGTCAGGCGGATGATCCCTCACTGCCTCTAGAATCATGCCAAGGCCAATCTTCAGGGGAAGGTCGGAAATCAACTTGTGCGATATGATGCCGCCAAAGAGAACTGCGGTGGTGGCAAGAGCTTCGAGGGGATAGTCGACGTAATGATTGTACTCATCGAATAGGCCGTGAATCATACAGGCGAACACGTCTTGGTCGAGCGGGTCGCGCGAATGCTTGTAGCGGTCCAGTATTTCGACGATTGTGCGGACCTGTATCTCATCGCCGTACATCTTCTTGTAGTGCTCCTCCATCTTGCTGTTGGCGGCCTGCGGCAGAGCATTCCCGTCTTTCCCGTTCGCGTCAATGATATCGTCGTACCCTTCTCCATAATTAATCAAGCGAGGGTACGCAGTGATGCAGTGACGCTGAACCAGGATGAGATCGAGAACGGGCGCTTTGGGAAGGAAATCCTCGAGTATCTGCAGCAAGGCTGAAACGGTCCGCACCTGGAGACTGGTACTAGTTTTCACCGGTGGCTGACCGTCTGGGGGTCGCTGGAACTGGATCTCGAGGTTGGCCTTGATCATGAGAAACTGGAGAAGGGTTCGAGCAATCTCGTTGCTTCGATCGGCGTTGTACTGTGCCCATTTGGACAGATCAAGATAGCCCTCCGCATGAGCAAAGGCCGCCAAGTCGATGCCAAAGCCATTGGGAAGGTAGACCAGCTCCTCTAGCCAATTATGCTTGGCGGCATGATCGAAGATGAGGGGAAGATCAACAGGCTTAATAGCATGCGCATCAATAAGTCGCTGAACGACCCACTCCTTGTCTTTCTTCCAAAGGCTATCGAGCACGAAATCGTATTCGGGGGAGCGCTTGTACAGAAAAGTCTCGAACAGCGAATTCAGAGTGTCAATTGCCATGGCCGCCCAGGATTGTCTGGGAACCTCAAAGGCAGAGACAAGGAAGATGTCGAGATTCGGGACGACGACTTCCTGAAACAATCGCTTCGCCTCAACGCTCTGCGAGGCGTGAACAGAGTTGAGGGCGACGTTGAAAATTGCCGACAGCGCTGCCACGGATACAAGAGGATGCTTGACAACGGCGGCGGCACGTTCCTGTACGTTGGGTGCAGAGTTTACGTAGTCGTCAAGCGTAATGCTCCGCTGAAGGCCGGGAATCGTGGTCGCATCGAGTTGATCGGGCCCCAGGGAAGCATAGGCGCTCACGAACGACAGCTGCGCTTCCGGCTCACTCCACGAACCACCCCAGAGACGCTGAATATCGAGGTTATTAGCCGGCTCTTCGGCAATTGGCAGCAGAGCTCTGTAGAGCCGCAAGAATTGGGCAGACGAGATGCGTGCCGACGGCTGGTCGAAACAGAGAACGACTTCTGTCCAGTCGAAAGTCTTGGGCACATGGCGTTGGATGGCTTTGACGAGGACGGCAGGGTCGTGAGGAGGATTCTGGCTGATGGTAGTGTACGTTAGTGCGGCAGAGACTTGCTCGGGACCCAGCTGGATGTTGCTGGGACGGCCTCGCAGGAACTGGAAGCATGACTCTTCATCCTTGGTAAAGTCGGGCCCAGCCTTTTGGATGTAGCGAGCCAACGAGTTGGCAGGCCGATCGGCCAGGACTCTGCTAATATCGAGAGCCGCCAGCACTTCGGAGGGGGGCGCTTGATCGACGGATAGGTATCGCTTTGCAACAGCATTCTGAAGATCTCGGCGGGAGGCGGCATTGAAGCTCGGAGGATAGTATTGCAGAAACCTGTCAATGATGAGTGAGACAAAGGCGGGCGTCAAATCAGCGTGGGCTTCGATGTCCGGCCGAGAAATGATGTCCATGAAGGTGGGGAAATTAGTCGACAGGATAGCATCCGCTGTAGTGAAGACAGATTGTTAGTCGCGAACGTGACGGAATGGACAAGCAGGATGTTCGAAACAAACATCAAGCGATTGAAAGCCACAGCAAGTAGTTTTTGGCTTTTTTTTTTTTTTCGTCATACCTTTGGTCTTCAAATCGGGACGAGAGCCCAGTTTGAATGCCAGAGCCAACAATGTCTTCTCCAACGCATCGAGCTTGAAATGCTCCATAAAGGTCGACAGGTCAAAGTCGCGAAATATGTCTTCCGTGCCACTCTCGATCGACTCTGCAATTTTCGTTGCTTGATCGGGATCGTGTGCAATCTTGCGCATCTCGCCGACGAGAATGTGGTAGTTGCCGGGGTTGGCGACGGGCCTGTTGAGGCCAGGGAAGATCTGGGGCGCATTGCCCGCCACCAACCGGGTGAAGTATTTGGAAAAGACCTCCATGCCGTGTTCATCGATAAGCTGTGACCGGCGGCTCCAGTTAGAGGCTTTGCCGGGCTGCACGGTTTTCGGGCGAGATGCGGGCACTCACCTTTCTTAATTGCTCGACTTGCAGCTCCCACTTGGCACGATCCTTATCCTCCTTAATGGTGCTGAGCAAGAGGTAGACTTGGGCGACGACAATTTTCGTCAGGGAGTTGGCCCCCGTTGGACTGCTTATGCCAGGACTTGCGCCAGCTGTCAGGATGCCAGTGTGCGATGGATGGGGTGAATGGTTACTGCCAGTCTGAAGGGTCTGCGCAGGATTTGGTGAGAATGATCCCGCTCTTTGTGGAGGGACCATGGAGGGAAATAGACAGCGGTCGAGACTGAATCTTGAGGCGGCGGTTGGGCGGCTGTAGGCGTGAGAAGGCGGGAAAAAGGACGACTATCAGCTGAAAGGGCCAAGAGGTGCTCCTACATGCGGCGGCGGGGTTTCGAGGGCGTTGAGGAGAAGAACGAGACTCGTCAAGTCGAGGCTGCTGAGGCGAAGCTTTGCTTGGTGCGGGACGGCGACCAAAAGTCAAAGTGGGTTCACGTGAAGACTCGTACTTGTACTATAGTCTAGGTGTTGCCGGAAAAGAGGCCGAATTGCCAGATGCAGGGAGGGGAGGAGAGGCTCGAACAGAGGCCCGGCGAGGGGGAGCAGGAGCAGCAACTGGCAGCGGCAGAGCGGCGAGGCGAGCGGGAGCGTCGAGATGGGACTGAGCGTCGGGGAGACTGGGGATTGGGTGCAAGATGGAGTGCGAGAGGCTGTCGCAGTGCCGCAGAAAGAATCGTAAGGTAGCCCGCCTTTGTCATGACAGGGTGGCAGCCCGCGTTGGGCTGGGCCATCAGTACGGCGCAAAGTCACGTGAGGCTCCTCAAACGCTCTGTTGCTGGGCCAACAAAACCCCCACAAAAAGCCCCCACTTCGGGGCACTGAGGTAAACGGCAGGTGCAGCGCAGTTGGCGGCAGGATTTGGGTGCTTTGGGTGCTGCCAGGGGACTTACAGCCCTCTTATACCTAACTGTAGTTGTACCTACGCAAACAATACCTAACCGCTGCAACTACGCGCATCGTGCATCTCGCATCTGCAACGCCTGTCCGGCTGCGTGTTGCCTTTCAAGTCGCAACGAGTACTAAAATCTCTTCTCCTATTTCCAGCGACGGCTTCGGCCTCCAGCCTTCGAATTGGCATCCACTCACCCCCTTGGGCCGCAGGGCAAGATGCCTGCCGCCATTACCGACTCCCCGGCCGTTGCCATGTCATGTCAGTGCATCGCGAACCGGCGCCTGGAGCACAGCATGCTGACAGTTGTCTCGATGCAGTTGCCAACAACTTCTGGGGCAAGGACGATGCTGGCGTCGGCCCCCTTTTGGAGCGAATGATAAATTCGAAGCAGACCTGCGATGAACTCAAGAACTTCTATGGCGGTGAGGACGCTCGATCGGACCCGTGTGCAGCCGGGCGTGACGCTGACTCTGTAGTGTAAACAGTCCGGGCCGCGATCGAAGACGAGTACTCCCGAAAGCTGCTGAATCTGAGCAAGAAGAACCTGGGGTCCCAGGAGAGCGGAACGCTAAAGGCTTCCCTGGACACAGTCCGCAGCGAGCTCGAGGCCATGGCCAAGCAACATCAGAACATTGCCGCGCAGATGAAGACGGAGCTTGAAGAACCGCTGGCCGCGTTCGCGGGAGGGATCAAAGAACGACGGAAGATTGTTCAGAACACGGTCGAGAAGCTGCTCAAGGTCAAGATCCAGCAGACAAATCATGTCAACAAGGTGAGGCGGGCGCTGCTGTCACAGTATAAACCAATCGAGGTGCATCCGTAACTGACACCCGGCAAGACTCGAGACAAGTACGAACAAGAATGCTTGAAAATTAAAGGTTATCTCGCACAAGGCCACATGGTCATGGGCCAGGAGGAGCGACGAAACAAGGCCAAGCTGGAGAAGACACAAGTCAGCCTGGCGGCGTCAAACACCGAGTACGAGAACGCTGTCAAGGTCTTGGAGGAAACCACCACTCGATGGAACCGGGAGTGGAAGGCCGCTGCCGACAAATTCCAGGACCTCGAGGAAGAGCGGCTCGACTTCACCAAGAACAGCCTCTGGACCTTTGCCAACATCGCCTCGACGGTGTGTGTCAGCGATGACGCCTCTTGCGAGAAGATTCGGCTCTCCCTCGAGAACATGGATGTTGAGACTGACATCATCACTTTCATAACTGAGCGTGGCACAGGTCAAGAGATCCCCGAGGCCCCCAAGTATATCAACTTCGTCCGCGGCGATGTCCACGACACGCAATCGGAGGCGTCCGAAGACGAAAACAACTACACCGTGGCACAGTTTCCTCGGAGCATCAACCCAGCCTTCCGCTCGTCGTCGCCCCAGCCTTCTACGTTCGAGTCTCACCATGACCCCAACTCTGCGCTGGCAAACGACTTGGCCCACCGACCTCCCCCCAAGCCGGCTGGTCGTGAGGGTGCGGCAACTCCGCAGAAGAGCCCCCAGAAGTTGCTCCCTGCTGGACGACCATCCATGGACGATCCGTATCGCAAACAGCAACCTCCGAGCATGGATGATCGATATCGAAAGCAGCCGCCGGCGGTGGAGGATCAGTATCGCCGACAACCACAGCAGCCCCCTGCTCCGGACGATCAGCATCGTCGGCAGCTACCTCCCGCAGAGGAACAACAGCAGCAGCAAGCGTATGGAAGGCAGCCACCTGGGGCGGATGACCCATATCGTCGGCAGCAGCCTGGGACCGAGGATCAGTATCGAAGACAGCCGCCGGGGGCAGAGGATCAGTTTCGAAGGTCGCAGACGGGCTCATCCCAACCTCCCTCGCCATACGATAATCGACACCAGTCTCCAAAGCCGGCAACCCCCCATGATCCATATCCAAAGGATGGAATGACGATGCTGTGCCGCCCTGGAGCACCATCGGCCGGCAGCCCCCAGATTCAGTCCGCGAGACCCTCTAGCCGAGATTCCCGCAGCGAGTATTCCGATCCTACGTCCATGTCCAGCCAGGAGCCTCAAGCCGGCAAGATGTCCCCGGTCAAGCAGGATCCGCCGACCTCAGCGAGCCCCGATAAGCGGATGCTCAAGAAGAAGAGTGGTTTCTTCCAAAACCACAGTCCCTTCCGACGTAAGAGCACCAAAGATTTGCAAGCTGCTGCTGCCGCTGGCAGTCCACAGCCCGGCAACAGAAACACCTGGCACCCATCTCAGTCTCAGACCTCGACCAGCCCTGTGCGTCGGCCTCAGCCCTACGGCGCCAACAGTGAGCCGCAGACTAGGAATCTGCTCAAGGAACGGACTGCCAGCCCGGAACCCATCGATGCCAACGCCAGCCTGGCTCTTGGTGTCGGCCAGAATGTTCTGCCGGTAACGACGCCAGACACCAATCGACAGAAGCCACAGCAGCCGGTGCAGAAGGCTGAGCCGGCTGACCCAATTGCGGCTGCCTTGGCAGAGCTCAAGAATGTTAATGTGAACAAGCAAGCCTCGATGAGAATGTCGGCGGACCACTATCATGGCATTTCCACCCCAGTTCCTACCAACGAGGCTGCCATGACGCGGGCCTTCCCAGCCCCTGGGAGCCATGATGCTGCTGCAGCTACTCGCGGAACACCTCCGCCCTCGTATCAGGCACAGACTCAGGTGACGAGACTGGGCGTCCCCCCTCCAGCTGTGACGTCTAGGGCTATGAAGGAGGCGACCCAGAAGATCACGGGCCAGGCAAGGAGCATCTTTGGCGACGATGGCCGCCGGGGCTCTGTAAGCAACCCTGCATCGCCGATATCTCGTCCTGGAACCAGAGGCAACGACGCCTCAGGCTCGGTTTCTCCAGGCGGCAACCGCGGCGCGTCACCTCAACCTCAACGGCGCATGAGCAACGATCCTCGGCAGATGGGTCGCAATTCAGTGTCGCCGAACCCTTACCACGACCACCGCCGAAACGGCTCTCAGACCAGTCTGGCACAACAGAATCAAGGATACTATCGCGGAGCCTCGCCCCACGGATCGACTCGGGGTTCGACCAGGGGTGCATCGCCGAACCCATATCAAGGCGACTACAACCAGTCTCACAGCCGCCCGCAGAGCAGCTACAGTGGCTCTGAAATGGCGATGCAGCTGGCCGGCGACGATCGATATGGTTCGACAAGAAGCCGAAGCTCCATGCGGCCCGGCTCTCGCGCCATGGGCCTGTACGACGGAGGGCACCAGCGAAGCAAGAGCGTCGCCGATCCATCGCGGCAGTATACTCGCGACGGCCGGCCAATCCTGCATATGGGTATGTTTCTCTCTCCCTCTGTCTCTTTCCCCCTCGGCATGATCTGTGGAAGCAGTTTGACTAACGAACTGTTCAGCACGCGCAATGTACATGTATCAGGCCGCTATTCCCGAGGAACTTGGCTTCGCTAAAGGCGACTACCTAGCCGTCTTCCGTCATCAGGATGACGGCTGGTGGGAGGCAGAAGTCCACGGCGGAAACGGCCAAGTTGGGCTGGTCCCAAGCAACTACCTCCAGCCTTGCTGATTGATCGACGATACTGACGGACGGCTATTGTGACTCTTGGCGGCTATTCTTCCGTTTTTGTCTTGTTCTTTTCTTTTCTTTCTCTCAACCCGTTTATTCTGAATGATCAACATGACGTGTTTGTTTATGGCTTGATGGATTGTATATGATTTGACAATGGTTTTGCAATATGCGCAAAAACGCCCGACTTCCGACTGTTTATGCTTGACTTTTCTCGTTTATAATAGTTCGGCTCGATAATATAAGTTGTCGCTCGTTATCTTCGTTTCGTATCGTGATGCTTGGTCTGATCAATTGTACTCCTTTCTTGAACAATGTGTAAGGTAGGTGGAAAAGAGGCAAATATATATGCCCGTCTAAACAATGGTCTGTAGTTTCAATATTATACATTGCTGGTGCTTCAAGAGCTCAATGAAGCTGTTGCGTCTGCCCAATTGTGGTAATGACCTTGTTGTACCAAAGGGTACTTTTGCTACCCACCCATTGCTGTGCAGAAACCGCTACAGAAATTTCAGGGGAAAGTACTGAATAAGTACAAGCCGTAGGCCAAGACGTCATGTTGATCACATGCGCCAGAGCTCAATGTCGACACAGGGAACTCCAACGTCTCAGAATCTCTTGCTACACCAACCAACCAAGCTGGAGAAAGATTCACTTTTCCTGTTACCGCGCACACCTCTGGCGTTTTGCGGGTGAATTGGTTCTCCCTTCTAGAATCAAGTTCGCATCGTCTATGGAGTGATCATCCTGGGCATAGCCATGGTAATTCTAACCCACTGCAAAGCGCTTTGTTGCCCTAGGCTAATGCTTGCTGCGTGCGCCAGGAAACATTCCAGGAGACTGCGCGCGTCGTTACCTCGAAGCCTGTCCAAAGGGCCGTCGTCAACGTCGTGCTGCTCGTGTCGGGGGCAGTGACGCTGCTCTGCCTGGCCGCCGTTGCGTCTGTGCTCTTCTTCCAGAACTTTGTGCCTGACCAGTTTGTCACGACGCCGGTCCATCTACAATATGGGTGAGTGGACCAGCCCGATGCGTGCCTTTCGACCGATTTACTAGAGCAATCACTGACGATCTGTTCATTACAGGCTGAGCTCTCATCCATACGGCGTCGCTGCGCTCGCTGCCCCAATGCTCAAGTCGCAGCAAGACTACGACATCTCCGTCACGCTATCGATGCCGCGGTCGCCGCCGAATGTCGAGCGAGGGAACTTTATGATCAGCCTATATTTGTTGGATGCAAAAGATAGCACCGCGCTGGCCACAGACGCGCGGAGGTTCGCCAACGACCACTCGGAGTTCGAGCAGAGCAATGTGCTATTCAGCTCCCGCAGACCGGCTCTGCTGCCGTACATTGATCCCGTGGTGTCTCTGGCTTCTCGCATTTTGTTCCTGCTCTATCACTTGATAGTTCCGGCAGCGCAGACTTGCGTATTGAAAGTGCCGGTGGCGGAGCGCGTCGCCTTTCCTACAGACTCTGCTATACCCTCGTGGGCGTACGTGGAGGTGGAGGCGGGGCAGCAGATACAGATTTACAGCGCTTCCCTGACGATGACTGCGCAGCTCAGCGGCCTTCGATGGCTCATGTTCCATTATCGTCTTCTAACTTTTATCTCTTTTACGATGCTGTTCTGGGTCTGCGAGCTCGCGTTCATGAGCGTTGCTTGGGCCGTTTTGAGTTCTCTCCTGGGAGCGTCGTCTGGAAACGTGGAGCTCAAGGGCCACAAGGGCCAACGCCGTGCTACAACCGAAGGCTTCTCTGACTCTGATGAGTCCGGCGAGGACTACGAAGGTGATGACGGATCTGATTACCCTCAACAATTTCCTACCTATGGGAACCAGCCCGCTTTGAAGCATGAGCCAGACGTCAAGGACGAGGAGGAACACAAGCAGCCGCTTCACGAGATTCCCGTTGCTGGAGAGGAGGCTGATGACGAAGACGATGATGGCGGCGACAGGTCGGCTTTCGATTCGGGTATTGGGACGAGTTACAGCGGAGAGGCGAGCGGCAGCGTTCGAAAGAGACCGTCACGGTCACGGTTGGAGTAGCGGCATGAGCGAGTACTGCGTCTGCGGCATGGCACTCTTGATCAGGATACCCCGAATTTTCGAGCAATGCGATGGTTTTCTCTCTTTCCTTTGCTGCAGTGATCCCCTTTCCTCTTTGTTCTTCTATTTGTTTCTTCATAGAATGGCCAGGTGGTTTTGTGCTCGTAGGAAAGCTACATGTATGTAATTTTCCATTTCAAAGAACAACCTCGATTTGACCACAGAGCTACCAGCGGCCTATGTAATACTAAAATATGGCGTATAGCTAGTTTGAAGAGCTGCTTAGCCACTCTCTATTTCAATGTCTAGTTGGCGGGAAGAGTCAGCCACCGTGTGGTTGAGTGCAATTCGGACATGGTCCATGAAGTAAGTGGCTCGCGATATTGCTGTAGGTAGAGTCATGACGCAGAACCATCGTAACCTTTTGCTCCAAGCGCCGAGTGTTCTTAGTTGATTACAACCTCGGTGATATTCTACTACTTTCTCCTCTCTACCCGATTCAAGGTGAAGGAAAATCACTCAAAGCCTGGCTTGTATACAAACTTAGCATCAAGAGTCTTGTCTGTCAATATCTGGATGCGAGCTCGTGGGTACAGTTCCCAAACAAGGCTCTGAAAGCACGACAGAGCATACCTGGTAGATACCTCCATGGAGTCCTGCGGGAAGCGGCGTCGGGGCTCCATGGCGGGTATTTCCCAAGTTCTGGCCGTCCGTTGCCAGTTGATGTGCTGTATTAGTGGCGCTGCTAGGCTGCATGATCCCACGGGTCAGAACCAGCCACGGGACGCGGGACAGTTTGCTGGTGGACGCTGCAGTACTCCGCTATCATGGGAAGGGAGAAGTGACAAACATATCACCCCTGTAGATTAGGGCACAATCAGCGCATTAGCAGCCTGCGAGTGAGTGCCAGCACATGCGCCAGTTTGCGGTGGGAAACAACAATCAATAACACCACTTGTACCTTATGAGCTGGCTTTGATGCCGTGGCATCCATGCGTGAGCGGTGCAGGGCTTGCATGTACTTCCCGCTGTAGGTAGGGACTTCAGGTACCTACTTGGACAGCTGCCAGTGGCTGGCGCCCAAAAATGCAATAAACAGAGGGCTGGGGATCCATTTGGGGGGTGGTTGAGGTGTTCCAGGTTGCCCCGGACCAAGAGATGATCCGCTGCGGCGGGACGGCAACCCCCCCATTCGCCCGCTATCCAAGTCGATTCACTTGACGAAGCCCGTCCTCGGGTGCTTGTTATTTACAGCACCTTCTTAGCAAAGGCATGAACAACACCTGGCTGTGATTCCTTTCTTCTCGTGGCGGAACCATCGTGAGCCCCAGGATCAACTCGGCACTCCTGTCTTGCTTTTGCCCTGCCTTCTTGCTCCCACATACTGTGCGCAACAGTCCAACGCCCGCACTCACGCCACTTCGCTCGACACAGGCGATGGATAGCTGGTGAACGTCGGAGCTTCGAGTCGCCAAAGCTTAGCCCGCCTCCTCCAGATCCCCACCGCCCTCGCTCGGGACAGCTTCTCTCCCTCGTCTCCCCAACAACCACCTGCTCTTTGACCGCCCAACCGCCAGACACCACCTACAAAAGCCCTCGCCGTTGCCGCTACGATGCCCTGCTTCAAGGGTATTGCGGTCAGCATCCATGCCAACTCGGCTCCGCTCCCCGAATACGGCATCCAGAAGCAGTCGAGGCTGTCTCGCATCAGCACCTACATCCCGGTGCCGCAGCCGACGCTCGCCGCGGGCAACAAGCCCGAGCCCGCAAAGTTCGCCATCTCCATCACGCTGCTGACGCCCGGCCTGCCCATTCCCTACTCGGCCCCCAAGCCGTCCGAGTCCAACCCGTACCCGAAGCCGCAGTTCGTCGGCGGTCTCCACCCCGGCTCCCAGAATGAGCGAGGCAGGGTCGCCGGAGCCGTGGCTCCCTACATGCCCTTGACGAACTCGGAAAACGAGACGATTGCGGCCTACATCTACTTTGATGGCAGGGCCAAGGAGGAGGTGGCCACCTTGCTCCGGCCCGGCGAGGAGACCTGGGTCAACAGCCGCTGGGTCCAGGTGCCGGACTCCGAAGGCGGCGGCCTGGCCGAGCGCGAGTTCCTCTTCCGCGAGGTTGGTCTCGAGCGTTGGCTCAACGGCCTGGACCTCAAGGGTCACGACGCTGCGGAGAAGCTTGAGAAGCGGCGCCAGAAGTTTGAAAGAAGAAGGCGGCGACAAGCTGCCACCCTGCAGGGGAACGCGAGCACAAACGCGGATGGACGCAAGAGCACTCTGAGATATGGCGACGAGGCCTCGCCCATCGAACCTGTCTACGACGATTCCGATTCCTGGTCCGACGACGATGACGAGCCTCCCGAGGCGACTGGCCAGATCAAGGTGGCCATGTTCCGCGTCCTGGCTTCAGGCGAGATCAAGAAGGGAGAGTACTCTCCCCAATTTGACGCACACGACGGAGATGACGAGTACGAGAATGGGAACGGAATCGACGCAGACGTTGAACACACAACGAGCTTTGCCAAGCCCAAGACGCTCGATCCCAAGACTATCAGCACCCAGACCGTTACTGGAATCGACGGGCCTGACAAGCCGTATGCTACTTTTACATTCTTTTACCGTGGCGAAAGTAAGATTTGCCTTCCTTTTCCTTGGGACTTTCTATCTTGATCTGCCCTTCGCTCTGCTCTTCATGTTCGCTTCACTCGAAACTAACACCTACAAAGGACAATTGCAAAAGATTGGCGTCCTCCAGTCGAACAAGAACAACGCTCAGGCGACTGCTCTCGCTGCTAAGCGGCGATCGGGCCAGATAGACTTCTCCAACCTCGGACCCCTGAAGGCCGGCGGCACGGTCGGATTCTCCGCCTTCCGAGACCAAGGAGCTGAAGAAGCACGACGGAGAAAGGCCAGGAAGAAGAGCAACGGCAATGCCGCCGACGACAGCGATGACGAGGAGGAGGAAAGCGAATTCCTCGGCAAATTGGAGGAAGTGGCCGACAAAGAAACCAGCACCAAGCTGGCACCAGAGGATGTGAAATTCCAGGGCGAACTGGCAGATGGCGTCAACCGTATACACGTATGACCATTTCTCCTAAAACACTTTGACCGTGCCGGATACTGACATGATAATTCACGTAACAGCTTAAGAGGGCACACTCGGCCGATCCAGATGCAATTTCCACCCCAGAGACGTCCCAACGAACCGACTCCCCTGCCGATCCAGCATTTCTGGCAGCACCAAACTCGAGCTTGCAGCCAAACTTTGACTCCCTCGCTGCGGCAATGGTTGGCAGTCCGCTTAAAAAGGCACGGCCAAGCGGCGAGCAGAGCAATATCGGGGACAGGTTCTCCGCTGCGCATGGCTTGAGCGCTGCCCTGGGCTCCGCCGTTTCCAGCAAACCTGGATCTCCAGACAAGGAAGTTGCTGCAGCTACGAAGCCAGAGAGCAAGGTAGAGGAGGAGGAGGAGCTGTAGTGGCAGCGGCGAATGGCCAGAGCACACTATAACTTGGGAGGGGGGTTTGGCAAGGTCAAAACCCATCCCATGACTACTCTGTTATTGGAATGACCAAGCGATGCATCAGCGACGAGCCGGCCTTGACCGAACAACAATGAACCAGTCTTTGACCATGACGCCCTTATGGAAATGGACCATGATGTACGAACGATCCGCTGGATGCGATTGAAGCCAACTATATTGATTTTTCATTTTCTCTTCACTGGTTTGGTACAAGGGAGAGTCGGATAAAAGTGTGGACGGGAAACAATGAGGGCGCCTGGAGGCTCGAGATGTCCGTTGGTGCTGCATGATGCTCTACGCGGCGGCAGCTGACGAGAACTTCTACGTGGGTTGCTAAGCTGAGAGCTGGCTAAATCGTCTGGAGTTTCATTCTCCTTCCTATAGACAGTAGCGATGACCTATACGAGCCGCGCTTTGCTTAACCCCAGTACTTTCTTAGTACACGACTCTGCGGGATTGCTTGAGAGGTTGGGTATAACTTAAGAGTCACTTGAGAGAAGAAGAAGAGAGAAGAGAAAAATGGTTAGAGGAGTGCGTCAGGATTCAAGATTTCTTCTTCTCATTTTGTCTAGCTTTTGGCGATTGATGCTATCAAGCGTCAACTCGCCCGCATTTTTCTCTTCTCTATTTTTTTTTTGTACCCTTCTTATATATCCAGGACTCTGTGAAATGAGCAAGCAGTGTTTCTATGAGCTTACGAATCTGATGCATTTCTTCCGTCGTGCCGTGGCGGGAAGTGGTGATGAGATATGAGTCTGGTCGTCATCTCGAGGTGATGTCGTGCGAAGGATTCGTGATTTACGCAAGGCGCGGGGTACTATAGCCGCCGGCTTATATATAAGGCATGTGTAAGTCGTTAACTATGATGATTCACTGGCCGTGAACTTGCATTTTTTCCAAGCTGTAGTAATTACAAGCAGACCATAAAAGTCATTCATTTGGTCTTTCCTTTGAAACAATGTCACCAGCCCTGATCCGACTATTGCGCTTCCTCCCAGCTCTTGTCGCCTTTGCCGTCGTGGGATCGGCTGCCGGTGATAGTGTAAGCGCAGAGGCATTCTATTCTCATGACGTCGATGCCAGGCAACAGAGCGAGCAGAAGCCGTTCTCAGGGCATGAGCCTGGTGCTACAAAGGGGAGTTCCTTGACGGCGGAGTTTGGGGATTTCGTGAGGGAGCAGCTGGACAAGTGGAGGGTTCCTGGGATTGCGGTGGCGGTTGTTGATGGGGATGAGGTGTATGCCGAGGTGCGCTTTTCCCCCTGAACTCTGTCTATCTTAAGGCTGTGTACATGGTATTCGAAATGTTGGTTTGTAAGAAGCAGGTATTTTTACTGAATGCTGTATGTACTTATATAGGGCTATGGATATGCGACGCTGCCAGATGTCCCGGCTACCCCCGAGACGCTCTGGTACGGCGCCTCGACGACAAAGGCTCACGTCGCAGCCGTCCTGTCGGCGCTCATCCACTCGGGTAACCACTCAGCGCTGCTGTCGAAGGGCTGGTCGACGCCCATCTCGTCCATCATCCGCGACGACTTCGTTCTGCAGGACGAGTGGGCGACGAACCACGTCACGCTGGACGACGCCGTGAGCCACCGGACGGGCATGCCGCGGCACGACGGGTCGCTCCTCAGCGTGGTGGACGACAACAACGGCGACGGGGATAGCAGCAGCAGAAGCAGGCCGGCGACGCCGAGGGACGTCGTGCGCAACCTGAGGAACCTGCCGCTGGCGGCGGAGCCGAGGCAAGTGAGCTACTACTGCAACCTGATGTACGCGACGCTGTCGCATGTCGTGGAGACGGTTACGGGGAAGTGGCTCGGACGGGTGCTGAGGGAGGTGATTTGGGGGCCGTTGGGGATGGATTCGACGTTTTTCGATTTGCAGAGTGCTTTGGATGCGCCGGAGCATATGGCTTCGGGGTATGCGTGGGATGACGAAAGGGGGGAGTATAAGGAGATTCCGTACATGACACTGACGGAGGTCAGCGGCGCGGGATCTGTTATATCCAATGCCCTGGACTACGCCAAATGGATCAAGAGCTTGATCCAGCAGTCTGGCCCTCTTTCTGAACAAGTTCACGAGGATATCCGGACGCCGAGGGCGTTCTGGGGTGGCTCTCCCGACAAGGGCTACGATCTCCAGCTGTATGGGCTCGGCTGGATCAGGACTCTGCACAAGGGCCATGTGGTGTACACTCATGCTGGGGGGATGCACGCGTACGGAACCGAGGTGTACTGGTTCCCCGAGGCAAAGTACGGGGTGGTTGTGTTTGGGAATACCGCGACGTGCCATGTCGTGGAGGAGGTTGTTGGGTGGAAGCTCATTGACGACAGGCTTGGTATTGCTGAAGAAGATCGCTTTGACTACGCCAAGAAGTGAGTCTCAACATGTGGCATCGCTGAGATGTCGTACGATGGGATAGCTAATAATGTGTGCTACTAGGTGGAAGGAAAGCCAGGACAAGCTGGCTTGGCTGTACGAGAATGCCGTGGACGTGCTCTACCCCGAGAGACCGGATCCCGTACTGCCCTCTACGTTGAACACGAGCGAATTGGCCGGCACATACTACGACCCGGGCTACGGCACCATTACGCTTCGCGAAGAGCCTCACCCAGATAAGCCGGGCGAGAAGATCCTCGTTGCCGATCGCCCGGAGACGACGTGGAAGTACTCGATGCATTTTCACCATGTCAGCGGCGACCATTGGATCGTGTACCTACCGGCGCCGATCTACAGCGGCACCAAGTTCAAGGACTTTTACGCCGCGCAGTTCAAGGTCGGCGCGGACGGCAAGGCGTGGGGTGTTGAGGTGCTCATGGAGAGTCGGGCGGATCCCATGCCTGAGGGCACGGTGCTGTATAGACGGGTCGAGTGAAAGGAGCGGGTGAAAGCTGTGTTGTGATCCTGTTAGCAGCTGGACATTGTGTACAGAGCGTGTATGTGGAGGATCATATAAAGAGAGGTTTTGAGGGTGTGTGTCAGACAAAAAGTTGGTGATTAAGAATTCAACATGAAATTCAGTTGGCCGTTCTTAAGTTTTATCATCACGAAAGAATAGGAGAGTTGAGTGCTGGTTTGGAGCGCCAGATCTTGCAATTGACTTACCATATGAAGAAACATCAATCCATGATAGCGAGGATTTGTACAATGGACGTTGAATGTAACCAGAAAACGATTTGTTGTGTTCTGGCCCTAACAGAAGCAAAAGTGGGAAAGGAAAGGTCTTCAAATTGAGGCTGTCGAATTTTCTGCGGCTCAAGATATGGAGCAGAGTTCTGTTAGATGCACACGCCCCTCTTATGGGAGCTCCAAGCCCCCCGCTATGCACTTACGCAGCTACTGGAGAGCTGTATGCGCTTAGGCAGAATTATTCGCGCCCGCGAGAGAAAAATATGATGCTGGCACTGTGCTGTCCCTCTCCCTACCCCACCATTCCATCCTCCAAAACGTCTATCGTCCCCCGAAAGCCTTTGGGCACATTTTGCGACAACTCAAACTGCGAAATATCTCCTGCCACTCCTCCACCGTTCGTCACATCCGAAACCTCCCTGTTCGTTCAGCTGCGGTCGCCGCCTGTACACCAGAAGCTTACACTCGCTCGCCCAGTTACTCCCCCCTTCCGAACAAAAGCACATAAACCGCCAAAATGTCCAGTAAGACATGCATCAACCCCGCCACAGATGCGCGCCAGGAGCGGTACTAATCACGCATTTGCCCGCATGAACAGTCGAGGATATCGCCAGTATGTAACCTTGCGGCCCGAGTTGCGCCGTTTCTCGCCCGAGAGCTTTGGGCTTGGCAGCTCGTTTCTAACGCGGAATCTTTTCTCCTCTGGCAGAGCAGTTCGTCAATGGCTTCTTCATGGGAATGAGCACCAACATCCAGGGCCTCGCCGCTGTCTACGTACGTTGTTGCGACTATCCAACTTGCGGCCGATACTGCGAAGGAGACCGTTTCCAAACTGACGTCGGGGCATAGAATGCCAACTCTGTCATGACCTTTGAGTCCCAGAAGTTTGAGGGTGTCCAGGCTATCCTGGAGAAGCTGACGGTGCGCATACATACGAGACCTGCCATCTGGATGCGCCGAAAGAGCTCCGTCTAACTGCCGTGTAGAGCCTCCCCTTCAAGATGAGCGGCCACCAGCTCTCCACCCTCGACGCCCAGCTCGCCTCTGGCGACCTCCTGATCCTGGTCACAGGAAAGCTCAAGGTACCGAGTTCCGCAAGAAGAAAGGAGATGGGGGAAGGGGAAAGTATGCTGGGGAATAGGGCAATACTGACATAACTGGTTCTAGGTTGACGAGGACGAGAACCTGATAAACTTTGTCCAGAACTTCAAGGTCAGCGTCGCTCAGGGCCCTGGCGGCGAGATTACTGGCTTCACCGTCAACAACGACATCTTCAAGCTGGTTTACTAAGCTCCGAGAACCCCTTCCTGACGAAGAGAACAAAACGTTGCTTGTGGGAGTGGCGAGCGTAATGGCCGGTAGAAGAACTCTAGCAGGAGATGAAGATACGGACATGGGCCGGGGCGCGTGGGACGGCAGATAAATGGTTAGAGATGTGATGTGCATTTCTCGTGTCTATGGGTCATGAGCTCCTTAGACAGATTTTTCCCGGAAAATTTCAAGCTTTTAGGCATAGTCCAATGCAACTTGTTGGCATTTAAGAAGTGATGACTTGCCGTTGAGAGTGGGCAGTGTCCCCCCAGATGCTTTGGCTGCCTTGCATTAGGATGGCCCAATCTACCTCTCTCCCCTGCTATATATGAATATCACTATCGATATCTGGCGACGAAGAACTATTACTTGCTTCAGATAGCACATATTCACCTCTTCGTCGCCCTCGTTTGATTCATGCTGCTGCTGCTGCTGCTAGCTTATGACTGCAGATAGCCAGATACAGGTGCTGGTTGGCCGCTCCTCCAGTCCTCGAGCCCAAGTGTAAGCACTGTGTGAGTCGTGGGCATCCGGTTGCTGCCCACAGTGTCTGCCTAGGCTGCGTGACGCCCGCATCTTTTAGTGGGTGTCAGTTGCTGGGGCAATTATGTCATGTCATGGCTGGCTGGCATTGATTTGCTGTGTTGGCCATGCATGCATGCATTTGGTACCCGAGAAGTTGTGACAAGTGAATCGAGTGGGTGTGTGTGTGAAGAGGCGTGTCTCGAACCAGCACGAGTTGCGTGAATGCAGCAAGCCAGAGCCCAACCAAACGGACTTTTTGAATAATGAACCTATATAAAGGCCCTTGATTTTTGTTCCTTTCATCCATTGAATCTGCATCTTTCTTTATTTCCCAAGAACCAGCCCTCTCAAGAGCCAAGTGGAGGCCCAATCGATGACAACTCCAACGCAGGACCCTTGAAGCCTTGCCCCGCCATCTTCACCAAGTTCATCATCCCACCACGAACTCCATACATATATACCAGGGTAATACGCAACCAACCCACCCACCAGCAATGGTCAAGGAACGAGCTGCGCCCAAGCAGCGCGCCGACGACGACGATGGCGAGAGCGACACCGACATCTCGGCCGTCATCGGCGGCTGGGCGTCGTCAGCCCAAGGAGGCAGCGCCACCGCGGCCGCGACGACGCATCCCACCTTTGGGCACCCGACCAAGTTGATGTCCTCTCGTAAGCAGAAAGCAGACATCTTCATCCGTCAGAAGACGCGCCCCGAGCACCACCTCGACACGCCGGTCGCCGGCCCCAGGGCGCCGACGTATCAGGCTCGAAAGGCGCCGCCGCCGCCCATGTTCAGCTCTGTTGGGTCGACATCGACATCGACTTCGAAGACGACGACGACTGCGGCCTCGATGGTTATACCGCCACCGGCAGCGCGCTATGGAGGAGGAGACGAGGTGTTTTACACAGACCCTACAAAGGCCAATGAAGAGCTAAAGGCCTTGCTGGAGGGAGGCATGGAGGGCGATGACGACGAGGGCGTCGAGTCTGATGGGAAATCGCAAGCGCCGTCGGCACAGGAAAAGAAGCCCAAGGCCGACGCAGCGCCCAAGGACCCCAAGGTCATAGCCAAGGATGGCGTCGTGGCTGGCCTCAAGGTGCAGCTGCTCCCTCACCAGGTGGAGGGCGTCAACTGGATGCGCGGCCGCGAGCTTGGCCCCGTCAAGAAGGGCACCGTGCCCAAGGGCGGGCTGCTTGCCGACGACATGGGACTGGGCAAGACGCTGCAGTCGATATCCCTCATTCTTCTCAACCAGAAGCCGAAGAAGGACGAGCCGGGCTGGAAGAGACAGTATTCGGGCATCGACAAAACGACCCTCGTTGTTGCGCCTCTGGCATTGATCAGGCAATGGGAGTCGGAGATCAACGAGAGGGTCGACAAGGCTCAGGGGCTCAAGGTGCTGGTACATCACGGGCCGCAGCGGACAAAGGATGCCAAAGACCTGAAGCAGTACGATGTTGTCATCACGACGTACCAGATACTCGTCTCTGAGCACGGCAAGTCGCAGGGCGACGACCAGATGGGCTGCTTTGGGCTTCACTGGTGGCGCGTCATCCTCGACGAGGCGCACACCATCAAGAACCGCAACGCAAAGGCCACCAAGGCCTGCTACGCCCTCCGGTCCGAGTATCGCTGGTGCCTGTCAGGCACGCCCATGCAGAACAACCTCGAGGAGCTGCAGTCGCTCGTCCGCTTCCTTCGCATCAGGCCCTACGACGACATCAAGGCGTGGAAAGAGCAGATCGAGCTCCCCATGAAGGGCGGCAAGGGCCACATCGCCCTCCGAAGGCTTCACAGCTTCCTGCGCTGCTTCATGAAGAGGCGCACAAAGGAGATTCTGAAAGTCGATGGCGCGCTCACGCCCGGCGGAGTGCTGTCCGGCGAGGGCGCAGCAGCCCCGATCGGCGGCTTCAGACACACGAATCGCAAGGTGGTCACTGTCGCCACGGAGCTGTCCCCCGCGGAGCGCAAGTTTTATCAGAAGCTGGAGGCTCGTGCCGACCAGAGCATGACGAGGATGATGAAGGAGAAGATCAGCTACGCAAACGCCTTTACGCTGCTGCTTCGTCTGAGGCAGGCCTGCAACCACCCGAAGCTCCTGGAGGGCAAGCTGGGCGAGGACAAGGATGCAATGTCCACGGACGTTGGGAACACGAAGCAGCAGGATACTGATGTCGATTCGGTGGCCGATTTACTCGGTGGCATGGGCATCAGCACGAAAGACTGCAGCATCTGCGGTCGGCCGATTGAGAAGAAGGAGCGGCAAGCTGGTAGTGACAACTGCGCTGAATGTGCTTCGGATTTGGCATACTTTTACGGTGGTGAGGGTGAGGAGATGAACAAGGCAAAGAAGAAGCCAGCCAAGAAGACTACCAAGACTACGAAGATTACCAAGTCTACGTCCTCCAAGTCCAAAAAGAAGGGAGGAAGCCAGAAGCATGGTAGGCGTCAGAAGGCGGAGGAAGAAGAAGATAAACCAGGACGGAAGTCACGTAGACCACGAAACCGCAATACTGTCATTGACAGTGACGATGAAGAGGACGACAGCAAGGCAGACGAGTCAGATGAGGAGCCGAAGCAAAAGGCTCGCAGTAACCGGAATCGCAAAGCCGTCATTGACAGCGACGATGACGCGGAAGAGGAAGAGGAAGATGAAGGCAGCTGGCTCGTTTCGGGCAGCGAGCAGGGAGCTCTACGCCTCGGCAAGGCTGGAGGAGAGGAAGACGAGAACGCAGAGGGCGGCGGAGACTCGATAGGATCAGAGGACTCGGAAACCGAGGATGACGAAGATGGGGATGAAAGCGGGAGCAACCTCGACAGCTTCGTGGTGGACGATTCGGTGGCCCGAAAGGAGAAGGGGTACAAGTCTGTGGACGAGGCGTCGTCGGACGAGGATTCGCTGCTGTCCATTTCTGACATGACGAAGAGCTTTGCAGCGCAGACGCTTGGGGAGAAGAAGAAGGCTCACTCCTCCAAGTCCAGAAGAGCCGTTTCTATTTCTGACGACGATTCCCAAGCGGGCTCCGAATCTGAGGAGGATTCGGAAGCTTCGTTTGAGGACTCGGAAGCGACATTCTCGGACGAAGACGAAGACGAAGAAGAGGACGAATCCGAGGAGGAAGAGGAAGAAGACAACGACCTCTCCACGACTAAAAAGCCACTCTTCTCCTCCGCCAAGATCCGGGAGCTCACCAAGCTCCTACGCGCCGAGGCGCACGAGCACAAGTTCATCGTCTTCTCGCAATTCACCTCGATGCTGGACCTAGTGGAGCCGTTCCTGCGCAAGGAAGGGTTCGCCTTCACGCGCTACGACGGCAGCATGCGCAACGACGCGCGCGAGGAGAGCCTGCGGCGGCTGCGCGAGGACAAGAGGACGCGGGTGCTGCTGTGCAGCCTCAAGTGCGGCAGCCTGGGGCTGAACCTGACTGCCGCGACGAGGGTCATCATCATTGAGCCGTTTTGGAATCCTGTAAGTGTCTTTTTCTCTTTCCCACCCTCCTCCCCCCTTTTTTTTTTCTTTCTTTCTGTCTTCTCCCCTCACCCCTTCCTTTTCACGATGATTGTACTACAGGGTTTGATGATTGCTAATAAAACAAATTCGCCAGTTCGTCGAGGAACAAGCCATCGACCGCGTCCACCGCCTCACCCAAACCGTCGACGTAGTCGTCTACAAGCTCACCGTCAAGCAGACCGTCGAAGAAGGCATCCTCGACCTGCAGGACAAGAAGCGGCTCCTGGCCGAGCAGACCATCGAGGGGAGCTCCAGGAAGGGCGCGCTGAAGCTGGGGCTCAACGAAATCATTGACCTGTTCCGCCCGATTCACACGTCTCGCTTTGGCAACGACGGTATGTATGGTGGTGCTGGCGGGGAGTATAATGGGGATGAAGAGGAGAGGAGGAGGGCGAGGGATGCGGCGAATTTGATGAGGAAGGGGGCGAGGCAGACGGCGGGGAGGCGGGTGGAGGATGGGGCGTATGGGAGACGTTGGTAAGAGTGAGATTTGGGGGATGAGAGTAGTGGTGGACCTTGGTATGAGTGTTATGAGTTATGAGTCAAAGATTGTATGAGCATGGAATGATATCACGGCATTGGGAAAGATTGTCGCTTTTAGCTCTGACTAGATTATATCGAGCAGTATCAGACAGTACTTTGGCCGTATAGACCGCTTTGAATTGTGTAGTTCCTACGAGGGTATTTCCGTGTTTACAACGCATCTTTAACGTCACCAACACGCCAGAGGAAGATGTCGAAAAATGAGGACATTGCTACTATCGTCTCCCTCCACAACATATCCACGCTGGGTTTTAAAACGAATCATTCATGTAACCAAAAAGATTAAAGCAACAACATAACACATCCCTCCTCGCCGTTAAGAAATACAAAAAGACGTTGAAACTCGCTCCCATATTGTTTTGTGTCATTATCCCTCTTCTCAAGATGCCGGGCTCCCCATCCAATCACGTACATGCATTACCAACTCAGTAGACGCCGGATTGGCGATAGTAGTCGTTTGGAGCCGGAGCACTAGGTTCCGACGAGCCCGGGGGCACATACGGCCTATACTGCTGCCCTGAACCGGGCGCCGACTGGCTGGGCAGCCCCTGGCGGGCGTCGTACGCTGCGCCGCTGGGCTGCAGAGGTGGCGGGCTCATAATGTTGGGAGGGCGCTGTGAAGTCTGGTTGGGAGGAGCAGAGGGATTTTGCTGAGGAGGCTGGTAGCTTTGATATGCCGGTTGCTGAGTGGTGTATGGAGCTATTGGCTCATTGTCCTTGGGGTGAGGCATACCGGGGCCTTCTTGAGAGTAGACGGAGCTGGAGTACGTAGCGGCAGAGGTCGGGTTGTTGGGAGCAATGGGAGAGTCGTAGACAGACGTAGCTAGTTCCTGGGCGCCATGTGTGCTTGGTGGCCCTTGATTCGGAGGCTGTTTGAAAGGATTGAAGTTCTGGGACGGCGATGCTGAAGTGTTGAGGGGAGGAGGCTGATTGCCATTGGCCGGTATTCTAGGACCGTGGTCGCTCGGAGGATACTGCTGCTGTTGGGGAGCAGGTGGCTGCCCAGCAGCGGCATGAGTTGGCACCTCGGACCCTGCTACGTAAAACGGCGCTGGCGCTGGGTGGGAAGACGGCTGGGGAGGAGCGCCAGACTGCGGAAAGTTAGGTGGCGGGGAAGAAGTCTGCTGGAACTGCGGGCGGCCTTATGCCAACGGTTAGCAACTCGAGCTGACAGGATGACCGTTTTGGTCAGTGTGGAAGCGTGTGGGGAAATCGAACCTTGAGGCCCAGGAGTGTAGAATCGCTGGGGATCCTGCGGCTGGGGCTGGGGCGGGTAGTTGCCTCCCGGAGGAGGATACGCCTGAGCAGGGCGCATGGCATACTGCTGGTAGTTGTGCTGAGGAGGGTGAGACATGGACGATTCAAGAAGCGCCTCATAGTCTCTTCGCGCCTTGATGAATTTCTCATTCAGCTGGGTGAAGTCATCTGTGTAGATCGTCAGTCCGTGCCTGACGACACGCAAGGAACAGGACATGGCTTACCCTTCTTCTGCGAGTACTTTTCGATAAGTTTGATCAGCTTTGGGCGGATGGCCAGCGTCTGATGATAGAGTTTCTGCATGAATCATGTTAATCAGACAAGAAGAGCCTTGATTGCGAGGTGAGTTAATGCGTACCGATATCTCCTCGTTGTCTTCCTCTCGCGGCCCCGTGTTCGAGGCGCTCAGCAGCGTGAGCAGCTTCTCCACGTTCTTGATCTCGGCAAAGACCTCTGCCTCCATCTGAGCCTCCCTTTGCATCTCCTCCGGCGTGGGATCCGCCAGCTTCTCAACGTAATTCAGAGGGAAGATGCCCGTCTTTCCCCTAAGTGAGCCACGCCACCAGTCCTTGTACACGCTCTCCAACACGGCAATGACATCTCCCTTCTTGAATTCCAGCTCGCCGGGCTCAGTGGGCACAAAGTCAAAGAGGGCGCGAACCCTGCTAACCGTGGCAGCCGTAGTACCGGAAGGCACCGCTGTAGAACCAGGAGTAGTCTGCTGCTGCTGCTGTTGCTGACTGCTGGATGAAGCTTGTGAGGCCGGCGTGGCCTGGGCCGGCTTCTTGCGTTCCTCGTCCTGCAAGCTGAGGCGGAGGGCCATCTGCAGCTCGTCGTCCTCCTTCTGCCGGTCTTGGTCGGTCAGGCCTTGTTTCCGAGGCGCGCTGGGCGGCTGCAGCGAAGGGTTGCTCTGCTTCAGCCTGTGGAATGCGTCGTTCATGATGCCCAGGTCGGCGTCGCTGCTAAACATGTCGCTCCACTCGTGCATCTTCTCCAGGATCTTGCTCTTGACCTGCTGGTGGGTGTTGCGGTCGTTTGCCAGCTTGAGCAGGGCCTCGGTGAAGGCACGGCTGGCGATTTCGCGGTGCATCTGCTTGCCGCAGTTCTGGCAAAGGGCGTGCGCAAGCTGGTTGAAAGACGGAGCAATTAGTCTGCGTGTCCCTATGTTTGCCTCTGGGCCTCGGCGCTGGCTGCGAGCGGGGGAGATGACGCCGACCGCGGGCACCAGCAAAGGTTTGAAAGGGGGATGGGGATGAATAAACATAGGACGAACCTCGAGAGTGTAGAGCTGGACATTGGCGTTGCGATGGGCGAGTCGCTTGATCATGCTCTGGACGGCTTCCTTGGAGCCGTTGGGGTCGCCAGACACCTTGTCGCATACTTCGATGATGGCGCCCCAGTCCTCCGACGTCAGGTTCTCGTCAGTCGCCTTGGCTGTGGTAATTCCGTTCCGTTAGTAGAGGCGCAAAAAAAGGGAATGAAGAGCAGATGGAAGCTCTTCCGATGCAAAAGGCGTCTCTATTTGGCGACGAGGCTGAGACTTACTGACGACCTCGTCAAACGGCCCAGCCGCCGCTGCTCGGAACATGGCTGCTGCTGCTGCTGCTGACGACTAGAAGAGGTATGACGTTGTTCGTTTGACGTGCTAAACGCTGAGGCCAAGGCGGCAGCTCGAGATGCGGTCGCAGGGAGTCGCAGGAGGGAAAATCGGTGGTTAACGTTCGGACGGAGAAGAAAAGGAATCGATTATCGGTTGAGGGCGAAGCAAGTCGACGATGGAGTGCCGAGTTGTCAAAGAGGAGCGAGAGGATCGTGGGTGAGAGTTGACGAGTCTGGGTTGGAGCACAAAGGTGCTAACCTAAGCTTAAGTCGTAGGCAGTAGGTGCGGGTACAGGAGGTGCAGGCTCAGGTACTGCTACCGCTGATGCAATACAGTGCAGGGCGTTGTGCCGCTTTGGGCATTGGGAGTTGCGACAGCGGAAGCGCACCCTCTTTTGAGCTCTTCAGGTTTTCTAGGTACCTTACCTACCTTATCCAATGGCAGGGTACGTGTGCCTTTTACTGCGGCGAATGCAGTCATGGGTTCACGCAGCCTACCTACAAGTACATGTATGCACAATCTGCAGCACATACGCATGTGTCGTGCCTGAGCGTTGATGGGCTCGCCTCGTCATCCCCAGCAAGGCATCCAGGCCTCCGTACCCGCAGCCTCTTGTACCTGTACATACCTGCCAAAAGCAGAGACAGCCAAGCAGATGGACCATGTCTCTGTAAGTCTCCCAACAAGCATACAAAGCAATTGCCTAGGCTTTCTCATCTGCCTTACAACTCCAATCCCAGTGAATCATCATCGTGGTAAACATCACTTGAGTATAAGATCGTATGAGACGCCTCTTCCAGTATCCAGAGAGCCTTCCGCTAGGAGGACGCTCCTCTTGCAGAGGCTCAGCATCTGATTACGTGGTTGGCCGCGCCACTCCTACGCCACTCCTTCGTGTCCCTCAATCGCCCTCCTCCCGCCATGTCGATCCATAGGTACGGTCGATTGAGCAGGACTTTAAGTGTTTATGGCTGGACTAGCTCCCTTATGATCAGATGGAGAATTGGGCATATCGTTGCTTCGTAGGCAGCAAAAGGCTTTCAACCGATGCGTAAAGATCAAGTGCGCAGCCATATGCATGTGGTCGTTGTTCTCGACTCATCAGTCAACTTTAGGTCTCCAATGCCTAATGAGCCATCACATGGAACAGTATAAATCCCAGCTTTTTCAAGATGAAACCGTCTACCTTGTACATTGCCTCGAGGCTCCATATGCTCTCCAACGCAGCACTCATTGTAGATCCAAGATACCCTTGCCAGAAACCGTCTGTCTGCCCAGTGGTGCCTATCCAACCAATCCCGTCGTTGACCAGACGATATACACACACATCCTTTCTCTCTCCCCTGGCCGAAAAGAAAGTAATAAAAACACAAAAAAGAAAAAAAACAAACCCGCTCGCCAGTTAAGCAGGAGAATGGAAGAATAGCTGATAGAGCAGGAAAGTGTAACTCCAAGTACCCATGCCGTCGTGGGGGGCTTCTTTTGTCATCACTGTCCAAATGAAAGATAAAGCATGAATTGAGAAAGCAAGATGGAATCGACAATGAACCAATGAAACGAGAAAGAGAAGGAGAGGGGATGAAGCAACATGTTTATAAATAAAAGAAACCGTCAACGCCTCCAATTCGAAATATCCAAATCAGTCATTAAAACAAGCTGCTGTCTGTCTCAAAGAGAAACCCTTGCACAGAGGGTTCCGGAATAGCAAAAGATGACCAATCTATCAACAATCTGTGTTATGAATCAACCAAGTCAGTCAATCAGTTTGCACCTTGTAGGGGCAAAGGAATTGTCATCTCCATTGAGAGATCAATCACTCGGCCCATCCCCGTCGAGTCGTGCCTCGGGGCTCAAAGGAGGGTCGGTCAACGGATCCACTGCCGCGACCTTCTTCCATGCTCCGCCGTCCTAGAGCGTCCATTTCGGAGAGCGTAAACACCAGCGGCTCCTCGCCGACGGCCTCGTCATCTGGGCGGCCAAGCCTACTGGTCGACCCAGCGAAGCTGCCTCGGGAGGAATGTGGAGGAGTGCTCCGACGCCCGCTTGCCATGCCCGGATACCGCCGTCGCTGAAAAGGAGAACTCGGTTGCGCCGAAGAGATGAAGCCATCAGGAGGCGTGTCGCTCACCGAGCCTCGCTGTATTACATCGGACGACTCGGCAGTCTGAATGCCGGCGGTCGGCCGAAGCGGGCTGGACTCGTCTTCCTGCTGCCCGGAACACTCGTCTTCCAACCGCATTTGCCGACCGAGGAGTGTGCTCAGTGTTGGGGGCTCCCGGTCGTTGGCCCCAAGGCTGATGCTTCGGTGCGTAGCAAACGGGAGGTCAGCTTCGTCATCATCCGCCGCAGTTCGAACCTGCTGGGCGACGGAGCTCGATCGGCGGTGATAGACATCCAGTCTAGGGGATAGAGGGATATCAATCGCGGTCACTCCATCATGGGTTGCTGTGCCCCGTCCTTGGGTTCCTGCTGTGCGAGACGGCTGATTGTCCCGCTCAGACGGTTCCACCCTCTTATACGTCGGGGCATAATCAATGATCGAGTTCTCGCTCAGGCGAGATGGAATTGCGGGTGTGTGCGGCGTGTGCGGCGACACTGGCTTTCCGGGAGAGGTAGAGGTGGATAGCGAGATCGTTCCGCCGATGCCAGTGAGATTCGCCAGCTGTCGGCTTGAGACGGTAGAGGAGCGATTCAGTTGCATGGAAGAAGTCATTGACTCGGTCAAGGCGGCGTTGGATTCCCTCATCATTTGGAACTTGGATAGCTGGGCGACCGTCCTACTCGTCGCAGACTCTCCTTTCTTGGTCGGTTCAAACGATTTGAGCGTCTTCTTGCTGTCCAGTGCCTTTAGGAAATCGGAAATGTCGTCCTCATCAGTCTGAAGCGAGCTGTAGCTTCCCGCTCCAACCTCGGCGAGGAATCCTGACCCTGGCTGTACCGTCGAGGAGGCCAAGCTCTGCCTTCCGCTGCTGCTCTGCTCCTCGTCGCCCGCCCGGCTCGTGCTGCTAATCGACAGGCGGCCTCTGCGGTGCGTGAAACTGCTGCTGTACCGGCTGGCAGACGCGGGTCGTGGGGATCCTGCGATGGGCGAGTCGGTGGCGTTAACGGAGGCTGGCCCGCCGCGGAGGGAGGCCGGCATGCCCGCGGTCAGCGAAGACCGGTTTCCTGGCTGTCGCAGAGACGGCAAACTGGGCCTGGTGAGCGACGCAGGCGATTCGGGGTCAGTCTGCCTGGGAACGGGAGATGCCGAGAGCGAGCCGGCTTTGAATGGCTGGAATGATATGGATGGTCTTCTTCGGTCCTCGCCGATTCGAACCGCGGGCCTTGCTGCGGATGCTCGCCCTGACATGGGCAGCGAATGAGGCACTGCGGCTCCCGGGTCGGTCTGGTGAGGGAAGGATGCCGGAGGAGAGCTCGTGTCTGATCCGGGCGGCTTGACAGCACGAAGGGCAGATATGGGACTTGTCCCCAAGGGGCCATCACCGTGGAACGTCGACAGGCTACCATATGTCTGGTGAACGTCATTCACGCTCACTCCCCGGCGGTGGTCCCGCAGCGAACCTACCTCGGCCATGTGTCGCTGGGGCAATGATGGCTTGAAGAAGTTCTCGTCTACTCCCATAAAGCGTGAACTCAAGAGGGACTCAGAGTCGTCAACGCGGAACGTGCAGTCATTGCGGTATATCACAGATGTGCACAGCCTTCCCACAGGCACATCGAGATCTCCAAACATGTACTCTGTGACTGCATCCCTCCTCCGGTCAATCGGATTCTTCAACAGGTCGGGCCTTGACCTATCCGGGTCCGACATGCGAATGCGGCATTGAGGGATGAGGGCGGGGTGAGAGTTCTTGACGGCGCCTTGGCTGGCAAACTTCCAGGCCGGGAGGAGCTTTGTGGCGACGAAGAGGGATCGGAAGAAGACAATGGCCTTTTTATAGATGGTAGGCAGGATCGGTCCAAAGTCGTCTACGGGCTTGTCGGTGATTCCCTTGAGTTCCACCCGCCATCGTTCGAGTATCACCTCGGTGGGCTTTCGGATCGTGGTGAGCGAGTCGCTGTCGTTTGAGGATGTCGATGCGGTGAGCTGCTCTATGACGTCCCAGCGCTTGCCGTCCTCGTCAATGATGACAAGACTCTGGCTTTCCTTGAGCGTCGACGCATCCAGATACACTTCGATAATCATCGGCGGAGGGTGGTTCTCGAGGCTGCCGCAGTTCTTCCATATCCTCAGCTCTTCCTTAAAGTCGTCGATCTCCTCGGTTTCGATCTGGAACTGTTGTAACCACGTCAGAATCCCAGACGCTTCTTCCATCTTCACAAGTAGTCCGCAACGTACCCATTTGTTGATTCTTGGCGCTCCGTTGGCGCCGTGGACCGGCTTGACCTTCATACGCGAGGCAACGACGACAGAAGCAATCTTGGTGTGGAAGTTCTACCAGAACGGAATCATGTCAGCCTATCATGACGAGCCACGGCTCAGACAAAGAGCATTCAATGCAACGCACCTGGACAATCTGATCCAACTTCTTTATCGACTCGGCCGGCAGTCCGGGCTGTTCCATGGTTGGCGAGCTCGCAGACTCCCGGGTCGAGAGATTCGATCCCGCGCGCGGCCGAGATCCCGCCACACCTTCTCGCAGGCTGTTGGACCGCATGGGTGACCTCGCCGGCGAGGCGAGCCTCGGGGGCACACGGGCTTGCTGATGCATTTCTGGCCAAGGGAAGGCAAGGGGTGTAAGAGGCTGGAGGAGGTGCTTCGTAGCTTATATCGGCTCTCCCAACAGCGGAGAGAGCAAACAAGCAGTGCGGCGGTCGATCAAACTCGGATGGGGGTGTCGGGCTGGAACTGAGACTGCTCTTCCATCGTTGAACGTGAGCGTTGACTTCTGAAGAGCTGGTCGTGTTCCAAGGGATGGGAGGCCCCGTCCAGGCCGGCGCTCGAGCGCTTCGAGGCAGGCTGATACCAGGCGATACGGGCAGCAAGGCAGCCGAGGAAATCCAACCCAATTCCCAGCGGATGCGATGCAGTCAATCCAGACGGCACCTGAGGCCGATGACTGGTCAATCGTGGTCCGCGGATGGAAGGCAACCTTGGGCTAGCTTGGCCAGGCAGCAGAGGGGGGTGGGAAGAGGCGCGAGCAGATGGAAAAGGGCCTTGATGGGCTCGGCGGACAGGCAGACAGGCGGGCCAACGAGAGGACGAACGGGCAGAGCAGCAGCGTTACAGCATCGCAGTGCCTGGGACCGTAGAGGCAGAAGAGGAGAAGCAGACGTAGGAGAAGAAGGGAAAAAGGACGAGGCGTTGTGCCGTGCCGTGCTGTGCTGTGCTGTGCTGCTATTCCCAGCTGCAGCCACCGACTGCGAATCGATAAAGTCAGTGGAGACGAGTATCGTCACAGGACGCGAGCTCCTTTTAGCACAGAGTCACTCGCCCCGGCACTCGTCCGACCCCGTGATAGCAGCTCTGGAGGCCAAAGGCCAGGGGTGGGCTGCGTGCTGTAGGTACTGTACAGGTACTGCCGGTACCCAGGAAGAGAGAGCTGGGGCGCTATCGGGTCAGGTACCTGAGTCCGCTTTGCCTCTTACAGCGCCCTTTCGTCACACATCCGACAGCGCGTAAAGTGCGGCGCTGATGCCCATGCAAGCGGTGAGCTCCGAGGTAGCCCGCAAGTACCTAGGAGCGGGAGACGGAGATGCTGGTTCGAGGACGGCTAAGGCTTGGGGAACGGAGAGCAAGAATTTGAGGCTTGGTCCTTGGACGCTTCGATTCTCTCCTCTCTCGTCAGCAGGGTACTATCTACTAATTACTGATGCTGATAAGGTTTGAGAGAGCCGGGGTTGCTGGAGAGGCGCACAGCGAGCCGCCAGGTCCCGGGCAAGTACTCGTCAGGTAGCGCGGTATCAGCCACCACGATAACAGGTGGCACGAGGACGTTGACGTGCTGAGCTTCAGTGGGCTCCAGTGGGCTACAGGAGGTTATGGGAACCTGACTAGGGGCCTTTCAAGGTGCAACCGGAACGCGGAGCGCTACTTGTTGGTACGGCACCGTTACGAGACAGCTCGCGGTGCTTGGTCTCGTGCTCATGACTGCGATATCGAAGGAATGGACATGAATTGCCAGCATGCATGATGCGACAGTGCTACTGAGGAGAGAAACACCAGGTCGTAGTTGCAATGGATAGGTACATTACCTACCTTAGACAGCCCATACATGTATCTACCTGAATTGCTGCCGACACAGGACCTCGGAACATGCGCAAAGGTGCTGCTGCCACTTGTACTGCCTTATTCTCCCCGACTTTGGCGCAGCCACCAACCCGTTGACGCTCACAGACACTCAATTACGCCATCAAAGAGACGCGCACAGTCCATTACACCGTCGATTAGATGCTGCTGCAGGGCAGGTTTTAGCACCTCTATTTACGCTATCATCCATCTCATTGCTCATGTACTAGGTGACCACTTGATTGACTGTAATTGTAGCAGGCCCCTTCAGCGCCTCGACCCAAAGGGGCCCCGTCAATGCCGAAGCCTATCGCGGCTCCGTGGTTGGCCGGTTTGTCGTTGCCGTCGCCCAAGGGGATGCACTCCGATTTCCCCTCCGGGCTGGCTGGACACTCTCAAAGTGTCGTATGTACTGTATGTACTATCGCGGTACCTGGCATAACAGACTCATGCTTTATGGGGGCCAACGAGTACAGCTGAGATAGGTACTCAGGTAAGGTAGTCATTGCTAATAGACGACGTGGAACATGAGCAGGAAAGAGGTGAGGCTAGGATTTACAAATCCTAGGCGCGGAGCACGCAAACGCTGTGATGATGGTGAAATCCAGATGAAGGAAGAGAAAATATCTATCGTTGCAGGTAATACCCGTTAGAGCACCAAGGTATGACAGTTTGACCAGCAATTGAGATCTTCTATGGCCCATTCCATAAGGTACAAAGAGCGGGCGACTTAATCACATGTACCTTCGTCCGTCAATAATGCCAAAATAGCCGCCTCTCGTTCCGCCGCAACAATACAATCACAATACTACTACTACCTAGTACTACCTTTAGACGCCGGTAACCATCGCCCTCCATGACCTGGCCGTCTCACCTCTAGCCCGTGGGTGGGACAAGACAAGTCTCGGGATTGGCGTCGTACAGCACGCCTCCTCTCACAAGCCCTACTGAACAACTGCTACATACCATACATGTAATCTGTGTCGGTGAGGCCCTGCGCCAGCTTCTGAATGGCTGGTTGTGGTGACACCCAGCAAGATGCGCTGGCAGTTCCTGGTTAAACGTACCTACCTATCTACAGGCAATTTGGTCAATTGGCCGTCTCCGCAGTTCTGTGTGCCGGTTCCGGATGGCTGTCGGAATTCCTTCCTCGGCGCTGGACAATTCAGTCCATACAAAAGGTACAATCTGCAGTATTGGGTGACACCAAAAGCGTGCCATATCATGATTGGTATTGTTACAACCAAATGCGCTCGAGCACAAGGAGCTACTTATACAAGGTAGGTAGGATGAGATCTTCTAAAAACTGCCGGTCCAGCCGTCAAAAACTGACAATCCGGTAAGCCAAACATATATGTAGCCCAACACGTATTAATGAACAGACCTATATCCCGCCTCTACCGGCCTTCCCTCTGCCTCTACCACCCCGGGACGCATTACCACCATTCTTAGGTGCTTCTCTGGCACTCGTGCCTCCAGCAACGCCCGACTGCTGCGGATTGCTCGACGGCTCATTGCCTCGGGCCTTTCCGCCCCTTCCCCGACGGCCACGTCTCCCTCCTCCTGCACCACCACCACTACCACCACCATCACCTCTTCCTCCTCCTCCTCCACCGCCTCCCTGCCGCTCTTCCTTGCCCTTTGCTCTATTTTGTCGCCTGGCCTCCTCTTCTTGCGCACGACGGCTCTCTTGGTCCCACCACTCTTGGAAAGCTTGCTCTTGTTGTATCTCCTGAAGCGATCTCTTTGCCACCGCCTCCTTGACCTGCTGCTGCTCTCTCTGCTGCTGTCCGATGATATCTGCCATGCTCAGCCCCAACGTCGGTTCCGCCTTCTGCGCCGGCTTGATGTAAGATTTCGAGTGCGGTATCAGAGGTTTGCTAGGCGGTCCCTTTCCTGTTCCACCTCCAGAGCCTGCTTGCGGCGTCGCTGGGGAGTTTCCAGGGCGCCCTTGTCCTGGGAAGCGCGTGTCTGGAGATGCTGTTCGTATTTGTGCAGACTGAGCGTTGGATTCAGACGCCACCAAGGGTTTGGCATTGGTAGGAATCGCGCTCCGCTGCGCAGCTTCAGAGGCCATGGCTTGCTGCAGTGAAGTCTTAGGGGCGGGAGCTGCAGCTTTCCACGGCGGCTGCTTCTTGTTAGATGATGCCGTTTCCCACGCAACCGCCTTGGCCTGCTCCTCCTGCGCTGCGGCTTGCGTTTCCAACTGCATCTGCATCTGTCTCTTACGTTCCTTCTGTGACATCTTGGAGAGCGGCTGCGGCTTGCTAGCTGATTCCTTCGTCGTCTGAGCTGCTGATAGAGCGGCTGACAATGCCGACTTCCCGGAAGCCTCAGACATAATGTCCTTCAGATCTAGCTTGGCGGTAGACAGCACCGCAGGAGCCCATGGGGGGTTGGCTGTCGAGTAAGGGGATTCGGCCTCATTCCTGAGTGCCACGGGATCCATCGTCGACTGCTGTCGAGGAGTGCCACTTGCAACGGGTGACTGAGGTAGATCTGCTTTTTCCTTGCCTTTTGACCTCTTCCATTCCGCGGGGACCCTTGACGTCGCCACATCACCAATATGGGCGCGGGTAAGGGGTGGTGACAACTGTGGAGATATAACACTGCTTCCTCCCGAGGGCCCTTCCTCCTCCATGTCAAAGATCATGTCGGCAAGGGAATCCTTGGCCCGTAATGTCGGGCTGAATGGCTCGTTTCGACCCAGTCGAGACTGCCTGCTGTTCTTCTCCGGAGTTTCTGGCCCTCGGGTAGGATCATCCAAGCTTCCAAAGCGCGCTTTGAAGGCAGAATTCAGTCTCTTCTCCTCTTCCCTCTGAGCATGCCTGAATGCCATCTCCTTGACTCGACGCCGCCTCTCTTCTTCAATATCCGCCGCCAGGTCAGGATGCTTCTCGTGCAGCAGTAGCTCCGCCCTGCCGCTCTTTGCAAATGGGAAGCACGCGAGCTGATTGTCTCGGATTTTGCAATCCAGCTCATGCAAAAGCTCTTCATCAAGGCCATCCAGCAGGTGATTTTCGAGCATGGATTCGAGCTGCAGACACAAGTACTCCAGCCCAGTATCCTTAAACTCCGCAACCGCACAGGCACTGATTTCGTTGAGGAGATTGGAGATGTTGCGCGTTGTCACAAATTTGCCAATCAAGGACTGACATATTTGCGACAGTCTGTCGATCATAAGCTCGTTGGCCACGCTGAGCACATCCAAGACGAGTTCCGAGAACTCATC
The DNA here is from genome assembly GCA_020002365.1 of Trichoderma gracile. Taxonomy (NCBI): domain Eukaryota; kingdom Fungi; phylum Ascomycota; class Sordariomycetes; order Hypocreales; family Hypocreaceae; genus Trichoderma; species Trichoderma gracile. Next base: position 2,450,306 of record JAINEY010000005.1, read on the forward strand.
GAGAGACGCAGCTGTCACGTCGTCAAAGATCTCCTCGCCAACGTCTCCGTACAAGTACTTGAGCACATAAGAAAAGGTTTCCGGATGGATATGCCCGAGGTCAATTCGGACCGGTTCCGCTTGCTGTGCTCCGTGACGACGTTCAGTCAGCCACTGGCCTTGCGACCTGCCGTTGAACATGCCGTCGAAAAAGGGACAGCGTTGGCAGAGAAGATGGCTGTGGACCGTCACCTCGTTCCCATCCAACTCTAGTACGACATCGCCGTCGTCGAAGAACACGGGATCGTTGATTGCTTCCTGTAGATCAGCATCGAGCGTCCGTTCCAGCCCTGCCTGTAGCCGAGCAGCAGCTTCCAACTTTGGCATATTGAGCTTTGTAGCGACCTTCATGAGGTCTGTTCGAACCTGGCGGAAGCGATGGGCCATGGCCGGAGCTTCACGGGTGTACTTCCACACGGGCACGATGTTGTCCAGGTAAGCATATACCACAACATTGAGCATCGTGAAGATGTCAACGTGGAGCAGGGTCAGCACCATCTTGTCGTTGAGGCTTTCAATGACAAAGGTCTCTGACTGGCCTTGAGAGCCATCCAGCCGGAATTCGGACAACGCCGCGCGGAGGACGGAGCTTCTTGCGGAGAGAAGCCACCCATGCACCGGTATGCTGATATCTGGGGCTGCAGAAGTGCGGATTTCGAGGTCGGTGTCGTATAGGAAGGAGTTGCCTTGTAGCCAGCGGAGCAAGTCCGTTTCGATATCTGCGGAGCTCAGAAGCTGGTGTGCCACGGTGCCCGGACCCTCTCTCCTGATAGAAGCGTTCCAGGCTTTGCGTGACGAATCCCTCTCATCGTCGGTTCCAGGAGCATGGAAATCTTTCAAGCAAAGAAGCGCGCCAATGTCCTTCCAGAGGCCCTGCTCGGCAATGGGAATTTCCTGAGACATGACTTTGCAATCCTTTCGGATGGCGGCGAACGCACCAAAGGGAGAGCTGCGGACAGCCACACAATCGGTGATGTAGGGCACGCGCTGGAACTTGAAGTCCTTTCTCCTCGCATCGGCAGAGGATTCAAATTTGCCCTTGAGGCGCTTGATTCTCCTCCAGACAGCGCCCGATTCTGTGCAAATGATGACAGATCCGTGCTCTCCAACGCCAACTGAGAGGACGCCGTCCTTTCCTGAATCCCATATGCACTGCGGCTGCGTCACGGCACTCTTGATCTTAACAGGGTTGGTCGTAGAGCCGGAAGGCGTCCCTAAATCACCCTTGTTGCTCACTTGCATGGTGAACAAATCGCCACGAGCTGTGACTGCCGCGATGGTGTCGCCTCCAGACGTGATGTACCGAATGTCCCTTCGCGACATCTCAGACATGGCTGAATAGAGACTTGCGTTGAGCCTTCGGTGGAGAGCGGCATCGGGAAAGGGAAACCGTATGAGGTTGTATCCATAGTTTGTGAATACCCACACCTGGTGATTCGATAACAAGCAGATAGTGGCCCTGTCAATCGCCGAAACCATCTCGATCGGGGCCGACAGTAGAGACGCAGCAACCTTTCGAGGGGTCTGCTGCAGGTCAAGCGATCTCGAGTCGGAATCCATCAGGGCAAGCTGGCCTGCATTGCGGCCCCAGCAATACAGTGACGATCCCGTGTGCGCCACCGAATGGATGGACGAGGCGGCGACACCAAGGACAATCTCCTTCTTGAGAGGGCCGAAAACTTGGCGCGGGACGAGGCTCATTGGCTCCTCATCCATCCTCAAAGGAGGAGGCAGCACGTAGCCAAGCTGCGAGTCGGTATTGAGACCCCAAGTCCACAGTTCACCGTTCCCTACGACAGCCATTGAGTGGTTCTGTCCAAGTGCCACCTGGCTGACCTTTTTGTCCGCAAAAGGGCCATGGAGAGGAGTGAACTTGAACTGTGTGTTCTCGTCGCCGAGGCCTAGTCTTCCGCCGCGACCAACACCGCAGACGTAAAGGTTGGATATCGGGTCGTCGGTAAGAATCGCGCTATGCAGCTTCGACATGGCCACGTCCTGGATGACGAGGGATCGGTTCTGAACTAAAGTAGGGATGGCCTCCAGATCTGTCGTAGCGTCTAGTGGCGCATCGACATGTTTCTGGGTCAGATAATCTTCGTAGAATCTGCGTATCAGCTGGTCTGATCGTTGAAGCATGATTCGCTCGGGATATTGCCGGTCATCTTCGTCTCCAACCCCAAGAGACAGGTTCTTGTTGCTGCCAAACATGAACAACTCATCTCCCTCGGCATAATGCTTGTTAGCATGGGAGAGTTTCGTCGAGCTAAATCATCCAAGATCAGCGTCAGAACCTGGTACAAAGTAAGGAAAAGGGGGATTGTGGGCACGAACATTTGCTCAAAGTCGCCGTCCCCATGGTCCGAATCATCGTCGTTCAGAGATTGAACCAGCGTATGGCGCAATGATCTCGCAGCAATTGTCGAGTTGTACAGATCAAAGGGGCTGTTGCCCTCGTGGTCCTTGGTCTTGATCAGCTGGCCGACCTTGTTGACAGCCCCAATGGCGTGGTTGACCAAATCGTCACGCTCCTTGGCCAGCAATGCTCTGGCTATTGATGCATTTCCGGCGTACAGCGACCTGTGGAGGGCGTTCCAGCCACTCTCGGGGTCCTGGGCGTATAAGTCGATCTGCGGGTGATCAAGCAGAGCCTGGACAAATACTAAAGCGTTCGGATCGGTCGAGGAGGATGCGCGCAACAGCAGCGTCAGTCCGGCATGGTCGCGGCTGTTGACTTCAGCTTTGCTCAGACCAGAGCTTCCATCTCTTGTTTTTCCAAGGCCGGGAGCATAGCCCGACGGCTTGCGCGACTTGACGGTGGCTCTCGGCGATGTCCCGACACTGCCGGGAGTCGCTCCAAGATGCGATGCAGCGCCTACGGCTGGACTCCTCACCGCCGCCGCCTGGGAGTTGGGGCCGGCCGGGGCCAGCAGACGCCGAAACTTGTCGACATCGTTTTCCCAGAAGTATTTCCACAGCAAATGACTCATCGGCCGGAAAAGAAGCAGCTGCAGGACGGGGGTGAGGCCCAGACGCCTGAAAAGGCACCTCGCTGTGAGTCTCGCAGGCTCACGGCTTGTTTAAAGGTGCGATTCGAAGCGCCGGAGAGTTGCTGACGCCTCTGTCACCACAGTCGAACAGCTCTCTTGTGCCGGAAAAGTTTGCAGATTCGTTGGGACGTTGTGCGACTCGACGTGGCGGCAGCGAGCGTGCGTGTGGGGGACTCGAGCAGCCTTTATCGCCCGGGTTTGCAAGCAGGAGGCGACTGTTGTTGGATAGCAGAGAATCGTCGTTGCCGATATGCTGTATCGACGCTCGAGTAGGAAGCAGTGATGTGAGATCCTCGGATGGATTCAGCGCGAAGGAAGAGGTGACGTTGAAGAGTGAAAAGTTGGTTGGTGATGATTATATCTCTGCAAGGCTTCCAAGCTCCGTGAACGTGGTCCTTGGTGGCGGAAAGGACATGAATCATTCGCGGCAGAAGCTAGATCCAAACTCCGAGGGTCATGGATATATGGCAATAAGCGGGGCACCGAGAGGCTGCAAAAGATGGCACCAAGTCTTGGGTGTGTAACTAGGGCTGTCAGATGCAATTACAATCTTGATTCCTAGGAATTTATGTTCTGGAAGCCTCTCATGATTGAGAAGAATCGCACAACCAATGTAGATGCTTAGCATCCTGACTCCCACAAAGATGTACCGCCAGTCCCTCCTTTTGGCCCTGACGGTTGTCGATGGCGGGGTTTTGGGTCCGGACCACGGAGCACCTGCACCGATAAGACGGATAGCCCTGGATGGCTCCAGTCCCTTTTGCCCTCTGCCGCGGCGGCCAATCGCAGCGCCCAACTGCAGCCTGTGCCAAATCGCTTCGATGCTCAGCTTCCAGATGCGGTGCGGATGCAGCACATGTCAACGTTGCGCGGCTTTTATTTGCTGGATCTGTCTTATGAGGATGAGCGTTTGCTAATCGTAAGGAGAAGCTGAGCTGGGCAGGGCTGAGCTGAGCTTTCGCGAAACGAATCTGCCTGAGCCAGTGTACCGGTAGTTGGTGCTGCCAGTAATGGCAGCGATCTGATTCGAGCCCGGGCAGTGAAAGTGCTCTTCCGATGCTGGAGCAAAACGGAGTTTCAGCATGGAACAGGGACCTTGAAACGGACACGCACCAAGAAGCCGGGCCATGCCGAAGGCCACCAGCGCGTGCATAATCTCCAGTTTGTGGGGAGCATGTTGAACCCCGCCATTCCAAGACTTTTGCAGTCTGTCGCAGATTTCATCTGATGCAGACAGAGACAGACCACTGTTGGCTTTGAACGGCTGTAAGAGCAACGCCGAATTGAGATTCGAAGTATCACCACTACTCATTGTGCCCTCTAGAAACAGCACTTCCAAGATGGCAAGCAAGATGCAGGAATCTTTGAAAGGTCAAAGGAGCAATTTTAATGATTCTAACGATTAACACACTTCCTTACGTATTCTTACCGTGATCAGAGGGTAGCCATGCCTAGAGATGTGACGAGGCGGTTTGGTGTTGCTACCTACCTATCTAGCGATATCAAGTTGAAGGGTTAATAGCAATCCCCAACTAACACGACTTCCCGTCATCGGAGATGTATACCTATCTTGCCTACTATCTTGGTAGTGACTACTCACACAACCAGGCACCCCATCAATTGCGAGTTTCATGGTAAAATGTTCCGAAACCCATTGAGACGACACTTGTTTAAGGGCCTGCATACCTACATATTGAGCAGTCAATATTCACATAGCCTGCTGGCAAGTGTCGCGTGTTCCTCGTCCCAATGCCTGAGGTGGCAGCTCAAACGAGCCGCTAAAACGTGCACAGGGGTTTCTGCTAGTGCCTGTGGGGGCCATTCGCTTATAGCCGGCGTCTCTCAGCCCATTAGAATTGCCCGCCCGCCACTAAAGAACGAAAAAAATCCCCTCCAGAGTGACGCTCCGATCCTCCTCCGCAAATCACTGACAGAGTGACGACCGCATCTGTGCTCGGCGCCTGTGCCTCGGAATCGCTTCAGCATCGCAATTGACCGACCCAGCAATCCTTCAAGATGGCCGAAGAGAAGCCCCTTGCCTTCCAATACCAGTTCGCCGCAGGTAGGCGCAGATACTACTCGCATTGTGCAAGGGCAACAATGGCTGACTGATGATATCGCTCAGGCGCAATTGCGGGCGTCTCGGAGGTGCGAAATGAGTCCAGATCCCTTTGCGAACGCTTCAGCTGACGATCGATGCCTACACCGATAGATCCTGGTCATGTGCGTTGCCCTACAACCCCCATCATCGCCAGCATAGGTAGATAGCCAGACTTACCAAACCCCTCGGCAGGTATCCTCTGGATGTGGTCAAGACGCGAGTCCAGCTGCAGACTGGCACAGGCACCGGTGCCGAAGCTTACAATGGCATGCTTGATTGCTTCAAGAAGATCATCAAGAATGAAGGGTACGCCACATACCATCCGCGCATGTCTTCGTTCACGCTCGCGTCTCACAAAGGTGCAGCTTTTCACGACTCTACCGTGGCATCTCCGCCCCCATCCTGATGGAAGCTCCCAAGCGAGCCACCAAGTTTGCTGCCAACGATGAATGGGGCAAGGTCTACCGCAAGATGTTTGGCGTCGACAAGATGAACCAGTCCTTGTCGGTCCTTACTGGCGCTACCGCAGGCGCCACCGAGTCCTTCGTCGTCGTCCCCTTCGAGCTGGTCAAGATTCGTCTGCAGGACAAGGCGTCCGCTGGAAAGTACAATGGCATGGTCGACTGCGTTGTCAAGACGGTCAAGAACGAGGGCCCCCTCGCCCTCTACCAGGGCCTCGAGAGCACAATGTGGCGCCACATCCTCTGGAACGCCGGCTACTTTGGCTGTATCTTCCAGGTCCGACAACTGCTGCCCAAGTCTGAAACCAGCAAGGGCAAGATGATGAACGATTTGATCTCTGGTGCCATTGGTGGAACCGTGGGAACCATCCTCAATACCCCGCTGGACGTGGTCAAGAGCAGAATTCAAAACACCCCCAAGGTCGCAGGCCAGGTTCGCAAGTACAACTGGGCTTTCCCCTCCGTGGTTACCGTCTTCAAGGAGGAAGGTTTCGGTGCTTTGTACAAGGGCTTCTTGCCCAAGGTGAGTCTTTGCCAATTAGTTGATGGACGATTTGCATTGGCTAACGCCCTAGTAGGTTCTCCGTCTCGGACCAGGAGGCGGTATCCTTTTGGTCGTGTTCACCACCGTCATGGACACTTTCCGCAAGTGGCAGTCATAAGCCAGAGATGATGGTCTCCGACAAGCAGTGTTGGGACGTCGACTTGGCTGACCCGTCGACTTTCCACGCCAAACCTAGAGCGCTATACCTCGGGAGTTGACGCTGAGCAGTTAGACGATTTCCTCTTGGGTAGACGGGTACTATATTCTCCTGGTTCCTTTCGTGTTTAAAATTTGAGCGGTGATACTGTACGTAGTTTATGGGGCTTAGACATATACAAGAGGTTCTAGAGCTTCAATTATCAATTTTGCAACGAGTACTTGGGCAGATAGAGGCACACGACCAGATATCTTGAACTACCACCTACCTAGTACCGTCGCCTCGACGCAATTTACCCTGTACTCGCTCTCTTTCCGTCTCTATCTCTCTTATTTTGATACTTTCTAGGAAATAGCTATGGCCGATCTCCTGTAATTGGGGTTTACCGTTCATCGAGCAGGCCTGATGCGGGCAAATTGGACGCTGTCCCAGTGAACGAGCGGCTGCTGAGTGCTGCGGGCTTGCATTCAATGACAAATCAAGCGTATTCGTATGTCGGGGCATCAATAAGACGAACGCGCCCTGGATCACCAGCAATGGTTTGACCCAACTGGGAACTTGGATTGACGTCACTCTGTTCAAACGGGCAGAGCAATTCCAGACAGACCCCTGGAAGTGATTGACAGGTTTGACAGGTTTGACACACTTGACAAGGCCGTGACGAAGCCTTGGAAGCCCATCTCAACCGGGCGAACACCGAGCGCCGGAACGCCGGCGGCAGGGACCGCTGTGGCCGAACTGGCACTGACGCAGGGTCAGGATATCCGGCCGAATCGGAGCTGCCCTTTGGCCAAGCAAGCAAGGTACCTGTGCAGGAGGTCTGCTTGGGCCACAGGCGGGTGGAAAGCTTGCTGTGCCTTGGCTGCTTTTGCCTTTTGCTGCGGCTTGGAGGCCCCAGTCGAGGCAGTGGAATCACGCATGAACCACACATGCAGCTCTGCCCCCCCCGGAAATGTCGTTGCCATGACTCTTGTCTTCGTTTTCCAGTTGGCGACCCAGCAAACAGTGACAATGTAGGGTAAGCCTGGGCTGACGGGCTTTTCCGTAGGATAACCTCGAGGTGTTCGAGAAGTGCTACGGTATTTCCCTCAGCTTTTAGCTGCTGCGTGGCTGGTGATGGGGCGGCGCCACGCCCGTGACGTAAGGAACAAGTACTGTACATGTACCGGAGAGACATGCAGCCTTGAGGCGTCACAGGCAACTGACAAAAAGCTGGCCACAGGCGCCGAGAACAGAGCTCGGATTCTCCGCCTCGGCATGCCCGGATATTTTTGTCCATGCGGCCTGTGAATCCTTGTTTTATGCTCTTTGCTTCTCATTCTTCCTTCGCTTCTCCTCTCCCGGTCCTAACGTAATCAGGCCAAGGAGCGTACGTAAACCGACTCGAGCTAGCTGGAAACCAAGGCGAGGCGAAGCGCCTGTCGACCAGCCATAGCTTGTCCATCTTCCCGGACGAGGGCCCTTCCATTCTTCTTCTCTCCTCCGCGAACTTCTTCCCGCTGGCCCATCAATCTGCCTCTTCCTTCTCCCTCTCTTCACCTCTCTCCCCTGTGCGCCGCGCAATCCCGCCTCACCTCGTCGTCGCCCTCGCTCGCACGACAGACGGCTCTCGAACTGCATCGTCTCCCCTTTGTTAAGCGCCACGAATAGATTGCGATCAGCCGCCCCACGCCAAGCACCTCCAGGTCCAGAGCACACTACTACAGCTTCTGCCGCTGCTGAGTCCGAACTGGCGATCGTCTTTCTTTGTGACGCTCATCAGGCATCTGGATGCCTCGTGTTTGCACAGCTGCAGCAGCTGTTTTCCCGCGATTTACGCTCGCAGCGTCCAGCTTCAGCGGCTGAGTTCGCTGCGCGACCCCGGACCGTCTTCCGATCTCATCCAATCTCATTTCCCTCCTCACTCCTTTCCGGCGACTAGCTGCGACCTCTCTGACAGCTTCCCCCCCATCAAGCTTCTTGTGCGCCGACTATCCAGGGTAGCAGCACGCATTTCTCCTTTTCTTCCTTCTTTTTTTACTCCTCTACTCCTCGGGTCGTGAACACTACAGATCGCCCACCATGTCGAAGGTTATGCGCAGCGTGAAAAACGTGACCAAAGGGTACTCTCATGCCCAGGTCAAGGTCCGAGAGGGTTGGTCACCGCCAGAATCGCCGCTCCTGAGCCCCAGTCCGCGATGCTAACTACAGATTCTTCATACAGCGACCAGCAATGATCCATGGGGCCCGACGGGCACGCAAATGAGCGAGATTGCTCAAATGACATTCAGCACGTATGTCGCGCTCTGAACAAGCAGTACCATGGCGTCATACTAACTGTGAGCTCGACTGCAGGTCCACCGAGTTCTACGATATTATGGATATGCTTGATAAGAGACTCAACGATAAAGGAAAGAATTGGCGTCACGTCCTCAAAGCGCTCAAGGTTCTCGACTACTGCCTGCACGAAGGCTCTGAGCTCGTCGTCACATGGGCGCGCCAGAGCATCTACATTATCAAGACGTTGCGAGAGTTTCAGTACATCGATGAAGAGGGTCGCGATGTCGGGCAAAATGGTGGGTTCATTTTCTGTCCTTCCTCTTTCCTCCTTGGCGGTGTCATAGAACTAACGTGGTGCGCAGTCCGTGTCGCGGCAAAGGAATTGACCGCCCTCATCCTCAATGACGAGCGATTGCGAGCGGAGCGAAGCGACCGGAAGTCGTGGAAATCGCGTGTCATGGGTCTCGACTCTGACTTCGGCCCGCAGTACGCCGAGCAATCTCAGCGAAGACAGCCTCGGTCCGAACGCAGAGCCCCGGCGGCGGACGAAGACGACACCGAATATCGCCTCGCCATCGAAGCCAGCAAATATCAAGAGGAGGAGGACAGAAAGAGGAGGCAGAACCGCTCTAACGGTGACAACGACGACGATCTCGCAAAGGCCATCAAGCTGAGCCAGGAGGAGGAGGAGAGAAGGCGCCGAGAGCTGGAAGACGCAAATGCCGCCTCTCTGTTCGACGATGACACTCCCGCGACATCTCAGCCACAACACACTGGATTCAACCAGGGATACCAGCAGGGCAACGCGGTGGATTTCTGGGCCAACCCTATTGATCAGCAGGCCGCGCAGATTCCCCAACCGACCGGCTATCTAGGGAACGCCTATACCGGGTACCAGCAGCCGCAACCGACTGGCTGGCAGCCAAACTACAACACTGGTTTTGGCGTTGATGCCTTTGCCCCGATGCCGACGGGTAATCTGCTTGCGCAGCAGCAGCAACAGTTCCTGCAGCCGCAGCAGTTTGCTCAACAACAGCACCTCCAGCCTTCGCCGGCTCTAGACTTGGCCGTTCAGCCTGGAAGCAACAATCCTTGGGCGACCAATCACCTGCAGCAGCAGTCTCTTCAACCCACGCCGACCGGTTCCAACAACCCGTTTGCTCAGAACAGGCCGCAATCAGCAAGACCTGCGACATCTTCTCTTACTTCTCTCAGCCCTCTGCCAGAGCAAAAGACTCTGTCTAACTTCAACCAGCCCCAGCCCCAGTTCGGTTTGCAGCAACAGCAGCAACAGCAACAGCAGCAGCAGAGGCTCAATTATACCGCCCCGCAGCGGGAGCTTAGTGAGCACGAGAGGAAGCTGAACGCTTTGCTGGCTTCTGGAGACGGCATGGATACATACGGAAACACGGGAGACCTGCGAATCCCTTCGCAGCACACGGCCCCGGGAACGTTCGTCAACAGCGCCGGCGCGGGCCTTGGCCGCCTCAATCCAGAAGCCACGGGCAACAACCCCTTCCTGCGACAGCAATTTACGGGCATGCCGAGCATTACCTACGGTAGCCAGCCTCAAATGAACAGCAATCCATTTGGAGCCCAGCAGCGACCGCAGCAGCAGGGCCAGGCGCAAGACTTGATTCAGTTCTAGGGCGAAGGAGTTGAGAGAATGAAAAAATCATGGAGTAATTCTTAAATACCAATGATGGCACTGTGGGACTCTTGTTGTTCTTGTCACTCTTTAATATTGCCGCTTGTTCCTATTCTCCCTATTCTTGGACTTATACCTCTTTTCCTTTGCCTTTTGAAATTGAAGCTGTCTCTATTCCCTGTAGCAAATGGTTGCGTCTTGGCTTGGTACCGACTCTGTTTTCTTGACTTTGCTAGGGGAAGAGAATGAGACACTATTCGTTTGGGTGGCGACGGTGGGATTAAACTGGATTTCTCTACTGTTTCTTTACCTCTCTGCCTTTCCCTTCCCTATTGTTTCGTACGAACCACGTGGTATGTTCCATCTAGGAAACGCGCCTCTGGAATAACATGGAAAAATAAAAAAAAAATTGTAGATCTGAAATTTGACCTTGCTGATGACCCTTTGTCCAAACCCCCCTCCTCGTGAATGCTCGCATAATGCGGATATATCATCGTAACACTCTGATTTTCTAGTCCTGAAGCCGGAAGCAACTCCTGCTGCCATTTTGTCTCGTAATACATAAGATAATCCTAAACAACAAGAGAGGTGAAAGATGAACAAAAGTAGAAACAAAGCTACCGATACGCCATCTCCAAAAAAAAAAAAAAAGAAGAAAACAAGATAGATAGGGTTTGTAAGGGAGCATGGGCGCATTATATGTGATCCATTGTCCTTGACTATAACTCGGCAACATTCCGAAATCGTGGGCTGTTGAGCGAATCGATCAGGCTGCCATACATCCTGACGAGGGCAGGCGTTCGAGAAGGCGAGCCATGTCTGCTATGGCGAGTGCTGAGAACGTCGGGGGCTTGTCGACGAGGCCGGCAGGAATTTGGGATGGAGCTTCTTGTGTCGTCAAATGACTGTTTCGACTTCCTTCTTCTGTGTCCAACTTAGCCAGCCTCTTCCATCATCTGTATGAACTCTTCCAGGTTCACCCCGCCTTTGCCGTCGTGGTCGAGGTGTTCTATCATGGTCTGTATCTCTTCGTCCGTCATTGTGCGCTCTTCCTTGATGTCCTGGGCGAGATGCCGCATGTCCTCGACCGAGATGATGCCGTCCTGGTCGTAGTCGAACATGTTGAACACCTTGATCGCCTCCTCGCGCGGGTCCCGCCTGGCGATGAGCTTCGCGGCGCATAACCGGAACTGGTCGGGGTAGACGAGCAGGCGGTTGACGGGACAGCTGTGGGGATCTCGCCAGTCGGGCGGCACCGTGCCGTAGTGCTCGAGTTCTCTGCAGTAGTCGGGCTTGGGCATGTCAAAGCCCAGCGCGGCGAGGGAGTGTTTGAATTCGTAGCTGTTGAGCCACCCTTTCTTCTTCATGTCCATGAGGTCGAACTAGAGCAGCGGCGGGGCGTGGCAGAAGCGCCCAAAACGTGTGAGAAAGAGAGAAAAACCAGACGGATTCTTGTTTATCTTGTGGCAGCGACTTACGACTTCGTCAATGTGTTCGCGATCCTCGTCGGCAATGTTGCCGTAGTCCTCGTTTGAAGAGACCTGCGGCGCCGGGGGGTTCCGTTGCTGCGAGTGCTGGTTGGACCCTCCTGGTATTGATCGCCCTGGGAATGGGCGAGGCGTGTGGGAGTTCATTATCGAGGCGGGATGTCAAGCCGTGTGTGTGTTGTCCTCGTGAAGCCAAGCAAGCGAGTCGTGGAGTTGCGCGTTGCGTTTGCGAATACCGTATCCAAAGAGGATTGGGCCTTAATTTTGCGTCCTTCTTTTTTTCTCTCTCTTAGAAGCTTATACGGGTTTCGATCGGAGCGTGGGAAACGAGCCCAAGCTGTAGATAATGGCGCAGTAGGAGGTCGAAAAGAAAATTAGTACAGAGAATGGCGCGATGCGTGGTATAACAGGAATAACTGAAATAAAGAGGAGGCCCGTCTGCAGCTATCACAAAAGCACGGAGAGACTGATGCTGCTTGGGTTGAGGTGGGATCAGATGTCAATATTTTGCCGGACGAGGGATCGATGCGACCAGACGCGACGGAGCTTGACGCGCCGCTGTTTGGCGGGCGGGCTGCGCTCGCGATTCCAGCGGTCTTCAGGCTTCGAGCTCCCCGAGAGCATCCACTGACGCTCACGCCTGGCTGCTGAGGGGACGCTGCCTTACAGGGGAGAGCAGCACCTGACCATGCGGCCGTAGGTGGCTTCCAGGCAGTGAGTCCAGGCACCCGCGACCTGGCTCCAGGCAGAGCAATTGGCGGCGCTGATTGGCCAAAGTTAGTCAGCACAGTCGCTTGCGCCAATGGGAGGGGAGAATCATTGTCTGAGGCACCAACCTGGAAGCAGCCGTAGTCAGCCTTGGCCCAGCACAGAGGTACCTTTTTAGCGCCTGCAGCAAGCGACACGAAAAAAAGCTGAGCTGACCAAAGCAAAAGCAAGCCGTCATTTTGCCTTGACCTCCAACTTTTGCCTCCCTGTGTGCTGCTCATCAGCTCAAGGTGACCATCTCGGCAGAGGTATTAAAGAGGCACTCAGCCCTTGGCCGCTGCACCTCTCGGGGTCTCTGATCGATAGTGCACATTCTCCTTTGTTTCTGTCTCTGTCCCGCGCTCGATTTTATCCACGGTTCTTTCGGCTCGTCGTGCGGCGGCGCCCTTTGTCGCGGCTCAGCCCTCGGAAACGAAAAGAAAATACGGCCATCAGCTCGTCAGAACGCGACTTTTCCATCAACGACTCATCGCCTCGCAGCTTGGGCTCGTTCAATCGAAGCGGCTTCTGCTACCGCCCATCTCCTTTTCATCTCATATGCGCGCTTTCGCCTGCGACTCTTGATCTGTTGTCCGTGGCCGGTACTGAATCGCGCCGATCTCGAGTCCCTCTTTCGCGAAGCACCCACTTCACCACAGCAAAGGCAGCATCCCACCACAAGGGGGTAGCTCGCAGCACCAGTCACTTCCTCCGAATACCGCGACACACGGACGCCCACCATGTCGTTCGGCGGATTTGGGGGCTTCGGCTCGAACAACCAGCAGCAGTCGACGGGCGGATTCGGTGGCTTTGGAGCCAACAATAACACCACCTCGTCAGGTACATTCAACCTCGGTCACGACGGAGCGTTACACCCAGTCACTAACCACGGGACATATAGGCTTCGGCTCCAACGCTGGCGGAGGATTTGGCGCGAATACCAACACCGGCGGCGGCATGTTTGGCAGCAACACCAATACTGCGGGCGGCTTTGGCTCGACAGCCGGTAAGTTCTTCTCCCGTACTGAAAGGCGGCGTGGACCCACGCACGGAGGCTCGTGGGTCGCTTTCCTCGGCCCTGACGATGCCCTCTCCTGGCGTCGCCCTGGTTTCCTCTTCATCTCCCAGATACTAACCAAGGCAACGAAGGCGGGTTTGGATCAAACACAGGCGGCTTTGGCAGCAAGCCTGCCTTCGGCTCGACAGCTACTACTACTCCTGCTTCCGGTGGTCTCTTCGGAGCCACCAGCACCCCTAGCAGCACCGGTACGGGCTTTGGTGGTTTTGGGTCAAACACCAACACTACTGCTACCCCCTCTGCGTTTGGCAGTAACACCACTGGCGGGGGCCTATTCGGGAATGCTAATAAACCAGCAGGCGGTTTCGGAACTGCGAACACGGGCTCGTCTCTCTTTGGCGGCGGCTCCAACACCACCACTGCGGGTACGGGTTTTGGCAACTTTGGCTCGACAAATACCCTCGGAGGCGGCGCCAGTGGCGATCCTCCCGGCACGGCTGTCACTCCGTTCCAGGCCTTCACCGAGAAGGAGCCCAATAGCAGCACCAACCAGTCGAATGCCTTCCAGAACATCCTGTTCCAAGACCCCTATAAGAAGTGGTCTGCCGATGAGCTGAGATTGGCCGACTATGTCCAAGGAAGACGCCACGGCAACCCCAGCGGTGCCGGCGCCTTTGGAGTGAGCTCAGGTTTCGGCGGTGGCTTTGGCGCAGGCACCCAGACGAACACACCTGCGACTGGTGGTTTCGGATCGACAAACACCACCGGTGGACTATTCGGATCCAACACCAACACCAGCAACACCGCAACCTCTGGCTTTGGCGGCGGCTTCGGTGCAAACACCGCTGCCAGCAACACTGGCGGTGGCCTCTTCGGTAACGCCAACAAGCCAAGCGGCGGAGGGCTCTTCGGAAACACCACCCAGCAGAATCAAACCGGTGGATTGTTTGGAAGCGGCACCACCAATACCGCTACGTCTGGCTTTGGCTCAACAAACACCGCTGGAGGTGGACTCTTTGGCTCGGCGAACACCGCTGCGTCCAACACTGGCGGCGGCTTGTTCGGCAGCAACACTCAGAACAAGCCCGCAGGCACTGGGTTCAGCTTTGGAAACAACCCAAGCACGACGTCGACAGGCTTTGGAGGCACCAACACCAACGCTTTTGGCTCTGGTACCAATACGACTGGCGGTGGTCTCTTTGGCAACGCCAACACCAGCGCGCAGCCTAGTGGAGGTCTCTTCGGAAACACCGCTCAGCAGCAGCAGGCTCCATCGGGAGGACTGTTTGGCCAAGCTCAGACCCAGCAATCTGGAGGATTGTTCGGAAACACCCAGCAGAAGCCGGCCACGGGCGGACTCTTCGGCTCCGCGCCCGCCGCTACCAATACTGGCGGCGGCCTTTTCGGCGGCACTCAGCAGCAGGGATCGACGGGCCTGGGTGGCACCAACACCAACACTGGAGGCCTTTTCGGAGCCAAGCCAGCTACGGGCGGTGGCCTCTTTGGCGGAACCACCGCTGCGCAAGGCAATACCGGCGGAACAGGCCTTTTCGGGGGCGCTGGCACCACCGGCCAAACTCAACAAGCTGGTGGTACAGGCCTTTTTGGGTCAGCAGCGAACCAGCAGAAGCCTGGTGGTCTCTTTGGATCGACGCCGGCTGCTTCAGGCGGAGGACTCTTTGGTAACACTGCAGCGGGAACTCAGGGCGGCCTTTTCAGCAACGCTGGTAACCAGCAGCAGCAGGGGCTCGGCCTCGGCGGCTCTTTGCTGGGAGCTTCTCAGCAGGTGAACAACGCGCCCCAGGGACTGACTGCGAACCTGAACGACGTCTCTGCCTACGGCTCGCCGTCGCTGTTCTCTGGAGTTAGTGGAGGCGAAGTCCCGAATCCTGGTCCGCTCGCAGTTCCCCTGAGCGGACAGCCGAAGCCCAAGAGACCGTCCATCTTCCCCATGTACAAGTTCACCCCTGCGGCGTCAGGCCGCTTCGGCACGCCTCAAAAGAGGGGCTTCGGCTTTTCCTACAGCAACTATGGAACTCCTGGAGGAGCAAGCCCTGCAGGCCTCTCCGGCACGCCCAACACTTTGGGTCGTAGCTTGCTTGGCGGCACCGGCAGCGGAACCTCCCTCACCAAGAGCGTGTCTTCAAACAACCTGCGCCGCACCGTCAATGTCGACGACAGCATCCTCCTGCCCGGTGCCTTTTCGAACACGAATAACACGCGCTGGTATGGAAACTCGGGCTCGAAGAAGCTGGTTATTAACCGCGAACTGAGGAGCGACCTCTTTTCCACGCCGCAGAGGGACAGGCAGAATGGCGATAATGGAACTGGCCCACGAAAGCTGTCTAAGCGCGTCAGCTTCGATACCAACGTGGACGGCGAAGACTCTCCTCCAGTTCGGGCGGCTCTGCCAGCCCCTGGAGATGTGCCCGAGACTCCCAGCGATGAGACTCCTCGATCCGATAAGGCGACACCCGTCTCGAACGGGCTCCGAACCCCCGACATGGAGCAGGTCAAGGGCAAGGACAAGGAACTGGCCATCGTCCAGGAGGAGGAGATTGGCACTCCCGAGCCCCCGGCCAACGGTTTCGACAATGCCCCCGGTAAATACTGGATGGAGCCCACGCGGGAAGAGATCCAGAACATGAATAGAGTTCAGCGCCAGCGGATTGATAACTTCACTGTTGGTCGAGAGAATGTCGGTTCCATCACCTTCAAGGTCCCGGTCGATATCAGCGGCATCGATCTGGATGAGCTTTGCGGCGGAATCATCCAGTTGGAGCCTCGGTCCGCGACGGTTTACCCCATTGCGGCAAAGAAGCCGCCCGTCGGCAAGGGCCTCAACGTGCCTGCTAGAATCTCACTGGAGCAATCATGGCCTCGTGGTGGCCGAGACAAGAGGATCGCCAACGACCCGAAGCGCTTCAACAAGCACATTGAGCGGCTCAAGCGCATCGTCGACACCACTTTCGAAAGCTACGATCCCGAGACTGGCGTCTGGACCTTCTCAGTCGAGCACTTCACTACCTACGGACTGGACGATTCTGACGACGAGACCGAGTTTGACACGACTCTCGACCTTCCTGCTGCCGCCCCATTGTCGACTATCGCACCGCCGGCGGCGTTCCACGCACCGACCTCGTCGCAAGACGACGATGCGATGGTCTTTTCTCAATCACACATGCTGCCCGGCGCGTTCGACGAGGAGGAAGGAATGTTTACGACTGAGCAGACTGGACCGCAGTCTTTTTTAGGGGTTAGCTCCGCGGACTCTGCCAACCATGATGTCAAGCTGTCGCTGGAAAACGAGATGACCGGCGACGACATCGCAGAGTATGATATGTCCGAGGATGAAGACATGACGAGGTCTTCCATCGGACAGCATCTCGCCGCGGAGCATGACGATGCCTCGTCCGAGGGTGGCCAGGACTCCAAGCGGTTGACCGCAACTCCTGGTGGCATCCTCAGAGCCAGAATGAGAGCCATAAAGGACTCGGCTGGCCCCGTCAAACTGGAAGTCGCGGACGGTGACGACTGGATGGAGATGTTAAGGAAGACGGTCAGCCCCATGAAGCGAGACCGCTACCTGCTGAGAGAGCTGGCCGAGTCTCCCTATAAGCAGGGGGGAAAGACGGTCACGTTTGATCTCGGTGATGAAGCGGACTTTCGAAAGTCATCCATCTGGGGCAAAAGCTTGACCCGGTCTGACAGGAAAGATGCCGCTGCGATGAGTGCTCAGATTGGTATGGACCAAGGCCATGGATTTGCTACAAGTATCGACTTGATGAATTCCTTGTTTGAGAAGCCGAAGCCGAAGCCGGCACGCCGGGAGTTGAACGCTTCTCCATCTGCCAAAGGATTTCCCAAGGTCGGTACCCTCACTGTTTCGTGATATTGACACTTATTCCTTGAATTTAATCACTGCTTTCGCCACTTGTTTATCTCCTTCTTCCCTCTGCCCTTTTTGGGACGGGGTTCTGTGTGTATTTAAAACCAATATCGAATAAAATGCTAAAAAAAAGTCGTGTCAAATATAGTTCCCCTACGAACGTCAGGCTAAGGTTGTCGCCCCTGAAGATGACGAGCTCGCGGTCGCCTCAAGGCCAACTTGGGGACCAGACGAGACCCTGGTCTTGGTCCGATCGCTTGACGGCTCACACTCCCGTCGGTCTATACGCGACATGACGGATATTCTTACGTATCAGCGATCCAGTATACAGACCGATGAACAGGAGGTTCGCCTTGCTACCTTCACTGCCGAGGTTCGTGTTTCTTTAGTCTTGATGAGCGCAATGACAACAACTAACGTCTTCTTTCCAGCCATCAAAGAAGTTGCTGCAGTCCCAGGACGTCGTAACCGAGATCCGCCTTGTTGAAGGAGTTCCCCAGGCCACCCTGCATGTCACAAACCTCAAGAGCCTGTACCATCACAAGAACACGAATGACGCGGCCAGCATCCATGAGAAGCAGGTCTGGGAGCTTGCCAGCATCTTGTTCGACGACCTGGACAACCTTGGCTCGACGGACGAGGAGCATTTGGTACGCCGGAATAAGCTGTCTCAGTTCTGGTCCGACTTGGTGGAACAGGCTTCATCCACTGCCGTCGGCTTGGCGGCCACCAGCGAAGAGAAGGCGCTCGCATGCCTCGCTGGTCACCGGATCCCCGAGGCCTGTAAGCATCTCCTGGATGGCAAGAACTTTCGCCTTGCCACTCTGCTCCCCATGATCGGCACTAGCGAAGTCGCAAAGAGGGAAATGAGAGAGCAGATCAAGTCGTGGCTGGACTCCAAGATGCTGTCCGAGTTCTCCGAGGCTATCCGTACCATTTACGAACTCATGGGTGGAAACGTGTGCGTGTGCGAAGGCCTGAAGGGCGTGCCCAACGAGGACCGTGTTGATTCGTTTGTCATCTCAAAGAAGTTTGGTCTGGACTGGAAACAGTCGTTTGGGTTGCGATTGTGGTATGCCATTGCGAACCACGATGACTTGTCCGTCGCCGTCGAAAGCTTCAAGGATGATATTGCTCAGGATAAGGAAGACTTACCTCGCCCTTGGTACGTTGAGCAGGGCATCGCCCCTCTTTGGGACGACGCCAACATCGACTCCCGCCAAGACCTCTTATGGGGTCTGCTGCAGCTGTATGCTGACGCCGACGCTGATCTGGAGGCTGTTCTCCGCCCCGAGAACTCGCAACTGTCTCCCCTTGACGCGAGGCTTCGATGGCAGCTGGGCCTTGCCTTGACCTCGACGGGCAAGGTCTCGTACGGCGCAGACGGCATCGAAAAGGCCGATGCGGCTACTATTGCATATGCCGCCCAGCTTACCCGAGCAGGAGAGTGGCTTGAGGCCGCCTTTGTGCTGCTGCATCTGCACCACACGGCGGCACGCAAGAAGGCTCTCCAGGAGCATCTCTGCCAACACGCCGACCTGATTGGCTTTGAATCCGATGCCAACTTCGTCACGCTCACGGAGAAGTATCGCGTCCCGGCCGCGTGGGTCTGGGAAGCCCTTGCGCTTTACATGCGGTGCGTGAAGAAGGATGCCGTGGCCGAAGTGCAGTGCCTCCTGCGAGCGGGATCACATGTTGAAGCTCACCGCATCCTGGTCCAACATGTGGCTCCTCAGGCCATTGTTGAGCGTGATTACGCCGGCCTGTCCTCTCTCATCTCACAGTTCCAGGACCGTCAGCAAGACATTACAGAATGGACTCAGGGTGGTGAGATTTACAGCCATTTTCTTCAGCTGATGGAGTCCCGCAGCAGAGGAGAAAGCGCATCTCCTGCCCTGCTCGACAGGCTCCTCGCTGGGTTGAACGCGATGAAGGATGCGGGAGTGGAGAGCAACATTACTCGATATGCTGCCATTTCCGACATGGCGGACGAGACTGCCCGTGAGATTGTCAAGTTGACACGGCAGAAACAGGTATGTGGATACTGGATTGATATACATCCATCTTCTTGTCAACTCCCACTAACACTATCGCAGGATATGGAACTTCGCTCCAGGATCTTGAGCCTTCCTCTTACCCAAGATCGGCTGCTCGCATACTCGGTAGACCTGAGCCTTGACCGCTACAGAGAGGTCATGTCGCATTAGGCAGTGGGATTGCGAATGAGAATGAGGCCAGACGGGACGAAATGAGACAAATAGGACCCGAAAAATACCTGCTGCGATGGAGGGATTTGATTTATAATGTTTATGTTCCTTTTTTCTTTTCTCTTTCTTTTCTTCTGCTATACAAGAGACGAAGGAGGATATGCAG
This sequence comes from Trichoderma gracile, assembly GCA_020002365.1. Taxonomy (NCBI): domain Eukaryota; kingdom Fungi; phylum Ascomycota; class Sordariomycetes; order Hypocreales; family Hypocreaceae; genus Trichoderma; species Trichoderma gracile. Next base: position 2,470,076 of record JAINEY010000005.1, read on the forward strand.
ATTGGTGGCGGAGGGCTTAGGTAGAAACGTGATGTGGAAAGGTTGGGAAGGGAAGAAGAGCCTGGCAGGGGCTAAGCTAGTACTGTAGTATAATTGCTGTTTTTATCTAAATTGACACGCTCTGTCGTCGCACGCAATGCAGATGCAGGTGCAGGTGATGATTCTGCCGGTGTTGATGCAAACGACGGTGTTCAATACTGGCCTAACGCCAAATCTTCGGTGGATTGCCTCCAATGTTTCCTTCAACACCCACTTCAACCGATCCTTGCTGTCATAACCAAACACATCAAACGGCCAAGAACTCACTCCACGCCTCTAATAAAAAGACTCCCATCATATTGTTACACCATGTCCAAACCCAAGAACTGGCCCCCTTCGCTCCCCTACTTCAAAGCCCCTCAACACGGCAAAGACCTGACACCCGCCCAACTCCAATTCCTCCGCACAAAACCCACCACCACCAGCAACAGCCAAGATCACTCTCAACTCCATCACGACGAAGACACCCTCCCCCTCATCCCAGCCTCATCCCCCGCAACCGAAACCCCCTGCCCCCGCGTCAAGATCCTCCCCATCACAAACCCCCTCCATCCCGCCCACGGCCAATTCGGCCTCTTCGCCGCAACAAACATCCTTCCCGGCGAACTCATCGTTGCGTATCTGGGCAGGTTACACGGCAGGGGGACGACGAGCGAGGAGAGCGATTATGATATTTGGCTCGAGAGGGAGATGGATGTCGCGGTGGATGCGGCGCTGGGGGGCAACGAGGGGCGGTTTGTGAATGATTATCGAGGCGTTCCGGTTGTTACTGCTTCTTTACCTTCGTCATCATCTTCTTCTTCTTCTTCTGCTGCTGCTGCTGCTGCGGGTAGAGAAAGGAGTAAAGGGAGGCCGAATGCGAGGTTTGGAAATGCGTTTTGTGAGAGGTGGGGGGAGGTTTGTGTGGGTGTTTGGGCGGTTGGGGGCGGTGCTGGTGGGAAGAAGGGGAAGAAGAAAAAGGGGGGTGAGGGGGGTATTAGGAAGGGGGAGGAAATTCTTGTGAGTTATGGAAAGGGGTTTTGGGAGGAGAGGAGGAAGGAGGGCGGTGATGGATGTGATGAGGATTATGGCGATGGTGAAGACGACATACATGATGATAATCATGGTTGTGGTGAGGGTCAAATGTCATGATGTATTATATAGAACCAACGACGTTCAAACCGAGCAAAGGTACAAATACCCCTTCCATGCTTTCCTCACTCTACACGTCTTGTCCTCCTTGTCACGGAAACGCAATAGCAATCAAGATATAAGATAAAGAGGTATATCATAAAAGACCCCCCCTGAATGTCCCTAGGCGCCGCCCAACCAGCCTTTGCGCCGGCCCTTTCCCAGCGAATACCAGTGAAAAACAGCAAACTAAGAAGAACACGGGCAAAGATTCGGTGATCGATTCCTTTCCAACGCCCTCCTGCATGTCGAGCTCCCTCCCCCTTCCTTAACGCAAGCCGGGGAAAATAAAAGAAGCCATTAGAAAGCAACGGTGTAAAGGGCAACCCAGCCAGCCAAAACGTTGTGTGGTCTGCGATTCCTCCCCCCTTGTCATTACTCGTCTTCGCCTTCGGCATCAACGTCTAACTCTTCCTCTTCTTCCTCCACCTCACCATCTGCGCCTCTCCCGTTCACACCGCGGCTGCCGGACCTCTCAATCGCCTGGCCGCCGAGCTGTACGCCGTGCGCAAACCCATTGCTCGACGGCTGAGGCGTCATGACCCGAACCTCGTCCTTGGCCGGCTCTTCTTCACCCATAGACGCCGTGACGCTGCGGTCGCCGTCCGTGCCCTTGTCCGCGGCCTGGGGGATCTTGTCTCTCCAGCCAGGGGGCAATCCCGGCCCGCTATCCGCGTTGCCGTAGTCTGACTTCTTCGTCCCCTTGGGCCACCTGCCGGGGCCGCGACCAGTGCCGCCCGTCTTCCTTCTAGTCCCCGAGCTCCTGGGGCGGCTGGCGGTTGGTCGCCGGCTACTGCCTCCCGCCCTCTTTGGCCGCGGTCGAGAGCTGCTGGTTGCTCCAGTGCGAGGCGCCAACGGTCTGCTTACACTCTGTCGCGAGCGGTCAGCGCGGCGGCCACCGGCTACAGGCGGGAAAACCTCAAAGCGGCTCGGTGGTATATCGCGGTATGGTAGCATCCAGTCCGGCTGTGATTGTACATCATCCATGGGTTCGTCTCGCGGCTCCGCGTTCTCCTTGTCTTCGGGAGCCGTCTTGTTCTCAATCGACAAGAGTGGCGTGAACCCGGGGTGGCCGTTGGCTGAGTCGCCCATGTCCGACGCAGAACCGACTCTCGGCTGCGAGTCTTCGTTCAAATCGCCGTTCATCATCATTGAGTGACCTCCTCCGGATATGCCATTCACACCCTCCTCGAGCTTGGCCTCGTCATCTTCTCGAGGGGCAATAGTGTTAATGGGTGGTCCCAGCTCAAAGTTGACGGCGTTGCTACGGCCCATCACGTATGGCGTCCATGCTAGAGCCTCGGGCTTCAGCTGGACATAGCCCTTTGACTCCCACTTGGCCACGTACTGTCGGCAGTACTCTAGATCGATTCGGAAGGCGTACACCTTTGTCTGCGGATCCCGCACCAGCGCTCGAAGACCTTCCAGAGCAGCAATCACGTCGTCGGGCGTCATGCCCGTATCATCGGATATCTGCCGGATGCTGAGGCCCGTTTGCTTGTGCTGGTCGTCCTTCATCGTCTCGATAAAGTATCGGCAGAGCCGCAGGCGCCAGTAATTTCTATAGGAAACAAGTCCCATGTCCGAAAGTGGCTTCTCGGGTGACCCCGTCTTCTCCTCTACTTTGGTCAGTAGGTAAGAGAAGTCAATAAGTAGGTTGCCGTATCCCTTCCTCTGGTGGATCGGCAGGGTTAAAATGCACGACACGTTGTTCTGGCTGCTTGCGCGCTTCTCCTTGGAAAAGTAGCCAACGAAATGGTAGCCGCAGTCGTCGTACTCGCACAAGACGTAGAATAAGAACGGCTCCACGTCGTAGTACAGCGTCTTGGAACCCAGAAATAGCTTGGCCAGCAGACACAGGTTCTGACAGTAGACCGGGTTCTTCCGGCCGTCAACCTCGAATACCGACACTGACCCGTGCCGATAGATCTCATCGCCAGGGGGATGTTTCGCACCGCATTTGAGCTTATGCCGCCACGCCACATAGTCCGAGTTCATGTACTTGAGGCAAAACTCGCAAATGTAGAGCACGCGGTTCCGGCTGTACTCGGCTGGATATGGCGCTGCGTACCAGGTGTCAATCTCCCAACCGCCAAATTCGATACACTCAATCTGGCTGGCATTGTCGCTGGACTTCTTGGACTTGCGAACGGGCACGTCAACTTCCGCCTGCATTTGCAAGACACGAGCCCTCCACTCGTCTTCTGCTCGTTGCTTGGCCTGGTCGAACCGTTTCCGATCCTCGGGCTGCGGCAGCGTCTTTGATGTGTCTGCTTCGGCTTCCGTCAAGATGCCTCCGTAGGGCTTTCCCTTCATATCTTCGGTCTCCTTGTCAAACAGAGAGTAGAATGGTGTAGAGTAAAAGTCGGTGGTGAACGGCGTCTGAAGTACTGTCGGCGTCGCTGTAACAGCCGTAGAGTTGCGCCGGGCGGCTGACGAGGCAACTGGTGTCCGCGGCCGTCGTCCGCTTGTCCCAGAACGCCTCCTTTCTCTTCGTCTGCGGGAAAGTATCTCCTTAAGATTTCCCGGTCGTACACGCATCGTCAAGATCAGAGACGCCGGCAGCTTCTTATCGACGGTGACGAGAGACGGGCGAGAGATCTTCAGCCGAACCGCGCGAGAGCTCCCCCTCGCTTGCTCCGCCGACCTGCTGTCAGTATCTTCGTTGGCCGATGTGGCATCTGTCGAGAGGCCGCGCCGTCGTCTTCGCAGGGTAACAGTAGCCTCTTCTGGTTCTGCAGACGAAGTCTTCCTCTTCCGCAACATGCGAGGCTCACCCGAGGCCTCTGCGTGGGTTGTCTGGTCGCCTCCTGCCTCTACACCATCCTGCATTCGCCGGGCAGGGGATGCGTCGGCAGGGGCGTCAGAGAGCTGCGACTCATTTCTTGCTTCGCCATCAATGCTGGCCCCGCCGTCTCGTTCCTCTGGTTCCTCCCGATCAGAGTCGCCGTTGTCACACTCCGGGCATTTCCAGCGTTTTGCATCTTGACTCGGGTTAGCGGAATTTCTCGCCTTGGGGTTATCTGACAGGGGCTTACTGTTCTGTTCACTCATGGCCGCTGCATCTCGCGCGCACTGCTGGTGAGCTGGGACATTGTCAGCCAAGTCTGTCCTGACATTCTTCCAAACGCCTGTAACACTTACCATTGTCGTTACATCTGATGCACGTCAGGAATGCCTCAAAATCCTCGCTTGGGTCATTTTCTTCATCCTGCCGACAAAAGATGCAGATATTCGAGGGAGCCGTCTCTGATTCATCATCCTCTTCTACGCCTCCTGCCTCTTCCCAGGCGGGCTCTTCGTCTGAGTCGTCTTCGGCTACGCTCAGCAGATCTGATACGTCACTCTCCGCGTCGTCGTCCGCATCTTCGTCGTCCTCGTCGTCATCTTCCTCATCCGTATCTCCTGGCTTGATCTTAACTGCGCCGACCCCTTCGTCACCATCTTCGTCCCCTTCCTCGTCGTCATCTTCATCTTCTTCATCGTCGTTGTTCCTTTGGAGATGGTGGCCGTTGCTGACAACAATCTGCTGATCCACAAGCTCGGTGTATTCTTCTCCTTCTGCATCTTGATCCATCTCCTCGTCGATTTCCTCGCCAGAAGCGTCGCGATCACTCAGCTCGTCATCATCTTCATCGACCTCCATGCCGTCGTTACCACCTGTGCCATTCTCAGCAAAGTCCGTGTTCGTAGTCCCCATCTTCACAACTCCGAGTGAATGCGCGTCCTCACCGGCCGAATCTGCGGTCTCAAAACCAGCATCCTCATCAGAGAGCATGACGCTCTGCTGCAGCTCCTCCTCCATCGACTGCGCGCTTGTCATGGTTATCGCTGCGTAGAAGGACTGTCTGGTGCAAGATATGGACCGGACGATGGCATATCGATCGGGGCTGAGCGTTTGCGACTGGATACACTCAGAGACCTTAGAGACCGGGGTCGAGCGGCATGTATGGCACCCTCGTGATCGTCGTGGGCTTCGTGAAGCAGCAAGCTCGCTAAATGATGCTGCTGTCAGGTCAGCTTTAGGTAGGTCTTCGGTGTGGCTTTAGGAGGCTCTGGGCACATCAACGCGCAGCGAGGGACACTCGTTTCTCACCTGGAAAGTTGCATGTTGCCACAGCGATTTCTGTTGACTTTTGCTGCCAGAAATGTTGCGACAACAGCCACCACAGTCGCGTTCTCCAAGCTGGTGCCGAAGTCGCGGAAGCAGGAGTCACAGTGCGTGCGCCTTCGTCAATCGCGTACAGCGCCCAAGAGTTTGCCGTAGTACAGTGCTGATAAATCTCAAGCTAACTGTACCGTTGGCGCAGGGATGTCCCGCTGAGGCCTCAGGCATCAAATCCGACGGCTCCAATTGGTGCTCTGCTCACTGACGTGCAGGCTCAGTATCAAGAACGACATCGCGGCCAACCTTCCAGCTGGATTCCAGCGCTTTTGTTATTTCTCTCGACTCAATCGACTGCCAGGCAAAAGACCGTCGAGGCGGCCCTCCACAACGATGCCCGTCCCCTTCGAGACCCTGCTGCCGTATGGCATCATGATTGTCGTATGTACTATGTACCAGACCGAGCGAGATTTCACCCCAGGAAAAGCCGAGATTGCTCACAGCTTGTTGTTAGATGTTCGGCGCCACGGGTACCGGACTTGCGGCCTTCAAGACATGGCAGAACGAGGGCAAGCGACCGCGCTATTCATTGGACCAATGGGACAAGGTCAGTCAGCTCCAGGCGGGACGTTGCGGTGCTTTTGATGCGGTAGCTAACGATGGAAGTACAGCAAAGTAAGACTTTCTCTTATACATCATGCCGACAACAAGCCTTCTTTTCGCGCATATTCCGATCGAACCATGTACTGACGAATGCTCAAAGTGATGGAGCGAGACCGACGACTTACAGGGACCCTGAGAGGGCAGACGGACAATCCACAGGCTCCGTTGGGATTCGAGTTCAGCAACGGATGGAAGGTAATGTCGACTGGCGCATGCTTATTCTACGGACGATTGCTGATAATGCCTGCAGCTGGAAAAAAGATTCAACTAAGAAGTCATATTATGCAGTCGAAACACATCAGAAAGGGGGGCATAGAAATCCGAATGCAAGAAATTGTATATACCATACGACAAATCTACAATTTGGCTTCACTGAATGGTGAGCCACAACTTCAAATCACTTGCTCTGCATTGCTGGGTGGATTCAAGATTGGCGAATGACGGCTTGCTTTGTGACGAATCTATCAACAAACACCCTAGCCCTCTATTGATATCTCTGGCCGATTCTTGTTAAGGCTTTCCAGCAACGTACACGCCTGACACATGGATTGGCTGGACATGTAGCCGCACTTGACGCACTTCCCGAGCGTCTGCAACTGGACTGGGCCGGGGTCTTTGGACCGGCGCTGCCGTACAGGGAGCTTGACCACATCATCGCCATTGACCTTGGGTGTGCCATCTGACGTGATCTCAGTCTCGAGGCCATCCTGCGTGTGCTGCTTCTTAATTTTCGACTCCATTTGCGCCAGCTCGTTCCCGGATGTTTGAGCGTTAGCTGATCCGCAGCCACCCATCCCCTCGCTCTCGTCACAGGCGCACGCCCCCTGCCCCTTGTCCGGCGTGAGACGGGCCATGTCTTCGCCGCTCCGGACAATATCCAATATTGCACTTGGACGAACCTTTTCCAGATTCTTAATGAGGCTTCGCGCGGTGCCCCGGAATGCCTCGGGGCTGTATATGCATTCTGTGCTGAAATAATCCAGCTTTTTGTGGTGCGCATAGAGCACAATCTCCTTCTCGTAGGCGTACTTTAGAGGCTTGCTCCTCTTGACGTCGTTTAGCGAGCCACCGGTGACAATGCTGGTGCTTCGTGATAGTCGAGGCAGGTCTCCCCTGAGGAGGTTCATGAGGACGGTCTCTGCAACGTCGTCCGCGTTGTGGCCTGTAACAACGTGCTTGATCCCCAGCGTCTTTGCGCCCCGATCCAGCGCCTGTCGGCGGAAGACACCGCAGTATGTGCAGTTGCCCTTCTTTCCAATCGTCTCCACGACCTGATCCATGGTCCAGCCATAGAGTTCGTCGTATCCCACAATCTTCAAAGGCATGTCGTATTGAACTGCATTGCGCTTCACTGTTTCTAGAGAATCGTCTCTGTAGCCTTTGATGCCTTCGTCTATACTGAGGAGGACAAGATCGAGCTCATACTTGTGGCGCTCGTTGAGTGTCTTGAGGACAGATGCCAGCACTGTCGAGTCCTTGCCTCCTGACGCTCCAATAGCGACCTTTTCTCCGGGGAAGAATAGCTTGGACGAGATGATGGTATGGTGCACTTCGTCTTCAAAAACGGTTATGAAGCATTCGCGGCATAGCTTATGGTGATTCTTTGGCCGCTTGACAACTGCCTTGTTTGTCTGGCACCGCACGCATGTGGTAGGCGGCATCTTGTAGGAATTCTGTTTGAAGGATGAGTTGCGAACAAGTGAGGCCACTGGTCGCCGTCGATTACTCGGCGCTTGCAACAGACTTGTATGTAAGTTGATAAGGCCTGCGTTGAAGACTCTGTTCCTATGTTCAGAGGAAGGCAAAAGAGACGTTAGAAGGAGGGAGGATTTCGCATATCATAACATCATCAATGAAGAACTTCTTGACGAACCATCTCAACGCCACACATTAAAAATGACTCCGGGGTACAAGTGTACTTACTTATCTCTTATCGATAAACTTGTTCGACAGGACGATTAGATCACGTGCTACTACGCCTCAGCAGCCACAGCTCCTCAGCCTCCAGCTCAAGCAGCTCTTAGCGTTAGCGCCCCACACTCGCGGCACGCCAAAGCCCTAATTTTCCGCCCACCACATGCAGACGAACTTTTCTCGCCTTTTTCTTTTGCAACCCATCCCTCTCCGGCATCTCAAGGAAATTTTGTTCAACGAACAATCGCCATCCGCCCAACGAACAAGATGGTAAGTTGAAGCAACAGTCTGACAACATAGGGACTCGAATGGCCACAGTGTGTGAGTCAAATGCGCGAAAGCGCAATTGATAAACCGCAGGCGCTTGCTTGAAGAAGAAGGATTCGTAATCCTTTTCTCAATGCAAAGCAACTGTTGGAACTTTCCGCCTGACGATTTCACACACCTTCGCGTGTGTGGAATCGGACGGTGAAGACTTGGCTGGAGACGCAAATTGTTGTGCTGAAACACGCCGCAAATGCGTTCTCGTTAGAGTTCAGAGAAGACTTTTTGGCTTGAGCCCCTCGCTGATGTCTTCTTTTCTCAATGACAGCCTCCCAAATCTGGCAAGAAGGTCGCCCCTGCTCCGTTCCCTCAGAGCAAGGCTGGCAAGAAGGGACCCAAGGTTAGTGAAGAAAAATCCTGACATGATGATTCCGCCTTGTGTGAAAAAAGCTTGTCGATTTCTAACCAAGTGCTGCAGAACCCCCTCATCGAGAAGCGCCCTCGCAACTATGGCATCGGCCAGGACATCCAGCCCAAGCGAAACCTGTCTCGCATGGTGAAGTGGCCCGAGTATGTCCGCCTCCAGCGCCAGCGCAAGATCCTTCGCATGCGCCTCAAGGTCCCTCCCTCTCTGGCCCAGTTCCAGCACGTCCTTGACCGCAACACCGCCGCCCAGGCTTTCAAGCTCCTCAACAAGTACCGCCCTGAGACCAAGGTCGAGAAGAAGGAGCGTCTCCTGAAGGAGGCTACCGCCGTCAAGGAGGGCAAGAAGAAGGAGGACGTCAGCAAGAAGCCCTACACCGTCAAGTACGGTCTCAACCACGTCGTCGGCCTGATTGAGAACAAGAAGGCTTCCCTGGTCCTCATCCCCAACGATGTTGACCCCATCGAGCTGGTTGTCTTCCTTCCTTCTCTCTGCAAGAAGATGGGCATCCCCTACGCCATCATCAAGGGCAAGGCCCGTCTCGGCACTGTCGTCCACAAGAAGGTCAGTCGTGATGTTTCCAGAGAGTGTTGAAATGAACATAGAAATCTAACTTTGATGCAGACCGCCGCTGTCCTGGCCCTGACTGAGGTCCGTTCCGAGGACAAGACTGAGCTTTCCAAGCTCGTCTCCGCCATCAAGGATGGCTACCTGGAGAAGCACGACCAGGTCCGCCGACAGTGGGGTGGTGGCATCATGGGCGCCAAGGCCCAGATGCGCATTATCAAGAAGCAGAAGGCTCTTGAGGCTGCTACCAAGATTTAAGCTTTCTAAATACCCGGGTTGCTTTGGGATTCAAGGGATTATCATCGGTGTTCAAGGGTTCAGGGCATGGCAAAAAATGAATGAATTTCCAGCACAGTTGTGTATCCCAAATATGACGGTTCCATGCACATGTGTGATTTGAGTGAGCGGTAACCAGCACCTAAGGCTCAGGATAGTCGACCATTGCCACTGAATGGATGCGCTGCATTCCCGACAAAGAGCATACAAATTTGAAGCATTGGGTCGTCTCTACGTTGTTATAGAATTAACGTAATGCTCAAGTACCAATGGCGATACCATGAAGGCTCAGGGCAGCTGAATAAAATCCGTGTAAAACGATAACCCGCCAAGAGACGAATCTATGAAGAGGAAGCTGCTGGAGGTAGACGAAGGAAAGCTTGCCAGACCAATTGTTTGTTAGGCACCCACGACAGGGCTTTACCTACAGAAGCTCTGTGTAGTCTGATCACTTGATTGACTCGCGCCAGGTGTGGTCAGGCTATCATCTCATCTCTCCCAACGTGAGTAGTTTGGCCCAGACCTGTTCTCGGTCAGATCAGCGAATACTACTCCAAGCGAGAATAGGCTGCTCGTGATGGGCCAGGAAGGTATTCAGCCACCTGTATGGAAACCGTGTTGCAGACTACCTGGACCCGTTGAAGGGCAGACATCGGAACTGCTGAAGCTGCATACGAGAATCATATGGAAATCTGTAGATAAGGCTCATCGATCAATGTTAACTCGGTAAGATTGCCGGTACTGATCTTTCATGTGTTAATCAAGCATGCCGAGAGCGAGGAGCTTTTGAGTGTTTGGGGGCGAGAAGTGCACACAAGCTTGACAAGCTGGCCGCTGGAGATGGACAGCGACAATGGTTGAGGCTAAAGATCGTTGACGGAGTCCGCTAGCAGCAACCTGCTCACACCAGCGGGCCACAGTGCGTATAGTAAATGGTGCAAGTACTCCGAAGAAGTGCTGGACCAGATCAAGAAGGCCGTCAGATGGGTCCCGGCAGGGGACTCCTTACTGCACAAGCCGGCGTCCCACTTGGCCGGTGGTACTCTTACATGTACTTGGACCGGACTCGTTCCCGGGACATCAGTCCGAGAGACAACCCTGCTTTGGCCAGCCAGCCACATGTGTCCCATGAAGAAGCCCTTGAAGCGACCCTGTGAGCGAGAAGAAACCAGCACTGGATCCCCCAGCATAGTGTCTACTCAAGTTCCAGGCAGCCCATGCGCTGTCCGGAGTTGACGGCCCTGCGCTCGGTAACCGGCGCGATTGATATTAATTGGCAGGGCCACTCCTGCATGTCGAGGGCAATCATTGCCTGTTCCAAGTTGATGTAAATCGAACGATTCGTGCAGCGGAATGCAGTCGAGTTACTGCACATGGCCTTGATCCTTCTGGCGGAACCGATCTCACAAGGGGAGTCAAGGAAGATTGGTGGGCAGAAATTAATTCCACAAGGTACTGAGCCTTAGCACTCCGAGTAGACGGCAGAGAAGCAAGGAATCTGGCCCCAATCTCGAATTGGCAGGGCGATGAAAGATACTCGCAGTTTAGCAGTATGTTGGCAGCATGTGTGGCTCCCGTATTTGATATCATCTCTGACCTTTCTGCTCTTGGCATAAAGTGCGCTGTATGCAGGCTTCTTTACCCGAGGCTGAAAGGCAGACTATATCCCCTTGTTCCTGTTCCCTTTCTGTACGGAGCTCCAGAGGATCCATTGAGTGCTGACGGATGCAACCTTGGATGCTCGAAGCTGCACTAGAAGAGGTTTAGTAGCAGCTGAAAGGACAGTTGCGGCATATGCAGCATGGCTGAAAGAGGGCAAAGACGAAGGAGAAGGATGTAAAAAGCTGGGGAATGTCTCGGGCAATCCGCATGCTAGTAGAGCCATCACAAGGCAAGGGCACGATGGGCAACTTTCGCTGCCTCTAACGACGCATCTTCTCCCTTTCTGTCTGGTTCGTTTCTCGCTTTTGGTGCAGTCACCGGAATTGCAATTTCCGAAGCAGCCAGACTATTGATCTGATTCAAAGCGATCTCAATGCCTATATGCTGTTTCGAGATGTGCGGAAGACGTCGGTTTTAGAACAGCGGGTACTCGGAGCGATTCAGGAGCTGCACTCGTAGTCTAACTTTGTCTCTTAACACCTGGGCTCGCGTTAGAAACTCTCCACCACTGGTGTTGCGGGTTTTCTTCCCTGTGCAAAGACTTTTGTGGCTTGCTGAACGCTGCCACTTACAGGCAGTCGAGTAATATCAGCAAGCTGTCGTGGCCGAACAAGGATTGTTCAAGCCTGTGACGCTTGCTATCCTTGCATCTCGGGGTGTCTAGGCGAACAGGCAACGAAAGCGACGGAAGACAAGAGACCGACCAACCATGACCATCAGCACTGACAGTTCAGATCCTGGGGCCACGACGACCCCGGGGGGCGCCCAGCCGCTGGTGCTCATCGTCGGGGCCGGCATCAGCGGACTACTGCTCGCCCAGCACCTCAAGCGGGAGGGCATCTCGTACCGCATATTCGAGCGAGATGCTGACCTGGAGACTCGCGGCGCCGGCTGGGGCCTGACACTGCACTGGTCGCTGCCTGCGCTGCAGAGCCTGTTGCCGTCTGAGCTGGCGCAGCGCATCTGCGACGAGTCCAGCGTGGATCGATGGGCAGATCGACGGGGTGAAGCATCAAGATTCCCGTTCTTCGACCTCGACAGCGGAGAGCTCAAGGCGCAGACGCCGGGAGCCGTGAAGAGCGCGAGGATCCGAGTGACTCGCCAGAGGCTGCGCAAGTTGCTGGCAGAGGGTATCGATATTGAGGTGAGAGAAGCTGCAGTTGCCGTGCTTTCCACAACTGCGGTTCATGGCAGTTTGATGTCATCGACAATGTCTCTTGCACCTTCCGAGTTTCGTTGCTTTCCATATCTCTAGACAGCTGCAGCACGAGGCATCCACGTCCTCGTTTCTCTACTGCAATCTTGCTTCCAATTTCACTCTCTTCGTCTTTCATCATTGCTCACCTCCATCTTATTGTTGCTGCTTCATTCAACTCCCCCACTCTCTTCTCGCATCTTGTCCTGACAACATCTATGGCGCATCTCGACTAACATCGTCTCGACTCAAGTGGGGGAAAACGCTCAGCGAGTTTCACACCAGCGATAACGGCATCGTCAGCGCGCGCTTTGAAGACGGGACCTTGTGCTCCGGCACGCTGCTCGTAGCATGCGATGGAGGCCAGTCGCGAGTGCGCCGCGCTCTGTTCCCGGACGAGTCAAAGCTGATGGTGCAGCTGCCCGTGAGAACCATGGGCGTCAAGATCTCTTTGACGGCGGAGCAGATCGAGCCAATGCGGAAGCTGGATCTGTTCTTCCTTCAGGGCGCCTCACCGAGCAACAGTTCCTTCACGTACTTCAGCGGTGAGTGACGCGAAACCCCATCTGCAATTTCGAAATCCGTCCCCAATCTGTTTGTGTTCCTTCATCGCGGTAAAGCCTCTTCCAGCTCTGGGCGTTATCTTCAATGGCCTTGCTGTCATCTATGCCTAGCGACGTTGAATGCTTATGGAGGCTTGGACCTGCGCTCAGCATTTTGTCCTGTGGAGCTTGCAATACAATACGAGGCCCTTGCTCATATCATACATACGGAGCACCTGCGGGAGCGGCGGCCGCCGTCGCGGATCTGGCGATCACCCCTCTCCCGTGGCGGCAGCCGCAAGATCCGGTGATGAGATATGACGAGACACCTTAAGCAATGATCATCTGCGGCGCTTCTAGAATGTGGAAGAGAAAGAATGTCACATGAATATGCCGTCAAACTCACGCATTCTGCTAACTTATCGCTCTGCATTACACATACAGTTCTCGATGTCCCTGGAAACCAGGTCGACAGCGACCCCAGCGTCTTCAGCTGCCAGCTGCATATTTCGTGGCCGTACCACGGCAGCGAAACGTCCGTGGACGTGCCCGCCACCAACAAGGAACGGTATGAGCTGATGCACGCCTATGCAAAGAAATGGTCGGAGCCTTTTCGCTCTCTTGTATTGAACAATGTGCACCCTGACACAGAGATCAAGCGTCTGGATGTGCTTGACTGGGCGCCGCCTCTAGGCTTGCGCTCCAAGGGGCAAGTGGTGCTGATGGGCGATGCGTTTCATCTGATGTCGATGTGTAAGTCGTCTTTCCCGTTATTCCTTTTCTCGGAGAGATTCTTCTCCCGTCTTGTCAAACCACCCCTGCCCTTGATATTGTTCGGCTTGGTAGCTCCTGTGAGACTACGTAGCACCAGCACTGCTCTTCTGATCATACACCGGCCAATCGGAACGGACTGTGACGCCTGCTTACTCTATCTCAGACCGAGGCGAAGGCGCCAACCATGCCATTGTTGATGTTCTCGATTTTGCGACGCACATCGTCCCGCTACTGGCATCCGATCGTGGCTTCAGCTCAAGTGCGGACTCGCAACAGCTTATTGACCAGAGCCGAGACCTGGATTTCCGGCGGGCTCTGCGCCAGGCGCTAGATAGCTATGAAGACGCCGTCGTCTCTCGGGCCCGTCCAGGGGTGCTGGCCTCGCGTAGGGCTTGCTTAGATGCACACGCTTTTTCTAGGCTGTTTGGGGAGACTGCGACTGGCATCAGCCCGCTGCTGAGCAAGCGCGAAATGATGCTTCAGTACGACGACGAATCGACGGAGCTAATGAAGTAGATGTAGCTTAGCACATCAGCTTCCTCCGAGTGATTGCGACAGAGTATGTCCTGAATCCTGCCAATACGAGGAAACGCAGCGAATGACTCTGCCAATCGACTCGAATCCACGGTTTCAAGATTTCGCTCGCCTCTAGAAGCTAATGTGTGGCGCGATGCAGCATGAGGTTCACATCACAACGGCCGACACATTGGATCACGGACCCGGACTGTTCCGGGCATCGACGGGCCAGAACACGGCCAATGGGCCTTGCTTCCGGGACCTCGTTCCATCAATGCTATCCCTGCTGGTACATGCACACGGGAAGGCCCCCAAAATCACTCAATGTGATAGTACTTCGTACACGTCCATTAAGGTACCGAAGGGAAAGGAAGAGAAGGAGGGAAACAAAAGGGCCAGTAGGGGCATCATCTCATGGCCTGATGTCCACTGGCGTCAATATAGTGTGAGCAGGGTGTTAGGACTGCTTAATATAACCAGCCCAATCCCGACTTTTGGAACATCCCGCGCTATCACGACCCCAGCTTAGCTTCCCTCTGGCCCGTTTGTGGGAGTTCCAGATCCTCCTATGCAAGAAACCTTCTCCGGGAACGGGATCCGAAACAGAGAAGGGGACTCGTCCGACTTGTACTTTGTACACCGTATGTGAGGCTCGTTCCCTCTGTTTCCTGTCGACCTTTAGTGCCAAAGCGAAGTCGATGCCCCCTTGTCCGCCTTCTCTGTTATGCAGCTTGACCTGATCTGCATGGTGAGGCTGGAAACTCGAAAGGTTCCGGATATTGAGTGTTATTCATGCCGTCTTGATGAATCGTTTCCTCTTCTTCGTACCTAGTTGAGGTTTCAAGGAGGATTGAAAGGATTGCACGCAGTGGCTGCTCTAGTCAGTTTCACAAGCTTGAAGGACAGCAGAGAAGACATATACAAGTCCCAAGGAGAATTTGCATCAAAAAAGTTCGGTGGCAATATTCCTCAAGGCGGCAGTCCATCATTGCATCCGTAGATATCCAGCATCTTAGTACTCCGATTGTTAACTTTTTGCCCCCCTGAAGCCCCAGTGAACACCTCGCGAGAAAAGAAGAAGAAACAGGATATAGCAAATAGTCATTCCAAAACATCAAAGCAAGGCGTTCAAAGCGTTCCGCGGTATAAACGAAGAGAAAATGTGTACAGAAATCAAAGGCATCAAAGTTCTTGAGTTGACAAAGGAAAAGTGAGACAGAAGGGAAAATAGCAGGCCCATAACGCAGGCTGCCACAATACGTCATCCACCTAGACAGTATCCTCGAAGCTGTCGTTCCGCCGCCTAGGCTGGTGGCTGTCGTCGTCCACTCGTACGCTGTATGTGACGGACTTCATAATGCCCGCCCCTTGAAGGATGTTTTCCTCGCTCGAGGACTTGCCCGTGGACAAGACGACACTCTTGTCTTTATCGTGATCGCGGCTGTTGGTGACATCGCTCAGCTTGATGTGCTCGCCCTTGGGGCCTCCTCGACTGTTCTGGTGAGACGATCCATGATTGTACGAGTTCTTGGTGCGGTATTCCTTGGCCTTTCTCATGAAGACGGGTGCCAAGAATGGCAGCGAGGAAACCATGTTCTACAAGCAGAGTGTTAGCTGTGCGCAATCCCAAGCCACCAGAGACGATGATATACTTACGCCGACATTGAACTCGATAGTTCCCCAAAGCACAAGCATTGTGGAATTGCCATCGCCATTCGAGATTCGGTCGATCTGTGTATACCGTAGGATCGAGCAGATTGTTGTGAAGAGGCCGAGCAAGAAGATGCCAATGAGACCGAGCTTCTTGCCCAGCTGAACATTGAGCTTGAGGAGAACCGGCAGAGGAATGATAGCGACGATGATGTCGGAGACAATGGTGACCACCGCGTAGGCCGTAAAGGACGGTCCAGCGGGCAGGCAAGATCCGGCCTTCAAGGGGTTCCAGGACTTGTCGACGGGGTGGCAGGCAAAAATGAGCGAGAGAGCGCAACCCAGATGTCCAAGAAACACCACCAGGATGGTAGCAAAGACAACCTTGCGGTACGTCTTCTGATCTGTGCCTTTGAGAAGTCGTAGATAGCTGATGAGGAGAGCAATCTTGAAGAAACTGATGCCGATTTGGTAAATAGGGCGTCCCGCAAAGTTGACTCTCGTGTATGGAATCAGACTGGCTGCAGGTCGGTCTTTGATGGGCAGTCCTAGGCCGTATCTTGTTTCTGCGCAGCATGTCAATATCCATTGACGACCTCGGCTTCGCCCAGCGGGTAAATATTGTGTTGACTTACGGACAATGCAGAGGATCGAGTAGATGAGCGCGAACACCACGGATAAAGCAGCCATCCAGTCATCGGCAGCGAGACCACGGGCGTGATAGCGTATATACAGGCGGGTACCCACGATCACGATGGAGAAGAAGGAGAGAACGGCGCAGATGATGACGATAGTCGGATACTGGGACTCATGGTTTATCGCCTCGTCGGCATTCAAAACCCAAGCCATGATGCAAGGCGTCAAAGTGTCGAAGTTGGTCGGGATCGGTATGAGTTGCTTAGCTGAGAATGGCAGCGGCCATGCAAGAGGCGCTGGGACGGCGAAGACGCAGCAACGACGAGGGGTACCGGGCAGAAAAGACGACGACAGAGTGCAGCAAAGGAAAATATAGCAAATGCCAGCGCCAAGTCAGCCAATAGACAGTGTGTGTGTACTTGCTGCAGTCAGTCGCGGAACACAGCATGAAGCGAAATCGAAGATCAGTATAAGCGGGACCGCAAGAAAGATGGCCCCCAGGGGGGAATATAAGAGAAATGGTTGTCCAGTAGGAAAGCTTTCAAGGCCAAAGGCCGAGAAGGGCGAGAGAGTGTCGGACGATATATGGACCCGGAACTAGCAGACACGACATGTGTCTTAGGTAGGGTTTCTCTTTTCCCTTTGGGCAGCATCAAGCTGGGACATGAGGCTGCGACCTGGGGACCTGGAAGGCTCGCCTTCTCAAATCCGGCACATCAATGCTACGCTTTCGGTGAAAGACTGTAATACAGAGTATCCTCACCCGTACGGCAACTCCAGGATATTCTTCTCTTATGGCAAAGCTCGGCGTATAGACGAGGGCAGGTCGTTTCTCGCATGAGCTACCAGTAGAAGATCCCTACTCGCAGCATGGAGTGGAGGGACAGGTTCGACGGACCGCAGCTGGGGACCCTGCTAAAGAGGGCACGAGTCACCGTGGACGTGAGAGCCAATCGTGCATGACAGTCTTCGGCTCTACTCTTGTGTGGCCTGTAGCGATCCCACGTATACGACGTGTTCCTTTGCCTTTTTGGCGCAGTCGAGCTCGGGACACAATGCTACGATGTCGTCTCGCATTAAATTAGCAGTAATAGCCTGGCTGCGGCCCCTGCGAGGCATTGGCTGAAAGAACCGCGCTGTCTCTTGCACTCTCAAGAGGATTCATACCTGCCTGGGCCCGGGTCTTCGAGGACAGGCATTGAGCATCTCACCTCATGGCGAGCAAGGGAGGATACGTGGTCCCACCCCCATCCCTGCCCGACAGGCGATAGCCATCCGACCTGGTCGTTTGTAACGTATAGTGCGTATACCTGCTCGAACAGTGACCGTACTGTGAGGGCGTGGCTTCGGCCGGCGCGCGGTTGGCGTGTTGATCTTCGCCAGTAGGATTCCACCAGCAAAGCCGTCTCCTCTTGTCAACTGACGGGCCGCCGCTAATGGACTACCGGACAGAGCATCCGTTCATCATAGCGCTCATGAACCGACCTTTCATCAACCATGGGGGCAATCCCGCGTGTGTTTCGGTCAAGTCGTGGGAGCTGCGGGAGCTGCAAGTTACAAGTACTTGTAGTAATAGTACTGTAGCCTGTATGCGTGGGCATCAGTTTTGCGATACCTTTGCCTGGCGTTGACCGTTCGCTTGAGACAGACTATACTATTAATGGCAGCGGACCCAATGCTGTCCGAGACATTGTCTGTACACATGACGGCACAAGTGAGGTATGCAGCTCTGTACGAAGCTGTCGAAATTGCGCGGTCGGGACGCTTTTTGCCTCGGTCGATCAGAAGAAAGAAGCCGTGTAAAGAATATTCCAGTTGCGTTCGTCCGGGTGCTCCATATTGCGCAGGCAGCGCGCTGCAAGTGTCCTCTAGGACTGCTCTGGTGTTTTTCCCATCTTGCTAGCTGGGAAGATCAATGGGGCGATTTGGTGGGCTGGAGACTGGCGGGCCTCTTTCATCATCAGTGGCACACGCTGCGAGTGCCGAGATGCCCCGGCTGACAGAGGAAGGTGGTGGAACTATCGTGACGGCATATGCAGGGCGACAAAGACTGTTCGTATGAAGGCAAGGTAGGATTAGTACTTGGTGGGAAGTAAAACCGAAAGAAAATTTAACTCTCACACGTTTCATGATCTGTCCATCGCCTCAGGGGCAGCTGAAGAAGGGAAACGTCATGCCCTGAAGAGGAAATCGTGGGTGCAACAGTAACATTGAGATGGAGACGGCCAGCCGCAAAGGTTGCAAGACGCAAAGTCCGACGAAGAAAACCGCCGACGGTTTTTGGTTGGATGAAAATGAGAGGAAATTTTCCTTTGATTGCCGTCGAATGTGGAGTTGCTGAAGGATCGGGCCAGTGGGTACGTACTCCCCGGTTCCTGGATGAGGTGCCAAATGAGGAAGGAAGGGACAACAGTTGGCCCGACTGCCATTGCCAGCTCCTGCCATGTGAAGAGCGTCTGATACACATATAGCACATAGACAGGCAGGCACTACCTAGGTATGAACCTTGAAGGTAATAATGCCTTCCATCTATACCAGGAACACTGTATTTCAATGGCGAATAGAGTCTGTGTGACGTAAATCCACAAATCGTAATACAAGCTGAGATTGCACTCTAATACCTCAGTTACTTCGTAAAGGTAGGCAGTACAAAGGTTCCCACCTACCTATGACATTATGTAAGAGAACGGGAGGGAGAAAGCGAGACACATAAGGTACATAGAGACGGCCCCAGAAACGTGGGCGATCTACCTTAGTACTCGTAAGTTAAAAATCGCAGCGGAACCCCAACGCAATTTATGAGCAGATCAGTGGGCGCAACCAGGTGGACTCTTGGTCTGCAAGGACGACAAGGTTCTCACTGCTCGGAGCACAACGGCAGAAAGATTTTTTCACAGTCCCTGAACGAGGGACTTTGCAAACCCTCGGAGAGATTCTTCCAGGACCAACGGAGCAGCGTATTCCGGGTGGTACCTTGGCTGAAGTTCCTGCGGCAGCCGAGTACGACCTTGACTGACATGATCCAAGGTACAACATGAAGCAAGCTCTAGAGGTAGCATTGCTTAGCCGAACGAAGTATGTATCAGATGCAGCTGCAGCTGCACCGGGTCATGCCAGACAAGGCCACATACATGAGTAGGCAGATGTTCATGCATCCTGCTTACAAGGGAGGTAGTAGACAAGTTCTTGTGCCTGGAATTGGACAACGAGGCCGAACGATATCCATGGATCGACTGCTCGCTGGTCGTTCTCCTGGCACCTCAAGCTGGAGCGGGTCGGATTGAGTGGTAGGTCGAATACCTGGTAGTGCTGAGAGCTTGAAGCTATAGGCCTCGTGTGAGGTGCCCTGCATTGAGCTTTTCCAAGCGCCCTTGAGTGCTAACTGGCCTCCGCTGTGGCTGCTAAAGGCCCCTACGGAGCACCGGTTCAGCACCAGCTCCAGCGATTGTTGCTACAGTGCACGTACAGTAGGGAGGAGGTAATATGGAAGGTACACCTCCTACATGTAGGTAAGGTAGTAGCTGCGGTCGACATGCCGGGTCCAGCTCGCTAATCATCTCTCCATGCCCCTCTCCGTCATCATCTTCTCTGACAGGTACAATGGCCTCGATACGACCCTTGATCCGGCTATCGTACGAGACGATCAACCAACGTTACTCGAGTCAATTCCCTGGACCCCCGTCAATTCATGCTTGACAGCCAATTCTCACCGCGATCCATGACAGGCGATGCTGCGCCGGGCGGGACTGAAACCACACAGAGACTAGACGCTGGCTGCTGCTTGCTTCGCAGCCAGCTGTGATGGCTCAAGCGAGGGAAGACACCTGTATTCAAGGCGTCGACGGCGCAGGTTGGCCCCTGCAGACCCGTCGGAAATGTGTTTCGCCCCGTGGCCTGGCTGGTCCTGAGCGCGGCTTCCAACGACGCTTGGCGAACGACATGCGATCGCGGCATCGTCTCCCGCCTCCACAGGCTCGCGCAGCGAGTCCCCCGGCTTGCTCGGCCTTGTCAACCCCCCTTGGCTATATCCGGCCTTGGCTGCTTGGCATGGCCTTACTGCTTGGCCTCCATGGCCCTCGCCCTTGAGTTTCGTTGATACTAGTGAAAGGGCGAATCCCTCGAGGGAGGGGGGGTTGACCGGGGGGCATGAGACCTCAACTGGCTTTGCTATCCTGGAGCAACAGGTCGGTCTGTCTGTCTGTCTGTATGGTCGAGTGGCTGATACAAGCAACGCCTTCGGAGGTTCTGCCCATCCGCGAATATTGGACAACGGCGATGGCTGAGAGCGAGCAGCCGCGGCGACTCTTCTGGAACGCTTCCACCACCCAGGAATGAAAGCAGCTTAGCAGCTCGACGTTGGACCGAGAGCAACGCTGCCGCCTTGACGGGCCAACTGCAGCGCAACCCACCCAGTATGACCATCCCTTTGGGTCGAGCCATTTCCCCTGCTCTCCGACTATACGGTAAACCCCTCGCTTGGTGACCCTCTATCTTGCCCGGTTCCCACCTCTTATTTCGACGTTTGTTTGCTTCTTCCTTTCACTAGCATTGCTAGCACCATTTGTGTCCAGTTTACTTGCTCTCTTTCTGACTTCTTACGAGTCATCTTCAACGAGCTGTGCTAGGCCGCTGCTTAATGGGTCCGGCCCAGCATATCCCTGGACCTGCAGTCGAACCTTGCTCAAAACCTCGTTGCGGCCCCTCGTGGCACCGCTGCAACCTGCGCCCCGTCCAATTGTCTCATCTTTGTGTGCTCTGAGCTGCTGCTAGCTTGCACAAGTGCGAGTGCACATGAGCTGCAATGTCAACGCCATAGCTAATCCTTTCATGACCCCTTCTCTTTGGCACGGGACCCCTGCTCTGTCCTGTCAGATATTTCATCCCATATCCTCATTAGGGAGCCCGGAAGCCCTCTTATTACGACGTACAGCAGCCCCCCTTCCACATCATATTTCAACTGCCGTTCCTGGCTCGAGGTGTTGATCTCTTTGCGAGCAACGCTGATCGTCCTTCTTTTGGAGCCTCGCAAGGAGATTCTTGTCCCAGGCCCCATCTCAGACAGACAGCTGGATCCTCCCTCGTCCGCTAACTCCCTCGTCGAGGCACTCAGACATACATTTCACTCATCACGTCACTCTTCCCCCCAATATTGTTCCTAACGATTTCTTGTTCCACGCCTGTCGCCGGATCCGAATCTACGGCCGTAACTCTTTGGCACAGTCGAGAGCTGCGAGGACAATCGCAAGAATGTCTTCCCCGATCATCAGCGAGAAAGGGGCCGATTTCGACGTCCGCGGCTCTACCCCGTCTCACAGCGATGTTGATGTTCCCGAGGCCGGCATCGATGATGCGTGGAAGTTTCTCAACCAGCACCGCGACGCCGCCGGCGTTGCCGCCATCAACATCGACGCGCTTCGCCTCAAGATCGACCTCCACATCGTGCCTCTCATGTTCCTCTGCTACACTATGCAGTTTCTTGACAAGGTCATCTTGAATGTAAGTCGATCTGACATGATCCTCTCGTACCTGCATATCGGCCCCCACTCGGAGCGAGGGAGCGGATCTTAACTGGGCGCCCCCATCGTGGGTTAACACTGCTTGACGTTGCGAGATGCTGATGCAGAAATACTATAGTATGCGGCGGTCATGGGGCTCAACACCGACCTGCATCTCCAGGGCAATGACTTTTCAAACGTGGCTACATTCTGCTTTGTCGGCCTGCTCTGCTTTGAGATTCCCAACAGTAAGTTGTAGCTGTGTCTGAACATTGAACATGCTCCTTCTCCCCCCTTTATGCAAGAGCCGTGTCGACTAAAATGTCTCGATAGCCTACTTCCTCCAGGTCGTCCCAGCTGCCAAGTGGCTCGGGCTCAATGTCACCCTCTGGGGCATTGCCACGGCCTGCGGTGCCGCTGCCCACAACTACCAGACGCTGCTCGTTTCTCGTGTCTTCCTGGGCATCTTCGAGGCCACCATTGGGCCTTCCTTGATGCTCATCAGCAGCCAGTGGTACACAAAGTCGGAACAAGCTCCTCGCTTCTCGTTCTGGTATCTCGGCCTGGGCCTTGGCCAGATCCTCGGCGGTGCCATTTCCTACGGCTTCCAGCATGTGACTCCCGGTGCTGCCTTGGCTGGCTGGCGCATCATGTTCGTCGTCTTGGGATGCATTACCGTTGTCATTGGCCTTTCCACCTTCTTTTTCTTGCCTGATACCCCTATGAAGGCTTCCTGGCTGTCCGATAATGAGAAGGTTGCTTTGTTGAAGCATGTCAGTGTCAACCAGACTGGCATCCAGAGCCGCAAGTTCCGCCCCAAGGAGATTGTAGAGGCCCTCCTTGATCCTCAAATCTACCTGTTGCTGCTATCCGTTGTTTTGGTGAGCCCTTGACCTTTCACTCGCTGCTCGTTTAGCTTTGATGTGTGTACTAAACTTTTCCGAAGCTCTCCGTCTCTAGCGGTGTCGTCACTACGTACTCGGCTACCCTGATCAAGAACTTGGGCTACCTGCCGGCCAAGGCTGCCCTGATGAACATGCCGTCGGGCGTTGTCAGCATCTTCTTTACCCTGCTCGTCGGCTTTGGCGTTCGCAGGCAGTCTCACCGGTGGGCTTGGATCATTGCCTGCATCATTCCTGCGTACGTTTGCCACCCTTTGGTCACACATACGGAGGCCCGTGTAACTTCTAACACCATTGCACAGCATTATTGGAGGCGCCCTGATGTCCTTCCTTGACACCAAAACGCACCACGCGGGCGTCTTGGCTGGTATCTATCTGGTCAACGCGGTTGTCGCGCCCCTGACCCTCTTCTACGCCGTAAGTACACCCGCTGCCCTCCACACATGGGCTGATTGCAGCGGTGAGTCGACTAACAGAGCGGATGCAGTGGACTGTCGCCAACGTCAGCGGTGCCACCAAGCGCGCCTTTGCTGCTGCCATTGTCAGCGGCTCGTTCTCCCTGGGCAACATTATCGGCCCCCAGACCTTCCAGGCCCGTGATGCCCCCGAATTCCGACCCGCCAAGCTGGCAGTTATGGGTACTCAGGCTGGGTGTGCCGTAACCACTTTCACCCTCTTCCTCTACTACGTATGGAGCAACAAGAGACGCGGCGACCGCAGCAAAGAGAATGAGGAACAATTCATGTCTCCTGAGGTCTGGGCTACCATGACAGACAAGGAGAACAAGATGTTCCGTTATTCTTACTAATTTGTATACATGCAAACATACTATCTGCCTTCTATATCTTTACCCCCTTTGTTCGAATACCCCCATTTCTGTTTTCGCTCATACTGCTTGTACATTGCATAACCCAGATAATCCAGATGATGGTTCGAGATTTCACGCCGGATATATCAGACGAGTATGAACTACCCTCATTTTACAAATACAAAAGTTAGAGAAGCATTAGTTATGTCTATAGGTGCCGAATATACATATGCCTATCCTGCCGGCTATACACGACTACCCTGAATGCCCGATTCATCGTGTTGCCATGTGGGAGCAACGCACAGTTTAGGCCTTGAAGTCTCGGGCTCTGATGACGGAGCCACTTCTGGCAGCGTCGAGTGCGTCAATGACCCTAAGCTGCTGCGAGACGCTCTCTTCGACGGAGATTTGGCCCTTGAGATCGGGCTCAACCTTGCGGAATTGGGCAAGCATCAACTCTTCCGCCTCGATGATTGGAGGCGGCTTCGGGCCTGTACACTTGTGAGCCTATGGAATGAATGATAAGGGGCCGAGGCCGGAAGTGCGTTACCTTGCTCCCACTCCCAAGTGTCCACCCAGCCGGGGCACAAAGCCAGAGTCTTGATGCCCTTGGGCGCGAGTTCAGCCGCGTATTTTGCGACCTGGACATTCATGCCAGCCTTTGCAATGGCATACGCCAGCGCGTAGTCGACGCCCGAGGCGACAATGAACTCGGGGTTTGCCATTGTGCTGGTGATGTGGACAATCTTCTTCATCTCGCCCCTTTCAATGAGAGGTAAGAAGGCATTCGTCGTCCAGGCGCCGCCCCAGATGGCCGTGCGAGCGGGCACCTCGTAGAAGTTCCTGGTGGCGTCGACGTCAAAGGGGACCTTTGTGGGCGGGAGCGCAATGGTGTCGAGGTCGACGGAGTTTGCATTATGGATGAGGACGTCGAGCTTACCACCGCTGTCGCCGTCGAGGATCTCGGAGGCTTCGCGGGCGGCGGCGAGGATGGAGGACGGGTCGGTGGTGTCGGCCTTTATGATGTGGATGTTTGGATGGGATTGGGCGAGGGCGAGGAGGGGTGCTGAGGGACTGCGGACGATGGCGAGGATGGTGTTGGAGGGGGATTGGGCGAGTTGGCGGACGAATTCGCGGCCGATGCCTTTGGAGGCGCCGGTGATGGCGTAGGAGGGCATGGTGGATGGGAGGCTGCTTAAGGATATACTGAGCTTGCTGGTATCTTGTACAAATGTTGTTTGTCTCGGTCATTGATGGAACGGGGTTTATATGCGTTTTGTTCGTGTAAGTCATGGCCTGGCCGACTCCCTGGTGGAGAGCGTCTGTCTCTGATGAGGGAACAATGCCATGATGACAAACGCATGATCATGATCTGATGTGTAATGCATGATGGAGCCCAGAGGTTCCATGAGAATCTCTTGTATTCATCATAATATCAATCAAACACCATAAACGACACAATATGGAGAGCCTCTCCTTTCACAAACGGCCGGACCGGAGCCCCATCGTCCGGTTCTCACTGATTTCAGCCAATCAGCGACCTCATTCGTCAGCAACGGAAGCGGAAAATGAACTTCAGCCATCGGCCGACGGGTCTTGGACCGGCCGTTCCAACCGCCTCCCTGCCGCTGAAGCATCAACTTACACCCCCAAGTTGCACGATTCTTTTTTTCCGATTTGATTTGGCAATGGACCACAGAAGCAGAATCCGCAGGAGTAGAGTCAAGAGAAGAGCCTGCGTCACGTGCACCAAAGCAAAGTCCAAGTGCGAGCCGCGGACGGACAACCTGTGCCAGCGCTGTGCCCGGCTGGGGAAGCAGTGCGTCTATCTGGATCTGCCCGAGCGGAAGAGGAAGCGCAAGGGTGAAGATGGGTAGGCATAAACACGTTCTTGTGAAAGAAAAGGGAATGTTTGCTGAAGGAGTGTCTAATGATGCTATAGCCGAGTTGATGCCCTGGAGGGCAGGATTGAAGAGCTCACGGCTCAGCTAAGAGCGATTCGATCCGGGCAACCCATCAACACTACATCCTCCGGCTCTCAAGACGAGATCACAACAACAACAAACTCGTCATCCTCCATCCAAGCAACACTCCTCCCCAATGCCTCAGATGGCAACCCAGATCCCCTGGACGCCGAAAGCGAGGGCTACCACGGCCGCTCGCCCCCGACGACCTCCATCCTAGAGGGCGTCCCCGACATCGTCGACCGCGGCTTTCTCACCACCACCGAAGCAGAGGCCCTCGTCGCTCGCTTCAAAGAATCCGGCTTCGTCCCCAACTTCCCCTTCGTCGTCCTCCCGCCCAGCCAAACCGCGCACCACCTCCGCCAGCACGAGCCCCTGCTCTTCCTGGCCGTCGTCTCCGCCGTCGTCCCCAGCGCGCATCCCCTCCGGAAGCTCCTCGCCGACGAAACCATGCAGCACATCACGTCGCGCATCGTTGCCGGCTCGGAGAGGAATCTGGGCTTGCTGCGCGCGTTGCTCGTGCTGTGCGCCTGGTATAGGTATCCCGCGCAGAGGGGCAACGTGCAGCTTGTCTTGCTGGTGGACTTGTGCGTGACGATGGCGTATGATTTGGGCTTGCATCGGAAAAGGGGGGGCTTAACGATGGATGAGCAGAGGGCGCTGCTGGGGACGTATTGGGTTTCCACGAGGTGAGCAAAAACGGGCAAGGGCGCTTCAACTTACAATTGCAATCCCGAGTCAATTGGGGGTTGTTATGACTCGTTGCTAATGGTGTCATTTGCTTGCGACTCCCCGTGCAGTTTGCCGAGGGTGATTAACAGGCCGACGGCAATGACACGAAGCAAGCGGATAGACGAATGCTGCGATAATATGGCCCGCTCGACAGAGTATCCCTCTGACAGATGCATCCGGCCCATGATCCTCACCCAGGCATTTATATGCTCCGTCGACGCCAGCTTCAAAGGCCTTGAAGATGAAGACGGTGCGCTCCAACAAGAGTCCTTAATCAGGGTTCTTGTCGGGGCCAACCTACGGCAGTTTGACACTCTGAAAGCAACTCTGGATGAAGAGTTATCAAAATGTCCAGACCACACAGGTACGTCCTCTCTCCAAGTCCAGAGAATAAGAAAGAGAACAAAACAGATAAAACTCACCCATATATCATTCAAAGCAAACATCTTCCGCTGCACCATGCACTACATCAACATGGCCATCCGCGACACCGCCCTCAACGACGAATCCCTCACCCACCTCCCCTCCTCACCAACTCCCTCTTTCGCAACGTCCCCCTTCTGCACATCCCTCCTCTGGCACCTCCTCCGCCACAGCAAAGCCCTCATCAACGCCTACGTCGCCATCCCCGACGCGCAACTGCCCCAAATCACCGTCTTCACACTCGCCCAGCTGTGCGCCTCTCTTGTGTTCCTGCCGCGCTCCGTGTCTGCACTCCTGAAACTCATCGTCAGCAGCCACAACAGGACGGACCCTTCTTCTTCTTCTTCCTCCTCTTCATCAGCGTCTACGAATCAGATGAAGGTTCGGGGCGATGGCCTGAGTGAGGCCCAGGCCGTGCTCGACGAAGCAGACTATCTCAACGTCGTCGCCAGCTTGTATGACAAGTTCACGGTCCTCGTCGAGGGCCTGTCGGCGCAGGAAAAGGGGCTGGATGTCGCGGGCACGCTGTGCTGCCACATAGGCATGCTGGCGAGCTGGTATGCGCCCCGGGTCAAGGGCATCCTCGGGGTCGATCTCGTGGGCAGGAATCCGCTTGCCAACGTGAGTCCTCCTCCTCCGGCTGGGAGACATGATACTGCTGCTGTTGTTGCTGCTGTTGTTGCGAATGTCGGCGTGAATGCTGCGGCGGCGATGCAGCATGTGTCGGGCCAGCATGTCGATGGAGGGGAGTTTGTCGATGAGCAGAGGGGGTTTGTGCCTGGTGCGTACTTTTACGCTGGTGGTACGGAGGAAGGGGGCCATTTGTTTAATGACGAGATGTGGTCTTCGGTGTTGGAGAGTCTTACCAGCTTTGGATAATGGGCAGTATACGCAAAATTGTGATCTAGAACACAACGGACGTCATGGCGTGTCAGAGTAGGCAAACTTTTAAATAGAAACGTTTCCTTTCAATTTGGCTATAGAGCTCATCCCCCGAGATGACAACAGGGGGAATGCGAAGCAGAATGTCGTAAACGCCGACCCATATTGATGCTTTCCCAGCGTTTCAAGAACGCGGTCATTACAAGAACAAAGACAAAACAGTGAAGAAGGAAGAAAGGGAAAAAAAGGAAGCAGAAGAGAAAACAGAAATCTAAAATCCTTCCCAAAGTCGTCCTTCATTTTTGGTTTTCAGCTTCCTACACGCGTCGCCAACAGACGACCTTGGATATCACGGTTTGCCATTCCAAGACTGGACGACTTCAAATCATCCAAACACTTTCATCATCATCTTCAAGCTCCTTAGACGCTGGGGCCGGCGGCAATGACGTCGGGGGTAGCCTCGCTCTCGTACTTCTTAAAGTTCTCGCGGAAGAGCTGGCCCAGCTTGACAACCTCCTTCTGGAAGCTGTCGCCGCCGGCGGTCCAGGCCTTCTTGGGGTTGAGCAGATCGGCGGGGACGTTGGGGCACGTCTTGGGGACCTGCAGGTTGAAGACCTCGTAGTTCTCAAACTCGACCTGGGCGAGCTCGCCGGAGTGGATGGCGTCGAGGATGGCGCGCGTGTACTTGAGCGGGCATCGCTTGCCGCCCTGGGCAAAGCCGGCACCGACCCAGCCGGTGTTGAGCAGCCAGGCGTTGGCCTTGTGGTGCTCAATCTTGTCGGCGAGCATGCGGGCGTACTTCATGGGGTGCAGGGCCAGGAAGGGCTGGGCGAAGCAGCTGGAGAAGGTGGCCTGGGGCTCGTTGACGCCGTCCTCGGTGCCGGCCATCTTGGAGGTGTAGCCGGAGATGAAGTGGAACATGGTCTGGGCGCTGTCGAGCTTGGAGATGGGCGGCAGCACGCCGCGGGCGTCGCAGGTGAGCAGGATGATGTTGGTGGGGTGGTTCTCGGTCAAGCATGGGATCTTGGCGTTGGCGATGTACTCGATGGGGTAGGCGCAGCGGGTGTTCTCGGTGAGGGTGACATCGTCGTAGTCGACCTCGCGGGTGACGGGGTCGAAGACGACGTTCTCGAGGATGGAGCCGAAGCGGATGGCGTTGTAGATATCGGGCTCCTTCTCGGCCGACAGGCCAATGCACTTGGCGTAGCAGCCGCCCTCAATGTTGAAAACGCCGCGGTCACTCCAGCAGTGCTCGTCATCGCCGATCAGGGCGCGGTTGGGGTCGGCAGACAACGTGGTCTTGCCAGTGCCGGACAGGCCAAAGAAGAGGGTGACGTCGCCGTTCTTGCCCTCGTTGGCGGACGAGTGCAGGGTCAGGACGTTGTGCTTGATGGGCATCTCGTAGAAGAGCACGGTGAAGATGCCCTTCTTCATCTCGCCGGCGTACTCAGTGCCCAGGATGACCATCTCCTTCTCAGCGAAGTTGATGGCCACGGACGTGGCAGAGGTCATGCCCTCAGTGTATCGGTTGGCGGGGAAGGTGCCGGCATTGTAAATGGTGTAGTCGGGGTGGAAGTGCTCGAGCTCCTCGCGAGGAGGGCGGATGAGCATGTTCCTCATGAAGAGGGCATGGTAGGCGCGCGCGCAGATAACGCGGACGCGGATCCTGTACTTTTCGTCCCAGCCAGCATAGCCATCAATAACGTAGATGCGGTTGCGGGTGTTGAGGTAGTCGACGGCACGCTCTCGGTTGATTTTCCAGACCTGAGGGGTTAAAATGTTAGCTTACACTTTTGTTCATCTCTCTCGCCGGTGTCAATCAGCTCAGGCACGGAGTTGGTAAAGTGACACAACATCCACCCATTCATTCGTCCAACCAACAACTTTGCTGGTGGTCGCACAGACCCTTGCCGGAGCCCTCTCTCCCCAAGTCAGCTCAGACACCAGCCCAAAGCACCTCGGATCGGATCGGAAGCGCCTTGAATGGCAGCATCACGAGCCAAAGCCGCGGGAGTCGGGCGTCCTTGGGGGAGGCCGCTTATGGTCGGCTAGCACGATTCGGCCCAGCGGGGCTCCCCGGCTTTTTCCTCTTGGCCCTGGCATTCC
The DNA here is from genome assembly GCA_020002365.1 of Trichoderma gracile. Lineage (NCBI taxonomy): Eukaryota > Fungi > Ascomycota > Sordariomycetes > Hypocreales > Hypocreaceae > Trichoderma > Trichoderma gracile. Next base: position 2,499,785 of record JAINEY010000005.1, read on the forward strand.
TTGTCGTTGCCAGAGTGCCGGACAAGTTGGACCTATTTCGTGTTCATGCGGGGTTTGGGGGGGGGGCTGCAGTGACGCCAAGCTAGACCTGCATCCTTGTTTTTTTGGAGCACTTCTCCGCATGCGCTTCCGATTCGACAAAAGGACGAAAGGCAAAATCCCCCCAAATTCGCCGGCTTTTGGCTTCTGGCCGTCCAAGTGCGGAAGCGCAGCTCAAGGGATTTGGTCTGGAGGTGGCGGCTTGGGATTGGGTTTCGGCTGAACAGAGCTGAATAGGGAGCCGCCCACCGCTCGCGTGACCATTGACCCAAGGCAGAAGAAAGAAGATGCAGGGATTGAGACAAGTGTGGATGAACGTGGAAACCGAATGCATGGGTAGAGTCGGGGCACATAAGGGCGACAACACAATGACGCTGGAGATGACGCTCGCAGCGACGATCGGGAAACTCGACTTACTTCAGGGCTCATGGGCTTGTTGACTGGTCCCCACCAGATGTCGTTTTCTGACGAGGGCTCCTTGACAATTCGCTTGTCCAGGGGCGAGCGGCCAGTCTTTGCGCCCGAGTAGGCAGTCAGAGCACCGCTCGAGGTGATGGCAGTGCCGCTCTCGTAGACGAGGGCATCTTCGTAGAGCGCGGCGACGGAGGGATTGGCGACCTGCAGCGAAGAAGAACCTGTCAGTGAGGTGTCCTTGCTGCCAAGGTTGCAGCGATGGCTGGCGATGCATTCATTCACTTACAATGGCGACGCGGTCGTAATCAATGTGGGCAATCTCGTGCAGTTCCTCCTCTGGTGAAGACGTGTTAATAATGCCGGGTCGCAGGGCGGTGAGGCCAAGGTCAGCTGCATTAAGCACAAGGTGGGAACATACCGAGCTCGGTGTGCTCGCGGTAAGGCCTGCAGCACATGGGAGGTTAGTCTTGCTTGGTCTGCAACAATAACACAGACGACAACCACCGTCATCGAAAGCATGAAGGAGCACTTACTGAACACCGCCAGGGTGCAGGGCAGTCTTGTTGACGTTGCTTGAAATCACTGCTCATGTGTTAGCCCTCCCAAGTCTTGCACGATCCCAATTGACTCTGTTCCGTTCAACGGCCATTGAGGGCAGCACCAAGATGAAAGGACCGCTCTTGGGAACCAGACTTACTCTTGCGTAAATCTATTCCCGAGGCCTGGATCTGCGACTTGGGACCTTTGACGGTAGGATCAGTGTATGGAGAGGCGGTTCTGAAGACGGGATCCATTGGATCTTTATGTATTCCAGGTCGAGCAGAGCCGGAGGGACAGGATCGGAATGTCGACAGTCGTTTCCTTTTCGTCTTTTCGTCCTTTTCGTCCTCTTCGTTCCCGCTTCAGCTGCTAAAAGCCAAGGACCGGGGCCAGGGAGGGGCGTGGCGTTTGTCACAGGATGCCCGGGGTATGGCGTTGTTCGAAGTGTCTTGTTCTTCAGGTACCGACTCGCAAGAGGAGGCGTGTCGATGTACTTGCGGCAGATCAGAAGGACAGAAAAGCTAGAGCCCAAGCTGTTAGACAACGAGCTGCTCCTCCATAAAAGATTGCACTAGCTAGTAGCCCTGCGATCGAACAGTCCCGACTGGCAGGCTGCAAGAGGCACAGGCTTCTTCCGAAGGGGGCTGTGGAGCCATGCCGGGCAGTGCGAAGCTTGACGCACGAATTTATATCGGAATGAAGACGGCCAGAAACAGGGGAAAAGAGGGTGTGCGAATGGCAGAGACAGAAATACTAAGCCAAAAGCCCGGGGATTTCTGTTGTGTGGAGAATGGGATGGGATAGGGGAGAGAAGGGGGAAAGGGGGGCGTGTGTGAAGCAAAAGAAGAGAATTGGAGAGGTGGACTGCAAGCCATGTTGCTGCCATGTACTTTTTTTTGTGGCGCTTGCCGTCGTCTGCACTCGGCTCAAGCAGCTGTCCGGTAAACTGGTTCAACCACGGGACTTCTTTTTTGATCATTTCTCCAGCAACTTCAATTTGTTTAAATTGGATTGAAAGCACAAAGGGGCTTGTGTTTCGCTGATGCAAGGGAGGGAAGTAGAAAAGAAGGGGTACCTTTGAAAAAGAGAAAAGAAAAATTGGGTAACTCACGATGCCAGCAGAGGAGTCAGTTTAGTTGTTAGTGCGGCTTGGGTACTTTGTAGTAGACGGTAATGATGGCTTGATGACGGCAGCAAACCGCACCAGGGAAACGAATCGAGTCAGAAAGGTGAAGCCTTTGCTCTTGAGAAGAAAAGAAGCTGGTCATCAACGTCGAGAGGCGGGAAAAGCAGCCGTATTTAAGCTTCTCTGTTGTTCCCTCATCGTCTCGTCTCCAACGTTGATGCGACTGATGTGAGAACATAGAACCAACTTTCCCCCCAACCAGACCACACCACCACACGTGCATTCGATCATAGGCAGGCAAAAACCGGAAACGCTCACCTCTGGCTTGGGGCTCCTTGTCCCCGTGAATGAATACAGACAAAACAGCAACTCAATTCTCTTCCATTCCCCCAAGCGGACTATTCCGAACCCATGCATCAGCGAAAACTAACAACACAAGTTCTGTAGTTTCTCTGCCGGCGCGCCTCAGCGGCTAATGCGGGGCGATTACGTACGGAATGGGCGCCGGAGAAGCGGCTTTGCCTGGTTGGGAAGTGTCTGCTTTCACACATGATGCTCCTGTGGCGAATCGCTTCTGCTTCTATTCCACTTCCCCGTACTTTTCTGATGCTCTAGACCTGTTTTTTTACTCTTCTGTCTGGGGCCTGGTGGGAATAGAAAAGAAGGCATTGATCACCTTTGTTCCGGGGATGCGACGCTCGAGGCTACCGACTCAAGCCGAGCTCTGACGGGACGCACATACGAGTAATCGTTGGGTAATCAGGGCACTTTCTTACGGTCATGAGGCTGGACCTTGAAAATAACAGAAACAGGCCAAAGATCCATGCCAGCAAGGCCTGTAGACCAGGGTGTCAAAGAGGGAAAGGAAGCAGAAAGAAAAAGGAAGACGATACTTCAGCTGCCATCTTCTATGCTTGCTCTTGCTCCCCGGCCCGGGAAAGCTTGACTCGGGTCTTCCGCTAACACACGGAGCAAGTATGGGGACACGGTCGTCCAACTGTGCTGCGCAGCACCGTACGTATCAGTTACTATCTAATTAGAAGCATCTTTCGTGACATCAAAGCATCTTACGAAAGGCAGCCGGCCATTCACAATGACAAGCCCCTTGATGCTATTCGTGCATTGGCAATCGCGGCGAAGGCGAAGCGCAAAGACAATACAAGTACTGTACCTCCATGTCGCGGTGGAACCCACCAGGGGATTCGAGGGTGTGAGATTTCCTAAACGAATTTCACAACTGACCACGAGATCTCTCTCCTTTTTCCTTTTTCTTTCGCTTGATGTTCTATTTATTGCCAGTTACAGGTTGCACAGGACAAATGACTGCCTGCGCCGCAAAAATAGCACGTCTAGAATCAATCACTTGACTTGTATAAAATGAAATCAGGTACAAGTACAGTCCCGGTCAAGGAGTCACGATGGCTCCAGGTCCAGTCCGGGGAGAATTAGACCAGACCGGCCCGGCTTTTTGCCTTGGGAGCCGCAGCTCTGGAGCCCTTCCTTGGGCGTGTGTGCAATCTCGCTACCCCGCGATTTTCTCGACAAACCGGAACGGCTCACCAGATTTTCGGCTCTACACGCCCCTCCCCGGGCTCTGTAGGTACTCATCCCACCAGAAACGACGAAGAATGACATGTATCTACCGGCAAGAACTCCTCCGTTGCTGCGGTTCCGCTCGGCATGGCATGTATGTACTTACACATACCTGGTCCTCCTATCTCGTGTGCTTCTTTTTCTTCTTTTGGTGCTTCTCGTGTCTCGCTTCTTTGCTGCTCGAGACATTTCGGCACCAGATATCCGAGCCATGCTGGACACAAATATCGTCACACGGTCGCACCGCGAGACAGTCAACAACCCGTTTCCCCTTTTCTTCCCTTCAAATATACATATCGTTCTCTGCTATTCCAGAAGATAAACATCAATAATAATGCATGTGCAACATCAACACACAGCCGCAAACGAACCGAGAAATAAGAGTCTCGGCCCAACGGCACCCCGTTTCCCGCTCCCGGTTCATCTGATCTTGTGATTGGCTGCCCGGTCGCTGTGCCCTTTCTGTTCCGGCTTTCTCCGCGATAAAAGCAACTCAAAGGTATTCGACTGTATTGTAATGTGTATGATTTGCTGGTAGTATCGGTATTGTCTCAAGCTTCAGATTATCGTATTCGAGTAATGTTTCTGATGTCTTGAATCGAGATGATCATATCAGCTGTGCTAACGCCACCCCTTTACAGTATAGCATATATCACTATGCGATGAGTATTATATTCCGCTGCGAATTATCTAGGCGTGGCCTGGAGGATGACGGTTCAGTGTGTAGATGACTGAGGAAGCACATGAAGGCCTCAATCTTGAAATGATCGAGCACCTACGCAGCGTTCATGGCGCTGTTGGAGAGCAATCACCAAATCCATATCCGTATCAGAGAAGCCCACAGAGCGCCATCATCGGCCTCCTCGTGGCAAACCAGACCCGCAGACGTATAGCGGAAAGGCTACGTCTTTCTTTCAAATACTGTCCAGGTGTATTATTTTTGAAGAATGACACGCTGCTTTGCATTGCCCAATCGATCACTTCCCTCTTGAGCACCCATCGTTTCCCCCGGCTTAAAGCCAAGCCCACTTGATTGGGGCCTGTGACGTACCCAAACAACGTCCATCACCAGTATCATATAGTCTATGTGGCATCAAAGAGATGATAATATCAATTTTGCCATATCTGTAGTGTCTGATTGATTCCTTTGTATCTTCATAATACTATTACTACCGCATCGCCTCAGCGTAAATTCACAACTCAAAGCACGTCAAACAAACAACACAAAAGTCAGCACTCTCCTCCACCTACCCGGCATCAACCTCCCCCATCCCTCCGAACCGAAAAAAACCCCAAGCCCTCCATCCGACTCCCCCGCTCTCACGGACCCCCGATATCCTCCATTTCCCATTACCTCCTCGAAAAGGAGTGCCGCTCCGTCTCGCCGGCTCGGGTTCGGAAGCCTCTCCCACCCCAGGTTTTCGGCCCAGAAGGCCACATGGGAACTTCCGCACAACATACACGCCCCCTTTGATTCCGAATCATTTTCGTCCTTCTTCCAGCGTTCCATCTGTGCGTGAGTGATGTACTCTGTTTACGCAATCTGCGATTTCTGGGTATTATTACGAGTGGGCTGTGTTACCCCATAGTAAGGTAGATTCAGGCACCTTGCCCCAAGGCATGTACATACTTTGAGGGTGATACGGAGCAGCCCGGGACGCTCTCGCCAGCGTATCAACGTACACAACCACCAGCAGACAAGCATCACGACTCTTTCCCTCAGCCCCATGCACACAGGTCGTTAATAAATAAACATCAAACCAAAACCCAAACCCACCACACACCACACAACACACAAACCCCCTTGCCTAGCCTTCCCGGATTTCACTCACAACACACCCTGTAAATGATCCTCCGTCTTAACTCCCACTCCCATTTACATAGTACACCATACGCTCCTTGTATTATGTGGCTTTCTCGCCCCCATCACCCTATTAGCTCTACTTCAAATCATGTCGCGGCATATGCCGAACTTATTCTTCAGCCTTTTGGGCTTCTACAGAGGGCTCGGACCGCGGCCGTTATCTGCCTCGCATCTCCGTTCCTTGGGCCGAGTTCTCAGGGGGCCATGGATATGGTGACGCCTAGGTAGGTAAGGGTACGTTGATTCGCAACCGAGCGGCTGAAAGTATAGCCATTCGAGATTGCCTTTGCCCCATCTCAACCGACTTGATAAACATTCCGATGTGCAGCTTCACGGGTCCATACGGGATCAAGGTTCTCATACCAGGGGGTTTTCCTTATCTTTGCTGCTTGTCATCTCACCTGTGCTTGCATCATTTTAGACAGATAGTGTTCTTATCATAATCCAACATCTCCTTGCAATGCTTACAGGGAGGCTACGATTCAGTTGCAATAGTCACCTTTGGCACAAGAAAAAAAGATTCGTTATCCTTTCTATGCTTGATATTCGTGGCATCATGTGGCATCAACAAATGCTTCCGATGGCCTTGCATCCCCACGACCAATGTCGTATCTTCACGTCTGAATCCACGGCCACCCGAGTCTTCGGCATCGGCCTGCAGGCCACGCCTTCTATACGAGTCGGTAGCCCAGCTTTTCTTGTCTTGTGTCCGTCTCCTTGACGCCTTGCTAGCAGAGCTTGCTCACACGCTCAGATTCCGCATTCCCCCTTTTTGATGTCTTAGCCAAACCGGCTGGGCCTGACGCTGTCTTCTCTTCATCTAGGTCTGGTCATCTTACCAGTGGTCCTTTACTGATCCTCACTGGTAATGAGTTTCGTAATCTTGCCAATGGCAATGGTTTGTCCCTGCGTGATCTTGTTAGCACAAACGTACTACTGGCATATAGTGATTAGGTCCCTTATCATACCTGGTCTCGCAGGGTGAAACGACCCATCTGCGGGTAATCCTCAAACTTCTCAACACAAACCATACCGGCGCCTCCAGTCACCTGGAGCCTGGCAATGATGCTGTCACCCTTCTTGGCGTGCGTGGGAGGCAGCTTGCTCTTGCGGTTGGTGCCCTTCTGCAGCTTGTGCAGCAGAGCCGCAAAGGTGACTTCTTCAATGGCGGCGTGGACGTGCAGCACGCAGTTGAATCCTGTCGTGAGGATGCTCTTGAGCTCCAACACTCGGATCTGCGCCTCGAACTCGGCAACGCAGTGCACCAACCGCTTCGGTGAGCAGAGCACAAACCCGGGCAGGATATCTTCTTCTTCGATGCCCTTGAGGCGTATACGCACCTGGTCACCGCACTGCAGAATGGGCTGCTCTTCTTCCTGCTCTCCGTAGATGGCCGCGGCCTCGACCGTCTGCTTCCGGGGCATCATGACCAGCTGCATGCCCTTCTTGATCACACCGGCCTCGATCTTGCCGTCGACCATTGTGCCCAGGTCTCGGTACTTGGCGTTCACCGGCATCATGAAGGGCGCGTTGACCTTGCGTTCCAATGCCTGCATGCTGTCAAGGTACTCCAGCAGTGATGGTCCCTTCCACCAGGGGGCGATGCCCTCGGGCAATCGGTCCTTGATGTTCAAGGACATCTGAGCGGCCACGGGGATGAAGTAGACATCCGTCTTCAGGTTGTAGCCAGTACCCTTCAAGAACTGCTGCAGCTTGGTCGTACACTCCTTGTAACGCTCCTCGGACCACTCCACGGTCGGGTCGTCCATCTTGTTGATCGCCACGATGAGCTTGTTGACACCCTGCGTCTTGGCAAGCATGGCGTGCTCACGCGTCTGCCCCCCTCTTTCGAAACCGGTCTCGTACTCGCCCTTTCGCGCTGAGATGACGAGAATACCGACATCTGCCTGCGAAGCACCTCCAATCATGCTGGGCACGTATGTCTTGTGGCCTGGGGCATCCAGGATACTGTAGCGTCGCTTCTCAGTCTCGAAGAAGCCACGGCCGACCTCGACGGTCTTGCCCTTGGTTCGCTCTTCCTTGGTCAAGTCCATGACCCAAGATAGATACCAAGACTCACGGCCCAGGTCCTTGGCCTCCTTCTTGTACTTCTCCATGGTACGCTCATCGACCATGCCGGTGGTCCAGAGGATGGAACCACCCAGCGTTGACTTGCCAGCATCGACGTGTCCGATGAAAATGATGTTGACGTGTTCCTTGCCGTAAATCTCCTTGAGCGTTTCATCGTCCACATCGGCTGTTTGCGCCTTCAGGACCGCATCGACTTCGCGCTGAGCCTTCTTCTCTGCCGCGCCGGTAGGGCTGGAGCGGCCGGATGATGGGTCGGGAGACGTCCTTCCGGAGGACTTGCCACTGCCGGCAGCTTTGCCGGCCGCTTCGCCAGTCTTTTCGATAGCCTTGACTGCGGAAGCCTTCTTGCCCGCCTCCGGCTCGTTAGACGGCTCGGGCTTGGCGTCCTCCTTGGCCGGGGCCGGGGCGGAGGTGGAGCTAATCGACAGCACCTTGGTCTTAGGCTTTGCATCGCCTCCGATGCTGAGCACCTTGGCACCTCCCTCGTTGGAAACGACGGGCTTGGGTGCGCTGGCAGCGGCCGCGGGGGCGGCGGGCTTCTCGACGGGGAGCGACTTCACAGGAGCAGCCTGCGTGGCATTGTTCTTGGGAGCCTGGGGGGCGGCCTGGGGAGCGGCCTGAGGAGCGGCCTGCTGGGCTCGCTGCGCCTGCTGCTGACCCTGCTGATGGTATCCCTGCTGGCCTGATATTGGAAAACAGCTGCTGTTAGCTTTCAACGATTCTTGATTTGGCATATGATGATGTCGACATACCATAGGTCTGGTTGTAGCCCTGGTTGTAGCCACCGCCGTAGCCCTGGTACTGGTTATACTGGTCAAAGCCTTGGCCGGCGCCGTACTGCGGGTAGAAGCCCTGCTGCTGTCCGTAGTATTGCTGCTGCTGATATTGCTGCGCATAACCCCCGCCAAAGGCCTGGCCGGGCTGGAACGTCTGGGCCGTGGGCTGGAACGAGGCGGCGCCGGGACGGAAGACGCCAGGCTGGGGGGCAGCGTTCATGTTGAGCTGCTGCTGGGCCTGCTGGGCCAGGTTCTCGTCCTGGGCCGCAGGATCGTCCTCCCAAGAGTTGAGGTTCGACATCGTGGGTGGCGAGGGCAAAGTCGCTTTACCGGTCGTTGGGTTTGCTTGGAGGGGTCGCGCGAGAGTCGTCGAACTGCCGAAGGACGGGTAGCTCAGACTGCCAGCCGCTTGGAGAGGTGATGAGCAGCGAGAGATGGAACTCCGTCAATAGACTGTAGCTGCGATGGCTCACAATCTCGAGGCTTGGAGTTGAAAAGGCGACGGTCGAGCGTCTCCGCTGGCTTTATGGTGCAGGATGTGAAAATTCGAGCCCCACCAAGGCAGCGACATGACATCGCTAAAGTTTGGGGCTGCTTGCAGGATTTGTGGAGGGGCTGCCACAGTGCAATATGGACTTGGGACACGGCATTTCTGTGGTTGGGTTTGATATCAGGGCAGTTGATGGTACTAAAGGTCGTCAACCATGAGTCAACGAGTTCCGCCTCGCTTTCTTTTATTGCACGAGGCTTGATGATACAAGGGCATTTATTTCCGGTATGCTTTATGAAACGGCCAAAAAACAGCCTCTCTCTGACTCTTAGACCGCAGTTCACCTGATCTTAATACCGTCCATTGTCTTGTTTGGTGCAGCTCTATTTGCCGTCTTTAGGCATTCTCAGGCGGGTCTGAGTCACAGAACGGTATCTCGCACTGTACCTCTTCAAGTCCAGCGAAGGCGGTGATGCACTCCACTGGCAGTTCCATCTGCTAAACAAGCTTGAATGCCTATCAAAGCTTGAAACATTTTTACTCTTGACGCTCTGATCTCTCAAATTCATCTTTCGTCATGATCATACTGCACACACATCACAAACCGCGGATATGGACGACTTCCTAGCAGCCGTTGGCGTGCAGGCCATGAGATACGCCATCCGGTCTGGCATCGCCTTCACCTCGTCCTATGCCATCGGCCAGTGCTCTCGCCTGCTCAAGGCCGTCGACGACAAGGGTCTCTATTCCGAGTTAAGGACGCTGCAGAAACAACTGGATAGTAAGATCAAGGTATGTTGCTTTCGGTGTATCTCTCCTCCAAACTTCTCGCGCTCACTGTGCGGCAGGTCATTTCTCCTGCGATTGACTTGGTCGAGTTCAAGTCGGTAACGTCCATCACCACGCCATGTTATGCATGGTTGCACGCATAATTGGATACTGACAAATGCCAGATCTGGACGAGGAAATGTCTTCCTTGAATCTGCCCTCCCTCTCGCGAAATCTCTACACCAGCAGATTGTCTCGCTGGGCCGGCGTGTGGAAGCCACTGCCACTGTCGAAGAGCACAGCCACCGCTCAGGGACCAATCCACCAAGCAAAGCAGCCAGCCACGAGGCATTGAAGAAGGTGGTTTTAGACTTGAAGAATCTTCTGGCCCAGATTGACCGAGATATTCCTCTCTTGCAACTGGCTATATCGGCATCTGGAGAAAGCCTGTCCACTTCTCTCCCTGCTGGAATATCTCCTTCTCGGCTGCTTCAGGCCAGCACCCTCTTGACCGTCGGAGACACGCAGTTCGCACAAGACCCCACGAGATCTGTTCAGATTGGACCCTCATTCACGCTGTCCATCTACATGCTGTTTCTGGGACATGCTTCTCTGACGGCTTCGCTTCAAGATGGCAAGATACAGCCAGGCGCTGCAAGTAACAATCAACAAGGGCTCATCCAGAACGGAGAGTCAAAGCCACAAGGACCAACCTATGGGCTAGGAGAGCATGATAGAAAGCCTTTGTGGCAGGAGGCGATCCATAAGGCGCGAGTACGTCTATGTAGATCAGCTTTCACCCCAGCCATCGAGGGAAACTCTTTGCATGGGAATAACCCCAGTGGTTTGGGGCCCGACGGACCACTGAGCTATGCCTATCACCTCGAAATTATCGAAGATTTGGACGACGGGCGTGCTCATGAAGGCGATGGCGCACCGCAACCGTTCAACGGCGTTGCAAAAGCCGGCATTCGAGAGCTCATACCGATTCACCAACTCTCCAAGATATTCTACACCGACACCGGCAAAATACTCAACTTCGGGGATGGAGCGGATGGAGAAAACAATCCGATTCTGCTGCTGAAGCGAGATATTAAGGCATCTCGACCGCAAAGCCCGGAAGACGACATTCTTGGCGAGACATACAGTGCCGCCAGCGAACAGACACGACAAGAAGCAAACGAAGATCAGCAAGCAGACGTAGATCGACAGTTGCTCGGAGAGTCCAGTAGCTCTGAGAGTCTCCAGGACAGCTGCGCCACCGCTCTGCCCAAACACCTCGACCCCGAGTGGATCGCCTTCGAAGTCTTTGAAGAGGATGACGAGGGGAGTGATGCAAGCTCAAGCGCAGGCCCCGATGCGGATTCATCTGACGAGACTGATGAGCGCGACAATTCGCCAGCAAAGTCAACACCGCGTCCCCGTGCGGCCATGGACTCGAGCTTGGTGTCCCAGATCAAGAACCTCTCAGTTCAGCCAACTTCACGCAGTGGCCTCGCGCTGAGAAAGTCGGACAGTAAGCTCGACCGCCCTTCCAAAGACCTGGCCCAGGGTTCGGCAAGGGATGCACAGGACTTTGTGTCGCGGTCTCCATTTGGGGCCATCACCACGTCGCTCTCCCTCATCGAGATGCTCATTCGCCTGGCCGGTCTACAAGAGTTTCAGCAGGCCTCTCACTTGTCGATTCCGGATCACATCTTGACTTTCTTTCTGGAAGAGACATCGACGACTGGGCTGACAGGAGAGGCTATGTGGAGGGCGAGGAGCGAGACGAAGCAGCGCGTTGGGTTTGACCCATATACTGACAAGGCATAATGGATCTCTAGACAATAGACTTAATAGAATACATAGACAAGCAAACAAGATTGAGGATAGAGATGAACAGCTGCAGTTGGACTTGAATGGCCCAGCTCGCACTGATGCCTAACCACTAACAACCGTGGCTTTGGAGTTGGTTCTTCAAGGAAGCAGCAAGAAATACATGCAGGAACCATTGCCACTCAATTAGCTGCTCGCCACCTGCTGGTCCGTATTTGGGGGAAATTGAGGGGTTCGAACATGCAACTCATCGGCTTCAACTACTACAACCAAGGCCTTTCTGCTATACCAGGAAACGCTGTTCAGCCAGGGCCCATTTTCTTTTCTTCGTCGTGCACCTTGTGACTGGGCAAGAGACGAAGAGATGGCGCCCCTGATTCCACGCTTGCATCTTTTGGAGATTGATGACCAGCCATGGTAAGGAGGTCCCTGTCGACGATGATGCTACGATTCCGAGGCTCAGGATTCATTCCTTCGACCTGACGCGACACAATCTCAAGTCATGAATTGAGGAAATATAATCTATGGTAATTAACACAAAGTCACAGGTTTCCCGAATTTCTGCGCAGCCGCATCCAAGACGGCCTCACCCTAGCATGGAACTCCAACACGCCTCTCCAGCCGCAATCACCAGCCAACATCGCCGCATCCACGCTCATCGATGAGTTAGGAAGCTCGCTCTCTTCCTACACTTTCATTGACTTCTGTGCCGGCGCGGGCGGGCCCATACCCGCCATCCAGCGAGCCATCAACAGCCATCTCAGCGCTCAGGGCAAGCTGCCAGTCGACTTTGTCTTGACCGACTTGCACCCCAATGTCAGTGCGTGGGAGAATGTCGTCAAAAGAAATCCGCATATCACGTTTGAGAGAGAGTCTGTGGATGCGAGCAACGCCCCGAGACATCTCGTGCAGCGCAAGGACGGCAAGAAAGTGATGCGGCTGTTCAACCTGTCTTTCCATCACTTTGATGACGCCCTGGCGAAAGACATACTGAGGGACACGGTCAACACAAGCCATGGCTTTGCCATTTTTGAGCTACAGGACCGCAGTCTCGCGAATGCAATTACGGTTCTGATGCTGGGAGTTGCGGCCATCGCCACGGCGCCGTTGCTGGCATGGAAGTGGCGGAGTCCGGCCACGTTCGTCTTTTCTTGGATGCTACCGGTGCTTCCATTTGTACTCGTCTTCGATGGACTGGTTTCCTGTCTGCGGACGCGGACGCCGGGGGAGATAGAGGCTTTGCTGCGCGGGTGCGGTGCGGACACGAGCTTGTGGGAGATGCGGAGTGGAAGAAGCAAGTTCATCTGGCCTTGCGGATATCTGCATTGGGTGATTTGTAAACCAGTTGGAGAGACCCAAGTCTGACCTATGTACAATGAGGATGGGGGACTCGGTAGACTCGAATATTAGCGGAACCACCAGTTGACTGATCCATTGAGACTACCATCGGACCGCTCGCTTTTGATGGAGTGCCACCACCCCTTTGGAATAAACAAGGCATCGCCGGCACGTAACGTAACCTCTTGGATCTCCGAGGCCTCCATCTCGTCCGCCCCAGCTTCCCAGACAGCGCCATGGAGCAGTTCTCTCTCTTCGCCCTCCATCATCTCCGTCGACCTTATCCGACTGTTGCCAGACCCTCGCAACGTCATTTGCACCTGATGATACAGCTCGTGGCCCGTCGCAGGAGGCAAAAGCCTCACCACCTTGCTACTGCACAGCTGGCAGAAGAGATTCGGATTCGGGTCCCGGTGGAGCGGCGTGTAAGTCGGCTCGGTACCCAGCCATATGGAGGAGCTGTAGATGTCGCCTCTCCCTACACGGGAAAGGGCTTCTGGAGCTGGAACATCGTTCTGAAGAGAGCTGGGGAGATCCGGGAGTAAAGATTGAGCAATGTACAGCTGTATAGGCGGATGTGCTTTGGGCCGTTCAACTTTGTTGAACTCGAGCGCTTTGATGAGCAGCTTTAACGGTGCATGGAGCTGAAAGAACTGTTGGCCATGGGAAGCCTCGGAGATGGCGGATTGAAGAGCTGCTGCCAAGCTTTGATCAATAGCATCTTGGCTATCTGAGAGCCTGTCGTGAAAAATCGTAATAGTCTCGGATCCCCGGCTGGTGGGCTTTATCAACTCGTACGGAAACATCCATTGGTGGTATGGATCAAGGTATGAAGATAGACACGATGTGCCGAATTCATCTCTTTCGAACCATCTCTGAAGAGCAGGAAGAGTATGTGTGGGAGAAGCTGGTGTGTCTGTGAAGATGCATGGCAGTTCAGCCTTGAAGCTCTCCTTAAACGAGAGTTCATCTACGGCACTTCGTGTCGAAATGGTGCGGAATTTTGTGTGAGTGAAGGTGGGAAACGATGTTCGATGAGCCTGGACTCTCCATCTGTAAGCAGAATGTAATACCCGCAGTCTTTTCATCCTGATGAATAGCGAAGGCTGTTGAGCACAGTGTTATGGATAATAATGAAAGTGAGGTTCAGGGTGAGTGAATCGTCTGATTGCTCGTGATTGAGCTCGACACCCCAGCATGCTCCAAGTACTCCCTACCTATTGCCCGACATGAGTTGCTATATCTTACAGGTAGTGGCTACCTCTTTGCATCCGCCTCAATCCCAACCTTCGGTCCCTTCAGTCGGAACCGGCAAAATCTGGTGCCGGTCTAGCCCAATCCCTCTTAGTCACGCCATGATCCTCTTCCTCTCAAATCAACACCGCTTTGACCGCCTGCGCGCCATCAGCTGCGAGCTTGACCAACTTACTACCGATACGCTCTACTACAGCTCGCATCCAGCCCCAGCCTTTTATCATCCCAGGGCCCGCGACGAGGCTGCCACCGCCCTGCCCGAAGCTGATGCCTGTGTGACATTCGTCTCCCGCTTGACGCTGATCATCCATCTGGACCTGCGAGGTACTTGCCAGTGACCCCAGTGCCCCAGCAAGCCATCGACTGGTCCCTGCCCCCCGACGCCGCCTGGCTGCCACCTCAGGTCTCGCTGCTGTCCTGCCTAGGTTACGCGCCCAGGCCGCTAACGCCCCAGGCACTTCAGGCCACTATTCACCCCGCCACGGTGCCCGTAACAACAGCACCACAGCAGGCGCCCAGGCACTGATCCAGGCCCCTAGGCGTCCAACGTTGGGTGCCCTTCCAGCGGCTGACTGTTTATCGATAAGATCCTCCCCAGCGAACGGCGGAACCCCACCTTGGCCAGACCTTCTCGTCAACCTCGCAAACTGAATCTGGGAGTCTCAAATCTGCAGCCAAACCTCGCCCTGTCCGCACCTGTCCAGCCCCTTCACTGGGCGTCATTGAAACCAGCTCGGTCTCGCCCTTGCTGCCCGGCATCATGTCGACCTCTTCGGGGACCCCGGAATCTTGGATCGCCAGCTTTTGCGCGCTGCCCGGCCACGAATACTTTGCTGAGGTGTCCGAGGAGTTTATCGAGGATGACTTCAATCTAACGGGTCTGCAGACGCAGGTGGCCATGTATAAAGAGGCACTCGAGGTACGTTGCGGATCTGCTCGAGCTCCTAGTCGGGCGATGATGGACACACGTTATAATGCCGCCGTGAGACCCCGTGATTCAAGATTGCTAATTTTGCGCGCCCCTAGATGATTCTCGACGTGGAGCCAGAGGATGACGAGGATGAGGAGGAAGAGGAAGAGGACGACGACGAGAACGAATCGGGCCTGGAGGAGGCCGATCGCGCAGACTTGCGACACGGCGCAGAGCGGCGGCACCATAGCAGGATGGCCAGCGACCTGTCCGTCATCGAGTCCTCCGCGGAGATGCTGTACGGCCTCATCCACCAGCGCTTCATCTGCTCCCGGGTGGGCATCCAGCAGATGAGCGAGAAGTACGAGTTCGGCCACTTTGGCTGCTGCCCGCGGACGCACTGCGAGCAGGCCCGCACCCTGCCCGTCGGCCTGTCCGACATTCCCGGCGAAGACACGGTCAAGCTCTTCTGCCCGTCCTGCCTCGACGTCTACGTTCCGCCCAACAGCCGGTTCCAGACCGTCGACGGCGCCTTCTTCGGCCGCACCTTTGGCGCCCTCTTCCTCCTCACATTCCCCGAATACGACCTCACCAAGCGCGGCGCCGACGTGCTGTCAACCACAAACTCCAAAGTGCCCGACGACGAGAGGATCATCAACGGCATGTACGCAAAGAACATTGCGCCGGGCCTGGGCAGGGGCCACATCTACGAGCCCAAGATATACGGGTTCAAGGTGTCAGAACGCGCGCGGTCGGGCCCCAGGATGCAGTGGCTGCGAGACCGGCCCGACGACATCACCGAGCTGGACGAGGCGCGCCTCTACCACGAGCAAAACCCCGATTCCGAGGAGGAGGACGACGAGGCCATGGCGGTTAACGGCCGCGCCCTCGTCCGACGGCGGCTCCCCGGCAACGCTCGCCTCCGCCAGCGGCAAAATCACAGCGGTAGCCCCATGGCCCTGTCCGCCAACGGTGCCGAGTCTGAGCTGTAGCGTAGCCCGACCCTACGTAGCGAGATTCTGCGGACCGACAGACAGCGCGGGCTGAGCACATCGCACGAGAGCGAGGCATGTTCCAGGAGATTTTCACCATACTGATGACAAGGTCCTTATAATTATACTCCTGCTTCAAACTCAATTGCTGATTCGGATGGCCCAAGGGGACGGACGAGGGGGGAAGACGGAGAAAGGAGGGGGATCAAGCGACGATGGCGGGGGGCGGAATGGAATTGACAAAAATAATCATGCTGTTAATGGGATGCACTGTTGAATATCATGTGTATTCTTTTTCTATGTACGTAAAGCGAGGCTGCCGGGGCAAACAAACGGATTCTTTTTTCAACTACTTCTTTCTTATTTACCAGCACACACACATATACACTCAATCGCACACATCAACACACTCTTACACGCCACCTCAAACAACATACAAACACACAGAGAGAAAAGAAGAGTAATGCATACAGGGGCGTTTTGGACGATTTTTTGTCATGTGTAGTATCCTGTGTAAAACCGAGTCCCCTCAACCCGACTCTTATCTGCTCACACTTATACGCTTATACTGCTGTAACCGTCCTCTTGCGTTGACTGAGTAAGAGGGAAAAAACAGAGACAAGAGAAGAAAGCCAATGGGATCGTTCGAGTTCTGTCAAGTTGTTGTAATTGTTTGTCTTCTACATAGTCCTAATGCCGCTTCTCGTCCTATCCACCATGCCATAGTCATATCAATTCCGCCCCTTGTATGGTAGTCTCCTCATGTCTCATACATTCGTGTAGCAGCAAACAAGATCTTGCAATCATTCAAAGCCCAGTATATCATCCTCGTCGTCATTCCTTCACCCATACCCTCCTTCTACTTCACTTCATAGGTGAAGCCTTGCCCGGTGTCCAGCCGCCATTGTTAAAGCCGACCCTGCCCGGGGTAGTCGGCACCTGAGTGGGCGTTGGAGTGCCCCCGTTGTCCGCAGCCGGCAGGGCAGGAGGTGTGACTGACCTGGAAGCGTCGCCGCCGTCCCTTTTAGGGGGCTTAAAGTTGACGTCCCGGCCAGCACGATAGATGTCCTGCAGCATCGTCTCCAGGATCCCCGCATCTTGAAACTCAAGGTACTTCTTGTAGAGCTTGAGGGCCGTCCTGGAATCCTCAATGGAGTCGTGCGTCTCCATCTGGATGTCTTCCTTGAGCAGGTACCACGCCAAAAAGGCGAGTGATAGTTTTCGCAGGCGCGATTTGAGGTAGAACTTCTCGATTGTGTCGATGATTTGCGCCTTTGGGATGTGGATATTGATGACTCGAAAGTCTTGTTTGAGTCCGTGACCCAAGAACGTGCAGCCCAGGTTGAGCAGTATCCAAAGCTTCTTGTACACCACTTTGTGTGGCAGTAGACTGTGGGTGGTGGTGGCTGGGTTCAGATCCTCCGCAACAACGCCCGAAAAAGACGTCAGATAGTCAACCACCGGTTCGTTGATAGAGATATAGTCGTCTATAAAGGGGACGCCCTCCTTTTCGCCTTGGCCTCGGACAACGGAGGCGCGCGCGAGTGCGTGAACTCTGGGTCGAATCACTTCTCGTTCGCCATCCGAGTTCATTTCAATCTCTGGCTGTCGAACTTCGACAAATTCGGCATCTAACGCAATGATGGTGCCTGGTCCTGGCCGCTCTGTTGCAGGGTCGAGGAGTTGATAAGTCTTTGTCTGCGCACGGGGGCTGGGCCTAAAGGGAGAGTCAAAGTCAGCATATCCTGTTCTTTCGATGCCATGATTGTGAGTAACAGCTGAACATCTTACCCAAGATCCTGATATAGAATCGATGTATCAATGCTCTTCTTCCATTCACTGTCGATCTTGTTGTTCGCCGCCTTAACTTGGTATGCAAGAACAGATGGGTATTTCCAGGTGGTATTGAAGCTAAGAGCTTCGTCCCTGCTCACGGGGCGCACCAAGAAATCGTTAAACAAGTGCCATTGGCTCTGTGCAGGAGCTTCAGGTTCCGCATGGCCAACTAAACGAGAGGTTAGCGATGTGATGGAAGAATCGAACCCCTTGGGGGCGTGATGTCTTACCATTGACCATGGCCACAAGATGCGGCTTCTGTGCTTGGCCGCTCTCGATGTTAATTGCCATACCAATCAGCGAATAGACTGTGATATTGTGAATGCCACGCTGCAAGTGGAGCTTCAGATCTTCTCCTTCGTAGCAGAAGAATTGACCCTGCTCGACAATAATGCCGATCTCCTCGGGTAGCCAGCCAGGCGTGGACCAAAGTGCTCGATGGTCAGCGCTGGTGATTGCAGTGTTGAGCATCAGAACCTTTGGAACGCTGTGAATCGTCTTTCTGGTTGACATGGGTTGGTATTTGTGGCATCCGATACACCATCCCTTTTGGGTGGTCTCTCTCTCCACGCTGCTCTTAAGAACCTGGGAGAAAGTGGTGCGTGGTGTCCTACCGTTCCGACCAGGAGGACGCTTGACACGAGTTAGCTCAAAGTTATCACGGAGCTACTCTGACCAACTTACGGGAGCTGGGTAAAGCAAGTCGTTCACATAAGTCGACCCAGGTCGCTTCCATTCGCCCTTGCAAGTGGCACACTTGATGTTGCTGGTGGCCATTGTCGCCAATGTCTCCTCCAAAGAAGTGGGAGCCGAGGCCATGGTCGCGTAGTCGGCGGCAATTCTGTCGAGGAGAAACCGGTTCAGCCCCTGCAGCATGGCATGCAGGGACGACGCGTGAGCATCCTCCTCCTCGAGAAGACCTAGCGGCCCAGCTGTAGATACGTTAGTCTCTGCGAAGCCTCTGTGAAACGAAGTGAACGAGGACGGGGCTTACCTTGGGGATGCCGGCTGAGGGTTTTGAGCATGTTGGTGGCCTGGCAAATCGACCCTTCTGCTTTCTGGAGCATATCGAAGAGGAAGCCGAGCTCGCACAGGAGGCAAGTCTCGCTGATGCAGGCGGTCGCTGTATGCTTCAAAGCAATGTTCCGAATCAGGGGGACAAAGTGCATTAGCTGAAGCAGCGAGTTTGCGTAAGAGTTGGAGATGTGGATTTCGAGGCCGGAGTATCGCGTTTGGTTGTAGTACCCAAAGTCGAAGTCGTCCACGCCGAATTTGCTGTACTTGATCTCGACATTCCTATACATCATGGGCAAGTCTGATCCGACGTTCATCTCCGAAAGAGGAAATGCGAGCTCGTCTGCCCTCTCTCCGGCGCTGGAGGATTCCGATTTGGCAAGGTCTCTAGCCTGTTCACTGAGGAATTTCGGCGCCTTAATCCCAGACTTGGCGGACTTGTGTATGCTGCGCGTGTCTTCCACTTGATTCCTTTTGAGGCCTCGAGTGTTGCGGCCATAAAGGGCCGACTCGGTAGTGTTGAGACTGGCAAGAAACTGCGCATCGAATTTGACAGGAGGAGCTCCCACATCCGAAGGCAACTCTGGCCAAGATGAGGCAAGGACCTCCCGATAATAAGGTAGACCGATCGAATTCAGAGGGCTTTGGCACGTTAGTGAATACGAGACCGGGTCCTCAGAGGGCGAATGCGCAACTTACGTTTCAGGTGACCATTCAAGCTGCGGAGCCGGCGCCTCGATATGGGGATATTCTATATGAGCAGGTAGATCCACGAAGCGAATCTTCGTTGGCGATCCCCAGAGATGGATGAAGCACTCTGCATCGGCGAGAGCTATGGCCTCGCCTGAGGGAGCTATCTCGAACATGCCCAGATAGCTCATGACATTGGCCTGACGCACGTTGCTGGTGTTAGGGTTCATGAGATCCACCACATGCATCTGGCCAGTCTGCGAAACCACAATGCTGGTCGTGAGCATGCGCGGGTGCATTCGCACGTATGCGGCGCCGGCCGGGAATGGAATGGCGGGCATGGACGACATTGTCCGGATGTTAAAAACGTTCAGGAAAGGGTCCAGCATGTACTTCTGGCCCTGGCGCAGCGAGTAGCCACACGTCACGATGAAATCGTGCTGTGCGTCCATGTCGTTGATCATGGCCGTATGGGCGTTCCATGTCTTGACGAGCGCAAAGGTGACTGGATCCAAGAGGTCGACCGCTCCGTTCTCCGTGGCTGCGCAAATATATCGTCCACGCCTCATGATGGAGTACTGACGCTCGGTTGGGACCTGCTTGACGACTTCTCCTTTAGAGACGTCGATAACGAGCATGGTCTTCTGAAGGCCTGCAACAAGGATCTCGGCCGTGCCCTTGGAGGTGAAGGTCATGCATCTGAGCTGTTTCATCTCATCGTGCCTAACCGACCATTAGCGTCGCTGTTGCAATCTCTACTGATGCACCCGACATCATAAGTCCTGTACGCACCTGAGATGCCAGATGGGAGGCCCTCCCCTCTGCGCCATGTGTACATCGGTGGCCCCCAGCACCAGCACGCCCTTGCTGTTGACAAGAATCTGCCTGACCGGACCATCGGACGCTTGATGAGCTTTGAACGAAGTGTGTTGTTGGAGGTCGTTGCCGACGAAGGAAGTGACCCGACCCTAGTTAGACTCGAGTTAGCCAGACATGCTGGATACCCGCTTGCTAATCCGACGAGGCATTGGATCGTACAAATTCATTGCCGGCCCAGAGAAGTGCCTGGATAGTATCAAAGACCATAGTCGTGACTCGAGTCGGGAGAGCGTGGACAGCCGGGGGCGGGAGCTGAACCCGGGCAACCTGTAGGAGCAAAACCGATGAGCATCAAGCGGCGCCATGTCGATGCATCGCAACATGCGAAAGCCGGCACTGATGGCAGAGCACTTACCTCGTCCCATCCTTCCATGGTAGCAATTGTAGGGCCTCCCCGGTATCAAAGCCCGTAAAGAGGGAAGCAATGATACCGCAAGCCCTGGAGAGGCTCCGCGGGAGTCGAGGCGAAGAAGCGAGCGCAAGTTCGAGCAGCAGGTGAAGTTGTCTCGCCGATTCAGCGAGCGAGGGACGCGACGTACCCGTAGCTCGGTCGTTGGAGGGGCAGTGAGGTCACTTTGCGTTATCCGAGATATATCCGTCCGCGCAGGCTTGCGTAAGGTAATAATAGCACGATGTCTGTAGAGATGCTGATGATTGAAATAATATCGAAGAGTATCAAGTTAACTGTGAAGATGTGTCAAACGAGAAAGAGTGTGAGTTGCAACTCTGGGTCTACTGGGAGATATATATTTGTTTACAGCCCTGTATTGATGTGGCTTGTCTTGTTTGCCTTGTCTCTACCTTGGGTACTTCGCAGTCGGACAGACTACGCTTTTTGCTACAACTCCATACGCAAAGGGGGCATCGGCTCCCGAAATTACACATGTGCCGCCGCCACGAGGGGCATTTATACACCTATTGGGCATTTGCCATGACAACGAAGCGCCTCAAGAAAGTCAATATGCTCCAAGTGTAAACATGTTGACTCGCTTGATCCCCAGAGATAACGTAGTGGAAACGAGGGCAACAGGCACATATTTGGTTGGTGAGTTGAAGCCACAGAGAACGTTTTGAGAGCTCAATAAAGTTGGAGGGAGCGGAGAGACGAGGAAGGAGAAGGGCAATTCATGGTGGTTCGAACACATGTGCACCCGGTGACCTATAAGCAACTCTTTTTTATTTCGGTTCTAGGGACCTGATATATGGTAAAGTTGACGGCATGTGCGCTTTTGGGGTTTCCTGGCAGCCAGGCCATCTTCTCGCCCGAGGGCTCTACCTCGACCTTCCACTTGGTCATCGTTAGTTCTCCCACCTCGTCCCAGAGGCGCTGGAAGCTTTCCTGGGTGTGCAGGCAGGGTGAAGAATCGCTCATGTCAACGTCGTGATTGCTGGTGACGCCCACATGTCGGCCGTATATAAAGGCGTTGCGTATGCCTGGCTGCAAGAAGCGGACCAGCCGCTTTCCAATACACAACTGCTGTCTCCAGCTAAAGAGGTGGAAGAAGCTTCCAGCGTGAATGATGCTGACGCGGCCGTCGAGTTCCTCCAGACTCGGATCGTCGGGATCCGCCACGTCTCCAACGGTAAAATGAGCGCCCAGAACATCTCTATCTCTGAAGAGGTCATAGCCCGACGAGATGAACTGGGGGCTAGAGTCGAGTCCAAACAGCCGTGACCCGTCAACGCCGTCAGCTCGAAATTGTCGAAGCACTTGGCCAAGGCCGCAGCCCAGGTCCAGGAGGGCGTCTCTTGATTGAGACAGCCTGAGGCGGAATAGAGCCTGCTGGTAGCGGGAGTCGTTGGTGTCGTTGAGAGTAAGGAACTTCCACCGGCCAATAAAGGGCATCCTTGAACTCGCCCATGCCGCCTCTCGCTGTGCAAATCCCATCGAGTCAGCAAGCCAGCGTTGACCACGCGTGCAACAAGATGAATCCCCAACTTACGATCCTCATAAGGTGAGGCTCAATCTCATGTGCCGGGATGTCGCCATAGCGCGAGAGCAAGTCCCGGATCGGCGCTATATCAGCGGGAAGATTAGGCATAAAGGCCCATCGTTGGAGCTCCAAGATGTCCATGCGATAAGACGACGAACGGCGGTTCTTCCACAGCAGGTGGAAATAGAGATGCAGCTGCAAGCCGCCACCGGATGCGAGAAAGACCACAGATCACCGATGTGCAGAGAGGCGCTGCTCCGTGTTCGCTGGCTGTTTCGTCTCCCTGTATGAGCTGCGCAGCACGCGACTAGGGAGCCATCTAGCGGGATTGCAGTCAAAGGAGTAGGAGCAGATGATCCATGATGACCGGCTCTCCCTAACAAGTGTTGAGCGCGCGCTCCCTTTGTTCAAGTACTTGCTCGGGACGGGGACGCGCAAGTGTCAGTCGATGGTTGATGCTCGCCGTGAGTGTCAATGCAAGGGCACTGCAAACAGGGCCAGACAGACCGCGGACATGACGGCCAAGACCAAGGTCGATGAGCTGGCAGAGGCTTGGGATTGCATCCGAGGCTCTTGGTGCTCCATTGGCGCCGGCCGAGAGGAACTTGGGAGCAGGGCGAGGCGCTACCGGATAGGCAAAGCCCAGCATGCGGGTGCTGCGCCAATCACGCCTCGGCAGGCAAAGCTTAGCAGGGAGTTAAAAAAAAAAAAAAGGAGGCAGATGCTGGTCCAGTAATAATGAAGTGCAGTTTGGCATCTCAGATGCCTGCTGCTCACGCAGATTGACCCTCTTTTCGGCTGCCGTCTGCGGGAAAGTTGCATGATCAAGGGCCGGCTGACTCGAGCTGCGGAAGAGCCGAGCATCTACCGATCGCGCTACGTCGCAGCTTGTCGCAGCTACAATGTTTACCTAATCGTGCTTTAGCTCCCGGATTTGCCGCCGTCGCGTTGCTGAAACCTGCCAAAAGCTGCGCGCTAGTACTGGAACGCTCTAGCGCTCTAGCAGATAACGATAGATGACTCATCCAGCAACACAATTCCGGAAGAAGCACAGGTTGAGCCGGAGTTTGTCCGCCGTGGCGCTCGGAGAAAATTCTTTTCCCTCCTCCTTGTCCCTCTCACTGCGTAATCGAAAGCCAGAAAACGGCACACCAACATCCCGTCGCCTATTCCCACGCGGCGACGAGTTATTCCTTTCCGTTCAAACGGCCCAGTCTCGCAATTACCATGCTCCGTCTTCCATCGCGATAGAAGCTGTAAGTCAGCGATGCGCCTCGCCTGGATCAGTCGAACAGGCAACCCCAGACAACTCGCGCACGAGAGTCGCCAACAGTGACAATTGCTGACAATGGCTTCAGACTTGGCGTCTCCAGATTGCATCGGCGCTAGATCGCCTCCAGCAATCGCGTGACAAAACCGCGTCTGATCTGGTTGTTTCCCACCCACGCCTCTGTGTGTAGCTTCTCACGGCGTGCCGCCACTACTGTATTGTTTTCCCGTCTCGTTCGAGTTTGAGACCGCTCAAAAGAGCTTCGTTGACGATCCTCACCGGCCTCGCCTGAGTCGTCTCCCAGCAGCTATGGGTCCTGGGCGTGAGGGCGAGCCGGAAGAGGCCAACAACATGTCGTATCCTTCGCCTGGCGCGGAGGCTCTTGATGCCGGCCCCTTCTATCATACCGGCACTCGCGATGAGACGCATGAACATCACGAGTCTGAGGAGCACCAGCACCAGCACCACCAGCAGCATGACCAGCATGACCCCACGCAGGTCCACCCCCAGGAGCAGGACCATGGCCAAATCACCACTCATGAACCGTCTTCACCCCAGCAGCACCACATCTCCAGGCCTCCCAATCTCGAGGAGCTTCAGCTGGCCGCCCAGCTCGGACAGGGTTTGGCCGGGACATCTCTCCTGCCGTCCAACGACCCCGGCATGAGCGTGGAGGATCCGAGCATGCGTAGCATCATGCCCCATCCCGAACCAGACCAGCATCAGCCGCCATCGTATGTTCACGAGGCCCCTGCTTCTGAACATATGGTGCAGCATGCGCTTCCGGTTGCCGTGGGACCCCCAATGCCGCCGCAGTATTCCATGGGAGAGGCCATTCCACCGAGGAAGAGGTCCAAGGTGTCTCGTGCTTGTGATGAGTGCCGCAGGAAGAAGATCAAGTGTGACGCCCAATCGGATACTGGTGATAGCCCGTGCTCTAGCTGTGCCCGGTCATCCATGCGGTGTCTGTTTAGCCGCGTCCCTCAAAAGCGTGGCCCAAGCAAAGGGTATGTCGTTGTCAATAGAGGTGCAAGCAGCTCACCTTGATAGACTGGGCTAACATATTAGGCAGGTATATCAAAGAGCTGGCGGACCGGATTCACAGCATCGAGAACAAGCTAGAGTCCGAAGGTAGTCTTACCCAAGACGAAATTGATCGACTCTTGACACCAGGGAACCACCGCGCTTACAACGGCTTAGCCTCTTCCGAGGAGCCAGCCCGGAAGAGGCCGTTCTCCAGCATATCGGCAGGCGACTTCAGCACGCCTGCTCCTCCGCGACAGGCGCCATGGG
Source organism: Trichoderma gracile (assembly GCA_020002365.1). Taxonomy (NCBI): domain Eukaryota; kingdom Fungi; phylum Ascomycota; class Sordariomycetes; order Hypocreales; family Hypocreaceae; genus Trichoderma; species Trichoderma gracile. The sequence goes on from JAINEY010000005.1 coordinate 2,524,714, forward strand.
GCCCAGAGCCGCGGCCAATCCTGCCTGCACCGGCGGCTTCGGACAGCTTCTCGGGCCCCGCGTATACTAACAGTTCATTGGCCCCTCAGCCTTCAGCGATCAAGGCAGACAGCGCGCCGCCGAAGCCCCCCGTGGCACCCATGGACTCCCAGGTGGTAGAGACGGAGGAGGTGCCAGACTTTGACGAGGAGTCTTTACATGAGTGCGTATATCCTTCTGTCGACGTTGCCCCCTTGATACTTGAAGCCAGAGCTAACGGCTTCCGCCACAGCTACCTTGCTCATGTCCAGGCTATATATCCCATACTCCCCAGCAGCAAGGCAAGGATTCAGTCTCTGCTGTCGCAATGTCCGTCTACAGTAAGGACGGCATTCATCACGGCACTTCAGGCAATCGGACAGTCGTCAGGAGACACACAGGCTGCGAGCTCCCTCCTCCATGAGTGGGAGGGCAGTGAGGCACCTCACTCACGCGTTGTCGACATTGTTCACGCCCAGACTCTCCTTCTGCTGATCATCGATGCGGATTGGCGAGCGTCATCTCAGCTGCCGTTTCTCCTGGGCAGAGCAGTGGCGCTTGCAAACACGATGAAGCTGTGGAAATTTACGCCCATCGAGTCGGCATCCGAAACAGATTCTGACGACCAGCTATGCGTGCGGATTTGGTGGTCGCTCGTGCTGATGGATCGCTGGCACGCCGCAGGAACAGGCAAGCCGTCGCTGATCCCGGATAGCAGCGTTGTCGCGCCGGCCGGTCTGGAGAACACCTTGGGCGAGGTGTGCTACTACTTGATCCGTAAGTCACAACGAAGTCCAATGACTCGTTCTATCGCTAACTCGAGAATTTACAGGCCTATCCAAGCTGCTGAATAGGACTGCGTTCGTCATCTCCACCCTGCAGCCGGGTTCTTCCACCGCTGAGCCAGCCATGGCCGCCATTCTCGCCGACTACATTGAAAACTACCGCGAGGATCTTCCCGGCCACATCGAGGCCGCATCGTACCCCCTGGTACACCTTGCATACTGGCACTGCAAGCTCCTAGTCACACTGCTCACACCAGGGGCAACGCCGACGGAGACGCTGTGGCCGACATCTGAGCTGGCTACTCTGTTGCTGGCAAACGCACACCTCCGCAGCCCCTTCACCAACCACTTTGTATCACTAGTGACCATGTCACTGTCGAAACTCGCCAAGATGGACAGTTCGCGAGAAGGCGCCGTCAGGCTGATGAAGGAGATCCTGGAGAAGCCCAGCGGAGGGCACTGGGATAGCGTAAGGGAGAAGCTGACCGAACAGCTGCGGCCGACCTCATCGGTGGAGGCCACTGCGAGCCAGGGGCTGCAGCACCTGGCCGATCTGGCGACGGCGCACGAGGGCATTGCGCCTGGCTCAGATGATATCGCGTTTGGACCTACGCTTGCGTCTGGCTATCTGGACGTTGCTTGAAAAGAGGACTGCCTGATAGTGGATGAGATTGTCAAACTCCTTTGTGTCTGAATGGTGCAGTTATATTTCAAAGCTATTGAACATGTACAATTACAAGCCTCTGCCCCTTTACTCTCTCCATCACTAGTTCTTTATCCTCTTCTGCGTACCTATGAATTGACGACGGGATGAATGTGACTCCAAGAGGGTTGGGCTTGATGACGGCTTGTGATGGTGTTGGGTACGGTGTCAATCGGCGTCTTGCGGATATTGTCACTCATACTATCAAGGTACCTTCGAGGTGTGCTTACCTTATGATTTTCAGGTAGATGTACAATGTATTGTCAACGAGCGCTGATCGGTAGAGTGAGTGTCCGATGACCGGAGATGGAGTTGCCGCCAGTTGTATGTTAAGAGGGCATCGTGTGAAGGATGTCGTTGGAATTACCTGAGCTTTCGTCACAAGGCACACTGCCGCTGTCACAGACGCATATGTTCCATTCTATGCATGGGACAGCGAATTCGGATGCTACTGTATAGGTAGGTATGCTTGCTATGGAAAGCCCACAAGGACATGCCTACGTGATACTCTAGAGTCGCCCGCTGTTCTTTACGTCCACTCCCTCCTTTCATGTACCCGTAGACTAATTCGCCCTTTTGACGCCCCCAACTATCTCTCGACACAGGCCGCCGGTTGAGCAGACACTTACCAGGCAGCGCGATCAACCTCTTTGATTCAGCCCATCGGAAATACAGAGTACTGCTTTAGTCTAGCTGTATACCTGAAATAACTTACGGAACCGCGTGCTCAACCAACTATCTTCTGATGCCAACACCCTATTTGCATGTGCCACTACTCGATCCTCCAAGCAAGAAAGATGCGGATTCGCTTAGCACCAACGTCTTTCCCATGTATGACCATCCAATCATGCTCCAGATCGACATAGCGTATGTATGTATGTACTTTAGGCAGTCAAATAGTATAGCGTGTCCTATAAACAAGCGGCAACTGGATCGTCGACCGTCAAAAAAAGACAAGCCATGTCTCACCTGCAAGAGGCTTCACCGCGTTTTCGAGCAACTTCAGCCTCACCAACAAATTACCATCCGATTCTCAACATGCCACCAAAAATAGAAAAAGAAGCCCATCTTTGGCGGTCATATGCCAAACGGAACGAGAAGGGTCGTTAATGACATCATAGGCAAGACAGCCGCCGCAATTGACTTTTTTGCTATGGCAATTTGGACACTGCTATTGAGGCGTGTTCCTAGATACAGTACCGTAGGAAATACTTGTATCAGGACTCTGATACTGTCCAACTGCCACACCCAACTCGTGGGTCTAGTACCTAGGCGACGAAATGCCAGTTGTTGTGCGACTCATGGCGATGGAACGAGTCAGACGAAGGAAGCGCAGAGATCCGTGATGAGATCTGTTGTTGTACCCCGTACTCTGGTAATGGGAGCAGTAGTAGGTCTTGTACAACGTTCCCGGAGACGTTCGATCGAATCAACCGGGGCTATACTGATGCGTATAACCTCGGTTAACAATGGAGTCCTTTCCTTGAATTCATTCTACGCAGACAAATCACGTAGGGAGATGGAATGTTTCTACAGCTGATTCCCGGCCTGTCTTTGATGTACAAAACGACATCTCCAAGCCGGGTGCCCAGCAACGAGCTAAAGTTGATCTATGCCAGTGCGAAAACATCTAGGTCAATGGGAGATGAACGGAGATGTCGATAGACGAAGCCATAAAGGCAACGCCGTATCTGGCAACATAAGACGAACACAACTATATGAAAGAACAGTGAATAGGCGATATCGTGATGATGCCACCAGAGGCGGTCGTCAGCAACCAATATGGACGTTCATCGAACTCGAGTCAGAGTTCTTAGCAAACAAGGGGGAAGCCGGCCGGTCGCGCGGTGAGGCCGTCCGCATCTGCACGGCATCTTTTGGCCTGTTCGGCAACCCAGAGCCCGAGGATGCCATTGGGAACCGCCGGAGTGGCAAACTCGTACTTTCGTATTCGAAAGCGGCGTCTTCTGAGAAAGCTGCCGGCTGTCGGCAGGAAGCCATAACCGAGTAGCAGTGGCTTCAGAAGCAAGCACACACCCAGATATCAAATAAGGGAAGGCAGACAAAAAGTCCGGCTCACCTCGAGGCGACCAAAGAGAGGAAAGAGTTTTCTCAGCACGAGATAAAGGCCCAAAACACCCCTCCTCTCTGTCTGGCGCGCTCTGCAAGGTGAGAATGACCGGCATTAGAGCTCAGTCAGGGTAGCGAGAAACGTCATAGTGCAGACTGGACGCATGATAGTCGAGAGCCGTCGAGGAAAAGAAAGAAAGAAGTGTGTGTGGGAAGGATGAAAAGCTCGGCAAGCTGGTGGAAGAAGAAGAAGAAACAAAGAGGTCGGCTTTTTAACGGACTGGCTCAAGGTCGGGCAGCGCGGCTAGAAGGGGCGGGGCGTGAAATTCTTTTGTGCGATCCGATAGAGGCTGTTGATCCAATCAGAGGGGCTGGATAAACAGAGGGCAAAAGGGCATCTCATGCATTTGACAGCATGGAATGGGTGACACTGGACGGGCGACATCCATACCCTCTATCGGCACGTCAGCCATTCGATCACGCAGCTTCGATGCAATCAATCAATGCAGTCGAGCCCATCCTACCCTCCATCTTGCTCTCTCTCCATCATGCCCCTCCATCCCTCCATCCCTCCAGCCCTCCAGCCCTCCATCCCTCCAGCCCTCCAGCCATCCGTCACTCTCATCACCCAGCCTTTCCACAAGCCCGTCGCACCCCAAGGATCCATGATTCGACACCCCGTGTGCCGGCTCTCTCCACAAAAAGCGTTCGCGTGCCGTCCGCCAGCTTGCGCTTTTGGGTAGGCCGGTATCATATCAGATCACGGCTTGGGGGTGAGTGAGCGACGGCGCACGCTTCCTGTTGTACGGCCACGAGGACGGCTCGAGCGGGCGCGCAAAGGGCGGCGGATGCTGGAATACTGGCCTTGATTTGATCCCAGAGATCGGGGTAATGCATGCTGCCATCAGCAGCAGCAGCGAGCTAGAACAAGCAGGTCGGCTTCTTGCGGCGCTTCTTCAACCAAAGTGGAAGCCTTTCTCTGCGCTGCAATGCGGCTGCAAGCTCGCACACGCTCTGCTCTGCCGACATGCCCTCGCACATACGACACCTGGGTGCTCTAATACACACAAAAGACTCTTGACAACCGCACGCATCATCTGCTCGTTCCCGGTTGATGCCGATCGTGTCGGGCCGTAACTGCGGCAGCGCCCAATATGCCTTGTATATCCATACGTCGATCTCGTTGCTCCAGCTCCAGGCCTACTGCATACATACCGGGACGAGCATGAAGTATCTTCACCTCGCTATCTTGCAAACAGCAAGCCCTTCCTGTGGCATGGCTCTGAAGATGCGATGGCAGTTCTCCTCTCGACAACCCTCTTCGGTGTGGGAAAGCCCAAGAACGCACGGCCAGGGTATGTAATTCAGTTGGTTGGTTTCGACGCCTCGCTTCCAAGACATGCGCGCAACCCACGCTGGCCAGACACAGCAAAGCGCAAAGAGGGCCCTTGTGCCGCTCCTGTGAGCGAGTCGCAGCAGTGACGAAGGCCAAGTGCTTTAGCTGCTGGGCCGCTGGGCTCGACCTGACTCGGCTCGACTCGACTCGATGACCCTCCGCCCGCGCGTCCAATGAGCCGCAGTTCTAGAAGATCAGGCTAGTGTTTTCGACGATTTCCGTTTGGGCGCTTGTAGCCCTTGTCTGCCAATCATGGCGCGCTTGCGATTCCGATCCATTTTCGGGCGAGGCCTGACAGACAGTGCGAACGCCACGCAGCCGGCTCGCATCATGCCTTTTTACCAGCTCCCAATTTCCCCCTCCAATATCGATTAATTGATTCTGGGTCGGCTCGTTTGGCCTTTGGTTTCGATCTGATACCATCGTTGGGCGTTGTGGAGGTTTGAGCGAAAGAGAGAGGAGCAGTTCCGGGGCTGTGGCTAACCACAAACTGCATCGTATTCCAGCCGCACGCACGCGAGGCCGGTTAGCAGCTCACAAGGACGCAGGCAGGGTCAAGACTGTAAAGGATGTCAGTACCTCCGTAATGGTTGACAGAGACCGAGAGACACCGATCTGGCCCTTGGCATTGGATCGCTGATTCAACCAGTGCTGATCAGGTAGGTGGGCTTCGGACCTGCTGGGAAACCTTTCAAAATGACAAGGTGTCACGAGCTTTGATACGGTCAGACTGGGGGTCGCAGGCTTGGATTGCGCACACCTCGCTCGGTGCTTCGTGCTTGTCGTTGTACGAGGACGCACACAGCACCCTGAAAATAGGTGACCTGCACCGTCATCCTCTCGTACAGAGTCCCAGCAGCAGCAGTGCTCGGTGCTACTACCCGACTAATCTTGCCGCGCCTCTCCATCATCACGAACGACGGCTCCATTCCCTTCGGTACGAGGAACCCGGCTATTGTGCTGTGGCATGTACGAGTAACAAAAGCGGCTGCTGCCACAGCGATAGATGACATGCGCAGGCGAAATGTCCATGTCATTGTCCCTTTGAGCCGCCACTTCGGGGACCATCCGCATCGAACCCATCATGCAGCAGGGAGAATCGGATTCGATGCGCCATCCATCATGGCGTCCTCGATGCAGGAAACGCAACAGCGCACCCTTGGGCTTGGGTTCAAGGCACCGCGCTCCGTATTACTGTCGCATTCTGGCGAGAGTCTGCCGGTCCAGACCCCTACTCTGCAGCAACAAAAAGCCCACCCACGAGAGGTGGCAGCCAATCGCAGTGGCATGGCTGGCGTAGATCCTCTTTTAATAGCTACTGGTTCGAAGGGGAAGCTGGGACTAGCACGGAGTATTAGCAGACGCGAAGAACCACAGGTCGCTTTTGCTTGCGAACATGAGCGGCAGACGGACAAACAGAGACAAGTCCTGTCATAATAGCTGAAGTTGCCCAGCCATCAGTCGCTGCAGTTGACGAGTCAGATACGCTATCGACGCTCTCCCCACGGGAACTCCTCCCCTGCTTTCTGCTTGATGCCTTCATCGTGATGACATCTGCTTTTCCTCCACGCACCTCGATCTTTTTCCAAGGAACGTGATGCTCCAAGTCTGCCGGTGCCTGGTCTGGAGTTGGAAACCACAAAGCTGTCCAAGTAACCAAACATATGCTGACCATGTTTTCATGTGATTTGAGGAGCACCACATGCCAAGCAAACGCTCTCAATAAGGTACGGAGTAATACCTACCTGGTCATGGTGCCTGGTACGCATTACATACTGCGACTGCATGTGCTGCATCGTGGGTTTTTGTTCTGAGCATCCGCTATGCCACAAGCGATTACGTCACTTGGCTCGGGGGGGTTTTCTTAGAGAACTGCACACCCCCTAAAGGTCCCCCTTCCGCGGAGCAACACCATCACCATGCCATACCATGCCATGCTACTACCTAGCAGTATGGGCAACGCGGCGCAACGGCGGTTGGTCGTTTCGCATGTCGCAGGATTGGTCTCTGCAGCTTGCTGCGTGTAGAAGGAGGAGCCTCTGGGCCTGGCTCTGCACCGACGGACCGAGTACCAACGGGATAATCCTGACACAGCACGAGGCAAGAAGTGATCATGCACAGACATGCAACGAAACACTCGCTCGATTGTCTTATTGTTGGGAGCACAAGCAGCGTTTAATAGGTAGCTTGCCGGTGCTTCGGTGATGGTTCCTGCCACCTACAGGTAAGGCATCATTACTCCCTAAATCCCTACAGGTAAGGAACCACCTAGCCTAATACTTTCCAGTAGGCAGACCTGTACCTTCCCAAGTATCAATTAATATTACCACCGAATCGAGGTGAGTTAGGCGGAGACGGACAAATATAGAAAGAGGAGAGGCCTTCGCAGCTGCCACTAGGATCAAGTCGTGCCTGGTCATGACATTTGCCGAACCTGTCGTTCCAGTTGTTGCTCCTACCTCCTCGTTCACTCGCCTGCAGCCCCCCCGTGGTCGCACAAGGTGAATCAACATCCTGACAGCCTCATCAGCCACCCAACAAGGGGCAAAAGGAAGAGGTGGACAAGAAGCAGGAGAGGCGCACCTACGCATTCGCTTGGGCCCAAGCAAGTCTCCTTCTCTTGGAATTGCTTCCTTCTCCTGCTCGGTCCCGACGAAACGCCAACTGCCAATGCACCGATATTATGTACAGTGCATTTTCCCTTCCATGACGGCGGATCGTATCAGCTTATCTGCAGCATCCTTGTACTAATCAAGGTGACAAAACCCCGTCCGTGACGAAAAGTACCATCAGGGACAGGCACGGACCGAGGACCGACTCCCAAATGCTTCGCAGATGACGGTGGGGACCCAAGGCCGAGGAAGAAGGAAACCAAATGCAAAGGGGTGGTGGCCAGGCACACACACATTGCTCGAGCACACAGAAGCCAGAGCAGAGGGAAGCCAAAAGGCAGGCCCGGCGAGTTTCTGGCACGGCAAAGCACATTCTGTCATGGCTAACCCGTACGCAGTATCCCGCCGTCTCGCCCGCATTGTCCTATTGATACGTAGCAGAGGAAGATCACACGGGAGAAGGCGACGTTGCGACCTGTACCAACAAGCGTGTCCCAGTACGAAGTGATTACGAGTTACCACTTGGACGGCCGGCCGCCTCGCCCACAGGTTAGCCTTTGCTTGGCACGACGAGTCGGCGGGCGGCGCAGAGGGATCGGACGGTGATCAAGAGCCGAGTGCGTCGTTCTGCTCTCACTGGAAGAAGCACGGAAGATGCTGCTGAGTTCCAGAGGACAGGACAGAATCAACGAGGCGAGAGTCTCAGAGTAAGCGGGCAAGAGAGAAAGCATCATGCACTGCAGGATACATGCAACCTTCTATCACATGTAGGTACCGAGAAATCATGCCTCATATCCGCGGACTGCCATGCCACGAGCCGCGAGCTACCTGTACGGAAACTATGTAAGGCCCTATGGCAGCGCTCAATTTCTTCAGGGTCTTGGGCCAGAGCATTTCCGGAAAATTTCCCTTGGGATCATCTACCAGGAGACTATCAAACGCCATCCGGGTCCCCACCCACGGAGCATACGGCTGTCGAAGATTTGCTTGGGCTTTTTTCATACCGCGAATAGCGAGGGGGGGAGCGGCTCGTCCTGCACACCAGGCTCTTAGTACAAACTACAAACAAGCACGAAGCGGTTGGGAGAGCACGCGAATGGCGCCATTTCTCCTCGAGGGTGACGAGGGGGCACACGGAACCGACTGGCTAGGATTTACGACAGGTCGTTGCCCGTTTGATTTGCCAAGCCGAGACTCAACCGCAGACACTTCTCGATATGGGAAGAGGCTGGCTTGAAAGAGGACAAACGGCCGCGGGGATCTGAGGGTTTGGGCGGAGCAGCTACTTTTGTTCTCCGGATGGAGCCATGCGCGTTACGGGCATCAAAGCTGGGTAGGCATTGGCCAGCATGTGCTATGGGATGGAGGATGGAGCGGTGCGCCCCTGTCGACATCGTCAAGTCCCCAGCTTGTCGCCGTGCTACGCGGTGACTTATACAGGTAGATGCTGCTTGTCGGCAGTCGGCGCGAAGATTTGGTGCTTGCGGCGAGATGCTCGTCCAGCTGCCGAGCGCTTCAGGGTGGTCTTACTGCTCGTACTGCTAATCAATGTGCGGATAGGGCCTGTTGCTGGTACTCGGACGGCGCAATACCTATGGGCACATTGCATCAGGCAATGCGTGAGACATGGGGCATGCCGACCTGACAGACGAATCTACAGCAGAAGCATCCAACGGCTGCTCGCTGTTGGTGCTGCAATGCGTCGGACTGCAGCAGAACAGGCAGCACCGTAAAAATGCCCACAGAGCCACCGACTGGATGCCGGTTCCTGGCCCGGGCACTGTTCATGAGGCAAGGTACAAGCGCAAGCACGCCGTACCAGAACGGAGCCCATGCGCCCAGCCCCAGGCCCCGGTACAGATACCTTGCGCGGCCGTACCTACAGCATCTGCTCATGCTAAGGCACCCTGCCTGGGACAATGCAGGTACGTAGCGCTGCGTAGCTGTACCTGTGGCGGGACTTGCTGCACTGCAGACGGCAGAGGTGCCTGGTTGTCGCCCCAACCCGCCTCGAAAGCTGCATCAGCTCGCTCTGGCTTGTGACCCCCATCGTGAGATCAGGAGAGCCGCGGCAGAACGGAAGACTCAAGAAGAGACGGCGACGTGAACGGATGGACAACTCGAATACCAGATGGGGAGAGTGCTAGAATGCTCGTCCGCTCCTCGTGGCTGCTTGTGCCGGAATTCTACGGCTTGGACCGCGCATCCCACACGCAATTCATGCGGCCATGGCCTGGACGGCTGCACACCATCACGACGCCCACGCAATACCACCGACCCTCAGCTAACCACCTTCGCCCTGTGCGCCACGCATCTGGCGGCGATGAACCCCCCGGCCTGTGTCACTTTCTGATGGCTTGTGTCTCTTTTCTGGCACTGTCGCTCGAGCGGAGCCACCGCAATGCCTGCAGGATCCGACCTGGGGCCAGTGTCTGTCCGGTCCCCACGATACTGTGGTTAGCATCACTAGCAACGCTGCTAGTGCTCCCGTACAAACAGACGGACAGGCGAAACGGTGCGGCTTGTCTTTGTTCTTGCAGCGGCGTCCCACGCGCCTCGAGCTGGAAGCGGTTTGGTGTCGACAGTAGCAGAACGGCGGGAGAGCTTCTCCCCCCTGTCGAGGACTCGAGTCGAGTCGCACCCCCGGCCTTCAGCAGCTGTGACGACCATCATTGTGCCGGCCCAGTCCCAGTCCCAGTCTCGGTCTCCAGTCCCCCAGTCCCCAGTCCCCAGTCCCAGCCCAGTCCAGTCCACCGCCGGCCAGTGTTTGATTCAGGATCGTGTTGGAGGTGATTTGGCGATGGCGCTTGTGGCTTGGGGGGTTTGCACAATGGAAGTCAGGAAATGTGAGTGGTAATACCGTACTGTGATGCACACTTCTACACAAACTGCAGCTGACGGGGCAATAGGGCGATGCTGGTGCTGTATTATTGCTTTCTTGCCAGGATGAAGTCTTGTAGGGAGATTGGATGATGCTGGTTCCGTGTGTGCAATCCTCGCTGCCTTCAGGTTACAGTACAACGAAGTGCAGACGGTATGTGACCTGTTTGGCATGGAATACCACCTGCTCAGACACCTCCTATAACCTCTTGCAGCTTACATCCCCTTCTTACCCATCAAGGCCACCCATCGTTTATATACGGAAACACTGCCACCTCTCAGCGGGCGGCTGATCTTCTTCTCCCGCGCTTCTCTTCTGCTCTCGCCCCGTTCTGCTGTCTTACACGCATCGACTGTACTTTGTATTACTCGAGTCCCAAGACCAACCCCGGCCAGCCCAGTCCTGGGAGGAGCCCTTCTTTGCGCGACTCTTCGTCTGGTCTCTCGTCTCTTGTCATCCTCGTCCTCGTCTAGTACATACATACCTTATCCTGCCACGGCCTCTCCTGTCTTCTAGTCCCTTCTCCTCGGGCAACACTACATCTCCTCATCATCGAGTCCGTCCTGCCCACCCGCCGTCACCAGAAGAGCCCAAACCCCCCTCCTCCGTTGCGACCTCCCACCTCTCGTCGCTCTCACGTTACCACGGCTATTGTGGCCCGCGTGCACGCAGAGCAGAACGTGTCTGGCTGCGGATCCGCCTACTGCTGCAGGTTGACGACACTGAGCAGGCCCCGGCTGACCTGGGTAGAGACAATCGCCCTTGGGACTGGCCCAGCTCACAACTAGCGGCCACTCGATAGCTGGGCGCCAAACCCGCTTGTCCGTTTCGCAGCCGCCAACCTTGGATCTGGAACCTGAGCTGTAGGTACTCGGACGGCGCTTGTACCTCTTTCGTAGGGCACGAGTGACACCTTGCCTTGCCTTGCCTTGCCTTCCCATTTGCCCTACCGGTGCAGAGCAAGTGCAGGAAACGCGGGAGAAACGGGATCGGGATACCAACAGCTGTGGAAGGTCAGGTACCTTGTGCCGCCACTCGGTTCCGGCGTCACCACTTTTTCTCGACTTTGGTGCAATATCACCTTGCCTTGACTTATATAAAAGCAACAACCCCTGCGCCGTCGACCAGTTACCATCTGCACATCTGCCCACTTTGGCGACTCGAAACCTGTCCTTGACAAGCACGCCGTTTGGGCTCGAGCCTCGCGCGTGGGAGCGACTGCAGCAGCAAGCGTCTAGACGCTTCGACAGCATCAGACAAGCAAGTTTTCTCAACACCAGCACTGGACTCCGATTCCCTCCGCCGACGCTTCCTCTGGTTGTTCTCTCATCTTCCTCATATCCTCGTTCATCTGCCTGCTCCCTCTCTTATTACCTCCCCCCAACGTCGTCCGCGAACCTCCAGCAGCCGCTGTCTCCCTGCATCTCCGGGATCCCTTCAGCTGCGCAGACTTGACGATTCCCTCTTCTGGCCACTGATGCGCCTGTAGCGCATGCAACTGTGCATCAGCGCCCACGCCCACGCTCCACGCTCCACCCGTGGCCTCAGCGCTCGCCCACTGTACATCGGCCGCTACAGCCCACTGCCAGCCCACTACAGCCACCCCCCCGGTTCGGCGGAATAGCGCAGACGCACGCACGCCAGACGCACACACAAAATTGCATCGGCCCTGTTCTGGCTTCTGGTCCGGCTCTGCTCTGCTTTGCTCAGTGCTGTGCTGTGCTGTGCTGCTGCTTGCTTGCTGCTTGCTTGCTTGCCCGGCTTCTGTTCCCAGTCGATTCCGATCCAGTCCAAGGCAGGCAAAGGCCCTTTTCGCCGCGCCCCCGAGCCGCCGATCCAGAGCCGAAACGACCAACCCGACCAGCGCCAGCCGCGAAACTTCGACCTTCTTCCTCTGTTCCAACCCATCGCCGCTGCGTCTGCAACTCGCCAACCCGCCAACCCTCGACTCTGCACCGCTCTGCATTGCCGCTCCTGCAGGCTTCATGATGTTAATTGACGGCGAGAAGTTTGCCTGCGACGCCTGCGTGCGTGGCCACCGCGTCAGCAACTGCCAGCATTCGAGTAAGTCGCTTACAAGCTTGGGGCCATGACGGCTCTTGTCCCCCCGCGGCCCCTCCAAACCTCCAAACCCCAAAACCACCCTGTTGTCTTTGGGGGCTTGAATTGGCTTTTTTTCACTGTCTTGGGGTACAAGGTTTCTGGCCTTGAAGCCGTGACGAAAAGCATTCAAATGGAGGCAGACGGGAATCTTGACAGGTTGCTGCAGACAGCCAATTGCTAACGTGACGCTTTCACCCTCCGCAGCCCGGCCTCTTCAGCACATCAACAAAAAGGGCCGTCCCGTCTCGCAATGTGCGCACTGTCGCTCCATGCGCAAGTCCCGGTCCGCTCACATCAAGTGCGATTGCGGCGAGAAGACCAGCAAGTGCATCCATCTGCAGCCGCCCGTCGACGGACACCTTGGTGAGTGCCACAGAAGCTCCAGGATACGACCCTCGCAAGCTCTCGGTTCTAATCCGTCTTGGCCGACAGAGACGTGCTGCTGCAACCACGGCGCACCATGCACTTGTGCCGGCAAGAAGGAGGCGGCCCTGCAGCCTGTGCCCGAGTCCGACTCGGACAGCGGACAGCCAAAGGCGGCTCCTCCCCGACCCATGCCCAAGCGCCGGCGGGCCAACACGATTCACTCGTCCGACATTGGCATGACCTTTGACCAGCACGGCCATCACAAGCCGACCAAGCACAACCGTGCCGCCCAGCGCTGCGGGCCCTATCAGCTCAACAGGGGCAACTCCGTCGCCAGTGCCGGGAGCCTTGGCAGCAGCACCGATAACCTGCTGTATCAATCTCAGAGCGACGCCCACGCCGCGATGCAGCGTGACTTCCTGTCCTACGAGCAGCGCCAGGTCAAGTCCGAGGCCACGTCTCCCCTCATGTCCGCCTCGCCCTTTGGCCAGCTGAACCGCAACCTGCCGCCCCTCAACCTGTCGGGCATCTCCAACTACTCGGCCTATCCCGCCAGCGCCAATGTCGAAATGTTCGCCATGCCCGATACCGACGTGCTCAGCGCGAGCCTGGCGCAGTCGGTCGACTGGAACCAGCTGGGACTGGGCGAGGCCAACGATGGGACATTTACTCCCTCCAGCTACAGCCAGACGGGCACGCACTTCACCGGCAACTTTGATTTCGGCAGCGGCTCGGAGCAGCTGCCCGCGCTGGCCGGTACGCGGTCCACGTCGGGAGAGACGTCCGAGATTGAGGACTTCATGCCCGGCGGCGACCGGGACCTGGACGGATTTGCCGCCGGCGGCAGCTACCTCCGACAAGCAAACGTTGACTTCAGCGGCCTCGACTTTAGCTATTTCGACAAGACGGACAGCCAGGTCGACAGCCAGGCGCTCACCGCCAGCGTCTCCGCCGTCGAGGACGATCCCGCCTTCTACATTCCCGGGTACACCGAGAGCTCGGCGACAATCGACGACCATGGCGACGCCCTTTCGTTGAATTACTGGTGAACGAGGATGACCGTTCAAACATGTGTCAATTCTGACATTTCTCGACCCCCTTTTATTTCCTTCTTTCCGGATCCTCCGGATCTGGCCCCTTTTTTTTCATTCTTTTTTATCTTTTTCGGCATTCCCCCTTTCGATTTATTCCCTTTTTCATCACATCATCACTTACACGGCGTACGGTATACCCCAATGGTGGTCGGCATCTTGGACGCATTCACGACAAAAAGGCGTTAGGAACCCACTATATACAACAAAGAAAAAAATAGGAGGGGAGGGGGGCACTTTAGGTGGCCTGCAAGGCGAACCTGATTCATTTCAGTCGGCTATCGTGTTTGAGCGACGCTTTTACGAACTTTACATTTCTCTTCTTTCGCTTCTTTCGGGATTCGGGATGGCTGGTCGGTTGGCTGCTCCGGACAGCCCACGACTCAACTCGGGCCAGCCTCTTGTCCTATCTCATTTATTTCGCTGAAACACCGGGCTCGCGGGCTGGTCAAGAAGCGACCACGTTTCTATTCTCTTTTCTCTGGATTTCTTGTTCTCGTCTCTAGACATCATACAACGGGGCACGGGGTGCAATTTGTGGGGTGGGGACAGGGGCAAGTTCGGAGGGGAAACGCGGGCAATGAAGGGTGGGACATGGCTTCGGTGTCTGGGGTTTCTCGTCGGTGCGTCGCTGGGCTTCTTTTGGTGCTTTCCTGCCCGATGACGCCGGATCTGCGTTTGTTGGGTGGTTCCCGGTTTCAATTTTCTGGATCCTTTCTCTCTGGCCTAGGCGCTCCAATGGGTTGCCTGGCTTCATGAGGCCACGACGGTTTGGTGCTATCGGTTGTTTCTTGTTACTTCACGCTTATTTCGGGAGGTTATGTTGAGATTCGTGCACATAGAACAGTTCAGTGGGAAAGATAGACTGTTGTTTCTTGATAGAGACGACTATATCCTGCTTTGTTTTTTTGTGTTATTCGTTGTCCCCCATTTTCGAAGAAAAAGTTGTTTAGAAATACACCCTTTGGTTGAGTATATAGACACTGGCAGGCAATAGAAGCGGTGACTTTGGTTCTCAGACTTCGCAGCACAGACGCGCCACTTTGACGTGAGGCAGACACCACACTGTTGTCCAACAGACAGTCCACAAACATGTCACTCGTAGAAAAAGTGGCTATTTTTGACGCGCAAGCCCAGATTTAGAAACAGACTGTTCGCCTTGGCCTAGGGCTGTGCGCATCGACGTGAGAGCGGTCGGAGCATGGGCTACTAATACCTTACTGTTGGCAGTTTGAATTCCAGGGTTTTCCATACATATAACACAGGGTCTTGAAGGTAGGTAGACGGGTGTCAATGTCGTCGTTTCAAACAGCGAAATTTTTGGCCTTTTTTCATTGTTTCTCGATTTGTGCCTTTTGCTAAATTTGATGGCTTGGACTAAGTTGTGTTTCTGGTTAGTTTTAGGTTTTTGAGTGTGGTAGTCAGGAACCGGACAGTACATATGGTACCTTAGTACAATGAGGGCGGAATTGGGCTTTGGATCTCGGAAGAGGTGTTGTTCGGAGGGGACTCCGTGTGGATTGATTGATACAGATACAGTAAGGTAAGGTACTATAAAGATTTCGATGACGGAGATTTATTGGGTACGGGTACTGTATGTGAAGGACAGTAGGGCAACAGGCAGCAACTTACTGTGATTTAGCAGCTGTGGAGAGGTAAAAAACCGTGTGGGAAGTTCGACATGGGAAGCTGTGATTTGACAGATAGATGGGAGAATGTGGTGGCTGAATAGTTTTTTTTTTTTTTTTTTCTTTTTCATCGGGTTGGTGTTATCCACTTGCTCTTTGGGAGGATGATGCGCACATGCCAAGGTACCGTGGCTTTGCCATGATAGCAACTTGCTTCGATTATAGGATGAGCGAGGCATACCCCCTTAGTCGCCTTCGGAGAGTCCTCCCTTTGCCGATTCTTGTTCTCTTCTGGGTTTTTGGCGATTCTTGTCATGGGAAAGTAGTGTTTTTGCTATAAAGGACTGACGTAATTTGCCCTTCCAGGTTGTGATATGAATGTATTTGCAGAGAGGAGTGCAGAGTGGATGCTGAAAGGGGGGTTCATTGGACTCGTGAGTGTGATGCTAGTGCTGGCCACGAACTGGCGGAGTAAGTGGGTATATCCGCTGTGAGCCCATACAGATATAGGTATCCTTGGTACCATCATGGTACCTACCTTACTGTACGAAGAAGCTGCAGTAAAAATACATAGGAGGCAGACAAGAACTGCCATACAGGATAATAGTGGTAATACCGGCCTTTTTCGCCGCCCGTTGTCCGGTACTTGCCTTGCCAGTCTCTGTGTAATAGATGGGACTTTATACCATGTGGAAGTGGTTTCTGTCGTCTTCGTTCTCACGAACACCCACACGTAACGCTCGCGGGACCGATCGTCTGACGATGGAAACGGAGATTGTGTAACGGCCAGAAACAGTTTTCCATACGTTGTAATAGTGGATGTATCCGGTAGAGAGCGGGCGTGGGGGTGGCTGTCCATCGTTTGTGTCAACTCTCTGCTTTGGAATGACCGACCTATTGTTGGAGAAGAATGACGATTTTGAGGGAAGAGGACGAAAGGGGTTCGATGGGATCAAAGTTTAGAGCCTTGAAATGAGATGAGCATACGAAATTGTATCTGTAGTAGAATTGGTAAACCCAGGGAAAGAAAGTTTGCTACTATACTTCGCCCACAGGTTCGATTCAGATGGACAATGCTTCAGTGCGAGGCAAAGACGGTCATAGGGGGTGAAGTTGTCTTAATACTACGGCGAGTGTCTAACTGCACACACTGTTCAGTACAAGTTGTTAAATAGGAAGTTGCTGATTCCGCCGGGGGCAGGGGACACGATCCCCTTAGCTATGCCTGGCGGCTGTAACATAACAATAGCAGATAATTCCAACCTGAAAAGGATGAAGAAGCTAGTCGAGTGAAACCCAGTCATACTTGTGAAATATAGTCACGAGAATGGCGTTCAAAGCCTGGCTTGTCGAGTTCCTGATCATCGTCTGGACGAGTTGCGTTAGCGAAGCGATCATGTATGTCCTCGGGCAGGGCTACCTTAAGTGCAGCAGATTATCTATAATACCATCATCCAATACGCTCATCGTATCTATAGTCCGTGAGCATAGCTGACCGGTTGCCGCCTCCTCATGGTTCGCCTTTGTCGAAAACAGATTCTCGGAGGATTAATGTGTCAGATGGCGTTAAAAGATGATCGAGATAAGACAATATTCCAATATGCGATGAAGGCAGACAACATCTACCGCCCATCCTCCTCTTATAAATCCAGCTGAATGCTATGTTATGAATAGCTCAAGAAACTTGAGCGCTTGTCGTTGCGTGGTATCATGAACCCCTGACAACGTCAATGTTCATTCCGGCTGTTACGTTCACTTACGTACCAAGACCCTCAACAACATATAGTCTAAAGCCCCTTTGAGTCCCTGATT
The DNA here is from genome assembly GCA_020002365.1 of Trichoderma gracile. NCBI lineage: Eukaryota > Fungi > Ascomycota > Sordariomycetes > Hypocreales > Hypocreaceae > Trichoderma > Trichoderma gracile. Next base: position 2,542,179 of record JAINEY010000005.1, read on the forward strand.
TGAAGCTTTTGCTCTCTAACTTGCCCGGATATCCCAAGAACGACCGTGATCTCATGAACCAGCGGCATGCTCTCGCTGCCCTGTCAACCTTGACAAAATAACGAGCTGAAATTGATCATTTAGGATATCAGAGCTGTGACCCTTCCTAAAAAAAAAATCACAATATCACGTTCTAGGGGAGGTTGTGTCCATCTTACTTGCTGGCTGGCATCGTTGAGAAACCCCTCGGTTGCTACTCGCGATAGCACCCACATACAGCCAATGAAGACCTCAACATCCTGACGCGTTGGCGGCTTTCGACTATTGAACAATCACCGAGAAGTTAGATTTGGATGCTGGTAATCTTTCAACAAATGAAGACTCATCCCCGATCGCACGCCGCAGACCTACTGTACTCATGTTTGCGTCTAGACCTCCTTTCGCAGGATCGCGCAGAGAAGTCTCCTCGAGTGAAGCCTGAATGTATATCGACAGTCCTCAGGCTTGTGCCTGCTACCCGAACATCTTGAATGGGCGAGGGCTAAATCTCCCGTACCAAGTCTCTCCCACCTATTTCGAGGTGATACAGTTCGATCGCACCCTAGATGCCTCCTCAAATACCGGCCACCAGTTGCCCGGTCCAGCCCAGGTGAGATGGTCTGAAAGAGATCACTTTGACGTTCAGCGCTACTAGGTGATTCATGCAACGGAGCGGACGACTTGCTACTGATTTCGGCACTATTATGGACGGTAAGGAACCGGGTCTGGAAAGCTTGCAAACACTTCAATATCATCAGCTGAGGAGGATATCCAATGGCCTCACCATGGTGAGCAACGGCATGCTGTTGATCATCCAGAGGATATAAAATAGCACTTGCACGAAGCTACTATTGCTTACTGATGATGCGCAGCATCAATCCCCCTATTTGAGGTATGGGGGCGATGGCATAATAGACAAGATGTTATATGTGTACTAGTAGACGTATCTCACCCATGTATATATAGAAGCAAATAGCTTTTGTAGGCCGAGGCTGCTCTTTAGATCATCCTTCACGACCTTATGAGTCGTCACGTTAGGCCATTCGCCTCTGATTCAACCAGGACTCCAGGCTGCGAGCAAAGCTGTCACAATAACCACAACCCTCCTCCGGCTGCTGGTACCAATTTGCCTCTTGTTGAAACCTAGAGGACAGGCATCAGATGTCTTACTGTCATTATACTATGCCATCTTGACCTTCTTACCTACCTACCTAATATACCCAAAGTATAACAGCCTCGTGAAAAGCAACACACGCCGAGGCTTGTGACAAAGCAACAGCCCCAACTCCGCATTCAAGGTAAAGGGTTGATGCCTTTGTCAGCAGAAGCTGAGAACCTTTCAGGCGATCAATGGGCTAGAAATGAAAAGACTTCCAAGTTGCAGCTGTGGAGTTTGCCTGGGTACATCGTGAAACATCATGAAACAACAATATAGGGGACTCGGACGCCACAACAGGCAGTCTAACAACAGAACGTTCACCACACAATGACATTTTGTGCGCCACAGGCAGCAGGCGCCACCGTGAGACGCGGCTCGCCCTTTGGCCGGAGAATCTGTTCCGGCGGTGTCAGTCTTTGCTGTGGCTGACGGGCAGTGGGAATACATGCACTCCAGTAGGTTAGTAGGTACCTTATGCTGTCGTACAAGTACAGACAATGACGGAGTGACACGTTCTGAGACGTCGGGTTTCATCGATTATAGTGCCTGGGTAGGTATTGCTATGCATGCAGATACCACGAGTAACGAGCGGAATGGCTTCATTAATAAGTACAGCGGTATATAAGAGAGAGAATGAGCGGAAGATGCCCAATATGAAGGAAAAGAATATGACGAGAACCTTTTCACCTCCAGTTAGCGCCCTGTTGGATAGTATGTATAGCTGTGAGAGAGATCTGCACATGTGTGTTTGAGCTAGGTAATAGTGGTACCTAGTCCCTTGCCCCTCCATGCGGGTGACAGAAGTTTTTCAAGGTACAGATGAAGGAGCTTCATGTTGCCTTTCTCAAATGGTTCCCGCCTTGGCAGGCATCTGTGAGGATGAAGGAATACGAGCTCGATGAGGTAGTTGCATCCAAAGCGAAGATCTCTACGGCGAAATAGATTAAAATCTACAGCAAGAGGCTGCAGCAGCTGCCACTTGCATGCGGACGTGGGCCGAGACACGAAATCACATGCGCCTTCTACCCCTCACCTCCCCAACTGCTGGCGGTACCTGAAGTCGCAGGCCTCTTTGCTGGGTTGCGTAGAGTACCTTATGTCGTGTTACACTACCTACAGTACCTTATGAGTTTGTGCTTCGATTTGAGGGTTAGAAAGATAGTAGGTAATCTTGGGTGTTGGAGTAGACGTGGATTGATTCTTCTGCTCAACTTGCATGCGCCGCTCGGGGGGCACAGAAACAGACTACGGAGGTTTTCATGCTTGGTTTCTCGTGCCTTGCAGTTGATGCGCTTCGTTCGACGCAGCGCTTTCTGGACCCGGAGATATCGCGTTTAGAGAGAGGTGTATGTAATATCATCTCTGCTGCCTTCGGTTGGCTTGCGCACGAGGTACGGCGAGGCTAGTATTACCTTACATACTGTAGAAGTACATAAGGTACTCGTACTTGTAGGTAATGGCGACGACGCGGATCTGCAGAGATTTAGCTGCGTCCAGTTAGGGTACCTGTATAGCCTCGACTAACGCAGCAAGAGCGAAGTACCCCGATCCGGTTTGCCAGTGTTGCCTCACCTTCTCTGTCCTGTCCTCTGCTGGTTCTCCATCCTCGCCTCGGCCTTTCAAACCCATTCCAACCTCTCGCCTCCATCGCGTCTCCTCAAGCCAAGCCTCCTACGGCATCTGCACTCGCGCTCCTGTGCTCCGACCTCCTCAGCCTCCCTTGAAACCTCGAGTCCTCCCTGCTTAACTGCGGCTTGGCACGCATTTGCTCTCCCATCTCCTCGATCCTGTCTTGGCCGCTCCAAGATGCAACTCGCTTAAGCTACGGGATACGGCATGTGTTGTTCTGGCCAAGGATTTGCTTGACGCTGCGAACGACCACCTGGCTGCTTGAACAACTGACCACCTCGGATGATGAGCTCATCGCACCAGGATGAGTCGGAGGGAGTCGCGAGCGAATCCATCCCGCCAGACGGCCAACCCTCCCCCGAGGCCAAGATGGAAGACGACGGTCCGACGCCGACGCCTGCTGGACCTGATCAGCAGCTGGGCCACGACTCGGCTTCCTCCCCGGCCTCTGACCTCGCCGGCGCCGATCGAGTCTTCCCAATTCGCTCCGTAGTCCGCGTTGATCCGATATCCCACGACGAGCTATTCCCACACCTGACCGACGCCGATAAACAGGGCCCCGGCATCCCAGTACACCTTCTCAGCTCTACAAACCGGACAGACTCGTGGTCCGATGCGAGAAGGTCCGATGCTGAGCCCATGTCACCAACCTCACCACCCCCGCCCAGCGACCGAGCCGCCCAGATCCGCCGAAAGAGAGCAATGAGCGGACCCTACAGCAGCCTACAGGCGGACGCCGCTCGCCATAGTTCCATTCCCATAGCGCTGAATCTGGCTATTTCTGATAGGGAAGACGAAGACGGGTCAGAAGCGCCTGCTGATGAAAACAACGCTGAGGACGACAAGTCGCCGGAGCCGACCGACGCATCGGTAGCGTCAGATGACCGGTCCGTGGAGGAGGCTATCCATATCGCGACGCGCTTTACGCATGTCATAACAGACGAGGGGCATGCCGTCATAACGGGGAGAGACGGGGTTTTGCAAAGATGCGAAGATGAGCCCATTCACATCCCAGGCGCCATCCAAAGCTTTGGCGTCCTGTTGGCAATGCGTGAAGAGGGTGAAGGTCAGTTTGTTGTGCGGTACGTTAGCGAGAACAGTAAAAGGCTTCTGGGCTATACGCCTCAGCAACTATTTCGACTCGAAAGCTTCCTCAACATCCTGACCGATGAGCAGCAAGACAACCTTCTAGACCATATTGACTTTATCCGAGACGAGGATGCTGACCCGGCGGCCAATGGACCTGAAGTCTTTGGCCTGTCCATCAAGGGTAAAAAGGATAGAAAGAGCGTCAAGCTCTGGTGTGCCATGCACATCAATGCCGCCCACCCTGACATGATCATTTGCGAATTTGAAAAGGACGATGACCAAGAGTTCCCTCTCCGGCCACCGGAAGAGAAGATTGAGCCCACCACCGCCGACACCCTCAACGGCAACCCCACGCTTGAGCAAATCGAGGAGAGCACCGAAATACTGAGCAAGCCCCTGAGGATCTTGCGAAGCGCCAGAAAGAGGCGAGGCGACCAAGGCGCAATGCAGGTCTTTGACATCATGTCCCAAGTCCAAGAGCAGCTTTCTTCGGCCCCCGACCTCGACATCTTCCTCAAAGTTCTCATTGGCATAGTCAAGGAACTCACTGGCTTTCACAGGATCATGATATACCAGTTTGACTCGTCTTGGAATGGCAAGGTTGTGGCCGAGCTGGTCGACGCTTCCAAGTCTACCGACCTGTACAAGGGGCTTCATTTTCCAGCGTCCGACATCCCCGCCCAAGCACGCGATTTGTACAAGTTGAACAAGGTTCGGCTGCTCTACGACCGAGACCTGGAGACTGCCCGAATTGTCTGCCGGACCAAGGAGGATCTCGACGTACCCCTGGATATGACCCATGCGTATCTGCGAGCCATGTCCCCGATCCACCTGAAGTACCTGGCCAACATGGCTGTGCGGTCATCAATGTCCATCTCTCTCAACGCTTTCAACGAACTCTGGGGCCTCATGGCATGCCATTCATACGGGAACCACGGCATGCGAGTTTCTTTTCCGATTCGGAAAATGTGCCGCTTGGTGGGAGATACAGCCTCGAGAAACATCGAGAGGTTGTCGTACGCATCCCGGCTGCAGGCTCGCAAGCTCATCAACACTGCCCCTACCGATAAGAACCCCACCGGATACATCATTGCGTCCTCGGACGACCTGCTCAGGCTGTTCGACGCCGACTTTGGTTTGCTTTCCATTAGGGGGGAAACAAAGATCTTGGGCGTCATAGAACAGAGCCAAGAAGCTTTGGCCATGCTTGAATACCTTCGCGTGCGCCGACTGACATCGGTGGTTGCGTCGCAAGACGTCAGGGAAGACTTCCCAGACCTACAGTACCCCCTAGGCTTCCAGGTAATCGCAGGACTGCTCTATGTGCCCTTGAGCGAGGGGGGCCACGATTTCATCGTGTTTTTCCGCAGAGGACAGATTAAGGAGGTTCGATGGGCGGGGAATCCATACGAAAAGACGCTTCGAGAAGGAACCGTTGGTTATCTGGAACCTCGAGCAAGCTTCAAGACGTGGAACGAGCTGGTCATTGGCAAATGCCGTGAATGGGTGGAGGAGCAGATTGAAACCGCCGCGGTGCTCTGCTTGGTCTACGGTATTGCCCCGTTGCCTGCGTACATGGTATTGCTTCAAAACTAACACTCGCTGGTATAGGTAAATTCATCGAAGTGTGGAGAGAAAAGGAGGCCGCTATACATAACACTCGGCTGACGAGACTTCTGCTGGCTAACTCGGCGCATGAGGTCCGCACGCCCCTCAACGCCATTATCAATTACCTCGAAATCGCTCTCGAGGGATCCCTCGACCAGGAAACCAGAGACAATCTCGCCAAGTCGCATTCAGCCTCAAAGTCGTTGATCTATGTCATAAACGATCTCTTGGACTTGACCAAGACGGAGGAGGGCCATCATCTGGCTGTCCAGGAAACCTTTGAGTTCCTCCCATGTGTCAACGAAGCTCTGGACCCGTTCCGCATCGACGCCGAAAGGAAAGGGATCGACTATCAGGTCACGCACCATCCTGGGCTGCCGCGCTTTGTCATGGGCGATACCCGGCGTCTTCGGCAAGTCATTACGAATATCACAGCAAACGCGATAGCGCATACGACTTCCGGATATGTAAACGTGGACGTCCTCGTTGCCGGAGTGAAGGAAGATCGCCAAGTCCTTATCGACATCGTCGTTGAAGATTCGGGCAGTGGCATGACTCCCCTGCAGATGGACGGTCTCTTTCGTGATCTCGAGCAAGTGGGCACCGAAGAGCTGGAGCTGCGTTCGCCGTTTGAGGAAAAGGAGGGCGGTAATCGGCAACAGTTGAAGACTCTAGGGCTCGGCCTGGCTGTCGTTGCACGAATCCTTAGAAATGCAGGCGGCCAGCTGCGATTGAAGTCAAAAGAAGGGGAGGGTTCCCGATTCGTGATTCAGTTGCCGTTTCAGCTGCCCAAAGAATCGCCCGAGATGGAAGGCGAGGCCTCTACCCACGGTCTTGTCTCTTCCAGCGAGGAGATTTCGGCCCCCAAGTCGCTGCCTCTGGCGAAAGAAGATGAGATACTCTTAATTAAACCCAACAAGAACATGAGCGATACAGCATCTGTGGGACGGCAGAGCATCGAGAGCCGCCGAAGTGCTGTGAGCCAGGATGGGAGCCAGAGGAGCGACGCGGACCGCCTGATCGACGCCATCAAGACCCCGTTGTCTAGACACGAAAAGGAGTTGGATTACTTCGCCACAGGCCAGCTGCCCACAACCGCAAGCTTCACCGGCACGAGCTTTCCTGTCACTTCGAAGGAGCCTATCAGCCACAAACTGACGAGCAATCCTGCTGACGAGGACGCTGGCGCTGCCAAGATCCGCGACTCGAGAATGCCTGTTCGCGCGATCAAAGTCCCAGACGAATACATCGACATACCCCCTGCCGCTATGCACACTAGGACGGGGAGCATCTCTGAAGCCGATACAGACGCAACAGAACCAAAACGCCCTGCTGGCGCTATCGGCGACACTGCTGCAGACGGCAACACCGCTCTGCGCGTGCTTGTCGCCGAGGATGATCCCATCAATATGAAGATTCTGAAAAAGCGACTGGAAAGGAGTGGTAATACAATTCAGCATGCCGTGAACGGACAGGATTGTGCAGCGAGATACAACGATGGCTCCTCTGCCTTTGATGTCGTCCTGATGGATATGCAGGTGGGTATATTACTTACACAACACCCTATCTTGCCCAAGCATGAAGACAGTGAGACTAACATGTATATCAGATGCCGATTGTCGATGGTCTGACTAGTACTAAGCTAATCAGAGCAATGGAAACATCATCTGAGCACAAGGGCCACTCGCTCCTGGCCTCCAGATGTGGTCGCATACCAATCTTCGCCGTGTCCGCCTCTCTGGTCGAAGAGCTCAAAGACATCTACGTCGAGGCGGGCTTCGATGGATGGATCCTGAAGCCCATTGATTTTAAAAGACTCGCAACGCTGCTCCGCGGCATCTACGATGACGAAACGCGCAAATCGTGTCTATACGTTCCTGGAGAGTGGGAAAGGGGAGGCTGGTTCACGGAGTCCTCCAAGGCAATCGCCGTGAGCGAGTGAACAGCCAGAAAGGAGGTGACGGCTGTGCTCCCATCAACGCATATGATCTCTTCCTTCATTTCTTCCTTCTTCTCATTTCCCTTTCATTGGGCCCAAGGTACACGGACTTTGTTTTCAAGGGCGGGAACACTCAAAATGCATACACGGATACGGGGCGCCGGGGTGTTTCGGTACGGACACGGAAACCTTGATTTTCGATTCTCTGGGCGCGACCCCTTTTTTATTCTTTTACATACCTTCTGTCTTGTTCTTTCTTCTTCTCCATTTCTTCCCCGGCATATATGGGGTTCTTTTTTTCTTCTTCTCTTTTCTTTGCGTATTCGGGCAATAGACGAGCCATGAAAATAGACACAGCAACGGGAACACGACCTAAAACAGACGAGAGAAAAAGAAGGGTAATCAAAGGGCAAACACGGGACGCACACGCGATGGATCCTGGAAGGGCGTTGGGCATTAGGGAGGCTTTTTTTCTTTTTGCTTATAGTTGATACACGATGCATTATTTTCTTTTCGGGTGTATTTCTATGGTATTTCTATTGCGTGTATACCTTATCGCATTCTTTATTGGGTGTTGTTATTCAAGCAGTACCTCGGACTTTTGTTGAGCTGAACTGTTATTCTGCTCTAGCTGGACGTCCCGTCTGATATGCTAGGTTGGCCCCTTCAGTGATAGTTTGAAAGGGTGGTCAAGGTCATCTTTTGTACATGGTTTCATCATCTTCATGCCAGAGTCTGCATCATCTAGGGTATACCAAGTACAGCGAGGGGTATATATTTCGCTACGACCATGTATTCAACGCGCTGCTGATGAAAGCTGTGCATGAGAAGCTTCAGAGGACCATACCATAGCCTCGCTCATGATCTCATAAATCATCAAAGAGACAGAAATTATTCGCTGTTGTCTGAAGCGTAGAGCCCATTGGGCGTGTGCCAGACGGTATGGACAAAAGCGCTGTTGATCTAACATTACACGCAAAAATACAGGTTAAAAGAATCGGGTTAAATAAAGAGAAGGCAGAGGGACAGGAGGATGTGAGCCGGGCGTATCCATCATGTGCCGTCCTTACGCAAAGATGATACAAACTTGAGCGTCCTTTTCCAAACCCCTTGTTTTGCATCTTCGTGATTCTCTTCCTGCACGTTGTGCTGACCAACGATATCCAAAAACACCTCGTCGAGTGACGTGGTGCTAACGCTATAATGCTCGACCCCAAGCCGCGCCTTGTTCTCTTCCAGGAGGACGACGAGTCGGCCAATGGCGCCCTGACTGATATCGCGTGCCACAGGCATCACCTTGTTGTCACCGGGGTCCTCAGTAAGCGACAGGACCTGGCTCGAAAGGACCGAAAACCGCAGCTGGCCGTGGTACATCTTGGAATCAAGCTTGGCTGGCGGCAAGGTCTCACGAATCCACGACGTAATGATGTTCATCTCCTCGTCTGTTGTCCTGGGAGCCGTGCTCGACACGAGGTGGACGTGCAGAGCATCACCGTAGCGATGCCTCAGGTCGTCCGGGGTTCCAAGAGCCAGCATTCGTTTGGCTAGAATGCCGACACGCCCCGCCAAGGCATCGGCCTCTTCCATGCTGTGTGTTGTGAGCAGGATGGATCGCCCTGCAACCGTGGCCTCGAGCGTCTTCCACATGACTCGCTTTGAAGCGGCATCTAGACCTGAAGAGGGCTCATCAAGTAAAAGCACCCCGGGATTGCCCATGAGAGCGATTCCGAGACTGAGCTTGCGCTTGTTGCCGCCGGAAAGTTTGGCCGCCATGCGTGTTGAAAAGACGCCGAGGCCAACGGCTTGCAGAACTGCAGAGACGTTATGCTCGACATTGGAAACGCCTCGAATCCGAGCATAGAACTCAAGATGCTCTCGAACAGTCATCTGGTCCAAGGCGTCGATTTGGGGACAGACGCCGAGATTTGCCCTCGCAGCCGGCAGATGCCTCGCCACAGACACATTGTTGATAAAAACGTCTCCGCCGTTGAGGTCTGGCTTGAGGTCACCCCGAATGAGTGAAATGGTCGTGGATTTGCCCGCTCCGTTTGGGCCTAGCAGAGCAAAAACCTCGCCACGCTTGACGCCGAAGCTGACGTTTTCCACGGCGTAATTCTTGCCGAAAGACTTTGTCAAATGAGAGACTTTGAGACCATCATCTGCTGTGGGGCTCAATATCCTCAGCTGCTCATTCACCACTTCTTCATCCGACTCAATGACCTCGCTAGGGTGTTTATGCCTATTGAAGAATGCCCTCACGGAGGATCCCACATTTCCGCTGTCTAGCCAAAGCAATAGGCCAAACAGGATCAAGCATTGGACGATGAGATAGAGAACGGGACCTCCATATTGCTTGAGGCCTCCTGGGGTTTTCGAAAGGTTGATGTCCTCGCAGGCCGTAGCGAAGAGGTTCGTGGCAAGAAACATGGCCCTGGCCACCGAGCCGATGGGCATGAATGCTGAAATGACAAAATGACAGACCAGTAGAGTGCTGTCGATCTTGTCAATGTCGACATATGTGACAACGCAGACGTACGCGATCAAGTACCCGAGGAAAAAGGCCGCCTGCCCAAAAGCCGCCCAAGCAAACGTGGCCAGCTGCGATCTGGTGAAGAGAGACACCAAGTAGGACACCAATATAGAGGCCAGGCCGTAGAAGAGGAGCACCACAAAAATGTATTCGATGTGGTACCAAATGTCAGACAACCCAGCCCACAAAGCCGTTACTATCGCGGAGCTGGCGAGAACCATGACAAAGTCAAATAACAAGTAGGCCATCCACAAGGGAAAGGGACGGACGCCGTTGGAATACTGAAAGCTGCGCACGAAGCGCCTGCGTTCGTTGCTTGGGTAAAGGGCGAAGAATGCTGGGTAGCAGGCGAGGGCCAGACCCATATAGATGACCAGATTCAGAGACTTCCCAATGGCGGAGTCGTAAGGATCATCAAAGGGGGCCCAGGACGTCGCAATTGTCGTATTGGTTAGCATCACGTCGAGGAACTGCTGAGCTGTGAGGGGGCTCGTCACGGCCAGGTTGGCCACCCAGGCAATCGTGGGATTCGTGCCGGCGTCGCCGAGCCACAGGCCCGCAGTGATGTTCTTGTTATGGTCCCGCAAGTACTGGTAGAACTCATTGTACGTGTCGACGAGATGAAGGTTGTTTAGAGAAGTCGTGGCGATGTTCACAATGGAAGCGGTACTGCTGGCAAGAATGGGCCGAAAGAGAGACGAGGCCTGCAGCGGGTTAAACTTGCTAGACGGACCAGCAAGAAAAGAGAGGCTGTCGGTGTCTTTTATCTGAGTAAAGGCGTCCGCAGCTTCAGAGGTCGAGTCCGCGTCAATGGGTTTGCATCCTGTCGGGCCATCGCCCTTGACGAAAAGAGACGTCAATCCTGCCGCCATGACAGGCAGCAAGAAGGCAACAGAATATAGCGTCCAATTTCTCTTCAAGACTGTCCATCGTTTCTGGAACAGGATGACTGCCTGTTCGAAGTAGCCAAGTCGTCTGCCATTAAGCAGCTCGAGACCAGTGCCCGGTCCCGTGTGTCGACTGTGGCCCTGCGAAGAGCTGTCATCCTTGATGGGCATTTTCTCCGCGACGGTGCTGACCCCAGCGAATACTTCCTCTTCCTTGATCTCCTCCGCAACCTGCAAGAAGACGTCTTCGATGGTCGGGCCCGAGAAGCGATAATCCGTGATATTGGCCTTCTGGAGCTCCTTGATCACCTGCGCCGCCAGATTGGACGTGGGGGCAGTGTACGTAACCAGATCAAAGGCGTCGTCCTTCTTCACCCCGTCAATGTCAGGAGAAGGTTGCTGATTCGACGTCTTGTGCACGCTGACCCGATAACCGCCTCCGAGCCGATCCTTGAGCTCGGCAGAAGAACCTTCGGCCCGGAGTGTGCCCTTTGACAGGATCGCGATGTGGTCGGCGAGGAGATCTGCCTCGTCCAGGAAATGCGTGGTCAGGATCAAAGTCCTCTTTCCTCTCTCGGCCAGCAGAATATCCCAGATCTTGCGTCGAGATAGCGGATCGATGCCACTGCTCACCTCATCGACGCAGCAAACAGCACTTCCTCCTACCAACATCATGCCAAGCTGCAACTTTCGTTTCTGACCCCCAGACAAGGTTCTGGCAAGGGACTTTGTTTTGTGGACAAGGTCGACGGATTCGATCAATTCGGCAATTTCCTCTTTGCTTGCAGGCGCCTTGGGTGATTTGAGCTTGTCGAAGACGATGAGATGCTCCTCAACAGTCAAATCGTCCCATAGGACATTCCTCTGCGGCGCAATGCCCAAGCCGCCGTGCCCATCAATGGTGATGGACCCACTGGTTACTTTCTTCAGCCCAGCAATGGCATCGAGGGTCGTGCTTTTGCCGCTTCCGTTGGCGCCCAGGAGCGCGACAATTTGGCCTTTCCTGACGTTGAAGCTGAGTTGCTTGACGGCCACAACAGGGTCTAATGGCTTGGAGCCCCTTAAGAAAGGTTGTATGAAGGGCTCTAGGCGCCGGGAGACGGAAGGCTGGTAGATCTTGGTGAACTCATCGAGCCTCACGGCATCTTCACCAAGACTGCTGTCGCCCTGCTTAAGTACCCTCCGGCCTGTCGTAGCAGTACCATAAAGGCGGACTTCGATGAGTGCCGCGAGGAGAGGGTAGACAAAAATGTGAGCAATCAGGAAGAGCCAGAGAGCGATGCCTGGCAGCTCCCATGGGCTGCCTGGGGCTATCTCGACAAGGTTTGCTGGCAGACTTGCTCTCTCGAAGCGAGACATGAGCGTGATGAAGTAAACGTAGGCGCAAGGGGAGAAGAACAAAGACAAGACCAGCACAGGTGCTGTTGTAGGCAGTGTAAGAGACTGCGCCAGGATGCCGAGCAAGAGGACGGCAAGTGTGGCGGCGACACCGCTGAGCTGAGCCTTCTTGAAAAAGGAGGCCACGAAAACGGACGACGACGCGAGAGCGAGGCCTGCGGTGAGGTGGAAGAAGAGAACAATGGCCAGGCTGGTATGGGCAAACACGCCGTAGCGGATGATGATGGATGCAATAACCCAGGCAGGCGCATAAACAATTGAGTAAGAGAGATGATTCGAAATGATGCGAGCGGCCAAGGCTTGCCAGGGCTTGCTGACGGGCATCATGGCGTCCAGGAGCTGGGACATACCAGTCTCTCGCTCGGTGGCGATGTGGCCACTCAAGTGGTATGTGACCCAGATGATGGAGGCGATGAAGGCGACACCCATGAAGCTCACAATGGCCTTGTGAAAAATCACTCGGATCTTGGCCTGTCTCTCGTCCTGAGTCAAGGTGGTGTAAGGCATCTCCTGGGTGTTGGCCATGGCCTGGGCAGCCTCCGTGTCGTTCAGGCTGACGATGATGCTGTCTATGGCACGCTGAACAGGTAAAATGTAAACCTCTTCAGCATTGTCAGACCTCTCAACGTTGATCCTGAGCGGACTCGACTGCATCTCGGAATCCGTGCGAATGGTGTAGTTCCATATCCTGCCATGTCCTTCACTGGGGGATGAACGCATGACGATAGCCCCAAAACACTTGGTAACCCCGCGCAAGCTGCTCCGACACTCTGTGAAGAGAGTATCTTCGCTCCTTGCCCTGACGACATTGATGTGAGGCCCTTGTGCAGCTATCTGGGCTTGAAGCTGATCCAAGACGATGCCGATGTCGCCCCCTGTGAATCCGTTGTCGACCAACACGACCTTGTGCCGCCCGCTGTCAAAAGCATCGCCAAACGCTTGCGCGAGTGTCTTGACGGGATGGACCTCTCCAAAGCCGAACATTGCAGGCGGGACGAAGAGGTATTTGGCGAAGGTGAAGAAGGCGGCCAGGGCTATGGGCAGGAGGAAGGCCATGAAGAACACTTTGGTGGTATGGCGGTATAGTAGCTGTCGGAAGTTCTTGGACATGAGAGTCCAGACTTGCTTGAAGAAGGCCATGGTGAGACTGAGAGGCGTCGATGGCCTTGACGTTTGAGACGGACTCCGGGTTCCCTCGCTTTCCTCCCAAACACCATCAACGGCATAGGAAATAAGATGTCGACCTCGAGTAACGATACAAACATGGGACTGGACGACCGGGCCGCCAGCAGGGAAACAAAAGACAAGATGTCGATATTAAAGAGGGTATTTCATATGTCTGTCCGAGGGGAAAGAAGAATACTAGAAATGGAGCCAAAGGTCGGGATTCGCGTCCATGGGGCGATGCTGCCGCTGGCGTTACAGGTAGATTTGCCCGTCTATGCCGTATACGGCGTCGGCGTTGCTGCTAGGATTCGACGAGGAGCAGAGGCGAGGCGTCGACACGCCACGGCGCTGAGACAGCAAATGGCGTCTTTGGATGACTGGCGATGCGTCGAGTATCTTGACGTGGACGGAGTCGAAGACCGCAGCCGATGGAACGGCACTGGCAAGAAGAGGTTAAAGATACAGCATATGCGAGGCGCCACCGAAACGCCGACTCGTGGCTGGTTGAACTCGGCAGGGGTTGTTGATGCTTGGTTTAAGCTTGCTCCTGAGCCGTAGCGCAAGACCTTGGTTCCTCTTCTGTTCTTTCCGGGCAAAACAAGCTTCCGCCAATTCTTCTCGCCGCGATTGCAGGACAAGGGGGGAACAAACAAGTGATGAGCAAAAGAGTCGCCGCTCCTCTGAAGGCGCTACTCACGCATGCTGTTGCGCCCAAAAATTCACGCCACTCCGCGCCGACATCGACGCCTTGATGATGAAAGAGCGAAGACAGAGAGGGTAAGATGAAAGAAAGAGAAGCCAAGCATTGCCAGAATGCAACTGGGAAATCGAATATTGATGCAGGATCCACAAGTTTACGCGGACGACTTGCAGAAGAGGCCAGGGGTGATGATTCGATTCGATCGAGCTGCGGCAGGAGATGGGCGGAGAAACATGTCCGTATTCCGGAGTGTGCCTGCCTTTCGATTGCCTCATTCTCTGGTGCTGCTTACCTACTATTTTCGTGGTAGAAGTAAACAGTCGAATCCTTGAAGCTTTCGAGTTGCCCAGGTGATGATACTCAATCCTACCAAATTAGCTAGAGCCAAGGCACAATCTCATCTCATCTCAGGCACATGCCCGTAGTCACAAAGCCAAAAGGCACGGAAGCGAACGGAAACTCCGCAGCGCCCACTTACACTAAACAACTAGTACGGAGTAACGCCCCAATACCCTATTCTTATTGTAAAGTGAAAGCCTTTATGACCTGGACATATCATGTGCCTTGATAATACGAGAAGCTTGGAATTGCCTCTTCACGCAAATCAGAGATCATCAGAACGTGGCTTCTACTTTACAAAGATGCTTAAACCTCGAGTTTGTCGTTGGCGGGATTCGGGAGAATGTCGACCCGAGTCAACTCACACACAGGTGATGTACCTATATTGCCGCTTTAGGCAATGGAGACTTGGGTTGTAGATATGTGCTCCGAAGCCTCCCTACCTAAACTACTTTAACTATACATTCTTACTGCCTAGGTAGTAGGTATTCACATGTCTAAGCATTCTGTGGAGTCGATTCTCAATAAGCTCGACAAGATTTCCCTATTTACATCGCTGTTTGATCCCTTTCTATCATCCCAACAAAGCTCTCCAACCTTTACAAACTTCTCAAAAGTCGAGGAGTGCTGGTGTCCTGGGACCTCCGGAACGACCAAAAGCCACCCTTCAAGATGCACCGACACAGCTCCGATCAACACCACTTGCTAGACACACAAAAAGTCAACTGGGAATCAGGGTATTGGCTACAAAAGCAATCAACAACAGCATGTATAACTACTCCACCAAGAATCCCTACTCCACCAAGAATCCCCCGCCCCCCTCGTCGTCATCATCAACAACCATATCAAACTCCTCCGTCTCGTCGCTCTCGGCACCTCCTAACTCGGCCTCTAGCTCAGCCTGCTTATCCGCCTCCTTCCTCTCCTCCTCGCCTACACCGCTCCAGATCCTCTCCCGGATCCTCAAGCCCATGAGGAACCGCCGCCAGAGCTTCAGCGCTACATACCGCCTCTTGTCTTCCTCCATCTCTTGCTCCAGGTCGACCATACCCTGGATAACCGCGCGGACTGCCTCTTCGTACTCCTTTGCCACGACAACACCATTCAAGACAGCCGTGCCCTGCCGTCCCTTGAACTGAAATCCCGTGAGTGCCGGCGCGCAGTCAATCCCCAGCAGGTACGCCGCACGCCTCGCATACTCGCTCGCTATATGGACGCCACCTTTCGGCACCATGCTGGGCACGTACACCTCAATGTTGCCAAACTTGTTCTTGGGCACGCGTCCGTTTCGTACGGGAGGCGGCTCGTACAGCTCCGTCTGATCCGAGGTGTAGATTGGAATCCCCGCATCGCCCTCGTTTGACTCTTGTTCGTCTTCCTCGTCGCGCCCAAATCTCCTCTTTTGCACTCTCTTGGGTAGCCATTTCGCGGGAATCTCTAGAGGCTTGACTTCACGCCCGAGTCGAAACCACTTCTCGGCACTTCTGGCAATTCGGACATCTTTGCGCCGAAACACCTTTTCCAAGGGGGCTCGCGCTCCAGCTGAGACCGTTCCTGACGGCACGGCCCCTGGAGCGAGGACCTCATGTCGACGGAGGTGGCGCTCCAAGGCATATACGGGATGGTCTTTGAAATCCTGAACGTTCTTCGGCATGGGCTCCCTCGCCTCGACGCTGGCAAGCTCGATGTCTTCGATCTGGTCCAGATCATCGATGATTGCAGGCTGAAACATCTTCATGACTTTGCGCCACCACTTCTTGCCGTCGTCCACCGCGGTCTCTATGCGAAGCCTTCGTGTCTTTGCTGTATATCCCTTGGCATACCGGCGGGTAACATCCTTTGCAGTGTCATCTTCATTGAAAGCCACAACGTAGCATAAGCAATTCTCTTTATCTGTAATGGGCGGCTCAAAGACTCTGGGCTTCCAAAAGGTATGCGTTACCACGGGGTCCGTAGGCTGCCATTTCTGATGCCCAACATCGAGGATTTCCACCCAGTATATTGGGTAAGGGGACTCTCGTATCTTCTTGGGCGACGCAAAGGTTGGGCGAGGCCTGCTGGGAGCAGCCGTGGGCTCGAACTTGTACTCTGTTGCGTTCGGGTGGCCTAACCTGCGTCTAGCAGTAGAAGGACCCGCGCCAGAGGTTGATGAGATGGCAGCCGCCATTTCTCTATATTTCGCTACTTGAGACATCATGTGTTCAGCTTTGGAAACCTTGGGTTTGGTAGTAGCTTTGGTCTTTGGAAGGGTAGGCCCTGCGGAGCCGCATGAGAGCGGCTGTAGTGAACACACGAGTCGAGCACGAACACCAACGCTTCGTAGCAGGGCGCAATACAACTGGGCTCCGACATCGCGTGAGCCTTGCAGCGTTTTGGCTGCTTCTCTAAAGTCAGACTTATCCAGGCATGATTCCATGTCATCCGGAGGTTCATACTGAGATGTGTCAGAAGCTGGAGAAAAGACAAGTCATGGCTGAGGACGGGATACATACGCTATCAAGATCCTCTACCTTTTCCGCCCACAGAGCCCTCCTCATGCCGCGCTCTGTAATCTCAAACTTGCTCTTCCACATGTCCGCAACAAGCTTCAGCCCGTTCTTGAGGCTCTCAGTCCTCCCAAACTGGGAAAGGTTCGTCCCAGGAGTAAGATACTGAACCATCTTATCCGTCAGGTGAGGCCGAAGGGACTCTTGGACCTGCGCGTCATTGCACCAATGGTTTCGCTTGGCCACGTGAGTCAACAGACAGAGGAGATGAGTCTTGTGAATGTCAATGCGGCGCTCTTTTTCTTCCTTGGTGAGTGGCTTTCGTCTGTCTGCCCCTTGTTTTGACGTCATGGCAGACTTTTGTGCCGAGAGATTGAGTTCGAGTTCCTTTGGCTCTTGGGATTGGGAGGCTTCATCCGGTAGGGGCATATTGAACTGCACATCCTCGAATTGGAGAGCCTCGTCTTCATCTTCCTCTTCATCGTCGTCTGAATCAAGCTCAAGCGTCTGGACAGTCGGTTCGGGAATGGCGACGTCTTCAAATTCCATCTCATCATCATCATCTTCTTCTTCTTCAGCTTCCTCATCGCTGTCGCCCGGCTTTTCAGCCTTCGATCTCGGCGCCTCTCTTACCAATGGCGGTTCAGCCGACTCAACCTTCTTTGATACCGTCCGATTCGGCGACGAAGCAACTCCGCGTCTCCTCTTCAACGGCCTCTCCGGTGAGCTCGCAGCCGTCGCAGAGACCCCGGCCTCAGCCAGCATCTGCTGATAGATGTCGGGCTCATCGCCGCCGCTGCGTCTCGCCTGTTGTCGGCCGCCCCGCTGAGGAGTGCTGCGCTTCCTTCCGACCATCCTTACATGCTAGAGACTTGAGAAGACAATTGGAGATGATATGATATATTTGTTTTTAGGCATACAGCCGCCTGTCCGCGATCTCGACGATTGCGTCACAGCAAAGGCGCGAGGGACGGCGCGAAGTCACGTGCTGAATGATGACTGATGACTAAGCCACAATAGACGATCCGATGCTCAAAGACAGCTGAGATCGAAGGTGGGCGTGATGATCCAGGAACATAGTTGAGGACAATTTGCTCATCTAATAGATATCCGGAGATGGTTCCAGTTCAGTCTTGCTAAGACATATGCTGCCGGTATTCGAAACCGTATTTGCTAGTAGAAAGCTCTAGTTCACCCACAACGGGCAGTTCTCATGAAAAGTGGGCACATATCGCCTTAATCATGAGCGTATTTTTGCAAGCAGCTTGAATAGGAACAATCATGCATCATCAAGTCTAAAATAAACTGTCACTGGCGAATCGACTGCGATTCGATACTCCGAAACTCTGCTTCAATAAGTTCAGTGTCCCGCTGTGACTCTTTGGAAACTCCATAACCGCCCAACCAAGCATACAGCGCATAGCAACATAACAAGATACCATACAAAAAGCAGGAAATAACCACCACCATAAAGTCAACGCCAGCCAATATCAACAGAACCCGAATCTCATGTCATTTCCCTCTATTTGGTCAACCAGCCCAGGTAGTCGGCAACAATGAGGGTCACCATGCTAGATAAGGAGTCAACAGTTAGTTGCATATTTCCTCACGGGACGCAGAGATTGATGGGAAACAAAGACAGAACTTACGCATGAGGCGCAATGCGGACATAGTACGTTCCAAATCCTCGGTAGAATCTCATGACACCCTCCTGCTTGGCCACCTTGGCAAAACAATCGGCCATGCTCGTGTACGGAAGCTTGCCATCAGGTCCCCTCGATTGCTTCTGCAGTCTGGTCTTGACAAAGTCGAACGGCAGACTGAAGAAACTGGCGAAGAATCCGGCAATGGCACTGGCGCTCAGGGTCTGGGCCTGGGCAGACAGGTTGGTGTGCTGCTTCAGCTGTGCCTTGGCTTCGCTGAAGAAGGCCAGCTGTCCAAAGTTGAGGGCCATGGCACGGACAACAGTCGGTGCAGCGCCCGCCCAGAGAGCACCGATGCCCTCACCCTTGGCGATGGACCCCAGTGCATCAACAACCGACTTGTAGTTTTTGCGCTCGGCGAGAGGCTTCAGGCCGTCGCTCTGCATTCGGATGAGGGCAAGGTCTGCCGGATTGCCAATCATTGCTGCGAGGCCGCCGGCCGCCAGTCCGGCCGTGGCTCGTTCTGCGAAGCCAATCTTGCGATCCTGAGCCTTGGCCCGCTCCGTCAGCTTGGCCATGAAGGTGTCGAAGAAGCCCAGCCGAGCGGTTGTGTATACAGCCTGTCGGAGGAGACCGGCGGAGAGGCCGGTGTACAGGTCGGAGAACTTTCCGCTGGCGATGATCTGCCGAGTGACAGACAGCGGCGTGGGCTTGGGCCCCCCAGAGGTGCCCTCACCAGCAAGCTGGATGCGGACCTTGACCATGTCGACGGGCTGGATCACCGACGTGGCGACCATTCCACTGATGCCTCCATTGATGAAAGGCAAAGCTGCCCGCATAAAGGGAGTGTGGATGATGTCGGAGGCCTTGTTGGCCGCTTCGCTCCTCTTGGCGCTGTTCATGACATCTGAGGTCCTTGATCGAGCGGACTCGACGGCTTGCTTGATGGAATTCATAGTTTCGACTGCGCAAGCGCCGCCTTATAAGTGCTATACTCAGGATTCTGCGCCTCGGACCAGGCCTCGCCAGCTAAGGACCCTGCTTGGCTCTTTGACAACCTTTGGATGACTTTGTCATATTAGTCAAGCCCAGTCAAACGTTCAAATTGCGATGACATGAGTGGCATAACGACAGGCATGGGGGGTCATGATTGGTGGAGCAGTAAGAGAGAGATATTAGACTTCGGGACTGCGATCCCGTCATCGGCAACCTCATCAAAGCCAAGCTCAGCGGCAGGCCGACCTGAGCCGGCAGGATACCCGAGCACTTGAGATGGGCCTTGGGCTATCGGAAAGTGTAGGGTCGCAGAACGGCCCCGAGCTCGAGGGCGGGCTCAGGCTGGGCTCCGCTCGCCGGCGCAGATTGGCGGGTGAAACAAGCCACTAACAGCAGAGAGGAGGGATGGTCGGAAGACGGGAGGTGCACTCACCGGATGCTAACTCCGCGGTCAAGCGCACGCTCGAAATTCGGTGGGCGCTGCCACGGTATGTTTTTATGGTGGCCTCGTTCGAACTCGAAGCTCTCCCCGAGGGTGGTGTGTGCACGCGGGGATGAAGTCGCTTTTGGCGGGGGAGATGGAGATGAGGGAGGATGGGGTGGGAGGAAGACAGATGGCGATGGCAAAAGCAGGCGTACGACCCGGAATATGGACAAAAGCCTATTGCTCGAAAGGCTGGGCTCTGTTGGGGGGGCGCTGCGATTATATCGACGTCCGAAAGCCGGATCTGGAATGCACCCGGAGGCAAGCGATTGATTTGCGTATCGCAAACTGCTTATTGGCAGTGAGACGTGAGACGATTCCGACACAAGAACGAGTCAGGATGAGACCCTGCAAGCCCGCGATACTGATCTCGCGCGAAAGGTTGAGATAGCGAGAGGGAATGGAGGACAAGACGAGACAAGACGAGCAGCTTCCAACACGATGGATTGGGGTACGGAAAGAAGTCAGAGGCAAGAGTTGACGACGAGAACAGCCGGCGAGGTCGACCATTTTAATATCTACTAGTAGTGCAGGCCGGTGCTGATCATGGCATCAAACGGCAGCAGCTCTCGTCCACTGGCGACCCTCCACCAAGTGGCAAGGAGCGACTCGACAGTTGTTGTCGCAATGGTCACCGTGCGGAGGCAGCTGTGATGGGAGACGAGGGGGGAGAGACTTGGAGTGTACGAGTACATTCAAGGATGGGCAACGACCGGCTCCTGAGCTCTCGGTATGCCGGATAGCGGATTGCGGGGGAGGAGCAGGTGGACGATGATGTATCCCCTATAGGCCCGCCAAGCAGCAGTCTACCGTATGCATGTACTCCGTATGTACAGTATGTGCAGCAACCCCAACCACCAAAGGCCGTCCCATCCAGGCGCCTAACGTTGGATTAATACCTAGTCCTGACTGTGCCTTGCGTGGCGCTGCGCCGGTTGGTTGGATGCTGCCGGCTGAATGGAGGCCAAGGAGGTTGGCCGGCATCAATTTGATCCCTTGGGTGGGCACTGTAGCAGCTAAGACGGCATCGATGGCTGAGATGTGAAGTCCAGGTCTTGTCTGCACGGCTTGGGCATCTTGTACGAAGCGGGAAACCGGTTTAGGCTCGAGTGACGGGACCAGTGAGATTTGTGCTTGCTGGATTATTATACGAACTCTGTGCCTGATTCGCAAGAAACGAGGTGATGCTCTCTGTGCTAGAAACAGCGAGACATGGCAAACGGCCTCTGCGTCATGATACATGAAGAAATCCAGCTTCGTGCATCACCGCTGATTCAGTGTCAAGCAGTGCTTGTTATACCATCCAGTCAGTGCCAGCATTCACCAGGCTCGCCCAGCATTGAGATAGTATAGTATATGTTATTATTCCGTCTTGTCAACACCCACGGGATCCTCAAATGGGCTCCGTAGCGCAACTCACTATTACTACTAGTCAATCTAGTCTGAAGCAGCACGATGCTCGATGCACGCTTGAGGCCGAGAATGCGGGGTTTGCGCCATGTCCTGCTTTCAGCCAGCCCAAAGAGCCGGGCAGATACATATTATTATCATGCAGACCAGCAAGCAATTCATCAGCCGGAGCGACGACGTCACCCGCGTTCTCGTCAGCCACGCACATGCTCCGACGCATTTTCGTCCTATTAGCCCTCTTGCTGTTGCTGTTGCTGTTGCGTCGTTGCCTGACCGTTGCATTGCTGTCTTGGATCGATAGACTGGCTGACTGACTGGAACTGGAGGAATATCGTAACACAACTGAATCCCCTAATGATACAAGTTTCACATGCTTTTGATCCAGCTGGCATCACGGCTCTGGCTTCCGTCTGTCCTTGGAACCGCCATGTTTCACAAATGCTTCATCAATGACGTCCTCCCGTCAAGTGTACGTATGTACTACATCCAGTATGCTCCTTTCCTATCTCTTCATCCGACTGCCGGGGTTTTATGGAACATCTCCATTCCCCTGCGAGATGCTTGGTCCGAGCTTCTTGCAGCAACTTTGACGGCCGCTGTGGAGTCTCAACTGGAAGCCAATCTGGCTATTAATGGGCGGGTTTTAGAGCAGCCGAAGTCGATTGATCGTGACTCCAGCAATATTACAAAGTTGAACACAGCGTGACTGGTCATACCTTATGCAGCATTACTTCATGTCCCAGAACTGTCAGAAGACTCATCTGAATTGCATCACATTTCAGACGACGAAGATGAGAATAGTGAGAGACTTGAGATGTTTGACTCGCCATGTATGGGTGCTCTTACACGGAGCAACAAGCCTCGTACCCACCTGGAAGGGGCCCAAGCAGAACTGCCCCAGAGCTCGGGAGTCGGTACGGAATCCCTGCGGGGGAACTTGGCCGGGCCTCTGTTCCTTTTTCCCGTCAGCTTCCTCGGGTAAGTCTCACTACCTACCTTATCTCTATCCGATGAGTTGATCATCTACCAAGGTAGCAGGCCTTTCCGATCACATTGATACGGCGGCTGTGCCTGAGCAGTGCCAGTAATACCTACGTACATGCAGCAAAATAGCCGTTGGTGAGCCGCTGAGCCGAGAATTCCCGGCATCTTGCTCCCTTGTCTGAACTCATTGGCTCGAGACGTACATTTCACCACTAATTCCGTCATTGACGAATCGTCGTTGCCATGCCAGTTCATCTATCAAATGGCAGGCTGTTGATTGGCTTATTTCCCTGTGGCTACAGGTGTCAATGTACGCCCATTAAACGGCAAGCTTGGGCTGATCACCCAGGAGGTGGTTGTGATGTCTGAATCATCCTGCAACATCTAGCCTAGCCGCATATCGGACACCGACCATTGCCCATCGCTGTCCGGTTTGGCATGAAATGCTCTCCATGTTGATCCACGTCTCAGCGACTCCATTTCGCTCCGTGGGGGTTCAGATTATAAGACGGCTTGATAAGACGCATGTGCCGAATCCTCTGACGACGCATATTCGCGGTTGATGAAGATTCAGCATCGCGTTGTCATGGACAATGATGATTTATCTCCCAAGTATGCTTTCTTACTCTCAAAAACTGCTACTTAATACAATGACGGAAACCTCAAAAGGCGGCCTCCATCAATGACAATGACCAGCCCGTTGCAGTAAGCCCCTGCCTTGGAGATCAAGTACAGAATCGTGCCCGCCATGTCCTGGTCGTTGCCCATTCTCTGCAAGGGGATGAACTGTGCCGGCACTCTGCCAGGAGTATCCGAGCCCTCGTTGAAGCGATTGACAATCGGCGCGGCCATTTCGCTCGGGAACACTACAAGTAAGAAAAAAAGGGGGCGGCAATTTGTCAGTAACGGTGTGCAATTGCCATATCCGAGGTTATCCTCGTGCCGATGGCGGAAAAAGGGGGGAGACAGGTTGACTTACATCCTGGGGCAATGCAGTTGGCCCTGTAGATAAAGATGGGACTCGTTAGTCGAAACGTGCACTCATGGAGATTTTATTTTCCTCCTTAGAACCATCAATGTTCCTAAAAGGGAAACCATAGCAGAGGACGCTGATACTCACCGAATATTCCACCGCGGCAGGGCAGCGGAGAGGTGCTTGGCGACATGTGTTGCCGCAGCCTTGGACTGGCCATATGCCCAGCCTCCAGGAGCAGCCTTGTTGAAGCTCGCAATGGAGCTGGTGACGATGATCTGCGAGCTCTGTTCCAAGTTGCCCTTTTTATTTCCCGCGTCGAGGAGCTTCAAGAAGGCAATGGCAGTGAACCAGACCGCGCTCGTGTTGACGGCAAAGGCGTTTGTGTGGTCCTCAAAGCTGATGGACCAGTTGGAGTCAGCCCACTCCTCGAGCGTGGTGTCGTCCTGGAGCTGGACGGACTGAGGGCCGCCGATGCCAGAGTTGCACACCAGCGCGTTGAGGTAGCCCGTGTCTTGCTTGATGAAGTCGACGGCCTCCTGCAGGCTTTCCTTGGATGTCACGTCACACTTGATTGGTACGACATTTGGACCCAGAGAGGCTGCGGCTTCTTCGAGTACTTCGAGGCGTCGGCCGCCGATGTAAACCTTGCGAGCACCATTTTTGGCCAAGGCTCTGGCCATCATGAGGCCAATTCCTTTTGAAGAGGAGGGAGTCAACCACGCATTCACCTGAGATGAGCTTTGGAAGCCATGCGGAAAATCGCCTCTATGCACTCACCCGTGCCACCACCTGTGATGAAAGCCACAAGCCCATTGACATTGAAGAGGTTGCCGGCTACAACCGCCTCGTCCACGTCCGAGGCCGTCATATTGCTTATACAGGAAGCTGAAAGGCTTATAGAAACGTGATTTCAAACCTCTACAATGTTGGATTTGTCGACAATCTCCGGTGCACCTTTGATGTATCTCGTTGTGATTTTATATCAAACAACGTCAGTCTTTCTTCACTATTTCCCTCTTTTGCCCCTCCCAACTCGATAGATTCTCCACCATTCTCGAGTTCCAGGAACCGTCCAAGCCATCCCCATGTGTAAGTCGGATTTGGTATGCCGCACTGTGGTGTATGCCACAATAGCCAAGAAATCTAGCCTAAACACAGTGTTAGTTTTTTGGAGTCCGCACGCCCCGCTAGCAGCCATCGTGCAGGGATTCCCAGCGATTTTTCGAACTCGTTCGATCTCAGATCTTATCTTAGCTTCAAAAATTGTCCAGAAAGCAAGCATCAACCGCAACAAAAACATCGTCAACAGTCGACCATGACGAAACGAAAGCGCTCCGTCGCCGAGACAGTGCAGATCAAACTAGAGAAGTACCGGATAGACATCTTTCGAGCGCTGAGCTCGGCAAAGGTCCATGAGCGGAAGCGCTTCAGCATCAAGCTCCACGAGCCCGGCATCACAGTCGCGAAGAAGACGAGGCTAGAGCGCGAGTATGGAGAGTTGAAGGTGCGTTACGTTACCCATACAAGAGTCAATTACTTTCTGCTTCGTCTTTTTCGTAAAGGAGGATTAGTAGTTTAAGCTAACTGAACGGTTTTCAAGTCTCTGGACCTGCGGCACACGGCGCGACACCACCTGCACACGAATCTTATGCGGATCAAGGCCGTCGAGACGTCACCAGACATTCCGCAGGAGCTCCGCGACCCCGTGCCCTGGCCAGCCCTTCCGCAGGAAGAAATCACCCTCCGGAACAATGTCATAAGCATCCTCTGCAATACGGCATCCGTGAGACATGCCCTCGATCGAGCAGTTGCCGACATCTGCGAAACGCTGGGCGTTCCCGTGCCGGCCAAGTCGAAGCGTGTGAGGAACAAGAGGAAAGATTCAGAGGATCAGCCCGCAGACAGGGAAGAGGATGACGGACAGGCTGATGGAGAAAGCGCAAAGCCTTCAGCCAAGGCTGCGAAGAAGAAGGAGAAGGAGGCTGCGAAGAAGGAAGAATCTGAAGAGTCTGAGTTCGAAGGCTTCGGTTCAGATTCCGATGCTGGTGATGACGCGGATGAGCCTCGGCCGACGATTGAGCAGCTCGGTGATTCAGACCAGGAATCTGAGATATCAAAGTTTGCGAACTTGTTGGGCGGCTCCTCTGACGAGGACGAAGACGAATACGACGAGGAGTTACTGGCAAAGTATCGAGGGACAGAAAAAGTCAACCTGGACGACATATCACTCTCTGGGTCGGGGTCCGAAGATGAAGACGGTGACGATGGAGGCGACGAGGAGGAAGAACCAGATTCCATAACCGGCTCACGGTCCCCGTCGCCAGTACCAAGGAAGAAGATAAAGAAAGCGACCGATGACGAAACAGGAGAGACAGCGGCTGCGAAAAAGACAAGCAAGGAGAAGAAGGAGGAAGAGAAGAAGAAGCGGGCAGCCAAGGCTGCGGCGAAAGCAGCTCGGCCTGGCGATTCCACGTTTCTGCCCACTCTCATGGGAGGCTACATCTCGGGATCCGAATCCGCCTCCGACATCGAGGCCCCGCGGAAAAAGCGGCGCGGCCAGCGAGCTCGCCAGGCCATCTGGGAGAAGAAGTACGGCGCCAACGCAAGGCATCTGCAGAAGGCGGCGGCAAAGGGCGGCCGGGATGCCGGCTGGGACTTGAAGCGCGGAGCCGTAGGCGCAGAGGACCAAGGCCGCGGCAAGTGGAGGAAGGGCGGCCGCCTGCCTGGGAGGCCTGTGGGTGCTGCTGGTGCCAGGGGCTTTTCACAGGGCCGAGGACATGATCGTGAACAGGACAGGCCGGCGCCTGCGGCTAAGCCGACGAAGAAGGATAACGAAGGGCCGCTGCATCCTAGTTGGGAGGCGAGGAAGAAGGCCAAGGAGGCGCAGAAGAATGTTGCGTTTGCTGGCCAAAAGGTGGTGTTTGATTAGCGTCATAAGCTGTATAACGAGCCGTCCTACGTGGATATATTTCGGGCTGAATATTGATATCAGATATATATATATATAATCATCTACAATCAATGCGAGAGCTGATGCAGTATATCCTGTTTGCGAATATGGGGGCAATCCCCGTTACGCGTATGAGGGCTGCATTGAGGACGAGAGCCCCAAGCATCATCATAGTGATTCCAACGGTGATGATCTATTCCTGGCGATCGTCCATATCACGATGGATACTCGTGTCTGACTTGCATCAACAGACAAATTAAATTGCACAAGCGTCTCCGTGATGCAGTGAGCATGGCTAGGCAGCAACGGCGGAGCCAAGCCGCACCCAGTTCCTCGTCAAGATGAAGCAGAACACGCCGACAACAACAACTACTTCGTTCTTCTATAGGTCATGTTCTTCACCCAATTGATCGTGTGTCAACAGTTCCCATTGGTACAATCAGCTCTAAGCAGTCTACGATGGGACTTTTCATTTTCCGCCGCGGCAAATGGCACGAAGACTTTGCAAAGACCCCTCGATCCGCAAAGAAACCCCAACAAGACGCCTTCTCATACGACTTCTTTTCCGTCAAAGAGTCCAGCTTGCAAGACCCCCGAACAACACTATGCCAGCACTGCAGCGTCCTGCATCTCAAAGACATCAAAATCGTCCAGGAAGACACATCCCGAGGCAGGAAGCCGCCCGAGCTGAAAGCAGATGTCCCGGGCTTCGAAGCAGACCTAGTATATCATCGAAGAGATGTCGTTCCCCATCTTCCCCAGATGGCCGAGTCTGCCGATTCAGGATGTGGGTTCTGTGTTTTGCTGCGGAATGCCATTATCCAGCACTATAGACAATATCCTCTGGGACGGCTTCCTGATGATGTGATTGAGATTGTGCGGATACGGCATTACTGGAATAGTGGGCTTTCGGCGTTCACGGTGCATAGCCCGGCGTTTGTGAGGCCTGGGCATAGGTTTGGGTATCTTACGTTTAGGGTCAGTGTCGATCCAACGGGTACGAATGCCATTACATATGAAGAAGGAGTCTGTCATATTGGGGGGGAGATGCTAACATGATGCGGTACCTTGTGTCTAGATCCATGTGCCTCAATGTTTGATACCGGGTCCGAGCGTGTTCCGGAGAGTGTCATTTCGCCCGCCGGCATCTTTACGATGAAGCAGTGGGTTTTTGGCAAAGGGGAGGAAAAAGCTGCTCTACAGTCATTGTATCGGCCTACGAGACTAATCTGTGTCGAGAGTCGAAAGGAATCGGGCGTGATTCGCCTCGTGGATAGTGATGATGCCGGCATGGACGAGAAGAAGCCTCAGCCATATCTGGCTCTGAGCTACTGCTGGGGAAGAAAGGCTCCCTCTCTCGTCACAACCAAGAGCAACTACGCCCACCTCAAGTCCTCCATTTCTCACAACTCCCTGCCAAAGCTTTATCGCGATGCCGTTCGTCTTGCGCAGGTTCTGGGCATCAAGTACATCTGGATCGACGCCCTCTGCATCATACAAGATGATGTGGACGACTGGGAGAGGGAGTCGCAAACGATGGCGGACATCTTCCGCAACTCTCTCGTCACAGTCATACCGCTCTGTGCAGCATCGACTGACGAGGGGTTCCTTGAGCGGAGCCCGAACATCAAGATTCTTTACCGTTCCGACGAATGGAACGTCAGCGGTTCGTTTTTCATTCGCCATATGCCCTTTTCATACGAAAACGCCGAGTCTGCGATACGCAATGGGCCCAGCTTCTCGGATCGGCCTGTGTCTCTCGAGCTTCAGAGTTCGGTGTGGCAGACTCGGGGATGGACATTCCAAGAAGACATGTTTTCGATACGCAAACTATACTTTGGGCAGCTCATGATGTACTGGGATTCTCTTAGGCCCGTAGACATTATGAGGACGGAGGACAAGATCATTAATGACAAGCTTGACCGCATCGACACTGCTGAGCTGTCTCTCGTTCACTCGTCTGGGCCATGGCGAGGTGACTACGACTACGACGGCTGGTATTATCCTATTCTGCAGTACAGCAAGAAGAAGCTCACTTACGAAAGTGACCGGCTGCCCGCTGTGTCTTCGTACGCGAAGCTCATCGCCAACAAGAGCAAGGATACATATCTCGCCGGTCTATGGAAGAGCAATCTCCATCGCGGTCTATTCTGGAAGACGAAGAGGGTGAACCGTCCGACTTTTGGCACGCTCATGCAAAATCTGGCACGTCCGTCTGCGTATATCGCGCCGTCTTGGTCCTGGGCGAGTCGTCGGGGAGCTCTAGACCTGGACAACTCTGACGAGATGAAGCTCGAGTGCGAAATCCTCGAAGCAAAGACGAGAGCCCGAGGAGGAGACGCGTACGGCCGTGCCCGCGGCGGCCATCTTCTGGTGCGTGGAAAGGCATGTGGCATCCCCGGGGGAACACTCCAAAAGCTGCCGCTCGGAACGCCTTACACGGACATGCAATGCGAGTGGCTGGCTCTGGAAGACGAGAAGTACGTCGCGCAATGCGCTCTCGATTGGAGATTGACAAACGAACAAGGCAAGCAACTTCCCGAGGCCAGCGGGCAGTCCATCGAGGCGATTGTGATGCTCCTCGTGTCAAGCGGACATACGGCGACTCCGAGTACCATCTCTAGGAGTCCTCAGGACTGGGAGGACAAGGACGACGTACCGTCGCTCGAGGTGATGCATGGGTTGCTTCTGTATCCTACCGGAAAGGCGGATGGGGAGTATTGGCGGGTGGGATTGTTCCATTCGCTGGCTGATGAAAAGGGTGGGAGGCAATACTTTGACAGGTGTGACGAGAGGACGCTGCGGATTGTGTAGCGGATGCTCGTATACTGTATTCACTGTCGAACAATGTGCTGCTGAATCTTGCATGTCAGATCCGACTAGAGCGCGCATGCATGAGCGCCATTTGGAGCCTCAATCCAGAGTTTGGACGCCATTGGCACGGTAATCCGTGGGAATCGCCAGTGATTGCTGCAGGGAGTTTTCGTGCATATGCAGTCCATCACATGGGGGTGATATCTGGGGTATGACGGACGGTTCGATGCAGTTCCAACAACTCGCATTCTGTCTGCCCTACAAAGACTCCCGTCAGCGAACAGACATTCCAGAAACATTCCATCCTTCCATCTCCCCGAGATAAATCAAGCTTCTGACGATGGCTGTTTGCTTACCTCTGCGTCTGTGCTTCGGCCTTTGTCCAGATTCTGGCCATGGTCACGCGCACGTGAAGCGATGAGGTCATCATTGCTAGTTCCCGCCAAGGCAATTGCCATCCATCCACCACTTTGAATGGCATCTCGATCTGGAGACCGATGATAGCCTCAAAACCGGGCTTTTGATTCAGCATCGTCGAGAACTGCCACGATCAGCATTTAGCATCTTTCATTGTTCCAAGGACTAAAAGCTCCGGCCGCGGGAGTGGTGGGCAAGCGTCTCACTAGGCTGCGACTTCTGTTTTGAGTTCTTGTTGACGAGGCCTGTGTGTGTGTGTCAGCGGGCAACTGCGCAGCATCATGCAGGCTGTTTGGCTCCTTCCTCGCCTCTGCAGCGCGATCTCCTCCTCCTTAATCAGCAACCATGTCCCGATCCGTGACTCTCGAGAGACCATCGTCGCCTTCGATTTGCTCATTATGCCCTAATTGAAATCATCTTCCCTGTTGCATGCAGTACTGTTGCAGTTATTCTCCTCTTTTTCTTTATCATCAAACCCTCGATTGATTCTAGATCTGCGTCACAAAGAGCCTCACCAGCATCGCCTGCAGCATCCCGCCACGCTAATTCGCTGCACGAGTCACTCGCTGACACCAACAGATCGGCTCGACGACAACCCTCAGGACCCCTGCCAAAACAAGCTTCACCTATCAAACATGGCGTCCGCGATGGAAGACGTCATGCGCCATTCACTCGCCGATCTCCTGGAACGGGAGGGTCACGAGCCAGGCTCCTCTCCAATCGCAGTTCCCTTTGGCTACCCCGGCTTTGCGGGCCCTCACAATCGCAAGTAGAGCGCCTGCGATGATGAGGCTGCGGCTGGGCCGTCCAGACGAGATCCTATTAGTATAACGCCTCTGAAGGGTCAACCCTGCGAGATCAAATCTTCCCCCAGCACTGCGGGAGCCACGACGCACTCCTCTTCGACGATACCCCTACGGCCATATCTCGACAGGCTACAGCCTGGCATTACTTCAGTTCCCATGGAGAAGCTCAAGTCTGATCCGAGCGCTGGCTTCAAGGTCGCCAGCTACCCCAGTCTTGCCCGAATCTCCAAATCGGCCAGTAACGGACCCAGTGAGAAACGATCAATGTCTGTGCAAGAGACAAGCCATCCCCTGTCTTCCCAACCACCGTCCAAGATATCGCGTCGCAGAGCGACGAGCCAAATTGCATCCCCCGTCGTTGTTTCTGAAGTGGCCATTGCAGAGAAGCCGCACAAGGCCGCCCAGAGCCGTCAGCCAGAGGACGAGCCCAAGTCATATTACCTCATCAACCCCAAAGTCCCCGGTTCGGCTTGGTATATCACCAAGGCAAAGAGGAATTCCAGCAAGTATGAATACGAAGTCGAAAGAGTGCCAACTCATCTTGTCCATATTCAGCCAAATCGCATAGGGTACCTGGTAGAGACGGCAGTTCGTGACGACGTGACAGGGGCTGTTGCAGATCGATCCATTTCCTGGACTCCTAAACTCCAGAATGATTCTTCTACTATCTCGTCGTCTTCCACAGAGAGAGTCGACAATGCCTCAGGGCCGATATCCGGTAAAAGGGTGAATCGGTTCGAACGAGATGATGCGGAGGTTGAAGTCAGCGCGCAGCCGCAAGACGAGTCGGATATCATCCTTGAGCACAAAGACATCCCTCTCATCACGAAGAGTATCATTCGCCAGCTGCGCATAGCTGGATTCAGACAACACCGCCCTAGCATGGACAGAGACGAATCTTCGTGGTCAGATGATGACGAGGAACTTGAGAACACCATCAAGGCCAGTCTAATGGAGTTTAGAAGTCCAGTACATCGCAGCAGGACATTCGAGACACAACTTGAAGACGCCTCTCCCCACAGCAAACTGCCGGTTCAGTCTGCTTGGGACAACGCAAATCGACATCGACATATGAAGCCGCGACCATCTGTAGTCGCCGATCCAGCTATCACGTTGAGCCCACCCCAGACGGCATTGACCGCCGCCGAGTCCAGTCACAGGCACAATGGGAAGCGAGACACATCATCAGCGGCAAGACTGGATTCGCCGCACAGCGTCACCGCAATCAGCGGGGCGAAGCATAGTGGCCACCTGGCTGAAGCTTCCAGTACCCCAGCTGTCGCTGCTCCGCCAGATGAGAGCTCTGCGGAAACGCGCCCAACGTCCTCATGTCATGACCATATCCAGGACCAGGAGCCGGAGACATCGCAGGCCTCACTTGGATCTTCCACCCTTGCGCCGACAATTACGTCCTTTCCGAAACTTCTTTCCCGTCATTGTACTCGCGAATGGATCAAGCCCATCGTTAACCTGGAGGATACCTCTACAACTTCATCCCACCAGGCAATTGATACCCAGGCCGATGACCGTGCTCGCCATCACCAAGCCCACTTTGACGAGGATCCGGTGTCAATGAGCTGGGACGGCGAAACTCTTCGTTCCTCCGACGCTTCAGGCTACTTCGCGAATGAGACTTTGAGCGCCAGACGCTCCACAGTATCTCAGTCCTCGACGAAGAATCTGAAGCATTTTGGATCCCACCTTGGTTCGTCGGCGCATCGACGTCGAAGTGTCCCGGCCGACGAGTCCAAGGCCCCTCCTTCGCACGACCACTTCTTCCCCAACCTCCTGGGCAAGTTCTTTGCCGGCCGAAATCGAGAAGTACCTGGAAGCCCCGATTCGGAAGAAACACCAGATTCCGGCGCTCTGGAGCCTTTCAACTCGCCGGCTCATGAACATCTGCCAGTGACCACTCCCAGATCAGGGTGTGGATCGCCTCCGAAACGCACCTCTACTGTGTCATTGGAAGATAGAGCCAGGATACACGAAGCTCTCGTTGGTGGCAGTGGTGCGGCGGTGGAGAGACGTCGCCGAGATACGTGTTCGGAGGATAACAGGCCTCACATGTGCGCGGATGACATGGACAATTGAGTGGCGGAGGGCTAAATTGTGAAAATACGTGGATAAGAGAAGCTTTTACCTATGTAATATCTTGTATGTAATACTAATATTCTGTTTCGACTGGCTCAACGCTGTGCATTATTGTCTTGATGTCGTCTCCAAACGTACCAGTCCTGCCCGCCTTGGTTTGAACCTGTCACAAACGCATGTACCTAGTTATGAGAGACCACAACACACCGAGCGTGCTGGATGGAGAGTTTCTTTCAAATCATATCACCGCCATCTCTGCCGAATCAAAATGTAGCAAGCCATGTACAAGGATATTCATTCCAGAAATCATCACACTCCGCATCAAATTGTACATGGACCATTTTCCCTTTCTCCTACAAAGAACCATAACAGACGCGCTCATACCGCCTTGGACGCCCGCGCCTTATTCTCCCGATGCCTCTTCTCCTTGGCCGCCGTCTTCCTGCGCGTCATCCACGAGCGGTTCAGGTCCCGGCGGTTCTCCCAGAACCACTTTTGGAAATCCGTCGTAGCGGAGTGTCGTCCCTGCGCAAGACTTGCGTCTCCCTCATCATCTTCTCCTTCTTGCCCCTGAGTCTCTTCTTCTTCTTCATCGGGGTAGTAGTCTTCCCGCAGGGCATTCGCCACGTCGTCCTCCATCTCGACATCCTCATCAGGCGACGCCCCCCAGAACCGCTGCGCGCGCGAAGGATGCGCGGTATCGGGCGTGGGAGCCGCACTGCGGACGTTGCGCCACTCAAAGTCCTGCCTGGTGAACGGCGTCATGGGCACGGCGAGGTTGGCGGGGGCAGCGGCGGCTTCGGAGGGCTCCTCGTCGTCGAGGTCTTCGTCGTCGTCTGCTGCGCCGAAGAAGCTGAATGGCTCTGCCTCCTTGGGGGCGGACGTGGGATCGTTGTTGTTTTTGCTGTTGTTGCCGTCGGGCTTGGGGCGCTTGTAGAGGGCTTCGAGGGGGTGGACTTTGGTGCTGCTGTTTGTCGGGGTTTCGGGGGAAGGGATTTTGATGGCGAGGGGTTTGGTGCTTTGGGGGGTGGATTTGGAGACGGGTGTTTTGGAGGGGGATGGTGGTGTTGCTTGATCGATCGCCTTTGATGGATGGTCTTTTGGCTTCGCATCTTGGTCCTCTTCTTCGTCTGACTCGTCGCTGTCGCTTGTGTCGTCGCTTGAGGTATCGCTGTCGTCATCCTCTTTCTCGGCTTCGACCTTAGCCTTGGTCACGACTAAAGAGGGAAGTTCTGCCGTCTCTTTCTTGGTTTCTTTCTTCGTTTCCTTCTTCATTTGCGCCTTTTCATCCACCTCAGACTCCGCCTCGGACTCGTCTTCATCTTCTGATGAAGTGCCTTCTGATGAAGTACCGCTGCTGCTGGTGCTATCATCATCGTCCGAGTCCACAGGCGCCTTCTTGGGCGGGAGAACCTTCATCGGCCGCTGCGGAAGCTTCTTCTTCTTCTCCTTCTCCTTCACTTCTTCCACAAGGTTGCCCTCCTCGTCCACCCATCCCTTACCCTCGACAAACTCAGTCGCCGTCTTCCGGTCCGTTGTCGTAGAAGTCTTGAGAAAGCTAGGGAACTTTGTCGTCTTTTCGAATTCATGAATGACGACCTGTCGTGAGCTGCTGCCCTTCTTCTTGCTCCTCTTCTTGTGCTCCAGCTCTTCCGGCGCCAAGTTCTTGATCGTATTCGGCGGCAGCTTCGTCTTTAGCAAGCACTCCTCCCCTTCAGTGTACTTGGACTTTGGTCGCTTCTTCTTCTCCTTCTCCGCCTTCGCCTTGTCCTTGTCTTTGCCCTCCTTGTCCTTCCTGTTCTTCCTCTTGTTCGTCGTCGGCGGCTCGGTCCATCCCCGCTTCACGTGGCGATCGTGCAGCGCCACGCCCTCCAAGACATCCGGCTCTCGCTTCCGCTTCTTGGACTTGTCCTTGTCATCCTTGGACTTCTTCCTCTTCAGCTCAACGACTGCGTCTTCCGCCCCGGTGGGCTCGATCCGCGTCTCCGGACGGGCCTTTTCAACGCGCATCTTGCACCCCTTGAGCGTCGTCCCGTTGAGCTTCCTCCTCAGCTTCTCCGCGTCCTCGGCCGGCAAGTCGACGAAGCCGTACCGCCTCTCGGGAAACGTCTCGATGGTGTGATAGGAGATGTTGCGCGCCGAGGGAAGCACCGCGGCGGGTATCACGACCTTGACCAGCTCGGCGTCAAGCGGCGTGATGTGAAGGCGGACAAAGTCGCTGGCGTCGCCCATTGGAAACCGCGGGTTGGGGGGACACGGGACACACAGAGGACAGATTCAGCTTTCATGCAACCCGCCTCCTGGGAAACAGCTTCGTACAAGCGCCGCAACAGTGTCAAAATTTCGCCCGTGGGTGCAACGCAGTTAAGCGCCGGTCATGGGAAAGGTAAGGGGAAAAAATTGTCCTGGAAGCGCTGCAAAGGCGATAAGGAGCTTTTGGAAATTTTAGCGGGTCCAGGAACGAGAGCGCGGAGTAGCGGCGCTGGTTGTTCCGTGGCGTTGGTTGTAGGAATCCAAGTATCGACTGCGGCCTGCTACCCTGAAAGTGTTGTGATTTCAGTCGAGAGTCATTATTTTATTGGAGATATAATGGACCTTAGAAAGGGAGGAGTTGATTATCATCTTCTCAGATGCAATATTGAGGCAATTGGAGGGGGATATGAGACCAGAGATTGGCTGCTCATGCTGATCGTCTGGAGCATCTTCACCATGGTGGTAAGACGAAACACAAGACTCAAAGGATCAGTCATTTAACAGCAATACAAGTCGAACGAGCTGAAGAGACTCGTTTTTTCCAGGCCTAGACACCAAGAAAACTATTCTCGATGCATATAACACCAGTATATTTCTCCATGAATCGGACCATGAGACAACGCCGTTCAAGCGACCTCGCATAGTTTACATAACCCTCTCTATCGTAGAGATCTCTAACCTCTACTCTATAAAAATCATATCTGGTAATCTTACACATTAGGAGATAGGAGATCGTATTTGACGCATCGTTCCACCTGGACAAACCACTTGTTAGCAATAACAGATGGAGAAAGAGGTAGGATATAGAGAAACTCACATCATCAACGCTAGCCTGCAAAAACTTCCTCGTCTCCAAGCCCATCCACAGCATAATCATCGAGAAATCACCATGCTTCGCCATAGCCGCGCCGCTCTGAGCGCTCAACTGCCTCAAAATCGGCAGCGAGGTGCTCAAGAGATCGACATCAGGGTTGAGACTGCGCCCGATGCCCTCCAAGAGCAGAATGCTAATCACGACGTTGACAAAGTCGCCCTCCAGGCGGACGTGATGGTTGCGCACCATGGAGAGCACCTGCTGCAGGATGTCGCCAATCTTGACGTTGCCGAGGGCGAGGGTGCGGCTCTTGACGCTGAGGACGAGGTGCTGCATCTTGAGGGCAAAGACCTCCTTGTCGATGACGGCCTCGGGCTGGCGGCATCGCTCGCACATGAGGTGGCCGGCCTTGTAGCCGTCAAACTCGGCCACGGCTCGGAACAGGGCCAGGAAGTTGTCGCGGTTGACTGCGTTCAGCTCCGTCACGAGGCCCGTGTCGATGAAGCAGAGCTGCGGGCGGTACCCCTCCGCATCGAGCTTGGCCAGCTCGGCCTCCCATGCCGACTTGTCCTTGCGGTGTCGATAGGGGCGTAGCCGTTCCAAGACCTGCTCTGTGACGTCGAGGTGGCGGTCGTTGCCGTCCGAAGGAGACGGTTTCTCAGAGGACCGGCGCAGTCGAAGATTTGGCTGCGCGGATTGGTAGAAGCGAACCATGATATTCCCCGGATGCAAGTCGGCGTGAACAAAGTTGTCCAGCAGCAGCATCCTCAAGAAGGCATCGAGTCCCTCATCAGCAATGTCGTGCTGGAAAACACCGCCCCCATTTTCCATAAAGTCTGCTAGGGGAATGCCCTGGGCAAACTCCTCGACGAGGACGTTGCGAGTGGTGAATTCGGAATAGGGAATGGGGAACGAGGCTGTCGTCCTGTCTCTGAAGTTCTTCCTAAACCTCTCCAAGTTGGCAGCCTCTATGCGTAGGTCTAGCTGGAGCTTCATCATCTCTCCAAATTGGGCAACCTCATCAGGCAGAGAAAGCCACTCGATCGTGGGAATGGCGTTTAGTATGGTGGCGAAGAAGCCCATGATTCTCAAATCCCGCTGCACGATACGCTCGACGTTGGGATGCAGTACCTTGACTGCAACATACGTCGATGGGACAGGATTAGGGGAGCTCTTCAGAACAGTTCTTACTCGTTGCTTCACATTCTGGGTAAGAGGCTGTGGCTCCTTGGGAATGACATCCTGCTCCTGTGGCAAGGCGAAATCAGGTTTGAGCTTTGCTTTGTAGACCTGAGCGATTGCGCCAACCCCAAGAGGCTTCTCTTGGAACTCGTCAAAGATGTCGTCGAAAGAACGTCCGTTGAAGGCAGCCTCAACCGTCCTCCTGGTAACTCGCATAGAATGGGCCGGCGCATTCGAGTGCAGCTTGGACATGGCGTCGCACATGGCAGTAGGGAAGATGTCGGTCCTCGAAGCCGCCCACTGGCCAAGCTTGATGAACGCAGGACCCGCCAGCTCCATGGACTTGACGAGGAAGCCGTACCACCAAAGAGTGCCGCTCCTCTCGTCGTCCTTGTCGGGATGCCGCCGCCCAAACCAGATGGCAGGGACCGAGAGAATGACGGGCACGAATATGACGACGAGGTGTAAGAACCGTGTCCCCGTACAAATGGGCTCCCAGATGTAGAGATCCCATAAGAGCAGGATCTGGTGCGCAAGCCGGGAGATGCCTCGTTCGTCATCGCGGACGGTTTTCCGAATCTCCTCGCGCGAAACCTCCAGCATGCGATGCTCGCCCGTCTTATCGCTGTCGCCATCGTCCACCTGTGAAAGCTGGATGAACGCCCCCGTGCCGAGAGCGGCCACTCCGGCCGAAGAACACAGCGCTACTCCGGCCCTCGGCCGTTCTCCTCCTCTCCATGCCGCCCGTCTCGCGGTGTGAATCCAGCCGTGCAACCTCGCGCCGCTCCTGAATCCCGTCTGTCGCAGCGCTGGATGCGATCGTAATAGAATGCGCCCACAGAGTCGGCCGAAGACGAAGCCGGTCCTCATGTCGGCGGACAGTCTCGCGTGCTCAATTCGAGGCCGGTACGAGCCGAGATCATAGTTCAAGCCTCATTGAAGAGCTTCCAGGCTTAGAGAAACAAAAGAGAGAGAGAAATAAACAGAAGAATGAGCCTCACTGAAGTCATCGGAGAATCACAAGCTCCCGAGTTCCTCTCCGCGGAAACCCCTGCAAGGTGCCGGAACGGATCGGTGACGTAGTGGAGTGGTCACGGCGATAACCCGGCTAAACACGTGTGAAGGAACAGAGAAGAAAAAAAAGTTGAGGCGGACGGATTTGGCTGAGGCCGGAGTGATGCGATAAAGCAGTTTGGCTGGCAATTTTCTCGCCTCAAAGCCGAACTTTCCCCCTCCATCCACTTGAGATACCCTGACGCAGATCCTACCTATTGCTTGCGAACTCGCAACGCGCAAATCACCGTCTCTTTGCAAGTAGTTGATCTATATACACCCTTTTCTTACTGAATAATCGCAATGGGCTGGTTCTGGGCCGAGCCGCCGCCTGAGGCCGGCATCCCGCAAGGCCACCCTGCCGTGCCACTGAACAAGGAGCCTCCGGTATGAACGACGACTCAAGTTTTTGCATGTGGTAGAAGCTGGACCAGAGAGCTCACAAGCAGCAGCCTGGATGCCCGATGCACCAAAAGGCCGCCGATGCCTTCAACCCGTATAAAGCCAAACCCGTCCAGCCCGTCGAGAAGCCGTCGTCCTCCGGCTGCCCAGTCCCCCACGGCTCGTCATCATCGCCTCTGCCGCCATCCTCCTGCCCCGTGCCCCATGCCTCTCGCAGCCAGGAGGAACAGGAGCCCAAGTCCATACTCTCCCAGCTGAACCCCCTAAACTACATGTTCCCGGACCTGTCACAGAAGCCCGCGCCCAAGCAGACAATGGCGCTGCCGACGGAGCGCGAAGAGTCCACCATCCCCAAGGGCTCCGGCGACGGCACGTGGGAGTACCCTTCTCCCCAGCAAATGTACAACGCCCTGCTGCGAAAGGGCTACACCGACACGGACATCACGGCGGTCGAGTCCATGGTCTCCGTGCACAACTTCTTGAACGAGGGCGCGTGGCAGGAGATTGTCGACTGGGAGAAGCGGTTCGCGCGCGGCCTGTACAGGGGGTGGCAGGTGTGCAAGCGGGGAGAGGCGCATGCGGCCGAGGAGCTGGACAAGCAGTGGGATGGTGTCGAGGTCAACCCGACGCTCATCCGCTTCCAGGGCCGGCCCAAGGATCTCACGCCCAAGGCGACGATGCTGCAGGTCCTGGGCTGGATCTACCCTGCCAAGTTTGGGTAAGGATGAAACTCTCTCTACTACGCAAGACAAAAGGGGAAGACCTCATGTGAGCTAACGTGAGATATTGACAGAACTGACCTCCCATTTGATCGTCACGACTGGTACGTCTCCCGCGACGTCAACGGCGAGAAGAAGGAGATCCGCTACGTCATCGACTACTACTCCGGCGAGCCGGAGCCGACCGGGGAGCCCGTCTTCTACCTCGACGTCCGGCCCGCGGCCACGCCCCTGGGCGCTGCCGAGCGCATCATCCGCTGGAGCACCGACGTGTGGTGGAAGGCGATAGGGGGCGACCAGCGGGAGCAAAACCCGCAGCCCTTCTTTCGTCACAACGCCGTCAAGCCATGGGGTTGAATGATCGGTGTTTGATGTTGAGGATGAGGATGTGGATGAGTGAGTGATGAGGATGCTTGTGGCTCTTTGTTGCTGCGCGGGTATGGTATGCGATTCGGTTCGACAATCTCCCTACACAACTCTTAACGACGCATGCTGGTATATTTGTACATTATCATGAATGGAACAGGCGTTGTTGTATTCTAATAGATCCCATAACTTACCTCTGCATATTGCAATACATGCTACTTCAAGCGAAACCTTCCAAGCTCAAGGCGTCTGGGGACCAGGAGTAGGTCATAAGAAGCAAAATGAGCAGATTTGCGTCAACACATACCAAAGTCTACCAGTCGAGATATTAAAAGTTATATGTATTGACCGTAGCCTGGACTATCCTTCCGCTAAAGATGAGCCATGTTTGCCGTCCCTTTCCTCAGCCCCCTCGATGCGCTGTATCCACGCTGTGTATTGGTGTCGTGGCGACCTACCTACCCTATGGACATTGTTATGTTTCTACATATATCCCCCAAACGTCCAGCAAGCAGCGGGGGATGACTGTTTCCGTGAACCCAGCTCCTGTAGAATGGGATGAAGAGTGATCATGTAGAAAAGACTGAAAAAGAAAAGAAAAGAAGAAGAGATCATGCCCCCGTCGCTGTCAATGAGGTGACTCTCATGAGACCCTATAGGTCATATGTGCTGGTATTTGCTGGCAAGCCATTTCGTTGTTGGAGCTGGGATTATTCCCTTTAATGATGTGGCATGTGGTCGATGAGGTGGACGTGCTGCACTGTTTGTGCACCTTTATGAGACAGTTGCCGCTTGGTTCAGTCTGTGCTGGCACTCAGGTCCATCGGCTTCTCCCATAAATTCCGCAACAGCGCCGCTATGCCGTCCTCTTCCTCGCCTCCCACGAGGCTAGAGCCACTGAGCCTTTCGCTCAATCGATTCATGTCGTCTCCTTCGAAAGGGGTATCCGCGTCGTTGTTGGTCTTCACAGAAGAACCCCCTAATCTGGCGGGAAGCAATTGGCGTCCCTCCGGCATGCTCACGTTCCGAATGTGGCGGATCGCGAGATCCGTTGCTGATCTTTTGCTGGTCGTCGTGGAGCCGGTGTTGGCACGAGGAATCCTTTTGGTCTTGTCCAGGCCAGGCAACTGGCTGAGGCGATTCAGCGATCGCACAATTGGGTTCTGGTGGCGCCGGACGACCAAGTATTCCATGCCTGTTCGCTCCAGGAGCTTGCCCACGCGGGGATCCCGACTGTTGCCTCCATCATGTCCCGGGTCTCCGATGCCAATCAGCGGCCCGGCTCCTACGACTCCGCCAACGCCGGGCACTGCCTGCCCAGGTTCGAGTGATGAGCTGGCCCGCTGCAGGTTGAGCTTCTGCTGTGTGCGCGAGGTGTTGGCC
The DNA here is from genome assembly GCA_020002365.1 of Trichoderma gracile. Lineage (NCBI taxonomy): Eukaryota > Fungi > Ascomycota > Sordariomycetes > Hypocreales > Hypocreaceae > Trichoderma > Trichoderma gracile. The sequence goes on from JAINEY010000005.1 coordinate 2,582,871, forward strand.
GCAGGCGCAGCCGTCCGCTTGGCGGGCTTGGGCACGAGCGCGCTATCTTCGCTTTCTATCGGAATGGCGCTATCACTTGGATATTCGTGAGATCGTGACAGCATGCTTGTCCCATGTGGCCGTTGCGGAAGGCCCTCGGATCGGTGGGAGCCTCCTCCGCGAACGGGGTTGTAGAAGGAGCCCTCGCTAGTGAGGCCCGAGCTAGGGACCTCGACGAAGCGCGAAATCAGTCCGTCGTCGTGGCTGCCAGCCGACGGAGAGGGCTCATGGGTGGTCGGCTGGAGGGTCGCGTGGTCGGCGGGCGACAGGTACTTCGGAGCGGCCTTGGCCTTGGCCATGGCGATGTCGGTGGACATTTGGGGCGGAGCGCCGTGGGACGGGGTCCTCTGCAGCAGTCGCGTCGTCGGGATGTCCTTTCGCTCTGCTTCTTTGCGAGCGGGCGACGAGGACGATTCGGGCGGCGCTGCCAGCGCGCTGGGCGTCTGCGGACGGGAGTTGGCCGTGCTGCTGCCAGGAGGGTAGGAGGAATGCGTGCTGCTGTTGAGCGAGCCCTTTCGCGAGAGATACGGCGAGTTGGAGCCGCTGGCGTCAACCCATTCGTCTTCCGCGTCCTCGGAGCCGAGATCGAAATGGACCTGCGACTTGGCGGGCTTGTCGGGCTTGTCGGGCTTGTGGATGCCGGTGCCGCTGGAGCTGCGTTTCAGCTTGTCGGAGGACTTGGGGCGCTTGCTGATCTCGACATGCGACCGGTTGCGCTTCAGGTTGCTCTGCAACGGGCTCTTGGAGATGATGGCGGCGTCCGGGTCCTGGTGCGGCAATTTGGCGTCGCTGGTGACGCGGCGGTGCGGCACCGGGCGCAGGGCGAGCTGGGCTTCGAGATCGGTGGGCGAGCCCTGCCTGCGGTGCAGGTTGACGCGCGACGAGCTGTGGTTGTGCTTGTGCAGGCCCTTGCTGGCGGAGGGCACTCGACCGTGCAGGCGGCCGACGTGGTGCTGCTTCTGGTGCTTGGGGCGAGCAGCAGAGGCGTGGCCCGATGAGGTGACGGTGTTGGCCTCGCTGTGGTCGCTGGCATGGTGGTTGAGGGGAGGGCGCTTTGATTGGCCGGCCGGCGCAGCTGCAGCTGCAGATGCAGATGCGCTGTCTTGGTCGCTCTCCGAGGCCATTGCGATTGCGGGCGCGGGTTGTGTCTGCGTCAAGGTAAAGGTATGGAAAGGCTGCGTCAAGTCTGCGTCAAGCCTGCGTCTGGCTCTGGCGCCCGGCCTTTGCTGCCCGTGAGGCTGCCGCAGACGAGCGTCGTCTCGTGTCGACGGCTCGAGACACGCCGCCGTCGCCTCGATGCTGATGCTGATGCCGGCGATGGCCTGGCCGTGACTTGCAACAGCCCTGGACCCGACGGGATCCTGGTGGAGGGTGTGAGACACGTGTGAATGGCTGTGGCAGCAGCAGAGGGTGGTCGATGTCGGCTCAAAGCGACGCGATGCGACAGGCGGCTTTCCGAGCGGTCCAGGGGGGTGGCAATTGACGGGCAGCGCCTGTGCTGTACACGCAGTACTCGGAGCTGTCCTTGTAAAAGGAGCAAGGCGCTGCTGCTACCTGCTGCCGTGCGATTATGCCTGCACAAGCCGTGCCGTGGCAGCAGTCGGGGAGAATTGGAAGAGCTGCAACGGCCGTAAGCGGCGAATTGGCGCGGCGGGCGAGGGATTGGCGGGTGCACAGGATGCTGGCGATGCTGAGCGAGAGGCCGTGAGATGGAGGAGGAGAGACAGGTCGAAGAGAAGGCGATGGAAAGACGGTGACTGGGCTGGTATTAAGCACGGAGGGGGGAAAAAGTGCAGCAATCAAATGCCATGTGTTTGCTGCTCGCGGCAGGTGGGAGGGTCGAACAGACTGGAGACTTGCAAGTGTGTACGGAGCACTGCGCATGGAACTGTCATGCCCTAAGAAGGGAATAGTCCGCCGTTCCCGAAGACAGACCGCTGGATTGGGCCGAGAAAAAAGAGCTTTGGATGGAGAGGAAAAAGCAAGGAGGATAGACGAACAAGGCAAAAAGATGGAGGGTGGCCGAGGCGGCGCAATGGTTGCGGCTCTGGCTTGCAGTTAGAGGCAAACCGAGCTCGTCACAGTCCGGCAGTCCATCACTTGCCAGTCAAGTCGGTGGCCGCTTTGGACTGGCACCGTCGCCTTTTTGGTCCGTCTTGTTTGCTTGTGGCCCGCCAGAGCTGATCCATCTGCATCAGTCAGTTATACGAAGCAGCCGCTCTCCCGCATCTCCAGAATTTCCGTGACGGACAGTACATACAAGCTTTGCACAGAAGGGTGCAGAAGCTTCGATTCTGTATTATCATAAATGAGCGTTCACAAAGTCTGTTATCCTGGCTATCCTACGAAGCACTTTTCACCACTCTTGAGTCCCAGCCAGCCACCAACAAAAGGCTCATTCTTCTGCTGCTGCTCAGTGCGGCCAAGCTGGAATGCGACCCAGAGACAGTGTCTTAGCTCTATTTCACCACCTCGTTCAACCGGCCTAATTTGCGTCATACTACTACTGCCCACTGCTGCTTGTCTCTGTTTCTGTCCCTGTCTGTTTCTGCGTCTGCTTCTGCTTTGTGCTCCCTTTGGCGTTTGGGCCGCATCAGGCATATGTATGTGCGACCATTCAATCTCGTTCCCCCAGGGATGGCGAATCTGAACCCGCTGAATGGCTGGAGCCTCCACGGCGTGGCGCACCGGTGAAGGTCCTCTTGCACACCATTTTCCGGGGGGGTAAGACAACTAATAACTGCGCTGTTCACCTCGTACTTGCACACACGAGGCTTGCAAGAACACATCAGCTATTGGAGCTACGAGGCACTGAACAATGAGATGAAGAATGCTTGTTCTCATAAGCTGTGGTCTCCGTATATACACCCCAACTCAATTTATACCCTCTGCACACTGTGCCTCATACCTCTCTCTAATAGCACTTATGCCGGTGTTTCCATCCGATAGGTAAGGTAGGCAAAGAGTGCAAAGAAGCCTCTGTTCTCTCTCTTATTTCATCCTCTAGTGCACCACCAATGTTCATACAGAAATCCGAGTCGTTCTATATCTCTCATGATTGGGGGATTGCTGTTGCCTACGATGCCCGAACCGTGTGCCTCGTTGCCCAACACTATTCTCCAAAGATGCACGCTCAAACCTGTCCGAACATGCACCAGGTTTTCACTCTGCAAAGCCGTTGCTCTCCACGTAGCTATGACGTTGAATTACCTGAAGCGTTTCATTGCTATGCTCATCTCATCCTGCTAGCGTGCAGCAGGGAGACGCGGCTTCGTGGTGATCTGGTTGGGTGACGGCAGAGCAAAGGGTCTTGTCGAGATGAAATCGTCACAATACGCGTATTCAGCAGTTCGGCACCGATTGCGGCCCTTCAGGGACGAAGGCCACCAAACTCATGCTCTTTGCCCTTACAAACGCCGTCAATGGTTCTCCTTCTTTCTCTGGCGTTGACCATGTCACCCTCACTTCAAATCTAGTGCGGCTTCTCAACGACTTGCGCTGGAAATGGTCCATCTAATGCCTTGATATGCACATCTCCATGCTGAGCCTCATGAGGCAGGCCTTGATTCCGCATCTTGCAGCTAAATCGCCGTGAGGATGAAGCATCACGTGATCAGCCTCAATCCGCCATTCATCTTTTTTAATAAGCTGCTCAGCCCCACAAAACTGTTGCAGATAGAATGGACCATCGCCATCTCGCGCATCTGCAGTTGAGCTCCGGCCACTGCGCTTTTCCCATCTTCCAAAGGCATCGCGACTTCATTCGGCCACTGCCATCTATCCAAGACAACTCCAGCGCATCGGACAGGCAAACCGCTCGAAATGTCGTCGATCGAGGAGATTCAGGCCGAGCGACAGACATACCAGGAACAAGTATGGACCGCCCTGGCTGTGTTTTCCAAGGCTCGCTGCTAACCCAAGTTCTAGCTGGACCTCGTCCTCGGCCAGATCCGTGATGATCCCGACAATGTCGAACTCAAGGCCCTGCACTCGGAGCTGACCGAGTTTATCCAACTGCTCGACGAGAACATCGCCGACCTCAAGTCCAAGCAAGCACCCAAGCCCGCCGAAAAGCCCGCCGCGCCGTCTCCTGAGCCGGCCAAGTGGTCCAAAGAGAACCATCCCGCCTTTAAAAAGGCCGCGCCGCCGGCCGAGGACAAAGAAGAACCCATCGTGCACTACCAGGTGAACGACACTGTCCTGGCGAAATGGGTCTCGGGCGACAAGGCTTTCTATCCGGCGCGCATCACGTCCATCACTGGATCGTCCACCGACCCCATCTACATCGTAAAGTTCAAGTCTTACGATAATACAGAGACTCTCAGGTCGCGCGACATTCGTCCCATTACCAACAAGCGAAAGGCTGAAGGCCCCCCATCCGCGTCTACCACCCCGGTGGCTACCACGCCGGCTCCTGGCGTTGTCAGCTCGGCTGGTGCCACGATGTACCCAGAGGCCCAGAAGGAGGCAGAGGCAGAGAAGAACGCGGCCAAGGCGCCCAAGCCCAAGAAGATCAAAGCCACCAAAGAACTCGAAGCTGGCAAGTCCAAATGGCAAGATTTCAATGCCAAATCCAAGTTTGCCAAAAGTCACAAGAAGGACTCCATGTTCCGCACGCCCGAAGGGATCCACGGACGAGGTACGTCCCTATGTCGAGCCACATCGTTCCGAACGCATCTTGTCTAACCTTTTCTTCACGTATAGTTGGCTTCACTGGCTCAGGCAAAACGATGAGAAAGGACCCTACCCGTAGTCGTCATGTCTACCAGGTTAATGAAGAGCTCGATTGAGCGCTTTGCCTAAATGAGCCAGTGTGGAAGGATTTGGACCATGGGCAGGGATATCGAAGGCGTTACGGAGTTGGAGGATCATTGTTGATACCGCGGTAATCTACCTTGCATCAATTGTGGCACAAGCTAACTGTTATGCATCTTGCCTTTTTACCATACCAGAAGAATATGAGTTCACGGTTTACGAGAAGACTTGGGTTATGGAAGTTTCCGGTTGCGATTTGGCAACCTTGGCAAATCACCAGATGTTTCATCCAAGAACAGGCCCCCCTTGGAATCTGGGATCGATTGCTAAGCTATGATGGCAGGTTCAACGACCACAGTTTTCATACGATGTCTACATCCCCGAACATGTCCGTCCAGTTTCCATCAAGTCGGCCAGAGAACAGATCGTTAGCTGTCCTGGCTCCCGGCTTCCTTCAGGTCAATTTTGGGGCAGATGGCTCTCGCTACATGGAGAAACGCCGATGCTCGTTCGCTGGATGGCTCAGAGACAACGGTCGGCTTTCCTCTTTCCCCATCATCACCAATGTTGGGATGAAGAGGAATGTCCCCTAGAAAGTCAATCTCATGCTCCTGACACAGCTTCTCTACCCTCTTGTTCGACCCAAAAACGTGAGTATCGTGATGGCAGTTGGGGCAGTTGAACAAAGACATGTTCTGCACCAGACCTAGAATGTCGACGCCAACTGTTTTGAACATGTTGATGCCCTTGACTGCATCCTTTGTCGCCAGAGTATGTGGTGTGGTGACGATGACGGATCCTATGCTGGTTAGTACTGGAGGCAAGCAGAGCAAGGGCACGCTTTATGTGGTGAAGAAGTAGCCGCCTACCGTCCAAGATGACTTGCTGGGTGATGGTCAACTGTGTGTCTCCTGTTCCGGGGGGCAGATCCAAGACAAGAATGTCTAAGCCGCCCCAGTCTACTTCGTGAAGCAGCTGCTGAATTGCCTTCATGACCATTGGGCCCCTCCATACCACGGGGGCGCTCTCGCCCACGAGATAACCCATAGACATTGTCTTTACCCCGTAATTTGTCAAAGGTACCAGTTGATTGTCTGATGGCGTCAGTTGAGAGCGTAGCGGAGAGCACATGCAGGGGCGAAAGCCGTCTTACTGTTTGATAGTCTGGGCTCTCCTGATAGATCGAACAGAGTAGGTATTGATGGGCCGAAGATGTCGGTATCTAGAATTCCGGCGCGGAACCCTAACCTAGCAAAAGCCAGTGAGAGGTTTGCTATTCCAATTTATCAGACCTGTTCCGAATACTTTGAAGTTTTGTGCTATAGATTTGCCGCATGCTTACCTGCAACTGTGCTTTTGCCGACGCCGCCTTTGGCTGAGGATACTGCAATGACCTTGTCCACGCCGGTGATTTTCCGCCTCTGAGGCCGTTTCGGCCAGCTTGGCGGAGTGCCTGATCGAGGCAGGCCCTGAGTCAATGCTCTTCATCAGTATTTTATTTTCAAGTATCAGATGGGCTTAGACATGACTGACAAGAGGGTTTTCATGTTGGACAGCTCTTGAGGCTCGAAAGAGCAGCGAGGCAGTAGTCCGCATTGTCGCAACTGAACTGATACAAGGCAGAGGCTATAATCTGAAGAGTTTAAGAGGCTTTTCACTTTGAGAGAGCCATTGAATTGACAATTTTGCCAAATGTAAGCCTTTGTGATGGCATGGAAGCTTGAAGTGAGTTTGACGCAATGTTCGAAGCTCTCATCATGAGTACCGAACCAGACGACCCACTTCTTGGAGTGCGGTGCTTTTCCGGGTCTGGCAAGGTACAACGGTACCTGCACCTCGGCATTTTTTGCCGCTACTCACCGCCCAAAAGTTCAGAACCCATTGACCGGCAGAAAAAAAAATCCCAGCTTGAGTCCGCCAACAAAATTGCCCGTTGTTTCCAAGCCAAGCCAGCATCACATCCAGCAAACATGGCGAAGGGACGCGCAAAGGATTTCAAGGATCCGGATGAGGAACTGGCTAAGGGTACGGCTGAATCAGTTTGAAGATTCTTTTGTGAAGGGCAGGCAAAAGAGATACTGACGCTTTTCTAGATTACGATCCCGAAGCCAATGGGCATAGCGACAATGACAATGGAAGCGGCGCGAGCGAGGATGAGCGCGCTGGCACCGAGCACTACGTGACTGTAGGCCGCAGCAAGCTTCGCGAGAAGGAAGGCCTCTCTCTGGGACGCCAGTACCGTGGATCTCGAGTTTCGCGGCAGGCATTAGAACAGGAGGCCGACGAAGATGACGAGGACGACGAGGACGACGAGGACGACGATGATGAGGACGATGAGGACGATGACGAATATGACGATCCAGAGGAGGCCAATCTGGAAGCCGATACCGCAGAGGCCAGCGACTCGGAAATCAGCAGCGACAATGCTCTGGCAGAGTCCGACGATGAGCGATTGGGAGACTTTGTGTTCCGAGGCAGCTCGAAGCCTAAGAAGCCGAAGGGCAAGCGACCTTCTGCGGCGGACTTTATGTCTGCTTCTGAGGAAGAAGAGGGCGAGGATGAGGTGGACGAGGAGTCGGACGAAGACGAGGATATGGACGATGGCCTTGATGACTTGCTCAATGGCATTGGGGGTTCCGACGAAGACGAAGATGACGACGAGGAAGACGACGAGGAAGATGAAGGAGACGAAGAAGATGAAGACGACGACGAAGACGACGAAGAAGACGACGGTGAAGAGGAGGACGAAGACGAAGATGACGAGGAAAAATCGGACAAGCAAAGCGCCAAGCCTTCCCTGGCTGCTCCGTCCACCCAGACCGAAGTTCAGAAAGGAATTGCTATTCAGCAGCAGCGCAAGATCTACGACGGGCTCTTGAACATGCGCATCCGACTACAGAAAGCGCTCGTTGCAGCGAATACCTTCCCTACGCTGGATGCGGACTCAAGCTCGGAGACGGAGGCTTACGAAGCTGCTGAAGAAGCGGCCATCAAACTGCTCAACACAATCAGCGATCTCCGAGATAACCTGGCTCCCCCAACCGCCGCCGGCAGCAAGCGGAAGCGAACATTAGAAATCAGTCTTTCCAACAAGCAGATCTGGGAGCAGCTTCAGGAGGACCATCAAAGGGCCGTTAAGTTCCGAGAAGACAGGCTGGACAAGTGGTCTCGCAAGGTGCAGAGCGTGACCGTCGCCGCCCCGGCAAACAAGCTCGGCGCAAAGCCCAAGACGCTCATCGAGGCTCTGCAAGACCAACTCGCCAACCCGGACGACAGGCTCGCCAAACGCACGCGGGTCCCTCGATCCTGCGCCCCAGTCCAGGCAGCCAAGAAGATTACCGAGAGCGAGGACGTCTACGACGACGCTGACTTTTACCAGCTGCTCCTGAAAGAGCTCGTGGACCAGCGGACGGTGGAGTCGGCCGCGGAGCAGTCCAGCGCGGTGGCTTCCGTGATGCTTACGGCCAACAAGGAGGCCAAGACGCGCAAAGTGGTGGACCGGAAGGCGAGCAAGGGACGAAAGATGCGGTTTACCGTGCACGAGAAGCTGCAGAACTTCATGGCCCCTGAGGACAGGAGGAGCTGGGAGCAGGAGGCGATTGATCGCTTCTTTGGGACGTTGTTTGGCCAGAAGATGGAGCTTAATGAGGAGGAGAGTGAGGATGATGAGATGGAGGCTCTGTATAAGCAGGACGAGGGGCTGCGGCTGTTCAGATGAGGGCGAGAGCCCTGATTTTCTCTTATATACCGGCATTTGATAGAGGGCTGGAAAGAACCAGCCAAATTGGACATGGGATATACATTTGTGTAATTTTCAAGCAATCATGTGTCTTGATACTGTCGTCGTTCCCGAATGCTACATGTGGACCGGGGCTCTCACAATGCATCGCACCATTTGACACTCATCTTTGATCGAACGTAGCTATGCAGCAGAGACAGTCACAGCCCACCCAAACTCGAGACAGATGCATTGATGCTATTTCATTTCCATGAGCACGTTGGCAGGGCCAACTTGCAATCAACCAACGCCGCATCATTTGCTTCGTCTTATCTCCTCTTCTGGAGGCATTCATCTGGAGAGCGGACACATTTCCGAATCCGAATCCGCCTCGGAACGCAGCTTCCCCGTGCGCGGGCGGGTTTCTTCGGCTCTTCCCCACAAACGCGGAAGTGCCCCGTCACCCATTGAATCCCGCTTTGGGAAATGCCGACGATGCCCAGAAAGCTTCCAAGCTTTGGAGCTTCTGGCTTTCTGAACTTTTCCTCTCTTCTTATTGTTCATTGTTTCCTGAGAGCACATAGATTTACAAGGGCTTCTGAATAGCAGGATGGCCTCATTAACTTCTTGGGTCCCGCTGGACCGCAACGGCGACTTTTCGATTCACAACCTGCCCTTTGGCATCTTCTCAGACGGCGGCAGCTCGCAGCCCCGCGCCGGCACTCGAATTGGCGATTTCGTCCTCGATCTCAGTGCGCTCGCTGGCGATGCGCAGGTGAAGCAGCAGCTGGGCTCGCTCAGC